>OX375874.1:20971301-23456352 GCA_947359465.1 Metellina segmentata
TAAATATATCAAAGTATGCGCTACAAAGCGACACAGAGACGGATTTCTTTCGTCAAGCAGTTCGGAAAATATTTCAATGAAAATAATAGAGGTAGGCCTTAAAATTTGTTTAAAAAAATTACATCCTACTTTATATGTGTTTAATTATTTTCTCTTAACATTTCCTGTAGTTAATTTATATCACTAGGCTGCTCCACACCCTACTCGCCTACCCGCTTCCCCATGGAAAAAATTCTGCGGGCGTCCATGGCATACCCTCTGTTTTTTTACGACTACAGCACTGCTCAAGTAGGAATTAAACTTGCGCCTCCTACATCTCACATGTTGCTATCGTAGTGGGCTAATCTACTGAACCATATCTATTGTATCTTTCACTCGATATTGGAAAAAGGACTGAAGTACTTAAAAATAACAATTATCATTAAAATATCTTTCACTAATTTATCTACACTCATGAATATAACATCCGTTAAGACGCCTTTTGACATTTCAATCATGAAATAACTTTTCGAATTACGTTGTAAGATAACGTCGTGCTGTATGGATGGATTGAATCCTAGAACACTTTAACTGTGCAGTTTATATGCACATGCTGGATTTTTTATTAACTTTTATGAAGCCTTCGTTCCTGAGAAGTGAATACTAAATATAAATTTATACCTCATCTCATACTTAATGATATTTACTCTAGCATCCCATCTTGATAGCAAATGGATCCAGATTCGACAACACTCGCATATTACAATTTTCGTCGCATTAAAAAATCCCCCATAAAATGAAAACCATCTGCGTGACTCAAATGATGATTATATTCCGCCGGAGCCATAAAAACGAACACAGCGACATCTACCGTCGTGGAAAATTTAATTTTGCTGCCCTTTTTTTTCCACGTTCATCGAAGAGTCGTCATTTCCCCGTTTTTTTCTCCAAAGTGCAAATCTGGCATCGCTCCTCGGAACGGTTATTGCGACAAAGAAAAAAACAAGGTCCGACGCAAAAAAAAAAGACTTTTAAAGGAACAATCACGTCACTAATGTGGGCGAGTAAAGGTAAAAAAAAAGGTCTAGGAAGGCCTGTCCCCTGAGGAAGTGAAGCACGACATCAGTAGAAAACTCCTCAGAAAGCGAATTCCTTTAAAAAAAATAATTTCCAACGTTTTTTCAGCCCTTGACTCCCTTCAACAAGTGTTTAAAAAGTAATTTTTTTCATTCGCTGAGAAATTTCCTGCGGCGTTGCTTTGTCATCTAACGAGAAACTGTCACTTAAAGTAAATAAAGACCGCGGAGAGTATAGCGGAGTCGGATGGAAAAAAGCGAAGTTGTCGCCTAATTGGGATTTGGCGAAGTTTCCTCGTAAATTTTTATTCCGGAGAACAGGTCTGTGAGAGCGAGATCGAAAAGTTCTCTAACATGTTTGCTCTCCCCTCGTTAGGAAAGTGATAGGTTTGCTTCTTTCTGTCGGGGCGAGGAATATGATAGCGATTTATAATGCTTAGAATATAAATATGAGTAACGTGCGTTTTAGTTTATTCTGAGCTTCGCTGGTGCAGACCTTTTGGATCAGGAAACTCATATTTCTACAATGCGAATTCCTTTAAGGAGTTATTTGTTTTGGAATATTTCTTAAAACATTTATTATGAACATGAGAGGCTTTTTCTGTCAAGTTAACTGTAGGGTAGTAGTGTTTCCTCGACGATACTCTTTCTCACCACTGTGAATGATAAAGTTTGTTAGGTAGGATGTTGAATCAATGTCGTACTGGAGGGTATCGGGATGTTAGCGATGGTTCTAACGGCTAGATCCAAGAACAACTCGTTCTTTTGAATAGGCAATGGCAATAATCAAATGCTTTGTTACAAATGTAATCCTACACGTAAAATACGTGCAAATTGGTGGTGTAAAGCACGGGAGCTGAAAGTGCTAAAAACTGTAACGTACGTCGCATAACAAACAAAGTCTTTATAGAACAATGTTTCCTTAATTTTATAAAAATTTTGGCCGATTTTTTAAAATTATAAATTAAGATGTTCTGCAGTGCAAAGTGCTCTCCTTGCCACATCTTATTTTCTTTTCTAGCCACGGAACAACCTCCCCACACCGCCGAAATTAAACAAACGCTTTATAAATAACACATCTTCTATGTCAATGACAAAATATTTATCTTCAAAAGTTACTGACAGAATCGCAAATTCTGAAAGTATACCTTAGTTTTAAATAAAGTAAGTTAATTAATTTTTATATTTTTCATTATAAATATTGTGTTTTACGTCTGTTTTTGATTTTACTACAGTTTTCAAAATTCGGACCAAATGCCTGCAGAACAATTGCAATTGCTTGGAGCTGTGTTGCAAAGCACTGAATATAATTCTGCATCTGGGGTGTAACGTAGAATTACAACTAGACTTTTAATTTCTTTTAAATATATCTACACTATATACAATCAGGTATTTGTGTTCCTTGATCGTGGGCTCTGATAACAGGGAAAATGGGTTCTCCTCAAACGGCCGACTCGAACGAGAACACAAAAAACAACTGCTCAGCTCGAGCTCTGCTACAGTTCTCGTGTTGCCAGTTTCACTGAGAGACAATTCAATCACAGGGGGCATCGGCCATCCCTAAAAACACATCTAAACGGCAAATAGATCACCATGAAACCGATAGATGTTTCGGAATATTCAGCCGGAGGTTAGTGTTGTTGACCTCTGATTCTCATCTTTTTGCTAGGGCACACATTTCACACAAAATTCTACTAAAACTAGTAACCAAATTAAAGAATATTCCAGTCAAAGTCAGTACAGTAATTTCATATTCACAATTAATTAAATTATAACTTAGACCATGGTGCAGTTACTTGGAAGGAGTATGTACACAAAGTAATCAATTGTTGAACCGTTTATATATTTTTAACTTATTGTTTCATCACTAAAAAAAACACATTTTGACACACTGAATTAAATTTTTTTTTCAAACAATCAGTATTCTACAATTTATATAGCATGCAGATTTAAAAATCAACTATAACGTTCGATATAACCCCTGAAATAGCACAAAGGACATTTATTTCGATAAATCAAACGAATTACTATCATATCAACACAACGACCGTTTCACATTCATAATCATTATTCATAACCAGTCATAATTCACAATAAAATCCTCTCATATAGACTACTCAAATCAAATACAATCAAATTCGTCATTGAAACCCTCTCATTTTCATTATAACAAATTAAAACCAATATATATATATATATATATATATATATATATATATATATATATATTTGTTATCGTGTTTTGGCAACACTGTACGATTATTTGTTTACTTCGAAGCCTCGCGCCTCAATTGAATTTATAGCGTTATCGGATTAAATTTTATTGAAAAAATAAATGAATAGTAGTCGAGCTGTTGCAGCTTACAAACAACATGCTGGGTATTTGATTTCCAAAGAATCGCTCACATTTGGAGTCAAAATTTGCTTAAAATTTTCATTTCAATTCCAAATTGTTGGAATTCGGATTCCAGAGGTACAACAGTGGTACAACAAATTTATATTAAAAAAAAATATATATATATATATATTTATTTTTTTTGGAATATCATATTTTGTAAACAATCCTTTCTGCTAGGACACATGTCTTCATTGATGCGAGCGAAGTGAACCAATGAGGATTGCAAAGCAATCCTCCGGGGGTTGGAGAGCGTAAGCGAGCAGGGGGCGGCCCCCCAAATTTATATGTGATTGTTCTTCTTTTCCAATAACCAAGCACAAGATTGTAAAAATAACAATTTAATAAAAATAACAATTAAAATAACAATGATTAAAAGACAGACAAAAACGAGCATCATTTCATCCGGTGCAGTACATCGCACCTCAAAAACAAAACAACCTCTCTCAACCGAGACAAGTATTCGACTGCCAATTTCTCTATGGCAACCCTTCCTCGCAGGGAGGTTAATCGCCAAAAACTCTCCTAAATTGATCGCCAACAGCGGCCAGATATCACAATATATATTCCTAATTCATATTTCATAACCAATGATATATATTCTTAATTCATATTTCATAACCAATCATATTTGCTATTAAAACGATTGCATTTAGCATAATCATAATACGTACTCATTCATATTCACTATTAAAAACTTATCATATAGTACTTTCCGAAACAACAAATTCATGACATGTGAAGCATACAGATGCCATTCTGCAAGAAAAATCCACCATTTGAACTATCAGAATCTAATATAATTAACCCTAAGTACATTTATTTTTCAATTTACTTAATTTCCGAAGCACAAATTTTATGATTAATTAAAATTTCCTCAATTTTATTAATCCTAATTATTGAAATCCTTTCGATTAATTCAATCAATATTTTTTATTAATAAAGAGGCCTGGCCCTATTATTCAGTCCAAAGTTCATACGATAAATGTTATGGGCTCTTAAATTTTTTTCGCGCTAAGTCATGTGGGTGAAAAATCCAAGACTAATTATTTTTAATTGGCTTTCTGTAATAGAAACTGAACTTATGTCAAACAGAAGACTAACTTCCATATACTTAAATGGCATATTCACGATCGTTATTAAAAATGAATAATGTTTTTCAAATTCACTTTTATGAAATAGAACGACAGCATTGGTGTTCAATTGTGAAGGCCACGGCAGAATTAATGTTCACTCCCTCGAACATTAGGATCTTTGGTTGGATCGAGTTCCGAACTCACAACTCATCAGTTGCTAATCCCCGATACTTCCAAATGGGCTACGACAGCCCTCCGTACGTTTAATACTAGTATAAATAATTTTTAAGAACAACTTAAACTATCATTACTTGTTTTTAATTTGGAGATACCGGGCTTCTAGGTTTCCATAGTAGGTAGGTAAGTAATTGAATTTATGACGCACTGGCGTAAAGCAACTTAAGAGGTTATTGATGAGAGTCTAGGATCAATCTCGAAGGGAAAGACCAGAGGACATCGCCACAGAGGAAATATAAAAGTAGAGTGAGCCTTGGCAATCTTTTTATGTGCTCATGATCATGTGACCAAAACTAGCTGTCACGTGACCCTTAGACTGCTTTCACCTACTGGGTGGAACCCAACATTCCTCATCTGATTGGTCCATGGGACGGGAGAAGACGCCCATACATTGATTCATCATCTGATTGGGTCATTGGTTGATCATGTGAGAGTAGACTTTGGCGATTTCACCACTATTGTCGCAGCTCTTACGGAATGCATATTTACACACCTACCTTGTCATTAAATGTTACATCGCCACATGATGCGATACGATATCAAATTGGCCACCCAAGTCCATATTCAATGAGCAGTCACATTGACTACTGGTCGAAATGATGTTGGTCACACGTTTTTTGAAGCTCCTCTCAATTGTAATGCTCAGCCTCACATCTATGGACAGCACCTCATAATTTTGAACCTCTGTACAATGACGAGGTTAACACCGGAGCTAGCTGAGAAGAAAGAACGACCTATCATGTGAAAACTATGTATAAAGCTTAGCATTATATACATATTTTTTTAACTCCCATCTCGGCATCCTCATGTTTGCTCCGTTATACTACTCTACTAGTTGTGTGAATATATATTACTAGGTAAGCAATATTTTTGTTTCAAATCGCCATAAACCTATGTAGTAGTTAAAATACGAATCACGAAAAACAATTTAAATCTTTCTAGTGAAAAATCATAGTCTGTATCATAAGGGTTGTGTCACTTGCTTCGAGACTATTTTAGCAAATATTTGAAGTTTTCGCTCTCTATATACTTATGTTTATTTAGTTTAAAACCTTAATTTTTTTTAAAGTATGTAGAACATTAATAATAAGAATAATTTGGTGTTTTGAAATTTCGTCCTACGATTTATTCAAGAAAGGACAATATTTAAAACGAAAAATAACAGTAACAAGAAAGGATATTCAGGTCTAATATTAATGCCATGCCTTAGGGTTCTATAGATCCCCCGGTATTAGCTTTCACTGGCTTTTTAAATTTTATTCCACCGTAGAGAGATATAAGAGTAGTCATTTTTAGGATTTCATTGAGAAAGAATCGTATACTAGTGTGATAATGGCAATGAACTACGAAGAGAGCTTTTAGTAGTTTTTAAGCTGGAAGGAAGGGTAAAAATAAGGGATGGAAGGTTTCTTGACGATTTTGTAGCATCTTTTTCCATACATTAACCAATCGTGGAAGTAATAAAATGTTATGAAGAGAGACAGAGGAGTAAAGAGAGGAGATAGTGGAAAGGAAAGAGAGGGGGGGGGGCGAGGGGAGTGAAAAGGTGGAAAGATGGGGAGAGAGGAGACCAGCTATACTAAGAAAGCTTTCAGTTAGTGGTTTTTAAGCTAGAAGGAAGTATAAAAATATGGAATAAAATATTCCTTGATGATTTTGTTACATCCTATTTTATACATTAATCAATCGTGGAAGTAATGACATGTTATGAAAAGAGAAAGAGGGAGATAGAGAGGAAGAGATAGAGTTGTTCTAGGTGATTAATCTAAAATAACATTTTATAATTACAAACTACCATCAAGTAAGCAATTTACAAATAGTATGAACATTGGACATTTTATTGAAAACTATATGTATATAGTTGAAGCTTTTGTACATATCATTAATTTATTCAAATAGTTGTTTCTTACTAATAATTTTTTTATAGAGACATTAAAATATAAGTAAACTAGCCACTGCGTGGCCAGCAAGGCGTTGCAAATGATAGTTCTTTTCGTGGGGTCAGGTGTGCCCACTGCTCGTTAACGCTCGCCTACACCGGTGATTGCTTAGCAAACCAACATCGCAGGCAACGCCGCGAGGACCTTGAAGTGGCTAGCAATAAATAAATACAATAAACTAATTTTAAGATAGTTTAGATTAACATTTTAAAATTGGGACGGACACATTAAATCTTACTGATACTGAAAACGTTAAACAGAAAAAACAGTAATTTTAGTAATGAGTCCCACCTTTACCCGACAAGACACGTTACACGGGTTACAATTAAAATTATTTATTTAAAGAAAATCATATTCAAGGTATCGATCTTGTGTAAAATTTTCCGCAGATTTTAATTCCGTTGAAATGTTTACTCTATCTTTAACAACCGCGAAGATAGAAAACCTCAAAAAGTCTTTGCCCGTGACAAAGTTGAAATTGCTAGCAAGAAAGTTATATTAATCAACAATGTAAATAAAAACACGCTGGAATCTAAAAATTGGTATGGTTCTAAAGGCATTAGGACCAAAAACACAGAATCTGAACTATCTTCAATGTGACGTCAGATGTCGAAAATTGTAAAATCCTCTCCTTTCTTCAATGGAGGAAGCCTTATCCAAAAGAAGAAAAAAAGGTGAAAAAAACTAATAAATTAATTAAAAAATGTTCTAGATTAAATTTTAAAATTCGACTGGACATGAAAATTGCAAAAAATTAGGACTACCTGTATACCAAATTTCATTATTGTAAGTGACATAGAATCGTCTAGAGACTGCTCACAGAGCACAGAGACACAGAGAAACACTTCCTTTCATAATGGCAGAGATATTTTATAAATATTTTTAAAACATTAAAAGGTCAACCAAGTAGGTACATGCGCGGGATTGTTATCATATTATAATGTAGTGCAATTCTCAGCTAGTAAAAACATAAAATTCAACATTATTGTATTTAAGTATTATAATAAAGCTTTGGTAAATAATAAAGCAATCATGAAAATTTATATGTAACACAATTAATGCGTGAATATAGTAAATACACGCTATTAATATCTTACTGTTCAGTAGCAAAAATCACACTTTAAATAACACGGAAAGACATGACATTTTCCTGATAGTAGAGTGGAACTGTAAAAGGACTTTTTATCAACTTCAAATAGTGATAACATTGACTTTTTACAAGAAAATAAGTTCTACGACTGTGAAAACGCTTTACAAATTTAACTTAAAATTTGAAGAGGTACAATTTCAGTTCGGTTTGTCGTTCTATGGTCGGTTTTCTTTACTCAAGCTAATACAAGCTCGAAATGGATTCTAAACGAATTACGAACAACCATGCCAATATAGAATTTCGAACACAGAACCTGTTGAATTATGAGCGAGAGGGTTAACCACTCGATTACCAGGTCGACTTGATGAGAAAGAAATTAAACTATTTGAGCCACCATTGTTATTCTCTGATGAGGTAAATTTGTCTCTTTAGAAGAGAGTTAAGAGTGTAAGACAAGATTTCAAAAGATTTATTTATCAATTGAAATTAAATGACCGACACAGTTCATAAACGTGATGCATGATATAAAAGAATAAATCCACTTTAATTGTTCAAAAATATTTTTATTGATTGTCTTCAAACTTCTTAACGCAGCATTCCACAAGAATTCTACAACATTATTTGAGCTATCACAGTTGTTACTTTCCTCTGACGTAATAAATTTGCCCTTTTAAAATAATCAACTCAGAAAGACTTGTTTTTAAAGATATATTTATATTTCACCTCTTATGCCTAGAATCTAATAAAATCCACATAAATCTAATTATTGACATAATGCAAAAACGTACTTCACGATAGATAAAATAATAAATCTACTTCATATCTTTTAAAATATTTGCATTGATTGCTGTCAAATGTAAATTTGCAAACGATAAATCCTCCCCAATTTTTTAAAAAATGCAACGACATTTTTTTCAGACGACCTCAATGACAATGGATTCGCCCTAATTGGGGGAAAGTGAACTTTTTCACCCGAGCGTTGTAGTATTTAAAATTGATGAAGGAGCTTCCCTTTAAATGACACATATCTTGCAGTGGAAGGACATATTCTTGCCAACGTTCAGTGAGGCGTAATCGATAAGAGTAAGAAAAACGACAGAAATACCAAGGGAAAAGGAAGAATGTCAGGTTTCATTCTGAAGATGATATGCCTGGAGGCAAATGCCGCTTTACAGGCAGCAGTTTGACATTCACAAATTACCCCTTTAATAATACTCTTACCCGCTACAAAATATAAACGAAAGCGGCTACAAACATGCACTTTGGTTTGAAATAAGATTTAGCGATTTGAAGGATTTGGATAATCTCATTTATGTTTATATGCATAGAAAATACAGTATCAGATTGGACATAATGTTCGTATGAATAGAAAATAACGGTGTTATGGTTTGTGAGGCTCTTGGGTTAAAAATAAAAAACAGATTTTCTGGAAATCAGAAATACAGTAATGGCTGTATATCGCCTTTTAATGTAGAGTTGTGTTTCATGTTTCAAAAATTTTAAAGGTCATTAGATACTTCGCCGCACAGTCCACATCCCGACCGCTTCCAATTTTTTAAAGAACTTATCTAATTTGTTGTACTGCCCCAAAAAAACATTCTTACATTTTCAAGCTACTAGTTGCAATAGTTTTTTTTATTTATTTTAATATTTAATTTGAAAATTAAAAAAAAAAAATCTGAAAAAAAAATGTCGTTGCATTTTTAAAAAATTGGGCAGGATTTATCGTTTGCAAATTTACATTTGACAGAAACAATGCAAGTATTTTGAAAGATATGAAGTAGATTTATTATTTTACTAATTATAGAATTCCTAACTTTTAAGTGTTCTATCGGACTAAATTGAGACTTGTTTTTCAGATAAAAGTAAAATCTTTCTAATGATGTATAACATTACCTTCTGAAGGACCTTTGGTGATGAATGCAATTTGATAAATGCGATGGGATAATATTTTGAGAAAAACAAATGCGATGTAGTTACAAACACAACTTTATTGAATAGAGATCTGCGAGATACAACACAGACTACGTCCATTCTGATTTGTTTCAAGAACAGTTGTTCTTGTATTCTAATTGCAACTTATTCTGGTAAATGAACATCGATTGATGACAATGTATGAATTCTGATACGATTAAGAATATGAAATATTGTGTGCGATTACAGAAAAGAACACGAATTAAATACATATATTTTACAATTCGGAATGAGGGGTTAACAACCTTTTCAGTTTCAAGGTAGCACAATTTAACTGCCCTACCCTGAGGCCATCTGGCAACCGGCAATATGCCCTTCATGACTTCAAACCAGTACTGAAATTCTTGACCAATATGCTGTTTTTAAAGGAATATATTCAAAGGAAAGGGCCAATGGAATGTTTTCAAGGGATTGGATTAAAAAGAAGTGACCATTAGAATCTTATCAAAGGATTCTACTCTAGAGAAAGGACCAATAGAATCTTTCCAAAAAAATTTTCTCAATGGAGTTAGGAAAAAATAATTTAAATCTAAATACAGGTTTAATAGAATTTTGCTGCCAATAGATGTGGTTATTTATTCATTATGTTGTTGAGAGATAAGGCAGTATATATGAGTCGGAAATCATATGGAGCTAAAAGGTTAATTTACTTGACGATTAGAAACCAGTACATAAGCAAATATAATTTTAATAATAACATTTCAATTCACTTGTTATTCAATTCATTTCACAAGTCATTCAAACGTAAGTAAGTAGAATGAAACTTTTTTTGTATTAAAATTATTTTTATGCACTGTATTCAATTAAAGGATACACTTTCACCGTTAAAAGGTTTTAATTTATATACAACAATAAGAAAGGAATGTGCTTATAAATAAAGTTAACAAATATTTAAAATTGAAATACTACTATCAGCGAAGAACAGAAAAATCTAACCACCAACAAGAGAATCATCTAAATTACCTACACTAATTAAGGACGTCAAAACCAAAAGTAGGAAACTTTACATTCCCAAAAGCAAATAAAATATTATCATTAAATTTTCTAAAAGTGAGCTATATTTCTCGCGATTGAATTCGATTATCTTTGGAAAAGCTAGTTATTAAATTTTATGATTGATATTGCTGTAAAATGATTTGAAATGCATTTATAGAAACCAAGACACATCTGTTATAAAAGTAATTTTGTAAACTGGCGCTTCAAACATTCGGCACTTTGAAACATATCATCATTGAAGATCATATATCAAAGATCGCTCCACATTGAATAATGAAAGTTGAACAAAACCGAAGAGATTTCGAATCCCCGTCTAGTCAAAAGACACTCAAGGTGCAAATAAAAGAAAAAAGGGAAAACTGTTTACTATTTACATATCTAATAACTGTTTAGAAAGCAATCATATACACTCAATAACAAAAAAAAATTGACAAGAAAGAGATGTCCGACTGTAATAAAAATTGGTGGATGTAAAGAACACACATGAAAAAACAAACAATTAAAACTTCAGAACAATTGAATAATTTATTTCAGAGATTGACCGTTACCAAGGGAGGAAGTCAACCAGGCGGTTGGTCCACCTGTGACCTGGATGCAAGCTGTCACCTGGCGTGGCATAGACTGAAAAAGTTCCAGGATGGTGTCCTCGGAATTTCTTGCCAAATTGTCTCCAACTGTCGGGCTAAATGGTCAACATTCCGGGATGGTTCCAATCGCCTTCCCATAACGCCCTAAATGTGATCTATGGGAGAGAGATCAGGAGATCTAGCTGGCCAAGGAAGTATTGGGAAAGCTTGAAGACAATTCATAGTAACACGTGTCGTGTGCGGCCGGGTATTATCTTGTTGAAAAGTAAGTCCGGGGTGTCGCAAAAGGAAAGGTAGCACAACTGGTCGTAGTATGTCGTCTACGTACCTCTGTGCTGCAAGTGTGCCAGTAAAAAGATTACCAAAGGGGTTCGACTATCAAAGGAGATGGCACCCCAAACCATAACGCCCTGTTGTGGGCCTGAGTGGGGTTCGATAGTAAGGGAGGATACCCATGCTGTCCTGGAAGTCTCCCGACAAGTCTGTGGTTGTCATCAGTTCACAGTTGGAAACGGGACTCGTCACTATAGACTATACGTCCCCAGTCAGCGCCGTTTGAAGTTGATCGAACCCGGCTGTTGGACAACTCCTTCTTGGTGCTTCGATTTTATTGTTACAGAGTGTATATTTGCGAAATAATGTCGTATTTGGTCTGATACAAATTTTAGAGGCCCATATCTGAACTGCCGGCTGGATTCCACTTGACCCCATACAAGTCAACTTCTATTTTTCAAGTATCTAAAAAATTAAAAAGGGAATACAAACATTGCATTTACAGAATTAGTATAAAACTCAAGCGTATATAAAATATCGATCTATATAGAATTATATATTCATTTAATCTTTTTTCGCTTATAAATAAATAGAGTTTTACCGCTTTATATGATTACGATTTGAATAACAGTTTCGCTGCAATATTAGCTTCGTATTTAAATTTCTGCATATATATAATTCCTGTATATATGGTTACTGATTTTAATTTCCCAACAAAATAAATATTTATGATGTCAAATACAGCAATGGTAAAAATTAAAAAAAACCGTGTTAGATACCTATCTGAATTTGTTTTTGCCGTTATTTAAGTTTTAATGACACATTAATCTTTTTGAAAAAGTACCGGACATATTTATGCCTTAAAAAGATATGCATTGAAGAGGAGAATCAATAAAGGAAGCCCAAAAGCAACAAATAAAACATAGTCGAGTTTTTTGTTGTTTGCTTACTCTGTTGTAAATAATAACAAAGCGAAATGATTAAATATATTTTGTATCAAGCTGTTAAATCCCTTTACAGTAAAGGGCTGTGTTGGATCTTTTATGTGTATTTTTAATTGTCTGCCATCAAAATACAAAAGGAAAAGTATTCTAATATACACGTATGGTTTCATTTAAACTAATTAAATTATTTGCTGAAAATTTATCCATGGAATTAAAAATTAATCGAATACTGCAAATTAACGTTTTATTTAAAATCTTCAGAATTTTATAAGGACATATGACAGCTCTATAACTATGCTTGAGATTTCACGAAACAATTATGTTTTGTTTTTGTAAGCATAAATAATTTATAATTAAAAAAAATCGTGTATGGAAAATCGCATTTGGTGTCGATTTCCCGTTTATCTGATGTTGGATAAATCCAAATAAAATAAATTATAATAAGTCGATTTGCATTTTTTAGTTGTGCTTATTTCCTTGTAATGTGCATTTGTGTAAGAAGAAAACAGTTGTACAGAGCGACTATCTGAAAAGTGGAGCAGGTTTTGTTACTTCTGGATGCATGATAAAATTCCGTTATTCTCAGGAAGAAAATATATAACATCAGCATATAAATAAAACAATTTCCTCCAGGTTATATAATACCTAATTAATAAATAAGACATAATCAAAAATTCGTTATAAAATCTTTTGTTATGACATAAATTCTTTAAATTTAACTAGTGCAAGTGAAATTAATTAAAAATGGAGGTTTTATGCCGAAAAATTACTGAAAACGCCAAAATAAGGATAAATTGGATGAGTAATTAATAAATAAACCTAATTAATAAATAAAACATAGTCAAAATTTCGTTATAAAGTCTTTTGTTATGACATAATTTTTTTAAATTTAAGTAGTGCAAGTGAAATTAATTCAAAATGGAGGTTTTATGCCGAAAAATTACTGAAAGAGCTAAAATAAGGATAAATTGGATGAGTAACGATGAAAGATTAGAACTAATTTTATAGAAGTTCAAGTAGATATACAGACACATTTTGAAAAGTAGTACTACAGCAACTTATCAGCAAAGCGAGCTATATAGAAAAGAAATCAAATATCAGGGCGAAGAACAATATTTATTTACAGACAAGAAACGAAAACGGTACACATCTCCGAATGGATAACAAAGCGATTGTACTCTAGCATCGTAACCGAACAGACGCTAGCACTTTTAAACGAGGCACATGCGCAGAAGGAAGCACGAACATGTGTCCTTGGAAACAGCTGATAAGCAGTTACTCCTTTCAATTGTGGAGGAGAGAAGAAACTCTTTTGTTTTGCTACAGTTCTATTTTTCAAAACATGCAAAATCATACATTTTATGCTGGATTCACCAACGGATTTAATTTTTACGAATTTACATTTATATTTCTTTATTTTTAAATTTAATATCGGGTCCAAAAATTTACAGTACTTAGATTTGGTGACTTTAAAAGTAAGACCTTTGGCAATCTCTTTTTTTTTTGCTTATTAATCTACGTTATAATTTTTCTTAGCTTCCAAAGAAATTTTATCTTGTTTATATTCTGTAAAACTGTTTTCTTCTCACAATTACCCTAACTGCAGAAAAACAAACACTAGAACGAATCGTCTATGTTCTGTTCATTTCAATAGAACTATTAATATCGACATTTTATTCGCAAAAAAACAACTATTATTACTCGCATAGTACAATTAATAAAATTCGTATTTTTCATCGTGTCCGTGAGGGCTGGTGCACGTTGAAACTGTCTTGGCCTTAGATGTCCTCACGTTGGCATGGAGTAGAAGTTTGGAATGTTTGGTACCAGCTCTCGTTTTAGCCTCATCATCTGATCGTGGTTTAAAATTACGAGGTGTTGTTCTAGGATCCTTCCATTTGGGATTGATCCAGGACCTTCGCCAATAGCCCGTTGCGTTGCTCCAGTGCGACAGTGTTTTATTACCTTATTTACAAACAGTTATTACCTTATTTACGTAGAGTTATTACCTTATTTACATAGAGTTATTACCTTATTAACATACAGTTATACCCTATTTACATACAGTTATTATCTTATTTATTTACAACGGTATACTTACCTTATTTTCTCAATGTATCTCTCATTCTTATTGTTATGGTCCATCCTGTTGTAGAAAGTACAAAAGGACGACTAGAAAAGTTTATTTAAATTACATTTCAAAATTCTACCCTTTTTTTGTTGACACGCACGGATTCATAAAAAACACCCTATTTAATTATTAAAACGGACAAAAGTTACCATTTCTGAGAAGAGGCTTTAATCTAAAAATTTCCATCATCTATCTTCCTTTCTCAACTCTTGCCTTTCCTTCAAACTAAAGAAGTCACTCTAACTTCCACGTGTACTAATCTCATATTATTCACAATCATACGGAATCTGAATAATAAAAACACATCTCTCTAAGGGCTTACAAAAAATCCACTCAGATGAAACTCAGTATTTCCCCCAATTTTCACCACTCTAAATTTAAAACGGGAAGAAGCAGAGCTTTCCCACCAGATCGGTTAAAGCAGTAGGAAAAAAGAACTACGACAAGCGTACCTGATAAACTACACCTCCGAGATTCAACATATCAAGTGAGAGATGCTTTCTTTATTCCTCCGAAGTGTTTACGAGTTAAGGCATAGCTTATCACAGTCTGAGACTTGATGCTTCGTCCCCCAGAGGGAAAAAATAGGTAGGAAAATCAGCTCGATGTTGGCACAATCCAACTGAAAGAAGAGCGACTACGAAACCGACTGCGTTGTGGGAAATTGGAATGTTTTCAAAGAGTAGATTTTGAGATTTTTAGAGATTTGTATAAATGGTTTTTGTTTCAACTCCTTTTTTTAATGTTAAAATATAAGGTAAATCTAACAATCTCAAGCAATCTAATATTTTCAACTTTTAACTTTATTTTTAAAAATGGGCATTTTCTGTCTATGAGCTTTTTAAGCTTTAAGAGCATTTTTAGCTTTTTATGGAGTACATGTGCCATTGAAATCACACCAACTAATCACCGTGAGGAACCTTTTTAAAAAGTTTAATCTAACATAATAAGTAAAGTTTCCCTAACACGTTCCATTAGCATCAACGCAGCATTAAATTTAGACATAAATATAAGGTAATCTAAAAATCTCAAGAAGGCTAATATTTTCAACTTTTAACTTCATTTTTAAAAATGGACATTTTTGATCTTTGAGATACCCTTTATTGGAGTGCATACACCATTGAAAAATCACCAACTAATCACCGTGAGGTACATTTTTCAAAAGTTTAATCCAACATAATAAGTAAAAATTCCCTAACACTTTTCTATAAGCATCAACGCAGCATTAGATTAGACATAAGGTGATCTAAATATCTCAAACATGCTAATATTTTCAACTTTAAACTCCATTTATAAAAATGTTTATTTTCGATCTTCGAGGTAATTTTTTGGAGTTCGTGTGCCAGTAAAATCACACAAAATCACGAGAGGTATCCCTTTTCAAAATTTTACTCCAGCATAATAAGTACAAATTTCCTTACACGTTCTATAAGCTTCAACGCGGCATTAGATTTAGACATAAAAAATAATATCGTATCACCCTCAGCGAGTGAATGGGATGCAGCTGAAGTAGACCTCCAGAAGCTAACTGTGGTAACATGATTGAATTTTTCCCTTTTTGCCATATATTTTATCATAAATTAGAATTGCCGTTCGTAAATTCATTTGAAATGCCACTTTTTGTATTTGATTAATCATGTTTAATTAAGAGGTAGAAAACGTGTAAATCGATACCTATATTCGTTATAGTTGGCTGGGGTTTAAGACTGTATTTTCTCAGAATAATACGGACAACGCCATCTAAATGGACATACACACAAGAAACGTTTTACTGACACTGAAGACCAGTCAGTAAGGTTTAGAGTGTTACAGAAGAGAAATACAGTATCCTGTACGTTACAGGAATCGGAGTATTCATTAGGCTGGTCTTCACTTGCGATTTCTAGTAGCGCGACCTTTCAGACGCAAAGATAAAACTCCTTGTTTCAAATACAAGTACACATAATTGCGACTAAACAATTGCAGCGATTAAAAAGTTGCAAACAGTCCTATTTTCGTTGCGACGTGACTGTCACTTTAACCAATGAATCACGCAGACAGGTATGGACGTGCACCCACTTACGATAGTTTAGTCGCGCGTTTTCCACGGTCAGCTTTTCTTATACACATTAAATTATGTTTTTTATTCTCCTAATTCAAGTTTTTATCTTTGAGATCGATGAAGATAGAGTAAAAATTTCAACGGATTTGAAATCTGAGGAAAATTTTACACCACACATTGATACCTTAAATGTGATTTTCTTTAAATAAATAATTGATTATTTAATAAATAATTAAATAATCAAATGGTAAATAATTAAAAAATGAAATGGTAAATAATTAAATAATCAAATGGTAAATAATTAAATAATCAAATGGTAAATAATTAAATACTAAATCTGGTTTTGGTATCGATGTGGCCTAGAATTTTACGCTGATTTGAAATCCGTTGAAATTTTCACTCTGTCTTCAACGATCGCAAAGATAGAAACTTGAATTCGGGAAATAAAAAACATAACCTAATTAATCCAGCGATTTATCTATCGCAGTATGCACACCTTATAGATTTTCTGAGACAGATTTCTTTTTGGTCGCCGCGACTAGAAATCACAAGTGGATGCCTAGTCTTATAAATAGGTTTGGTAAGGTAAACCATTAAGAATCTTCAGTGCAGGTGTTATGAGCGAGTTTGCTGGCATAATACTAAATCAACACTTCAATACAACGAAACTGTCTCTTGAGTACACAAAAGAGTTTCTAACCGTTATATTAAGTATAATTTAAGATAAGATACATAATTAGAATTGCGGGAACCCTTCAACTCCCCTAAATCCTCCGAGGGGTTTCGATGGCATGCATCGTACATAAAGATCTGATCAAGTTTGTCACTGACAAAATACCTCGTCCATTAAGATGTGGTAAAGTTTGTCAATGACGAGATATTTCGTTACTCAAGATCTGGTCAGTTTTGTCAAAGAAGATATATTTCGTCCACAAAGATCTGGTCGTTTGTCAATGAAGTGATACCTCGCTCGTCAACATATGGTCAAGTATGTCTATGGCGAGATATTTCGTCCTATTAAGATCTGGTCAGTTTTGTTAATGGCTGGATAAATCGTCTATAAAGATCTGGAAGTATGTCTTCGACGACGTATTTCGTCCTATTACGATCTGGTTTGTTTTGTTAATGACTAGATAAATCGTCCATCAACATATGGTCAAGTTTGTCTACGACTAGACATTTCGTCCCATTAAGATCTGGTGAGTTTTGTAATGATGAAATAGATCGTACATCAAGATCTGGTCAAGTTTGTCTAAGTTGAGATATTTCTTCCTATTAAGATCTATTCAGTCTTGTTAATAACTAGATAAATCGTCCATCAAGATTTTTTTGGCCAAGTTTGTCAATGGCGAGCTTTGTCCCATTAAGCTGTGGTTAGTTTTGTTAATGACTAGATAAATCAGGCATAAAGATATGTTCAAGTTTGTCAATGACGAGGTATCTCACCCGTCAAGATCTGGTCAAGTTTGCCAAGGACAAGATACCTCGTCCATTAAGGGTACGGTAAAATTTGTCAATGACAAGATATTTCGCCCATCAAGATCCACTCAAGTTCGTCGATGACGAAGTATTTCGACCATCAAGATCTGGTCAGTTTTGTTGATGACGGTAAAGATTAGATTTTGGGGTCTCATCGCGCGAGGTCCAAAAAGGGACAAGCTGTGCAATCGGTACTAACGATACACATCATCGAGACAAAACTACCCTTTTACTCCAAAGGGGAATGGAGATCCAAATGGGAAAAGGTTTCATAACAGAGGCTGGGAACCACAAGGCGGATTTACACTCGAATATAAACCCCCAGGAGGGTTAGCAACGAACCAGTAGGTTTTGGAAGCAGCGAAGTAGTTGCCCAGAATAAAACACAGAGGAGAATTAGATGATCCAGGAAAGTGAATCTCCTCCAGCAGGAGTGCGTCGTTAATAGTGTTTACCGCCCGATTGTGATTAGTCGTAGTTCCGTGACGGTGCAAGAGGGAATAAACCGTCAGGGTGACATCCATCTGCATTAGACTGGCACTCCGGCGGTTTCTTATCCTGTTGGGAGTTTTGTCGCGTGTGTTGTTTTTGGTGAGAGGTTGTCGTGCTGCGCTTCGTTCCAGTGAAGAATGGGCTTAGCTGAACAGCCTGGTCATAATAAATGCATCTCGGAGAGCACAATGGATGCATTATTAAAAAGTACTGGACATTTCATATTTAAATTACCCTTTTTTACTCGCTATAATGCTTTAGACCATAAGTTTGAACAGAAGTTTATTTAATGATGGAAGCCATCTGCTATAATGGCACTATCTTAAACACAGAGGCAGAAAATATGTTCACATGAAACGAGAACTGTCAGTTCTGGCGCCATGAAATTTGCGCAGCTTTTTCGGTCTGGAAATCTCACGGTCAACACAACTGTTTTAAGATGTTTTGATGCTACAATGATTGTTGCTTTGAAATTAAAATATTAAAGGAGTAATGATAGGAAAGAGAGATTTCTCGAAATTTTATTTATGCCCGATCATTTACCCCTCGACCTTCGGCGCTACAAGACGAACCTGACAGCTACTTGTGAAAGTGCACGCATTAGGTGAACTCCCGTTACTCATAATAGGAATAATCAGTAGTATCCATGCGCTTAGTAACCAAGATACGAACCCGGTGGAAGAAATGCTATGGCCACTACTAATTATGCTTCCTCAAAGTCATTCATAATGAAATTCTGTGTGATAAAAAAAGTAGCACAATTTATTTTTCAAAAGTATGCATGAGTTTGTACTAATGGAAACTCACGAGAGAAATAAAATGATGTACTCCACTGGTAGATATTCTATTTGACATCCCACTGGGGAACAACACAACGTACTATTGGTGACGGTTCGGGATCAGACCAGAAGGGAAAGATCCCAGGACACCACCACGTAATTTTGAATCACGTTCAGATGACGAGGTCTCACCCGAGCTATACATATGAGACCACGTAAGATTTAACGCTCATCAGCTCTTTTTGCACACGACTATCTTTAATTGGATTCGAACTCGCAACCCTCCGATTGCTAATCGTTACTCTTCCAACCGATTTACCACGGTTCCTACTCCACTGGAGATAACTCCAGTAACTCCACTAAGTTTGAGTGGAATAAAGCTCTAACGAAACATAGTTTCAATTGAATTTATGAATCAGATATCTTATGAATTCGTTGTATGGAACAAGTAGTTTTGAGGGAGTCAAATAATGAATTCACGGAAGAAATATATAAAGCAGAAATCTGTTCGAAGTAGCGAAAGCTCTAGAACGTTGAGTTCTAGTATCATGGGATGTGCACAGTTTATTTTGTCTCGAACTTCTAGGTCAGCAAAAATATTCTCAGCTCTTCGGGATATAGCGTGGTGATCAGAGCCGATTCCTAATTCACTTGAAAACTATCTAGTCACCTTAAGGTTGATCAGATTATCAGTAATATTGCATTAAATAATTGCACATTAGCTCTTTGGTTGCACACTTAGAGACGAATACTTGTTAAAAAAGTTTCGATACTTATTAATAAACTACGGGCCGTACAAAAGTACGGATTTTGTGGATCAATTCTATTTAACACTCCTCCAAATTATTTTTTTTATCACATCCTACAGTATATCATGCTTATAGCTTCCATATGCATAGTTAAAAACATATTGACTAATATCAGTTTTGTGCTTGCTTAACTTTTCAAGTGGTTTTGACGAGATATCTCGTCCATGGTGATCTGACCAATTTTGATAATGACGGGATGTCTGGTTTTCAGAATGTGACCAATTTTGAAGTGACAAGATACATCGTCGTCAAGATACTGTGCCAATTTTTTTATGACGACGAGATAAAAGATCTGGTCAGTTTTCTTCGAATGAAAAGATGGATCGTCCATCAAGATGTGGTCATTTTTTCTAACGACGAGAAACCACCAGGATGGTTAATAGATACGAGGGTGAGTCAAATATGAGCCGAACTTCTGCTCCTCTTCTCTTCAGAGGATACCGAACGGATTGGCAGAGTGGGGCGTTCAAGGTCAATTTGCAAAGGCTGTTCAATAAAGAATGATCCAATTTTTTTTAAAGGTGATTAAAAAAAAATCAAGAAAAATTAAATTCATATTGAATGGTTAAACTTTGGTTTCCTAAGAAAGTGGAGCCGTTATCTAACATTACGTCATGATGCCGCGGGCATAACTAGACGCCCGTCTAAACAAGAGTCCAGAGGCGTCAACTTAGACGGACCGAATACGTTGGAGAATGGGCAACACAGACGGCTGTCGTGGTTTATTTTATTCGAGAAACAAAACAAAGTGGTTTTTTTTTCTCTAGTTCAAAGTTTCTAACTTCGGGATCGTTGAAGGTAGAGTGAAAATTTCAACAGATTTCAAATCAGCGTAAATTTCTACTCCAGATCGATATCAAAAACAGTTTTATAATTCAATTATTTACCATCTAATTATTTAACTATTTAGCAAATAATTAATTATTTATTTAAAGAAAATCCCATTTAAGGTAGGGATCTGGTCAAATTTTCCGCAGATTTCAAATCCGTTGAAATTTTCATTCTATGTTTAACGATCCCGATTTTACAACAACAAATTAATCAATGACTGTCAAAAATGTTTAATTATTTTACTCTCTTCGCTCGAATCGTTTGGAGCAGGAAATGAAATGTTGCCGTTACAAGATAAAAAACGTTCCCCAACTGTTTGAGACCGCTATGACGACAGTCATGGAAATGGCGGCTCCGATAATTTTCGTTACGCTCACAAACAACGCTCTCTAGGAAACCAACACCATGTGTTAGTATATATAACGTTTTAGTGACGTCACCCACCGATATATCACGGCCGCTAGATCACGGCTACGCTTTCTTAGGAAACTGAAACATTAGAGGGATAAAAGGAGAATAGATAGCTCAAGTTTCACGGTCATGACGTCATTGCTGAGGCCCTGGCAGCCGGCCTAGAACGCCTAGTTTAATTTCGCCTAATTCAAAAAAGGATGTGACACGCGAAGTGCAATACACTGCATTGAAATTTCGCCTTAAAAAATCGTCAGATCTTTCAAAAACCAATGTAATGTGTGTTCTCCATCCTCTATATAATCCTGATGTAACCTATGCGATATTTTTCTTTTCTCGAATTTGAAAAAACACCTCCGGTAAAAGCTGTTTTCATCATCACAAGTGGTAAAAGTTGTCTGGGCGATTTCGAAGGACCTGTCAAAAAATGTCTTCCAGCATGTGTTTGAAGACTGGAAAAGAGGTGGGATAAGTGCATTGCATGTAATGGAGAGTATTTTGAGAAAGACCATAAATATTTGGAGGATTAGTACAAAAAAATATTTTTTATAATTTTATGATCATTCTTTATTGAACAGCCCTCGTATTATTAGTTAAGGATCTCGATAGGTGGCCTTTCTTTCCGTTCCTTCCTCAGTACAACAATGAGTGAGCAATAGGTTCCGTCGCCCGTTTCGCAACGGATTATATTCAAGGTTTTAAAGAAAGAAGGCGTTAAACCCTCAGAAATCTTATCATATGATGAGATGTGGGTCCATAATTACATTACGGAATCATCATTACAACAGTCTTTTTTGATCGGAGAAGAATTTTACACATTGATTTTCTCCACGATTGACATACGGTGCATGCCGCCTACTATTTTCAGCTTTTACCATCAGTGAAAGTCGGCTATAGAAACAAAAGACGGAATATTCCCATCAAAGATATCATCCTTTTCCATGACAGTGCCAGACCTCACAAGGCAGTATTGACGAGAAACTGAAGGAAATGCATTGGGAAACCCTTGAACACCCTCCCTACCGAACAGATTTGTCCCCCTGCGTTTATTTTTTGTTTGGATCCTTAAAATAAGCGCTGGGAGGAGAACGCTTTAATAACAATACATAAGTTGAGGATTTCGTGCGCAATTGGTTGACGACCCAATCTCAAAGTTTCTTTGAAGAAGGGATCTACAAGCTTCCGAAGCGCTGAGGGAAATGTGTAGAACGTGCAGGAGACTATGTTGATAAAAGTTAAAAAATTTTTTTTTTAATTTTTTTCATGATCAGTAAATGTATATAAAAAAGTCCGGTCTCTATTTGACTCACCATAGTATAATATAAACACATGCGTATTTTAGAAGCAGTTGCACAGTAATAATAAAAATTAAATGCACGGAATTTCTTACACGCGCTTAAACGTTTGCAGTGTCGTTTCCTCAGAACTATAGACATGCTGTCACGAGCCAAGCAATCGGAAAAAAAAATCAGAAGCACGTGAAGCGAACAAAGCTTAAAAAAATGATCGACAATGTGACGAAACTAGGGGGAAAACCGAGACCAGTTTTGGTTTGCTTGAAGCAGCACAAATACATTACCTTAATATAATGGACCGGATGCCAGCGGATTTGCATAAAATCCGACTGCTTGTTTGGGGATGTTTTTCGTGGTATGGCCTGGGACCTTTGTATATTGTTCCTGGTCAATTGAACACCGACGCCTACATGAACATTTTGGACAATCAGGTTCTCCCTACGCTCGGGAAATTTTATGGAATGGACGAATGTTACTTCCAAGTCGACAACACTCCATGTCATGTTACAGCCTCTGTCAAGCAGTGGTATCACGATATGGATGTAAAACGTCTGCCCTGGCCTGCTCAGAGTCCCCGCCTAAGCCCATAGAACATTTGTGGGATGGGTTAGACCAAAATCTACAGCTGAGCTGACGACATTATTGCTGCAGGAATGGACACAAATACCCATAGCTGTGTATAAAAACCTTGTTGAAAGCATGCCTATTAGGGTTGCTAGTGTAATTGCTGAGCGTGGGAGACCATCCCCCAATTAAAGTACTTATTATTTACCTTATATCATCACATCTTGCTGTCCGGTCCATTCTTGTAGGGTAGTGTATATGGAAATAAATATGAATGAAGTTGAGACTGTGAAAGGAAGTGCCTTTTGGTGTGGACAGTTGAAACCAATGCTACGTACATCTCCTGTTATCCATCCATCTCATGTTCATTAAATGACATATACTAAACTCGATGGTAAGTTCTGTTTCTCTAACTAAACTAAATTTAAAAAGATGTGATTAGTCGTATGGCGAGATTTTAAACTAAGAGTACTTTAACTAATGCCTCATACTACTCTTAGTTGTGAGACCACATGAAGTTAATTATAATTTTAATAGTTTCTGTTTCCTACATGTCATTACTAAGGACTTAAATAGATTTTTTACTATGCTACTCCTCTATTAGAGTGAAAAGATTTTCTTTGAGAAAAGATTTGGCAGACACATTTGCATTAGGCACGCAAAATTCCGTTTTTAAAGATTTAATTGGGGAGTTAAATCTAAACTAATTTTACTAACCATTTTACTTCCAAAACGATCCAATATTTCATACTACAAGTTCTTTTAGCAGACAGTCATAGTTTCCTTCTGATTCCTTGTTGGGTGGGTAATGATAATTTTAATTAACATCATACTAGAGCAACCAAACACAACGGGCTATTGACGACTGTCAGAGATAAATCCCCTTAGGGAAAGATCCGAGGACAAACACCACGTAATTTTGAGCCACGGTCAGATGACGAGGCAACACCTGATCTGGCACCCCACTTTCCAAACTACCACACCAACCCAACGTGAGGTCTTTCAGCCACGACAGATTTAAGGTGCACCAGCCGACTCTACACCATACGCTTACAAATATCCATGCACTGACCCGGATTCGAACCAGGAACCTTCCGATCTAGAGGCTATCTTAACCACCAAACCGGTTAGTCGGCCCTTTTATGGGTGTGTGTCGACATGCCTCAGTAGGCAACTGCGCTAGTAACCTGCGAATTGTAGGGTTGAACCACGGGTGGTCGGGGCAGATTCTACGGTGCGAATCGGGGCAGGTTTGATTCCTCACTTGGTGTATTTCTCTCTTCTGTGTCTGTAAACCTGAACATAACGGAGTTGCCCGTGACAGTTCTTTTCGTGTAGGTCACATTGCCCGCAAACCAAAAATATAAATATTTAATTGATAAATTATTTATTAAAAGAAAATAAAACGTATAAAGTATCAATCTGGTGTAAAATTTTCCGCAGATTTCAAATCTGTTAAAATTTTTATTCTATCTATCGTTGAAATAGAAAATAAAGCACTGAAGAACGTCAATGATGAGTTTTATCATTTCTTTTGTTTCACACTTGAATCTGTAATTCAGGAAATCAAAATGAATGAATCTCGAATCAAACGAAGGTCATTCGTATCTGTTCGCTCCTATTCGAGACGGTAGGTGTAAAAAACTTGGCATGATTCCAAAGGCTGACGCCAATAGTTAAGTGAGGGTGAAAAATCTAAAATTTGATGATTCTTCATTTCCGAAAGCAGAAAGAACGGTGCAAAAAATTGAATTCCAAAATTGATTAATATTAAATTCGGGATTGAATTTTAAAATTCACCGCGACCCTAAAATTGCAAAAAATGTGGACTTCCAGTGTGCCGAATCCCATTACTTTAAGTGCCATAGATTCGTCAGGACTTTGCGTGCAAGACACCCAAACAAACAAATAAACACTTCCTTTTATAGTAGTAGAGAAGGAAGGAGGTGTGGCCAGATAGAAGAGGCTTTGCGTGGACGTTTTGCTCAAACAATACTTCTTTTGTAAATTAATAATTTAGAGTCAGTTATCCAGTTACTTTAAAACGTTTCTGTAAATTTGTAACCAACCTGTAATTGAACCTTGATTTTATGTTAATTAACCTTTTCCTATTTTGATTGAGCTTGCAATCAATGAATACTTCAAAACACTGCAAAATGGCCACGCTGCAATGCTCATCCGAGCACATTTGAAGGAGGATAATTCTTCTACGGAGATGGGCATGTTAAATCTGCCGTGAACGAAATGTTGTCACGTTGGCGTCATGTCAATGTTTGGAGAGTGAGGTCCCTGAGGTATTGACCTCGTCATCTGATCGTGGTTGAAAACTATGAGGCGTTGTTCTTGAATCTTTCCCTTAGGTATTGATCTCACAACCATCCAATACCCCGTAGTGTTACTCTTGTGCGACACATTAATTAACAACCTACCTTCCGATTATTTGTTGGTAGGGGTTGCCATGGCTCAGTGGGTTTGCCCACTGCGCTAGTAAACAGCGAGTAGGCGGCACAATTGCATTTAATCTCAGCGTGTATTTCTCTATCATGTGTTTTTAATTTTTTTTACAATGTAGCGAATCCATTTACTTCACTTTGTTTGGCGCAGCTTGGACAGCTATGGCATATTCAGCCATAAAACCCAAACAACCTCATTGGGTGTTAGATAGTTTTGTATGCTCAGATACACAATTCAATAATCAACAACTGAACTACGGCGGAATTAACATGCACCCTCCACCATACACGACGGCCTTTTATTGGATCTATTTCCGAACTCGTAGGGATCCGGTTGCTGATCCGCTAGTCTACCATCCGGGCTATCGTTGCCACAATCTAAAATAATTAGGTAGGTAGTTAATAAACGTCACACTGAAGCAACACAAAGGGCTATTGGTAAAGCTCCGGGAATAATCCCAAAGGAAAAGATCCATGAACAACGACTAGTCATTTTGAACTACGGTCAAATGACGAGAACAATACCTGAGCTAGAACCACACTCTATGTACTTACACACCACGCCAACGGAAGGACATTTGGGGCCACAACAGATTTAATGTGCACCAGCTCGCACATACACGGCGTGCTGGTTAGATCGAGGTTCGAACTTTTATACCATCCGGTTGCTAATCCAATTCTCTACCAACTGGAATACCGCGACCCCAATCTAAAATTTTTTATTCTCATGACTGATGTTTAGCACTATTCGTTTCCTTTCAAAAGGAAGAAAAAGTGTATTTTTCTGACGTTTTGATCTGACGAATGGATTTTTTGACGCATAGAATGGGAGCTGAACGGACGAAAGTTCTCGGGAAGTCAAGAAAACCCTCTCTTTTCATATAAGAACGTGTTTGAAATGGAAATGGGCTTTTTGAATAAACTCCGGGGAATTTTAACTATGCATTTTGAAGAAAAGTTTTTAAAGTAAAGGGAGTGCTTCAAAGCCTACCTCTTTTATAGACGAAGCATTTTAATATGAGGAAACTTTAATATAATTATAAAAGTTTCCCATCATAAGGCCATTCTTTTATTGCAGAAATTGTATGCTCAAAATATAGAATTCCAAATAATTGCACAATTAAATCGAACAAGTGAAAAAAAAAATGTTGGCTTGTGTCGAGGATACAAACTGTAGTTTTGGCGTCAAAACTGAAGCCTGATGCTGAATTATGGAGTGAATTAAGCACACGCAGGAAGTTTCCAACAATTGGTTTATTTTGAATAATCGAAAATTAAAATTCAGTTTCATATTAATTGCTGTTGAACCAATGAATGGCTTGCGTAGAGCATACAAACCGTAGTTTTGACGTCAAAACTGGAGCCTGATGCTGGATTGTGGAGTGAATTAGAAAGTATCAACAATTGATTTATTTTGAATGTTCGAAAATTACATTTTTCAGTTTGATATTAATTGATGTTGACCAATATTAATTATAGCGTTGTTCAGTGGCTTTCGAATGATATCACCTACGCAATACTCACTCCACGCAACCCAAAGTCACACTGGCCCAAATATCGCCCAGTACAGTAGAATCTGAACGTATTGCAAACCTCCTACTTTCACTCAATGCGCATGCGCACTCAGTCCGAAGATCATGGTCAGGTACGGACATCCTTGGTCTGCACGAGCACTACAGTTATCTCTTGTATGTTTCCTTTAGTTTTGAAATCATAAGACATAACAGTTGTAATGATTTTTGTAACGCTAGACTTTTCATGCACGTCCCCACTTGACACCTCCTGGGATTCTCTCGACGAAGTGTCTCGTTATTAGCAAATCTGATCAGATCATGATAGACGAGATAAAAACCATTTGAGGTTTAAAGACGTCTTTACATCAAAACAAAAACCATGAATCTTCAATTTTTTTCCATGTTATGTACCCAAACTAATTAAAATATTATCTTTCAAGTCATCCACGAGTATTATAGATCTAAAATACTATAGTGGGGAAATACGAATCTATATATAATTCTCTTACGTGGCACGCAAAAAAGACGTTATTTGTAATCGCTTTATGGCAACACTGTACGATTGTTTGTTTATCGCGAAGTCTCGCGCATCGATCGAATTTATAGCGTTATCGGATGAAATTTTATTGAAAAAAAAAATAAAGGACATTTTAATGAGCTGTTGCAGTTAGTTTATAATAGAAATCAAAGAAAGCGGAGGATCTTTTCAGGGCCATTTAAAAAACGGTCCTTTTCAGGGCCAACAATTATAGTTCAACAAGACGCTTGCACTACAACTTTCGGCAACAAACTCAATGAAAAAGTGTGGGCCGTTTGAGTGCTGGGAAAATGTACACACAAACAACATGCTGGGTATTCAATTTCCAAAGCAACGCTCACATTTCGAGTCAAAATTTGCACAAAGTTTTCATTTGAATTCTGATTTTAGAGATACTGTGTATATTTTTTCTGTAATACAGCAAATTTAGATTTGAAAAACTTTTTTTTGGTAACATATTTTGTAAACAATCCCTTCTGCTAGGACACATGTCTTCATTGAGGCGAGCGAAGCGAGCATAGGTTCGCACAGCGAACCAATGAGGATTGCGATGCAATCCTCCGGGGGTTGGCGAGCGTTAGCGAGCAGGGGGCAGGCCCCCTAGTAGTTAGTAAATAGTTAACCGCAATGCAGTTAAATCCGAGTTTCTATTGGCAGTATTGTTTTCTCTCTGGGAGTTGTTGCTGGGTCAAAATATTAGTCGATTGTTGCTGTTGCACGCCATTGTTGCTACTGTGACCTTAATTATGACCACTTCCGGATTCCATTTGCACCAAAGAAGAACAGTGTTCAGGTATCCGTTTTTGTGGTTTCCAAGGTGTATCAGGGACTTAAAACCACAGACTTTTCTCCCATCACTGGAACATTAGTCTTCTAAGGCAGGGATTCCCAACCGGTGGTACGCGGCAACGTTTCAGGTGGTACGCAAGGATGATATGAGCTACCCAAATGTTCTAAGAAGTTTGTTCGATTTTTTAGTATGTGCAATCACGTTATACTATTTCTTATGCCATTTGTTACTAGTTACTTGTGTGAGAGTGGTTTTTCTGAACTTTTGTATATAAATATAGAAACAGAGAAATCATTAATAAGAAATACAAGTGCATTAATCATAAAATATGAAGCATTCTTAATATTTTAATTAAAATAAAACAAGCCAATGGACACTTTTCTGACATTAGATATCTGTTTCTAAAAATATAAAACTGGTGGTACGCCAAAAACTTCTAAAAATTTCAATTGGTACTCAGTTACTATAAGGTTGGGAACCTCTGTTCTGTTGTTGTTGTTTCTAATGCCTACACTGGCAGACCAGAGGAGTGCCAGGCCCGTAGAAGACGGCAAGAGGCGAGGGGGTGCGCCTTCCATGTTATTGAGCCCCATTGGGAGGAAGTCCGACTTTGCTCGGCATACATGACACATCCGTTTTACAGGAAGGTCCCTTTCATACATCCATTCACTCACACATATCGTAATTTAGATACCAATCAGAGGCCGATAACCCTCTGATCAGATACCCCCAGAGGTATTGATTTGGTATGGGAACATGGGGGACTTTGTGACCACGACCTATTTAACGTGCCCCAGTCACCATTAGTGAACACGACGGTCTTTAGTCAGGTCGAAGCGCCGATCTCACAATCATCAGAATTGCAGGAACCCACAACCCTTCTGATGCGGGCCCGACGCTCTACTGACTGAGCTACCGCGGCTCACCTCTGTTCTAAGGGACTCAACTGGTGCATTATTCCTCCTATGATAAAGATAGTATTTTTAACGAGTTCAAATTGGCAACGCATTGGTAAAAATTATTTAAAATGATTGCTTCCTTTTAGTACCTCAAAATTGCTTTGTAAGAAGCTTTTGCTGTTTCTGAAAATAAATGGGACTTTATGATTGTTTATGATTACTCTGGGTATCCTCAATTATTATTGAATTCAGTCCAACCTTTCGTTGTTAAAAAGCGTATCGTGAGATTGCCATGGATGTTCTCCCCACCTCAAAGAACGCTAATGATGTAAACAAACGGAAAACAAGATCCCAAGAACAGCAGAGAGAACACTCAAAGTAAATATAACTTGCGCCTTATTGTCTTTCATTACATGAACTGCAGACGCAACACAACTTCCATTAGAGGACTCTATTCAGAGAGACTGGAATAAACACTACTCCGAAGAATTAAAGCCATCCCTCATTTATTCTGCGAGAGCACCGAGTTTCGACTTACGAATTCTTTTCTTGAACCATTATCTAGGCCTAGGAAGTTGCTTTGATTCAAATGTACTTAATTAAGTGCTTCGATCGAAAAAGGGTGACGGATCTTAGCAATGGAGGATATTCGGAGAGAAGATGATGCAAATGAAGGTGTTCAAAACTGAAGGATTTCCCCTTCAGACTTCACTACCTCTCCTTGAAATCCGGGGATTATGTCGAATCTTTTAGACTTAACGCCTATACGTGAGTAAAATCAAACGAGAACATTTATCCTGTGTACATCATTTTATTTAAGGCTACCAGAGCAAGAGTGGCTCAACCCACCAACAAACTCAATGGAGTCAAACGCGAGGTTTCTTGCTCCCATTTTAATTATATTTTTATTTATTTACAATATGATTTGAGATTCTAAAAATTTATCTATCAAGGATCAATAAGTTATTTTGTAACTTTAGAAGACTTGATCTAGCTCATTTCAAAGAAAAGTAAAAAGGCAAAAAGATAAGGTCATTTTAATTAACGTCGTACTAGAGCAACATAACGGGATATTGACGACCTTCCGGGATCAATACCCTGAGGGAAAGATGCGAGGACACTACCACGTAATTTTGAATCACCGTCAGATGACGAGGCAACACCTGAGCTGGCACCCCCTCTCCAAACTTCCACACCAACCCAACGTGAGGACTTTCGGCCACGACAGTTTTAAGGTGAACCAGCCGCCTCTACACCATGCGCTTACAAATATCCATGCACTAACCCGGATTCGAACCAGGAACCTTCCGATATTGATGCTAACACCTTAACCACCAGACCGGTTGGTGGTAGGTCGTAGTGAAATATTGAAAATTTCGGGATTTTATGGGTTAGGCCATTTTTGCTCTCATAGCCTCATTTAAGTGTGGGCTGAGTTAGCCTGGTTGAAAGAGTAGTGTACAAGCAGCCGAATGGTTGCGAGTTCGTAACCCTATTTAACCAAGATCCGTATTGTGTGGGGGGACTAGTACACGTTAAATCTGTCATGGCAGTCTCAAGATGGCATGGCGACTTTCCCTTTGGTATTAACCGGACCGTCGCCAATAGACCTTTGTGTTGCTCCAGTGTGAATTTAATTCGACTGTTTACCTACCTACCTATGCTTACACGTACTCCTAAGAGAAGAATTACAGATACACTACCTTATAATAATGGACTGGACAGAAAGAAGTGATGGTATAAGGGAATGAATATATGCTTTAATAGGGGGATGGTCCCCCACGTGCTGCAATGACACTAGCAACCTTCTGGGCATACTTGCAACAAGGTTTTGATACACAGCTGTGGGTATTTGAGTCCATTCCTGCTGCAAGAATGTCGCCGGTTCGGACATGGTTCCCTGGTCCGTAAGCGTCGCTCTAACCCGTCTTACAAATGTTCTATGGGGTTTAGGTCAAGGATCTGAGCAGGCCAGGGAAGACGTTTCACATCCATATCTGTATAACACTGTTTGACAGATGCTGCAATATAACATGGAGCGTTGTCGTCCTGGAAGTAACATTAGTGCATTCCATAAATTTGCTAGAGCGTAGGAAGAACCTGATTGTCCAAAATGGTCATGTATTCGTCGGCGTTAAATTGACCAGGAACAACACGCAAAGCTCTCAGGCTATACCATGAAAAACATCCCCAAATAAGTAGTCGGATTTTATGCAAATCCGCTGGCGTCCGGTTTATTATTGAAGGGTAGTGTATATTTTTTTCAGTTTCGATGCTTAAATAGTATAATTAGGTGTATTTGTGGAATGTTGTATTTTGCCCTCTACATACCCTCTGAGGGATCCAAACTCATAATTTGAACCTGCATGTCTTTTAGCCAATTTTAATCTTCTTGATCAATGAAACATAGGATTACATAGGATTCTATTCTCATGAAAGGACTAAAAGTATATTCCCAATATAATTCTATTCTGAGAAAAAGACTAATATAATCCTAAACAAAGTATTGTGTTCAAAGCGCAAATAAAATTAGAAAAAAAATCTGTCATGTGGACAAAAAATCAACGAAATATTTCCAAATTATTTTATTTTAAGAAAACGACTAATAGAATCTTCCTGATCCACGGATTCTTTCAACCAAGACATGTGGTTAATTAGTCATGCCGGTATATAGTGGGGTAAAATTAATAACAACGTAACTCGAAAATGTCGTGACCCTCGAGAATGTCAAAAGCGCTTTTTAAACTTAATTGCTTAAATCTCAAATATTTACAAGTTAATATATGCAGTTGAAAACAGAATCATTAAAGCTTGTGAAGTGGCGGACTATTTATCCAAATTCTTCGTTGTTGGATAGTTGGCAATAAAAAGATCTTTACTGCTTGACATCGAGGATAAATGACTTTACCCTGGTACATCGATAGGGCGTAATTACCATAGGTAATTGAAGCAAAGATTTAACGTTTTGCTAAAGAGTAGTAATATGTACAAATACTTAACTATGAAACCTATCTATCAATATATATATATATATATGTATATCTATGTATCTCTATCTAAACTTGATCCAACAAAAGGTTGTCGTGTATATGGGGGGGGGCTGGTACACGTTAATTCTGTCATGACCTCAAATGTACGCTCGTTGGCGTGGTGTGAAAGTTTGGAGAGTGGGGGTGCCAGCTCAGGTGTTAACCTCGACACCTGATGAGGGTTAAAAATGACGAGGTCTTGCCTTCGACTTTAATTCAACTACCAACCAGCCAACCTAAGTTTTGGATATGAAGGGTGATGCATACCAATTTCGTACAACTCGAGGTGCAAGTTTTTTAGAATACCCACATATTTCATAGAGAATTTTGTGGCGTGTCAGTGTTATATATACAATTATTATGTACAGTTGAGTTATATTTTAAAACAGTTCCGTCATTATCTGCAGCAGTCGTCTCTGCTCGGAAAAAATACGTCAGCTCTCAATGGCGTCCAGGGGAAAAAGTGTCTGTTCTATTAATTTTCTCGTAACTGAATACCGGAATGTGAATGGCTCGTGACAGTCTTGCCTTGCATTCCTACTACAATGCAACTGACTCCTACCAGTCTCGTTGCTCTTATAATGAGTTCTTTCCAGACTAGTAGACAACTACCGTTGTTTAGTATTCCTACATATATATATATATATATATATATATATATATATATATATATATATATATATATATATATATATATATATAATATGAAGCGTCAGCGTTCATGGTACAAGGTACATATAGCAATGGGCCGAGTCATTACCAGTAAACCAACCCCACACTAATCCTCTTCCGAATTTTTGTAGTGCCCATATATTGCAAGTAGTCTGAGAGTCTGAGAATCATTTTTGAGAGGAGCTTTAAAAAGTGGTGACCAACATGTCGACCAATAGTCACTTACTGATCAGTGAAAATTTGATTTGGTTGGCCGATTATGTATCTTATCATCTTTGGTGATGACAGGTTCGGTGTGCGAATCCGTATTTCTATTGAGTGATGACAAAAGTGGTAAAAACGCCAAAGGCTAATCCTATGAGATCCTAAATCAGTGGATCAATAAAATAATGAATCAATGGATGGGGGTCTTCTTACTTTCCGTAGTCCAATCACATGATAAGCGTATGGTTCCACCCAGCAGCTGGTTTGTTATTCCTAGTTTTGGTCACATGATTCTAAGCATACAAAAAGGGTCAACTTCATATTCATACTTCATAGTCAACAAAGAATCTGCGGTAGCCCACGGATGATAAGCAGATTAGGAACCATAGTGTTGTCAGTTCAAAGTTCTATGCAACCGAAGACCGTCGTGTAAATAAGGCAATTTGGCATTTTTTTTAGTTAACGTCGTACTAGAGCAACACAACGGGCTATTGACGACGGTCCGGAATCAGTCCCTTAAGGGAAAGATCCGAGGACAACACCTCGTAATTTTGAACCACGGTCAGATGACGAGGCAACACCTGAGCTGGTGTAAATAAGGGCAGTTCACGTTAAATATAACGTGACCTCAAATATTTGAAAGTTTGGAGAGTGTGGTGCTGTTGTCATCTGACTGTGGTTTAAAGTTCCGAGACGATGCCATCGGATTTTTCCCATGGAATTAAACCCGAACCGCCACCAATGGCCCGTCTTGTTGCTTCAGGGCGAAGTGAATTTAACTACCTACCTACATCAAATCATGAACTTTTATGATATGACGTTTATGAACTTCAAACTCTAGTGTAATGGTAATGGTAATTTTAGTTAACGTCGTACTAAAGCAACACAACGGGCTATTGACGACGGTCCGGGATCAGTCCCCTTGAGGGAAAGATCCGAGGGACAACACCTCGTAATTTTGAACCACGGTCAGATGACGAAGTAACACCTGAGCTGGCACCCCACTCTCCCAAACTTCCACGCCAACCCAACGTGAGGACTTTCGACCACGACAGATTTAAGGTGCACCAGCCGCCTATACACCATACGCTTACAAACATCCATGCCCGGACCCGGATTCGAACCAGGAACCTAGAGGCTAACACCTTAACCACTATACCGGTTGGTCGGCCAAACTCTAGTGCACATCCGATGATAAAGTAACAATAGAGATTCGAAGTTTCCTTATCCAAGTACTTCACCGAGTGTCGGAAATGTTATTGACTTCGACGTTTCCCTTTCACTGTTTGCATTCCTCGCTTACAGGATCTAGCCGAAGCTCAGCGTCAGTCGTCTAATTCTCTCGTTACACAGAGTATTAAGGCCATCGCTATTATACGCCCGGGAATTTGCTCATTAAATTCGCAGGCTGATAACCAACTCCAACAAGTGGGCGGCATATGAAGGCATCGACAAAAATCGGGGGAAGTGAGTTATTTGCATAGATAAAAATGAGCTATGCATACAGTTAGTGCAGACCAAACGGTATAGTGGTTAAGATGTTATATAGCCTCTAGATAGGAAGGTTCCTGGTTCGAATCCGGGCATGGATGTTTGTAAGCGTATGGTTGTAGAGGCGGCTGGTGCACCTTAAATCTGTCGTGGCCGAAAGTCCTCACGTTGGGTTGGCGTGGAAGTTTGGAGAGTGGGGTGCCTGTTCAGGTGTTGCTTCGTCATCTGACCGTGGTTCAAAAATTACGAGGTGTTGTCCTCGGATCTTTCCCTTAAGGGACTGATCCCGACCGTCGTCAATAGTCCGTTGTGTTGCTCTAGTACGACGTTAACTAAAATTTACCATTAACATTACCATTACATACAGTTAGAATGATTAAACCTATACTACTAGGTTTTGTTGGGTTTGTATGGCTCAAAGACAACATTCGGTTAAGATGAGTCAAACAACTATAAGTAAATGGACCTAAAACACACAGGGAAGGTTTTTACTTGTACCCTGAAGATAAGTAACTCCCGTTTCCATTTACGGATGTAGACCGCGGTAGCCCGGTTGGAAGAGCATAGGATTAGCAACCGGAGGATTACGAGTTCGAATCCAGACAAACATACGAAATAAATAAAGGGCCGCTGCAGCCCAGTTGGATGGTAATGGTAATTTTTAATTAACGTCGTACTAGATCAACACAACGCGATCAGAGCACATCACCAAGTAATTTCGAACCACGTAGCCAGTTGGATGGTAATGGTAATGGTATTTTTTAGTTAACGTCGTACTAGAGCAACACAACGGGCTATTGACGACGGTCCGGGATCAATCCCTTAAGGGAAAGATCCGAGGACAACACCTCGTAATTTTGAACCACGGTCAGATGACGATAGCCCAGTTGGAATATCATCGTATTAGCAACCGGAGGATTACGAGTTCGAATCCAACCAAAGACATACGAAATAAATAAAGAACCGCTGTAGCCCAGTTGGATGGTAAAAAATGGTAATGGTAATGGTAATTTTAGTTAACGTCGTACTAGAGCAACACAACGGGCTATTGACGACGGTCCGGGATAAGTCCCTTAAGGGGAAAGATCCGAGGACAAACACCTCGTAATTTTGAACCACGGTCAGATGACGAAGCAACACCTGAGCTGGCACCCCACTCTCCAAACTTCCACGCCAACCCCAGTTGGATGGAAATGGTAATTTTCAATTAAAGTCGTAGAGCCGCGGTAGCTCAGTCAGTAGAGCGTCGAGCTCGCATCGGAAGGGTTGTGGGTTCTGTCCTCGGCGGAGCCTGCAATCCTGATGGTTGCGAGATCGGCGCTTGAACTGGCTAAAGACCGTCGTGTTCGCTAATGGTGGCTGGGGCACGTTAAATAGGTCGTGGTCACAAAGTCCACCATGTTCCCATACCAAATCAATACCTCTGGGGGTAGCTGATCAGAGGGTTATCGGCCTCTGATTGGGATCTAAATTACGATATGTGTGAGTGAATGGATGTGTGAAAGGGACCGTCCTGTAAAACGGATGTGTCATGCATGAAGAAGTCCAACCCTCCTGGGCAATGGCACCCCCAATTGGGCCATTGGTAATTGGTAATTTTTTGTTTACGTCGTACTAGAGCAAAACAACGGGCTATTGACGACGGTCCGGGATCAGTCCCTTAAGGGAAAGATCCGAGGACAACATCTCGTAATTTTGAACCACGGTCAGATGACGAAGCAACACCTGAGCTGGCACCCCACTCTCCAAACTTCCTCGCCAACCCAACGTGAGGACTTTCGGCCACGACAGATTTAAGGTGCACCAGCCGCCTCTACACCATACGCTTACAAACATCCATGCCCGCACCCGGATTCGAACCAGGAACCTTCCGATCTAGAGGCTAACACCTTAACCACTATACCGGTTGGTCGGCCCCAATTGGGCCATATATGGACCGCGTGACAACAACAGCAGTTAAAGTCGTAATAGAGCAGCACAACGGGCTACTGATGACGGTGCGAGATCAATCCGCTAAGGGAAAAATCCGAGCACAACGCCACGTGATTTCGAACCACTTAGCCCAGTTGGAATATCATCGTATTAGCCACCGGAGGGTTGCGAGTTCTAAATTAGGTCCAGCTAAAAGCCATCGTGCATACGGAGGCCGGTGCACGTTAAATATGTCGGTGTCTCAAATAACCCTCACGTTGGCGTGGTGTGGAAGTTTAGAGAGAGGGGTGCCAGCTCAGGTGTTGCCTCGTCATCTGACCGTGGTTCAAAATTACGTCGGACTGTCGTCAATAGCCCGTTGTGTTGCTGAAGTACGATGTTAATTAAAATACCTACCTTCCATTAACTTATGGTTCAGAGGATGGCATATTGCGTCTGTAATTAGAAAGTTGATGATCTAGGGCGGGTCCACTCATATATAGGTTGTAAGCCAAGGTAGGTATTTAACTGAATTTTAACTTCGCGTTGGAGCAACACAACAGGGACAACAATTCGTAATTTTGAACTACGGTGAAATGTCAAGTTCAAGACCTGAGCAGGCTCCCCACTCTCCGAACTTTCACACCAAGTCATTTGAAGCCATGGCAGATTTAATGTGCGCCATCTCCAACGTACATGACTGTTTTGGGTTGATTCAAGTTTCAAACTCGCATCCCTCCGATTTCTAATCCGCTACTCTTTCATCCGGGATACCGCCGCCTTTACGTGGTTTAGAAAGGTTTACTTAAAAAGTAGTATTGAGATGAGGTGCTGATGTGAAGCAACCCTACTTTACTACAACTCATTCTTTTTCATGTTATCCAATAGGGTACGAATTTCCATTTGGTTCGTTCCATTTAGTTGCAAATCAACACAACGGGCAAGGTCATGATGACTGTTATCCAATAAGGTACGAATTCCCATTGGTTTGCGAAGCAATCCTACTGGGAATTCGTAGCAATCACCGGGGGTTTAGCGAACAGTGGTCACACCTGACCCCACGAAAAGAACTGTCACAAGCAACCCCGTGCTGGCCATGCTGTGGCTAAGGTAATTGGTAATTGGTAATTTTAAGTTAACGTCGTACTAGAGCTACACAACGGGCTATTGACGACGGTCCGGGATCAGTCCCTTAAGGGAAAGATCCGGGGACAACACCTCGTAATTTTGAACCACGGTCAGATGACGAAGCAACACCTGAACTGGCACCCCACTCTCCAAATTTCCACACCAACCCAACGTGATCTATGGCTAAGGACTAATGTGTATGTAAATATAAAGAAAGAAAGTAGTGTAACCTCCAATTAAAGCGGACGTCCAACAGAGATGCTTACAAGCGAATAAATATTCGTTATTGCTATTGGTTTTGTTTGAATCCCCAAAAACGTAAAAAGAAGCCCACAAGCCGAGGTGCTGACTTTATTTCTATGACTCCAGAAATGTGGATCGCTGTTTCGATCTCTTAAATGTTAAATGAGTCGTTCTGGAGCGTTTTTTGTAGTTATTTGTGACTACTTTCATAAACTAGACTTGGCACACTAAAGTAATATTAGTCACTCTTAGATAACCGTTCTAAGTACCCTCCAAGACCCAGCCTCCCTGCTTAATACCCTACAGAACGTTACTTATTCGAACGTTTCCCTTTCACACATTCCCATTCCCAGAACCCCCTCGTGACTCCACATCAGACGAATCTCCGAGCTCACACAGAATATTAAAGCCGCGGGGGAGCATTCAATAAAGCCCCACGAACGAGAGACCCGACTAATGAATGCCGAGTGGACGACTTCTTGCACAAGAAAGAAATCTTCTCGGGGAGGGTGGCACGGAGTAAAGGTAGCTCGGTGTGTAATCCCCCGGAGAACACGAAGGATAGCGTGCGGTGGGTGTGGCGCAGACGATATATGCTACCAGGCCGCCCCAAAGGCCATGCCTAGGTCGGCAGCTCCCAGAATTTAATTATCGACTCAATTAGAGTCCGTGCGAATAGTTAAGTGTCTCTATTGCGGAGACGATACGAAGCCGCTGCTGCGACCCGAGCGGTGGAGTCCTTTTTGTGAGTCTTTGTTCTTGTCCACAATTTATATGCGTCTGGTGTGACGTGTTTAACCCTATCAATGTCACGAGATGCAGTGTTGTTTTTATCCCACATCAAAGTGAATGACGAAACGACCCCACCTATTAGATGAACCTACGATTCGTTCAAATTTCAGACCGATTCTACTGATCCTTTAGAATAGAATCAATTAGAAAAATTCGATTGTTCATGGGAGTAAATATTTTATTGGTCTCTTCCTTAGGATGGAATCTTTTAGTCAGATTGTATTGATCTTTTCCTTAGAATGAAATCTTTTGGAAAGTTCTATTCGTTCAAACTTCAGATCGATTCTACTGATCCTTTAAAATAGAATCCATTAGAAAAATTCGATTGTTCATGGGAGGAAATGGGGGTAAATATGGGAGTAAATATTTTATTGGTCTCTTCCTTAGGATGGAATCTTTTAGTCAGATTGTATTGCTCTTTTCCTTAGAATTAAATCTTTTGGAAAGTTCTATTCGTTCAAACTTCAGACCGATTCTACTGATCCTTTAGAATAGAATCCATTAGAAAAATTCGATTGTTCATGGGAGTAAATGGGGATAAATATGGTAGTAAATGGGGGTAAATATGGGAGTAAATATTTTATTGGTCTCTTCCTTAGGATGGAATCTTTTAGTCAGATTGTATTGATCTTTTCCTTAGAATGAAATCTTTTGGAAAGTTCTATTCGTTCAAACTTCAAATCAATTCTACTGATCCTTTAGAATAGAATCAATTAGAAAAATTCGATTGTTCATGGGAGTAAATGGGAGTAAATATGGGAGTAAATATTTCATTGGTCTCTTCCTTAGGATGGAATCTTTTAGTCAGAATGTATTGCTCTTTTCCTTAGAATGAAATCTTTTGGAAAGTTCTATTCGTTCAAACTTCAGACCGATTCAACTGATCCTTTAGAATAGAATCCATTGAGAAGATTCTATTGTTCCTTTCTATGGAAGTAAATATTTTATTGATATCTTCCTTAGGATGGAATCTTTTAGTCAGGTTATATTGCTCTTTTCTTCAGAATGAAAGCCTTTGGAAAGATTCTATTGCGCCGTTACTTGGAAGTAAATACTTTATTGGTCTCTCTTCCTTAGGATAGAATTCTTTAGTTATATTACATTAGTCTTTTCTTAAGAATGCCATCCTTTGGAACGATTCTGTTGCTCTTTTCCTTAGAATATAATCCTTTGGAAAGAGAGAGGTTCTATTTGTCTCTGCATTTAATAGAATCCATTGCAACGATTTAATTGCTCCCTTTCAACGAAGTATATCCTTTATAGATCTCTTCCTAAGAATAGAATTCCTTTTGTAAGATTATTTGCTATGTTTTGCTTACAATATAATCTCTCGTAATGATTCTATTGCTCCTTTCCATGGAAGTATATCCTTTATTGATCCTTCCTTAGAACATAATTTTTTATCAAGATTATAATACTATTTTTTACAAGGAATAAAATCATTTAGTAAGATTATATTGATCTTTTCCATAGAATATTTCTCGGAAGAAATACTTTCTTCGATAGAATCCTTTTCTTGGATGTAAATCCTTAAGGAAGGTTCTATTAGTATTTTCCTTAGAATAAAATTTTCTTCAATTAAAATTATATTGCTATTTTCTTTTGAATAGAATCCCTTGGAAATATTATATTGCTACTTTCTTTGGAAGAAAATACTTTATCGATCCTTTCTAATAACAGAATCCTTTCGTACGTTATATTGCTCTTCTCTCTCGAATAGAATCTCCTGTAACGATTCCACTGACCCTTTCCACTTTTGAATAAAAAGGGTAGATTATTATTATTTGATTGTAAATCAAAATATATTATACCTATTCTTTTAGTCACATCATAAAAAAATGTAGTATATTTTTGGAGTGCCCGCGATAATCGCTGTTCTTAAGTATGGCGTTTGTATACATGCATATCTATGTTGCAGATTTAATACTCCTGGGGGTTGTCTCAACAATATGTCTCGCCGATCAACCGGTATAGTGGTTAAGGTGTTAGCTTCTAGAGCGGAAGGTTCCTGGTTCGAATCCGGGTCAGGGCATGGATGTTTGTAAGCGTATGGTGTAGAGGCGGCTAGTGCACCTTAAATCTGTCGTGACCGAAAGCCCTCACGTTGGTTTGGTGTGGAAGTTTGGAGAGTGGGGTGCGAGCTCAGGTGTTGCTTCGTCATCTGACCGTGGTTCAAAATTACGAGGTGTTGTCCTCGAATCTTTCCCTTAACGGATTGATCCCGGACCGTCGTCAATAGCCTGTTGTGTTGCTCTAGTACGACGTTAACTAAAAATTACCAATTTACCATTACTATTACCAACAAGATATCTCGTTGTTTGTAAAATTATTTGTTAAAATTTTTTAAGAAAATGGAAGAATTTTGCAATTTTTATAATTATACTAGGTTTTCTATTCCCGAGAGGTTTAGCTGCAACAAGGTAAAACAAGTCCCACAGCAGTTTCGTTGCGTCGCCTCACAACTTTTTGAACTTTGCCCGCTTCACGTACTACTTTACCTTTCTGATTGTTTGGCTTGTTTTAGTTTTTGATGTTTTGTGTTGATTAATCTCTTCTTGTGAAATGTTCCGTACTAAAATTTACATCTATAGCTCTAAGAGGAAAACGTAGCAAGCTTAAAATAGTTGCGTTGACCTTGAAATTCCAGTTTGAGTAAGTTGCGCCATTTTCGAGACGCCAGAGCTCAGTGTTTTGGAATTTTACATGCTACCAGTTACTTTTCTGTTTCCACAGCAGTTTTATTGCTTCTCCGCAGAGCTTTTTGAATCATGTCCCGATACACGTGCATGTGTTCTCTCTTCTTCAGATTGAGTCTTTCAGTGACAGTCTTTCATATTTAGTGTTGATTACCTGTTCTGGGTTAATATTCTATACTTAATTTTACATGTGTGGTTCTAAGGGAACAACGTAGTGAGCTGATAACAGTTGCGTGGACAAGAAATTCCAGACATAATAAGCTGTTAAATTTCATTACGCCAGAGCTCAGCTTTCGGGAGTTTGTGCCATTTCAAGTCACAACTCTGCTTTCTCAGCAGTTTCGTTGCGTCTCTCTCCGCACAGCTTTTGAGCATTGTTTGCTTCACATGCTCGTTATCTTTTCTCTTCTTATTCATCGTCTCGTGATAGCTTTTTACTCTTTATGTAGATTGGTTTCTTATGGGTTCTATATCAAGTTTTACATCTATTGTTCTATAAGAGAGCTACTTAGCGAGCAGAATATAAGCGATTTTATGTAGATTGGTTTCTTATGGGTTCTAAACCAAGTTTTACATCTATTGCTCTATAAGGGAGCTACTTAGCGAGCAGAATATAAGCGCGTTTTATGTAGATTGGTTTCTTATGGGTTCTATATCAAGTTTTACATCTATTGTTCTATAAGGGAGCTACTTAGCGAGCAGAATATAAGCGCGTTTTATGTAGATTGGTTTCTTATGGGTTCTATATCAAGTTTTACATCTATTGTTCTATAAAGGAGCTACTTAGCGAGCAGAATATAAGCGCGTTTTATGCTGATTGGTTTCTTATGGGTTCTATATCAAGTTTTACATTTATTGTTCTATAAGGGAGCTACTTAGCGAGCAGAATATAAGCGATTTTATGTAGATTGGTTTTTTATGGGTTCTATATCAAGTTTTACATCTATTGTTCTATAAGGGAGCTACTTAGCGAACAGAATATAAACACGCTTACCTAGAAATTCCAAGCAGAATAAGTAAAGCAAACTTCGAAAGTAAGGGTTCGAGACCTTTTCTGCTTCAAACAGATTTCCTGCTTAACAAAAATAATAAATGTTTGCAAGACTTGTTCTACAATGTGTAGTACTACCAAATACAGACTTTAGTATATAAGTAAATGTTTATCGAAAAATATTAAAACTGAAATAGTTAGTATATTGTCAGAAGTTAGTTAAATTAACACTGATGGTATTGTATTGTACCTTCCACTCCCTTTAAAGTAATGAAAACAGAGCTCAAGAAGTTTGCCTAAAAATGCGTGTCTCAAAGTAGGTAACAGAATAGCAAACTGTTTAGTATGCATAAAATGTGATGTCCTCACAATGGGAAGCTGAATATAAGGTAATTGTTACAAGAACAAAAGGCTAGAATTCATTACCATAATTGATTAAAAGTGGAGAAGTGTGGAATCGAAATCTAAAAAGTCTTTCCAGTTTCACAATAATTTTTCTTACAGGCACTACAGAATAATAGGTATTAATTAGTCTCGAGAGTTTTGTAATCAGCCTTAGATTTGTTTCTGTATGGTAGTATAGTTAAAAAAATCATGCGTATTGTAAGCAAGTAGAATTACCAAACCCTACTCGGGTTGAATTGGTTAGTTGTAGATTGAAAAAATTGGCGGGGCTTTTGTGTCGAGGACACAAAGACGTGAATACTAAGGCCTCATATTAGATTGTGTATACAACTAAAGAAGACACAGGAAGTTTAAATGATTGTTTATTGTTTATGAATATTCAACAATTAATTTACAGTTTGGACTATTAAAATAGTGTTTGATATCAACTATAGTTGAAGATTGCTATTGCCCAATATTGATTGCAGTGTAGTTCAGTAGCTTTCGAATGACACCACTTACGCAGTCCTCACTACGCAATCCAAAATCACACTGGCCCAAATCTCGCCCAGCTCCGTAGAATTTCGATATAATGCGAAACCCCTTCACAGGTTGTGCATCTGCGCACTCGGTCCGAAGGTCATGTCTGGTACTGACGTCTCTTGTCTACTAGGTATGCGAGATCGATGTTGATGTTTTCAAAACATGGATGTTTTATAAAAAACCTCGATTTATTTACCATAGATTTATTCGAGCCGATGTTTGTTCAACATCGATGTTTTTACACTGGCGATGTGTTTACGTTGTCGATGTTTTATTTTTGAATGCAAAAGTGTACAATTGTAAAAATTTTAAAAATAACCGTTCAACTAAGTATCTGTCAGTGATGGCGACATCCGTCCCATCAGAAAGAACTAACTGTTGGGACAGTTACTGAAAAAAGGAGTCGGCTTACGGAGGAGAAAGTTCACAAACTACTTTTTTTTTACAAACTGTAAATAACAAACATTGGGGGTACATAATAATTATAGGCCCCAATATTTTTTTATTTGCAGGACACAAAAAATAAGTTTATGTCCCCCCTCATAAGTTGATAAGTAATTAATAATAACTAACAATACTTATTGTTATGGCCGACCAACCGGTATAGTGGTTAAGGTGTTAGCCTCTAGATCGGAAGGTTCCTGGTTCGAATCCGGGCTCGGGCATGGATGTTTGTAAACGTATGGTGTAGAGGCGGCTGGTGCACCTGAAATCTGTCGTGGCCGAAAGTCCTCACGTTGGGTTAGCGAGGAATTTTGGAGAGTGGGGTGCCAGCTCAGGTGTTGCTTCGTCATCTGACCGTGGTTTAAAATTACAAGGTGTTGTCCTCGGATCTCTTTCCCTTAAGGGACTGATACCGAACCGTCGTCAATAGCCCGTTGTGTTGCTCTAGTACGACGTTAATAAAAAAAATTACCAATTACTTGTTGTTATGTACCTACCTACTTACACTTATAGTTAGTAGTACCTACTACAAATTGACCGACCAACCGGTATAGTGGTTAAGGTGTTAGCCTCTAGATCGGAGGGTTCCTGGTTTGAATCCGTAACTGTGCATGGATGTTTGTAAGCGTTTCGTGTAGATGCGGCTGGTGAACCTTAAATCTGTAGTGGCCGAAAGTTCTCACGTGGGGTTGGTGTGGAAGTTTGAATAGTAGAGTGCCAGCTAGGGTTTTGTCAATAGCCCGTTGTGTTGCTCTAGTACGACGTTATTTACGAAATTACCTAATTCAAACTGTCGTAAATATTATATTCTTTTGTATTATTCAATTTGAAAACAAAATATTTGTTAGTTGTTCAATTTAGTTTTTTTATTTTGTTTCCACAATTTAAAAAATCTTAGTTATAAATTAATAAACTCAGCAAATGGCAAATTAAATCTTTCCCTCCCCGGGCTAACATTAATGTTAGAGGTTGCTTAACCAGTTTTAAAAAAATTGGAAAAAAAAAGTTTAAATGCATTGATGTTTAAAAACATCGATGGTTTTTGGCCGATGTATTATTAAATCTATGTATTTATACTGAACATCTTTTTTTTGTTGTCGATGTCGTATCTCTATTGTCTACACGAAACTATATATATCGTCTGGATCCTTCTTTTAGTTCTGAAATCACAAGACCAAACAATTTTAACGCTTCTTTGTAAACCTCAACTTCTAATACATACCTTCAGTACTGTTCCTATTTTTAAGACGATTCACGTCAATAATTGATCAGAGAGAGAAAAGAAGTTCGAAGAGAAATGTAAACGTCATTTTAGTGCCAGAAAAAAGTAATTTTTAACTACTTATCGACAGTTTTATAATTTATACATCTTGCTTTGGACGCTAATCGCATCCATCTATCCATATAAGACATTCTATATGAATCACACTCCTGTTGCATGATAAAACTTCGAAAGATAGTGCGGGTACACAAACACAAAATGTATGAGACAAAATGGCCCCAATCGGATAAATAATGAAATGGGAAGAAAATATCCAATTCACAAAATTCCCATTTTATTTACATAGATTTGCATTCAAAATTGTTTTACACGCTACATAATCTTCGAACAATATTTCATTTATAGGAATTTATCGACTGAAAACCAACGAGAACCTTTGAAAAGTTGAAAGCGTTTTTCGTAAGTGACAACAAATCGAATTTGTTTATTTTATGTGTTGAAGCTAACCTTATGCATCTTTGCTATCTCGAACATTCTTTGAAATTATGGATTTTGTATTTTGAAAACGCTGTAAAATTGACCTTCCACTTTTTTAAAAATTGTAATGGATTAACTTTGTTTCGTCTGCACTGAAAACATAATTTTAGAACAAGCTGTTGTTTCACATGCGGAATAGAATTGTCAAAAATAAATGCATTTGCTTGGAAAAAATTTGTTTACGAATATCATATCTATAACATTTGTCAACCTATCATAATGATGGTGGAATTCGGAAGTATCGCATTCTTGGTGCATGAGTCAAAACATTGTTACAGAAAACTTTGCTACAATAATGAACAGTAAGTTTGCATTTTTATAGGAAATAAATTTAAAGGGCCATTCACAATCACTACAAAAACCAAATAGTGTAATATACATCTCACTATCTCCTCTTGTAGTTTTGTCTAACACTATAGTACGTTGTAAGTGAAATGTATTACATGGATGAATAAAGAAAACATGTATTTCGTACAAAATAAATTTTAGAAGCTATAAAAATGTCAAATTGGAGTTCAAAAATTTATTTTCCACTTGCAGATGTTTTCTATACTTGCATTTTCTATATGTTAATTTTCAAAAGAGAAAATTGATTTTTCGGCTTGCTTTTCATCAACGTTTAACTAATTCAGCTAGAATAAAGCCGGGTACAAAATTACACATTTTTATTTTCGATGGCATTGAATAGTTTCATTATGAAATTCTAGAGAGAAAACAAAAAAATTATCTCTTTTAAAAACTATTCACTGTTATTATTTTTTAGGAGTCAATTAGTTCACTTGTATGCTGGTAAACAACGCGTGGAATGGAAGCCATATATCTTTGAACAAATTATTTTAAACAAAATAAACTTGAATTTTTTAAATTAATGATGTCGAACGTAATGCAACCATCTTTCTGACAAGCCGTAATATTCTTAATTAACTCAAGGAACACCAGATCGTTTTATTTCTAACGTCTATTGACTATGACGGATATCTTATTCGCTATTCGTGGAGTATCGTTTTCAGAACATGAGTATTTATAAAGATACGAGAGCGATTTTCAGTTCAAACAAACAAATGATACTCAAAACGGAGATCTTACTTCCGGAAAGCCTTGCTTTCGCATGATACCAAATGGGGTTACCTTAAAGTATAATTAATCGTCGTTTTAGCAACGTTTTTGGCGTTCAATCCATCTGCATTGGACAATCAACTATCCTGTATCATTTCGTAATTCATTCGTTTGAATATTTATTTGTGAAGAGTACTGAAATCGCATTAAAAAAAGGCAAATGACGTTAAGTTAGGAAATACATACCGGAAACTAGTCTACTGTAGAAATATTAACGCCGTCTACATTTAAATAGACCCCCCCCCCAGAAAAAGCCTATTGTCTAGTTTGTCTTTCTAGTATATGAGTAGTATAGTAGTAAATAAATTCTTTAGTGCTATATGAGAAGTATATAAATTCTTTAGTAGTATATAAATTCTTTAGTAGTATATGAGTAGTATATAAATTCTTTAGTAGTATATGAGTAGTATATAAATTCTTTAGTAGTATATGAGTAGTATATAAATTTTTTGGTAGTATATGATTAGTATAGTAGTATATAAATTCTTTAGTAGTATATGAGTAGTATATAAATTTTTGGTAGTATATGAGTAATATAGTAGTATATAAATTCTTTAGTAGTATAGTAGTATATAAATTTTTTAGTAGTATAGTAGTATATAAATTCTTTATATAGTAGTATAGTAGTATATAAATTCTTTATATAGTAGTATAGTAGTATATAAATTCTTTATATAGTAGTATATAGTAAATTCTTTAGTAGTATAGTGGTATATAAATTCTTTATATAGTAGTATATAGTAAATTCTTTAGTAGTATAGTAGTATATAAATTCTTTATATAGTAGTATATAGTAAATTCTTAAGTAGTATAGTAGTATATAAATTCTTTATATAGTAGTATAGTAGTATATAAATTCTTTATATAGTAGTATATAGTAAATTCTTTAGTAGTATAGTAGTATATAAATTCTTTATATAGTAGTACTAGCAAAATACCCGACCTTACTCGGTTTGAATTGGTTTACTCTAGATTGAAGAGATAATCAAAATATATAAAATGACTTACGTTTTTTGTAAAATACAAATTTATTTTAACACCTTTCGCCATCTTTATATTTTCTACAACTTACTTTGGACACAAATCCTACACATGCATATCCATTCATGTCATACATTTCACATACATCGCACAATTGCTGTATGACAAAGCTACAAAATGACGAAAGGTGATACAAAGGTTACTACTATAAAAGACGATTTATAGGAAGATTTGGAATTCCCTTTCTTAAGTTCTTTTCATGTTCAACTCAATTAATTAAAATTACGATTTACGGCGAGTGCTCTCGCACTCATAGTCAACAAAACAATATTTTTTTACTTGTGGCACTCTTGCCTCCGGTATGCGACATTGTGAAATTTTGCAATCTTCTCCCGTCATTATGACAACGAATTTTTTAATGTTTGAAAAGTTCTAGTTCGGGATTTTTAAACATTATTATTCTTTCAATAACGCCTTTATTCTTTCAATAATGGCATTATTCTTTCAATAACGGCATTATTCTTTCAAAAACGGCATTATTCTTTAAATAACGGCATTATTCTTTAAATAACGGCATTATTCTTTCAATAATGGCAAAACTACACTTAAAATTTACTGAAAATTTATACTGACTTACCCAACATTTTAAAGTCTAATACTTTGTGGTGCTGTTGCGTGTGATGAGAAGGAAAACACATTTATTAAAATAATAAGTATTTAAAACAGGAAATAGCCAAATAAAACAAAATAAAATATGTCGCAAAAAATTGTTCTAAAGATATTAATTTGTGATTCAATTTTATCTCTTGATCTCGCACAGTTGCCACAACTTACAACTAAAAGTGTACAAAATTTAGAAATGTGAAATTAATTCAGAGCGAAAGAACCAGAAAATATCACTGCTCGCGCGATCTTGTTCATTCTCGTTTCGTTGAAAAATATCGTCTGTCCCAAATATTCGGAAATCGTTTTCATTGCGCAAAGAATAAAAATAAGACTCGAAATAAATGAAGTATCAGAGATGAAATTGCATAAAAAAAATAATTTTTTGAAGAATAATTACTTTTTCAGCAGTACTGGTAAAGCAATCGAAGTAATCGTAATATTCAATAGACATTCCAATTTTTCCAAAACTACCAAATTATGGTTGATTTAAGTATACTTACTCAGGTGTTTTAGCATGAAACTCAACTAAATATAACAATAAAGAAATGTTTAATATAGCATTCAATAAATTAATAGATAATGTATAAAATAAAATACATTGCAATCAAATATCTGGAATACAATTTATGTGATGTCTACACAAACACACAAACACAAAATCGAGCATAGAACAGAAAGACGGACAGACAGACTTTCGCAACCACTGCCACTCTCTAAATGAAGATAAGTACTCACTGCATGCAAATTTCCCTGAAAATATCTTAAACCGTGTGTACGTGTATAGGGCACAACATACAGACAGACAGACAGACAGACACCAAACGAGAAAAAGGCGGATTAGGCATCAGAAGGGTCCAAAACGGATAGAAAACTTGAAATGGGTCGAAAAAATTGAATGTACAAACAAACACTCCATTCTTATTTATATAGATAGAAATAGTAAATTCTTTAGTAGTATAGTAGTATATAAATTCTTTATATAGTAGTATATAGTAAATTCTTTAGTAGTATATAAATTATTTATATAGTAATATATAGTAAATTCTTTAGTAGTATATAAATTCTTTATATAGTAGTATATAGTAAATTCTTTAGTAGTATATAAATTCTTTATATAGTAATACTAGCAAAATACCCGACCTTACTCGGTTTGAATTGGTTTACTCTAGATTGAAGAGAGATAATCAAAATATATAATGACTTACGTTTTTTGTAGAATAAAAATTTATTTTAACATCTTTCGCCATCTTTATATTTTCTACAACTTACTTTGGACACAAATCCTACACATGCATATCCATTCATGTAATACATTTCACATTCATCGCACAATTGCTGTATGACAAAGCTACAAAATGACGAAAGGTGATACTAAGGTTACTACTATAAAAGACGATTTTGTGGGAGATTTGGAATTCCACTTTCTTAAGTTCTTTTCATGTTCAACTCAATTAATTAAAATTACGATTTACGGCGAGTGCTCTCGCACTCATAGTCAACAAAATATTTTTTTACTTGTGGCACTCTTGCCTCCGGTATGCGACATTGTGAATTTTTGCAATCTTCTCCTGTCATTATTACAACGAATTTTTTAATGTTGGAAAAAGTTCCAGTTTGGATTAATAAACATTATTATTCTTTCAATAACGGCATTATTCTTTAAATAACGGCATTATTCTTTAAATAACGGCATTATTCTTTAAATAACGGCATTATTCTTTAAATAACGGCATTATTCTTTAATTAACGGCATTATTCTTTCAATAATGGCATAACTACACTTAAAATTTACTGAAAATTTATACTGACTTACCTAACATTTTAAAGTCTAATACTTTGTGGTGCTGTTGCGTGTGATGAGAAGGAAAACACATTTATTAAAATAATAAATATTTAAAACTGGAAAGCGAAGTAAAGCAAAATAAAAGAAGTCGCAAAAAATTGTTCTAAAGATATTAATTTGTGATTAAATTTTATCTCTTGATCTCGCACAGTTGCCACAACTTACAACTAAAAGTGTACAACATTTAGAAATGTGAAATTAATTCAGAGCGAAAGAACCAGAAAAAATTTCACTGCTCGCGCGATCTTGTTCATTCTCGTTTCTTTGAAAAATATCGTCTGTCCCAAATATTCGGAAATCGTTTTCATTGCGCAAATAATAAAAATAAGACTCGAAATAAATGAAGTATCAGAGATGAAATTCCATAAAAAAAAATTTTTTTTGAAGAATAATTACTTTTTCAGCAGTACTGGTAAAGCAATCGAAGTAATCGTAATATTCAATAGACATTCCAATTTTTCCAAAACTACCAAATTATGGTTGATTTAAGTATACTTACTCAGGTGTTTTAGCATGAAACTCAACTAAATATAACAATAAAGACATGTTTAATATTGCGTTCACTAAACTAATAGATAATGTATAGAATAAAATACACTGCAATCAAATATCTGGAATACAATTCATGGGATGTCTACACAAACACACAAACACAAAATCGAGCATAGAACAGAAAGACGGACAGACAGACTTTCGCAACCAATACCACTCATTAAATGAAGATAAGTACTCACTTTATGCAAATTTTCATGAAAATATCTTAAACCGCGTGGACGTGTATAGGGCACAACATACAGACAGACAGACAGACAGACAGACGGACAGACAGACAGACAGACGGACAGACAGACAGACAGACAGACGGACAGACAGACAGACAGACAGACACCAAACGAGAAAAAGGCGGATTCGGCATCAGAAGGGTCCAAAACGGATAGAAAACTTGAAATGGGTCGAAAATATTGAATGTACAAACAAACACTTCATTCTTATATATATAGATATAGTAAATTCTTTAGTAGTATATAAATTATTTATATAGTAGTACTAGCAAAATACCCGACCTTACTCGGTTTGAATTGGTTTACTCTAGATTGAAGAGATAATCAAAATATATAATGACTTACGTTTTTTGTAGAATAAAAATTTATTTTAACACCTTTCGCCATCTTTATATTTTCTACAACTTACTTTGGACACAAATCCTACACATGCATATCCATTCATGTAATACATTTCACATAAATCGCACAATTGCTGTATGACAAAGCTACAAAATGACGAAAGGTGATACTAAGGTTACTGCTATAAAAGACGATTTATAGGAAGATTTGGAATTCCCTTTCTTAAGTTCTTTTCATGTTCAACTCAATTAATTAAAATTACGATTTACGGCGAGTGCTCTCGCACTCATAGTTAACAAAACAATATTTTTTTACTTGTGGCACTCTTGCCTCCGGTATGCGACATTGTGAAATTTTGCAATCTTCTGTCATTATTGCAACAAATTTTTTAATGTTGGAAAAAGTTCCAGTTTGGATTAACAAACATTATTATTCTTTCAATAATGACATAACTACACTTAAAATGTACTGAAAATTTATACTGACTTACCTAATATTTTTAAGTCTAATACTTTGTGGTGTGCGATGTTGCGTGTGATGAGAAGGAAAACACATTTATTAAAATAATAAATATTTAAAACAGGAAACAGCGAAGTAAAACAAAATAAAAGATGTCGCAAAAAATTGTTCTAAAGATATTAATTTGTGATTCCATTTTATCTCTTGATCTCACACAGTTGCCACAACTTACAACTAAAAGTGTAGAAAATTTAGAAATGTGAAATTAATTCAGAGCGAAAGAACCAGAAAAAATATCACTGCTCGCGCGATCTTGTTCATTCTCGTTTCATTGAAAATATCATCTGTCCCAAATATTCGGAAATCGTTTTCATTGCGCAAAGAATAAAAATAAGACTCCAAATAAATGAAGTATCAGAGATGAAATTCCATAAAAAAATAATTTTTTGAAGAATAATTACTTTTTTAGCAGTACTGGTAAAGCAATCGAAGTAATCGTAATATTCAACAGACATTCCAATTTTACCAAAACTACCAAATTATGGTTGATTTAAGTATACTTAATCAGGTGTTTTAGCATGAAACTCAACTAACTATAACAATAAAGAAATGTTTAATATTGCGTTCACTAAACTAATAGATAATGTATAAAATAAAATACAATGCAATCAAATATCTGGAATACAATTCATGTGATGTCTACACAAACACAAAATCGAGCATAGAACAGAAAGACGGACAGACAGACTTTCGCAACCAATGCCACTCACTAAATGAAGATAAGTACTCACTGTATGCAAATTTTCATGAAAATATCTTAAACCGCGTGGACGTGTATAGGGCACAACATACAGACAGACAGACAGACGGACAGACAGACAGACAGACACCAAACGAGAAAAAGGCGGATTCGGAATCAGAAGGGTCCAAAACGGAGAGAAAACTTGAAATGGGTCGAAAATATTGAATGTACAAACAAACACTCCATTCTTATTTATATAGACTAGCAAAATACCCGACCTTACTCGGTTTGAATTGGTTTACTCTAGATTAAAGAGATAATCAAAATATATAATGACTAACGTTTTTTGTAGAAAATAAATTTATTTTAACACCTTTCGCCATCTTTATATTTTCTACAACTTACTTTGGACACAAATCCTACACATGCATATCCATTCATGTAATACATTTCACATACATCGCACAATTGCTGTATGACAATGCTACAAAATGACGAAAGGTGATACTAAGGTTACAACTATAAAAGACGATTTATAGGAAGATTTGGAATTCCCTTTCTTAAGTTCTTTTCATGTTCAACTCAATTAATTAAAATTACGAATTACGGCGAGTGCTCTCGCACTCATAGTCAACAAAACAATATTTTTTTACTTGTGGCACTCTTGCCTCCGGTATGCGACATTGTGAAATTTTGCAATCTTCTCCAGTCATTATGACAACGAATTTTTTAATGTTTGAAAAGTTCTAGTTTGGATTTTTAAACATTACTATTCTTTCAATAACGGCATTATTCTTTAAATAACGGCATTATTCTTTCAATAATGACATAACAACACTTAAAATTTACTGAAAATTTATACTGACCTAACATTTTTAAGTCTAATACTTCGTGGTGCTGTTGCGTGTGATGAGAAGGAAAACACATTTATTAAAATAATAAATATTTAAAACAGGAAACAGCGAAATAAAACAAAATAAAAGATGTCGCAAAAAATTGTTCTAAAGATATTAATTTGTCATTCAATTTTATCTCTTGATCTCGCACAGTTGCCACAACCTTACAACTAAAAGTGCACAAAATTTAGAAATGTGAAATTAATTCAGAGCGAAAGAACCAGAGTAAATATCACTGCTCGCGCGATTTTGTTCATTCTCGTTTCGTTGAAAAATATCGTCTGTCCCAAATATTCGGAAATCGTTTTCATTGCGCAAAGAATAAAAATAAGACTCGAAATAAATAAAGTATCAAAGCTAGAATTTCACTATAAAATTTTATTTTGAAATATAATTGGTTTTCAGTATTACTGGTAAAGTAAATGAAAGTAATCGTAATACTCAAACTACATTCCAATTTTTCGAAAATTATCAAATTGTGGCTGATTTAAGTATACTTACTCAGGCGTTTTAGCATGAAACTCTTCTAAATATAACAATAAAAAAATGTTTAATATTGCATTCACTACACTAATAAATAATGTATAAAATAAAACAGATTGTAATCAAATATCTGGAATACAATTCATGTGATGTGTACACGAACACAAAATCGAGCATAGAACAGAAAGACGGACAGACAGACTTTCGCAACCAATGCCAGTCACTAAATGAAGATAAGTACTCACTGTATGCAAATTTCCATGAAAATATCTTAAACCGCGTGGACGTGTATAGGGCACAACATACAGACAGACAGACAGACAGACACCAAACGAGAAAAAGGCGGATTCGGCATCAGAAGGGTCCAAAACGGATAGAAAACTTGAAATGGGTCGAAAATATTGAATGTACAAACAAACACTCCATTCTTATTTATATAGATATAGTAAATTCTTTAGTAGTATAGTAGTATATAAATTCTTTAATAGAATATGAGTAGTATAGTTGTACATAAATTCGTTAGTGGTATATGTGTAGTATATTAAAATATAAATTCTTTCGTAATAGCGGAAGGTGTCGTACCTTCCGACAGTTTTAAACAAATATTTTTCCTGAGGCTATAATGTAGCTGTAGTTTGTTTTTCCCACCAACTATTTATATTCATTACTTTTGGAAGAATTTGTCATTTTATTTTCATTTGCACCTCTAACACTAACTGTTTAATAAATTGTTTTGTTAATTTATTCAAATATCACAAGGTTCAACATGGTGTTGTACCTTGGGATACATGTTGTTGTACCTTGGGATACATGTTGTTGTACCTTGGGATACTGTTGTTGTACCTTGGGATACATATTGTACCTTGGGATACATCTTGTACCTTGGAATACATATTGTACCTTGGAATAAATGTTACTATTAAATTGTTTGAAGTAGACTACATTCATAATAAATCAATTCCACACATATTAAAATCCGCATTTATAAAAAATTACTCACAGTGTCAACATTTTATCGCTTGGCAACACTGACGCAAGTTATTTTTGTGTTTCTCTTGCTGTGATACGCTGTATTGTAGTGGGTCGAGTGGTGTGCCAATCAACATAACGAAACAGCCTAATTTACAAATACCTTGCATTTATTAAGAAAAAACTATACAAACACCTCTGCTCAGCTCACAGATCTCTCTGTGTCATCAGAATTTTCAGGGAATCAGCTAAAAATCACCTCGACTCAAAACCAATGGGAGCTGTCGAAGATCATCTGCGCGGCCCGGACACATGATAGGAGCTTAAAAAATTTAGAAACCATAGACTCCAAAGAAGAGCGTATTACAGATACAAAGCTAAGAATGATAAATTTTTAGTTTAGCTTGCTACGAAGAAATTCCTTCTGAAAAAAAGAAGGCACTGTGTCATCAGGCGAATTTTATGAAGCCATAGACATCGAAATAACTTCTTTACGTTGCACATTAATTTTTTTATCATTTTGTTTTTTAAAAACTGCAATTTTATTAAATATTTTTCTTCTAAAATAGTGTTTTTGTTAGTCCTTGGTCTCAATCAAATAAAATTTATATCCCCGATTTAAGCGAATTCGACTTACACGATTTTTGTCGGTCCCACCTATCGTGTAACTTCAGGGTATTAGTGTATTTGTAAACCCATACTGTTCTATCAAAAGACAAAATAAATTGTTTTACCTTAGTTTGTCCCAAGGTATAACATTTATTTTTTCCCAAGGTACAACTGGTTGCCCCTTTACAAATAAAACAGTCTAGAAAGTAGTTTCAGGTTTATGTTTACATTGAAATCGTATCATCATTGAGTAGAACAGATTTTAAACTAACTTTACCAACTCTAAAAAAAATTTCATTATAAGCAGTGAAAATACAAGAATCAAAATTGAAAAATCCAAAATATTTACTTACTAGAGGACGTATTTTAATGAGTTGTTTTGCAAACACAACAAACACCCGTGGAGTCCCAATATTTGCGAGAAGGTTCTCTGAGTAGTATAGTCGTATATAAATTCTTTAGTAGTTAATGAGTAGTATAGTAGTATATAAATTCTTTAGTAGTTTATGAGTAGTATAGTAGTACATAAATTCTTCAGTAGTTTATGAGTAGTATAGTAGTATATAAATTCTTTAGTAGTTTATGAGTAGTATTGTAGTATATAAATTCTTTAGTAGTTTATGATTAGTATAGTAGTATATAAATTCTTTAGTAGTTTATGAGTAGTATAGTAGTATATAAATGAGCAGCAAGTACTAATAGAGTAGAATATAAATTCTTTAAGAAATGATTCGTTTTGGAGATGAAATTTGTTTGACTAATCCTTGAAGAAAAATGTAGAATTAAAGTAATTAAAAAGTAATGAACCTTTAGTTTCTTTTCTTCGAAATAAGAATCGTGTTCTCAAAATTTTCAAATATAGGAACGAAATTGTTATCATATCCATGAGTCTTTTAAAAACTCCTCGATCTTAATTATAAAAGAAAGAATAATTTGTTATTTTCTTATTAAGTAAAACTGCGAATTTTCGAAAGACAAGATATTGTTAGCTTATTTTAAAAGAAAGTTTTTCATGCGAGAATGACAGCATGCCTTTAATTTCTTTATTCAGGATAAGATTTTTATCTCATCGCAGTATGGTACGTTATAATTGGCCGTGTAATTAAAGCAGCTTTTATCCTTTGATAGGCTTTGTGAAGGGGAGTCTTTTGAAAGAGTTCGTGTAATACTTTTTATTTCTATTGTTACAAAATTGGAACGTGTTTTTCCTTTAGTATAAGTATTTTAATATTTAGTTGATACTGTATGGTGTTTCAGTACGAATTTAAAATGATACTTTTGATAAATAAGAAACTGTTACTAGGTATTTGATGAAAAAATAAAAATTAATTAGTATTTTCAGGTTTTTCAATTTTAGAACTGCGATTTCCAACCTTTTTTCATCTCATGATACAAAATTTATTTAAAAAAATTAAAGTTGTTCTACATTCTTTTTGCTCCAAAGAAACTAAAAAATATTTTTTTAAACAATTTGTTAAAATTTGTAACAAAAAGTAGTACTTAAAATTATTAACAGTGAGTAACAAAGTTTCCGTTCGCACTTACTATTTCAAATAATTAGCTTTGTAATTTGAAGAATATAAATATTGAAAAAATTATAATGAGAAAACAAATGAGCATAATTGCATAGAAAATTTCTATTCCGTTTAAACAAAAATATTAATATAATTTAACATGTAACTCACAATAACACTAAAATGCGGCAAATATACAGCCAAAAAAGTTTCCATACGGTGAAAAATATTTCATCAATTGTTATTTCCACCCCATGTTACTTCATTTAATGGTCAGTTGAACCTGCTTTGATGACTTCTATTAAAAGTTTAGGCATGACTCCCACAAGTTTTTATGTTCCTTCTGGAGTAATTTTGTGTTCCAGACGTCCAGAATGGAATTTTTCTGGAAATCTTTGTTACTGGTACCATAGCTTTCCAGTTCACGACCGATGTCTTTCCATTATTGTTCCATGTGATCTAAATCGAGACTGGTAATGTGCGAAGTTGCTGCAACTTATGGTAAAGGCATCATTCTTTAGAGAACATTGCTTTGGGTTTTGAATAGCTGTCCTCTTGGAACTTAAATGGTCTTCCAAGGGAGTTTTGTAGCACAAGCAAGGACATTTTGTTTCAATATGTTTAGATACACATAGCTATACATGTTAACTCCCACAAAACAAAAATTATACACGCCAAAAGAACTAATGTAATCCCATACCTTTAGATTACCTATTTGTCTTACAGTTCTACATAAGCTTTTTATTTGCATTTAGTGGTTTGGTTTTCTGAACTATAGGGGCAAAATTTTGATTAATCTCCCTGAAAAGTAAAGAATCTTAAAAAGTTAAGGGCTCTCATATTTTTTAGCAAATACCAGACGCTTTCTTCTGTTACGCTTGCTAACGAATGATTCTTACGTGCGACATGTCCATTGCAGCCACCTTTTTTATTACTTATCTTACAGTCTGAGGTTATATTTCAAGATTGTGATAAGTTTTCAAAATGGATGTATGTTATGGTGCACTAATTCGTGTATTACCACGAACCATCCTCAGCATATTCCTCGTAAATGTGGCTGATAATGTGAGGTCTTCCGGATCGGTTCCTGTTTTCCATTTTCTAGCTCATTATATCCTTCAATTATTTTTACCGTGATTTATATTTGTTTACGATTTTAGCAATATTTACCTCATTGATAAACCATCATTTCTCAACTTTATCACCTACATGCGAATAACTTTCGGAATTCCCATTTCAAGCGATCCACTGGTATAAAAATCGTTTGCAATGATTGCTTACACTATACCGAAATTCTTTTCTATTCGATAGTTATGATAATTGAATACGGGACAACGACGTTCTAACCAATTTAGTTAACCAATAGTGCTTACGGAAGCTTTTCTGCCTTCCAATTTGTACGTTTTTCTTAAAGTTTTAATTAATTACTTTTTATTTGTGAAATTTAAGAAAATTTTGTTGCGCACGCATTCCGTAGTATTAAAAAAATTTCCTGTGCAGTTTCACAAACTGCACAAGATTGGTGAAATTTGTTTAGAAATTGTTACAATTTTTACTATTCTAATTTGTTCTAATTTTCTATAATTAACTCTATAATATTATGCCATCCATCTTCCTTTTAAATTAAAATTTTAGGTCCTATAAAATTCTTAGCATTATTTCAGCGCTTTTTGTTTTACGTTTTTTCTCACTAAGATGGAGTTGGTTCCGGGTAATGAATTTAAAGATAAAAGATATCGTTGTATTGTTTTTAGATTTAAAAAGTAAACCAGCCTTTTTAGAATTCACGAGATTTTGGAATGTAAGCGCGTTTTAATTAAGCATTGAAATGTTTCGCTGTTTGTTTCTCTGTAAGATTTCCAGCTTTAGTTATGAGCAGAGAAGGAATTGAACTAGAACTATAATAATTTTATAGTACATTGAGTATACATCGTATCCCGACAAGAAAAGTGACAGAAGTCAAGAAATAAAAATTTTGAGGTTATGTCATTGAAAAACATGTATGAGGTGTCTTAGCGTGTTATATTATTATTCAATAGAATATAATAGAAGTTACCATCATAAATACTTACCTAAAATTTAAAAGAATCTTATACTATTTCAATATAAATTTTATTAGTATCCTTTAAGTTGATGTTTCTCAAATTCTGCAATTTTGAGTTGTGTCACTTTTTTTGCCGAGGTGTGATATATGACTCATGTTTGTAAGTTCTATTTTAGTTCTTGTGATTTAATCTTTTTTAAGTGAGAGATTTGTGAAATCATGTTTTCACACATACAGACAAATTTTACTGTTTTAAAGGAAACTATCTACAATTTCGGTTATAATAAAATATTTGAGTCATGTTTTCATATGCAAATTCGGAATAATTTGAAGCTTTTGAACATTAAGTGCCAAATATATAAATATAAGAACGATGAGTAGTCAGTCATTTTTAGCAAGAATTTATTATTCATCCAAGAGGGTTTGACGAGATACCTCGTCCATCAAGATCTGACCAGCTTTGCTGATGACGAGATATCTCGTTATAAAATTATTTCCAATTTTTATTACGAAGATGAGATCAAGGTTTTGCAAATGACGATATATATATATATATATATATATATATATACAAACTATTATGGGGCGAATTAAAACATTGACAATGCATTCAAAATTAAATTAATGCGCATGAGAGCTATCAAATTTTTCTAATTTAACAAATTGTTTGATGTTTTAAGTTATAATTTCTCAACTTAATACTTTTGAACCAAACTTTTGGGTCGAAGCCAAACATTCTGTGGAAATTTTTGTAATATTTGGATAATAACTGATAATGTTTGTTTTGGATGTCTACTGTTACCTTAAAATATCGTTCCAGAGATAATATTGAGCAATATTCGTGTCTTCTAACTACTGCCATTGGGGAAAATAGAGTACGAGTAAAATAAATAAAATTCGTCTTTAATTTTATAAACTCTTAAAAACGATTGCTCTGATAATTACTTATATATCCAATATCAAAAGTATTTAATATCCCTTTTCCTTTTGAATGATGCTTCAGTATCTCAAGTCCAGAGTATATTTAAACATACAAGGGTTTTTAACGTAACTGAAATAATCAAAAATAAAACCCTTTTGCGTTCAAATGTAAAATTTATATTCACAAGAAATAGATTATTTAACACTTGTTTTGCTCACGATAAAAATTTATTAAATGCAAAATAATCCAAAATTAATCGTTCCAGCCTTCCATGAGAGTAAATTTTTCCTCAACGCCACACTAAGCTAAGCGATAAATTTGATTACTCCCAGCCTGTCTGTAAACTTCTCCAGCACTTAGAAATTCCCCTTACTCCCCATCTCAGCGCTAATGTATTCACGCAACCTCTAACAGGTGTCCGGAGCCCAAAGATCTCAAGAACCAACTGTGATAAGATTCGCCGAAAACCCCACTCCACTGACCAATCACATTCGACCTCTCCCCTACTGACGGAAAGGTCAGCCGTATGTTCGTTTTTATTTATAACCGCGCTCAGACGAGCATAACTATGTGGTAACGCATTTTGTAACATCTGATCCCCCACCCTTCGATCCTCGGCGCATGCGCGGCTCCGTGACGTCACCGGGCTTCAGGTGAAGCCCGCGGACCATCCTTGCGCCCTGTCATACCCGAGCCCCACGTTCGCTTGCCTCGGCACACATTTCCTCTGGAGCAGCCCCTATGTCGGGTGGGAAGTAAAGGGTTGGTGCAAACGACTTTAATTTTTCTCGAGCACCCCCTAGCACGCGATTGCATAAGAGGCTTTCCGTGCAAGCGGTTTTTAAGGACGGAGGTATAGCTGTGTTAATGTACGCCTTCGATTCAGGTTTTTTTTAATCTTCCTTTATGGTCAGTCTCTTTCTTTCTCAAGTGTAAATTAATCGTGGTCACTGCACCCCCCCCAGAAAAGACGAGATCGCACGCTATGCAGGTTGAACGTGACGTTTCTCTAAGCAACTGAAATCGTGCAAAAAAAAATGTTTTCGTTTCTTTTTGATCAAGAAAGCACACCAGGTCTGGAACTTAGGAAAATTATTCCATCTAAACACTTAATTTAAGATTTTTCTATACATCATAAAACCCTACACTGTCATCCATAGATGGATTGGTCTTATTCTATCAGGTAGATTTCCAAAACATTACCGCAAGACTGCCAAGTATAGGTGTTCGCAAAACTAATCGTGACTCAAGGATAATCACTATGCAGTTGAACAAGATAAATAGAGAGGAATAAACCGTGTACTTTGTTCTCGTATATCATCAAGGTGTGGATTTCCCGACAGAACATTTTCCTCTGAACACGGTATCTTCTATCTGAAACATACGCTTGTTCCACACAGTACGAATAGGTAATTTTCTTCCATTTTACATGCACCTTACCTTTTCGATATGCTTTTGCACCCTACTCTTTTTCAATTTACTCTGCACGCTAACTCAGATTTCCATAGCCTTTCATCTTTCTCCATCCCTCTTTTAAGCATTCTCCCTTTGGCATTTAACTTTTTTTGCATGAGTCTTTTTCTTTCTGAACAAGCGGTTCAGGTGCAGTTGACAGGAAATTTCCGTTTCGGTTTCATATTAAACGTGAACTTTTCAGGTTGATTTTAAAGTCGAGATCCAAGTCGGAGAAAACATACAAAACAAAATATGAAACATATATGTGTAGAAATGGAATATTTTTCAATTTAACTCATTCCTTCGGCTACTTTCGGTATGTGGAATACTTGAGCGTGGCTTCAGTGGAGTTCATCTCGTGGAGTCCGTAATTTGCGTCACTGTTGTCAACAAATTGCACAATTACACAGAATAGAGTAGTAAGATTGTTGTAACTCCACTTTTGGTCAAAAGAGGAACCTGTTATTTCCAGCTTTTTTTTTTTAATTCAATAGTAGATGTCGTTTAAAAAATGAAAAAATATGTAAAATTGCTTTCAGAGACGCATTTTATTGCTTATTTTCCTTTTGATTGCCCATTTAAGATTACTTCTTCCACTAAATGGAAAAGTCACTAGTCTTTTTAAAAAAGAAATCGATAATGTTTTAATTTTTAAAAAGCAATGTAGTGGGAGCTCAGGAACGATTCTTTTATTTTCCTAACTTCTTAAAAATATTTTTTAATATACCTAAAAAGGGGTGAGAAAATTTTACTCACTTCTTCGATTCCGTTTAACGTTTACTTTCTTAGCAACGTTGATTGTGCATGAGAATCATATCTGCCATGCAAAGAAGCAAACTAAAATGTTCTAGCATTCAAAGCCGTATAGAATTTAAAATGCTACAGTGGCATAATGTACTTTTAATTTGAATGCGAGCAAAAAACTTTCATTGGATTTCAAACACGGCACTGATATGAGAGTAATGGTCGTGTATTGATGAGAAAAGGTTTTTGAGTTCTCTCTAACTAAGAGTTAATTTTAAGTATTTAACAGAAATCTTGTACTGTAGGCAGAATCGTTTCAAATTTCATGTGCTACGAAAGAATTGATAATATCACTCTCCAACGAATTTTCAATGAATAAAGTAAACGCTTAAAATCTTGTGCAGTAAAATCCATGCTGCTTCAGTCAAATAATTTAATTAAACATTTGGTTTGTAAAGCATTACTTCAGTACCTACATTTCTTAGTGACCAAATTTTACTTCGAAACTGAGTGCAATAATTGAATATCCGGATTTAAATAAGTATATATAATTTATGTCATGCTCTGCAAATGTTGAGAGAATAATTTCGTGCAGGAAGTATTTTATCAGATTAATTAAAACATTACAAATTCTATGATAATTAAAATTTCTACTTGAAACTAAAACTCGTCTTGGGTTTGTCAGAACACACTGAAATACTTTCACTCGAACGATTTAAGGACTGTAATCGGAAAAAACACTCTAAAAATTAATATGAATGTATTCTGGGATCTTTTTATTCGGCCAGCTTTTGGAACTTCTATGAACAATGATTTATAAACAATTCTTTTATAAGATTTATTGCATTTGTAGAGGTTTTTAAAAGGTAATCCTTCAGATTCATACACTTTGGATTCTTTCAAATTCAGGCATTTCATGAATTCAGTACTAATTTTATTTTAATTATGAAAAAAAAACTGAATTAAAATACTGCGATTAACATTTGCCATTTTACATCTTCCATAGTAAAAAGTTTTATTAAATATATTATACTATATAATACTGATTTATTTTTTATTAGTGTACGAATAAGTTTTATTTTGATTTAAAAATACGATCTATCGATTTAAATATGGAAAACTACGAGTACAGAAATATTTTCAAAACACATTCGCAAAATATTTTTGGAGAAAAATATTTAATTTATTTTCGAAATGAGATTAAATATCCAACATACAACATAGAAAAAAATATTTTTGCTAAAATATTTTGTTTTTCTTTTCGTTTAACTAATTCTAATTTGTTTTATTTGGTATGAGTTCAAAGATAGAAATTTGTTTTTAAAATTGACTTCGATCGAAATTATCTGTAGGGGAGTGAAAAGTTGTATCATTTATCAACCTTTAAAAGTACACACATTTCAATATACTCAAGTCAAATTGACTTAGAAATCACGACGTCTTTTAAATTTTTTAATTGAATTACAATACATTTGCATAACTTCGGGTAATCATACATCTAAAAGAAAATTGTTTTCATGTAATTAAATAATTTTTTTAATATAATAATTTTATAATGATAATTTTCTCAAAATTTTTAATTTAAAATATAAACATTTCACTTCATGAATTTGTAAATATCGTATCGCAACGGAATATTGAAAGCTTGTTTAATTAATAAAAAAATTTGAGAAGTACTGATAAATTAATTAATTTATACTTTTTTATTTTTTGATGAATATCGACAATATTTCTTTATAATGCTTGTCTACTTTCAAAATAATCATGCTTGATACATATTTAATTAAATAAAATACACTCTCTGATACTGTTTTAAACTTTTAAATACTTCTCTGTTTTTTTATAAAAATACAAATCTCAGAGAAAAGTATTCAGCACATTATACAAGTTTTTATTTTAATATTTTTTGTTTCACTTAGGCTATATTGTTTCAATCTAGTATACATAAACAATAGCATTGTCTTCTTTCAAGAGCTGGACAGCTTATAAGATTTCAAACTTCGTTTGAGGAAACAGTGCTATTTGACGAAGAAGTAAAGTAATTTACTTTTTGTTGTTTACTAAGAAAGATGTGTAGTTTATACTGAAACATATCTTTACAGCTTTAAGAGGAGAAACATAGGTGAATTGTTTAGTACTGTGGTTTCTTAATTATTAAGTACCTACAAGCGTTCAACTATTTCTCTGTAAGGATGTGACACATCTTTCTTAAAAATACTTTAATAAATTTAACAGGGATATTGGAATAATACACACATTACTAAAATTTCCTCGTACTGTTTTTAAGAAATTAGATGTTATATAGATTTAATGGAGATAACAGTTTATTCATTCCAATTATAATTGTTAATGAATCACCAACTCCCGTTACTCGTTAAATTTAGGTGTCCTCTTACTAAATTCATCGATACAGCAGGAATGCGATTTCAAGTTACTAAATTAATCATTTAGTGTAGTACATTTATTAATCCGCATTTTAATTTGAGTACTCAGGGCTTACAGATCCGTACTACACTTTTATTCCAAACAACGGGTATTTACAAACACTGGTGTAAAAATAAAACAGGTTAGCTTAAGGGAAAATTTACAAAAAAATATGAAAGTTATTCCTTCACCGTGATTAGATCCTTCCCTTCAAGATGCATCCCTTTCCGTTGTCAATAGACCGTAGTGTTTCTCGAGTGCTACATTATACATACATACATATATATATATATATATATATATATATATAGATAGATAGATAGATAGATACATAGATAGATAAAAGGCCTATTCGAAAAATGTCAGTTAATGAGTTTCAGTTCTAAGCCGACTATATTCATGTAGAAAATGTGCATATATCATCGGTTAGAAACAATCATTAATTGACAAATTGTTTTTTTATATAGTGCAGCCGTTTAAAGACCTACAGTAAGAGTTTAAATCAAAAAATGAAAATTGTATTTTTATAGTATTAAATTGTACTTTTTATACTGTTAAATTTTTGTTCAAACAAATGACACAATGACAATCTATACTACAATAATGGACCAGACGCTAGCGGATTTGCATAAAATCCGACTATTTATTTGGGGTGTTTTTCATGGTATTGTTACTTTGCATGTTGTTCCTGGTCAATTAATCGCCGACGCCAACATGAACATTTTGGACAATCCGGTTCTTCCAATGCTCTGGTAATTTTATGGAATAAACGAATGTTACTTCCAGGACGACAACGCTCCATGTCATGTTGTAGTCTCTGTCAAGCATTGGTATCCAGATATGGATGTAAAACGTCTTCACTGGCCTGCTCAGTGTCCCGACCTAAACCCCATAGAACATTTGTGGGACGAGTTAGAGAGACGCTTACGGACCAAGAAACGACGTCCGAAATCTACATCTGAGGTGGCATTATTTCAACAGGAATGGACATAAATACCCATTGCTGTGTATCAAAACTTTGTTGAAAGTATGCCCAGAAGGGTTGCTAGTGTAATTGCAGCACGTGGGGGACCATCCCCCTATTAAAGCATGTATTCTTCCCCTTATACCATCACATCTTGCTGTACGTTCTATTTCCATATAGAATGTATATTTTAATGAATGTAAAGAATTATATAGCTATGTATGAGCTTTTCATAATTGACTCTTACTAGTTAAATACTCTAAATATTCTTACTTTTAACTTGATAAGACGATCAAGTTCATTTCAATGAACAACAATTTCCTTAAATGTTCTTGAAATGAAAACAAAGTAAAAATGTTTCAACTGCGTTGGATGCAAATTATTTTTACCTTCCATCGTTAAAATTGATAATAAGAATTATTCAAATGAGATAAATATTGAAAAACATTGCAGAATGCGTGAAAATGTGTTAAAAGTTCAACGAATGGGTTTCTTATTAATCTGTTTTTGAATAGTTAAATTGAACTTATCGGAACCACGAACCTGAAGTGAAACCATGTGCATGAATAACAAAACCAGTAAATTTCTGAAAATTAAAATCACGCGTTTCAAATTCAATTTCGTCTATTTTTAGTACACTTTCAAAACTACGATATTCCCCTAATTACTTCTGATATGTCGTTGAACTTTGCATGACTGCAGTGTTTTAGATTTATTTATAGAATATATAGCGGTATCCAAAAGGAACTTGACCCTTTGGTAGACACGGTCGAAATTTAACACGAATAGGCAAAGTGCATTACGAGATAACAGCACTTTTTATATCAATAAGCGCTAAAAAGTTTCCGAAGAATTAAAACAGGAATGAAATCTAATGCCACACAGACACACTTATTTTTTTTAATGTAATAATTCCTCCATTTAAGTAAGACGAGTAGGAAGTTGTAAGATCTAAGGTTGTGAATCTTACTAGAAGGTATGGTGTACACATGAAATGAAAGCTGAACGAAAAGAAGACAATATTGAAATCATAACAACTACAAAATCTTCCTATGATACATAAAAAAACAATTTCTGGTTTTTAAATTATATAACTTTGAAAAGAAATTATAAAACATCACGTGAGTAGACGGGACATATTTGTACGATGACACTGCCTTAGAATTAAAAACTCGCCTTAAATTCGTACTACAATGTAAGGATCTCCTGAAGTTAGGTACACTTGGAAGGATTGGTTGGGTTTTTATGGGTTAAGGGCCATATTTGATCATGCTGCGTCAGTCATAAGGCAGAGACAATACCATGTAATAGACAAACACTACCCTTCAACAACGGACCGAACGCCAGCGGATTTGCTTAAAATCCGACTACTTGTTTGGGGGAGTTTTTCGTGGTATGGCCTGGTACTTTTGCGTGTTCTCCCTGGTCAATTGAACGCCGACGCCTACGTGAACATTTTGGACAATCAGGTTTTTCTTACGCTCTGGCAATTGTATGGAATGGACGAATGTTATTTCCAGGACGACAACGCTTCGTGTCACGTTGCAGCCTCTGTCAAGCAGTTATATCAAGATATGGATGTAAAACGTTTTCCCTGGCCTGTTCAGTGTCCCGACCTAAACCCCATAGAATATTTGTGGGACGCTTTAGAGCGACGCTTACGCACAAGGGAGCCACGTCCGAAATCTACAGCTGAGCTGTCGACATTCTTGCAGCAGGAATGGACCCTAATACCCATAACTGTGAATCAAAACCTTTTTGCAAATATGCCTAGAAGGGTTGTTAGTGTAATTGCAGCTCCGTGGGGGACCATCTCCCTATTAAAGCACGTATTATTTCCCTTATATTAACACATCTTACTGTCCGGTGTATTATTGTAGGGTAGTGTATATATACAGGGACATTTTTCAGACAAAGAAGAGATACATACATTCAGGGAGAAAACGAACCTGTACCACCAATAAACTTACGTGGAACGAATTTTCAGCCGTGAACGAATTTTCAGCTAGTGGTTGTTTAAGGAATTCCTATTTGCACCCTTCCTCTTTGTTAGTTACCTACATGCCAAATACTCTCCGGTAGTAACCGAACTCTGGTGCAAAAGTCTGTTCAAAACCTAACGCAAAAACCTGCCGACTCCTGTGGAGCTCGTAGTCACCTGGTCACACCTTGTCCGGCCTTAAGTTGTTGGTAAGGCTGGGAGACCTGGGTCATAAAAACTGTCATCATATCTGGGCAGCAGTTTCTTTTTCCTACTTGGATCTCCATTTACTTTGTAATAGGGCAGTTTTGTTTAACGCAGTACAAATCTGAGCGTATTTTGAGGAGGAAGTGACGAAAAGAATTGTCGAGATTGTTGCTCTACGGTCATTTTTGGCTTCATGAGGTCTAGTTAAACAGTGACTTACGACTTAACCAGCCAAGTCTCGACTAGGTATCTCGTAATTAGTTAAACGAACCACATCTAGATGGACGAGATATCACTTCGAGACACTTGGAGGGTTTAACGACCGAATGATCGTAGTTATTCCAGAGGTACGAGCTGCCCAAGTCCAAGCCTCAGCAAATCGCCCCTTTTCCCGAAAACATTCATTTTTTCTATAAAAGAAAGCTCTTCATCAAGAAGTATTAAGAAAATAATGTGATTTTCTTTAACCCGTTTCTTGTTATGTTATGAACTTCGCTCGCAGTGAGTTTGCTCTAGCAATCTACGAATTGTAGATTGAATTCCTGTCTTATCCTGGGTGTATTTCTTTCTTTTGTGTCAGTAGAATGTTCTTCGTTTGTGTCGATTAACCTTTAGACTACGGCCGGTACAGCAGTTGTACCATGATTGCTCCAAGAAACAATTTAGACAACGGCACAACGGCAAGGGCCCACCACGCCCACGGTGGTGGGCCCTTGCCACGCGGTGGCTAGTATTTTATAAATACTAGTATTTTATAAATACTAGTATTTTATAAATACTAGTATTTTATAAATACTAGCCACGCGTTGGCTAGTATTTTATAAATATTCTTCTGTTCTTTCTTTGGAAGGCTCTTTCCTGAGAGTATAGAGAGCAGATATTTGTTATAACGTTTACTTAAATAACACTTGTTAAGTTTTCAGCGTTCTCTTTTCTTTTGCCATTCACAAACCACTCGAGGAACCTTTACAGTACCTTACAAAACAGTGCCTTTTTTATGACTTAGAAGAGTGCATGGTGGTAGACGGAGTTCGGTTTGGTCAGTCATCGTCTATCCTGGTGGAGTCACATTTCAATTCGATTGCTAAATATACCATGTATTTTGATTATAGTCGAGAACTATTTAATGGACACGATCAAAAAGAGGTCAGTGGCCCCAACTGTGTTTTACACGTCACGCAAAAAAAAAAAAATGGAGTACAAGAATATCGTGATTACATTTTGATTTAAAATTGGTTGCTCAAGATTAGGATGAAAAAAACGTCGATCGCGATTGGGAGAATGCCCGTATATTACATGTGTATTGTTATACCTTAGTCGTACGCTTTTCAGTAGACCTAATCTCACTCGGCTATTCATTGATGTGCACACCAATTTTATCAGTATCAATTATATTTTTATCTTTAATAATAAGAGGGGGTCCACATAAGCTCATTTTTATTTACTTGAGGGAAAAAAACATTGCTAGGCCCCAGCTCTTTTCAAGATCTGGCCATTTTGCCTTAAGAATCGATCATCTACATTTTACTATTATTATTGCATATGACTGTTGTCATGCTTTCTGTGTTCGTCTCTATTTTATATAAACCTTTACTTTTTCTTCCTTCGGACTTCTAGGTGAAAATATTTTGTATCAATTTTACTATTTAATAAGGGCTGCTGAAGCCCAGTTGAAAAATAGTAACGGATTATAAGCTACAGGAAGATTGCAACTATAAAACTCTATCGAACCCAAACCGTCATGTGCTGGGGGGAGGGGGCTTGTGCACGCTAAATCTATCTTGGCCTCAAATGTCCTCACGTTGGGTGGTGTGGGTGTGGGTGTTTGGAGAGTGGGGTGCCCGCTCAGGTATTGACTTCGTCATCTGACCGTGGTTAAAAATGACGATGGTTGTCCATGGATCAATCCCTTCGGGATAGATCCCTGACTGTCTCCAAAGGCCCTTCGTATTGCTCCAGTGCGACGTTAGATCAATTATTTAACTTCCTTTCCACCTGTATGAAGATTTTTATAATAGACACACCACTAATAGGAACACTTTAACACTTCAAGCCTGGATTGTTACAATCTACCCTATCACTAATAACTCCGCTGTGACTTGTAGAATCTCGATAAAAACTACAGTTTTAGACACTTTCCTTGCTGTAATACTTTATTTATAATTGAAAGACTGAAGACTTTTTTAAGTTTGAAAAGTTAACAAGATCAAAAGATACTCTTTTAAATCACTAGTTGCCACACAAAAAAGTAATAAATTGTATTGCTGAAACACATGAGCCGGGATCCATCCCAAAAGGACAACACCTCGCTATTTTATACCACAATTAGTTGACGACACTGGTATACCACTCTCCAAACTTCTACAGCACGCCAACCTGACGGCATTTGTGAGGTTACGACAGATTTAACGTGAACGACGGTATTTAAGAGACAATGTGAGGATATTTGAGGCAGATTTAACGTGCACCATTCCTACGTACATGACAGTCTTTGGTTGTATCGAGTCTCGAACTTGTGATCCTCCGGTTGCAAATCCATTTTCTTCCAACCGGTGTACAGCGGTGCTGCGGATGTTCTTCATTGGATTGGAATGTGTTTCGGGGTCACATTAAGATATTTTTTTCTAGTAGAAAGTTTAGGAAGAATAGAACATTTCGTTTGGGATCATACACAATAAAGCGCCTATACAGAATATAATTTAGGAGGAGACTTTTATTTTCCTCTCTTTTTTATTCCTATCGAAAGGGCGTAATGTTCAATGAACACGTTTAATGACTGTGACTGTTTTCAGACATGTGTAAGTGCATTTTACCCTGGGGAAACGCGGATCTTCGATTTCCCATGATTAAATTAGCTCTAGTGTGCCGTTTTGATTATTTTGTAGCATTTAAAATATTTCGGAGCGTGCAGGAAACATGTGGGTCCTTTCTTTAACGGGACAGTTGTCTTTAAAAATCACCAAAATCGATCGAAAAACTAATTTTATAATTTTAGCGTAAGAAGATTAATTGTTATCAAACTCTGGAGGTAGCAAAATAAGATTTTAATTGCGATAGTTTTGAATGGCGGTACATGTACAACAGCATAAAACGTATAGTAGTAGACTGCTACAAAAACTTTTTTTTACGTATTCTGATTTTTTTTATTATAATTCCGAAATGTTACTTAAGCATGTGTTTTTAATTTATTTCGTTGAAATATTTCTGGATAACCATTGTTATGTATACATAACTATATGTGTTACTTATAACTATTGTATGTATAAAAGTGTAAAGTACTTCCAAGTTTTGAAATGCTGGTTTAAAATGTTGCTTTAAACTTATGGGTCTGGGGTGCCATTTCCCTTGATAGCCGGACCCCTTTGGTCATTAATAGAGGTACACTTACTCCACAGCGGTACGTTGACGACATTCTGAGACCTGTTTTGCTACCGTTCCTTTCGCAGCACCCTGGGCTTATTTTTCAGCAAGACAATGCCAGACCACATACGGCACATGTTGCCATGAACTGTCTTCAAGCTTGCCAAACACTTTTTTGGCCAGCCAGATCACCAGATCTCTCTCCCATCAAGCATGTCTAGGATATGATGAGAAGGCGACTGCATCCGATAGGGAATGCTGATGACGTAGTCCGACAATTAGAGCAAATTTGGCAAGCAATACCGCAGGAGAGCTTTATTGGTCTATGCCACGCCGTGTGGCAGCTTGCATCCAGGCTAGAGGCGGGTCAACACCTTATTGAGCTCGTTACTGTAACTCTGAAATAAATCATTCGATTGTTCTGAAATTTTAATCACTTTCTATTCTGTACATAATTTTCCTATCCACCAATTTTTGTCTCCATCGGACAACTTCTTCTGGGTGCGTCGATTTTTTTTGTTATAGAGTGTATTTCAACATTTTATACACATAAGTTCAACTCCCTCTTACGAATTCCTACTCGACTTCGAATAGTTTTTACTAACATCATTATTTATAAACAAAAATCGAAAAAATATATATCTTTCTGTCAGCATACTAATGTAATTTTTAAAATACAAGTTTTGGAGGGTGTAGATTGCGAAAATATTTTTAAACGCTTGGAAAATATTTTATAGATACCATGAAAAGCATAAAAGTAGTACAAATGTCTTAAATGTTGTCAGAAAATACTAACATAACTAATTGTCGTTACTATTATTTCCCATTCACACTGAAACATCCTGTTTTTTTTATTAATAACCAACTATCCGTTTTTGTAAGTCTAAACGTGTTTAAAATACCGTTTTTTAACGACTGTGGGATAGTTATCGTTAAGAAAAGGAAAAATGGTTGCTTTACTTTCAACAATGACTCCGTTAGAGGCAAGGATTCCAGACTATCATTTATTACTTTGGCTGTTTTCGATTATTTTTATTGAGTAGTATATAACCTTGCTCTTGCTCAGCTTTTCCGCTATCTTACCACGCGTCATTAAACACAAACCAACCGTTGGAAACGATACGCAGAATTCAAACTTCTACAAATCCTTCTGCATAGCACAAAAAATATTTCCTACAGCTTTCACTTTTTGATCACCTGTCATTCGAAAAACTGTATATTATGCGTGACGCAGGGTAAAACATCGAAAATATTTCTTTAGACCATTTAACTGTTCCCTCGAACAGTTTTTCATGCCGAAAAACGAAAGTTTCGACCTTTCCTATTGACAGAGAGGTAGAAACATGCAGGTAAACTATTTCAATTTTCCAACGCAAGCACAAAAAGAAAACCGATACTAGGCGTGACAGGCTTCATTACTTCATAAAGGATGTAGCAAGAATTCGGTCGAATATGGTTTAGCACATAACCACTAGGGGACAGTAAAAGGAGATGTAACGTGATACATTTGATTGGGAGAAAAGGGTAGAAGCTTTGGTTTGAAACAGACGGGGGCCAATTTCATTTTTAAGATAACTATAATTTTTTTTTTCGTGTGTAGATTTCAGTATCAGTCCAGTTGTTGTTGATGTAATGTTTTTCGAAACATGAACAAGTAATGGTAATGGCCCGGGAGAAGAAAGTGCTTAAAACTGTGATGTACGACGCAATACAAAGTCTTTACAAAACAATTTTTTCTTAATCTTAGCCGACCAACCGGTATAGTGGTTAAGGTGTTAGCCTCTAGATCGGAAGGTTCCCGGTTCGAATCCGGGTCCGGGCATGGATGTTTGTAAACGTATGGTGTAGAGGCGGCTGGTGCACCTTAAATCTGTCGTGGCCGAAAGTCCTCACGTTGGGTTGGAGTGGAAGTTTGGAGAGTGGGGTGCCAGCTCAGGTGTTGCTTCGTCACCTGACCGTGGTTCAAAATTACGAGGTGTTGTCCTCGAATCTCTCCCTTAAGGGACTGATCCCGGACCGTCGTCAATAGCCCGTTGTGTTGCTCTAGTACGACGTTAACTAAAATTACCATTAACTTAATTTTATCAAAAAAAATTGTTTTTAATCACTAGGGGGCTTTGCCCCCTGCTTGCTATCCCTCGTCAATCCACGATGATTGCTACGCAATCATATTTAGTTCCCGCTTCGGAAACTATACTTTTCATTAATAAGGGGGAGGGGATTGCTTCACAACCCATCCCCATTTGAATCCCTGATCAATTCTGGACCTCTAGTACGACTTTAATTGAAAGTTCCCTTTACTTACCATTGCGATATCTATCGCATGCGCCCTATTAATGGAAAATTACCTACAGTTTTTGCAAGATTAGCGGATTCGTATATAAGCCAACTCCTGTACTTTAGCTTTAGAAAACGTTCCAAAAATTATCAGCTTATACTCGGAAATATACGGTAAATAAAAACAAAATGTTTTTAAAAATGTCAAGAACAAAACATCTCATTTCCATATAAAAAATCATATTGTTAAATAAATAACATATTGTTAAAGCTCAGAGGAAATCTCATCATAATTTTAAATGTTTTAGCTGATCCGTGATGTAATAGTAATTTTTAAGATTTTCATATTCGACTGTTGCTATGGAAACGGCGATCGAATTTGCAGATTCTTCTGAAAACGTAGCAAACTTTGTAGCTCGTGCTCTCAAATTTTTTATGTGAATGAATTAATTAAAAAATATAACTGTGTTTATCGTCTGCGTGTGCTCCAAATTTATTAACCCGTTGAACCACAAGACTCACTATCACGTGACTCGCAATCTACCAATCACAAAACGAATAAAACTGGAAAAGATCGCAAATTTTTTTTATAATAGAAAGAAAGGAAAGAAAGATAAGTTACGATGTTCTGCAGTGAAAAGCACGCTCCTTTTTTTTTTCTTTTCCAGCTACGGAACGACCTCCCTACACCGACCAAAAAACCACAAGAACTTTATAAATTACACATCTTCTATGCGAATGACAAAATTTTTAACTTCAAAAGTTCTGAAAGTATGTCTTGGTTTTAAGTATAGTAAGTTAATTAATTTTTATCTTTATTATAAATATGTAATACATATTTGTCAATAAGTGTGTTTTACGTATGTTCTTGATTTTACTGCAGTTTTAAAAATTCGGACAAAATGCCTGCAGAACAATTGCAATTGCTTGGAGTTGTGTTGCAGAACACTGAATATAATTCTACACCTGGGAGTGATGGTGATGGTAATTTTAATTAACGTCATACTAAAGCAACACAACGGGATATTGACGACGGTCCGGAATCAATCCTCTAAGGGAAAGAACCGAGGACAACATCACGTAATTTTTAACCACGGTCAGATGACGAGGCAACATCTGAGCTGGCACGCCACTCTCCAAACTTCCACACCAACCCAACTTGAGGAATTTCGGTCACGACAGATTTAAGGTGCACCATCCGCTTCTACACCATACGCTGACAAACATCCATGCACTGACCGGATTCGAAACCAGGAACTTTCCGATTAAGAGGCTAATACCTTAACCACCAGACAATATGTACACAGCATGTTTCTGAATTTTCTGTTCAATCTTTTAAGGAGAAGTAGAGAACCCAAAATTATTTACATATTTTGGTATATCTATTTTTAAGTATTATTTAGTAAGATTTTTTTTTCATTTGAGTGTGTATAAAAATCTCTATATTAAAAAGCAGTTACCGCCGTCGCCTCTGCAGGATTGAAAACTGTGTTGCTTAGCTCGATTCTTAGACGGTTTCCTTAGAAAGTTCGGATCAGAAAAATATGAAATTAACATGGTTTGTCCTTCATCATCTTTCCTGGACAATTGTAAAGATCTTTTTTCGGTGCGGTTATTAGTTTAGGGTTTATTAAGAGTCAAAGTTGATAAAGCGAAATTTCTGAGGTTGGCGAGCGTAAGCGAACAGGGGGCGGAGCCCGCTAGTTATATAAAATTAACCTTAGTACTAATAGAACTTATAAGTTAGTTTTGATAATACTTGAGGCATCCATTGTTCTGATTAGGTAGATCTGATAGAAAATTGAAGCCGTACTTGTTCGTAAAATCGTAGGAGCTCTTATTATGATATTTCGTTTGATACGTAGGATTTTGTCCATGAAGATCTAACCAATTTCGAGATACATCGCCATCAAAATATTACAGATTTATTTTTACCATGACGAGACAAAGATCTGGTCAGTTTTCATCAAATGACGAGTTATCTCGATCATCAATATTTGGTCAGTCTTGGTAATGACGAGTTATCTCGATCATCAATATTTGGTCAGTCTTGGTAATGACGAGATACCTCATCGAGACAGTTACCAGGACAGTTACGAAAGCTTCTCATTTAAAAATCGGTAACTGTATTTTAAGACACTTCAAATGAAAAGTCACCACTGGCAGAAATGTTTGACCTCGAATACAAAATACACTGACAGTTTTCCTGTCGTGTAGTCGTGTAATTTTGAACCTAGTGAATTCTATACCTCTGGGCAGAATTGACATTAACATGTAACAGTGAGAGCGCACTAATTCAAATAGAACATAAATGCTCTCACCTTCCGGATTAATTTAATTCTGTTCTTGTGACGACATCTGGATTTCTGCTGTCTAAGGCCCGGTGCACACATCCGGTTTTTCAACGTGCGGAGCTCCTGCAGCACCGAAGACTATGCACACATAACCGTGAAATGATGCACGAACTCGTTTAAGCCATTTTGGATAAATATTCTATCGAAGAAAATGTGTTTATTTCTCTTGGTGTAAAAAAAGTATATTTTGTTGCAAAATATACTTTTCTATTAATTTTACACCCTCCAGAAACTTGTATTGATATCATGGTACAAATTACCTATTGCATGTTAGTTTAGTTTTTAGAATTTTAGGTGAGGTTTACATATCCTTAATTTTCCAAAAAGTAAATGAATAAGCGGAAATTTAAGAACATTTTGTTTTCTGTCGTTTGGCAAGCTAGATAGTTACTCAAGGTGGATCCATTTGAAATATGAAGTCATCACTAGGGCAACTTTTTTGTTGCAGTAAAAATGGGAAAAGTTGCATTTATCATTCCCAAAAGTTGCGTTGATAGAAATAAAGTTGCATTTATTTTGGATACACTAAATTCTAAAATAAATTATTCGTAAAAAATGAATAAATTCAAAATATATTGATAATTTTAGTCGTGTATAGCAGTATTATAATACATTCTTAAATACAGAAGAACGTTGAATGGCCGATCCTTGGCCAGTAATTTCTTTATCATTGAAAAACTGCGCCAGCCGTATTCATATAATGTGCTATATTGGATAGCAGAAGCACCAAATCCTTTCGCTCAACATTCAGAGATTTTAAAACGTCATATCTACAAGGCGAACAACATATTGATGATCGACACTCACCTCGCAAACTCTGCAGTCGATTACGCAAGTTTCCTCTGCATTATCAAGAGTGCCAAACAATGTGTTAAAAGTACTTGCCGTTTCACTTTCGTCTGTTAGGACGAACAGCTTCTTTCCATAAAGTTGTTTGATCCGCAATACTTCGGCGTTCGCAAGATCAGACACACGTGATCGAAGGGTTGGTTCACAGGGCAAAAAATGAAATAGTAATTTCATACTAATTAATTTTAAGCTAAATTTTAAAAAGTTGCAGGTGATTGTATTTGTGCAAAAAGTTGCATTTCTTGCAAAAAGTTGCCCTAGTCATCACATATTTTAAATATGAATAAGCTATCACATACTTTAAATATGAAGAAATTACCACTTTAAATTGGAAACGACTGGAGGGTCGTCCATTGTCATCATTTGCTATACGAAAGTTAATGACCTCAGCTTAAAGTAATGTGGCTGAAATATTTTAAATATGATTTTCATCACATTTTTTCACAATAATCATGTTCTAATTATTATGGAGCTTTGGATTCGTACTGAGCAAATAACCCTTTCTGTATAATTGGGTTTATAATTTATTCTTATTCGTAGAAGGATGAAAATACTTCTTTGAGACAATGATCTTGTAAATTATTCTATTAGAAACGAGAAGTATTATATATATTCTTCGATTTGAACACTTAAAGAATAAATCTCGAACACTTAAATTACATCAGGTGTCGTTACGACATCTACTTTCTTTTTGCTTTAGTCCTTTTTTGAACGCTTCTACGTTGTACGAATTGTATTGTAATAAGATTCCAATTACGCCGAAACATTTGTGTGGGATTTTGATTTGGCGTTTGTCATACTTTAATGAGATTTTCTTTTTATAGTTTTAGCAAATTTCAGATTTGGTTATCTACTTGCAGATCCAGGAATCTTGCTTTTGAATGTAAGAGTACATTTAAATTTAATTAGAAGAGCATTATTTATAATTAAAATTATGGCAGAGTTATGAGATTCTCTTAAGCTTCAGATCACATGCTTGGACAAATTGTGAGCGTAAAACAGTAACGCTACACCTGAAAATGACGAATGCTGATTAATTTAATTTTAAATGTACCAGTATAGCAGAACACCGGCGTTTTTTTTCTCTTCCCCCCAATCGGGACGGAGAACTGTTTATCAGCTGTTTCCAAGGGTCATGTTCGTGCTAACCTCTGCGCATGTGAACCGTTTGAAAGTGCTAGCGTTTGTTCCGTTTGTAAGCGAGAGCGTCATTAATGTTAAAAAGCGAGTACAATCTTTCTGTTGTCCGTTTGGAGATGTGTACCGTTTTCGTTTCTTGTTTGTACATAGATGTTGTGTCTCGTCCAGAGATCCAAAGCGGGTCCTCATAAGTTTGCTGTACTAGTCTAGTTTAATGAATTGAGAAAATTTTGCTTTTAATTCGAGACTTGTGCAATACTTGTCCCTCTAAGGTCGGTATTCACAGACTTTTTCAGACCAGGGACCACACACACACACACACACACACACATAATTTCACTGTGACTTACTGAAGGGCCATAAAAACCCTGGTAAGTTATCTTACGCATGTTATTTATTTTTATATTTATTAGAATGCTGGGAACAAGGACAGATAATAAAATAAAACGAATTCAATTTCTCATGTAGAATTGCATTCATTTAACAATTATTTTAATATTTGGTTCGATTTTGCTGTAGCCAAGCGCAAAATTGATTTTTGATGATCATTATTCAAGCGGTTCCTATCTTTCGATTTGTTAATATTCATGACAGAATACGTATTTCAGATATAGCGCCACAACTACTTTGTGCACATGTGCGATCTTGAAAAATTACTTTTCTTGTGACTTATTAAAGTCAAATTAGCACTTACGGTGAGGAGTACAGTAGCGGTTTGTGCATCTTTGCCTTGAGGTCTTTTTACTTATTGAATATTTGGCCTAATTAGAAACTACAATCTACGATTTAAAGCGAAAAAATAATAAACACTTCTTAAATTGAAACATATTTCTTTACAGTTGTTTATTAAAGGATACATTTTTGATATAATAAAACGTCGTCTGAAGAAGTGAAGATTCAGCGATGTTTTGAATACATGGCCTAATTAGTATCCACGATCTACATCTTAAAATGAAAGAATTTCGAACACTTTAAATATAACATCACAGTTCTGTGATCAGATGGCAAAATGTTTTAGTCACTTTTCTCATAAAATTGAGTAAGTCCCAATCTGGAGTCTGGTTTGTTAATGTTTAGTAGGTGGCGAAATGTCGTAAGTCTTTCTCTTTCAGTTTATAAGAAAACAAAGGTGAAAAATGTAAGATAAGTCGAAAAACCACAGAACCACATGTTGAATCTTGAATCTTAAAATTGCTGTCTCGAAAATTAAAAAAAATAATAAATAAAATTTTGTCATATCAGTACAGACTTGTCCGTTGATTAATATATTTTTGGGTAGAATAATGCGTTCTCTAAAAAAGACTTGAAACGTTTTTATTGCGTATCCTATGATGGATTTTGTATTATTTGACTGGCTTTACGAAAGCATAGGGAAGTTCCAATTAGCACTAGTCTAACATAAACGATTGTAGACCGACAAACCAAAACCATATGCCTCTCTTTGGCAGTTCTCCCAGGTCAACGCACCACTGGTATAATTTAGTATCCCTGGAGCTTAAATTTTCACCAGGTATGGCAAAACCGCGAAGCAACACAGAGGCGTTATCTGATATTCTCTTAATTTGACGAAAATTCGAGGAAAGTCATTAAATCTGAATAGCTGGGCCTACAGTTAATGTGGCTCAAATAGTCAGAGTCATTATAACGATGCTCCTATCGGCAAAGTGAAATGGTTTTGTAGGTTGAAAGTTGGGGAAACTATTAGTTCACCCATAAGTAATTACGTTAATACCCGATAATCACTAACGGTTTGCGTTATTTAATGTCCGGATTGATTGTTGCAATACATTGATTAGTATTTTCAATTACTAGTGCTACCCATGATGTGAAATACTGTATGGTGTCATGCCTCGAGACAGGGGGCATAGATGGATTTCGCAAAAGAAGATAAACTCGATCGTATAACCATCCAGGTGGTTTCGATAAGATATCTCTTCCATCAATATTTGACCAATTTTGCTAATGACGAGATATCTCGACATAAAGATATTACTAATTTTTTTATGTGGCGATATCACGATCAGGTGCGGTTTTTTTTTAAATCTAATGACAAGATATCTTGTTCATAAAGATATGGTTAGCTTCGCTTTTGACGAGAAATACCACGTAGAGACATCCGCCACGAGGCACCCTTGAAGTGTTTCTACGAAACGCCATTGAAGTCTTTCGACACAAACTTTCATTTTCGGTTGTAAAAAGAAGAAAAAATTTTACAGAGGAGAGAATACCGTTTACTGTGTCCCGGCTGGTTAGTGGTTTTTTTCCGGTCATAAAGCATTTAGAACTCATTTTTGTTCATTTAAAAACTCAGAAACCTTCATGTTCGTGCGTTTGTGTAACGTTATTCATGCCGATATAAACAGTTAACTCGACTTATGCTTAATCAGTTAAGTTAGTTTTCGGATATGCGTTAAGAGAGAAGTACAACTAGGGTATCAAACCTTCAGGAATCAATCCGCGTACAAGGCGAAGTTGCTAGTGTAGATATGAAATATGACAAGACCGAGCATTCCTATAACACGTTGACTAGTAGTCACGTGAGTGCTCTGTGAAACATTGACTTGATTGGCCGATTTGGTGCCTCATCACCTTATTTGGCGATATAACGTCGTATAATAGTGTAGGTAAAATAAAGTAATAATAATTAACGTCGTACGAGAGCAACACAACGGACTATTGACGACGCACCGGGAACAATTCCCCAAGGAAAAGATCCTGGGACAACGCCACGTAATTTTGAACCACGGCCGGATGACGATGCAACATCTAAGCTGGCACCCCACTCTCCAAACTTCCGAACCAACTCAAGGTGAGGACTTTCGGCCACGACAGATTTAAGGTGCACCAGTCCGTCTCAACACCATACGCTCACAAATATCCATGCACTGACCCGGATTCGAACCAGTAACCTTCCGATCTAGAGGCTAACACATCAACGTATAATAGGGTAGATTTATGAATACGTATTTCTTTTGGAAGTGGCGGCCAAAGTGATGAAATCCCAAAAGTCTACCACTATATCACTAAGACCAATCTGATTATGAATCAATTTGATGGTCGTCTCCTCTCTCGGTGTGTTCTGTTCGTAGCAATGTGTTTCATATTTTTGTTCCGGAAGTGATGCAAATTAATATGTTGGTCTAATACAATTAAAGCGGTTTTGTTGGTTTCCTTTTTTTTGTTGTTGAAAACTCGTGCTGTTCTCCATGAAATAAACACTAAAAATTTTTACTAATTTTTCCACACGAAAAATTTACTATTGGAGGAAATTACGACGATAGAGACAATTGGTCCTCCAAAATGACGATAAGTAAATTCGTTCTTAACCAGCAGTATTTTCTTCGTTTTTTCCCAAGAAGTTTGCTTACGTATGCACTGAAAACCCCTCCCATTAAAAGCGTCCGATTTGAGTAAAATAACATTGTAAGCCTTTGAAAAGAATTTTTTTGTGTAAACAAACCACCGGAAGACGAGGATTTTACTTCCTGCTACCCAATACGGAATTAGAGGCTAGATCAATACAATTCATCTTTAGTTCAGGATTTTAAAGCTGCTAGCTCAGATTTCACCAGGTCTAGAATTTTTTTATAGTCTGTTATACACTTCTTCTCTAGGTATTTACTATCAAACAAAGTGAAGGTGATGGTTGTGGACATGTTTCCTGTACTTATTCCAAAGGTGACATGCTTTTCGAAACCGATTTCAGCACTGCCATTAAAAATTTCCAAAGAATGAATTCTGAATTGATATATGAGAGTATATGGGCATCATCACTTAGATTAAACGTGAAAAGTCACGTAAAATAAACTACAATTTTTTGAGACTACGGGCTATTGGCAACGGTCCGGGATCCATGCCGAAGGTAAAGATTCGAGGACAGGGTACAGCTACAATCTACGATTGAAGCGGTGGCAGCGGCCTTGGATTTTTATTAGCGCTCCTCTAAAGTCGTCAAGGAAAGAATTATTTCAAAAATCTCTTTCTTTTTACAACGGAAAATGAAGACTTGAAAACACATTTGACAACGTTTTGAAAAGTATATTTTTTAAAACTTTCACAAAACTTTTTTTGTTTAAACACATTTTAAAACACATTTGTGAACCATCAGAAAAACTAAGCTGCGAATTTTGGGTAAGAATACCCCGAAGCTTATCAATTACACTAAATACAGCGGTCATGTTGAAAAGAAAAATATTTTTAAAAGAAAAAAAAAAGCAAGAAATAATGCAACCTGATACGTTAAAACTCTCTGATCCGGGAAAAAATTATTTAAAAAAAAATTCCACGAATGGCAAAAAAACAATAAATGCCAGAACTCTACCGTGAAAAAAATTTTAATAAAATAAAATTCCTCACCTGGAAAAAAACAATTAAATGAACCAATGAAAAATCAAAGAAAAGAAATTTCATAGGACCAATGCAATCAGAGGATATTTTAAAAATAACTAATTAAAATAACCAATGGAATCAAAGAAACAATTTCAAACGAACCTATGAAATCAAACGACTTTATCGGATTGTAAAAGACCTTCCTAGAATAAAATCATGTGGAAAATTTAAAAGTTTCCGTTTGCCGAGGTTGTTATGAAAACCACATTAACAGTGAATACAGATGGGTTGCCTGAATCTACCGCAACTCGCTACTATAAGTGCGCCAAAAAAATCGCCAAGGCCTTTGCCACCGCTATAAACGTAGACTGTAGCTGTACCCCGAGAACAGGAACTCGCAACTTCGAACAACGGTCAGATGAGGAGGTCACATCTGACACCCCACTCTCCAAACTTCCACACCACGCCAACGTGAGGATATTTGAAGATCCCCAGTAACAGACTTTGGCTGGGCCGAGTTTCGAACTCACAATCCTCACAATCCGTTGCTTTTCCAACCCGAAAACTCTATTTTGAGAGAACACGCTCGAATCATATTTCATAGATAAATTGAAAACAACTTCGGTGGAAGCAAAACACGAACTAAATTATTCCCATCCTATCTGGGGCATTAGGTAATTTACGACACTTCTACTTGAAATTCCACACGACTGCTTCTCCGATAAAATCTGATTTAGAACGACGCAAAGTGCAGAACTCGTTTGTCACGAAACGGAAGATGCGAGGCGAAATGCGCCAACAGAAGATTCAAGCCCACACTGCGAAATGGCAAATCCATCACAGCACACAGGCGGCTGCGTTTAATGGCCTTTGTTTGCGCTGTCGATTTCTCGAATTCAAAAATAAAAGCGATGACATAAATAAATAAAGCCCGCGCTCTCTGGGATAATGGAGTTGCATATTGCACGAGGAGAATTGCTCGGGCCGAATCCTGTTCACTTGATCGTTATTGGGTGGGAAAGTCTTAAAATTTAATGGAACTTTTTCTCTCACACTCTCTTTCCCTTATGTTTACGGATTTGGAATTATATTCCATTTCGAAACGGGAAATGTAAGTTTTATGATTTTTCACCGAAAGGGAAAATACGAAGATTTTGAAAAGGGAAATTGTTCTTTTATCACGCATGTTCGAAGTACGTTTTTCCATGTTTTGACGAATTTTTTAATACAATTGGCCAGAAGGTATGCTTATTTACATAATTGATTGAGTAATCATAGATTTAGATTTGTGGGCTTCATCTCGAGGATTGGGTATAGTGGTTAAGGTGTTAGCCTCTAGATCGGAAGGTTCCCGGTTCGAATCCGGGTCCGGGCATGGATGTTTGTAAACGTATGGTGTAGAGGCGGCTGGTGCACCTTAAATCTGTCGTGGCCGAAAGTCCTCACGTTGGGTTGGCGTGGAAGTTTGGAGAGTGGGGTGCCAGCTCAGGTGTTGCTTCGTCACCTGACCGTGGTTCAAAATTACGAGGTGTTGTCCTCGGATCTTTCCCTTAAGGGACTGATCCCGGACCGTCGTCAATAGCCCGTTGTGTTGCTCTAGTACGACGTTAACTAAAATTACCATTACCATCTCGAGGATTGACTAATAAGTAGTCAAGTAACGGACATACACACAAGAAAAGTTTCACTGACACGTAAAAGAGAAACACATCCAAGTAGAAAACGGACTTGACAGGAATCAAAAATGTGCCACCAACAACTCGCAGGTTGTAAGTGCAGCGAAAAAACCTTTTGACCTATGGTGGCTGAGAGGTATTTCTGACCTAAAACTTGATTACCAAATACTTAAAACGGTTCATAATGATTTAGTGTGTTCGCCTTTAAGAGTTGTCCTTTACGGTAGAGCATAAGAAATTCAAGAATACCCAAAGCACTGCATGTGTACCACCAAGCCTAATTCGAAGAACACAGTTGTTGACTGTTTAAAAATAACCGTATGAAGTTTCAGAAAAAAAGTTTATAACTTTTTAAAAAGCTATTCACTGTATTAGTTGTAACCACTACTGATTTGGGTAAAGTCCAGCTGACATGTTATGTATTAATATGGAACCAAACATAGTTTCTTTCTTAATCTGTTTATGTGGTGCTACTCGCCAAACTTTGTAGAGTGTAGCTGTTACGAAGATCTTATCTCTATCAACCTATGGAACTGTGTTTCCTGCGTTTTAGGCTGTTTAGCATACGATCTTCCTATTCATGATTTGAAAGTTATTTCCTAATCGATCTTACTTTCTCAACATATTTTAAGATCTTACCCCGGGAGAAGATAGTGCTTAAAACTGCAACGTTCGTCACAGAACAAAGACTTTGCAGAACAATTTCTCCTTAATTTTATCAAAATTGTGTCCGGTTTTTTTTTTTCAATCATAATTTACGATGGCTCTACAGTGCAAAATGCGCTCCTTGCCACATCTCTTTGTGTCTTCTCTAACTACGGAACGACCTCTCTACACAAATAGTTTATAAATAACAAATCTTCTATGTCATTGACAAAATATTTGACTTCCAAATTTATCGACAGCATTGCAAATTCTGAAAGTATGCCTTGGTTTGAAATAAAGTAAGTGAATTAATTTTGATGTTTTTATTATAAATATGTAATATATATTTAGCCGATAATTATGTTTTACGTCTGCTTTTGATTAGACTGCAGTTTTCAAAATTCGGACAAAATACTTGCAGAACCATTGTAATACCTTGGAATTGTGTTGCAGAACAGTCAATATAATTCTGCAGCTGGGGATCTTACCTTCATCAAACTTTTCATACTGTACTAGCTGAGTCTCTCAATCTTGATCAACCTATTTAAACTCTGCTACCTATCTGAGTAAAAGTTTAAGATAATGAGCAAGGAAGTACGACATAGGTTGTTCAGCATATGATTATACTATTGCATGATTTCCGAGTTTCCCCCGCTTGCTTGAAAGGAAAATCCCATTTCTGCTGTTGCTAGGTGATTTTCCTCTGCGTGCACTCTACGAATGAGAGACAAGCACGCTTCAGCAGGCACTCATCAGGACATTAGGGGCAAGGTTAAGACTCGGGAGACGCTTTTTTTCTCTCTTTGAGACGCACGCCTCAAAAATGAACTCCGATTTCCTTCGGGAGTTGTCGACGGGAAATTTTCTTTGCATGCTTTGGGACTTTATTAATTTTTATTCGTAAAAGAGCAGAACTGAAAAAAAAAGCACTCTTAAATATGCTTAACTTGAAATGAGGGGAGAAGAAGAAAAGTATGTTCAAATTTAAGATTTTAATACTATCTGGGATGTGAGTTTAAAATCTCATAAAGGGTGCAGGTTTTTTTTTTTTTTTGACCTGTCGAGAAAATTTTTTTAAATATTGCTGTGTTGGCTAGGTAGTTTTGAGGTGAGCGCCCTGGCTTTTGATTCAAGAGGATCGAATCCCAGTAAGATCATGGATGCTGGTGTTAGTTTGAAAGACAATTTAATTTGCAGGTTCGGTTCTGGTTAGTCCTTGTGAAGCAAAAAAATGACCGTAGATCAACAAATAAATACAATTTAGATAAAGATCACTTAATTGTTTAATTTTTTTGTTTGCTGTTGGGGTTTTATAGTACGTAATAAAAGTATACAAAATATAGAAATACTTCATATCTGGGACTTGTGAAAATAGTCCGTTGCGGTGCTCCAGTGCGACATTAATTCAACTATCTACCCCTCTGAAAGTTCTGACAAAAAGGATGTAGCGATGTGTGATAGTAAACGAAAGTCAATTACTTGGAACAAATGAAATATACACTTTTCAATTTGAATGACTCTTATAGCGTGGTTTCCATTGATTGCTATAACACTGAGTTTGTACAAATGAAGCTTTATTAGAGTTGCATTTTTAAACATTGTTTTTAATCTGAAGCAAATTTTAATTTAAAATATGTAAACTTTTTTACTACGGTTGTAGATACAATCAGCGCGATTCTTATAACTTTCAAGGTACAACTGGTGTAACGGTCGTGGTCTAAATTCTTTCTTGGCGCGATTATGGTACAAATACTGTACCGGTCGTAGTTTAAAGGTCAATCATCAACTGATCAGCTTTTTTATTTTACCCCTTTGAGTGTTTATATCGAAGAAATTCAATGTGTATTCAGAGTGCTCGGTTTATTTTTCACACGCATCAGGTTGCAATACTATTTCACTACAAATTAAACTTGTTAATCTCGACTAGAATTTCAAGACTCTTTTCAAGTAGAATCAATAAAACGTCTGATGTTAGTGAAATATCGATTAAAAATAGATGATTTAAGGTCTTCCATTAACCTAAAATACATTTTAAGTTCAAAATACCAATAAAATGTGAAGTGAAGAATGGATCCCCTATTACTAACAATGCATATTACATGTTCCCTTTATGGAAAGTCAATCGATGATACATATTGACAGGCACAAATGAGAACCAGCGCTTTAATTCATCCCAGAATCATCTCTGCATTTTGCAAACGTGGAGCACAGATCGATTGCGAGAATAGCAATCATTTACACAAACCATCCGATGTAATATTTAACCATTTTATCTTTCACTAAGAGGTCAGGAGTTTTGTATCAAGGTTACGTTCGATATAAGCCAGATTGAACAAAACAATTGAGAATAGTTTTAATTGAGCTGTTTAATTGCATAGTTAAGTTCAGCATGTTTTCCTAATTTTTATGAGGTAAAAGTAAATTTTGATGGGAAGGGAATTTTAGATACTTTGAGAAACTGATGTTTCGTAAACAAAAAACAAACAAATAATTACACGAACAAACGGAAAGAATGTAATAGGATACGATTTTTATATTTATTGCAAACTCTAATTTATGTATCACAGCATTGGTGTTAAATGACTACAGGACAGATAAATTAACATAGTTGAATCGTCTTTTTAATTGCAGATCTAAGTTCAGAACTCGTTACATCATTTTTCTCAGGTGAAAGTAAATTTTGATAGGAAGGAAATTTTAAATACATTGAGGGTTTCAGAGGTTTCGGTAACAAAGACATTTCTCCAAAATGGTAACTACACAAACAAACGGAGAGAACTTAGTCGAATGAGTTTATTTTAGATTTGTTTCAAACTCATATTTATCAAACTCATATTATGTCCGTCAACTGCTTTTAGAAATAGTTTTAAAGTTATGATGTCGTTACACAGATTCATATGTAACGCATTCACAGATATGGTGCGCGTTAAATCTGCCGTGGCCTCAAATGTCCTTACGGTGACGTGGGGTGAAAGTTTGAAGAGTGGTATACCATATCAGGTGTTGATTTCGTCATCTGACTGTGGTTCAAAATGACGAATTTCAAAAACAACGAAACGACAAAATGGCGAAAATGTTCATTTTGTTTATAAAATATAAAAAATTGTAGTGGCCAATTTATCGAAACATAATTATTATATGTTTTAACTTAATATAACAGATAAAAGGTAGAAATTATGGCAAAAATCGAATATTCTTATTAGTTCCGGTTTCGATATTATACTTCCGGTATAATTAACAATTTCGTTCACATTTTAAATTGACCTAACTTTTTTCTATTAGTCGCACATTGAAAGTTTAAACTGTTTTAAAAGCATAAAAGAACAAGGAATTTGTTAGTAGAATTTAAAAAAAATGCACATTTTCGTCAAAATTGGCTTTTTTAACGTATGCAGATACCTTAAATTCGTTTTAAAATGTTCTAGATTGAATTTTAAAATTCGCCACGACCCAAAATTTGCAAAACATTCGGACTACCTGTGTGCCAAATCTCATTGCTGAAAGTTCCATAGAATCTTCAGGATTTTGCGTCAAGAAACAGACAAACAAACACTTCCTTTTATAACATGAGAGATAATTACAAGGAATTTTAAAAAATGTTAGTTTATTGAAGATATAAAATCGGATAATGCAATGGATGACTACCGGAAAATAAACACACAAATTATTTCCAAACCTTTAATTAATTACAAAGAAAACGAGAGATCCAACGGATAATCCAATGGATGACTACCGGAAAATAAACATAAATTACTTCCAAGTCTTTAATTAACTACAAAGAAAACAGGAGATCGGTAATCAATAGGGAGGGTTTTGATTAGTCTGTCGTCGCGTGCCACGTTTTTAAGACAGTAAATTCCAGGTTTGTCTATCTCGTCAAAACCCCGTTAAGGTTACATAAATCTTTGGCAAGCGATCTTCCATCGAGTACAGGTCATTATTCACCCTCTCAAAAGCCATTAAGGATGTCTCTCAATTTCTCAGACATAGTTGTCATCGGATTGTACTTCATCACGCCAAGAGGATGAAGATAAAAGTGCTATAAAGGCAGTCGTTTTAAAAGATAGTTTGTGCAGTTTATTATGAAGAAGATGCCGTTTGGGGTTCAAGTCAGCGAAAATTAGCTAACTTTATTCTTCATTTATCACTTCTTGATCGATGGCCCAACTCCTTTCTTTCAAGAAGTAAGGAGAGAAGATGGAATTGGCACACATATTTTACGTCGCTTTGAGGTTTAGAGTATCGCTTTGGTAGTCTTGTGCTGACACGTGAGAAGATTGAGAATGCGGTGTGCGTTGCAGCAATCGCAACTTAATTAGACACGCGAAAGCCTCGTTTATTTGAGGTTGGTTTGGGACGCGAAGAACGCCCGTGTAATCTTTGTGACGTCCTGACTGGAGTCCCAGTTGGATGTGTAATAATTTAGAGACGTTTAATTGTTCTGTCTTTATAAAGAACCTGTTATTGTTTCACTTCTTGACTTGTATATCACTTCTTGTTAGGTGTGAGTGTCGGCAAAACTCCTTTCTTAAACCCTTCTTTGCGTGATTTTTTTCTTTATTGGTGAAATAAATCAAGGTGATATAATTCATGATCAAAATTAAAGGAAAGATGGTTAAAAAAAAATCTTAGTATATATTTATAGTATAAATTTAGCAAAAAACAATATGATGGTATCATGTGATATTTTTTTAATTAAACGCAAACTTTTTCAGAAATTGCTCTAAAAATAACAGAAACACATGTTACAAACCTTTCTTCCACTCATTTTCACTTTTTTAGCAATAGAAACTCAAATATAATAAAACAAAATTAAAAACGAAATCACACGTTTATTGCAACTACAACAAACAGCGGAATGACAACTTCAAGCTCGTTTTACTGATAGTGACACTTGCTTATTTCTGACAGCTATGTTTTTTTTATGCAATGGACATTAAAAAGGTATCCAGACACGATCAACTTAAAGTGAACTTGTTCTTTTATATAATTTTTGGGCATTCAATGTTATGAAGGAAATTTCCACCATTATGCAAAGAAGGGTTAAAAACTAAGTGGAGGTAAGGTTTGGTATTTTAATTTCCGTGCGAATGGGTATTGGTGACAGTCCAGGATCAATTCAGAAGGGTCATACCAAGGCCAACACTTTGTAATTTTTAACCATGGTCAGATGACAAGGACACCATTCTCCAAACTTCTACGCTACGTCAACGTGAGGACATTTCAATCACGATAGATTTAACGTGCACCAGTAGCTCCCGCGTACTCGAAGGTCTTCGAAACGATTTTTGAACTCGGAACCCTTTCATTGCTAATCCGTCACTCTTCCAACTGGAATACGGCGGCCCGATTGGGCTGAAGGATATTTTCATCTCTAAAAGCCTCTAATATTTCCTTATAGCTTTTAACTCGTTCGATAAATATTTTTTATAGTTATTTGATTGTTTATAAAAGGAAGTTTCACATTTCTACAATCAGCAATCTTTGTAATTTTGATAACTTTGAAATTGGAAGAGAATATTTTCCAAGTATGAGGATTGCTCATAAAAATCTAAGAAAAAGGTTCTACATAATAATTTTATCATACTAAGAGAGTATTATTTTTTATATAGTAGTAAGAAAATTATAAGTTCAGTACTTTTTTATGAGATCTATTACATCTTTGTAGCATATAATGCAAAAAAAGATGTATATCATTCGCTAGTTACAAAAATATAAGTCCTAGTGTGGCAAAAATTAAATCATTTTAGAATAAGCATAGGAAAGGTACATAATCTCAAATTTTCAAAAGTTCCTTTTGTGGAATCTGCAGTCCTGGTCTAATTAGGTTTCTTAACCTTTAGGCTACGGCCGGGACAGCAGCTGTACCTTGATCGTGCCAAGAAGGAATTGAGACTACTGACAGTACATTAGTTATATCTTGAAAGTTATAAGAATCACGCCAAGAAAGAATCGTTTCAGTTATATCTATAACCCTTCCCCCCCCCAAAAAAAAAAAAAAAAAAAAAAGATTAAAGACAAAAATAGAAACCTTTGTTGAACCTGCACTTTCAACCATTGTGTGCTACTTATGCTTCAATTACAATACACAAAATCCGGAACAAAATGATGCTACTTTTAACCCTCCAAATGGCTTCTACGAGATATCTCTTCTATAAAGATCTGACCAATTTTGCTATGACAATATATCTAGTCATCAAGATCGATCAATTTTACTGTGACAAGTTATTTCGTCATCCAAATATTGGCGATTTTTTTATGAGGACGATATGAAGATCTAGCCAGATTTGCAAATGAGATGCCTCGTCAGTACAACCACTGAGAGGGTTTAAATGTATTTTTTTCAACTGCCATACGAAATGAAGAAAATAATCTGCTTTATTTCGTTACATGCTCTTTTGTTGAGTCTCGAATTAAAGTATATCAATTAACAATTTTTTACCCAAGAGTGTATTTTTCGCTTCCTAGTCAGTAAAAACTTTCTTTGCATGTGTGTTAATTTATCTGTTCTTAGACAGCTTGGCTAACTATAGCCATTGCGCGAAACATAAGCATACCAACCAATTCATAGTATACAAGTATTAAAAATTGGTTAGTTACAATGATTTATGTGCTCCTTTTGTTCACACAATAATAATATTCTTCATAATTGTAGCTATTTTATATAGTAAAAGCTTTCTTTGTGAACTAATGTATTTCTATTCTTACATTTTTGTAGATATTTCGATTCATTAGTTGTTATAATTTTGTCTAGCCGAAAGATTATGAATCTTATTTTAATTAAATCTAAATTCTCAGCATCACGACCATGTAGTTCTTGTTTAATGTTAATAACCTAACATGACGGTAATTTGTTAATCACCAATATTATAAAAGGAAGTGTTTGTTTGTCTGTCTGTCTGTTTGTTTGTTTCGTGGATGCAAAATCCTGACGATCTATGGCACTTACAGCAATGACATTTGGCATACAGGTAGTCCAAATTTTTTGTAATTTTTGGGTCGCGACGAAATTTTAAAATTTAATCTAGAATATTTTAAAATTAATTTAATAGTTTTATTCTCTACCTGGTTCTTTAACGACTTTCTTCCGTGTAAGAAGAATCCCCAATCTTGACTTTTCTACCTACGTGACTTTGCAGTCAGGCTTTGAAACATGCCAAGTTCTTTCCTCGCCCCGTAGAACTCTCAGAAAATTATTTTTTACATTTCCGCTTTCATTTTGCACGAGGAGAAAATTATTGTTTTTTCGTTTCCGCTTTGATTTTGCGCGGAGGAATGTTTTCCCAGCCAAACGATAAATCTTTCAACTATAGTCACAGTTCTTTTTTCTATCTCCTAGACCGTTAAATAAAGAGCAAAAATTTCAACGGATTTGAAATCTGTTTTCAATTTAGATTTCCGTTTAAATTCATACTTAAAAATATGAATGTCTTTAAATAAATAATTTTAAATTGAATATATCTTCAATGAATTTGAAACCTGCGGAAAATTTTACACCAGATTAATACTTTACACCACGGGCACGGACAACGCCGGCTAGCTACGCAATGGCTAGTTTTTAATAAACATCGTACTAAAGCGACACAACGGGCTATTGAGGACGATGCGGGATTAATCCCCTAATGGAAACTTAACATGACGGACCATCAGGCCAAAAAGGGTACATTTCCTTCATACATGTCAGCACGATATACCCCCTGGGATCCACAGTTCGAATAATAAAGATTAATTTAAGACAGGAATAAATTCTGAGTGACTTATAACACAAAACATAAAAAGTGAGGGGAGTTCATTTGTGATGTCCCTGCAGACCTACGCTATTTAAAACGGTGGCTGTTTTCAGATTATTTGATAGGACCTGGTTGACTGACTAAGCATTTACATTGCTTTGGCATGTATAGAAGCCCGAAATGAGTCCTTTACAGAGAGATGGCTGACGTAGACTATGATCTTCTTTTTTTAATGTTACGCGTCAACAGATGAGGGAGTCCATGTCGTAGAACAAATACAAAAGTTGTGTGAGCAGTGGTAAACTTTTTTATGTGTCTAGTAATCATGACCAAAACTAAGAGTAACGTGACTCTTAGTCCCGGTGCACGCATCCTGTTTTTACATTTTCAACGTGCGGCGCCACTGCGGCACCGAAGCCCAACTATGCACACATAACCGTGAAATGGCGCACGAACTCATTTCGCGCCATATGCGATAAATATTCTATCGAAGAAAACATGTTTATTTAGCCTGCTTGGTGTAAAAAAAGTATATTTTGAAACAAAATAGACGTTACTGGATACATCCATTTATTAATTATTATTTATATTCCATTTGTTTATGAAAACAAGGTACTTCAAAAGGGAGACTCATGTGCGGCGACCGTGGGGTACTGCGGTACAAATTGCACACAAGTTGGACGTGTGTCTCCCCAGCGGCGCTGGAGGCATGTGTGCACTGCTCGATTGGATCTAATGTATCTCAGGCCGCACGTTGAAAAACCGGATGTGTGCACCGGGTCTTGGTTATCCTAAGTGCAATTACAATGAAGAAACGTTACATTTAGAAGAGAACATTGTACACAAAATTTCTTTTCATTCACATGGCAAATTAGATGTTCCTCTTTAGGGTCTTACTGTGGAAAGCGATGTAGGCAAATCCATTCTTGCAAGGTTGATTAGGTGGGTTTTAATGGCGCAAGGGCCATATTTGGTCATGTTGCCCCAGACACAAGACATACAATATCAAAGTAATGGACATACACACACACACGGAAAGTTTTACTGATCTGAGAAGAGAGAAATCGGGTGACATGTGCTGCCTCAATTCTAAGATTCCTACCGCAGTGGACATGCCTACTGAGCCACAATGGCCCTGTTTATGCAAGGATTCAACTCATTTCCGTAATAAAACAGAACGTTCTTTCAACTCCACTCCAATCCCAAGACACCGTCTTACCAAACAAGACTTCAGCATTTCTGGTATTTTCGTCTAATCTACAACTAATCTTCCGATTCATTTCTCGTTTAGTGCTCCTACTGATGAAGTCGTAAATTTAATTACCCTTCCCCTATGCGTAAAGGGAGCATGGAAGAAAACCTTGAGGCGTACAAAATGTACCTCGTCTTTTCATTAAATACTTAAACAGCCCCATGCTTTACCTAAGGATCTGGATCTTCATTTAATGAAAGAAACTCTTGTCTTCTGCATTTAATTATTTCCATCAAAAGAACAGAGTATCAAGCATGATAACCAAAGCTGCTTCCTGAAACTGCTCCTACTCACTGTACAAAACCAGTTCTCTCATTTTTACTCTACGGTGATTTCAGCTGGATTTTTATATTCTCAACAGTTTATATGGTACGGCGTATTATCTCCAGTACTGTGGGAGAGCTTCTTATATTCATTCGTTTCAGCTAAGAAATGATGGAGTAAGCCTCATTCATAATTAAAGTCTTGTCTGTTTTGTTGAAGAAATAATGAGAAATTTCGATTCTTGTGTCTCTAAATTATTTATGCTTCGGGCTCAGCTTCAATGAATAATTTGTGAGCACACAGCCATTTAATTACGTTTAGTTATTACCTATTCAACACGCTTTTCTTCAGAGAAGTTACATCCTTTTTTTAACGTTTCCGTCTTTGAATATACCTTATTACAGTTTCCCAGAGGTTTTTTAAGGCACCGAAGATAATCCAAGGTGATGGAAAAATTCAGAGCTTGAAATGCCATTTGGTTATGTAAATATTTAACTATAACATTTTTGTGACGATATGATCATATTTTTAGCATTATTAATTTTGAGTGAGATTGGATCGGAATGAAAAAAAATTATTTTGAGAGTTTTAATATTTTTATTGCTTTGTAATAATATAAGAGAGAGCCAGTTTGTGCACTTATCTGAACATATTAATATTCATATAATTCTGTGTTTAAACCTCCTGTTGGTTGTCTCAACAAGGTATCTCGTCATTAGTAAAACATATCGGATATTGAAGGAAGATATATTTCCTTCAGTCAGCTCTCGCCGTCTCTCGTCATTAGAAGTAAACTGAGTAGATCTTGAGCTGGTAGTCATAAAAAATCAATCAATATTCTGATGACGCGATATCTTGTCAAAATTGATCAGATCCTGATTTACGAGACGTCTCGTCGATGCCACTTGGATTGTAAACAAATTCATGTTTACCTAAATCGTCGTTTTTTATCCTACGCTAGACCTCAGCCTTCTTGCCTTAAGGTGTTTGTATACACTAGAAATCACCGAAATTGACTAGAATATATACACAGTCCAGTCACATTAATGTGACCACCTGTAAAAAGCCAGAATAACCACCTTTGGCAGAGCGGACCGCTGCGGGACGTGCAGGAAGAGAGTCAATTAGGTTTCTGAAGGTGTTCACTGGGATGCTGAGCCATGCCGACTCCAGTGCCGTGGCCAGCTGCGCTAGATTACGCGGTTGAGGATCCATGGTAATTGCTGCAGGGTGTTTGCTTTCAGACGTTTCACGTCGTAAACGCCAACGTCCATCTGTCCGATGGAGCATAAAACGTGATTCATCGGAAAAAGCTACCTGTCGCCACTCTGTGGACGTCCGTGTTGCGGTACTGGCGTGTAAATTCCAGCCTTCGTCGCCGATGAACAGCAGTCAGCATAGGTGCATTAACTAGGCGTCTGCTGCGGAGGTCTATGCGCAGCAACGTTCGCTGAACCGCTGTTGAGGATACACTTTGGTAACCCCTTGGTTCATCTGGGAGGTCAGTTGCTCGACAGTTGCACGTCTATTCGCCCGAACGCATCTCCGTAGCCTTCGTTCGCCTCTGTCATCTATAGGCCGTGGTGCACCAAATGTGCCGCTGATTTTGGATAGTGCCATTTTGTCATGCACAGTATACTTTTACCACGGCGGCACGCGAACAGTTCACGAAATTAGCCGTTTCCGAAATGCTTCCTCCCTTGGCCCGAAAGCCAATAATCGTGCCCTTTTGGACGTCGGATAAATAGCTACGTTTCTGCATTACGCCAACGATTGAAATGCTTTCCGATGTCCTAGGACATCATTTATATACACTCCACTGCAATGTGCTGCCATCTGCCTTTTGTGATTGGTTATTTCACGTTGACGTCGAAAGTAGGTGGTGGTCACATTAATGTGACTGGACAGTGTATATCGATACGTCTTTTAAAAATTCAAAATATTTTCCATCTCCTTAGCTACCGAGTTCTTGCAAAAAAAAAATAATAATAATTTTTTAGTTAGGTGAGTTTTTGTTAGGTACTATCACCATGTACAAACATGGGTACAGCTACAGTCTATGTTTATAGCGGTGGCAACGGCCTTGGCGATTCTTTTTGGCACACTTCTAGTTGCGAGTTATGGTAGTATAGGTGTCTAGGGGTTCTATACATCTGAGAGATTAAAGGACTCTAAATACGTTTATTAAGAATTAATAACTGCATCGGTATAAGACATCTGAACAATTCGTCGGTTCAACAGGGAGTGCGTCTCACCACTGACAAGCCAGTTGCTACGTACAACAGAGGGCGCTGGTGTCGAAAGGATAATATCCTACAGTAGATTAAGGCAACCCCTCTGTATTTACCGTTATTGCGGTTTTAATAGCAACCACGGCAAACGAAAAGTTTAACTTTTCATTTTGATTATTCTAGAAAGGTTTTTCATAATCCGTTGAAATCGTTTATTTCATTGGTTCGTTTGAAATTTTTTCTTTGATTCCATCGGTTATTTTAATTTTAAAATATCCTTTCATTGCATTGGTCCTTTAAAATTTTTTTTCTTTGATTTCATTGGTTAATTTAATGGTTTTTCGCCAGTTGTGGAATTTACTTTTGTTATAATTTTTTTCACGGTATAGTTCTGACGTATCAGGTTGTATTATTTCTTACAGTACGTTAAACTAATTACTTTCTGTCGTAAAAAAAAATTCAGTTTAAGCTTATTACTTTGAATGAAAGTTTTTTTTTTTAAATATATTATTCAAAACGTTCTCAAATGTGTTTTGAATGTTTCATTTTCCGTTGTAAAAAGAAAAATATTTGTGAAAGTAAAAGATTTTTGAAACAATTCTTTCCTAGGCGACTTTAGAAGTGCGCCAAAAAAAATCGCCAAGGTCGTTGCCACTGCTATAAACGTAGACTGCAGCTATACCCAAACATGTCTCCAAAAGTTTGAACTTGATTTCTGAAGAACTGTGTTTTTAAATATGCTTTATTCAAACACTCATAACCCAACAATGAATTGATACCATTATAATAATTTTTGTATAATTCTAACCTAGATGTTTTGACCCTCTGTCAAGGCTATTGGTTAAGAAATAAACTCAAAGTTTATTTTTAAATTCTTAAATTCCTGAAAAAAATCTTGATTATTTAGGCGGTGAAAAAAAATTGCATCAAAACCTATTCTTCCTATCGACTTCATTGAGGGTCAAATCATGAAAAATAATATTCGGAATAATTTCCAATAGGAATTGTCTTGCCGAACAAATTAGAATAGGAGATATCACTATTAAAAAAATCATTCTAATTAGCTAATTATATCGAAATTATATAATGTTATTAGATAAATCTGAATTTTTCAAACTGAGATGTGCTTTGGTACAAAACAATGATGTATTCTAAAATAAATTGTTTTATTTTTTTATAAAGTCAAAATTTTTAAAAACATTCTAGGGTACACTGTCTGGCAGCCCAATATAGTTTACAAACAGAAATAAAGTAAGGAACTCTATCGGCACAGTATTGCGATGTCGGTACGATCAGGGTAACCATTGAGATGGGTCCTTGCCATGTCTGAATGTCCACACTGAAGGGAATTTGGGGAGTTTGACAAGCAAATTAGGAAAGGATGATTTTGTAGATAGTCATGTCAAGAGAGAACACGAAAACAAGCGACTCCTACATTTATCCAAAGTGCCACACCACGTCAATGTGAGGATGTTGCTGGTTACGGCAGATATAACGTGCACCAGCATCCACGTACACGATCCTTGGTTCGATCGAGTTTTGAACTCGTAACCCTCTCATTGCTAATCCACCACTCTAGAAGCAGAGCTACCGCGACTCAACGTACGTACAATATTCAGTCTCATCCTATAAGCAATTTTCAGAAATTTTGCGCTGTCAAGCAAATTTGTTTCACATTTATTATATTCATTGAAATACACAGTCCAGTCACATTGATGTGACCACCTATCAAAAGCCAGAATAACCACCTATGGCAGAGCGGACCGCTGCGAGACGTGCAGGAAGAGAGTCAATTGGGTTTCTGAAGGTGTTCACTGGGATGTTGAGCCATGCCGACACCAGTGCCGTGGCCAGCTGCGCTAGATTACCTCTCTCCTCCAGCCTGGATCCTTCCAGCAATTGTTGCAGGGTGTTTGCTTTCTGACGTTTCACGCCGTATACGCCAACGTCTATCTGTCCGATGGAGCATAAAAAGTAATTCATCTGGAAAAGCCCCCTGTCGCCACTCTGTGGACGACCAGTTGCGGTACTGGCGTGCAAATTCCATCCTTCGTCGCCGATGAACAGCAGTCAGCATAGGTGCATTAACCAGGCGTCTGCTGCAGAGGTCCATGCGCGGCAACGTTCGCCGAACCGTTGTTGAGGATACACTCTTGGTAGCTCCTTGGTTTATCTAGGCGGTCAGTTGCACGTCTATTTGCCCGAATGCATCTCCGTAGCCTTCGTTCGCCTCTGTCATTTATAGCCCGTGGTTTACCACATGTGCCACGCCGCTGATTTTGGATGGTGCCATTTTGCCATGCACGGTATACTTTTACCACGGCGGCGCGCGAACAGTTCACAAAATTAGTCGTTTCCGAAATGCTTCCACCCTTGGCCCGAAAGCCAATAACGATGCCCTTTTGGACGTCGGATAAATCGCTACGTTTCTCCATTACGCCAACGATTGAAATGCTTTCTGATGCCCTAGAATATCCTTTATATACGCTCCACTGCAATGTGCTGCCCCCTGCCTTTTTTGATTGGTTATTTCACGTTGACGTCGAAAGTAGATGGTGTTCCCATTAATGTGACTGGACTGTGTAGATCTCAGTGCTGATTTCGTTAATCTCTGAAGATTTTGGAAATACAGGGTATCCATAAAGTCTCTTTACAATTTCAAAAATTTATTACAAAGGTAAATGAAAAGACAGATAAATAGAAATTATTACAAAATGAGACGTTTATTTTGCCTCACTTAAAACACCTCTATATGGGCACCATTGCACGATGCACATCAATACGGTACTCAATTTCTTGACATGTTTACTGTAGCACACCTTCATCAATGATGGAAATGGCAATGGCATGCACGATATCCTTAACATAACCCCTTAGAAAGAAGTCGAGTGGAGTGATATCTGGTGAACGAGGTGGCCTGGGAAATGGGCCACCCCTTCCAATCCACCCGTCTGGAAACGTTTCATTTAGAAACCCAGGAACATGCAGTATCCAATGTGGTGGTATGTCGAACAAAGGTACGAGACTTCACTAATCTAAAGCAGAGGATCACTGATGCCATTGCCACCATTGACGAGGGTACGCTACAGCGAAATGACAGGAAATCGAGTACCGTCTTTATGGGCTGCGTACAACCAAAGGTACCCTTATAGAGGTGTATTGAATGAGGCAAAAAAAATTTAATATGTACGTTTCATTTTGTAATAATTTCCAATAATCGGTCTTTTTATTTGCCTTTGTAAAATATTTTTGAAAATGCAAAGTCATATGGACACTTTGTACTTTATGTTGACATTACCAGCCAGGGAAGTAGTATAGAGTTGTTATATGCTGTTGAATTGTTCTATCCAAATATCATAAATTTGTAATAAAAAAAACACATTTTGAGAAAAACTAGTATTGGTTAAGAGTGCGTACCCACCCCTCTTGAGTACACCTCAGAGTGCGGTTGGGTTTTCCAGTGCAAGGGTCATATTTGGCCAAGCTGAAAACATCAAATAACGGACCTACAAGCACAAGAAACATTTTACTGACAAAGAAGTCAGAAATACAGCCAGGGCACTTAGAGGAATCGAACCCCCATAGTTAAAAAAAAAAACTGTTGCAAGGAATTTTTAAGAGATCTCTGAGATACCGTTAGAATGTTTTTGCTATTTGTTTTAATGTTATGAAACTTTTTCAAAAGAATCTTTAGACGTCCATGATTTTTAGGTTGTTTTGAATTCAAACCAGTTTTCTTTTTCGTTTATTTTACTTTTATTAGTCAGAAATATCGGCCTTGAGTTATTAGAATTCGTGATATTCAATATCTTAATGTGTGTAAAGAATAATTAAGTTATTAAAATATTGGAAGCAGTCACTATATAGTAAATCAACATAGTAGTGAGTACATTTTGTTCCTATTTTATTTTTTAGTAATTTATTACTGCCAATTTAGAAATGCACTACTAAAGAAGGGTTAAATAGTTGTTAGTTTATTCGCGCGCGCGTATTAGAAACATGAAAATACCGCGCATCACGTGCCTTTTAAAAACTGGTTAAAATAATTCTATGTAAATTATAAAACTTAGGCATAACGATGCATACAATTTTGATACAATAAAATACATAATTGATATGTGCTGTGAATGTTTCTTATAATATCACTAAAATTAAGAATAAACAGCTACGAAGATGCTATGAAGATTCGTTCGACGATTTTGACAGCGACAGAGTATTTTTACGTATTTTAAGTGTTTTAATAGGTTTCATTTAGAAACAATTTCATTCAAACTCGACTGTATTTATCTAGCAGACAATCTTTCCACTATCCAATTATTTTGCCAACCAAGACTAGATTAACTGTAATTGCTTCAGACTGTAATTACTAACTAGTTAAAACTAATTATCTCTTCGTCAGCAAATAATTCATTCGGAACGGAATAGCCTTCGAACCTGTGTATATTAAATTAAACTGTTCTAGAGCTTAAGATCTTTTAAGCCAAATATTTAATATATCTCTAAACTGTTTAAAATTCTAAACTTATATTTTACTTTGAACTCAATACCATCTATATATGGTATACAAAAGGATGTGTCTATGTATGTGTGTGTATAATCTCTATACCATTTGACCAATCCACACCAAATTTGTTACGCTTTTGCTTTTGCACTACGGAAAACATAGTCTATTTCTTTCCTGTTTTCAGACCAATCTGTAGCTGTAGCCATGTAAATTCGCACAAAGGTAGTCATAAAAGTGTCCACCGAAGTCCCAATTTTAAAATGTAAAATTTGTTTTCCTGCATTAAATGCACATGGACAAGGAAACACGTTCTACAGGATATGTATATTTGAATTAACGCAGGGAAATGTCGCGGTCGTATATGAAACCCGAGCAACGCCGAGTTATTCAACTTGTTAAGCATAAAAAGATGGCTTTTTATTAACTTACTAGAGTGGTCTGTCCTCCTACGGTCAATTTTTGCTCCTCTAGGACTAGTAATGTCAACTTTATATTTTGACAACAAATTTTATGAATACTAATTTTCAATAAAAATTTTAAATGTTTCAGGCTATCTAAATATTATTTATCGATGATAACCTTAATATTTTCTTTTGTGATAACATTTTTATTTCAACTGCTATGAGAATCACAGCTATTTAGAACCTTTTCACCTTCATGTTCGGCGATTACTCTTCATCAACTTAAATAAATGTTTGCCTTTTCCAATGAGCTTTAAATAAATTATTTCCTACACGACACTCAATATTTTATATTCATGGTAAGAGGAAAACTTCGAAACGAATGGATTACTCTGGTATGGCTGACTGAAGCTTTGTGTAATATTGTTACTTTTCAGACCCCCTCGCACGTATAATTCCACCTTGGAACCTGCAGCATTTCCTGCATGACCTCACCAATATTGACCCTTTTGACCAATAGAATCTTTCCTATTCTAAGGAAATGAATAGCATGGTAGAATCCTTCCAAAGGATTCAATTCTAAAACGAACTGATAGAATCTCTTTCTAATGGACTTTATCCTAAAATGAACAATTGGAATCTTTCCAGTGGATTCGATTCTACAGAATGTGCCAATATAAATGCTTCAAATTATTCATTTTTAAGGTAAGGACCAATAAAAATGTTCTAATGAAAGGTTCTATTCCAATGAAAGGATCAGTAGAATCCTTCTAAAGGTTAAAAAATCCATGGATTCCTTACAATGACGTGTTTATTAGTCAGGAAGAGTTGAAGGATGAAAACAACACTTCCCTACTCGCAAATCTCTCGACACTAGAAGGCCTTGTTATGAGAACCATTTCAACTTATTCAGAAACATATCAATCTGGCCTCAAACTATACTGATACAGTCTATAACAAGGATAATCGATGCTCCCAAAAGAAGATGTCCGATTGCAATAAAAATTGGTGGATGTGAATAACAAACATCGGTTTACAAACGATTAAAATTTCAGAACAATTGAATGATTTATTTTAGAGTTTGACTGCCACAAAGGACGGAAGTCCATCAGGCGTTGGTCCGCCTCTGGCCTGGATGCGAGCTGTCACCCGGCGTGGCATAGACTGAAAAAGTTCCCGGGTGGTGTCCTGCGTAATTTATTGCCAAATTGTCTCCGAATGCCGGGCTAAATGGTCAACATTCCGGGATAGTTGCAATCGCCTTCGCATAACGTCCCAAATAACCTCTGTGGGAGAGAGATTAGACCTAGCTGGCTAAGGAAGTGTTGGGAAAGTATGTAGACAATTCATAGCAACACGTGTCGTGTGCGGCAGGGCATTTTCTTGTTGAAAAGTAAGTCCGGGGTGTTGCAAAAGGAACGGGTAACACAAACGGTTGTAGAATGTCGTCTACGTACCGCTGTGCTGCAAGTGTGACAGAAATGACTACCAAAGGGGTGCGGCTATCAAAGGAGATGGCAGCCCAGACCGTAACGCCCTGTTGTGGGCATGTGTGGCGTGCGATAGTAAGGGCAGGATCCCCTCTCTACCATGGACGTCTCCAGACACGCCTGCGGTTGTCGTCAGGACACAGTTGGAAACAGGACTCGTCACTAAAGACTATACGTCCCCAGTCAGCGCCGTTTCATGTGAATTGAGCCCGGCACCACAGTAATTCTGCTCCTTCTAGGTGCATATAGAGTATATATCACTGTGTTGCTCCCAATGCTAATTTAATTCAACTACCTACTATCTGTACTTATATACAAAATTTGTAACATTTTCCAAAATTATACAATGAAGAATTTGTAAATTGAATATTTTCGCCGCATTTCAAATTAATTATCCGTTCTGGGCCCTTTTAGGGCAAATCCGTCTCTTTCGCGTTTGGTTCTGTCTGTATGTACGTACCATACTACGTCCAAGCAGTTCAGTATATTTTCATGGGACTTTGCATTCTGTGAGTACAGTACAAAGTCCAAAATCTGGAATCCTCCCGACTTTGACCATTCTGGATTTCGGATTATTTGCATTTTTTGTCAAAAGAACCTTAATCTAATCCTCCCCCCCCCTCAGTCCCCGAACGAATTTTGAGTTTGCAATGCTAAAATAGTAGATATAGGAATAAAAATATCGATAAAATAAGCAGTCGATATTGATATAGTAAGAATAATTTAAAAAAAAAAAGGAAAAAACCTTTTTAATACAGTGCAACAAATTGTTTACTTACAAATCTAATTTTTCTGTGGGGTATTTACTCTGAACACGTCCGTTAATTTGTGTTGTTTCATTAATTACGTCCAGGTGTAACTCCTTGTTCTTTAAAAATTGTCGGAAAAATGCAAAAAAGTGAGAGAAAAAAAAGCCGGTTTACAAAACGTCCGGATTTTGGACAATTCCAAATTTTGGACGCCCGTATTTGGGACTGTACTGTACTAACATTCGTTTAGTGACTGAGCTTGGTTGCTTTGGTCTGCCAGTCCTTTTTCCCGTGATTTTGTGTCTGTGTTTGTGCAAGTGTCATATAAAATTTATTCAATAAATTGTATTACAATGTTTTAGATTTAATAAAGTACATTCTAGGTTAGAGTAAGTAACTATACTTATTTAAATCAATCATAAGATGGTAGCTTTGGAGTAGCTGGAAGGTATATTACACGTTGCAATTACTTGGATTGTTTTACCAGTACTGCTGAAGAATAAATTATTTTACAAAAACTATTTTAAGAAATTCATATTCTAATACTTTCATATTTTGAGTCGTATTAAGTTTCTTTGCGAAATATAAAATATTAAGAAATATTTTGGACTGACGATATTTGGCAACGAAAGAGAAACTCGTATTCGTTTGCCACATGTAATGATATTTTCTGTTTTACCACCAAAAATATTTTATTTAAAGGGACACTTAAGTCAGAAAAAAGAAAATTTTAAGTGGAATTTTGCCATTATTGACAGAATGTTCATGTTAAAAATATCCGAACTAGGACTTAGTATTGTGAATAGCGACATGTCTATATTTAAGCAACTTACGTCAGGAACATTTGCATGAAGCAATGATTTTCTTTAGAAGAAACACTTTCAAATCAATTTATTATTTAAAAAAAAAGATAATAGGTAAATTTTCCTTTGTCTTTACTCGAAATAAGTCGCGGTAACCTTGGCAACCGTGAGCTTAGCTTAATTCGCCGCGATGATCAACGGTTCTCACGGCAAGTTTTGCTGCGAGCATTTGAAACAGAATGTGTTTCATTAATTCTTTCAAATACCATATTTTTTAAAGAAAAAACTATGTGCCTTAAGGAGGATAAGTGTGCTGATCGAGCAGTTGAGAAATGTTTTCGTGCATATGATCGCAGACATAACTTTTAGCTATGTAGTTATGAAACAACTGCAGTTTCTTTAGCATATGCATATATATATATATATATATATATATATATATATATATATATATATATATATATATATATATATATATATATATATATATATATATATATATATATATATATATATATATATATATATATATATATATATATATATATATATATATATATATATATATATATTATATATATTTGAGTATTTATTTTTAAATCTCAGATGTATTTTAGGGTTTCGTATGAAATTTCAGAAAGCTTACAAGAAAAATGAAGAATTTTTTTCATCTTCTCATTCCATTATTTATTCTATTGTTTTAAAGTTTAGCAAAATCTTTGCAACAGCAATTTCCCGTTATTACGGAAATTTTAGGTTTAGCTATGAGCTGAATAGCTTTTGCTGATAGCTTCAAAATCTTATTTTAAGTTCTGGTCTGTACTGGAGACATTCAATTTTAAAACAAGTTCTTTTATTAATGCAAGCACGTACCACAAAAAGCTATTTTCAATAAAAACGTATATGCTTTTAAAACAAACTTTATGAAAAAATATCTTATCAAATTAATTTGTCATTTTTTCTTTCATGATGACGAAAGATAGAGAGAAATTCCAATATGTCTCTCAAGCTTGGTGCGAGAGTGCCACAAGTCAAACAATTATTGGTATGTAAACTATAAGTTCGAGAGGTATTCGCTATAGATTTGTGATTTTTCCTAATCCAAACTCAAAATCGTCTTTTGTAGCAGTTTGTATCTTTTACAAAACAGCCATATGTGAAAAGTATTACATAAATGGATATGCATTTATAAGCTATGTATCCAAAGTAGGCTGTAGACATTAAAAAAATGTCAAGATGTGTTAAAAAATCATTTTACTCACACCTATGATTTTACATTTTTCTACGAAAGAGAAAAGTGATTATTCTCTGGTCACTTTACGAAACTATAATTAACCAATTCAACCTCAGTGAGGTTGAGTAATTCTGCTAGTATTTTATACAATCAGGACAATGATAGTAGCCATTAAACTCAGGACACTGCTCTACAATAATTGACCGGACAGCAAGATGTGATGGTATAAGGGAAATAATACAAGCTTTAATAGGGAGATGGTCCTCCACGTGCTGCAATTCCACTAGCAACCCTTCAGGGCATACTTTCAACAAGGTTTGACACACAGCTATGGGTATTTGTATCCAATACTACGGCAAGAATGTCGCCAGCTCAGCTGTAGATTTTGGACGTGGTTCCATGGTCCGTAAGCGTCGTTCTAACTCGCCCCACAAATGTTCTACGGGGTTTAGGTCGGGACTCTGAGCAGGGAAGGAAAGATGTTTTACCTTCATATCTTGGAACCACTGCTTTACGGAGGCTGCAACATGACATGGAACGTTGTAGTCCTGGAAGTAACATTCGTCCATTCCATAAAATTGCCAGAGCGTAGAAAGAACCTGATTGTCATGTTCATGTAGGCGTCGGTGTTCAATTGACCACATACCACAAAAAATCCGCTGGCGTCCGGTCCAATATTGTAGTGTAGTGTATGAATAAAAGAAAGAGTGCAAAACCAAAACTTGCCATTGCAATTTCTCTTTGCAATTCAATTTTCAACCATTGCAATTTCAAAACCAAGCAAGAGTAAGAGTTCCAACATTGTATTGTCGAAACTGTGCACCATCCATTTCAAGGGTCCCAAAATAAGGGCGTTGCTTAATGTTAGGAAAATTAACAACCGTTTTCACTGTTTAGTGCCTCTCACACTGAACCAGAATCCCAGAAAAGCTGGAAATCGAAAAGCAATTTGCTAATATGCCCTTTCACACTAAGGAATCCTTCAAAAGATGAATCAATACAGCGGTCATTTTTTACGAACTATTCTATTTTTGTTCTTCGGTGAACAGATGTATCCAGTGAGCAATTTCATTTACGAGTAATTCGGACAAAGGCTAGGTTGAAATCTCTCAATCATTACCTATCGCTAAAAAGGCTCTTTTAAGAGCGAGCATGAATCGGATTAAATGTAGCCATCCAAGGATATCGCATGTGATAAAATTCATTCCTCGCTCATAAGTCATATAATATAATTCAAATCTATATATATAATTCTCTTACGTGGCACGCAAAAAAGACGTTATTTGTAATCGCGTTTTGGCAACACTGTACGATTGTTTGTTTATCGCGAAGTCTCGCGCATTGATTGAATTTATAGCGTTATCGGATGAAATTTTATTGGGAAAAAAAGGAAATTTTGATGAGCTGTTGCAGTTAGTTTATAATAGAAATCAAAGAAAGCGGAGGATCTTTTCAGGGCCATTTAAAGAACGGTCCTTTTCAGGGCCAACAATTATAGTTCAACAAGACGCTTGCACTACTACTTTCGACAACAAACTTAGTGAAAAAGTATGGGTCGTTTGAGTGCTGGGAAAATGTACACACAAACAACATGCTGGGTATTCAATTTCCAAAGCAACGCTCACATTTCGAGTCAAAATTTGCACAAAGTTTTCATTTGAATTCTGATTTTAGAGATACTGTATATATTTTTTCTGTAATACAGCAAATTTAGATTTGAAAAACATTTTTTTGGTAACATATTTTGTAAACAATCACTTCTGCTTGGACACATGTCTTCATTGAGGCGAGCGAAGCGAGCATAGGTTCGCGCAGCGAACCAATGAGGATTGCGAAGCAATCCACCGGGGGTTGGCGAGCGTTAGCGAGCAGGGGGCAGGCCCCCATAGTACGTTTTAATCTCTCTATATTCTATATACATATCTACACCGTTTGACCAATCCACACCACATTTTGTACACTTATATTTTAGAACACTGCAGAAAACATATGCTATTTCTTTCCAGTCTTCAGAGCAATCTGTAGCCATGAAAATTGACACACTGGTAGTCCTAGAAGACCCCCTCGAAGCCCCAATTTTAAAATTTGAAGTTCGTTTTCCTGCAATAAGTTTACATGGATAAGGAAACATGTTCTACAGAGTTTGTGTATGAGTTAACACAGGGAAATGTCGCGGTCATGTTTGAAACCCCAGCAAAACAACGGGTTACTCTTCTAGTTTTTCATATTTTTCCGCATGATAAAAGTCAAATGAGTTGACATGTTATGAAAATTTTTTTTTCGGTAAAGCTAATTTCACTTTAGAACATTTCAAATGATTCTATTCTAAGGAAATGAGCAATTCGTTATTTTCAAAGGATTCTACTCTACACAATGGGTCAACAGAATCGTTTTAAAGGAATCTATTATAAAGAAATGAGAAATAGATGATTTTTAAAGGATTCTATTCTTCAGAATGGGTCAAGCTTATATGATTATATTCTAAGGAAAGGTCCAATGGAATCATTCCACAGAATGATTATACCCAAAGTATTACACCCAGGTGCAGAATTATATTCAGTGTTCTGCAACACAACTCCAAGCAATTGCAATTGTCCTGCATGCATTTTGTCCGAATTTTGAAAACTACAGTCAAATCAAAAACAGACGTAAAACACAATTACCAGCTAAATATGAATTACATATTTATAATAAAACATCTAAAATAATTCACTTACTTTTTTTAAAACCAAGGCATACTTTCAGAATTTGAAATACTGTCGATGACTGTCGAAGTTAAATATTCTGTCATTGACATAGAAGATGTGTTATTTATAAAGTGTTTGTGGTGATTTGGGCTGTGTAGGGAGGTTGTTCCGTAGCTAGAAAAGAAGAAAAGTCGTGGCAAGGAGCGCGTTTTGCATTACAGAACTTCGTAACCTATGATGAAGAAAAAATCGGCCAAACTTTGATAACATTAAGGGGAAATTGTTCTGCAAAGACACAGTTCTGCTATGTACGTCGTAGTTTTAAGCACTTTCTGCTCCTGGGGCATTACATACATACAAAATACAGTAACCCTTATTTATATCACGGCTCGATATATCGCTTGTTTTTACTAGTCCTTGATGAATTTTAAGTTTACAAACAGTAGAAGAATCTAACACCTCCTAATGGTTTCATCGAGTATCTCGTCCGTCAAGATCTGACTAATTTTATTAATGACGAGATACCTTGTCATCAAGATGTTGTCGAGTTTTTAATGACGACGAGATTAAGATCTGGTCAGTTTTCAGCTAATGACGAGAAATCTCGTCTGTCAAGAGTTGGCCAGTTATACTAATGACGAGATAGCTCGTCGAGACATCCACCAGAAGGATTAAATGACCCCCATCAAGTGCGGCTCGTGATGCATTACGTGACTCGTACTGCTAGGATCACACTCGTACTACTTTCAATTATGTTACAAGTCCTTTTTATTCCACTATTAGCATCATTCAGAATAAGAGCCCAGAAGAAATTTTAAAATGTAAAAAAAGCAGTTTTCATAACAGCGTAGTTAAACATATTTTTTTAGTGGTATAATCTATCTCATCATATAGGGTAAATTGACCCACCTCATAGATTTGACGTACTGGTAGCTAAGGGATCTAAAAACACACTCTATAACAAAACAAATCGACGCACCAAGAAGGAGTTGACCGATTAGGATAAAAATTGGTTGATGTGAAGAACATACATAGACAAAGAAACGATTAAGATTTCAGAACAATTGAATGATTTATTTCAGAGTTTGACCGGTACAAGGAGAGGAAGTCAATAGAGCATAGTTCCACCTCTGGCCTGGATGCAAGCTGTCACCCAGAGCGGCATAGACTGAAAAAGTTCCCGGATGGTGTCTTGCGGCATTTCTTGCCAAAGTGTCTCCAACTGTCGGGATAAATGGTCAACATTCCGGGGATGGTTGCAATCGCCTTCCCATAACGTCCTAAATGTGATCTATGGGAGAGAGATCAGGAGACCTAGCTGGCCAATGAAGTATTGGGAAAGCTTGAAGACAATTTATAGCAACACGTACCGTGTACGGCCCGACATTATCTTGATGAAGAGTAAGTCCGAGGAACGGTAACACAACCGTTAGGAGAATGTCGTCTACGAACCGTTGTGCTGTAAGCGTGCCACAAATGACTACCAAAGGGGTCCGGCTATCAATGGAAATGGCACCCCAGACCATAATAGATGTTGTGGGCATGTGTAGCGTGAATTAGCAAGGGCAGGATCCCCACACTACCCTGGATGTATCCAGAAACGTCTGCGGTTGTAGTCAGAACACAGTTGGAAACGGGACTCGTCACCAAAGACTATACGTCCCCAGTCAGCACCGTTTCAAATGAATCGAGCCCGGCACTAATGTAATTCTGCACCTTCTTGGGATGATTTTTTTTGTTATAGAGTATTACAAAACAGCAGTAAAAATTATTTTGCTCTTCATTTGTGCTTTTTAACTAGTGTATTTATCAAATACAGCTGCTTTTTCTTTTTCGACTTTCTTAAACTTTGCCTACAAAAAAGGTCATACCTAGATAATTTGACATTGATACTGTTCCGTCCCATGCAGTTTCATGGATTTGGAGCATGTTCCATTATAAAGCAACCTGTGTGTTCTATATTCCATAGATCAAGTAACCTCACAATGTCACATTTATTTTTCACCCCTGTGTTGTGCAACAAACTTTTCTAAAACTATCAACAAAATACGATCAATCATACGATTGTTATCATGAAGCACATGATAACAATCGTTTTATATTATTGATAGTAAATCTGTTCTAAACAAGTTCTTTGAGACTTAAAAATTCTAATCACGGTTGATGCTCTGATCCTTGTTTCAACAGGCTCTGTGTTCGAATCTCTATCTAGTCATGGATGTCTGTGGTGATTCGTAATCCATTCTATGTCGTAGTTACCGGTCTAATTAGCCCTCGTGTAGAAAATAATGACTGTAGAACGACAAATCAAGCTTTTACTTTGTAACCTATATCGTAACTCATACAAAAATACAAAATTTTAGTGGTTTGTAACTATACAGGGTGATTCTACGGTCATGGAACAAACTTGGAGGGGTGGTACAGCTTACTAAAATATAAGTTTTTCGTATAGGAATGTAGGGTCGGAAGTGACGCGTGGAGGCACGAACACAAAATATGAGACATGAACAGAAAAACATTGTTTATTTACACCATTCTTGCAGTGCTTCTTTGCAGCAATGTTCACAATAAATTCTCAAAATTGCGACCACCAACAGTAAAACATGTTTGGTAGCGTCGAAGGATTGATTGGCGAACAGTTCCATAGATGCCGCCGCAATGGATAGTCGAGCAACGAGGTCCCCAATTGAGTCAACTGGAGACTCGTAAACGATGTTGAACTGTTGGTGGTCGCAATTTTGAGCATTTATTGTAAACATTGTTACAAAGAATCACTTTGCATTGATATTGTAAACAAACAATGTTTTTCTGTTCATGCCTCAATTTTTGTGTTCTTCCCTCCACACGTCACTTCCGACCATACATTTCTACACGAAAATTGTATGTTTTAGTAAGCTGTACTGCCCATCTAAGTTTGTCCAATGTCCGTAGACTCCCCCTGTATTTAGTGACATTAATTCAAATTGATGTAGTATCCTAAGAACACAAAAGTGGTTCATGGAAAGGCATGCTTGCGGCATCCATTCGAGTCAAAATATCAGACACATACTGAGAAGTCGGCGATGTTCTTGGCGATTGCCAAATAAATGAAAAGTTTCGCTAATTAACACTCCTGGTGGATGTCTCCACGAGATATCTCGTCATTAGTAAAACTGACCGAATCTTGTTGGACGAGATATCTCACGAAACAAGATCCTGTCGACTTTCGCCATTAGATGAAAGCGGACCATATCTTGATCTAGTCACCATATAAAGTCGGCAATATCTTCTATCATTTCTCGTCCCTGTTGAAACGACTTGGAGGGTAAAGGAACGGCGCCAGGAACTATCACCGAAATACTCACGACGCGAACAACTTATTTTAACTCTCAAAATGCTTTGATGAGATATCTAGTCCAAAGTCTGGTTAATTTTACTAGGGACTATATACATCGTTGAGACAAAACTGCCTAACTACTCACAGGGTCATGAAGACCAAAGTAGAAATACAAATTGTCCTTTGCCCAAAATTGGTAACAGTTGTGGATAGGGTTGCCAACTTTTCCCGAGACAATTCTGGAACATTTTGTGCGAAATTTATGCGACTGAAAAATTTATAAGTCTCTAAGCACAAATGGTCGTTTGTCTAAAAGCTGCATTTTTCATGAGAGCAATAGAAACGAATTTTTTCCTTGTGATTTTATTCTATTATTATGTACTTTGGCTTATGTACTTAATTTATTGGATCAGCTGATGACATAAGAGAATTTGCCACCAGGTGGAAATCACAAAATGTCACAGCAATAATAAAAAGAAAATATAGAATTTTTAACATACAACCTTTTGTACTTTTGGTCACGATGTATTGTATTGGAATAGTAGGAAGAACGGACGTTTGACGGACACGAAGTCATGTGCAATAGAGAGAATTATTTCGGAGTGTAGGTGATATTGGTTGATAGCTTTCTCTGAAATTCCGGGACAGTTTAGCATTCAACCGAGATTCTGAACAGCAACTTCAATTCCGGGACAATCCCGGCCAAATCCAGGAAGGTTGGCAACCCTAGTTGTGGACAGGGTGGTGCACCATAGATTGGCTACGGTAGAGCAGTGTTCGACTCGAAAGTAAACTACCAGGAGGATTAAATTAATTTTTTTCTTTTTCTGGAACTAATAGACATATTCTTACCACCACCCTGCTGCCCATGAATCAAGAACTATCCACACACACATATACCTCCCCTATCTGTCCGCTTTGTTGCGATGGTTTTATGAACAGACAACACCTTGCGGAGTGCTCTAGTTTACAGGACATTGACACCATGGATACTTCTCCCCAATGACTTTATTCGCTATATTGGACGGCAAGACAGCGTATGGCCGAAAGGCCTTGAGCTGGCCGTAGGATAAAAGAAAGAACTATCCACAGGTTGGTTCGTTGTTGTATTCAAGTTTCAGAGCACAAGGACCATATTTGGCCAAGCTGTGCCAATCACGATTCTCAACACAATGAGGGATGAATAAAAGGCAAAAGGCAGAAATGTAGTCGAGAACTATCCTCAGGAAATACACAATTTTAAGTAGGAATTCAGTGTTGAAGTAGTAAAATGCAATATATACCACGTTTTGTCTTACCAAGCCCATTTTCTTCTCTCACTTTCACAGCACTTCTGACGATCCCTTATCACACCCTAATGAAATTAAGCAACCACGTCACTGAAGTGCGAATCCCTATCAAATACCACCCGAATCCCCCAGGGATTCGAAACACACCCTCCCTCTGACGCATTCAAACTACCTCTCGAGATTCAAACGTGACGTTCGGAGGTGACAAAACTAGGAAAGGAATTTTCCCAAGGTTCATTAAAGTTTTCCAAATATTCCACGCCCCAATAACTCCATCCCGTGTGGTGGTGGTGGAGGTAAATGAACCTGCTCATATTCCAGCTTTCGGGGCCTTATTGAACGCCGCCGACCCCTGTTTTAAAATCAATAACTCATCTTCTCTTCCCTCTTACCTCGTTAAATTTTTCTATTAAATTCCATCCGCCAGTCGGTCTTGGGGAAAAGGGCCTACGTTTCCTCCTCCCCTAATGACTGGATGCAAGTTGTTTAGACAATGGGGTGATGGGAATAAAAGTAAACACAGGTGATCGATTACGGGGATGGATCGGGAACTCTTCGACGCCCACCCGTTCGTTGAATCAAATGGCGAGAGACGTGTGTGAAACGCCGTCGGTTATCTTTTCAGGGATCAATATGATAGGATGAACGCTGGAATCAATTACGAGTAGCTTGGTGGAGATGTCTGCCAGTGCGATATCCCTTTCGAATTGAGGTGGAAACTATTGAGTACTTTTAGGACTGTACTTCATATATTGGGATATACACTACCCTACAATAATGGACCGGATGCCAGCGGATTTGCATAAAATCCGACTATTTGTTTGGGGATGGTTTTCGTGGTATGGACAGGAACCTTTGGTTGTTGTTCCGGGTCGATTGAACTCCGACGCCAACATGAACATTTTGGACCATCAAGTTCTTCCTACGCTCTCGCAATTTTATGGAATGGATGAATGTTACTTCCAGGACGACAACGTTCTATGTCATGTTGCAGCCTCTGTCAAGCAGTGGTTTCAAGATATTTAGGTAAAACGTCTTCCCTGGCCTGCTCAGAGTTCCGACCTAAACAACATAGAATATTTGTGGGACGAGTGAGAGCGACGCTTACGGATCAGGGAACCACGTCCGAGTTCTATAGTTGAGCTGGCGACATACTTGCAGCAGGAATAGACACGAATACCCATAGATGTGTATCAAAACCTTGTTGAAAGTATGCCCAGAAGGGTTACTAGTGTAATTGTAACCCGTGGGGGACCATCCCCCTATTCAAGCATGTATTGTTTCCCTTATCGATGGTTACGGGTTATCTAACAGCCATGATACGTCATGACGTATCATGGCTGATTGCACGATGCAGCGGCAACAGGATGATGGCACGATGCAGCGGGCATAACTATGCGGCCATCTTAACAGAGACCAGAGGTGACAACTTAGACCAACCTTAGACGGATTGGATTGGATTTAGTTTTGTGGCATTGAGTCCTCTTGGGACATATTATGCCAAACTCAAGATAAAAAATCAGATACATAATATAATAATGAAATGAGATGAGTAAATAGAACATAATGAGTAAATACTATATAAAATTATATGCGATGGATAAAACCAATGTCATGTAAAAAGCTAAAAATATTTCGATGAGGATTCTCTCCAATTATGTCTTCTAAAGCCAAGGTATAAGAATTAAAATGTTTAAGCCGTTGATAATTAAAATGCGAACATTCTACTAAAATGTGTTTTACAGTTAGTGGGCAAATGCAGTAATTGCAAATGGGATGGTCTTCTCCGAGGAGGAGGTGTCTATGTGTTATACGCGTATGTCCAATACGGAGTCGAGTTAGTACTACCTGCTGTCTTCTTAAAGGTAGTGATTTCCATTCAGCTATATTTGGTTTAATAGCGTAAAGCTTATTCTCTGTTTGCTCATTCCATTCCTGCTGCCATTTTTCTTCTAAAAACTTATAAATGAATGATTTTAAGTCACGATAAGGAATGGCATGATTAATATTAGTTACGGCCGATTTGGCGGCTTTGTCGACAATCTCATTTCCTGATATCCCAACGTGAGATGGAATCCAACAAAATATCAAGTTAAAATTGTTGGATGAAAGATGATAAATTCTTTTCAGTGATTCTAAAACAATGGAATGACTGTCATGATCAGGATGTTTCAATGACTGTAAAACACTTAATGAATCTGTGAAAATGATACATTTTTTATGACACTGATCGGATATATGTTCTTGTGCTTTATAGATGGCCATTATTTCAGCGGTAAAAACAGAACATGAAGAATAAAGTTTAAAACTGTGAAGAGAATCATTAGTATTAACGCAGCTCCAACGTAGTTTGCCTTTTTAGACCCGTCAGTATAAATATGAATGAAATTAGAGTATTTTTCCAAATGATTTAGAAAGAGATGTTTGTATATAATATCTGAGGTATCTGCTTTTTTGAAATTTTGGAATGGGTTTTGAAATTTAAAATCATGATTAAACCAAGGAGAGAAATAATACAGTTTTTTCTGGGTGACGTCAAGTGAAGAAATTTCGGATCCGTTCATTAAATCCAGCATTCTTAAATGGAATGTAGGGATGAAGGATGTTTTTGCTTGATAAAGGCGTTTTAAATACGGACTGTGATGAATGGTATGCAATGGGTGATGAGGGATTGAGGAAATTCTAAAATAATATTCTAAGGACAACAACTGTCGCCTTAGGTCCAGGGAAGGTTCATAAGAGTCTACATACAGGCTGCTTACAGGTGAAGTCCTAAAGGCCCCAGTACATAAGCGCAAAGCTGTGTGGTGGACGGTGTTTAGAGTTTTAAGAGCAGATTTTCTTGCTGAGCCATACACCACGCAGCCGTAATCTAATTTAGATCGTATTAAAGCTCTGTATATTTTTAAAAGACAAGCTCGATCAGATCCCCATAATAATTTTGATAAAACTCGTAAGATGTTAAGAGCCTTTTCACAACGTTTGCGTAGATTTAAAATATGCGGTTGAAAAGTCAACTTCTTGTCAAATATGATACCTAAAAATTTAAAATTGTCCACAACATTAATTCAAATATCTTTGAAAAATATTTCTGGGTTGAGATGAAGATTTCGTTTTTTACAAAAATGAACGCACGCGGTTTTTGAAGGTGAGGAACTGAAACCATTTTCGTTAGTCCAATGAGTGATTTTGTTAACGGCCTGTTGAAGTTGTCTTTCAATTAAACGAATGTCTTTAGCTGCGCATGAAATTTGCAGATCGTCAACGTAAATAAGACCTTTCACTGATGGAGGCAATTGAGAAACAATATCTTACAAACTAATCAACAAACCTTAGACGGACAGAATACGGTGGAGAATGGGCGATATAGACTGCCGTCGTGGTTTATTTTACTTGAGAAACATACCAAAGGGGCTTTTTTATTCTCTAGTCCAAGGTTCTATCTTCGCGATTGTTGAAGATAAAGTGAAAATTTCAACGTATTTGAAATCAGCTTAAAATTCTACGCCATATAGATACCAAAAACAGATGTATTAGTTAATTATTTACCATTTGATTATTTAATTATTTTTAAGTAATTAATTATTTATTTCAAGAAAATCACAATTAAGGTATCGATGTGGTGTAAAGTTTTCCTCAGATTTCAAGTCCGTTCAAATTTTTAATCTATCTTTAACGATCCCGATTTTACAAAAAAGAAAACAATACCAGTCAAAATTTTTTATTTGTTTTGCTCCCCTTCGCTCGAATTGTTTGTGCGCAGGAAATGAAATGCTCACCGCTACAAGAGAAAAAACGTTCCCCAACTGTTTGTGACCGCTATCATGATCGTCATGCAACAGACGGCTCCGCTAATAGTCGTTACGCTCACAAACAACGCTCTCTAGGAAACCAACGCCATCTGTTTGTATAAACAACGTTTTAGGAACGTTATCCGCAGCTACACTACGGCAGCTAGATGACGGCTCCGTTTTCTTAGGAAACCGTAGATGAACAGAGGGTTAGCAACAAAAATGTTGCGAGTTCCAAACTTGTTCCAACCAAATACCGTAGTGTAAGCGGGAGCTGGTGCTTATAAAATTTATCGTGGCCTCAAATGTCGTCACTTTGGCTTGGTATGAAAATTTGGAGAGTGGGATGCTAACTCACACAAGCGTTAATCTCATTTGACCATGGTTGAAAATGACGAGTAGTTTACCACGGATCGTACAATTCGGAATTTATCCCGTCGCCAATAGCCCGTTATGTTCAATCCAGTGCGATATTAACTACCTATCTACTTACCTTACTTTACGATATCGCGTTTGAAGATGAGTTAAGTATAACTTATCTTTTACTTAAGTTTAATTTTGCACACAAAACAAAAGTTTCAGTTTTCTTAATCCAGTGATTTGTTCCGGTCATTTGATACACGCATGTCCGCCACTCGCATCAGCCACCTGAACAGGAATAAATTATTTACATGAAACGATTGACGTTTGACAAAAGCTTGACGTTGCGAAAGCATCATGCATTATGCAATTTAACGAAAGACTGATCACTAGAGCTCAGATTTTGCATATTTTGCATACCTTTTTTTAAGCTCCTAATGTTAATAGAAATCCGTTTTGAGTGTATTTTAGCAATTTGCAACCAAACAAACTGGAATTTATTTTGCATATTTGGGACCATTTTGCATATTCGGGTTGTTTTGCATGCTTTGTGCATATTTGGATGATATTTCATTTTTTTAAACATTTTTACAAAAAAAATTCAATTATATTTTCAACGAACTTTGTTGCTTTGTTTCTGAAGATTTTCAGAAACTAAACGCATTTGGTTTGGTTGACTTGACTTGTACCAAGTAAACCAAAACCCTCCCCAAAAACACCTGTTTTCGTCACCACACATTCATTCCATTATGCCAAATTTTTTTAATTCAACTTATTTAAGATTGGTAAGGACTTAATTGCAAAGTTAAATAGATTAATTTGCAGCAATTTCATTTTTAGTACACCACCTAGTTACGTCACTGAGGACTTTTGAAATGCTTTCATTTTAACCTAAATTTGTCAACTATATAATATATATTTATATTTGTTATTTTGTATACTTGTTTTGTGTGTATTTTTTACTCAGTTTTATATGCGCTAAAAAGTAATATCGTGAATTAATTGAATGAAAGTGGGGCTCATTTTCATTTATCCTCCTCACTACCCTTTTTGTAAGAATTAATTTTTTTTTGCAATTTCGCCATTTTGCATATTTTGGGGCTTTAGTGCATGTTTTAGGATTTTGTAATGCATATTTCAGGTCACATTTTTGCATATCGACCCGACCTCTACACGATCACAATCCCTAACACTATGCGAATATATAGAGATCTAAACTTGTTGTACTGAAATTAATACCATTTGACTTCAACAAAGCTCTATCCTGGGAGATTGGAGGTGGTAAATCACAGATAATCCCTCCATGTTACAATTTATCGGGTTTTGGTTACTGGACATTTCGAAAGCCTGCGCTACATTTGCATACATTGAAAAGCTCTTTCCCTCTGATTATGCCGCGCTCTCGATGAACTGTCTGTTTTGCTCTGTTCCCCAAACAATCCCATACAGGTTCTGCACCACTGATGGCTTGAAAGAGACCCCCCATTAGCATAATTGCATCAAATTCGGTAATCGAAAACTGTTGTTCCACGACTTAACATTATCTAGTGGCAGGTCCGATCGGGCAGGCCGTAATTGAACTAATCAAGAGCTATGCGTTGGGATTTCCCGGTCGATAGTTCGTCAAACTTGTTGCAATCGATTGAATTGATTTCGTTGGAAATTTCCTAGCGAAAGAAATTGGATGTAAATTACTTTCAGTAGGAATTTTAAAATAGTCGTGACTATTCCAAATGTAATTTAACTCTCCAAGGGGTTTCGACGAGTTATCTCGTCCTTGAAGATTTGAGCAATTTTACTGATGGCGAGATACCCAGTTGAAGAATTATATTCAGTGTTCTGCAACACAACTCCAAGCAACTGCAATTGTTCTGCAAGCATTTGGTCCTAATTTTGAAAACTGGAGTCAAATCAAAAACAGACGCAAAACACAACTATCGGCTAAATATGTATTATATATTTATAATAAAACATCAAAATTAATTCACTTATTTTATTTAAAACCAAGGCACACTTTCAGAATTTGCAGTTCTATCGATGACTTTCAAAGTTAAATATTTTGTCATGACATTGAAGATGCGTTATTTATAAAGTGTTTGTGGTAATTTGGGGCGGTGTAGGAAGATAGTTCCTTAGCTAGATAAGAAAAAAAGGTATGGCAAGGACAGTGCTTTGCACTGCAGAACATCGTATCTTATGATTGAAAATGAAACTGACAAAATTTTGATAAAATTAAGGACAAGTTGTTCTCAAAAGACTTTGTTCTGCGACGTGCGTCGCAGTTTTAAGCACTTTCTGCTCCCGGGGCGAGATATAGTCATCAAGATCTGGCTAGTTTTACTAACCAAGGGAAAAATAATTGTCAAGCCATCCAACAGGGGTGTTAACTATAAAATACAATTTTTTTTTGTCTAAAATCTCAAGCGTACGCCAAATTAAAAGCCGTGAGATGTATTTTCATGCATAAAAACGATTATAATTTATATCGGTAAAAAAACGATTATAATTTATATCGGTAAAAAAACGATATACATATTTGTATAAAACGAAATATATCTACCAAATTTTAAATACTTTTAATGAGTTAATGTGTGCTGTAACCAGTGAATTCCTATTAGATTTTTCGGGAGACAATAAATTCCCTAAGAATACCATTATTCTCAACCACGAAAAAATTACATATTTTTAACGAGTCATCCGAAATTGTTTTAGACTTTTGCGCGACTACTTCAACGGTTTCTGTCAAATTTCTTAACAATATTAACTTACTCAACTCTTCCAGAATTTGTATACCTCGAAATAGTATTGGAATGGGAAAATTTTACGAGTATTCGCCGAAATTGTTAAATACTATTCACATTTATTACCCGATTTTCGAATCAAATAAATTGCAAAGGCTTTCTGTGCAGTGTACTATCAACGTTTCCACCGTTCTCTTTGTGTATTTTTAAACTCCGGTACTTTAAAATTAAATATGAACCCTGCAATAAGAACAAGAGGAAGCTTTAATTATAATTTGATTTATACAGCTGTGTTGCTAACAATCGAGGAAAAATGAGAAAAATACAATCAAAATATCTGATTTTATATTCGTAATTTCTGTTTTCTAAAACGGAAAGAAAATTATTTTGATCTAACACGCTTTTACTACTTCTGGAAGAAAAATAGAATTAGACAAAAAGCATATTTTGCATACCATATATACTGCACTTCAAAAATTTAATGGGGGCACGAAACAAATCCTCATGTTACATACATCAAGGGGTTAATTTTTTTCTTATTTATAGTTAGAGAAACATTTTTGCATTGATGTAATCAAGAATATACTTTGATAATGGCATTTTATACTTTTAAAATTGACAGTATTATTTTTTTTCGTTAGGTGCAAGGCGATGTGAGGAAGCTCTTTGATGAAACAGATCCTGCCGCATGGTAAGTAGTGATTTTCATATTTTGAAATGCTCATTTACTTGAACAAGAACTGCAATTTATTTCTGTTAACTACTTGACAAAGTGCGTGTCACATCTTGAAAGACTTCTGAAACACGTCAAATAAACTATTTGTTAAATTTTGATTTCTTTATCTATGCACTTTGTGTGAATCTACTTTGTGTGGTAGCGGTACCGTTTTCTTGGCGGAACGTGATTCTAGCACGCGTCCAATTATAGAGTCATTTGGCGTGTTTTTCTCTATTACGATTTCATCAAAAATTCCAAAAAAGAATTCCGAATTAAAAGTGATGGTTGATTGGTCAACGACAGTTACAATAAACGCTAAACGTCGCCAATTCTGCGATACGCGTATTCCGTTCATTTGACGTGTTTTCTGGCTACCATTTAATCACGTCAGACGAAAATTCGAAAGAACGAATTCGAATTGATGTATGATAGTTAATTATACAAAAATTATATTAAATTCCAAGAGCCGCCAAAACAGCGATAAACTACATTTTAATGTAACCCCTATGTGTGGAATTTGGGTAGTCTTCGCTTTTCGTCTGGTTTGCTTGTTTGCACTCAAATTTCCTCTGATGTGGCTAACGATGCAAAGAAACTGCGTGTGGTCTTTGAATTACCTACTACGTGATATCGATTAGGTTACACCGTTCAACGTCATTTTGTGAACACGGTCCAAATGAAAGCATTCAATGCCTGATGAATATGACAAAATGAAAAATTATGTACTTTTTTTTCCATTACATCAGTTACTCGCGTTTGTATTAACATAGTCTACTAGATGGGATTAAATCTAGATTTATCTAACCCAGGGATGTGTGTGTGTGTGTGTGCACTGACCGCGGCCCTCCGTTGATTTTCTCGCGGCCCGTCTCACCATGTGTTATTTAACTTGAACACGTCACACGATATGTAATTTAGGCTAAAATTTCGTTGCTAAATAATGCATTAAAATGCGAAAGCCTCTTTGAATCAACATGTATCCGTGAGAAAACTTTTCCTGTCATGAATATTATTTAACAAAGAGAAAAATTGAAACCGCTTGACTAATGAAAATTTTAAATAAATTTTAAACTTGGCTACTACAAAATACACAGCAAATAGTCAAACATTTTTTAAAACAATGTAATGTCGCGCAATGAAATTACAATCTTTTTATTTTTATTATTTCTTTTTTTTTCTTTTGTAACAATATAAAATATTAAATAATATTTAAAAAAAAATACAAATATATAAATACAGATGAAACATGATTGATAACTTTCAAGGTTTTTTTAGTGGCCCTTGCATAAGTCACAGTAAATCGATGTGGTCCTTTATCTTAAAAAGCCTATGCATCTCTGGTCTAACCAAAACGTTGTTACAAAGGGAGTTTCACTTTTATGCCACTAAACAATGACTGCAATCCCCATTCCATCACTGCCATCTAAAAACTTGATCTAAAAAACTTGAAATGTAGAAATATTTTTTTAATTTATGTTATGAGAGTAATTTTTTCAGGTTAAATATACAAACGAGTTGGTCTACGAAGATTTAACTTCCACTAACCCAAATGGTTTTCGCATGATACATACCGGTGACTTAAAATGTAGTTTATCACCGTTTTAGTGATGTTTTGGATTTAATCTATTCGGCGTGGTCCAATCAACTATCAGATATCAATTCGGAATTTATTCTTTAAACTTTTTACTGGCAACGTGCTCAAATCGCAATCGGAAAACACCAAAGTTTTTTGCGTTTTAAATACTTACTTGAAGCACGTTCAACCGCAGAAAATACACCTACATTTAGCTTATCAAAAATAGCCTCATAAATATTCACAATTTATTCTTCAATATCTAAACTTAAAATTTCAAGTTGGAACTTTAACAAAACCGGATTTTAAAAATAATAATTGTTCCTCAATTTTAGTATTCCAAAACAACTGTCTCTCGTCAAGGAATATATTTATCCTGGATTTTTTTTAAATTGAAAACAGTATTTGTGTGGAAAAAAGTAATAATATCGCACTGATGTCATATCAACTTTTGACAAAATGAAAAATTGCACTTTTAATTCCGTTAAATCAGCTACTCGAAGCATGCATTAGAATATTCTTGTTTTTCTTTAAGTAAATTCAATAACATTTTAATTATCTGTAAGAAACCTATGTATTTTTCTAGATAATATCATATTCGAATGATTTGTGATATTCCATTTTCTCATTTCGGAAAACAAACGGATGAAAAACTTCCAAAAGACGAGTAATCGCAAGTTTTCTCTTTAGAATACCAAATTAGTTTTCTCAGACGCAAACAAAAATTTCGAACTCATATTTTTGGAGACTTCGGGCAAGGTGGCGAAGATTTTACGACTTTATAATGCGATTTAAGCTGGAAACGTTGTCAGGGCAACCAGCAGAGTCTGGGCTATGAGGCTGCATATCTTTTGCATACGAATCGCCTGTTAAAGAATGGTCATTATTTTGCGAGTTATGTGGATCATTTATTCGTTTAATCGTTTTAGCCTGCATTGCATAGGAGCCAAGGCCGGAACAGGTATTTTTAGAAGCTCTAACCAGATTGCTCAAGCTTCCAAAATAATTCCCGAGAATTATAGGGGAGGGGGCAGTAAAGACGGGGGTCAATCCGAAATGAATAAATAGTTCACTCGGCTTTCAGACTGCTAAGAGTAGATCAGGTTACTATAAAAGCCCTTTTGGTTTTGTCAATTTTCTTTAGGTATTAGATTTTACAATTTAGAAGAGTAACCTTTTCACAGAGGTTAACGCTTTCAGTAACGTAAAGCATTTTTTGTCAAGCTAAGTATAGATGGCGGTAGTGTTTCTGTGATTATTTGTGTTTGCTTACGCAATCCGAACGTGACGTAATTTGGCTTGTTGCTCTAATACGATTTCAACAATTCGCCAAAGGAGTGGATTCGAAATTAATATATGATAATTAATTGGTCGATTCTAATTGATAGCTCCTGGTGGTTGTTTCGATCTCGCCATTAATAAAATTGACCAGATCTTGATAGACGAGATATCTCGTCATTAGGAAAAAACTGACTTGATCTTGGTGGACGAGATATCTCGTCATTAGGAATAAACTGACCAGATCTTGACCTCGTCATCTTAAAAAAATTGTCCATATCTTGATAACGAGATACCTCATCATTAACAAAATCCAGCAGATATTGATGAAGAGATACATCTCGTCGAAACCACTTGGAAGGTTAAACACCAATCGTTGCCAAAACGGCGGTAGGTAATATTTTAAGCAACAAGTAAATTTTCTTCTGCCACTACCCGATCTGTATTGGGTAATTGGTAATTTTTAGTTAACGTCGTACTAGAGCAACACAACGGGCTATTGACGACGGTCCGGGATCAGTCCCTTAAGGGAAAGATCCGAGGACAACACTTCGTAATTTTGAACCACGGTCAGATGACGAAACAACACCTGAGCTGGCACCCCACTCTCCAAACTTCCACGCCAACCCAACGTGAGGACTTTCGGCCACGACAGATTTAAGGTGCACCAGCCGCCTCTACACCATACGTTTACAAACATCCATGCCCGGACCCGGATTCGAACCAGGAACCTTCCGATCTAGAGGTTAACACCTTAACCACTATACCGGTTGGTCGGCGATCTGTATTGGGAAGTGGCAGTAAAATCATTACATTCCTTCTGTGTTTATTTACACTGAAAATTCCTCATATGTACTTATCAGTTTATCACTAATTTTCATAGGGTGCTTGTATAAGTATAAAAATGCGTAATTTAATTCTACCACACTCAATCTCAACAGGAAACTGCTGAAAGTTAAAATATCTCTTAGAAATACCTGTCGATTTTAACGCGTCCTCAATGAAAATTCCAAAGGATGAATTCCGATTTCATATGTGACGTTTGGTCAACGCCAGTTGAATTAAACGCAAAAAGTTATCATAACGGCAATAAACTATGTTTCCAAACTTTAAACCATGTGTAACGTCATCTAACAATTAGGCGTACACAACTGATTAAATTTAAACAATTATTTAAAGTAGTTGGAATATTATTTACAGAGTTATGTTACGTTAATGCAAAGTCGTGGTTACAGCAATTGACATCTAACCGCGTATGTGGCTCCAAAAATCAGAGTATGAAGGATACATCTGCTCTTCTCAAATATCATCAGTCCAAAACTCTTGTCAGAACAACAGCTCACTTGCCAACCCAAACACCTGCGAAGGGAGTTTTTAATTTTCAACTCCGTAACCTGCCATCTGCAATAAAAGTTTTTGAAGTTTCCCCGGCTTTTCGACTGGAGTTCATAAGGTTAGGATCTTAGGGTGGCTCGTCTTCCGTCTTCTCACGAGGAGCACAAAGTGCCGGTGTTTGACGACTTGTTTATCGCGTCGGGGTTGATCTGAATTCCAGATGTGAGGCTGCGAGACCGACTAAAATCTTCACAGACCGTCTGGTTTTATCGTTTACACATAAAATCCCTCTGAATATTAAGAAGTTCCTATAAATATTAAGAATGTGAACGTAAATTAAAAAAACAGGTACTATGTAACGATCTCCCGACACAGGTGATTACGAACACAGATAAGTTATAAGAACAGTTGTTCTTGTGTTCTGGTTGCTACTGTTCTAGTAGACGAACATTGATGGATGACGGTGCCTGAGTTCTGATACGATCAAGAACATGTGATCTTGGTTCTGTTGGGAATAAGAACGTGAATAAAGTTAGATTTGTTGTAGACTCTCGGAAGAGAGAGACGTGTTTTTGCACCGGACGGTGCGGAGTGTATATCTGAAACTTTGTATTATATTGTAAAATAAATGTACGTGTCCAATTTAGGTATGCAGTGTCCCTCTGTTCTTGGCCACTACTACACACACTGTTTATAAAATTAAGACATCGCTCGGTCACTCTGACATACTATATTTGAATTTCCATCGCACGTTTCTTAGAGCTTTAACCCTTCTTTGCATGATTTTTTCTTTATTGGTGAAATAAATCAAGGTGATATAATTCATGTTCAAAATTAAAGGAAAAATGGTTAAAAAAATCTTAATATATATTTATAGTACTAGGGGGCTCCGCCCCCTGCTCGCTTACGCTCGCCAACCCCCGGGGATTGCTGGGCAATCCCATTTGGTTTGCTTCGCAAACCAACACTCCTGTCACAGATACCATTTGGTTTGCTTCGCAAACCAACATTACTTTCACAGAGTGAAACTATCTGAATAATTCGTATTATGCTGATTTCACTTTCCGGTTCATGACGTCACAGCGAGGGCTTCGCTGCGTCTCGCTTACGCTCGCCGACCCCGGGGATTGCTACGCAATCCGTTTGGTTTGCTTTCTCAAACCAATACTTCTTTCGCAAGTGATTTAACTTTTTTTTGCTTTAACACTTAATGCACCCTAAACTAATAGCCGCATCAGTAAAAAATCTTCTGCACCTTGTTCCCTGTACAATTTTAACTAAACATTGTTAATATCCAAACTTTACGATATGTACTTTGTCGGTAAACTGTCTTGAAAACAGAGGGAAAAAAGCGAGCCTTTTTCCTCGCCAAATAAAAAGAAATCGTTTTTATGGCAATTGTTGCTACGATAAATTTGATATCTGGCAAACCCGATAGTCAAAAGTGTAACCCACTACTGCTTTCGGAAGCAGCTATGCGAACTGAAAAATACGAAATTTGTGTCACCAACTTTTGATTGCATCGAATTTATTTATGAACCAATTTTAAAAATAATTGTACCGTAAGAAAGAGTATATTCTGAGGTATACTGCAATATTTTTAAAATTAAAAATTAACAGTAATACTATACAGATATGACCATTTTAGTTTTGTATCGGAAGTTACGATCTGAAAGTTCCGAAAATTGTATGACCCACTTTTATTTGCATCGATTTTATTTATTAACCAATTTGAAAAATAATTGTACCATAAGAAAGAGTGTAATGTAATGTATTCAGTGATGTTTTCAAATTTAAAAAATAATGGCTTTTGCCGTAGACAAAACGGTTTTAACAATAAGTAGCGAAAATATCCAAAGATTCCGAATTTTGTATGACGAACTTTTGATCGCATCCAATTTAATTATTAACCGATTTCAAAAATAATAGTACCGTAAGAAAGAGTATATTCTGAGGTATACTGCTATATTTTAAAAATTAAAAACTAATAGTAATTAGATATAGATACGGCAGTTTTAAAAAAAAGTAACAAAAATGTCCCGATTTTTCCCGAATTTCAAAAAAATATTATCAAGAACCACATTTAAATTTCAAAAAAAACTCGACGAGCTGCAAAAATTTACGTTGAGAGGTACTCTTAAAAAAAAACTCACGACTAAAGACTGAAATTTTGAATGTGTTTTGCTCACTCGCGGAAGAAATTTCACTTCTTCAACTTTAACACTTAATAAAACCTAAACTAATAGCTGCATCGGAAAAAAATCTTAATAATTATACAGGGAATACGATGAAGAACAAAGCATGTTAATTTCATATTTTTCCGATCAGTACTTTCTCGGGAAACCGTCTAAGAATGGAGCTAAACAACAAAAATTTCAATTCTTCGGCGGCGGCGGCGGCGGCGGCGGTAACTTTTTTTTAATATAGAGAGATAAATTTAGCAAAAAACAATGTGATGGTATCATGTGGTATTTTTTAAATCAAACGCAAACTTTTTCAGAAATTGCTCTAAAAATAACAGAAACACATGTTACAAACCTTTCTTCCATTCATTTTCACTTTTTTAGCAATAGAAACTCAAATATAATAAAACAAAATTAAAAACGAAATCATACGTTTATTGCAATTACAACAAACAGCGGAATGACAGCTTCAAGTCGTTTTACTGATAGTGACACTTGCTTATTTTTGACAGCTATGTTTTTTTTTATGCAATGGACATTAAAAAGTTATCCAGACACGATCAACTTAAAGTGAACTTGTTCTTTTATATAATTTTTGGGCATTCAATGTTATGATGGAAATTTCCACCATTATGCAAAGAAGGGTTAACAATCTCTAACGTGAATTTATGCTGTTTAACTTTTCAGAACTGCGCATGTTTGAAAGTCATATTTTCTTCACATAAGAGGTAGTCGTGCCTCAATGGGTTTGCCCATTTGAACAATCAAGGTTCTATTATTGGTAGGCAGTTGAATCAATGTTGCACTGGAATAATACAAAGGGCAGGTGGAGATGGTCCGGTATCCATCCAGAAGAGAAAAATCCGAGTACACCTTGTCATTTTGAACCACAGACAGTTCATGAGGTCAACACCTAAGCTGGCACTCCACTCTCCAAACCACCATGAGGGCATTTGAATCCACGACAGACTAAACGTGCACCAGCCCCCACGTACATGACGGTCTTTGGTTGTATCATTTCGAATTCTCAACCATCTGGTTGCTAATCTACCAACTGTGTTACCTCGACCGCCTTTCAATAATTAAAACTGCAAATTAAAAACGTTTTTTTTTGCATACTTACTTATTTATACTAAACTATTTTTCTTGATTCTAATAATAAATGAGTTTCCTCTGAGAATATTTCTTCGAAAGTGATCGATAGTATGAGGAATAAGGTGTCAAAGGTTCTAAGAAGAATATATCGTTTGCCTTGAAAGGAACAATCAACGTTGTGCGTGCCAAATTTCATTCCTAGAGAGAGAACCCTGATGTTCTTTTAACATCTTAAAATAAAAATAAAACACCTAAAAAGACCTTTCATGTAAGTGTCACGATTTTCTCAAAAGTGTGTTCTGGATTAGATTAGACGACGCATCAGTACTATAATTACGTTATTGAAAATACATTTTGCCGTTGAAAAAGTTTTTAACTTTTCCTTACTAAAATACAGGGCTAATTGGAAGAGTAACAGGTTAGAAATAGGAGGGATGAGAGTTAGAAACTGTGTAAAAGTCAAGACAGTAGTGTATGCGGGGCTAGTGCACTTGAAATCTGTCGTGGCTTCACGTTTGAGTGGTGTTGAAGTTTGGAAAGTGAGGTACCTTCTTAGGTGTTGACATCGTTCTCTGACCGTGGATAAAATTTTCGAATTGTCCCAAGACCTTTCACTTCCCGTAAGGAACCCGGACTGTCATCAATAAAATCGTTTCTTTGCTTCAGAACAACTTCGATTAACACTTACTTACCTTTTACTAAAATATTAACAAGTAATTCTTAGGCTACAAAAATATGTGCTTGATAAGCAAAGGAAAAAGTTAACTTAACCATATTTAAGTTAGGTTTCGGAATAGGGACTATGACCGCTGCTTTCCAGCCATGGGTAGAGTATGATTTCTTAACCATAATGTTGATTGAGAAAGTAATGAAAACAATATATTTAATAGGCAGATTTTTAACCATGCGATTCGAAATGGAGTCTAATCCGAGAGTCTTTTGGGGTATAAAGGAGGAAATGTAGAAGGCCACCTCAAGGGTGATTGCGGGTTCGATACCAAAATTGAAGGGTGTATTTAAATCCTCTTCAATGTTGTGGATTTCTCCTTTTGAAGAATTTTCCAAGCTGAATTTGGTTGTAATTGGGATTTAAGGCTGCCTGCAAGAACTTCAGCTTTTTATCCCAGTGATAGCAATATTTCCGCAGTAACCAGTTACTGGGTGGAAGGGAAGTGAAAGATTTCTTCAATTGGGAGGTATTCTCCAAAGTGAATTGTCTTGGGTCGTTAAGGACTCAGTGTGGCTATTCCATCTACTACCATTTAAATTTGCATTTGGGGGCCTTTTCTGGTTAGTTGGCATGATTTTATGGCAAAAGGGCAATATTTGACAATTCGACAAAATTTTCCACGCCAAACACAAGTTAAGGTCAAGTAAAGGACATACAAAACAACACACTGCGCCAGTAAAATGCGAGTAATAACCGCTGCAGGTTTCATTCCTGAAATTCCGTCGCATTAGATCAACACTGCGAGGTATTGGCAACGGTCTGGGATCTATTACGAAGGAAAAAAGTCTAACAAAGACGACATCTCGTCGTTTTCAACCACTTCGAGATGGCACCCCATTCTCCAACTTCCACACTACGCCAACTAGAGGATATTTGAGGCCACTATAGTAATTACACCACTTCGAATATCCTGCCTGTGTTTGTCTTTTCCAAATAAACCTTTACATTTTCTTACTTCAGTTTTTTAATTATTTCTACGTGAAAATATCTGTACGTATTTTAGTGTACTAGGGGGCCCGCCCCCAATCGCTAACGCTTTATGCGTATGTTTTAGTAAGCTATGTTTTATGTTTTAGTAAGCTGTACCACCCCTCCCAGTTGGTCCCATGACCGTAAAATCATCCTGTATACTAAGATAGAAGGTAAAATAGCAGGCTTTCCATTAAGGATGATACATCGATGGAAATATGCATTGTGCCTTATAAAAATGAAGGGGCCGCCGCAGTAGCCTATTCTGAAATGTCCCGCGAAATCTCAAGTGTCCTCATGTTTGGCGTGGAAGTTTGGAGAGTGCTTTCAGCTCAGGTGTTGACATCGTCGTCTGAGTGGTTCAAAATGACGAGGCTCTGTCCTCGGATCTTTACCTCCAGGATTGATCCGTTGTCAACAGCCCTTTGTATTGCTCCATTACGACGTAAATTCAACTACCTACAATTACTCAATGTTGCTTGAATTGAGTTTGACCCAATATGTCCCTTGACATGGTAAGATCCAACCCAGTCAACCTACTCTGGCGACACAGTTATCATAACCCTTGGATCTCAATTATATTTGAAGGAAATGAGGCTTCAATTAGAGATTTGAAGACGGAATTTCAATTTCCTTACTTAATTAGATTTTACATCTTTCTATCTATTCCAGATGCAATTCACGTATCCGGGTAGAAAATTTCGTGCTTAAAATTGCTGCCGGCTCTTTTCGGAAGACATTTTGGTGCCAATTTATAGTTTGGACCATTGCCCAGACACGTTTCAAGAAAAGGTCAAATTCAGCTCTTGAATGCTTAGAAAATACGCTATTTGCTGAAAAAGAATTTATTTTATTTTTATGTGTATTCTGGGGATATTTTTTATTACACCTTTTTAAAACTTTTCATTTTTGAAGTATAAAAAAAGTAAGTGATTGTATCGAACGCGTTGTATACATGTTTTGCGTTTATATTTTAAAAGATACATGCGATGTATCTATTTTATTCGCATTGTGCTTAATTCTAGGATAAACTGAAATGAAAATGAATTTAAAAAATAGCGGCTCTTGCGCTTGAACCTAATAAAAATATAAGGTCGAAAGAATGTTTTAAGAATGAAATTGAAAAAGAAAGTTTATTTTCCATATTTTCAAGACGAAATATGTAGAGTAAAGGCACATAGTACGAAATACTAAGTTTTAAAATGTTACCCAAAGTAGGTGAATGTGTTTTTCGAATGTAGCAATATTTCAATCAAGCCATTCCAAAATTAATTAAGATTTTTTTCGAAAATTAATTTATGAAAAATGTTTTGAGTAATCTTTTTAAAACATTTTTAATCGTCGGTTTGAAAACAAAATGCCTAATATGGAGCACCTAAAAATTTTTGTTACAAACATACAAAATAAATTACTTTTTTCAAAATGAAAAACGCATATTTAGTTCGTACTTAAGCCCAAATAACTAATTTCTCTTGTTTTTACATTTAAGTTTCAAACATTTGTAGGTGTTATTGTTTGTGAAGAATGATAGAAAACTACAACTCTTTTATATAAAAATACAAGCCAGGCGTTGCCCGTGCCCGTGGTGTAATGCAGTGCTCCGCAAACTTTTTATAGCCGCGTACCGGATCAACGTTTGATAATTTTAACGCGGCCCGCTGAGGGGGGGGGGGGGAGAGAGAGCTGGGGAGATACGTTTAATGTTTATATTTTAAATTGTTTTGATTTCATAATTTTAATTTAACTGGATTTAAACATGCCTTCAAAATAAAATAAAATTACACCAAAAAATGAAATAATGTGATTTAACATTTTAACTCACTAAAGCCTAAATCAATAAAATAGTTTTCCAACCACAAAAAACCCACGAAGCGCTCGAACTCTTTTAAAAGCAAAGACAGGTGATCATGCACCAACTAGGAGAATGAATGTTTAGGCTCAGTTTCGCCTAAAATCCCCGCTAATGTCTGAAATATGTCCAAAATGCCTCTGTTCACGCGCCTTCCCCACAACTTCAGTTTGGTTTTAAATGCAGCTACTTTGTCTGCCAACATGAAAACAGCTGTCACATTTGTCAAAATTAGAAAATAGAGACATACAGAATTCAGAAATCATAATTGAAGCTCTAGTAACAGAACAAATTTCAAGTTCTGATTTACCGCTTCCTAATTCGAGTGGACATTTCATAGATAAGAACCGCACAAACCCGAGATAAATACACCAAAGTAAATAAAATGGAAATAATTTAATATTTCTTGGACGGCCCGGTACCATTTGATCCACGGATCGGTACCGGTCCGCGGCCCGGGGGTTGGGGACCACTGGTGTAAGGTATTAATCTGGTGTAAAATTTTCCGCAGATTTCAAATCCGTTGAAATTTTTACTCTATCTTTAACGGTCTAGAAGATAGAAAAAAGAACTGACTTCAGTTAAGCGATTTATCATCTGGCTGGAATTTTATTCGTCCGCGCAAAATCAAAGCGGAAATGAAAAAAACAGTTTTCTCCGTTTTTCTACGGATGAAACAAAACTCGGTATGATTCCAAACCCTGACAGCAAGGTCACACGAATAGAAAAAGTTGTCCTCGTTTGAAAAAGCGATGGTGAATAAAACAATTGAATTCATTTAAAGATCTTCTAGATTGAATTTTAAAATTCGCCGCTACCCAAAAATTGCAAATAATTCGAACTATCTGTGTGCTAAATCTCATTGCTGTAAGTGCCATAGAACCGTCATTATTTTGCGGCCCCAAACAGACAAACAAAAAAACACTTTCTTTTATAATAGTAGAGATTTATTTCGACGGGAAACAACAATACATACATCTACAAAAAAATGGTCATTCTCTTTTAAATATATGTGGTCCAGGGGAATAACTGGATGTATCGAAATTTGGCAAAATGAGATAATTGCTTCTGCTGGAGGATTTGTCTTAGGACATTGCGTGTTGTGTAGATGTGAATGAGTAATGTGTATGTGAAAACAGAAAATAATGTCGTCAAAATAAATTAGTAGTTAAAATGTTTTTAAAACTTATATGAATTTACTTATATTATTTAATCATCCCTTATGTAACTGTATTTAAAATACAAATAAATGTGTCAATTTTTTCTATGTTTTTAGTACTCCGTATAACACGGTTTTAGTTTCCGTATTACACGAAACGCAATCTCTACTTTTATATAATTCCTAAGTTTCGCTTAACACGGTATCTATATAACACGAACTATCCTATTGTACGCTTTCCATATAACACGGTACCAAATATACAAAATTGTATGACCTCCATGTTTCGTATAGCACGGTTTCTATAAAGCACGGTTCCAATTATACAAAATTGTATGACCTCCATGTTTCGTATTGCACGGTTTCTATAAAACACGGTACCAAATATACAAAATTGTATGACCTCCATGTTTCGTATAGCACGGTTTCTATAAAGCACGGTTCCAATTATACAAAATTGTATGACCTCCATGTTTCGTATAGCACGGTTTCTATAAAACACGGTACCAAATATACAAAATTGTATGACCTCCATGTTTCGTATAGCACGGTTTCTATAAAACACGGTACCAAATATACAAAATTGTATGACCTCCATGTTTCGTATAGCACGGTTTCTATAAAACACGGTACCAAATATACAAAATTGTATGACCTCCATGTTTCGTATAGCACGGTTTCTATAAAACACGGTACCAACTATACAAAATTGTATGACCCCCATGTTTAGTATAGCACAGTTTCCTTATAATCCGGTACCATTCGACAGTGTTATAAGAGGGTCACCTGTATTACAAAAGCTCAATTTACAAGAAAAGGGTAAATCTTATAAACGCACCCTGAAAAGTTGTTTTTAGACTTATCCAGATATTCCCCTTGATTACAGATAGATGTAACTACCTTTTCCCCTACTCCTAAGTCAAGCATTAGAATGCATCAAACATTCAAAATTTCTGCTTATTTTTCGTATTTTCTTACTATGATGAACCAAAATATTGTACGAACCAGAACATCGCAGCCAAAATACGGTCGCGGACATATTTCTGCGCATGTCTATTTTGCACCAAGTGTCATCACGTTCTTGTTCTGATTGAGATCAAATGAGTTGTAAAGATTCTTGTAATTCTGTGTCGCATGATCTGTTCCCAGAAGTCTTGAACGGCGATGCCGGATCTTTACCTTCTATACTTTGGAACAGATTCGGAATTTTTTTATATGCCCCCAAAAAAATCTATCCAAATCTAAAATATCTTAACCATATGAATGCTACATCCAACCAGTTCTCATTCAAATTAGCTTTCTCACCTAATGATGCATTAACCACTTTTGGTTAGTCAATCAACAACTGTTTGTAACTTTTCATCTTTACTAATTTTTCTTTATAAAATCACAACAAGAAATAATCGAATGGTATATACAACTATAATATATTAATGTAGAATAGTTCTGTTAAGAAAATAAAAAATGTAACCTTACTAACATAAAATTAATCTTAACTAACATAAATACATGTTTAGTTTAAAAAAAAGATTAACCAATAATTCAAATGTTAAATCTGGATCTCTACTATTATAAAAGGAAGTGTTTGTCTGTGTGTAATAAGCGCAGTGTCCTGACGAATCTATTGCACTTACAATAGTGAAATTTGGCACACAGGTAGTCCGAATAACTTTTCAATTGAATGTATTTTATATTTTCGCAAGAGATTGTGACGCCATGCCTATTAGATTTCTTCGCAATTGTTAGCGAGCAGTGGTCACACTTGTATCTTATAAACCAATTAGTTTGGATAGTTTTACTGATTTAAATCTAATGTAGGTAATGTTAAGAAATTCAGAATCTCAACTTAACCCTGCAAGTGGTTTCAACGAGATACCGCGTCGATCAACACGTCAATTTTGCTAATGACGACGAGGTAACTCGTCTTCAAAATATTGTTGATTTTTTATTATGGTGAGATCAAGATATGGTCAGTTTACTTCTAATGACTATATACCTCGACGCGACAAACCACCAGTTGTGTGAAATAAAAATTGTTAGTCTGTTCATCAGAATAAAGGTTTATCTCTCTCGGTAGAAGTGTTTCGCTTGTAATTTTTTTAAAATAAAAAACAACTTGCGAGTCTAATTCCTCTTTACTTAGTTTACGCTGATAAAAAAGGTGTTCAAACACTTCCACTGTAATAGCCAGTGTAATTTATAAATTTTTATTTGGAGCCTAGAGGAGACTGGATTCTTCAGAATGGCTATTTCCCAGATTAGAGATTATTTTAACGGTTATGGATGTCATTAGTGCGTGTTCAGTTATATTATAGGCTATTTAGTGGCATGCTGTTTTGTGGAGGTTTTTTTTTTGTCCCTGTTTTAGTGACATCTATTCCTTAATCTCTTAGGCTGCTATTACACTATAAAAGTTCTTTGTCAAAGATCTTTTATAAAATAAGTTTGACGACGAAATATGATAGTGTAATGGTCACCTTTGATAAAAGACTCGCATCGTCAAAGTTTTTCTTACCAAAGTTAGCCTCCTCATCCAATTTCTAATACACTCTATAACAAAAAAATCGACGCACCAAGAAGGAATCATCCGATTGCTTTGAAATTTCGTATGCAAAAATGTTTTGACCAAATATGCAAATGATTAAAATTTGGTGTCCAATGAATGAAAAGTGCGATCTCCAGCGCATCGGAACTGCGCATCCAGTAGATGTATATAAGGAGTTGTTCTTGAACTGTTGTTAAAAATTTCTGCTGCATTGCAATTTAGAATACCTTTCAACGACTGAAAAAATACCTCGCCGTAGGATTCGAGCTCATAACGAGAAACTTTCAGAGTTTGAAAGAGGTCGTATCATTGGCTTGAAAGAGGCAGGTTGGGCAAATCGCAGAATCGCTCGTCATGTGAGTCGAAGCGATGCGGCGATTAGAAGATGCTGGCAAGTGGGTGGACAATGGCAGATTTCAGCGTCGTGATGGTAGAGGTCGACGTAGGGCCACAACAGATCGCGAGGACAGAGTGATTGCAGATCAGCTGTCACAGCGCCTGATTCATCGCTATCAACCATCAGTCGTGCGACCCACACACGAGTGTCCTCCATGACCATTCACAGACGGCTGAGAGAGCGAAATCTACGCTCGTAACGACCATTACGACACCTGCCACTCACGCCTGCACACTGTCGAACCAGATTACAGTGGTGCTTGGCTCGATCAGGCTGGAATGATGCTGACTGAGGACGTATAGCATTTAGCGACGAATCCCGCTTCCAACTGTGTCCTGACGATCATCGAAGACGTGTCTGGAGACGCCCAGGGCAGCATACCGATCCTGCTTTCACTATTGCATGCCACGCGGGCCCTCAACAAGGAGTTATGGTCTGGGGTGCCATTTCACTTGATAGCCGGACCCCTTTGGTCGTCGTTAGAGGTACACTTACTCCACAGCGGTACGTTGCCGACATTATTAGACCTGTTTTGCTACCGTTCCTTTCGCAGTACCCTGGGCTTATTTTTCAGCAAGACAATGCCAGACCACATACGGCACGTGTTGCTATGAACTGTCTTCAAGCTTGTCAAACACTTCCTTGGCCAGCCAGATCACCAGATCTCTCTCCCATCGAGCATGTTTGGGATATGATGGGAAGGCGACTGCATCCGGTAGGGAATGTTGATGACGTAGTCCGACAACTGGAGCAAATTTGGCAATAAATACCGCAGGTGACCATCCGGGAGCTTTATCGGTCTATGCCACACCGTGTGGCAGCTTGCATCCAGGCTAGCTCGTTACTGTAATTTTGAAATAAATCATTCAATTGTTCTGAAATTTTAATCATTTTCTATTCTGTACATAATTTTCCTATTCACCAATTTTTGTCTCCATCGGACAACTCTTTCTTGGTGCGTCGATTTTTTTTTTTTATAGAGTGCATTACAAAAGGAACTGTTTGTTTTTTTCGTGGCCGCAAAATCCTGACGATTCTATTGCAATTACAGCAATGAGATTTGGCACACAGGTAGTCCAATTTTCTTGCAATTTTTGGGTCGTGGAGAATTTTAAAATTTAATCCAGAAACTTTTTTAATTAATTTAATAGTTTTATTCTCTACCTGGTTCTTTAAACGTGAAGGGCTTTTCTACCCACTTGACCTTGCAGTCAGGGTTTGGAGCCATGCCAAGTTTTTTTCAACCGATAGAACGAGTAGAATTTTTTTTGTTTCCGCTTTGATTTTGCCCGAGGAATGACTTTCCAGCCAGACGATAAATCATAACTGGAGACACAGTTCTTTTTTCTATCTCCAAGACCATTAAAGACAGAGTAAAAGTTTCAACGTATTTGAAATCTGCGGAAAATTTCAGTTTAGATTGAAACCTAAAATTATGATTTTATCGAAAATATTTTATTGAAATCGAAATTTCCACTTAGAGATGTTCGATATCTAAACATTTAAGTTTTATTTCTATTTTTATTAATAAAACACAAATAGATGAAAACATTGACACCTCAAATGTCTAACTCACACAAAGGAGGCCGGAGCTAAACTAAATTCATGTGAGCGGCAGTGCGCATTTTCGTGACGACTCAAATTTGCGCTACGATTGCATCAGCCGATAACGTGAGCGAAAGATCTATGAGCATTTCTTTCAGAGCTTCATAAATGGCCTTGCAAGTGTCTGGTATAAGTGAAGAAAGTGTAGATTGAGGGATACGTGTGCTATTCTGGAGGCTTGAGTAACTCTCTCCTGTGGCGAGAAATCGCAGAGTAACCATAAGCCGTTCCACAACAGAGATTGGATTTCGCAAATGCGTCATTTGCCGTGATATTAAAGGTCCCACCTTCAGAGTCAAATAATTGAAAGCAGCTTCATTCATCCTTAAATAGTTCATATAACCACTATGATCTTCAGTGGCCAACTTCAGAAGCAAGTTACTATGAACACCTTTCAACTCTCTCCAGGCAACCCATGGTCTTACCCACACAAGCTTTTTCTTCTTATTCTTTATAATCGAAGCTATTATTATGAATGCAAATTATACATTTGCTAAACCAACTGGTAAAAATACTTGATCCATAGCTGCTACAGGTAACAACATAAATAAACTCAAACTGACCAAAACTTTTATAAAATCTTTTATACAGTGTAATTTGCTCCATATGCTGTCTTAAAAGATATTTTATAAAATAAATTCGAATAATTGTTTTGTAGAAGATCTTCGTCAAATAACTTCTTTTATAGTGTAATAGCGGCCTAACACATTTTCCCCCCATCGGTAATTATATCTTTTTTTTGTAAGTCCTTCTCTAAAGTTGATAAACTAAGTTTTTATTTTGGTTTGGGGAATATTTGCTTGGGTTAACTCAAATTATTCCGCTGACTTTAAGATACACTGCTGTGTTCATTGAAAATGCACCACAACAACGGATTTGAGTAACAACAATGAAATTCATTTGAGCTATGATGTGTCGTACTATAAATAAGTAATTTAAATTGAAGAATTGTAAGTGAAAAGAAACATGCTGAAATCAATACTTTTGTGTCTACCTTCAGCAGTTAGGACTGCTTATACATGGCGTGAAATTAAGATTCTTGATGTCTGTCTGAAACTGCTTTTCACGCAGATTCAACACACATCTACGATTCGTCAGCTGTGACTGCAGGTGATGACGTACGATGCAATTATTTTGCAATCCTACTCCACACATACTTAATCGAGGACAAATCGGGAGACCGAGGAGGCTAAAGAAGAAGTGGTACTTGTTAGTCATAGAAGAAATGTTGAACAATTCGGATGGCACGGGGATAAGTATTATTCTGTTAAAAGATAGCTCCTGGAAAGTAATTTAAATTCAAGAATTGTAAGTGAAAAGAAACATGCTGAAATCAATACATTTGTATCTACCTTCAGCAGTTATGACTGCTTGTACATGGCGTAAAATTAAGATTCATGATGTCTGTCTGAAACGGCAATTCATGGATTCAACACACATCTACGATTCGTCAGCTGTGACTGCAGGTGATGACGTAAGATGCAATTATTTTGCAATCCTACTCCACACATACTTAATCGAGGACAAATCGGGAGACCGAGGAGGCTAAAGAAGAAGTGGTACTTGTTAGTCATAGAAGAAATGTTGAGCAGTTCGGATGGCACGGGGATAAGTATTATTATGTTAAAAGATAGCTCCTGGAAAGAAATTAAAAATGAATGAACAAAATTATTATAACATCTCAAACAACTACCGTGAGGATATTTGATATCACTACTGATTTATCGTCTACCAGCTCCCACGTATATGACGATTTTTGGTTGGATCTAGTCTCGAACGTGCATCCCTCCAGTTCAGAACTCTACCAACTGGGTATCAAATGTTAGATTTACATCAAAATTAAGCATATAGCAACAGTTCATCTGAACCAAACATTTTTTTTGAATCGGAAGGCTTTAATAGGTATGAGAGAAGAATTTATTAACAAAGGGAACTGTTCTTCTAGAAGTCTAGCTTATTCAAAATCAACTTTATTTACTTTACTGCTATCTAGAGAATTTCTTAATTTAAATTATCGGTGAGCAGCGGCAATTGTTCTATGAAGCAATCAAAACACTAGTTCAAGTCAATTATAGTTATTCAAATTCAATGTTAAAAATTAGTGGAACAAATAAGTTAGTAAAGATAAAGCAATTCCTTTGAACGCTCAGAGAGCATTTGATTGAACGTTTCTCTGAAACATAAAAGCTACTTTAAAGTTGATAATCGTAGTTACTTGTTATTCTTATTAATTGATTACTTTCCATCTCCATCATGAAAAAAACTCACGAGATTTTAAAAAAATAGTCTTACTTTAAGTATTTCTGTTTCTGACGTCAGAAAAAATATTTTCAGTAATTTTAATAAATATTCCAACTGGTACAAGGCGTAGTTCGCGATAGACTAGGACATTGAATCAGTAAAAATTTCTCGTAAACTTAGATAATGGATTTATATTTGGAAATAAGATATAAAAAGAGCTTTTTCTTTTTCAGTTCCATTTCTATGATACTGAATTTCAACTTCTCTTCTTCACCAAAATATTAAGAAAAAGGATTCTCTATTGGTCCAACATGTTAACTGTAGTATGTACTATATTGTAATGTGGAATTGTATTTTTGTACATGAACTTTGATATTTTTATTGGGTGCTTTTTTAAGCCAAATCTAACATACCTAAAATGAAATATATTTCTTTTACTAACTGTACTTGTTGAAGTTCGGATATTGCTTCCTGCGTGATTTCTCCGCATGGTCAAGTAATGAGTACAGATGGTATCTCGGTATGATAAACCGCGCGTATAGACTTGAGCCATCAACAATCTGATCAGTGTTGAACTTATCGTCGAGCATGGCATCATGTTTCGCTTCTTGTATTGTAGTATTATTCTTCGTGTGCGCCTTTGTAATGTTCAATACATGTATTGTGCCAAAGAATTAACCTTCCGTCGTTTTTACGAACCACAAGCATTTTATAGTGGCGCAGTTGACAGGATTTGATGGAAGAAAAACTTATTTCTGGGCTTCTCTCGGGAAAAATTTTGTTTGAAACAGAATGAAATGCGGTGATACTAAGTGGATTACCGAACTACGTCAAGACATGTAAACGTGTCCTATTTATCAGTTCATTCGCTAATGTATATTTTTTTATCTACATAGGTCCCTTAAAATTGAGTTTTTTCGAATGAAATGTAAAATGTTGCTATCTGGTCACTCTTCGTTTATATGATTCATATATGGTTAGGATGTTAAGGCCCGGTGCGCACATCCGGTTTTTCAACGTGCGGCGCCGTTGCCGCAACGCAAGTGCGGTCTGAGATACATTAGATCCAATGGAGCAGTGCACACATGCCTCCAGCGCCGCTGGAGCTACGCACGTCCAACTTGCGTATAATTTGTACCGCAGTACCCCCAAAGCGCCGCACATGAGTCTCCGTTCTAAAGTACCATGCTTTCATAAACAAATGGATTATAAATAATAATTAATAAATGGTTGTATCTAGTAACATTTATTTTGTTTTAAAATATACTTTTCTTACACCAAGTTAGCGAAATAAACAAAGTGTTTGTGCATTGAACATTTTCGACCCATTTCAAGTTTTATATCTGTTTTGAGCCCTTTTTATGCAAAATCAGTCTCTTGTGCGTTTGGTGTGTCTTTCCATGTGTGTGCCTCTATTACGTCCAAACGGTTGAATATATTTTCATGATGTTTTGCGTACTGAGTACTTACATTCATTTTAACAGCTGAATTTTCCCCGTTGTCTGCTTTTGTGCTTTTGCAAGTATCACATAAAGTTTGTAAATTCTTTATTAGAACTGTTTTAATAGCCGACCAATCGGTCTCCAAGTAACTGCATGGATGTTTGTAAGCGTATTTTGTTGAGGCGGCTGGTGCACCTTAAATCCATCGTAGCCAAAAGTCCGCACGTTGGGTTGGTGTGAAAGCTTGGAGAGTGGGGTGCCAGTTCAGGTGTTGCTTCGTCATCTGGCCGTGGTTCAAAATTACGAGGCGTTGTCCTCGGATCTTTTCCTTAAGGGATTGATCCCGGACCGTCGTCAATAGCCCGTTGTATTGCTCTAGTATGACGTTAACTAAAATTGCCATTAACCGGACAGTCGTCTTGTTCTAGTTCGATGTTAATTAAAAATAAATTACTAATCTAGATTTAATAAACCATATTTTAATTTAGCGAATTACATTATTTAAAACTCCTTTGCTTGCATATTTAGGAAATTTCATGGTAAAACCATCTGAGTAACTATATTTAACTCAACCATAATTTGGTAGGTAATGGTAATTTTAGTTAACGTCGTACTAGAGCAACACAACGGGCTATTGACGACGGTCCGGGATCAGTCCCTTAAGGGAAAGATCCGAGGACAACACCTCGTAATTTTGAACCACGGTCAGATGACGAAGCAACACCTGAGCTGGCACCCCACTCTCCAAACTTCCACGCCAACCCAACGTGAGGACTTTCGGCCACGACAGATTTAAGGTGCACCAGCCGCCTCTACACCATACGATTACAAACATCCATGCCCGAACCCGGAACCTTCCTATCTAGAGGATAACACCTTAACCACTATACCGGTTGGTCGGCCATAATTTGGTAGATTTGGTGTAGCTGGAAGGTACATTGAACATTGCAATTACTTGGATTGTTTTACCAGTACTGCTGAAAAATCAATTGTTTTCAAAACTATTTTTACGGAATTCAAATTCTAATACTTTTGTATTTTGAGTACTATAAGTTTTTTTGGTGACGTATGAACTATTTCGGAATATTTGGGTAAATTAATTTTAATTAACATCGTACTAAATCAACACAACGGGCTATTGATTACCCGAATATTTGAGACACAATAGTATGAAACGACACAGAAACTAGTGTTGTCGTAGCCTATTGTATAACAGCCATAATGACGTTGCCCGTGGTGTTAGTTTTCTTCGCTAACCAAATGGAAATAGCCTATTGGAATGAATTCACTGCAAATTCAAATTGGGTTTGCTTCGTATACCAACACCACAAGCCACGCCGTGATGACCTCGTCATTGTCAAATGCGGCCAAATTCGATAACAGCCATCATGGCGTTGGTTCGCTTGGCAAACCAAATAGAAATTTGTGGCCTATTGGAATGAATTCCCATTTGGTTTGCTTCTAAAAACAAATTTGAATGTTATGAACTATGGTTATCTTCGCAAACCAACACAACGGGTAACGCCGCGATGGCCTCGTTACTGTCGAATTCGGCCCAATTTCTAATTGCGAAGAGATCCAATCGCGTTACAACACAATCTCTTACGAAAATATAAATATTTCATTGAAAAATTATTTATTAAGAAACTTAAATGTAAGGTATCTATCTGGTGTAAAATTTTCCGCAGATTTCAAATCCGTTGAAATTTTCAATCTATCTTTAGCGATCCCGATTTTACAAAACAGAACTAAACAATGCCAGTCAAAATGTTCGCTGTGGTATTCGTTCGTATTGGAAAAAATATAAAAGTTTAAAGTTAAAAATTATTTCATTAAAGAAAATCATATTTTTAGGTATCGATCTACTAATGTGAAATTTTCTAGATTTCAAATGCGTTGAAATATTTACTCTATCTTAAGATCTAGTCTCTAGGAGATAGAAAAAGTACATTGCTCCCGTTAAAACTTTTATTTCTTTTTTATTCTGCCTGCAAACTTTTGCGTAATCACAACTTAAATTAAGCTAATGTACTAGTTAATATCACATACCCCATATTAAACGTATATGCTAGTTGTTTCAAAAATGTATATGCCAGAACACATTACTTGTAATCAATTTTATTATACACAAGTTATAATGTCTCAAACAAAATATAACAGTAAGTACATTTTAATACCAGGGTGTTTTAATACCGTTAATAATAAAACTTTTAAACGATATACATAAGGCAAAACCAGTTTTTAATTTCAAGGCAAAATATGTTTCAAGTGTTTGCGTACATTCAGCATCTCTTGTTGTTGAATGTCCATAAGTATTTTCTTTTGAAGTAATGCCATTTCTTTCCTCAATTCACCATGAACAGCTGAATACTGCTCCATGTGGTTTACTTCAAGTTTATTCATCCCCTATAAAACATAAAACAAAACTGCTTATTTCTAGACGTAGCGATTTCAAAAACTATATTAACAATTACATTTTACAACAGTGTAGTGGATAGAATTTGCTTGATCTGGCAAAAACAACCCTTAAAAAGTTAACATTTATCATTTGATTTCGGTGGAGTGGTAGCATCCGTTACGTTGGTCGCCAAAGCGAAGTTTTTCGCCAAAAAAGATGGCGGCCAATCCAAGATGGCCAACCATATAGCAAAATCCACACTGTGAACCTTTGCATACATTACGTAAATAAGAATAATTTAAAAAAAAAAGGAAAAATGTTTTCAAACAATGCAACAAATTTTACTTGCAAATCTTTTAATTTTTTCTATGTAGTATTTTCTCTGAACATGTCCGTTATTTTGCGTTGTTTCCTCAAATAGGTCTAGGTGAAACACATTTTTTTTTTAAATCGGAAAGATGTAAATAAATGAAAGAAATAAAAACGCCGGTTAGCGAAACGGCCATTTACAGGATTTGGGATTTTGTACTCCATATGGAATTAAAAATGTGTAATTTTTTTTTGTAAATAAGTCAGTTCTTTTCTGGGATCCTAATAATCTAACAAATATGTTCCAATGCCAGAAAAATCAATGGAGGTTTGTTCTACCTATAATTGAGATGAAATTTCATTTTAGAATTCTTCTAGCAATTTACTTAGCATTGTGTGGGCAACTCGATGGGGATATTCTTGGTCAGAGATGAAGATATGAAATTGAAAATGAGGAATTTTTTCTAACCACGGGACCAGGAGGAATATATTTGTACATAAGTCAAAGCGTGTAACGCACGAGGTTTCAATGCGTATAAACCACTATACTGAAAGGAATTTTTTGTAGCTAAGTCGCAGCGTATAACGTGCGACCCCCGCCTTCCAGCGAGAACCTTTCACTGTTGTCTTCCACGCGTATAAGCCACTGTACCGTAGGAATTTTTTTTGTAGGTAAGAAACTGCGTTTTACACGCGATCCTCGCCTGCCGGCTTCCTCGCTGCCCCTCCGGGCCGACGAGAACCTTTCACCGTTGGCTACTATGCGTATAAACCACTGTACCAGGAGGAATTTTTTTTTTGTAGATAAGTCACAGTGTATAACACGCGACCGTGCCTGCCTGCGAGACACAATCACCGTTGACTTATATGCGTATAAACCCCTTTAGCGGGAGGAAATGTTTTTCAGATAAGTAACAGCGGATGACGCAAGACCCTCGCCTGCCAGCGAGACACAATCACCATTGGCTTCTAAGCGTATAACCACTTTTTGGTTCCTCCGTGTTGTACATTTTGAGAATTTCCTACACACAAAGACCATCCAGTGTGTTTTTAAATATAAATTACTGAAATGCATCTTTACAGGTTCCAAATGTATACTATCATCAAATATTTTTACAAAAAAAATAAGAATTCATGATTAGGTATACAGTAAAAAGTCCAAAATCCGCAAATATAAAAAATCCGGAATTTTCCAAATTTCCTGGCCGTTTAGCTAATGACAATTTTAAAAAATAAAGGAGTTGAACTTGTACTTAATTGATGAAACAACGCAAAAAAACGTACATATTTAGAGTAAATACCACACAGAAAAATGAGAAGATTTGCAATTAAAATTTATTCCATTCTATTAATTTTTTTTTTTTCGTTTTTTTACAAATTAATCCTATTTATATATCTCACATTTTACTATTTCAAACGCACAATTCTCGAGGGATAAACCCTATTAAAGCAAAATAAAAGTGCAACTTACTTGAAAGAATCAACAAAGAAATTCGAGAGAAACGGACGGAACAAACACAATGTAAAAAAATAAAGAAAAAAATGGCAAAAATACGAAGGGTTGTCTTAAAACTGGATTAAAGCGTGCAAACTCACAAAAACTGGAAGGTTTACACATTTGGCTATATATCGCCATAAGTTGTAACGTATCGGATACTCCATACCACCCTTGATTTCTTCCAAAAATCCTTCCCTCTAATATCAAATTGCATATGCCATGCTGTAGTATTTGCTGTATACTTTGAATAAGATTGATGTTGTTTTGTTGGTTTCTGGAGTTTTATGGCGCAAGTGAAATATTTGCCCATTCTGCACCAGACACAATACAATATAAAGTAATTCATATAAGACATACAATATCAAGTAATTAACACACACATTGAAAGCTTTACTGACACAGAAGAGAGAAATTCACCCATTACAGGGAGCAGAAAGTGCTTGAAACTGCAACGTACGTCGCAGAACAGTCTTTATCGAATAATTTTTCCTAATTTAATCAAAATTTTGGCCGATTTTTTTTAAAAAATAAATTACGATGTTCTGCACTGTAAAGCTCGTTCCTTGCAACACCTTTTTTCTTCTCTAGCTATGGAACAACCTTCTTACACCTCCCAAATTAGCACATACACTTTATAAATAACACATCTTCTATGTCAATGACAAACTATTTAATTTCAAAAGTTATCGACAGCATTGCAAATTCTGAAAGTATGCCTTGGTTTTAAATGAGGTAAGTGAATTAATTTTGATGTTTTATTATAATATGTAATACATATTTATCCGATAATTGTGTTTTACGTCTGTTTTTTATTTTACTGCAGTTTTCAAAATTCGGACAAAATGTCTGCAGGACAGTTGCAATTGCTTGGAATTGTGTTGCAGAACAGTAAACATAATTATGCACCTGGGCACCCAGGGTGGAATGTATAGGAAGTAATCGAACCTGAGCTGACTGCAACTCAAAGGTTGCTAGCACAGTGGGTATACCCACTGAGCCACGATTGATGTTGGAAATTCTTGGATCCAATGAGAAGTAGCGAAAATATCCCACACGTGTTGCGATGCGATTATACGAGTAATTCTCAAGCCGGCAAGTGAATGGACGATTAATCTATATATATAATTCGCTTACGTGGCACGCAAAAAAGACGTTATTTGTAATCGCGTTTTGGCAACACTGTACGATTGTTTGTTTATCGCGAAGTCTCGCGCATCGATTGAATTTATAGCGTTATCGGATGAAATTTCATTGAAAAAAAAAGGAAATTTGAATGAGCTGTTGCAGTTAGTTTATAATAGAAATTAAAGAAAGCGGAGGATCTTTTCAGGACCATTTAAAAAACGGTCCTTTTCAGGGCCAACAATTATAGTTCAACAAGACGCTTGCACTACAACTTTCGGCAACAAACTCGATGAAAAAGTGTGGGTCGTTTGAGTGCTGGGAAAATGTACACACAAACAACATGCTGGGTATTCAATTTCCAAACCAACGCTCACATTTTGAGTCAAAATTTGCACATAGTTTTTATTTGAATTCTGATTTTAGAGATACTGTATATATTTTTTCTGTAATACAGCAAATTTGGATTTGAAAAACATTTTTTTGGTAACATATTTTGTAAACAATCTCTTATGCTAGGACACATATCTTCATTGAGGCGAGCGAAGCGAGCATAGGTTCGCGCAGCGAACCAATGAGGATTGCGAAGCAATCCTCCGGGGGTTGGCGAGCGTTAGCGAGCAGGGGGCAGGCCCCCTAGTTCTACTATAATAATGTAGCACTATCCATTCTTAAATAAAACAGAACTGAAAGAGTATTTAAATATTATTAAACTTATTCATACCGAAAAATACAAATTTTAAAATGTTGTATTTCGAAAACTAATATTTTCTTTAACTCTTCTTTGCATGATTTTTTCTTTATTGGTGAAATAAATCAAGGTGATATAATTCATGTTCAAAATTAAAGGAAAAATGATTAAAAAAATCTTAATATATATTTATAGTATAAACTTAGCAAAAAACAATAAGATGGTATCATTGGTATTTTTTAAATTAAACGCAAACTTTTTCAGAAATTGCTCTAAAAATAACAGAATGTTACAAACCTTTCTTCCACTCATTTTCACTTTTTAGCAATAGAAACTCAAATATAATAAAACAAAATTAAAAACGAAATCATACGTTTATTGCAACTACAACAAACAGCGGAATGACAACTTCAAGCTCGTTTTACTGATAGTGACACTTGCTTATTTTTAACAGCTATGTTTTTTTTATGCAATGGACATTAAAAAGGTATCCAGACACGATCAACTTAAAGTGAACTTGTTCTTTTATATAATTTTTGGGCATTCAATGTTATGATGGAAATTTCCACCATTATGCAAAGAAGGGTTAAGTTAAGACTTAATAGTATTAAAATAAAATAAGAAACAAGAGCACACATCGCAGGATCGACATTCGACAAAAAACAAAATGGGCTGATAAAACAAAAAATACAGACGAATGCGAACCGCCATGTTTTCTGTGAATAAATTCGCATGGGCATGTCGGATGCTAGTGACAGGACGAACCTATATGTGAATAGGTATGTCGTGGATATATGGAAAACATAAAGATAATATTCGATAACATGAGAAAAACAGCATATTATGATAAGGTTTTAGAAAAAGAGAAAAACCTGTCTCATAAAACAATTTTACGAGATAGGCATTTCTGTCATAGGACGTTGTTCGACGACACTAAACCTACCTTGCAAAACTCTTCGCTCATATTTTTCAATGCTTTCATGCGCTGAGTATGAGCTATCCTGATTTGCTGTTGGTGTTTTTGTTGCTGTACAAGAGCTTTCTAAAGAATATATTAATAATTTTGATTCATTATAAAATAATAAATATATAATTAAAATACTCGCAAAATTACTAACATATACAGAAAATAACCTCAGAATTTTTTTTTAAATATCGCTATAAAATAGATGTTGTTTCTTATGCTTACACTGACAGACCAAAGGTGTGCCAGGCCCGTCGAAGACGGCAAGAGGCGAGGGGGTTGCGGCTTCCATGCAAGTGAGTCACAATGGGAGGAAGTCCGACTTAGCTCGAATTTTTAGCCAACAGATGGCACCACATCGACACGTCTCGGTTTTACGGAGAGGTCACATTTTCACGACATTCAATCATACTCAGGCACACGGTTGTAATTTTGATCCAAACCAGAGACCAAAGAGTTCGGCACCCCCAAAGGTATTGATTTATTATGGGAGCCCAGAGGACTTTGTGACCACGACAGATTTTTCGTGCACCTGTCACCTTTAGCGTGCACGGGAGTTTTCGGTCAGCTGAGCTCGAACTCATGATCAGTCAGTCACGAGCTCGATGCCTTACCGACCAGGCCACCCGGCCCTATAAAATAGATGTTGAATATAGTAGATATAAATTCAACATCTTTTTATGTTTAAATAAATTTTGCAATGTCACTTCAGCGATATACGAGACGTCAGAACTAGAGTGGATCAAGTTCCTTTTATAACATTTTGAGATTCATCAAGATAAAGTTTCTTCTCATGTGTAATTTGCCTTCTCGTGTGCAATTTGCCTATTCGCCGGACTTTTCTACAATTTCTCAGAAACCAAAGCAACTCGAGTAGGTAGGTATTTTAATTAACGTCGTACTGGGGCTACACAACGGGATATTGACGACGGTCCGGGACGAAGGGAAAGATCCGAGGACAACAGCTTTTAATTTTCAACGATCAGATGACAAAATCATATTGCTCTCACGTTTATAAAATAATTTTTTACACTCCCCAAATAGTTTTCATCCGTTGGTAAGCAGTTAATTCATGTAGCTGTAGAACAACAAAACGGGCTATTAGCAACAATCCAGAAACAATCCCCAAGGAAAATATCCGAGGACTACGTCATAGCCTGTTGTGTTACTTTAGTAGGACGTTAGTTATAATTACCTTACCTTAACGAGGACAACGCCCCATAATTTTGTACCATTATCAGATGACGAGAACACCTGAGCTGGCACCCCCACTCTACAAACTTCCACGCCATTCCATCCATTATTTTAAGCCACGATAGATTTAACGTACAGCAATCCCCACGTGCACGACGGTTTTTGGTTGGATCGAGTTTTGAATTTGCATCTTCTGATAGCTATCTGCTATTGTTATAACCGATAAAGTGAAAATAATTATTAAATTCTATCATTTAAAAATTTTTTTACTGCTTCAGCTGATTAGATTCACCCAATTGAGTTTTAAATTAACAAGCAACCCAATGTCCTCAAAAGACTACTTTCCCTTAGGAGATTGATTCTGGACCGTCGTCAATAGCACGTTGTGTTGCTCTAGTACGACGTTAATTAAAAATTACCTCAAAAGCCTGAGTATTTCTATGTATCAACAGCAGAGATCACACCTTCTAGGTTTCATAAGCGAGTATAAAACTTCTAAGTTTGTAAATTTAATGTGTTAGGCTGAAAATTTACTATTATCAGAAATAGAAATACAGATATCAGAAATTCATATTTTCGTATAACAGTTTTAATCAGTTTTCATAGAACTTTTATCAGTCATTTCTATCACTATCTATAACATGTGATTGCAAAATAATTCTATTAAATACAATTTCTTATAATATATGATAAGATGATGATTTAGGTTTCTAACCAAATTGGCATTTTTTGCGACACGAGTGGTTGTTAAACAATCACGTAATCAGTAAAGTTAAAAAAGATCCTGAACCATTCCAAACATTTATGCCTAAGCCAGGATTCAAACCTAAATCTTGTTACACCCAGGAGAGGAGCCGATAACCACTCTCCTACCAAGACAGATAACTATAAAATGGTTTCAACTCAAAAAATTTTCAATCCGTTTTCCATTAAACGAAATTAAAAAACTAAGTAAATTTAAAATATTTTGATGTTTTTTAGCAATCGTTATATTTTGCATTCAAGCCTTTACGTACTTGTAGTTTTTCTTCACCTTCTTTCAACTTTTCCAACTCGTTTTCACCTTGTTGAATTACAGCGGACATTTGATTTTGAAAGTGATCAATAAGCTTTTTCCTTTCAGCCGACTGCATTTGATTCGTTTCAAGAACTTTTTTTGAAGTTGATCGAGTTGATTCCTATAAATCATGAAAAACGCTTTAAGAAAAATAGTCTTCAAGTTAATATATAGTAAAGTTATATTGAAATATGAAATAATACGTCAGGAATTCAAATCATTCCAATTCTAACTCAAGTTTTGAATTTTACAAATAGAGAAGTACTAACTAAAAATATTCATTTTGTAATCCACTTTTATTACCCAGACAATAAATGTTCACCAACGCCCGATTTTTAGTGACTTAAAATTCCCAGAAAGTGATAGGGTCAAGCGCTTTTAAAACTAAATTTAACACATAAAGAAGCTATTTCTAAACTTTTTACTACACCGGTCACGTAATTTTGGTAGATAGGTATTTAATTAACATAGCATTAGAGCAGCCCAACGGGGTATTGGGTACGTTCCGGGATCAACACTCGAAGGGAAAGATAGATCTGAAAAGACACCATTACGTAATTTTGAACCACGATCAGATGACGAGGCAACACCTGAGCTGGCACCCCACTCTCCACTCTTCCACATCACGCCAGTGCGAGAACATTTGAGGCCATGACAGATTTAACGTGTAGCAGCCTTTTGTATGTACACGACGGTCTTTTGTTGGATTCGAACTCGCAACGGTTGCTACTCCGTTGCTCTTCCAACCGGGGTATCCCCCGCCATATAATTTAGTAATTTGGTAATTTTTAGTTAACGTCGTACTAGAGCAACACAACGGGCTATTGACGACGGTCCGGGATCAATCCCTTAGGGGAAAGATCCGATGACGACACCTTGTAATTTTGAACCACGGTCAGATGATGAGGCAACACCTGAGCTGGCACCCTACTCTCCAAACTTCCACATCAACCCAACGTGAGTGGAAGTTTGGAGAGTGGGGAGACTTAAGGGATTAATCAAGCCTTAAGGGATAGCCTTTCCCTTAAGGGATTGATCCCGGACCGTCAATAGCCCGTTGTGTTGCTCAATAACGACGTTAACTAAAATTACCATTACCAAACTTCCACACTAACCCAACGTGACCATATAATTTAGATCAAAACTAATTTGAGGGAACTGAGACGTTCTCGACAACGCAAAACATGAAAATTTGTGGTGTACAAGACCTCCTATTTTTCAATAAAAAAGAAATCCCTCAACTAAAAGACTATATTTATAAAAACTACATGCTTCATTCATTATATTACAGTAAAAGTATATTCATTCTTTGCATTATTTTTTAAAATATGAGGAATCGAATAAGTACTTACAATAAACAGCCTTCTAATACATGGTGATGAATAGGTACGCTCGTAAAAAATTCTATTCATATTAAAGAGGTGTAATTTTTTATGAACCTTTCTATGGTAATAACTCATCCAATGAACATAATTTATTTCATTTCTTATTGATAGTATTTTTTTTAATCACCAATTTTATGAGAAAAATCAGCTTTTTTTTCAGAATTTCAAATTTTTTCAATTTTTTTTTTAATTTTTACATTCAACATACTGCAATAAAAATTAGTTTACTTCAATCCATATACATTTGTGTCAATATTAAAGCATGCATTAGTATTTTCCAAGCAGTAGAAAAAAATTTAAGCGTACCTATTCATCACCATGTATTAGAAGGCTGTTTATTGTAAGTACTTATTCAATTCCTCATATTTTAAAAAATAATGCAAAGAATGAATATACTTTTACTGTAATATAATGAACTAGGGGGCCCGCCCCCTGCTCGCTAACGCTCGCCAACCCCCGGAGGATTGCTTCGCAATTCTCATTGGTTCGCTGCGCGAACCTATGCTCGCTTCGCTCGCATCAATGAAGACATGTGTCCTAGCAGAAGGGATTGATTACAAAATATATTCCAAAAAAATAATTTTCAAATCGGTACAGCTACACTCTACGTTTATGAGTGATGGCAACGGCTTGGCGATTTTTTTTGGCGCACTTTTAGTAGTGAGTTACGATAAATTAAGGCAACCCATCTTTCGTTGCTGTTGTTGTGGTTTTCACGGCAACCTCTGCAAACGGAAACTTTCAATTTCCATTTTGAATATTCTAGAAAGTTCTTCCAAAATCGTTTGATTTCATTGATTCGTTTGAAATTTTTTCTTTCCTCCCATTGGTTATTTTGTTTTTAAAATATCATTTTATTGCATTGGTCCTTTTAAATCGTTTTCTGTGATACCATTGGTCCATTTATTTGTATTTTGATAGTTGTGGAATTTTTATTTTGTTATGATAGTTGTCACGACAGGATTAAGAGTTTTGTTTTTTTGACCATTTTCGTTTTCATTATTTTTTTACGAGAGAATTCTGACGTTATCAGGTATTATTTCTTGCTTTTTTTTCTTTTGTAAATCTTTTTCTTTTTCAACATGCTCACCGTATTTAGTGTAATTGATAAGTTTCAGGGTATTCTTACCATTCGTAGCTTAGTTTCTCTGCTGGTTCACAAATGTGTTTAAGCTTACTACTTTTTGTGAATTTATTTTTTAAATATACTTTTTAAAACGTTCTGAAATGTGCTTAAAAAGTGTGTTGTAAAAAGAAAAAAAATTGTGACAGGAAAAGAGTTAAGAAATAATTCTTTCCTTGGCGACTTTAGAAGTGCGCCAAAAAAAATCGCCAAGCCGTTGCCATCAGTCATAAACGTAGAGTGTAGCTGTACCTTCAAATCTAAATTTGTTGTATTACATAAAAGATATATACAGTACCTCTGGAATCAGAATTTAGATGAAAACTTTGAGCAAATTTTTACTCGCAATGTGAGAGCTGCTTTGGAAATTGAATACCCAGCATGTTGTTTGTGTGTACATTTCCCCAGTACTCGAGCCACCCATACACTTTTTGACTGAGTTTGTTGTCGAAAGTTGTAGTGCACGCGTCTTGTTGTACTATAATTGTTAGCCTTGAAAAGGACCGTTTTTTAAATAGCCCTGAAAAGATCCTCCGCTTTCTTAGATTTCTATTACGAACCGCAACAGCTCGTCTAAAATTCATTTTTTTCAATAAAATTTCATCCGATAACGCTATAGATTCAAATGACTCGCGAGGCTCCTAGTAAACAAACAATCGCACAATGTTGCCAAAACGCGGTAACAAATAACGTCTTTTTTGCGTGCCACGTAAGAGAAATATATATATAGATGAAGCATGTAGTTTTTATAAACATAGTCTTTTAGTTGAGGGATTTCTTTTTTATTGAAAAATAATAAGGCCTTGTACACCACAAATTTTCATGTTTTGCGCTGTCGAGAACGTCTTAGTTCCCTTGAATAATGTAATGCCTGAAAATGTATTACTTGGAAATACCTTAACAGGATACAAGATGCCGGATAGTTTAATTGATTGCAATTAACGATTCAGATTTGGATATAATTTGGTACTTTTTCTGAAGGGCTTACTGCGTATTAACTGCAATTAGGCAAATTCTATGTTTACAGGATTTTTCAACAATATACACCTTTATTATTTAAACAACTTGCACGTACTGAAGGTTGAATGAAACCTCAAGGATTGTAGATAATGCCATTGTGACGCTGAATCAGCTTAGAAGTTTTTGAAACCACTTAATGCATATTGAGTTTAAAGGTTACACATTAATGACTCCAAACAAATTGCACTGATACGAACCTAATATCTGACGCCCAATTGATGCCAAGCTCATTATCTCTTGGCGACTACCAGATATGCCAGCAGTTTAACTGAGATAAAATTCAATTTCAATGATTATTCAGAACTTTTGTGAATATATTTGTTCTCTGTCTTTAAGTCATTCTAATTTTGGTCAGTTATAATATCAAAACCATCAAGTTTTGCATATAAGACATCCCCTTGAATTTAACGCAATGATGAAGGGTACAGGTGCAGTCCTATCTACATAATGTAAAAATGGTTAAATTTTAAGGAACATTTTCTCAGAATCTTGTGTATTGATTTTAATTTTTTTATATACAGGTTATGAAGACACTTTTAAATACTTTAACAGAGACTTTATAAAAAATTTAAAATTTAATTTGGAAGGATTTTTTTCCTTCTTAAACTTCTATTTATTAATTTTTTTTTTGTAAAATGACCAATTTTCATCTTTTTTAACAATTAAAATGAACTTTTTATGAGCAGAAAGAAGACCAATTTTCTTATATTAGCTTAAATAGATTTTGAAAAAATGTTCCTGTTATCGAAAAAATACGCATTTTGGGATAATGAAGTTTACAGCAAAAAATTGACCTTACTACATTAGTGTGCTTTCAAAAAATTATTTAAAATACTTCTATTCAACGTATCTCCATAAATAATATATCATTTTAAACATTCATTTAAATTTATTAAAAAAATCGAAATTTTGAAAGAATTTTGTGCACTGGTCCCCGTAGTTTATTTTGATCCATTACTCTCTTGAAATCATATAACATTCAATTATAAAATAGGATTAAGTTATTTTAAAACAAGTCCTTTAAATATATGAAATGTAGTGAAATTACTCGACAAAAGTCTGCAATTTTGACTCCTCTTTCAACGAACTGGCACAAATTAAAATTTGCAGTTCTTTTCAAATGGAACATAAATTTATTCATTAAGTAAAGGTTAATTCGAAAGTTTAATGAACCCAAACTGATTCAAGTGAAAGATTATTGAGTTGTAAAAGGTATTTTTAAGTCATCAGAGAGTTGATTCACAAACACCTGAAGATATTCTCACTATTGGCGACTAACACAAATTATAAGTCTGTCATTGTGGTCTGAAGCAAAAAATACCAATTCCAAAAAACCTTCAATTTTCACCAATATAAAATCTATACAGATATTAGCTAATGCACTGTAAATAATTGTCTACGATTCTTCAGGGTGGCTACAAAAAATTAAGTAAAAAGTTCCCTGAGTTTTCCCTGATTTCCAGAGTATTTTTCATGAAATTCCCTGAGTTTCTCCATTCCTTCGCTGAACAATTCTTCGGTAATAATGATAAACTTGACACTTGATGAACTAAAAAACTATAGACTGATAGATGAATAAAAATAATACAAGTAAAAAATATTTATACTGTATTCCATAATAGACCAAATAATATAAAGTTATAGATAGAATATTTAATTTTACATTTTTAACTATTTTGATGTGTTTGCAAAAACAGCCATCAGCTTCTGAATCCGTCAATGGCGCCAGCGCTGGGTACATCTCTACTAACATAAAAGGAAGTGTTTGTCTGTCCTGACGAATCTATGGCACTTACAATAGTGAAATTTGGCACACATGTGGTCCGAATTTTTTGCAATTTTTCTATCGCGCCCGAATTTTAAAATTTTATCTAAGACATATAAAAATGAATTAATGGGAATTTAATTATCATTATTTTGCCTTAGAATGGCATACGGTATAAAGACATGACATTCTAAATTTATTTTTTCCGTTTCCGTTAGATTTTATCACCAACGATTTTAGCGGGCGAACAAAACAAATAAAGTTTTAACTGGAGTTATGTAGTTCTTTTTTTTCTATCTCCTAAATCGTTAAAGATAGAAGAAAAATTTCAACGGATTTCAAATCTGCGGAAAATTTTACAACAGATCGATACCTAAAAACATGATTTTCTTTTAAAAAATAATTTTTAAATTGTAACTTTTATATTTTTTCCAATACTAATTTGGCCGCCGGTGCCGTGAAGAATTCTACCTTCGTTCATTTTGTTTTCCTGAGCAACGGATTCGTATAAAGCAAAACAGATAAAAAGTTATGACTGGCGTTCTTCATTGCTTTTTTCTATCTCAGCGATCGTTAAAGATAGAATAAAAGTTTCAACGGTTTTGAAATCTGCGAAAAATTTCACATTCGATCGATACCAAAAAATAAAATTTTCTTTAAATAAATAGTTTTTAAATTGTAACTTTTATATTTTTTTCCAATACGAATTTCGCTGCCGAGAAGAAAGACCTTCGTTTGATTCGAGATTCATTCATTTTGAAAAGTAACGGATTCGGGTGAAGCAAAAGAAATAATTAAAGTTATGACTGGAGTTCTACAGTGCTTTTTTCTAACTCAGCGATTGTTTAAAATAAAATGAAAATATCAACGGATTTCAAATCTGCGGAAAATTTTACACCAGATAGATACCTTGTACGCTTGACTTTCTTTTAATAAATAATTTTTCAATTAAATATTTATATTTTGATAGGAGATTGTGACGTCACGCCGATTTGCAGACGATTTTGGCCGCATTTGACAGTGACGAATCCATCACGACAAAAACTGTAACGGACAACGCAAACTTTTCAAAAAAAACACCAGAGTTCGAAAATTTTCGAAAAAAAATAAGAACTTCTAACACATATGTATTAAAAAACATGCATAATCTAAATGAGTACTTTTTCGTTAGCCGGGCCCAACTTTGAACCAAAATCAAAATCGCCAATCTAGGTATTTTAGAAAAAAAAATGAATTTTTTTTTAAATGTTGATTTAATTGGAACCGGATGTTTAACTTTTGTAGGTTTTTCCGGCCGTTAGTATTTTTTAAAGCCGCAAGGCACTACGTTCCTATTATTGACATTAGGGAACGTGGCACAGCTGTAGACTTCGGTTACAGGATTTCCGGCCATTACAGGTTAAATAAAACAGTATACAATGCATACAACTCTTTTTTCTGGATGTTTACGTAAAAAATACACTTCTCATTTTCGGAATGAAAACAAAATTGGCGACATTTTGATTTTGGTTCAAAGTGGCGCCCGCATGGCTAACGGAAAAGTACCAAATGGGTGCCATTTGCAAAACAAAATTCCAACTTTTTCCCTGAGTTAAACGAAACTTCCCCGAGTTTTCACTGATTTTTCCAGAAAATGATTCTTTCCTGAGAAATCCCTGATTTCCCTGAATTCCCGGTTCTGTCGCCACCCTGTTCTTGTATCCGATGTATAAAAATCTATCTGAAATCCAAATCTGTGCATTTTTTTGAGGGAATACAAGAAACTTAAAATTGAAAAAAACAAATTAATTTTTGAGTAAACAAATGATCACATAAGGTTACTGTGGATGATGTTTTACAAAATTCTCAGTTAAATCTTAGTTTACGAGATGGTCGCCAAAGTTCACGCCATTATCATTGGCTTGGTGATTAGAAATCAATAAGTCAAAACCGAATGGTCAACTAAAATTTTACTTAACTTTAACTATAAAATTAAACAGGATTGAGTATAGGATAAGATTTGAGGATACATTCATGTTTGGCAGCCAACCCCCCACCCCCCTTGACTGTTCGGCCACTTTAATTTCATAAAATAAGATTATTCTAATAATTATGGTACATCATGATACGATCGATATGATTATGGACGCAAGCGGGGAGTTTATCAAAACATCCCGTCTTTAGAAAGTGGTATTTAGCAACGTGAATTTACTACGTTCTTATAAGCGTCATTACACAAGAAATCACATATTATTACACATGAATAATATATTTATAATTGCTTTAAATAGCTAATATCTTTAAACATATAGACACATTTCAGAATTTAAACTCGGATTATTCCATTTAAGACACTCTAATTTCTGAATATTTCATACCTGTGTGAATTGTTCCAATTTTCTTCTTTTGGCAACCATTGTCTTGTTTAAGTCAATGCTGAATCTCTCAAGAAGTTTAGACATTCCACCACTAAAATCTTGAGGATATCCAATTTCCTCTTCTATTTCTACTAAACTTTTCTTAGAATCAGTATCCGATGCGTTTGGAGATTTTAGAACATTGTTCATTTCATCAGAATGTACCGAATCACTGTTTGCAGTGTCATTTTCAGGCGGCCGTTTACCTTTTTTGGGAACTTTACGGCCATTATCAACTCTTGCTTTAGGCATTTTTAAATTTTCCTATCCTGCTTCCGAATTATAAATTTAAATCATTCAGAGAACGTGATTAACAAATATAAAAGAATATTCAACAACGGTACTTGTTTAGGTTGACTTTGGTGCCAAACTACCAAATAGAAATAGTTCCACCAGACGATAGCTCTTTAAGAAATATTTCGCATTAAATTGCAACAAAACAGATATAGTTTAATTCCACATAATAAACGATGCGATGAATTTTTCATCAAATAATTCATTTAAATTAGTAAATTTAAAAAACTAATCAAGTAATTCTTTATGTGCGTGATTTACTACTTTCACTGTATAAACCTAAACGTGTTTGATGATTAATCTTCAAATTATTAGATATATATTCGTGGTCGTAAATTTATTTAATTTCTACTGAAATTTTGCTATCATTATCGTTTGCATAAATTCTATTTTGTTAATCGTTTGCAAAAAAATTCTTGAGCTCTTTCGTTTATTTATAGAGAGAAGGGCAAATTTCTTTATTAGAGTATGTAAAGATTTCGTAACCAGAAAAGTTTTGGTAACCACTTTCGTAACGCGTTGCGTAACTTGGCATGCTACTTGAATGTAATTTCAACAAGTCTCATGTGTTAAAAATTAGGCCTAGTGCACACATCCGGTTTTTCAAGGTGCGGCGCCGCTGCAGTTTCGAAGACCAACTATGCACACATAACCGTGAAATGACGCAAAAACTCATTTTGCGACATTTGCGATAAATATTCTATCGGAGAACACGTATTTATTTCGCTTACTTGAAGTATAAAAAGTATATTTTGAAACAAAAATAGACCTTACTTGGTACAACCATTTAATTATTATTTATATTCCCTTTATTTATGAAAACAAAGTACTTCAGACACGAGAAGTGTGTGCGGCGAGTCTCTTAGGGGAATTATACCAGATCGAAAGCAATAGCCCGTTGTGTTTTCCAGTATGACGTTTATTAAAATACCAACCAAACAAATACCTTCACACCACGCCAAAGTGTATCGCCAAGACTGAAACAAATCAAATTAGTTCTTAAACTGGAAGTATTCTCCGGTGATTTGCTTACCGGTATAGCGGTTAAGGAGTTAGCCTCTAGATAGGAAGGTTCCTGGTTCAAATCCGGGTCCGGGCATGGATGTTTGTAAGCGTATGGTGTAGAGTCGGCTGGTGCACCTTAAATCTCTCGTGGCCGAAAGTCCTCACGTTGCGTTGGTATGTGCGGCGAGTCTCTTAGGGGAATTATACCAGATCGAAAGCAATAGCCCGTTGTGTTGTTCCAGTATGACGTTTATTAAAATAATTACCAACCAAACAAATACCTTCACACCACGCCAAAGTGTATCGCCAAGACTGAAACAAATCAAATTAGTTCTTAAACTGGAAGTATTCTCCGGTGATTTGCTGCCGACCAACCGGTATAGTGGTTAAGGTGTTAGCCTCTAGATCGGAAGGTTCCTGGTTCGAATCCGGGTCTGGGCATGGATGTTTGTAAACGTATGGTGTAGAGGCGGCTGGTGCACCTTAAATCTGTCGTGGCCGAAAGTACTCACGTTGGGTTGGCGTGGAAGTTTGGAGAGTGGGGTGCCAGCTCAGGTGTTGCTTCGTCATCTGACCGTGGTTCAAAATTACGAGGTGTTGTCCTCGGATCTTTCCCTTAAGGGACTGATCCCGGACCGTCGTCAATAGCCCGTTGTGTTGCTCTAGTACGACGTTAACTAAAATTACCATTACCGGTGATTTGCTTACCGGTATAGCGGTTAAGGAGTTAGCCTCTAGATAGGAAGGTTCCTGGTTCAAATCCGGGTCCGGGCATGGATGTTTGTAAGCGTATGGTGTAGAGTCGGCTGGTGCACCTTAAATCTGTCGTGGCCGAAAGTCCTCACGTTGCGTTGGTGTGGAAGTTTGTGGAGTGGGGTGCCAGCTCAGGTGTTGCTTCGTCATCTGACCGTGGTTCAAAATTAATAGGGGTTGTCATCGGATCTTTCCCTTAAGGGACAGATACCCGGACCGTCGTCAATAGCCCGTTGTGTTGCTCTAGTACGACGTTAACTAAATTTACCATTACCATTACCATCTAAATAGTAATTATTTTATATATTTCGTTAAACAAGAGCATCTTTAGTGAACTCATTCTAATTTCCAGTGTGATATGAAGAAAAGGTCTACGGGTTTTCTGATATATTAAAATTTAGAATTTTCAACATAGAGCACGTTATATACAAAACTTCTAACCATACTAAGAGTGGGGTGCCAGCTCAGGTGTTGCTCCATCATCTGACCGTGGTTCAAAATTACGAGGTGTTGGCCTCGCATCTTTCCCTTAAGAGACTGATCTCGGACCGTCGCCAATAGCCCGTTGTGTTGATCTAGTACGACGTTAACTAAAAAATTACCAAATTACGAATTATCCAACCATACTAACAGCGTATGGAACATTTTATTTTTCTTCGAAACAAAATCGATCGACTAAATTACACCTGTTATAACGCAATATTGGTTTTATTTATTTAATTTTTTATCGCAATCTAAACATCAATTTTTAAGTGATTTAAAATTTGAAGCATTAGAAAATATTATTGTAGTTAGACTTTAGTTTCATGTGTAAAATTCCAACATTTCAATAACTGCCTATAGTTGGAGCTTTGAGTCCACTAATCCATTTTTTAATTTTATATTCACACAAGATTAGATGGTTAATAAGATTTTTTTTTAATGGTTGAAGTTAATTTCTATCATTTAAATTTATTTTAATGAAATTATGTAACTAAATCACGTAGAGATTCACCGAAGATATTTACAGAACTATTTGTTGACAAATAATTTTCTTGTTTTGACATCTACCAATTTGGAAACTCTAAATTAAACTAACCTAATACCAAGTATTTTGGTAATGAACTAGTTGGTTTCATTCATAATCAATAAGTAACAATTTAAAAATGTTCTGTGTAAAAGAAAAGAAATAATAAAAAACGAAATAATAATAATAATACTTCAAAAAAATTGAAAGCTTTCTAATTATCAGTAGATTTTTTATGAAAAATGGACGCCTAATATTTAGGTTTGAGCCCTATGCTTTGAGTAGGTATGGTTTTACTTGAGAAACAGTAAAACTATAGGAAAGTGCTAAATATTTATGAACTGAACAAAAAGTTATCCTCAATGAATACATGGCAGAATAACTATTATGGAAGGAAATTCCAGTAAAGAAGTTCACTTCTGAAGTTTCAATAACTGATGATTGAGTGATCAAGCAAACCTTTAAAAAATTCAAGAAATTGGCAGTTAGCCAATGCCTAACCTTTCTGTGATGTGAATTTCGTTTCTCTAAATTAGGCTTTTGAGCGGAACGTATTTTTCGTTTTAGTCATTCAGAATAGTTTCAAACTACCTCTATTTCTGGAAATGTTTTGTATTTAAAGAAACACTAGAATTTAAAACAGGAAGTAGAAGTTGTTCATGTTCAGTGAAGTGTTAAAGGGAATACGTGAGACTATCAGCAATGTTTCAGGATCTTCGGTAATGGTAATTTTAGTTAACGTCGTACTAGAGCCACACAACGGGCTATTGACGACGGTCCGGGAGCAGTCCCTTCAGGGAAAGATCAGAGGACAACACCTCGTAATTTTGAACCACGGTCAGATGACGAAGCAACACCTGAACTGGCACCCCACTCTCCAAACTTCCACGCCAACCCAACGTGAGGACTTTCGGCCACGACAGATTTAAGGTGCACCAGCCGCCTCTACACCATACGTTTACAAACAGCCATGCCCGGACCCGGATTCGATCTAGGAACTTTCCGATCTATAGGCTAACACCTTAACCACTATACCGGTTGGTCGGCTCAGGATCTTCGGATAATAGGTAAAAATTAATTTCATTGCTGATTTTGAGTTTTCTAAAACATTCATTTGTGTATATTTTCCTGGTATATATCAGTATGGAAACTAAGGCAAAAAACCTATAATAACTTGATGGTATAAACAATATATGTAATAACTTGAATGAAAAATAGAACCTTAGGGCATTGGTAGTCTGGTTGGAACATTAGCGGATTAGCAACCGCAGGATTTCAAGTTAGCCACCATATTCGATCAAACCAGACTCGTGTACGTGGGGTCTGATACGCGTTAAATTCGTCCTGACCACAAATGCCCTAACACTGGCTTGGTAAGTAAGTTTCATGAGTGGGGTTCCAGTTCAGGTGTTGGCCTCATCACCTCATCATCGGATCGTGGTATAAAATTAGAAGGGGTTCTCAATTCTTTCCTTTCGTAGTGCTGAAACGAAATTAGAACTCTAAAACTCACTAATATACTACTCTTAATTACTAGATTGCCAATACATGACATAATTTCCCTTTTGAAATATTCATATACTTTAATTATATACAGTTTATAAGAGTCGACAATAGCACTATCCCACTCAGCTTTATAAATTTAGTTCTAATAAACTTCTATTAACTAAATGTAGAAATTATGTCCAGAAGATCGCATTCCGACATGTATTTAGTCAATTTGAGAGTGTTTGAAATTTCAATTGGTTATGACGAGGTAATAATTATTACAATGTTACCAAAATCTGCTACACGTAGAGAAAGTTTCCTCATTTTCCTATTGTGAATTTTGTTTTTCATGAACCAATCTATTATCACTTCCAAATAATTCCTCAATTTACCTATCTGAGCCATTATTCCTTCATTCCTTTCGTTTCCGAAACTAACATCCGTCTATGCATTCACGACAACAAATCGAAGCAACTTCTGCTTCAGCGGGAACAATTGGGATCTGGGAAACATTTCGGAATTAACAGCTTCGTCCCATTCCCCCCAGAAGAAAACAAAGCTCCAGTTTGTTATTCCGTCCACAGTGTGAAAGAGATTGGGCTCCTGCGCTAGATCAAGGAGAATTTGGGGTGACAGCTTGACTCATTGTGATGGATAGTGAGACAAAGGAACTCGGACACTTTCTGTTCACAAAGGAGACATTTTGCTCAGTGAACGTTCGTACAAATGGAAGGAAAGGATGGTAACACAATATAATAAAAATCGAAAATCGTCTGCGAGTGAAAGTAATTCTGAAACAGGTTTTGTAGTTCCAAAAAGTCAAGTTAGATTTCATCACATATTTCTCAAGGATATTATTAGGGGTAGGGACATTGCTCACATTGCTAGAAACCTAGTGTGTTATGAATAAAATTTAAAATGTTGAGACAAAACCCGTGTTTTATTGCAAAAATTGGAGATATATAAATTCTATGAAAACCAATTAAAGATAAAATAATTTTCCCTAGTCTATTCCAGTGCTTTTATAATATACCTTCTCAGACTGAATAGAAGTATCTTTCTGGCGATATGTTGTGTACCTTTACTTTAAAAGAATAGTTCGATTTGATTCAATATATTGTAGAAATGGGCAGTTCCGATAACAGTTTAGATAATAGTTATTTCAAAATAACCGATAGCAACTGTTATCAAAAATGTTAAGTTAGCTATAGTTGCTATTGAGTGGCAGTAAAGTAATTTAAATATAATTTTGTTTTTAAAAATTTGAAAATGAAATGAATATTTGATAAAAAGTTGAAATTACTGAATATTTTAAACTTAGTTAATGGCTAATCAAATCAATTATTAACTTCTAGAAAGTGATGTTACAATTTTAATAGTTATTAATTATTAAGTGACAATAGGGAATTATATATGTTATTTCAAATTAGCAATAACAGATATTGTTGACGCGACATTGATAATATACAGTAGAGTTTGAATCAGAATAAGAATTCGAATTCCGTTTATATTTTTTATTCCATTTCCAGAAGAATGCTGCAGTTCTACAAGTCGCTATGTGTATTTTAGCGCTATCTTTTTTTTTTAGTTCTCGTTGACGATAGCAAGTATTTAAAAACACAATAAAAAAAATGTACAAGGATACCATTTGACATTTAGAATTGTTTGAAATCAATGTTTACAGAGCGTAAAAGAACAGGTGCTGAGTAGAAGTTCTTGCAAGTAAATTCTCCATTTGCATGTCAGTGAATAAAATAAGAGCTAAGAATCTACATTTAAAAGAGAGTCTAATTAAGAAAAGAGCCTTCACTCTTAAAATAAATTCGAGGGGATGATAAAGCATTCGAAACTTCGACTTTTTATGCTCATGACTAAATAAAAAGAAATTTTGCATTCAAATACTGATAACAAGTTATTAGAAATAGAAATTGTTTATGAGGAGAACACACACATTTTATTTCGATAATACCATTATGGTTTATATATATATATATTTTGAGCTAATTTTTTAACAAAAAAAATCTGTTTTGACTTGTTTACATACTTGTTTAATGTAACTATTGCATTAACATATTGTGTCCAATCAGAGAATATAAAATACAGTTAAAAATAAATAGTTGCGTAACCAATTTGAGAAAATCCATGCTACTTGAACATTACTTACTACAATTCAAATGATCAAGTTCGATATTTATTTTAATGGTCGTTCTCAATTTAATTCTAAAATTCCTAATCATTATAAAATCAGACTTGTAAAATTCTGAGAATGGTTTTTAGCTAAGAATATTTTTGTGGAAATACCTTTTTTGAAATCACATTTTCTACATAAATATTGAAGTAGTATTAATGCTCTGTACACATAGAAAATAAAAAACTTCTTGTACAAAATTAATTATCGTAAGTACTAAACTGTTGAGTCGGGGAAAAAAATCAAACGACCCACTTTATTCCAAATACTCTTCATAGAGTAAATTCAAAGATTTCATTGAATAGGGAATAACGTCCTCTATAAATTCATAATGCTAAAAAATTGCATAAGGAGACGCCATATTAAATTTTGCACAAACTACAAAATTTCCAACTGAAACGCCATGTTTTGATACCTTTATCAGCATTTTGCATCTTTAAATAAGTCTAAATATAAAATTTCATGACTTTACTGTCATGAGATATCCGAAGATTGTCAAATGTTAAAAGTTGTCAAATTCAGGGAACCTCATCACATTGAAAATCGCTAGTAGCATCGAGATTAATTGTAGTTATATCCAAATTTCTAATTTGAACACTATTTCAAACGTATTTGGCAGCGCTTGCAAAAGATCCAAGAATTATTAGATTTATTATACAAGTGAAAACGATTCGCGAGAATTAAATAACATTTATTATATGCAAGTGAAAACGACCAGAGAATTACCGTCCGAGGTTTGTCAAACGTTTTTTTATACTTTCAGTTGCCCCTAAGTATGATTTAAGGTGATAGTAAGAAAAATTTAAAGTAACCATTTTAACAAATATGTATAAATATTGAATGTTATTAACCAAAACGCATCGGAAATTTCTACATATTAAAATTGAGTATGATCTTTTACGTATAAATTTTACATCAAATAATTTGTTATTTATTTCTTAGTAATGACCTCATGAGCAAAGATTTAGTTGTCTACGGGTACCACAACCCCCAAGGTACCCGAGTCATTTTCAATTCTTTTCAGTATTACCCTTCTGCTCTTTTGTACTTTCTTACTCCCTCACTGTGTTGTCTGCCGTGTTTGGCGCAGCTTGGTCAATATAGCCTTTGCACCATATAAAACCCGAAACCACTCTACTTTGTAATGCGTTATAGGCAGTTTTTATTGATTTATAGTGGTTATGAACTATATTTACTCATTATTTTTACAATGATAGTGAATTAACATTTTTTTTACTGACTAGGGGGCTCCGCCCCCTGCTCGCTTACGCTCGCCAACCCCCGGGGATTGCTGCGCAATCCCATTTGGTTTGCTTCGCAAACCAACCATCCTGTCACAGATGCCATTTGGTTTGCTTCGCAAACCAACATTACTTTCACAGAGTGAAACTATCTGAATAATTCGTATTATGCTGATTTCACTTTCCGGTTCATGACGTCACAGCGAGGGCTTCGCTGCGTCTCGCTTACGCTCGCCGACCCCGGGGATTGCTACGCAATCCGTTTAGTTTGCTTTCTCAAACCAATACTTCTTTCGCAAGTGATTTAACTTTTTTTTTGCTTTAACACTTAATGTACCCTAAACTAATAGCGGCATCAGTAAAAAATCTTCTGCATCTTGTTCCCTGTACAATTTTAAGTAAACATTGTTAATATCCAAACTTTACGATCTGTACTTTGTCGGTAAACTGTCTTGAGAACAGAGGGAAAAAAGCGAGCCTTTTTCCTCGCCAAATAAAAAGAAATCGTTTTTATGGCAATTGTTGCTACGATAAATTTGATATCTGGCAAACCCGATAGTCGAAAGTGCAACCCACTACTGCTTTCGGAAGCAGCTATGCGAACTGAAAAATACGAAATTTGTGACACCAACTTTTGATTGCATCGAATTTATTTATGAACCAATTTTAAAAATAATTGTACCGTAAGAAAGAGTATATTCTGAGGTATACTGCAATATTTTTAAAATTAAAAACTAACAGTAATACTATACAGATATGATCATTTTAGTTTTGTATCGGAAGTTACGATCTGAAAGTTCCGAAAATTGTATGACCAACTTTTAATTGCAACGATTTTATTTATTAACCAATTTGAAAAATAACTGTACCATAAGAAAGAGTGTAATGTAATGTATTCAGTGATGTTTTCAAATTTAAAAAATAATGGCTTTTGCCGTAGACAAAACGGTTTTAACAATAAGTAGCGAAAATATCCAAAGATTCCGAATTTTGTATGACGAACTTTTGATCGCATCCAATTTAATTATTAACCGATTTCAAAAATAATAGTACTGTAAGAAAGAGTATATTCTGAGGTATACTGCGATATTTTAAAAATTAAAAATTAATAGTAATTAGATATAGATACGGCAGTTTTAAAAAAAAGTAACAAAAATGTCCCGATTTTTCCTGAATTTCAAAAAAATATTATCAAGAACCAAATTTAAATTTCAAAAAAAACTCGACGAGCTGCAAAAATTTACGTTGAGAGGTACTCTTAAAAAAAAACTCACGACTGAAGACTGAAAATTTGAATGTGTTTTGCTCACTCGGGGAAGAAATTTCGCTTCTTCAACTTTAACACTTAATAAAACCTAAACTAATAGCCGCATCGGAAAAAAATCTTAATAATTATCCAGGGAATACGATGAAGAACAAAGCATGTTAATTTCATTTTTTTCCGATCAGTACTTTCTCGGGAAACCGGCTAAGAATCGAGCTAAACAACACAGTTTTCAATTCTTCGGCGGCGGCGGCGGTAACATTTTTTTAATATAGAGAGATATTCTGCTAACACTTCTCAAGCCTCTGCTGGTTTGATAACATACATGTAACATTTCTTTTACATAACTACCATTTCATTATATTCCTCCACTTCTCAGAGGAGTTAAGTGATGAGTGTTATTTGTTTATAAAAATAATAGTAGTTATACATACTTCCTATCTCTCTAAAATATGTCCTGCTCTTGTTGAAAATACCCTTTCTTTGTTTGTGCAGTTTATTGTGTGTGTGTTTTAGGACCAACAGAATATTCTTGACAGTCTTAATAAATACTCAATTCACAATTCAATAGTACCTGGATTTTGACATTAGTCGGGATGATAAATGTTAATACCCATTTCTCAAAAGAAATAACTTTAATCTTTGAAAGAACACCACACAAATTAGGCGAGTGAAAAAGAAAACTCCACAAAATGCCCAGAGAGAATTAATAAATCTCGCATACATAATTAAAAGCCGTAAACAAAGCACATTTCCTCTCACCTCTTTTCAGAAAGCGTTGAAATTTGAAACGCGTCGTTTTCTACGCGAATATTTAGGGGCCCCAGCACGCCATATGCAACCCAGGACGCGTTAAATTACGAAAAGCGCTTACGCGCGTTGGCGTAGATGCATTTGCATAAACATTTCTCGAAACGAAATCAAGCATTTTTCAAATCACCAGAGCAATAAATTATTCATACATTTGAAGGGAAAATGTAAATATATTTTGGAGTCTTTAAAGCTTTTCCATCTCAGCGTAGTTTGTGAAAGTTCAATCGCTTGAAGCAACAAATTCCAATTTGGAATTCATTAACGGAAAACTCACTGGAAATATGGAATTAATAAAAACAATGCAGAAAGTGCAACGTTGACAGCTTGTATAAATCTAATTGAAAATTCAGAATTCTCCAGCGAAATTGTTGATGCATCTTAATGTCTAATGTGTTGTTAATTAATTGTTAGTGAAATGTTTATCAGGGAGAAACCACCTCATCGAAAGTTGAACACGCTCGTGACAAGCACAAAGGTACCAACGTATTGTGTGTTCTAATAGTGGTGATCAATAATTAATAAACTGGAAGTGTTGTCAGTAATTGGAACTATTAAAAAATAATTAAAATTTATTTATTTCAAATTTATGTTAGTAAAATAGTCTAAAGATGACTAATAAAGATTATGAAACTAGTCTAGCTATTTCGTTTTTTTTCTGGTGGAACATCTCTATTCAAAACTAAACTAAATATCGCAAGCTTAGGACAGAAACTCATTAACTGATAATTATTATTTTTAGTGTACAGCTGTTTAAAGATTAAACACATTAGTTTTAGAGAAAAAGTTAAAATTATAAGAGCATTTTGATTGTGCAAGATATTAATCACAATATGATTAAGTATTTCTTTTGAAAATAAGCGTGTCTTCGCAAAAATATTAATTATTGGCTCCAAGCCGACGATTACAGATTTGATCCTTATGGACATTTTGTTCCATCTAAATCCTTCCATCTCTTTGTTCCTTCTTTCAAGAAAGTAACTGGCTTTAGTTCGATTATGATAACGGTAGCTTTTCTACAAGGTGTATAGTGTGTCATTATCGCATTCTAGGTGGACAGTATTATTGCATCAAAAATAGACTGGTTTTGGGTGATTATAAGAGGCTGAGAGAGACAAAATACTGATTTGGTGTATATATTTAACGTTTTTTAATTACTATTTAGATGAAGAAATATGCTTTATTGAAAGAAATTTGTGAACTTTGCTCCATATATTAAATATACTTCGATCAATTATTAAATGTATATGTTGCAATTTTATATTAATATACACCTGAATAATGGTTAGATACACACTTAACAGTTCCATTTAAAAATAAAGATGAATGTACTATATACAAACTAAAGGGGAAAATATTTGAAAATATTACAAAATTAAATACTTGGAATCTCAAGTACCTAAATAGTCTACTAATGCACACTCATTGCCATAAAAATTTGTGCACCAAGTAAAAGTCGTCTCAAATGAAACAAAATTTTACGCAAGTACTACTTTGATATAAGTAAGTGATTAGAAAATCAAAGGAAAGGGATAATTTATTGCAGAAAAAAGTACAAATGAACGTGTTTTAGTACTATGTTGGACCCACTCTAGCGCGAATGCACGATGCGATACGAGCGGGCATTGAGGCATACAAGTTCCGTATGATGTCCTGAGGCATCTCGTTCCACAGTTGCTGTAAACGCGCCTCTAGTTCGACCCAACTCGTAGGGTGTCCAACTTGCCGTCCCAAATGATCCTAGATATGCTCGATTGGTGACAAATCTGTGGATCGAGCAGGCCATGGAAGGGTGGTAATGTGGCGGAGGCATTTTTGTGACATGCTTGCTGTTTGTGGTCGAGCATTGTCTTGTTGAAAAATGGCTCCTAGGAGCCCTGTCATGAGAGGCATCACATGTGGCTGAAGGATATCATGGACGTACCGCTGGGCTGTCATTGTGCCCTGGATCAATTTTAGGGGTGACCGTGTATCATAAGTAATGGCACCCCATACCATCACACCAGCTGTGGGAGCGGTATATCGCTGTAAAGTGAAGGCAGGATTGTGGCGTTCACCACGGGGTCTCCACACACGAACACGATTGTCATCACTACTCAAATTGAATCTAGATTCGTCGCTGAAGACGACCTGGTTCCATTCCGTTGCAGTCCAATCCTGTCGTGCGTGACACCACTCCTAACGGAGGCGTCGTTGGGTGGGTGTCATTGGCAGCATACGAAATGGGCGCCGCGATACCAGATGTCCTTCAGACAGGCGCCTTGCGATGGTTCGGGAAGACACAGGGGCCCGTAGTGAAGGTGCTGCCTGTGTCTGGATAGCGGCCAATAAGGCAGTTGGCTCTACGCGTGGGTTTCGTATGATGTGACGGTCTTCTCGACGACTGGTCTGTCGAGAGCGCTCTGAGCCTGGTCGCCCTGTAAATGACGTCTCTTTTGTCCACTGGTCCCAACACCCCCTCACAGTAAAATCAGAACGGCCTACTTGACGAGCTACTCGTCGAGCTGACGACCCAGCTTCCATCATCCCGATGATTCTTCCCCTCTCGAACTCTGACAGCTGCTCCTATTGTCTTCGATGGCGGCGTAACGGCATGTCTACCACAGTGTTTCCTTTGCAAAAGATTAAGTACACTCAAACAAGCTCTGCTTACCTGTTTTATACTCCAAGGAAAACGAAGTTCAACGCCCTCTAGTGGCATTACGCAATGCGCAATCACGCTGCATTTCTAATCATTTGCATATCTGGCCGACATGTACCTTCATGCCAAATTTCGTTACGATCCCACAATTATTTCTTGGCGCGCAAATTTTTATGTTAATGAGTGTATTATAGGAAGGGAAAGTTCTTCAAAACAAATCCAACCTTTTTGGAAACATTTGAATGCGTTAGGTTTTAGACCTTGCACGTATACATACAATTAGTGGGTCTGAGGTAATGACTAATCTATTCATTAAATCTATTCGTATCAGTTCTTGACATTTTTATAGAAAATATTTTTCTTATCGCCTATTGTGTTTATTTCTTGTCTATTGGGCTTTTAATAAGCGGAGCAATTACCATTTGGAAGAATACAAAAAGTTAAATAATATTTCCATGGACCAGTAGTTTATGTATAGTTTACAGTAACTTTGGCTACCAAGGATACTTTTTGAGGTATCATATTTTGCACTAGTTTCGTGCTCAGAAAACTTATTAATTTATCTAGAAACCAGAATTGAAACATTTTAATATGACTTGGTAGAGCTATATTACATTAATATTAATTACTTCAGAAGACTTCTCAACATTTCTAAGAAAATCTACGAGCGGTATTTCTATCGTTAGTATCCCCCCCCCCCTGCTTGATGTTTGGTCACATCTATCAAAACAACAAAGTCACCTTTAAAGTACCTTGCACATTCTTATCTTCCCTAGTAGTTAAATATACTAATTACTTGGCTAAAAGAAATTTGATGGAATGACAAGGTCTAGTTGAGGATTGCTCAGGATATTTTGACAAATAATTTTTTAACCTCACTGGTACAATCAAATATACCAAAGAAATACTAAACACACTTTGCTCATATTAATATTTTTCTGAAAAAAAATTGCCGGAGAATTTTCTGTTCAGCGCCATTACAGCCCCTCATTATAATTGTATTTCTGAAATTATCTTTCGGCAAAATTAGTCTGTAGGATCGTTCATAAATTGTACGTAATCGTATAACAGAGCAGTTGATGACTGGTTGTGAGTTGTGGTACATCTGAAGTTTCCGTGATAATGATCCCAGAAGAGTAAGCAGCAAAGAGCTATCGGACGATTTGAAGTAGAATATCATACACCTGAATTTTACTTCAGTGGTCATTGACAATTCTTTTTGACTAGTTGTCTCTATAAGGTTAAGAGTTCCGTGTTTTGATATTTGGAACTATAGGCTTAAAAATCTTTTTGAGGCCTTCTAGGCCTATATTTCAAACTGCCTTGTGAATTACTTGATAGATCTTGAAACACAGCGTGAGAAAAGGTAAGATTTACTTGACGTCAAGAAGAATTATTTCTGAGTAATAGTTCTCTGTGCCCGTGTACTTTATTCCTCTTTTGCTCAATTCTTTGGCGGGTAATTCTAGAATTTTAGCTTTAACACTATTAAAAACATTCAAACAGTATCTGGTAACAAATATTCATCCATTTCTTGAGAAATATAAGCTAAAATAGTATCGATTGTTGTTTGCTTCGAATTTATTACCCAAATGTCAAAAATGGACTGACAAAAAATTTCCATAATCATTCTGAAATGTAAGGACTATCTATCAGTTCCGCAAACTTCCGCAAGAATTGTTTTGTTCTGTGCACGTCAAATGAGTCAGGTTGTAACCCATATGTAATAATTTAGTGGTATAATATGTTAAAAGTCTAGTTAAAATTTGAAATCAGCAGTTGCGTAAAACGCTAATTACCTATAAATTCAAAAGGATCTTGCTTTTTTAATGAAATAGTACCCAAGAGAAAAAACTAAAGGCATGTAAACATACCAATCAACAGAAGTTCATGATAGTATCCACCGAATAACGCTAAAGAAAATATAGGACCTATACTTATCAGTTTTCCTCAAAGTACTAATACGCATTTGCCAGATTGGTTTCGCAGCCAACGCAGAAAGTTCGACTTTGAACACCTATACATACTGTTATGAGAAATTGTTTAGGAAAATAAAACCATGGGGATATAACCGTGGAAAAATAAAACTAAGGGGACATACTACTTTGATACAATCTGCGACACTCAGGAAATTGAATTTTGTCCACCTAGAATCGAAAATGACACACTGTGCCTTGAAAATTAGCTCATTCTAGAGTTATTTTGAATTGAAAATAAAGGCATAAGAATTTTTACAACTAACGCAGTAAAAAGATGTGAAAAAAGAAGAATAGGAATTACCAGCTATTTTTTAATTAAAATATATTTAAGTCTATCTTATTAGAGTTGTATATCCTGGATAATATGGAAAGCAACCGCATTTCGAAGCATTGATTTTAGTTTGTCAGACACTGAACTCAGTCAGCTGATTCTGCTCTTGATTTGATAAGCAATCTTTGTTGCAAACAAACTTTAAAATTTTCCTATTACAAAAACAGTTAACAAAGTAGCGAATTATGAAATTAAATAACAATTGGAGTGAACTCTGTAAACATTTATTCCAAGTCAAGTCAGGCGAAATCGAAACCAAATAATCCGCGCGATTGTAATTAAAATGCCAATCACGTTCTGTATGATTGACTAAGCAAATATTTATTCAGACTAAGATTAGTTTTATTGAAAGATTAAATTAGTTGCTCGCTTGAGACGCCTGATTAAATATTTGTTCTCGAATCATTTAATTTTGAAAGCATGTTTAATCAAGAATAATTTTGCTTTTAATCAAATGGCAAAATCCAGAGTCTGTTACGACCATCAGGAGTTTTCAATGGCTCTTTGGCATTGTTCCAATTAACTCCAATGCGCTAATCTAAACGACAACTAAAAACGTATGAAAGATAGTCAAAATTAGGGGACCCGCCCCCTGCTCGCTAAAGCTCGCCAACCCCCGGAGGATTGCTTTGCAATCCTCATTGGTTCGCTACGCAAACCTATGCTCGCTTTGCTCGCATCAATGAAGACATGTGTCCTAGCAGAAAGGATTGTTTACAAAATATGATATACCAAAAAAATATTTTTCAAATCTAAATTTGCTTTATTACAGAAAATATATATACAGTACCCTGGAATCAGAATTCAAATGAAAACTTTGATCAAATTTTGAGTCGAAATGTGAGCGCTGCTTTGGAAATGGAATACCCAGCATGTTGTTTGTGTGTACATTTCCATAAAGCACTCTTGAGTCACCCACACTTTTTCATTCAGTTTGTTGTCGAAAGTTATAGTGCAAGCGTCTTGTCGAACTATAATTGTTGGCCCTGAAAAGAACAGTTTTTTAAATGGCCCTGAAATGATCCTCCGCTTTCTTTGATTTGTAATTTTAATCTGCAACAGCTCGACTAAAATTATTTTTATTTTTCAGTAAAATTTCATCCGATAACGCTATAAATTCAATTGAGGCGACTTCGTGGTAAACAAACAATCGTACAATGTTGCCAAAACGCGATAACAAATAACGTCTTTTTTGCGTGCCACGTAAGAGAATTATATATATAGATAGAAGTTTACAGTAAAGTATGCATTTACAAATATTTTAACTCCGTGAAATGAATTTTCAGTACAAACAAACCAGGCAGAATTGCGCAGATTTTACTTCCACCTCATATACAATATTTTACTTCAGTCAAAATGTTCTCAAGTGAAACATACACATAGTGGTTTCTTAAAATATACCTTTATTGCCGGTTTGGAAGCGTCTGATGTTTAATTTAAAGGTACAGCAGCTGTACTGGCCGAAGTCTAAATTCTTGACACAAGCAAGGTACAACTGCTGTACCGGCGGTAGCCTAAAGGTTTATTGGTGTTGGCCAATCAACTGTCATATATCAATTCGGAATTGATTCTTAGGAATTTTTTTAGCTACGAAATATGAGTAGTGTTTTTATGTTCGAAATATGCACAAAAAATTCTTTCCGCCTAGGGTTGTCAACTTTATCTGAGACAATTCCGGGACATATTGGCCCAAACTGAAATATGAAATAAATAAATAAATGTATGTAATTTCACAATATTCTCTTCTAAGAAATCACTTAACATAACATACCTAGTTTTCCAAGGAAATTTTTTCATGTACAAAAAATAATAAGTTATTTTTATGTTTTTTTTTATTTAATTATTATACGAGCCTGATGGTCCTCTCATTTACATAGAAATAATAATAAATCTAAACCTAACCTTTTGTTGCATTGGAACTATTAAAAAATAAAAATGGTAGTGTTCGTATACAAAATTGAGATATTGTTCCTGTTCAGTTATACAGAACTGAGAGTGTGCCGAATTCTATTTCAAGAAATTCGAGTATGAAAATTTGTGTTCTTCTCCAGCCCCAATTTTAAAAATAAATTTCAAATGCAGTATAATAGAATTGAAAGGCAACTAATACCATTTTTTCACGATGGCCCCGCTCTGAATAGACCGACATATACAGTATTCGCTTTGGATAGTAGTGGGGAACGTACTTTCAATGGATTGAAACGAAGTCATGTGTAATAAAAATAACTATTTTAAAGTGTAAGTGATATTGGGGTCGATAGCTCTTTCGGAAATTCCGAGGCAAGTTGACATTAAACCGGTAGTCTGGACAGCAACTTAAATTCCGAGACAATCCCGGCTAATCCGGGACGGTTGGCAATCCTATTCATAGCCCGTTGTGTTGCTCTAGTACGACGTTAATTAAAAATTACCAACAACCCCGTGTTTCAGAGACGGAAGGGCGACGGACTTGGGATTGGTACCAGGTCGTCACCAATGGTCCGTTGTGTTGCTCCAGTGTGACGTTAACTCAACTACCCCCAACCATGTAGGTAAAAAATTGGCTGAGTTAACGTCGCATCGAAGCAACACAATGGGCTATTGGCGACGATCCGAGTTGAATCCTGAGGGGAAATATCCAAATCCAACCTGAGATAAATATTATATGGTTATTATATGAACGAAACAAATGGTCCCCAAAACACATTCACGTATATGGAGCAACTGAGGTCTCATTTGCCCCTCACTGAGTAAAACTTCCCAAAATTTGTGCCTCTGCCCTCATCAGCATCGTGAGCCCAGTACCAGATTAGCCGACCGGTTCCATAAGAAATAGTTAAATAAAAAATATTCAAGTGCTCAACCAACGAGGTTGAACCATTCCACAGTAAAAGTCGTTAATATTTTGTTACAACGTGGTAAATGAAAGAATTTTGTTAGGAAAAAAATTAAAAAAAAAAAAAACGTAAAATATAAATAATTTTCCCAATATTAATAGTAATAAAAGTACGATAACGTATATGCGGCCTCCATACTGTTTTCTTAAACCTCCTGGTGCTTCGAGTCGAAAGCTGCCCTGTTGTGGCTAGCCCTCTGATACAAAAACCTTATCCTAAACACCCAGGTGCAGAATTATATTCAGTGTTCTGCAACACAACTCCGAGCAATTACAATTGTTCTGCGGGCATTTTGTCCGAATTTTGAAAACTGCAGTAAAATCAAAAGCAGACGTAAACACACAATTATCGGCTTAATATGTATTACATATTTATAATAAAACATCCAAATTAATTAACTTACATTATTTAAAGCCAAGGCATACTTTCGCAATTTGCAATGATGTCTATAACTTCTGAAGTTAAATATTTTGTCATTGACATAGAATATGTGTTATTTGCAAAGCGTTTGTGGTAATTTGGGTGGTGTAGGGCTGTTGTTCCGGAACTAGAGAAGAAAAAATTGTGGCAAGGAACGCGCTTTGCACTGCAGAACATCGTAACTTATGATTGAAAAAAAAAACGGCCAGAATTTTGATAAAATTGAGAAAAAATTGTTCTGCAAATACTTTTTTTGTCAGCAACGTACGTCGCAGTTTTAAGCATTTTCTGCTCTCAAAGTCAAAACATCACCAGTTTTTAATAATTGACAATTTGATGTTTCTTCTTGGATCTTTATGTCCCCTTGGAGATAAAAGGACAATTAAGTCTCGATTAGGTATCTCATTAGCAAAACCGATAGGATGTTCATGGACGAGATATCCCGTCATTAGTAAAATTGACCATATCTTGGACGAGATATCTCGTCGAGACTGCTTGGAGGGTTAATATGTGCTTGAACTTAACGACATTTAGACTTGCCACATGTACAAAGAACAATCCACTCTTAAATTAAGTGAAACAGAATTCCATTTAATATCTTTAGAATACTTTAGACAAAATTTGTACTATACTTTAATGAAAAGTAAATTTTTTTTAATTTAAAAACTATTTTTGATGTTTATTTTATATTTTTACATTGTGCCGAACAGGCAAAAAATACTCAAACGTCTGAAAGAAGACACGTGACTAATTGAATCGTCAGGTTTAAGAAGGGAATAAGTCCAAAAATCAAGTTATTGAGAAATCGAACAAAATTGTATAAGTGGTAGAGTGGTTTTCAAACCTTACGCTCAATTCATGGTGCCATATCTGCCTCTAGGGACTGGCTTTTGTTTCCTTATTACCACTCACGTGTAGAGCGAAGCTTAGTTTACTTTAGTACTTGAAACTTAGTACTTTAGGGTACAAAAAGTTATTTTGCCATTTTTTGGTCTTTATTCCCTTCTTAAACCTGATGATTCAATTATAAGACACGAGTTTAATAGGAGCTATGTGTAGGTAGGTAATTTACTTAATGTCACTCTAGACAACATAACGGTTACCAACGGTCTGGGATCAATCCCGAAGAGAAAGATATGAGTACAACACCGTAATATTGAACTACGGTCAAATTACGATAGAAGATATGGGGAACGGGATGCAGAAGCGTGCAAACGAAACACCCTCCTATAAATATAAAATCCAGATGTCACCAGACCATACTTGTATATAAACTGTTTAAATATTTCATGTACTCCTTATCTAACTTCAAGCATATAAACAAGCATGACTTACTCAAAAGAGATCAGTGAACAGTTGTGGTTCTTGGAAAAAAAATGCAAATCCATGTAAAATAAAAATAAAATGAGTTTGATCTCGCACGTGAAATTGGTGTTCCAGGCTGTTCAAAACCGATTTCGTGACAGAATTTATTAATAGGTATTGACTAAATAGTTCTTATTTTGTCTTAATACAAACATCTGAATTGAATGGAGATATTTTGTCGAGTTCAAAATAAATTTAGTCGTGAGGTAGAGAAAAACATATAATTTATGTAATTTTCCTAACAAACCCTTTTTTTCCGAGTTTCCTAAAACAGACTCCTTTGACTTTTCTGGGTGGGTCTTGTCCGTCATTGTTCGGAATCCCTTTTAAGCTGTGGATACCAGCCCAATTAGCACTCGTGTAGCAAATAAAATGACCGTAGATCAACGAAGCAAAATTTTAAAAAGAGCCAGTTAAAAGTTTTCCGGTTTAAATTCGAGATATCTAGATTATGACATCCATCGGAATTCATTCTGTCCTAGGTTCGAATCCTGATCTGGACATGGATGCTATGATCCTCATCTGAACATATATGCTAAATTCATGCATGATAAAATCCATCAAATGATCTGGGCATGGATTTACCATGAATGTCCAGATCAGGATTCCATCAGGCATCCATGCCAAGCAGAGGTTCAGAATCCATTGTAATCCATAGGCTTAAGTATAAGTCCTCATGCTACCGTTTCACGTCAAATTATCGGTTAAGCGTTATTCGGAGCAGTCAATAAATTATCATACTTAGCCGTTGTGTCCGCTATATCCATTTGTGTGAACGTTAAACCCATAGGCCTGTAACTCACTAGTAAACCTGTAACTGAACCTGTTCCAAACTGTCAACAGATCGGGGCAAGGGACAATTTGTTTTTCCATTTGGAACTTCATCATCCCTTGGAGTATGTCGTAATAAAAAATACACATTAGTCCAATATCAGCTCAACAAAGTTGCGTGTGGTAAAATCTAAATTCAGTCCAATTTTCGTCATTTGTGCAAATGACAAGGCACTAACACAATGACAAAGAAAACACAGAAATTGGGTAGGTCTATGATCAGTGTGATCTTCCTTCCATCACGTTCCAAATCAATCAGATTGAATTCCCCATCGGGTAGGGAAGATGCGCGTTTCAATTCCCTTCCATAGGGATTATCAAAAATCTGTGGCTTAAATTGCCACAGAGTAAGAAGGCAGCTTTGTATCACTACGAGGTATCCTCTCGTCATTAGTAAAACCTTCCAGATTCAGATGGCCAAGGTATCTCGTCGAAACACTTGAAGGGTTAATGAGTTAAATTGAAAATTTCGCTTTCATCAATAAAATCTGCTTGATTAGTGGTGAATGAAATTATTGAATAATTAAACTGCTTAGAAATTTGTGTATCACCTCTTCATGTCCAGTTTCAGTGCTCTCCAATTAACTAAATGAACGGAAAAGGTGCGTGAAATTGCTCATTTGCATCTACCTACATTTTTTCGTTGCAAACAAATTAAAAGTGAAGAATTTTGGAGGGATTTCATATTAAATTAGTGGACTTCTTTTTTTAATCTTTCCTTTTCAAACTGAAACAAGCTTCAATGTGTTTCCTCATTATTAAAAGGGTTTCATTAAAATTCGACTCTGAAATTAGTTCCTAATGAATTGGTTCTTCAGATATATTAAAAAAATCAGAATGTAAAAAGCAGTTTTCTGTGACGGTTGTTTTTTAGTTGGATGAAACCAATTGGAAGTTCTAATTAATAGCATACCACTGCTATGCGTGGATATTTTTCGGAAAGGAAATGGGAAATCAAAACAAAATATGTTTGTTCGGTCAATTATTTTTCGATTAAATATATACACTGAGATGAATTTTAAATTACAAAAAAGATTTGGGGGTTAATTTTGTCTTTATTTCACCAGATCCTGCTGTATAAAATATCTCGTCACAAGAAGAAAACTTTCTAGATCTTTAACTCGTCGTCATCAAACAATCAGCAATATCGATGACGAGATAACCTTTATTAGAAACATTGGTCAGATCTTCACTAACGAACCATCTCGTCCAATATTTATGTATTCTGTCCAATATTATAATTAATTTCTGTTATTATGATATATATATATCATAATAACAGAAATTATAAGCCTGCAGTCGTGACGGAGTAACAAGAATGGTCTAAGGCAAAATGAAAGGATGGTCCATTGCGAAGTGTAATTGCTGGTTCCACAAAAAGAGGCAGAAATTCTCTTACCAAATCGTTATTACTTCAATAACATACTATTAACATTATCAGGCGTGGATGTTGTTGAGGGGAAGGAGGTTTGTACGGTTCTGAGACTTCCTGTTCTAAGGGCTCATGGAAAAAGTGCATAGTTCACAATGAACTCACCAGAGGGATAAGAGTTAAAAGAAGGACTATTGGACAAAAGAGACGAAAGACGGAGAGGAAAATAGAGTGTTCGGGGACTGGTCTCTGGTGAGAATTGTATTAGGGAGTTATTTTTAGGTATCATTTAATATATATATATATATATTTTTTTTTCTAAAACAAAACTGTATATATATATATATATATATATATAGTGCCGGGCCCGATCAACTTGAAACGGCGCTGCCTGGGGACACTTCTTCTTCACTTTTTTCTTTACTGACGAATCCACTCTTTCCATTTGTGTCCTGACTACAATTGCTGACGTATCTGGAGACATCCAGGATAGCTTGAGGATCCTTATATTACTATAGCACGCCACACATGCCCACAACAGAGCTTTATGATCTGGGGTGCCATCTCCTTTGAAAACCGTTAGTTGATAAATGAGAAAAATAACCAACAAAATCGTTGTAAATTATTCTAATCAAAGGAAAGGACCAATATAATCGTTTAAAAGGATTTTAATCTTAGGAAAGGGCCAGCAGAATCTTTCCAATGGTTGAAAGAATCCGTGCATTTTTTCTACCTTCCAATAAGTGTTTATTTAATCATGTGTTATGGGGTAAAAACAAAGATACACTCTTTAGAAATCTCGAGACGCTTAAAGGGTTAAATTATAGGGAATTTTGTTTAGGCTATAACTATTTCTGTAGACCCCGCCATGCTGCTATTATGTCACACAATAAGCAGCTCTATTCCAGCGATTAACCAGAAACTGCCAACTTCCTTCAACCGCTATAGAGTTATTGGAAGCGAGAAATATTACGCAACTCTGGTGTGTATAATGGAGGCTGTAAAATTTTAAACATGTATGTACTTTGGAATGGAGTTACTATACAGTTGAAACTATTTTAATTCCATTCCTCGTAATTAGATTCTACGTTGGAACGATTGTAGAGTTAAATGAATAGATGCTTTTGGTATAATTAGAAACGTACAATTTCCTTCGTGTATTTTAATACTATTTTTGTTTCATCTCTATCCTGGTGGACTCGTTTGGGTATGTTAACCCTTTAAGAGGTTTACCTTTAGACTGTGGCCGGTACAGCAGTTGTAGCAGGATCGCGCCAAGAAAGAATTTAGACAACGGCCAGTACATCAGTTGTACCTTGAAAGTTATAACATCCACACCAAGAAAGAATCGCGCTTGTTATAATCTATAACCGTAGTCAAAAGGTTAAACATATATCCGTTCTGCAATTGGTCTTCCATGAATGACTGCCAGTTCTTCACTTCTTGATCAGTATAATCGCTAGGGAGTATAGTATCTTACTTAGCATCTATTATTCTTTCGGGGCCTTGGTAGATCAGCTAGATGACTAATGGATTGGCAATGGAAGGGTTTACAGTTCGAAACTCGATCCAGCCAAAGACCGTCGTGTACGCGGGGGCAGGTTGCACGTTAAATCTGTCGTGGCCTCGAATGTCCTTACGTCGGCATGGTGTGGATGTTTGGAGAGTGGGGTATCATCTCAAGTGTTGACCTCGCCACTTGACCGTGATTCAAAATGACACGGTGTTGTCCACGTGTCTTTCCCTTCGGAGTGATCACGCACCTACGCCAGTACCTCGTTGTGTTGGTCCAGTGTGAAGTTTATTAACTACTTACCTATGATTCCTTCAACCACTAGATGCGATTATTTAGCCAAAATGTGTACATTACGCATTTGGAGATGTTCACCCTATGAAGACATTTGCACATTTAAAAAATATTTTAAATAGCATTTCTGAGTCTCAAAATATTTTAATTATCTGATTAAATCTCTTTTGAGGAAAAGATTTTTCTCAGCACTGCAAGGTAGAAGCTGTCAGTGACATAAAGAATACGATAATTCATTTTGCTAACTTTATAAGTACTCGAAATTGTCCTTTTTTTGCTACTTATATTCCTTTTTATAGTTATTAACGCGACTCTCTCTCTCTCTTTCTTTCCTGTCTAAATGGAATTTTTTTACAATTCATATAATTCTGTTATTAATTATGATATGGGGTAAGCTGTTAATAATTGGGTACTATTATAATTATCGGAACGGAAGCATCAGTTACGGAGCTATAATTCCTTTCGTTGATCATATACGACTTTTATGAACAAAACATTAAGTACATAAATTCATAAAACTAGCATTTATCTTACTAAGTATCTGATGACATTTTCTGTCAAGCTAAGCAAGTGGTGCGGTAGTGTTTGTCCGCCGATATGTGTCTCGTGTATTTATTCCAAACGTGGTGTTAACTTTTTTTCGAATACGATTTCGACACTGCCAATAGAAGTTCCAAAAATGAATTCCGATATATATGGGCCCTCGCCGAATTGATATCTGCCCTATAACCCAAAATAAACCGATCGAATTGATAAGTGATAGTTCATTGATAATGAATTCCGATATATATGGGCCCTCGCCGAATTGATATCTGTCCTAAAACCCAAATTAAACTGATCGAATTGATAAATGATAGTTCATTGATAAACACCAATTAGATTGCACGCCAATTGATGCCAAAATAACGATAAACTATGTTTTAATATAAACCCAACGAAAGCATCTGGGAAACGGAAGTAGAGTTTCAACATTCCGTCTGGTTTGTTTACACAGAAAATCCCTTTCACAAGGAGAATCATCGACTCTATTCGCCACTGATCCGTGAGTGTTCCACTTCACTGTTACACTAATAGCCAAACACGTAACGTTTCTATCAAAGTCCTATCCAAACAGGAATATTATATATTCTCTCCCTTACGAGAAGAGTTGAAAGCGTCCGTTACCTGACGCGCATGGACTGCTTTCCAATGAGGCAGAAATCCTAAGTTAATTTTCGTTCGAATCCTGTTCTCAAACACTAGTTGCTTCAATATTCATGTTCGAATTTAGTTCCCCCTAAAAGTCTGAGAACCTTAAGAGCAGTGGGGAGAAGTGAAACGATGGAAGCCAAAACGACTCTATCAATCTGAAAATCTGGTCGTGATTGTATTTTTCTTTCTACCCATGTTTGTATCAAATGTCTTTTACTATTCTCAGATATAGAAGGCCGTTATAATCGTGTATTTTTGGAACAAAAATGCTTTTAAGCGAAATAGAGAACCCAAATTTACTTTTGGCAGTTTCTTAGAGGAGAACGTGAAACCCATTACTTCGTGCTTTCCTACAATCGAGTAAGAGATAGATACTTTTTTGATGTACTGGGTTTGAAGTTAAGGTGAATGTTTTCATTTGTAATAATAACGGTGTTCATGTTTAAAAAATTCCAAGCATGTATTCCAGATATAATTGACAAATAATTCGAACTTACAATTTTATCAATTCTCTTCAAATTCTTACAAATTCTCAGAAAGTAGCTGATGTTCTGAATGGTCTATATTTATTCTGTAAATTCTAACATTCGAGGAAACATTATCAAGTATTTACATTATCAAGCAAGTTCCATTATCAAGTATTTCATCAATGTAACATTTTAACTCACCTGGTAGTTGTAAAAATAATTAGAAAAAAACTGAGCAGATTTTAATCTCGCCATCAAAAACCCGGCAGTATCTTGATGACAAGGTATCTTGTCATAAACAAAATTAGTCAGATCTTGATGGACGAGATAACTCGTCGAAACCACTATGAAGTGTAAGATTGTTCTACTGTTTACCAACTTAAAATTCATCGGAGACAAGTAAAAACAAACGATTTATCCAGTCACGATATAAAACTGAGGATTACTGTGTTATTTTGTATTTATATAATCCCTTGGATAAAATCTTTCTGTGGAATGTTTCTATTGGACCTTTTCTTAGAATCGAATTCTTTAAAACGATTCGCTTGACCCATTCTGAAAAATAGAATCCTTTGGGAAATCATCTATTGCCCATTTCCTTATAATAGATTCCTTTGAAACGATTATATTGACTCATTGTGTAGAATAGAATCCTTTGAATATAACGAATTGCTCATTTCCATGTAATAGAATCCTTTGAAAAGATTCTATTTGTCAAGAAGTCAATAGTGGTTAGAAGTCATAAAGGGAATATTGCATGCTCCAAAGTGGAATTAGATTTACGGAATTGCTGCAGTCTTCTAAGTGTGTAAGCTTTAAGTAAAAATATTTTAACCTGTAATTCTTTAGATGAAATTTTTCTCTGGAATTATTCCATTTGACTTTTCCTTAGAATCGAATGCTTTAAAAATTATTCTCTCTTGTCCCATTGGGAAGAATAGAAACCTTTGGAAATAATCTGTTCTGATTTCCTTATAACAGAAGCCTTTCAAACGATTTTATTGGCCTAATCTGTAGAATAGAATCCTTTGAAAATAATTTATTGTCCAGTTCCTGGTCATGGAATTTTTTCAAACGATTCTACGATTTTCGACAATATCTCTAATTAGTGGTCGTCATGGCTTAGTGCATTCGCCTGCTGCGCTAACAACCTGTGATTTGTATGAGTAATTTCGATTCATCCCTGGGTGTATGTATTTTTCTCTTCTATGTCAGTGATTCTACCTTTGCGTGTGTTTCCATTTACATGATATTGTTTGTAGCAATCTTACGCTATAAAACCCTCCCAAACAACTAACCTCTAATTTTGGTCATTTAAATTGTATTTTTGTTTTTACAACTTATAAATGGCATCTTCCCTTCTTTTGACAGCACAGAAGCATTTAATTGCTAGAATGATATGCACAAGCCACAACACAAACACATTGACACAGAGGATGAATCTATCTCTTACGATATATTGACGGCATTTTAACTGCAGTGATTCAAAATGTGATAGCGATTTCTGCTGCAGTGCAGGAAATTAATTTAGCCGTTTGGTTTTAAACATCGTGGCAAGAGTTGTTAAAAGTTACGAAAGTCAATTGTTTCGCTTTAAGTCAACATAGGGTACTCTTAACGCATAAAATATGGAAATCGCTTCCGCACCGAGATTACCATCAATGCCCACAGTTTATCTTTTGTCTAGTTACACATAATACCTCTTTTGTTTAACATTTGTTTACGAATTTATGTAAATTTTGAGGTGGTTGCATAAATGAAGAGTATGGAAATTTTCAAAATTAGCGGTTCCAGTAGCCCAGACCAAAGAATAATTTAGGAACTTCCATGAGTACCTACTCTTATCTCTTAATTTTGTTTGATTAATGTTTTGATGAAAAATTTGAGGGACAATAGCACTTTCCGCGCTATTATGTGAACTAGCATTAAGTGTCACCCACTTAAAGTTATCACGTAAAGATAAATGTTATCATACGTTCTAACGTAATAAATAAATTAGTGATCATTAAACTTCGGCCCCTAATGGTTGGTTAGTTTAAGTTTATAGGTTGGTTAGTTATGTTTAAAGGCACCAGGTCCAATAATGGAATGTTTGTCCGTTTTTTGACTCTAGTACGACGTTAGTTAAAAATATCATAGTTAGGTTAGTGGGGAAGTTTGGAGAGTGAGATGCCAGCTCAGGTGTTGCCTCGTCATCTGAGCGTGGTTTAAAATTACGTGTTGTTTTCATCCGAGCTTTCCCTAAGGGGATTGATCTCGGGCCGTCGTCAATAGCCCGTTGTGTTTCTCTAGTACGGTGTTAATTATAAAATTACTAAAAAATTAAAAAAATATCTTATATACCAAATATCAATAATGGAATGTTTCGGTTTAATGAAAGTTCATATTAATAACAACAATGAACTTTCAAAAAATTATATTCAAAATATGCTGAAAGTTTTTTAGTTATTTCTTCAAAAAAATAAATTTTTTGAATCATTCAAACCTTGAAAAAGAATTGCTCGAAATTTAATCATGATCTAGATCAGTGTTTCCCAACCTTTTTTGTGCTATGACCCACCCAAGCCTTTCTAAAATTCTTATGACCCCCCCCCCCTCTAACATATACATAATTTTTAATACTAAAAAATTGAAATGTTCACTAAAGAAACTTGAATTAACTTTTAGGAAAAAATCACTTGGAAATTATTGAGCAAACACAGTAAGTAAATTTTCAAAACATATAATAGAGAACTGAAATTTAAGTAGAAAATAATTTTAATGAAAGATTTTTCTATATTATTTCAATTATTGGTGATTGTTTATTATTTAAATTTAGTGAGATTCTTGCGCTTGATGCTTGCAGCAAAGAGATTTTATGTCAGGTTCCAATTTAGTTAACTTCAGTCTCCAGTTTCCCTGTTTTGTTATATCCAGCCGATTTCTTCTTTTAGCAGCAAATCATTTATGGAACTAAATCCGCATTCAGCTAAATATGAAGATGGAAACGGTAACAATAGTTATCTTGCACATTTGTATATTTAATTTCGATTTCCTCACCAAGCCATGCCATCGCTCCTTTTATATTAAATAAAGTTTTAATTGACTCATCATTTCGAATTTCTGCTGGTTTTTCTTGATACTGTACATTTGAAATATCAGACAAATCCACTAACATTGGTTGCATCATCCAAGTTGAGAAATCAATTTTTGTCAAATCAAAAAAAAATTTTTTTTTTTTGTTAATCAGCCGGTAAAATTTTCAGATGATCGGCAGTAACATGTTTAGCGGTATCAATCACTTCACAGTTTTAAAGCCGATGAAACTTTTCAAAATTTGTTGTAACTATATGTCTGACATAATTCAATAAAGGTAATAAAACCAAATATCTTTGCTTTTGCATCGACAGTAGTGTTATTTGTTCCTTGAAGTTGTTTATTTAATATATTTAGTTTTTCAAACTTACATCGACTAAGTAACTCACAAATGCCTTACCATCGACAATTCAGGTTTGTCGCTAAAAAACCTGAAAACCTGAATTAAAAGTACCTAAGAGTATCAAATAGTTCCATATATCTTTTCAAGCAGTTCCCTTTCGAGAGCCATCTTACTTCAGTGTGAAGTATAAGTCTCACATTGTCTTCATTTTGTTCTTCACAAAATAACTTGAAGAGACGATCCCATTTGGCACTAGCTGTAATAGCATTGCTACACTTTATAACTAAATTTAGTACTTCATTTAGAATAGACGAAATGTCTTTAGCTTCCATGTTTTCCCTGTGAATAACACAACGCACAAGAAACATTTTTGGATTTTCATCTTTTATCAATTTTAAGCAACCATTTTTCTTCCCCATCATATTAGGAGCACCATCTGCAGCACAAGATGTTATATTTTTCATTGGCATATTATTGACGTCTAAGTAATTTTTCAGCTTACTATATCTATCTTTGGAGGTAGTGGTGCTTTCTAATGATTTACAGAACAATATTTCTTCAGCAAAATCACCTTTATCAATGTATCTTACGTAAGGTATAAGTACCGGCTTCAATGTCTCTCAAAGTTGATTCATCTATTTGCACCGAGAATTTTCTTGTTTTCAGCTTTTCAACAAGTTGTATTTCAATATCCTCACTCATTCCGTCTATTCTTCTGCTAACAGTATTGTTACTTAGTGCAATAGCTTCTTTGTTATCTTTTTCCAGAACCGTTTTAAGAAATGCTGATATTAATGGTTTGATTAAGTTCTGCACTATAGTATGACTTTTCCCATATTTCTATCGATGAGTAATGAAATTTGATAACTAGCCTCAAGAGTATGACTGGTAGTTGCATTATGAGCAGTAAATAAAGACATTAATGTTGCTCTTTTTTCAAATTTTTCTTTAAAATTTGAAAGCAATTCATATCTGAATTAATATGAGCATTATGTTTCGCCTTCAAATGTGCCTAAATACGACCTCGTTTCATTGATTCGTTGGTCAAGCATTGTTGGTATAAAAGACAAAAAATGACCGTTCATCGAGGACAGCGGGTATGAAACCAAATTTTAAATATTCCTCTGAATACTGAAGAATTTTTTTCTTGCTTCCACCACTTATTCCACTATGGGCTGAAATAAATAAATGTAAGATCAATTAAAAACTAAAAAAATAATATTAACTGGAGTAAACGTAGACTAAAAATGCACATTTAAATATGTATGGAACATTACCGTGGCACTTTAAAAATTAGCGACTGTGAATTTATGTATCCATTTATATATCACTTATACAGAGACTGTTCGCACATTTTTTAGATAATGTATATTGTATTCACAAAACTAAATTACCTAAAATTCTTGTGTTTTAAATTTTCTATTTGATAGCTCTTATTCTGAACTATCTGAACACCGTAATTTCCAGGATAATAATGCCTTTTGAAGTGTCAGAAGAGGTATTCTAACCCATTCCTCCTGAACAGCTTTCCAGAGTCCTGTAAGGGTTGTGGGACGACGTTTGGATAATGCACAAAAATCCATAGGTGATACTTGGGGAGATTTAGTAGGGATATCAGTGAAGGGTATTGCCTTGATACCGGTTTTTTGTTCCATTTCTTTTAGGAAATTTACGGTGGATTTTGATGTGTGACTGCTAGTTTTGTCTTGATGGAGTTTCACAGATTGATGGCACTGTGGGTAAAGCGATGGTATTTCATTCAGAAAAATTGACGATAAAATAGGTTCCTGATAGTATTTGTAGTTAATCTTGACATTTTTTCACTCTCTTTATTTTTAACTTGCCATTATATGAAAAACCAGCAACAATCATGAATCCCTTAGAAAAACTTTCTTTCGATTCTGTGAACCATGTACTTAAATTTTTTTCTCCCCTTTTATGAGCCGACCAACCGGTATAGTGGTTAAGGTGTTAGCCTCTAGATCGAAAGGTTCCTGGTTCGAATCCGGGCCCGGGCATGGATGTTTGTAAACGTATGGTGTAGAGGCGGCTGGTGCACCTTAAATCTGTCGTGGCCGAAAGTCCTCACGTTGGGTTGGCGTGGAAGTTTGGAGAGTGAGATGCCAGCTCAGGTGTTGCCTCGTCATCTGAGCGTGGTTTAAAATTACGTGTTGTTTTCATCCGAGCTTTCCCTAAGGGGATTGATCTCGGGCCGTCGTCAATAGCCCGTTGTGTTTCTCTAGTACGGTGTTAATTATAAAATTACTAAAAAATTAAAAAAATATCTTATATACCAAATATCAATAATGGAATGTTTCGGTTTAATGAAAGTTCATATTAATAACAACAATGAACTTTCAAAAAATTATATTCAAAATATGCTGAAAGTTTTTTAGTTATTTCTTCAAAAAAATAAATTTTTTGAATCATTCAAACCTTGAAAAAGAATTGCTCGAAATTTAATCATGATCTAGATCAGTGTTTCCCAACCTTTTTTGTGCTATGACCCACCCAAGCCTTCCTAAAATTCTTATGAACCCCCCCCCCCCTCTAACATATACATAATTTTTAATACTCAAAATTTGAAATGTTCACTAAAGAAACTTGAATTAATTTTTAAGAAAAAATCACTTGGAAATTATTGAGCAAACACAGTAAGTAAATTTTCAAAACATATAATAGAGAACTGAAATTTAAGTAGAAAATAATTTTAATGAAAGATTTTTCTATATTACTTCAATTATTGGTGATTGTTTATTATTTAAATTTAGTGAGATTCTTACGCTTGATGCTTGCTGCAAAGAGATTTTATGTCAGGTTCCAATTTAGTTAACTTCAGTCTCCAGTTTCCCTGTTTTGTTATATCCAGCCGATTTCTTCTTTTAGCAGCAAATCATTTATGGAACTAAATCCGCATTCAGCTAAATATGAAGATGGAAACGGTAACAATAGTTATCTTGCACATTTGTATATTTAATTTCGATTTCCTCACCAAGCCATGCCATCGCTCCTTTTATATTAAATAAAGTTTTAATTGACTCATCATTTCGAATTTCTGCTGGTTTTTCTTGATACTGTACATTTGAAATATCAGACAAATCCACAAACATTGGTTGCATCATCCAAGTTGAGAAATCAATTTTTGTCAAATCAAAAAATCTTTTTTTTTTTTTTTTGTTAATCAGCCGGTAAAATTTTCAGATGATCGGCAGTAACATGTTTAGCGGTATCAATCACTTCACAGTTTTAAAGCCAATGAAACTTTTCAAAATTTGTTGTAACTATATGTCTGACATAGTTCAATAAAGGTAATAAAACCAAATATCTTTGCTTTTGCATCGACAGTAGTGTTATTTGTTCCTTGAAGTTGTTTATTTAATATGTTTAGTTTTTCAAACTTACATCGACTAAGTAACTCACAAATGCCTTACCATCGACAGTTCAGGTTTATCGCTAAAAAACCTGAAAACCTGAATTAAAAGTACCTAAGAGTATCAAATAGTTCCATATATCTTTTCAAGCAGTTCCCTTTCGAGAGCCATCTTACTTCAGTGTGAAGTATAAGTCTCACATGGTCTTCATTTTGTTCTTCACAAAATAACTTGAAGAGACGATCCCATTTGGCACTAGCTGTAATAGCATTGCTACACTTTATAACTAAATTTAGTACTTCATTTAGAATAGACGAAATGTCTTTAGCTTCCATGTTTTCCCTGTGAATAACACAACGCACAAGAAACATTTTTGGATTTTCATCTTTTATCAATTTTAAGCAACCATTTTTCTTCCCCATCATATTAGGAGCACCATCTGCAGCACAAGATGTTATATTTTTCATTAGCATATTATTGACGTCTAAGTAATTTTTCAGCTTACTATATCTATCTTTGGAGGTAGTGGTGCTTTCTAATGATTTACAGAACAATATTTCTTCAGCAAAATCACCTTTATCAATGTATCTTACGTAAGGTATAAGTACCGGCTTCAATGTCTCTCCAAGTTGATTCATCCATTTGCACCGAGAATTTTCTTGTTTTCAGCTTTTCAACAAGTTGTATTTCAATATCCTCACTCATTCCGTCTATTCTTCTGCTAACAGTATTGTTACTTAGTGCAATAGCTTCTTTGTTATCTTTTTCCAGAACCGTTTTAAGAAATGCTGATATTAATGGTTTGATTAAGTTCTGCACTATAGTATGACTTTTCCCATATTTCTATCGATGAGTAATGAAATTTGATAACTAGCCTCAAGAGTACGACTGGTAGTTGCATTATGAGCAGTAAATAAAGACATTAATGTTGCTCTTTTTTCAAATTTTTCTTTAAAATTTGAAAGCAATTCATATCTGAATTAATATGAGCATTATGTTTCGCCTTCAAATGTGCCTAAATACGACCTCGTTTCATTGATTCGTTGGTCAAGCATTGTTGGTATAAAAGACAAAAAATGACCGTTCATCGAGGACAGTGGGTATGAAACCAAATTTTAAATATTCCTCTGAATACTGAAGAATTTTTTTCTTGCTTCCACCACTTATTCCACTATGGGCTGAAATAAATAAATATAAGATCAATTAAAAACTAAAAAAATAATATTAACTGGAGTAAACGTAGACTAAAAATGCACATTTAAATATGTATGGAACATTACCGTGGCACTTTAAAAATTAGCGACTGTGAATTTATGTATCCATTTATATATCACTTATACAGAGGCTGTTCGCACATTTTTTAGATAATGTATATTGTATTCACAAAACTAAATTACATAAAATTCTTGTGTTTTAAATTTTCTATTTGATAGCTCTTATTCTGAACTATCTTTCGACGCCGTAATTTCCAGGATAATAATGCCTTTTGAAGTGTCAGAAGAGGTATTCTATCCCATTCCTCCTGAACAGCTTTCCAGAGTCCTGTAAGGGTTGTGGGACGACGTTTGGATAATGCACCAAAAATCCATAGGTGATACTTCGGGAGATTTAGTAGGGATATCAGTGAAGGGTATGGCCTTGATACCGGTTTTTTGTTCCATTTCTTTTAGGAAATTTACAGTGGATTTTTATGTGTGACTGCTAGTTTTGTCTTGATGGAGTTCCACAGATTGATGGCACTGTGGGTAAAGCGATGGTATTTCATTCAGAAAAATTGACGATAAAATATGTTCCTGATAGTATTTGGAGTTAATCTTGACATTTTTACCACTCTCTTTATTTTTAATTTTCCATTATATGAAAAACCAGCAACAATCATGAATCCCTTAGAAAAACTTTCTTTCGATTCTGTGAACCATGTACTTAAAAAATTTTCTCCCCTTTTATGATAATAAATGGTTATTTTTTTGCTGTAACCATTTAAATATACCCATGATTCATCTATTGTGACAATTTTTTTTCCATTTTTCTTTGGATAAGTGTTTTTTATATAGAATTCGGCAGCGTGTCCTGCGTTCAGCGATATGCTTTGGAGAAAGACGATGCACATTGCGTTTTTTCGCTTCCTTAAGATTTAAATCAACGTTTATCATTTTGTTTACAGCGGGCACCGAGCATTTTATAAGTTTTTGCAACTGTCCTTTGACTAGGGAGATTTTCTTTTAACATTAAACAACGTACCTTTGCAATAGTCGAAGATGTCCGTATCTTCCTTGGATACTTGTTTGGAATTTTTGTCCCACTTGAGGCTCCAATTTGACGTTTTTTTCTTTCTTGTTGATGATATTACATATCGACGCTTTAGATATCACAAAATCATGACTCTCACATCGTTTTTGGATAACGGAATATGAATATTTCTCTTCGGAAAGAGCTTAAATATAGCCTTTGAACCACTGCTTCGTTAAAAACACCATTTTGAATAAAAGCAAACCTCTCAAGCCGCATACGATAATTTTGACTTTTAAAAACATAGTACGAACTGCCGTGCGATCGAACAGCGACAAAGTGAATGAAATAGGAGCATGAATGGGCGATAAGATGCTAAAAAATTGTATCCTATAACGGTTTGAAGCAAACACTTATCCACTTGATTCACTCACGCAGACACATTCACTGACAATGATGCATTGTCGTTGATTCTTTTAACAAAACTCCTCAGCGCCACATCTTTAGATGTGTAGGGGCTTCACTAACCCGGGATACCCTAGTGATATATTCGTTTCCTATGGGATTTACTATCTCTGGCAAACACGAGGATGCGGCCCCAAGATGCCCAAGCGATCTTACTATACTTTCTCCTCTCTCTCTCTCCATCCTTTCTTTTCAACAATTACTTGACAATGTCTCTTGTGTCCAGCGCAGATCGGACAAACCTATTGCAAATAGTTTATTAGAGATTTAAGGATTCTGGGGATAATTGCAATATGGTAAATGCGGTGCGATAATATTTCGAGAAAGTTACGAAGCGATGTAGTTACGAACACAGCTTTAATGAGATCTGCGAGATACTACACAAACTACGTCCGTTCTGAAAGTGCGATATCTTACAAGAACAGTTGTTCTTGTTTTCTAGTTGCTACTTATTCTAGTAAACGGACATCGATAGATGACAGTACGTTAATTCTGGTATGATTAAGAACATGAAATATTATGTGCGATTACGAAAAAGAACATGAAATATTATGTGCGATAACGAAAAAGAAGATGAAATATTATGTGCGATTACGAAAAAGAACATGAAATATTATGTGCGATTACGAAAAAGAAGATGAAATATTATGTGCGATTACGTAAAAGAAGATGAAATATTATGTGCGATAACGAAAAAGAACATGAAATATTATGTGCGATTACGAAAAAGAAGATGAAATATTATGTGCAATTACGAAAAAGAACATGAAATATTATGTGCGATTACGAAAAAGAAGATGAAATATTATGTGCGATTACGAAAAAGAACATGAAATATTATGTGCGATTACGAAAAAGAACATGAAATATTATGTGCGATTACGAAAAAGAACATGAAATATTATGTGCGATTACGAAAAAGAACATGAATTAAATACAATTATTTTACAATTCAAAATATTTTTTTATGTCACCAGATGCTTTTGAGGAAAATAGAGTCCGATATATAGACAAATTAGCACACAATACTCATCCTCATTAGTGATAATAGTGAGTAATAATTGCGCTTATGTGCTCAATTAATTCTTTATTTCACATTAGTAAACAGCTTTATACTTTCAGTTCCAAGTTGTCTTATTTCTAAATTAGCTTTTTGAAATTCTAAACTAACTTACACATGAATATCGGTGAAATTCAAAAATTATATCGACAGCTACATTTGTAGTTTACTATCAGTTGATAATTTTTTTCGGACAGAGAGGCGGAAAATAATTCTATTTGGAAAGGGGATGTTGAGTCAAAACGTTTTGGTAACTTTGCTCTTACGAATCCAAATGGGTGGTTGCGTTGGTTTTTATGTAGCGAGTGCCATATTTGGCTAAGATGCTCCAAACACAATGCAGACAACGTCAAGTAATATAAATCCAGACGGTTCTTGCGGACAAACATCCCTGTGTTTAATACGGTATATATGTGTTCCTTACCTTCCCTTGAAGTGCATACAGACAGTTTTGAAACACCCTATGAAACGATAATTTGGGGGCATATTTGTTTCGGTGTCTGTTTTGGTTGAGCTATAGGACAAATATGGTCCTTCCACTATAAAGCCCCAAAACAACCAACCCTTTTAAGTTATAGGTCCCTGTATAGTTATTTATCGTGTTACAAAAAGATGACCGTAGAGGGACGAGCTCAGGTGCGACACTAAGAAACTTTAAAGTAGTTTTTCGTGTCCAAATATCTACTCAGGCCGGTAGCAGAGCCAAGACACGGAATCTACTGAGTAAAATAGAAAGTACAATCCTTCCCAAATCCAATATTTAAACCCAGATACTGGGATCTCATCTATTAAAATAAAAGCATGTTTTTATCAATAGTTTTCTCTTTCATCCATTCTATAGAAATTCTTTCATCTCGGACAGGGTTGAGAGGGATGAACCTGCATCCATTTCTTCATCGAAAGCGGCTTAGAGACAACCTCTAAGTCGCACTGGCGACTTTACCTGCACGCCTCCCCCTTTTTCATTTCCCTTCTCTCTCCGCGATCGAATCCTTTTGAAATCTTTAAAAGACGTCAGAGGACGGGAAGTATTGGATATTTTGGGAAAGGTGCATTGTGTGTGTGTAATTCTGAGCAGAGAATTCCGAGTGTATAAAAACTGCGAGAAGTTGCGTGAGGCCTTTTTCCCATTCCCTTCGACTGGAGAGAGGGATTCTTGTGAGGCGATCAATTCTGAAACGTGATCGGAGAGGGATTTGGCGAGGAGCGCCTCAGACCGCGCCTCATCGGGCCAATGCCGTTAAGTGTTTCGGTTGGTGAGGTACGAAAAGGGATGGAGTAGGGGATGGGAGAGATGAAATGCAAAGCAGGTGCTGTCTTCGCTCGGTTTTGCGAACGTCTCAAATTGGATTGGAACCCTTGTATTTGCCCGGGTTCTTTACGGGTTATGAATGATTTCGTCCACCCTGTGATCCGTTTTGAATTGGCGGTATCTGTTCTTTGAATTTGTTCATTTTTTTGTTCTTGTTTGTGATGGTTTAAGTGACACTGTTGCGGAAAATTTCAAAATGGAGTGTTTAGATCCTTGCTGATTATATCTATTTCTTGGCATTGTCTGCCTTGTGTCTGGAGCATCGTGGCAAATTTAGTTCTTGCACCCAATTCAACCAATTGAGTAACTTATGCAGATGAAAACTCGGGGCCGCAGTGACTCAGTGCGTATGTCTATTGCACTAGCAACCTGAAAGTTGTAGGTGCCGCATGTTCAATTCCTCACTGTGTGTATTTCTCTCTACTGTGTCAGTAAAACTTTCCTTGTTAGTGTATCTCTTCGGGAGTATATCTTAGGCACGGTGCACACATCCGGTTTTTCAACGTGCGGCGCCGCTGCCGCAACGCAAGTGCGGTCCAATGGAGCACTGCACACATGCCTCCAGCGCCGCTGGGGTGACGCACGTACAACTTGTGTGCAATTTGTAACGCAGTTCCCCACGTCGTCGCACGGTCGTCGCACATGCGTCTCCGTTCTGAAGTACCTGGTTTTCATAAACAAATGGTATACAAATAATAATTAATAAATGGTTGTATACAGTAATGTCTATTTTATTTCAAAATATACTTTTTTTTACACCAAGTAAGGGAAATAAACACGTTTTCTTCGATAGAATATTTATCGCAAATGGCGCGAATTGTGTTCGTGCGTCATTTCACGGTTATGTGTGCATAGTTGGGCTTCGGTGACGCAGTGGCACCGCACGTTGAAAAACCGGATGTGTGCACCGGGCCTTAAAGTGCGTAATGGCTTCACAAATCCGAAGAACCCTAGTAATCTATTTTTTTCTCATGGGGTTCGTTGCCTCAGGTAACAATAGTGTCGAGATCCCAAGATACTCAAGCGATATTTCTTCTCTCCATCCGTATCGTTTCTATTCACAAGTAAATTACATTGTTTCTCTTATGTTTGGCACAACTAGGCCAAATATGGCCCTTGCGCCATTAAACCCCCAACCAAACAACTTCGTTTTAGTATGCCCACTACTTGACATTGTTTTTGGGCTAGCGTAGCTTGGCCAAATATGGCTCTTACGACATGAAGCTCATAACGAACCAACCCAATGAAAACTCGCATACCTACTGTATTAACGTCGTGAGTAGAATTAAAGTGGAGAGTGGCTTGAAGGCAATTAAAACAGCTTTTAAAAATACAGCACATTTAATTAGTTATTGAAGATACGTACAATTTAATGTTATTTCGAGGCTAAATATGTGGTAACTACAAATAAGATTTCAGTCCCGCGTTTTCATTGGAGCAGACCAGTTCTACGTCCGTTCACGTTCACACGTCAACGATTGTCTTTTCGAAGGGAGACCACACACGTTCTTCCGAAGCGCTAAGGTCTTACATTATTAACCCAACTGTCAAAACTTTCCGAAATTGAGCTTCGAGTCTTGTGTTAAGGGGACCTAGCACCTTAAAAATAACAAAAATACCGAAAGAAAACTGTTTTGCTTAAAAAGCTACCATACTGTTTAAAATGTTGTCCTAGAAAATCAGACTGTTTCCTGTATTTTTTTAGAAAAGTTATAAGTATTTTTGTAAGTGCGATCACAGTGCTTCGAAACCAAAACTAACTGAAAAACTAGACTGACCACGCAGCGTTTCAGGTTTTATTTTTTATCTCAAAATCTCTATTCAACGTATCTTCAATTCCATAACTGTAAATTTAGATTATAGTTCAAGGAATATTATAAAAAAAATTCAAGCTTATATCATAAAAATTAAAAAAGAAGATACACTTTAAGGATTCTTGAATTTTTCGACTTTTTTTTTTAAATTTTTTAATACATTTTGTATAAAATTGATAGTTTAAATTTTTATGTACAATTCTCTAGCATACGAAACTGCAAAATAGTTTGTCAAGCTGATCCCAATTGAACCCTCATTCTTTCGAAACTTGCAGCGCATCAAACTTTGTTCATTGTTAATCAAGCAATCCAAATGCCATATTTACAAAAATTGCAACTCATTTCTAAGATGTTGCATATTTAGTCATTATTAAAACAATTTATTTTTAATGTTTTAAAGTGTTTTCCGTTGGTTGCCTAAAACCATGTGTAATGTTTTTAACTTAAGCAATATTGAGCATAGCGCAATCACACACAAACAAGAATAACTCGTAAGCCTATTGTTTAGTTAAAATGTCAGCCTTTTTTCCACGAAGCAAATTTCAATTTATTTTAATGACTAGGGGGATTCCCCCCCCCCTGCTCGCTTACGCTCCCCTACAGTTTTAGTTATGACAGTTATAGTTTTGTATCGCAAATTACGATCTGAAACTTCGGAAAATTGTCCGACCAACTTTTGATTACATCGACTTTATTTATTAACCAATGTAAAAAATAATTGTACCATAAGAAATAGTATAATCTATACATATAATTCTCTTACGTGGCACGCAAAAAAGACGTTATTTGTTATCGCATTTTGGCAACATTGTACGGTTGTTTGCTCACTAAGTAGCCTCGCGCCTCAATTGAATTTATAGCGTTATCGGTTGAAATTTTATTGAAAACAAAAATGAATTTTAGTCGAGCTGCTGCAGTTTATAATTAGAAATCAAAGAAAGCGGAGGATCTTTTCAGGGCCATTTAAAAAACGATTCTTTTCAATGCGAACCATTATAGTTCAACAAGATGCTTGCACTACAACTTTCGACAACAAACTCAATGAAAAAGTGTGGGTGACTCGAGAGTGCTGGAAATGTACACACAAACACCATGCTGGGTATTCAATTTCAAAAGCAGCGCTCACATTTCGACTAAAAATTTGATCAAAGTTTTCATTTCAATTCTGATTCCAGGGTACTGTATATATATATATATATATATATATATATATATATATATATATATATATATTTCTGTAATATAGCAAATTTAGATTTGAAAAATATTTTTTGGGAATATGATATTTTGTAAACAATTCCTTCTGCTAGGACACATGTCTTCATGGATGCGAGCGAAGCGAGCATAGGTTCGCGCAGCGAACCAATGAGGATTGCAAAGCAATCCTCTGGGGATTGGCGAGCGTTAGCGAGCAGGGGGCGGTCCCCCTAGTGTAATGTATTCAGTGATGTTCTCAAATTTAAAAAATAATAGTACTGAGCAGTAGATATGACAGTTTTAACGAAAAGTAGCGAAAATATCCAAAGATTCCGAATTTTGTGTGACCAACTTTTGAACCCATCGAATTTATTTATTAACCAATTTCAAAAATAATTGTACCATAAGAAAGAGTACATTCGGAGGTATACTGCGATATTTTCAAAATTAAAAACTAATAAAATATAAATCTGACAGTTTAATAGAAAAGTAACAAAATGTTCCGATATTTCCCGAATTTCAAAACAATATTATGTTGTTGTTTTTGTCGTGCGGGCCATATATGGCCCAATTGGTGGTGCCATTGCCCCGGAGGGTCAAAAACAATATTATCAAGAACCAAATTGAAATTACTAAAAAAACTCGACGAGCTGCAAAAATTTACGTTGAGAGGTTATGGAATATTTAATCCCACATGAATGAATACAACGACTTTGATATTCAAGTTATTTATTACAATTATCCGTTTTGACACCTTGCATTCCTTAATGCCTGGTACGAATATAATTTTCTGTTGGTGAAGTATCTCCGTTCTTTTTATGTTAATTATTAATTTACTGAACCACTACTTCAGTTCAGTTCACAGTTACGTTTTTACATATCGCTTCAGAGCAGAGACTCCACTACAGAAACTTCACACAGAGATCTCACCACAAGGTACACTTTAAAATAAACTCACGGCTGAAGACTGAAAATTTGTATGTGTTTTGCTCACTCGCGGAAGAAATTTCGCTTCTTCAATTTTGACACTTAACTAATAGCCGCATCGGAAAAAAGTCTTAATAATTGTCCAGGGAATACGATGAAGAACAAATCATGTTAATTTCGTTTTTTTCCGATCAGTACTTTCTCGGGAAACCGTCTAAGAATCGAGCTAAACAACACAGTTTTCAATCCTGCTACAGCGGCGGCGGCCGTAACTATTTTTTAATATAGAGATAAACCAGGACATCTGTAGAATGGTATATCCTATGCCACTTTAACTATTGAACTAATAAATTCACTATCTAATTAAATAGCAGTATTTATTTGTTTAGTATTAAATAGTCTAACAGACGGTACAATATATACCCCATTTCCCAACTTAACCTTTGTGTAATGAAAAGTGACTTTCTCCTTTCAAGGCAGCCTTATGCGCGATTTCCCAAAATATCGAAATATTCCTCTCTGCACATGCCCCTCTGATTACACAATTCAAATCGCTATCTTAAACAATTCAAACTTTAAGCGTAATAGAATATTAACGATGAAACCCCTTCTACGCGCAATATGCATAAAATATTGACCGATACTCTGCAATATTCGGCGAGCTTCCAGAGGACTTGCTGCAGCTAATCTCAAACTTCTGGGCGGTTAATATCCGCGATTTACGAACAAAATCCCAAATTCCGGAAATCACGCCGGCAGAACATTTCCGGAAAGGAATGCTGAAAGCCCAGAAAGTCCAGTACCGTTATTATAGTCCAATCGTACATTTTCCAGCTGTCCATTATAAACTCGCAATTGCTGAGCAACATTCCGTGTTCTGCATTTAGGAGTTTGATTGTAATTGTTCTGGGCTGCATTGAATATCACCATATTTTCAGTCTTCAAAACGTTTACAGGTTTCAGTGCACAGCTTTTGAACATTTTCCAAACTAAATTAACGTGATTAAATTATAGCAATAAATATATTTAAGTTTGAATGTAAACGGATATTTGAAACTTACGCGTTAGATTTTTATTGATTAGATTCACAATTCCACCATTGTAGTGCCATAAGGATTAAAGTACTTACAAGTTCACGATTGTATTCTCTTATGTTTGGCGCAGTTTGGAGAAATATGGCCCTTGTGTTATAAAACCAGATCCCAGTTAAGGAAAGTAGCGGATTAGCAATCGAAGGGCTTCGAGTTTGAAACTCGATCCTATCAAAGTCCGTCGTGTGCGTTGAGAGGCTGGTGGAGGTTAAATATGCTGTGACCTCAAATGTCCTCATGTTGGTGTGGTGTAGAAGTTTGGAGAGTGGGGTTCCAGCTCTAGTGTTGACATCGTCATCTGATCATATGACGAGGTGTTGTCTTCGGCTCTTCTCTTTCAGAATTGAATCCGGACTGTCACCAAAATACAGTTGTATTGCTTCATTGCGTGGTTAATTCAACAACTACTATCTGAGTACGGCTAATCATTATTTTAAAATAATAAATAGGTTTGAAATTTTGATACAAAAACATTTATTCTATAACTCTTACATTCATGTTATTTCTGACTTTCCTGCATCCATTATACATTATCACGGACAGCAACATTATTTCAGTAGGGCTTTTGTCTCAAGTATAATGATTAATTATTGAAAATACAGTTGTATTGCTTCATTGCGTGGTTAATTCAACAACTACTATCTGAGTACGGCTAATCATTATTTTAAAATAATAAATAGGTTTGAAATTTTGATACAAAAACATTTATTCTATAACTCTTACATTCATGTTATTTCTGACTTTCCTGCATCCATTATACATTATCACGGACAGCAACATTATTTCAGTAGGGCTTTTGTCTCAAGTATAATGATTAATTATTGAAAATACAGTTGTATTGCTTCATTGCGTGGTTAATTCAACAACTACTATCTGAGTACGGCTAATCATTATTTTAAAATAATAAATAGGTTTGAAATTTTGATACAAAAACATTTATTCTATAACTCTTACATTCATGTTATTTCTGACTTTCCTGCATCCATTATACATTATCACGGACAGCAACATTATTTCAGTAGGGCTTTTGTCTCAAGTATAATGATTAATTATTGAAAATACAGTTGTATTGCTTCATTGCGTGGTTAATTCAACAACTACTATCTGAGTACGGCTAATCATTATTTTAAAATAATAAATAGGTTTGAAATTTTGATACAAAAACATTTATTCTATAACTCTTACATTCATGTTATTTCTGACTTTCCTGCATCCATTATACATTATCACGGACAGCAACATTATTTCAGTAGGGCTTTTGTCTCAAGTATAATGATTAATTATTGAAAATACAGTTGTATTGCTTCATTGCGTGGTTAATTCAACAACTACTATCTGAGTACGGCTAATCATTATTTTAAAATAATAAATAGGTTTGAAATTTTGATACAAAAACATTTATTCTACAACTCTTACATTCATGTTATTTCTGACTTTCCTGCATCCATTATACATTATCACGGACAGCAACATTATTTCAGTAGGGCTTTTGTCTCAAGTATAATGATTAATTATTGAAAATACAGTTGTATTGCTTCATTGCGTTGTTAATTCAACAACTACTATCTGAGTACGGCTAATCATTATTTTAAAATAATAAATGTAGGAATACTAAACAACGGTAGTTGTCTACTAGTCTGGAAAGAACTCATTATAAGAGCAACGAGACTGGTAGGAGTCAGTTGCATTGTAGTAGGAATGCAAGGCAAGACTGTCACGAGCCATTCACATTCTGGTATTCAGTTACGAGAAAATTAATAGAACAGACACTTTTTCCCCTGGACGCCATTGAGAGCTGACGTATTTTTTCCGAGCAGAGACGACTGCTGCAGATAATGACGGAACTGTTTTAAATTTTACTGAAGTGTACATAATAATTGTATATATTTATTCATTAAATGTCAATGTGCTGTAAGATTCGAAGTCTTTAATATAGACCTTACCAAACAGAACAACACGAATCTTACAAAAAATGAGGGTTCGGCCGCGATGTGAAAAACCGTTGACGACCGCGACGATTCTCCTCCTTCGTACGAGGGCTTGAACGACGGATTAGCAGACCCCGAAAGCAGTGACGATTGAACCGGCCGGCGGAATGTTTTGACTCCCTATGCAAACCTGGACTTGTGTTTTAATCATCTGCAAGAACAGTTTCATGACTTCTCCTGACGTGGTGCTGATGATAGACTGAAACGACAAAAAAGAAAACGCGTAGACGAAAAAACGCGTAGACGCAAAAGACGAGTTGACGGAAAAGACGGATAGAAGGAACTTTCGAAACTGTGAGTACAGAATTTTGTTTTAATTGATGACATGGCATATTTAACTAAGGCCCGAAAAGCAGATTTGCTAACATTGATTGACGAATTAGGCCTAATAGTGCCAGCGAATCCCAAAGTAGCGCAGTGCTCGAAACTTATAATAGATTCTGAAAATTATGACGAGGAGATAACAAAAAATCTGTTGAGTGTTATTAGAACTGAACGCGAAGAGAAAATTGAAGCCGAAAAACGCGCAGAGAAAATTGAAGCCGAAAAACGCGCAGAGAAAATTGAAGCCGAAAAACGCGCAGAGAAAATTGAAGCCGAAAAACGCGAATTCGAATTAAGGAAACTCGAAATCGAAACTGCTAACAGACAAGGCAACAGTTATGGTAAAACTACCAGCCTATACAATAACGATTTATTGAAATTGATTAACCGTTACGAGACGAATAAGGATATTAGCTGTTATTTAACTTTATTTGAAAGACAGATTAGTCGTATCGAAATACCAAAAACGGAATGGGTTACACATTTGTTGGGGTTACTCCCATTGGATTTGGCTAATCTTATCACGCGTGAGCCTGACGAAAAGGCTAATGACTATGAAAATGTCAAGAGATTATTGTTGAAACGTTTTAAATTAAATCCGGAACAATTTAGGCAAAATTTCCTTTCGCATAGAAAAGAAGCGTCTTCTACTTGGAATGACTTTGCTCATGATCTGAAAAATTTCTTTGAAGAATGGACGAGTGGGTTGGAAGTATCAAATTACCAAGACCTTAAAGAACTCATGATTACCGATCAACTAAAACGAAAAATACCCAATGACGTTCGAGACCATTTTATAGACGAGCTACCGAAAATAACGAAAATAGACCAACTCGTCAATAAATTAGACGAATATGAAGCGGCTCGATGTCATTTAAAAACCAATAGAGATTCGAAAACATCAGACGATAAATATAAGAAGCGTTTCAATAGGGATTTTGACAAATTAAAGCCTCGATCTTTCGTGCGCCCTGAACAAACTAACACCAATCATATAAAATGTTACAACTGCAATGAATATGGACATAAGTCGATAAATTGTGAAAAGAAAACTGAGGGTGTGAGATGCTTTAAATGTAAAAATTATGGGCACAAGGCCGACGTGTGTCCCAAAAGAGATGTAAATAGAACTTTAATTAATAGCCCTTTTAATTCTCGTACTAAGCTTAGAAAATATGTTGAAATGTGCGGAAAAAGATCTAATGCGCTAATCGACACAGGAAGTGATGTGTCAATGATAAAATATGAATTTTATGTTGAAATTGGATCCCCAAAATTGAGTTTTGATAATGTGACTTTAATGGGTATAGGAGGAGAACACATTTCTCCTCTAGGTTTCTTTTCTACTGAAATTATTATTGATGACAGCATTATTGTTACTGATGTTTATGTTTTAAAAAATTTACCTGATCATATTGTTCTTGGGTTCGATTGCATAAATAAGTTAAATCTTACTTTATCAGAGAGCGGAATTCATGTTTTGAGCAGACGCGATAATTTTCGAGTGAATTACGCAAGAATTGTTAATTTAGCGAACACTTCAGATTCAACTAAAATTCAAACCGAAACTCATCTCGAAGTAACTAATCGTCTGGAACCAAACACTAAGTTGGAGACAAAACGAACCATAGCAGAGGATAACAAATTTCTAAATCCAATTCCTAAAGAGGACGTTCCATTATACACTTATCACATTGATTTCATAGGTCCGTTACCTTCAACATCTAAGAACTATCAGTATATCTTCACGGTAGTAGACGCATTCACAAAATTCACTTGGTTATATCCTACCAAATCTACGACATCAGGTGACGCAATAAATAAACTCAAACAACAACAAAATAGTTTTGGAAATCCTGCGAGGATAATCTCGGATAGAGGATCCGCTTTTACATCTAAAGAATTTACAGATTTTTGTTGCGAAAACGGGATTGAACACCTAAAAATCACAACAGGAATCCCAAGAGGCAATGGACAAGTAGAAAGAATGCACAAAACCCTGATTCCAGTGTTATCCAAACTTTCAATTGAAGAACCGATCAAATGGTTCAAACACGTTGACGCCGTACAAAGAATACTGAATAGTACAACCTCCAGAAGCACAAGATGGACACCCTTCGAACTTTTGACAGGTGTGAAAATGCGAAACAAAGAAGATCTCAAGAATGTCCAGCTTTTAGAAGAAGAATATACTGAAGTTTTTCTAGAGAAGAGGAAGAAATTAAGAGACGATGCCAAAGAGAATATCCTAAAAATTCAGGAAGAGAATAAAAGAACGTATGATAAGAAGAGGAAGAAACCTCATCACTACAAAGAGGGCGATCTTATTGCTATTCAGTGGACTCAATTTGGTGTCGGAATGAAATTACGACCGAAATTCTTAGGACCATATCGAGTGAAGAAAGTGAAACCCCATGATCGCTATGACGTTGAGAAAGTTGGAAACCATAAAGGACCGAACTTGACGTCGACAGCAGCTGACCATATGAAGTCGTGGTTCAATAACTAATACTGAATCAATGTATTCCCAGATACTGTTTTGTGTTTTTTTTTTAGGTTTGTCGTGTTCCTTTCGAGGACGAAAGATCATCAGGATGGCCGATTGTAGGAATACTAAACAACGGTAGTTGTCTACTAGTCTGGAAAGAACTCATTATAAGAGCAACGAGACTGGTAGGAGTCAGTTGCATTGTAGTAGGAATGCAAGGCAAGACTGTCACGAGCCATTCACATTCTGGTATTCAGTTACGAGAAAATTAATAGAACAGAAACTTTTTCCCCTGGACGCCATTGAGAGCTGACGTATTTTTTCCGAGCAGAGACGACTGCTGCAGATAATGACGGAACTGTTTTAAATTTTACTGAAGTGTACATAATAATTGTATATATTTATTCATTAAATGTCAATGTGCTGTAAGATTCGAAGTCTTTAATATAGACCTTACCAAACAGAACAACACGAATCTTACATAAATAGGTTTGAAATTTTGATACAAAAACATTTATTCTATAACTCTTACATTCATGTTATTTCTGACTTTCCTGCATCCATTATACATTATCACGGACAGCAACATTATTTCAGTAGGGCTTTTGTCTCAAGTATAATGATTAATTATTGAAAATACAGTTGTATTGCTTCATTGCGTGGTTAATTCAACAACTACTATCTGAGTACGGCTAATCATTATTTTAAAATAATAAATAGGTTTGAAATTTTGATACAAAAACATTTATTCTATAACTCTTACATTCATGTTATTTCTGACTTTCCTGCATCCATTATACATTATCACGGACAGCAACATTATTTCAGTAGGGCTTTTGTCTCAAGTATAATGATTAATTATTGAAAATACAGTTGTATTGCTTCATTGCGTGGTTAATTCAACAACTACTATCTGAGTACGGCTAATCATTATTTTAAAATAATAAATAGGTTTGAAATTTTGATACAAAAACATTTATTCTATAACTCTTACATTCATGTTATTTCTGACTTTCCTGCATCCATTATACATTATCACGGACAGCAACATTATTTCAGTAGGGCTTTTGTCTCAAGTATAATGATTAATTATTGAAAATACAGTTGTATTGCTTCATTGCGTGGTTAATTCAACAACTACTATCTGAGTACGGCTAATCATTATTTTAAAATAATAAATAGGTTTGAAATTTTGATACAAAAACATTTATTCTATAACTCTTACATTCATGTTATTTCTGACTTTCCTGCATCCATTATACATTATCACGGACAGCAACATTATTTCAGTAGGGCTTTTGTCTCAAGTATAATGATTAATTATTGAATAGAATTTCCACCAGATTTAAATCTCAAATGGCCTCTCCAGAATAACTTTTTTTAAACTTTCACACACAGTCCAAATGCCATTATTTAAATTTTTCTCGCTATATCCCTTCCTTTGTGTTCCACTTTAAACGTTAAATATTGTTCTTGTTTCGTCGGTGCAAATATTGTTCCAGCCTTCTTAAGACCGAGGTCATGTTTCTCTGGAGAATTCGATTAATATTTGCTCTTTTCTCTAAATACGCGAACCTTTTTAATTAGAAAAGAGAACCTGCATTCTCTCGTTCTTTACTGCACTTGTGCTAATTGTTTTTCTGATTGTATAGAATTCTTTTTCATCTGTATTTCTGTTGGGTTTTTCAACAAATTGGGGTACGTTGTGTTGCGAAAAAAAAAATTTGAGCAATAATTGTTCTGAACAGATTGGCTAGGATTCAGACAGTTTATTTATCTTATGTATATTCACTTGATAATAAGTTAGAGAGTAGCTATATATATATATTACACTGGGAAAGCATCTCTTTGCTATTAGGGGATAAAACGACATTTAGATAACATTTGATTAAGAAACAATGGTAGATTTAAAAAAGACTTTTGAGGTAACACATTGACACAGTTTGGCATGCTTTTTAGTCGCCAAAGAAAAATTTCGTATAGAAACTCCGTTTTAGGTTTAGCAGAAAATAATTAAAAAATTAAGAAAAATAATTTTTAAAATACAAAAAATACACACAACTTATTCTTTAAAAAAAAAATTTCAACTATTTTAAACTCCAGCAAGTTGTGGAAGGCATACAAAATAAACGATTAAAAACTCCCTCATTTCCTAAAGTTGCCATGCCACCATAAAACAACTTCAAATTTCGCGAAAGCACACCTTGAAATCTATCAACAACACTAAATACAGAAGGCATGGTTAAATAAAAAAAGATTATGATTTCCAAAAAGAGATTGAGATGAAAGCAAGAATCGATACAACTTGATGCGATTGCTCTGTTCCGTGTTTAAAATACAAATTGAAAGTTTTAATTCTTCAAATTTACAGGAAACAGAAAAAGAATTTGAAAAAAAAAAAGTACATTGGACCCATTAAATTCAAAGGACAATAAAACTGAAGTGAAGAGATGCCAAAATATATTCAAGACAGAAAAAGATGCCGGAAATGTCTGAAATTTAAGTTACGCGAGGTTGGCATAATCTAAACGATGGGCTGACTTTACCTGCCTCAACTCCTTTCAAAAGTAGGCTTAAAAACTAGCCAAAAGGCTTGACACAAAAATGCCTTCATATCAAAGCTGTACCGAAACAGTCGTAATATAATCTGTGTAAATCCAAATAAACATAGATCAATTTTAAAATCTTCGCTATAGTAGCAGTGCTGCGCTTTGAAATATTATAGATTTCGTAATTTCCTTTGTTGTCATCGCACAATAGCACTCGCATTGTCTCTTTCTACCTCTATCTAGAGTTAAACTTTTCCTACCCCTCTTGAGCCTTCAGTAAAACGATAAATATTTCGTCATTTTTGTTGCCAAAAATCTCTAGTTATAGAGCGATCACGCACTGTTGTATGTCATGATATCAAATAACACTTTTGACTGGTAATGCTCGATATGCTAGTAAAGGTCAATATGTCGGGTAAAGGAATTACGTTACAATGCCACGTTAATGAATAATGATGACAACAAAATGTTTAAGAGAAAGTTTTTAGTTTTATAATTCCAATCAATATTTACCAGAATCTATATATATAATTCTCTTACGTGGCACGCAAAAAAGACGTTATTTGTTATTGTATTTTGGCAACACTGTACGATTGTTTATTTATCACGAAGCCGCGCTCCTCAATGGAATTTTTGGCGTTATCGTTGAAACTTCATTGAAAAAAAATTTTAGTCGAGTTGTTGCAGTTTATAATAGAAATTAAAGAAAGCAGATGATCTTTTCAGGGCCAACAATTATTGTTCAACAAGACGCTTGCACTACAACTTTCGGCAACAAACTCAATGAAAAAGTGTGGGTCGTTTGAGTGCTGGGAAAATGTACACACAAACAACATGCTGGGTATTCAATTTCCAAAGCAACGCTCACATTTCGAGTCAAAATTTGCACAAAGTTTTCATTTGAATTCTGATTTTAGAGTTACTGTATATATTTTTTCTGTAATACAGCAAATTTAGATTTGAAAAACATTTTTTTGGTAACATATTTTGTAAACAATCCCTTCTGCTAGGACACATGTCTTCATTGAGGCGAGCGAAGCGAGCATAGGTTCGTGCAGCGAACCAATGATGATTGCGAAGCAATCCTCCGGGGGTTGGCGAGCGTGAGCGAGCAGAGGGCAGGCCCCCTAGTAGTATTAGTATTTCTTTGAGGAATTTTTTAGCTTATGTACAGTGCACAAGAATACTTGGATGGATCAAGCATATCGTTTCTGTAATTTTCTTTTAAATCTCATTCTGTTTAAGAAATTGGTGATCATTCATGAAACTAAATAAAATCATTTTAATTCAGTATTGTTTTAATGTGTAGTGAGTGAAAATTCAGAGGAATTTGGTGTTAAGCCTGCACGATTCAGAAAAAGAATGCATAATAAGGATGGATTTTATTGCGATTGTTTTTTTACCGATTCAACAAGCTTTCAATTTGGCTTGATTCGGTTTGACTCATACACAATTTCAAACATTAATGTGTTTATTTCTGTATTCAATTGATTCAAAATGTATTTATTGTGATTATTTTTATATCGATTCAACATGTAAGGCATTATTTTAATTTAGATTTATGCTTCTTACAACACACGGTACACTGTTAATGAAAGTAATGCTTTTCTGTGTATAATTAGGGTGATTCAGAGGGAATTTCATTGTGATTGTTTTCATATCGGTTTAACCATGTAGCGCACAATTTTAATTTGATGTTACACACAAAAAGTAATGTACGAGTATTAATTTACACAATACAGGATGATTCTGAATGAATTTCGTTGTGATTATTTTCATATCAAGTCATAGTGCCATATTTGACCACGGTGCGCCAAATGCAAAAAAGACAACGTCAAGTAAAGGACATACATACATAAGGAAAGATTTACTGGCACAAGATATAAATGTACTCAAGGTACGTTACAAAAATCTAATCGTTCACAGGTTGCCAATGCAGTAGGCAAAATCACTGAGATACATATAAATGCTGGATATACAATTCACATAAATTGTATTTTCTGAAGCCACAATACTTAACCCTCTAAGAAAAAGGATACACGAATCAAAGCCAGATTTTTAAGATAGTATTAACAGTAAAACTAAATTTAGTTAATTTTATAGAACCCGTGCATATTGTTATCACTATAGATGCTGTAAAAAAATGGATGCATGATTTATGATTGTTTCATTTTGAAACTAAACAGATAGAAGACGCATCATTTCCTTGAAAATGTGATAACATCTTTTCGCTTCTCTGGAGTTAAGCCAGATTTTATTTTAACTTCCCCCATGTTTCGCTTTCTTTCTTTTTTATAGTAAAATATAAACAGATTTCACTTCTTGCTTTAAAATTACCATGGGCGCATAATATAGGAGATGGGTGCTTTTATTTTTACAAGCGTAAAATATTTTTTATCTTTATGGGTGACGTTTAGGTGTGGGTAATTTAAAATGTTCCACGTTCCTCTGAAAAACAAATTTTGTTTCTTCAGTCAAGACACTATACCGTGATGATAGTCTTATCTATTCAAATTAAGGGACATTACTTTGTCAAAGTGTGAGAAAAATAAAGATGTGGAAGGAATTGTTTTTCTTCAGCAAAAAGAGTTGGTTGAAAGAATGGTACGAAAGATTCTATTGGTCCCGAAGATCTTGGAAGGAATTTTTATTTTTCTTGGGAAAAAAAAAACGTTGGTTGGAAGAATGGTACGAAAGATTCTATTGGTCACAAAGGTAAAAACTGGTTAAAATCACGATGGGAAGATTGCAGGTTTCAGAACGCTTTTACACGTGTGAACACCTTAATAATATTTACAGTTTTCAGACACTGAAGTAAACTGGTTGAGCTCATCTTACACAAAATATATAGCAACACCACCCATTGGGTGCGTCTGAGAGTGCTAATATAAAGCAATAGACATCTGGTATCATCTAGAGTTGTTTTCGCCGCCATGACAATGGCAAGTTATCACAATACAACCCTCCTAATGATTTTGACGATTTATCTCATCCATCAGGATAATACCAATTTTGCTAATGACGAGATATGTCGCACATCACGATCTGGTCAGTTTTGCTAATGACGAGTTTCCTCGTCGAGACGACAAACAGGGAGGGTTAAGCAATTTTCAGAGTGGTTTAATTATTGGATCTCGTGAGAAGTCGTAACATTTCGGAGGTAGAGAATAAAATTTATATTTTCACGTATGACCATTTCAAGGGGGTATCATGACTACGAGAATTCTGGCAAAACATGTAACGTTCGACAGCAATGCGGTCGAAAAAGCTCTGGGTGAACGTTGTGGAAATTATTTGAATCTTAGATGGCGTTTGCGTCGCTGACGTCATGCGCTTTCACTGCTCTCCCACACCTGAAGCTTTTGTCACTTGAAGATAAACTATTGATTTGAATTCGATAAGAACCTAAGTGTTCTAGTTTGATATATTTGATTGATTCGATTTGGATTAATGGGGTCCGGGACACATCAGAAATTTTTTTTTATTAATTAATTTAGAATTTTGAATTTTTTTGTACTGATTACCCATTCAACTAATAAACAAAATCCGAACACAAAATTTTTCCAAAAGTTTTTTAAAAATTTTAAATTAAAATTTTTTGAAAAAAAGAGGGGTCATTTTAAATTGCTAAGGCTCAAAATATTCTTGGTCGATTTTCAAAATTCTTGCAGTAAATTATTAACAAATTTATAAACTTTAATTGTGATTCAGCAATTTAAAAAAATATTAATTTAATAAAAAATAAAAAATATTTGAATGAAAATGTTTGAAAGTTTTAAGGTACTTCTTTTTTAAAAAGACATATTTTTAAAAGTAAATATTTGTTTCAAATTTGCTGAATCAAAATTAAAGTATAATGTTTGAAAAAGATATATTCCAAATTTCAACCCTTAAACTTTATCGGTTTTCGACTTATAGCAATTTGAATACAGGAAATCTTGAAAAATGTATCATGTAGAAAAACGCATTTAAAGTTTTAAAGACAGATGTTGTTGCCATGACCAACCACTGTCAAGAGTGTTAGATTTTCAAAACAACGCACCACAAAAATTATTACATTTCTAGTTCTAATTAAGATAGAAACAGGATTTAAACGTCATTTTAAGCAGAAAAACACAGAGAATTTCTTAAAATAATAAAAAAAATTTCGAAAATGTGACGATTTTTGTGTCCCGGACCCCCTTAATGTAATCTTTTTCTATATCTGTAAAGAGTGTTAATTAGTAATTAAACATTAATGTTTAAATGAAGAATCTCTTTTTTTATTATGTCATTTTGTACGACATTTTTGTGTGTTTCTAAAAATACCACTGAACCAATTAATATTCGAAATCCCGTCATTCTGCGTCTAATGTGACCAGCTTCGACTGACAACTTTTTTACCGCAATAGGCACACAGCACTGCCACAAGTAATACTGGAATTCAATGCTGGTTTATGTCACTAATTTTAGACTCAAATTCATTTCTTACGTATGATTTCTTGGATAGTTCGAATCAAATTGTGTTATAAAATTTGCAGACTGCTTTTCACCAAAAAAAAACACAAAAAAACTTAGCATACATATTAAATTGAGCTTTAGTAATTACTTAATACGTGGTCAAAGTATTTGATAATTTATATAAACTTGATAGATTGCACGTCAAATTGTTTGCGGCGAACATATGCGCGTCAAATTGTAGACGGCACAGGTTCGATTACTGTAACTGTCCCTGAAACTGTCATTGTGTTTATTCATTTCTTGACGTGTAGTATGTTTGGCGCAACTTGTCAAAATATGGCCTCCCTGGCAAGCCACACATTGGTCCAACATCAGTCAAGCAATACTAAATTGGCTAAATGACGCATGCGTATCGACATTTTTTCTGTACAGAAATGGAATACGCATGCGTATGTCGCATGTTTTGTTTCATGCTGCTCCAATGTGTGGCCAGGCTAACGTCATAAAACCCATCTCTACCAACAAACCAAAAGATGCGCATTAGTTGTTTTACATTTGCCATCATTTTAGTTTATGTAGGAGTTAGTGTGGTATTGCTATTTTTCAATTAACGTCTCACTGCAGCAACACAACGGGCACAGTTAGAGAACATGAATCAAATCATTCCATTTGGCAAGAGTATCGATAGTAAAACTAAAACATTTGTACTAAAGTTCTTAAAATTTAAAGCAACATTTAAAACCAAAATTAGGATGCCTGATGAGTAACTCATATTTGTATTGAAATATATAAAAAAAATATCAACAGAAGTTTACTTCCATTGAGTTTTTTCGACATAGTTTTGAATTCTTTTGTGAAAACGCGTAGTAGTAAACCTACTATACTTATGTGCTGTTTCATTTTGTCCATAGAACTCCAACAAAAAGAATCGTAAGTGAAAAACTATCTTTGCTTCCCAGAGATTGGTATCAATTAATTTTTAAGGTAAAATAAAAACAAATTACTTTTAGTGATTTTGATTTTGTAGATTTTTATAGACACTTGTTCTATTTATTTCGAATTACATTTTCGTTTGTTCGAATTCTAGGAATGTAAAAATCTTAATTTCACTTTAATTTGTTCAGATAGTATACGGACACTCCACACACATTGCTATTTTTAAAGTAGTCTTATTTCAATGCATTATCTCAAAAAACCTCTGAATTTGTTTCGTTCTGTTCGAGCTAGGCAAAGTTTAGAGATCTTATGAGGCATAAAATAATCAGATTTCCATATTCCAATGCTATATTAGCACTTACCTACATAGACAGGGGAACTATTCATCAAATACATTAGTGAACAGTTAGTATGATGACTCGTAAGGGGGAAACGAGAGCATTTGGATGTTATGCACTATGCGTAAATTATGATTATAAGTAAGTGGTGGCAATAGTATCGTAAAGAACATACATCATCTCCTGAATCTATGCAAACAGACAGAGGTGGTAGTTATAGTCAATATTAATGCATATACCCATAGTTGTGTAATAGAACGTTTTATGAGTACAGGTGACCAAAGTGAACATCGCAGTGTGAATTACCATCAAGCTTTTTTTTTAAGGACACACCGGAGCCGTGGTAGCCCGGTTGGAAGAGTACCGCATTAACAGCTGGAGGGTTGCGAGTTCGAAACTCGGTCCAACCAAAGACCGTCGTGAACGTATGGGTTGATGCACGTCACATCTGACGACCTCAAATGTCCTCGTGTTGGCGTGGTGTGGAGGTTTGTAGAGTGGGACGTCGTCATCTCACCGTGGTTAAAAAATGACGAAGTGTTATGCTCTGATCTTTTCCCTGCGGGATTGATCCCGAGCCCCACCGTCAATAGTCCATTGTATTGCTTCAGTGCGACGTTAGTTCAACTAACTACCAAGGATATGCGGTCAACCTCTTGTGCACAACGAAAATTCCCGTGGGGTAAAAATAGCCTGGAAGGTATAGGACATATGGTACTAGGAATTGCTATCGAGATATATCTTTCATATTCTATGGACAGCTATTATAAATACGACCTAGTCCCCTGTATGCATTTAGGTGAGGTGTAAGCTACTTTCAAGAGAACTATTCATTGTTGAGCTCAATGGAAATCGTTGGGATGTCGGTATATTAGAAAACAAGCATTGAACTATTATATTAAAGGTGTTCAGTAGTTGTTATCAAGTAAAAATACACATTTTCCTATGTATTGTTCGAGGGTGAGTAGTTAATTATCTGCAATGTGCAGTTGTATTCGTGTTCATGGGGGAGTCTTAATCCTCCAAGGGTTATGACGAGATATCTCGTCCAAGATTCGAACGGTACAGCTGTAGTCTGTTTATTTCGATGGCAACGACCTTGGCGATTTTTTGACACACTTCTAAAAGCGAGTTCTGGTAGGTTAAGGCAACACATCTGTATTTATGGTTATTGCGGTTTTCATGGCAAACCTCGGCAAGCGGAAAGTTTAAATTTCATTTTGATTATTCTAGAAAATTCTTTCAAAATCCGTTAAAGTCGTGAGATTTCATTGGTTCGTAAAATTTTTTTCTTTTATTCCATTGGTTATTTCAATTTTAAAATATCATTTGATTGCATTGGTCCTTTTATTTTTTTTATTTGATTTCATTGGTTCATTTAATGGTTTTTCGCCACTACAGTTCTGACGTATCAGGTTGAATTATTTCTTGCATTCCGTTAAAACTTATTACTTTCTATTGTAAAAAAAATTTCAGTTTAAGCTTACTTTTTGTGGACGTTTTAAAAAATACAATTTTCAAAACGTCCACAAATGTGTTATGTAGCTTTCACTTTCCGTTGTTAGAAGAAAAATATTTGTGTAAGATAAAGATTTTTGAAATAATTCTTTCCTTGGCGACTTTAGAAGTGCGCCAAAAAATATCGCCAAGGCCGTTGCCACCGCTATAAACGTAGACTGTAGCTATACCGATTATAACAGTTATGTTTATAAGGAGATATTTTGTGGTGTCTAAACTGCCCTATTGCACCAAGGAGATGAAGATCTAAGCAGAAAAAACAAACTGTCCTTTGCCCAGAACAATTTGGTACAGAGTTTTGCACCAGAAGCTTACCGGTACAGGACAGTTCTGTCCACTACTTCGACACTACGATAAACCACCAGGAGCATTAATTTGTATCAGTGTTAGCCATATCTATAAATCTGTTAATAAGCTGGGTCGCCTGGATCATGTAAGGTGTATCAGGGACCGAAATCCATGGATGACTTTCAGCACTAGAACAGTGTTTTGCTGTAACAGTGTCTAGCCGTGGATTGAAAAGCTCAAAATGGTCATACAAGTATTACATACCTTGAAGTCAGACGACCGTCCGCTAGGACAACGGCGGTTTGTAGTGTATGCAACAGTTCTCTTATGACTATTGTTGGTAAGGTGGCAAATTATTCATTGAACCAGGCCAAGAACTGAAAGAAGTGGCGCATGTGTAATCTTACTCAATCGAAACCTTTCCTTGAGGAAAATGAAAAGCTCGAGCAATGAAGGAACAAGTAGGTTTAGAAGAAAGGGGTTATATTGATTCATGGTCTCTTTGCATGGAGTGTATTTCTCCTAACCTCTGCTTGTGGTTTAAACCTTTTCGGTGAGTCGGATAGATTGAGTATATAAGATTGTAACCCTCATATTAGTATTACGCTTCAACTGAGAAATATTTCCTGCAGAGTACTGTTGGTAATGACAAGCTGATAGCGGCCAAAAATCCTTCAGATCCGAATATACTGACATCGTGAGTGTCTTACTACATCTGGAACAACATACCATCAGTTGCCAAACCTGTTATGTCATTTTTACCATCTCGTGTACCTTGTAAAGCAAGGGATTTGATAGGCCTGTCCTAGTCACGTGAGTATACGGGGTAACTAGCTTGCTGACAGTGCTGCGCTGCCGAGAAGGCAGCTTCAGTTCCATTACAACAAGCCGTTACCATTAGTGACGTTAAGGTATCCATAAAGGAGTTTGTTAACTTCTTGTGGCAAGAGGCATGGAACCTGTAAGTTGCCAACAAATTACATTCCATAAAACCCATCATTCATCAGTGGCCAGTGCCGATTCTCAACAATAAGTCAAGATTGATTAGCCAAGCATTAAAATTTAAACTGCACTGTTTCTCAGAAAAACTACACAATCGCTTAAATCACCAGAATGATCTAACGATCCGCTTCATTAAGTCAATATTCATGGTACATTTATTCCGGAATTCAAATCCTAGCATTTTAACGCAAAAAAAAAAAAAAAAACTGAAACTAAAATATTCTACCTCAGACAGTCATTTTAAAATTTTATTCTTCCCTTACAACCCGCATATGCGTTTAAAGAAAATTAGTTCGCTGCATCCGTCAAAGATAAACCCATTCGCTTAAGTACTTCCAGTGTTTCGATTGCAACGAATGCGGGACTGTGAACGAAGTAAAACAAAACCTAAACTAATCATAAACGTTTCCTCATTTTGCCGTACCTGAACTACCCACTTAAAAAACTCGATTTCTCTTTTTAGCGCCACTTTCCGAACTCTTCGAAATCGTTTTCGCGAAAGCACATAAAAATGAGAGCGAAAAAAGCCCCCTCTTTATCCACTAACCGCAATTGCATTAGCAACAAGTGGTTGAGGGTTCACTCGGCAAACTTAAGAAGAGAAAAATTCTTGGTTTTAGGAGGAGGTAAATATTTGCGAATCCTTCCTCCTCTTAGTAACTACTTTATGCACTTCTCTTACCTTACCTTTCCCTGCCTCACCTTGCTCCTCACCTGTTTAATACATTGTTCTTAGTCGGCTTTCTTTTGTTCTCTTTTCTAGGCTATCGGCGGAGGGAGGCGGTCGGCGGCAGGCCTGGAGGATTGTTACCATGGCAACGAGATTGCTAGTCGCAACGGTAGGCTGTTTCTGTTTGTTGTACCTGCGTTTAGTTCTCGTGTCTCTTGTGTCTCGTGAATGGTGTGACTATGCGTGACGGGAGATGGCGATACCATGCCGTGCGATTCCCGATTTCTTCTTTTCTTGCGATGTCCTGAAAAGATGTCCCGTCTTGGAGCTATCGATTCCTGGGGAAGTTTTATCTCGCGAGACGGGTCAGATGAACCGGCTTGATCTGTCGCAAAAACCAACAAGATTGCGGAAATTTCGGTTTGAAATCAAAGACGTGTGAAAGGGTTTTTACGTAGCAACTAAATAAACTACCGATAGAAGGAAACGTACTTCAGGTTGAGAACTAATTTAACTTATCGACAATTTGTCGATGCTCGGAGTTAATTTTTATGCTGGAATAACATCGACAACATGCTGAAATTGCATTTACGAAACACGCCAAGCTAGGCTCCTAGTTTCGAAAGGTTACCAAAAAAATTAGCGCCCTCTGCGCCATTTAAAATAAAAGAACTAGATAGGTGGTTTAATTGACGTCGCACTGTTGGCAACGGTCCGGAATAAATCTCAAAGGGAAAGATCAGAGGACAACGTTTCGTAATTTTGAATCACGGTCAGATGACGAGGTCCATACCTCTGAGCTGGCACAACATTCTCCGAAATTCCACACCACATCAAAGTGAGAACATTTGAGGCCGCGTCAGGATTAACGTTCACCAGTCCCCACATACACAGCGGTCTTTGGTTGGATCGAGTCACAAACTCGCAACCCTCTGGTTGCTAGTCCACGACTCTTGCAATCGGTTTACCGTGGCCCTCAAAAAGAATATAAATATATGAAATGTACTTATAAATATACATTCTCTCTATAGGTACATTAGCCTGATCTTTGAATCCTTACAGCATGTTTAGCTTGCATTAAAAGTAAACGTAAAACTTTCAAAACCGACAGTAAATCCAATTAGTTCTACACCGAACAAATTTTTCCTTCAATAGTTTATGAATGCCTACACTGAAAACCCATCGAAGAAAAATTGCTGCATTGAAAACTTAGGTGTCACTTTAGGTTACACATCAAAATCCGTGCCCGTGGCATAATGGAAAACATCGAATAACAAAATAGAAAATTCATTTATGTTACAACAGGCAAAAACGCATTATTCGTATCTTCGACGTTGTAGGACCGCCCTGGAGCAGAAATTGCTTAAAACTGCGACGTACGTCGCGAAACAAAGTCTTTGCAGAACAATTTTTCCTTAATTGTATCAAAATTTTGGCCGATTTTTTTTAATCATAAGTTACGATGTTCTGCAGTGCAAAGTGCGCTCCTTGCCATACCTTTTTTTCTTTCCTAGCCTACGGAACAACCTCCTCACACCGTCCAAATTACCACAAACACTTCATGAATAGCGCATCTTCTTTGTCAGTGATAAAATATTTAACTTCAAACGTTATCGACATAATTACAAATTCTGAAAGTATGCCTTGGTTTTAAATAAAGTAAGTGAATTAATTTTGATGTTTATTATAAACTTGTAATACATATTGAGCCGATAATTGTGTTTTACGTCTGTTTTTGATTTTCATAGTTTTCAAAATTTGAACCAACTGGCTGCAGAACAATTGCAATTGCTTGGAGTTGTGTTGCAGAACACGGAATATCATTCTGCACCTGGGGTTTACACTAAAAACTCTTCTAGGAAAAATTGCTGCATTGAAAACATAGTGCCCGTTTAGGTTACACGTGGTTAGATTAATCCGTGCCCGTGGCATAATGGAACATTATCGAAAAACAGAACAGAAAATTCATTTATGTTACAACAGGCAAAAACGCATTATTCGTATCTTCGGCGTGGTAGAACGAAGGACATATTATCCGTATTAAATTTTTAAAAATCAATTGTATAGTACCCTACTAAAGAAAATACAAAAACCAAAGCAGATTCTTTTAATTATTTTTATGTATGATGTCAAATAATGATACAGCTTTATTAGGAATACTTTTGTGGCAACTCTGTTGGCATGCTTTTTATAAAGAAGGAAGAATTTTATAAAGAAACGATTTTAGGCTTAGCGGAAAATAAATTATAAAATTAGCGAAAAGATTTTTAAAAGTAGAAAAAGAGTGCATACCGGCACCGCCGATTATTCTTACTATTACTAGGATAGTGTTTACTTTAATGAAAAATCTTTACTTTTTCTAAAATATTGTTATGTAAGTTCTAGCTAACTGGAGGCAAAATAAAAATTTTAACGATTTTCAAAAATTAATAAAAGATTAAAATAATTGCCATAATCACAAAAACGCGGGGTTGTCCTTTGCCTGCCAGAACTCGCTGTAAAAAGCACTCCGAAAGCGTTGCCACAAAAAGTCTTTTGTATCTAAGATGTACCCAAATGTTATCGGATTTATGTGTTACGGATTACGGTGTACACGGATTTAAAGTTTCGTGTGAAATATTTATAGTACCTCTTAAAATTAAAAAATAACAACATTGAAAAACAAGAAGAAATTAAATAATATTAAAATAGACTTGAATTTACTGACAGATTTTGAGTGGGAAATTTCAGTGAATGGATCAGTGTTAATCAGTGTTCAATTCAGTGGTAATCTAATACATTTCGAGTCATCCACTTAAAAATAATCAATAACCCAAAAAAGTGTCAACTGTTATTTAGAATCTCATAGGTTTGTTTTAATTAAAATGAAAACAGAAGGAATATCCTTCGGATTCTCTGTAAAATGCATGTTCGTGTATGTAAAAATAGAAAATTAATGACGAAGTAAATGGCCTGAAAACTTTAAATTAGCTTATTGTTTGTCTATAATACTGAAATACACACCCAACAATAATGGACCGGACGCCAGCGGAATTGCATAAAACTTGCATACTTGTTTGGAGGTGTTTTTCGTAGTATGGCCTGGGACCTTTGCATGTTGTTCCTAGTCAATTGAATGCTGACTCCCACATGAATATTTTGGACAATCAGCTTCTTCCTACGGTCAGGAAATTTTATGGAAAGGATGACAACGTTTCATGTCATGTTGTAATCTCTGTCAAGCAGTGGTATCAAGATATGGATGAAAAACGTCTTCCCTGGTCTGCTCATAGTCCCGACCTAAACCCAATATAACATTTGTGGGACGAGTTAGAGCGACGCTTACGGACCCGTGAACCACGTCCGAAAACTACAGCTAAGCTGGCGACATTCTTGTTGCAGGAATGGTCACAAATACACATATCTGTGTATTAAAACCATGTTAAAAGTATGCAGGGAGGGGTTGCTAGTGTAATTACAGCACGTGGGGGTCCATCCTCCTATTAAAGCATGTATTATTTCCCTTATACCATCACATCTTGCTGTGCGGTCCATTATTGCAAGGTAGTGTATTAGTTGAATGCTAAGATTCTTTTAAAAACGATAAATCACAGTCAATTAGTCTGTATGAATGGAATAAAATAGTTTGTATGAATGGAATAATGGAAATATATGTGCAGTCACACATCAAAATTTAATTTATACATTTATACAGAGATTGTGAGAGTGAATTCTGATTGTTGCAATTCACTCACACGCACAGAATTTATTCCTGTCGGATAACCACTTATTCCACTAATACAAAATTAAATACATTGTTATTCATAAATGTACATAAATATAGAAGTTATAATTTTCAATCAGATGAATATCTCCTCCAACATGCATTAACCCAATCGTATTTAAACATTTAAGCATATGACCAAATTTCTGTTAATCTGTTTATTCCAATACAAACGTTTGAGTTTTGACATTTCAGGTTTCTAAGTTTAATTGCACTCATAACACAGAGAGAGAGAGAAAGAGAGAGTTACGTAAACGTACCTCCAAAAAAAAACAGTTTTTTTGAATCGCGAAATTTCCGAATTGTACATAGGTTTGAAATGTTAGTCACAATGGATAAAAGGTATGTTCTGAGTTTTGGGTAACCACAATTTCAAGATTTAACATTAAATTCTATTTATTAAAATTAGTCCCTTGAAAGCTCTAAGACCTCTTCATCTGACAATGCTTCAAAATTAGTATTATCCTCCGATCTTTCCCAACAGGTACTGATCCCAGACCATCGGTAATAGTCGTTGTGTTGCTCAAGTGTGCGACGTTAGCTCAACTACCTACCCATAAAAATAACCTTAAAATCCAGCAAAAGAATATCAATATTTCTTCACACCTCCTTTTGCTGAAAATTAAAGTTTCGATTCTTTTGGGCATACTTTCTATACATTGGGCGTAGTTTAATTTTACTGAACCTTTCTTGAGCTAAGATTGTTGATGACAAGTCCAAAAGCAATTAAGGCCCGGTGTACACATCCGGTTTTTCAACGTGCTGCGCCGCTGCCGCAACGCAAGTGCGGTCTGAGATACATTAGATCCAATGGAGTGGTGCACACGTGCCTCTGGCGACGCACATCCAATTTGCGTGCCATTTGTACCGCAGTTCCCCGCGGCGCCGCAGATCGCCGCACACGCTTCTCCGGTCTGAAGTACCTTGTTTTCATAAATGAATGGAATATAAGTAATAAAGAATAAATGGTTGTATCCAGTAACGTCTATTTAGTTTCAAAATATATTTTTTGTACAACAAGCGAAATAAACACGTTTTCTTCGATAGAATGTTTATCGCAAATGGCGCGAAATGAGTACGTGCGTCATTTCACGGTTATGTTTGCATAGTTGGGTTTCGGGGCCGCAGCAGCGCCGCACGTTGAAAAATCGGATATGTGCACCGGGCTTTAAACTCTCGGATAACCGTAGTATGTAAGAAATGTAGGCAGTAGGTAGAAAAGAAACTCGTATAACAGCAGTAGTAAAGAAAATTAATCAAATAATGAGTGTTTTAGGCTGTGACACTGCGGACAATGAAACAAGATGGCAGCGATATGACTGGTTGTGAAACCAACAGTGTGGCCAGCTATTTATTTAAAATTCATTAACATAAATATGTCATGAAAAATAAAAAGAATTAAAAGTAACCGAGTTTTCTTTTTAAGAATAGCTGGTTGACATTAAAATATTAATTTCTAAAGGCGGCTCTAATAATATGATCACTCACACACACAATGTAGTATTTTTTTTTACTCCACAATGCACATAATGAGTGAACAACTACATCTAGTAATTGAAAAAGTCGGAGGAAAGATTCTATTGGTCAAGAAGGTTAGAAGAAATGCGGGGAAGTCTAGATTTCTAAGACTAGACTAGTAATATGCATGTGAAGTCATCAGAGGTTAAAATTAAATTGTTCTTTAACGTTAACCCCTTCATTCACACAAATCCAAGACCATTGTGTACACTGGGGCTGGTGCACGTTAAATCTGCCATGTCCTCATGTTGGTGTGGTGTGGAAGTTTGGAGAGTGGTGTCCCAGCTCAGGTTTTACCTCGGTGTCTGACCGTAGTTCAAAATTACGCGGTGATGTCCACGGATCTTTCACTTGGGGATTGATTCCGGACCATTATTAATAGCCTATCGTGTTGCTCTAGTGCGACGTTAATTACCGTACCTTCGATAATCTATAGTAAAACATTATATTCTACGCTATTAATTAATTTTAATATTTGCAAGCATTGTTAAGGATAAAAATTAATTTCAACGGATCTTACTTCAAAACGTAATAAAAGCAAATGCGTATGCAGAAAAAAAACATTTAATTGATCTTTACAAAAGATAAACATATTTTAAAGAGAAAAATCTTACTCGCAAACATACAATAACATTGCCTTTCTTATAACAGTGTTTTTCAAACTTTTAAGGATGCAATTACTTTCAGAACATGATTTACTTTAAAATGTTAGAAAAGCACATATACAAAATGTTAGAAAAGCAACATGTAGATAAAACTATTTACTAAATCTAGAAAAGATAATCAGTTTTAAAGGGAAAATCACTCGGATTTTCCATAAAGTACGATTCTATTTCATTTTCAAATTGCACAGTGGCCCATGGGGGCAAATAAAATTGCCCAGAAATTTTCACTACTGAAATAAGCATTATATTATTTATACTTTATTGTGTATGTTGAATTTTTAGTTGAAGGAATACGTAAGCTTTTACTTGTAAATAAAAAAGCACATATTACTAGATGGTATAGTATGTTAATAATGATATTCGTATTTTTCCACACTAATCTCAAAATTAGCTATCACTAATTTTTACATTATTTATAAAATTTTGATATCGAATTATTAACTCAGAAAGATCAAATACTATCCAACAGAATTTTCCCGATTCAATATTTCATCTTTTAATGCGGATTTGCAACCCTAGATCAAGCTTTATGTACTATCAATTTATTTATTTTATTTTTTACTTAGCCTTAATGTCTTTGTTTTCGCTGCCAACTGTTGAAGTGATGTTGTTAATTTGTCTTCTTTTACAGGGACCTGTCGTACTGCCAATCGAATACTTGTTCTATCCACTTCAGGTCAGTTTTTAAAAAAATTTGACTCGTACTTTAAATTTTTTTTATGAGAAATGTTTTGTAGTGTTTCTATTTATTTTTATTATTTGTGAAATTTTTAATGGCCAATTCCAATGCGGCCAATGTCGGTAACTGAATTCTATCCTTTCCAATGACGGGCATGGATTTTTCCAATTCAGACACTGGATTCTATCCTTGGCCACTACAAGGCCGGAAGTGATGGTAGACTTCTTCCAATGGCGGGCACTAAGGACTTGTCCTTGGCCACTACACGGCCGGAAATGATGGTCACTTGTGAAGGGACCCCCAGAGGGAGGACCATCAATGCCCCTAACAAAGGACAGCGCAATTTGGAACAGCTACGGTCTACGTTTATGAGCGGTGGCAAAGGCCTTGGCGATTTTTTTTTGGCGAACTTCTAAGTCGCCAAGGAAAGAATTCTTTCAAAAATATTTTTATTCCAAAAATATTTTTCTTTTTACCACGGAAAATGAAAGCTTGAAAACACATTTGAGAACATTTTGAAAAGTATATTTTTCAAAAACTTTCACACAAAGTAATAAGCTTAAACACATTTCAAAACACAATTGTGAACCAGCAGAAAAACTAAACTGCATTTGTTGGGTAAGAAAACCCTGAAACATCAATTACATTAGATACAGTCGGCATGTTGAAAGAGAAAAGGATTTTAAAAAGAAAAAAAGCAAGAAATAATACAACCAGATAACGTCAGAACTCTTGCGTGAAAAAATAAGTAATGAAAACGAAAATGGCCAAAAAAACAAAACTCTTAATCCTTTCGTGAAAACTATTATAATAAAATAAAAATTCCACAACTGTCGAAATACAGATGGTATATTATATAAATGGTGATGCCATTGGCCATAAATGGACCAATGGTATCACAGAAAACGATCTAAAAGGACCAATCCAATCAAAGGATATTTTAAAAACAAAATAACGAATGGGAGAAAAGAAAAAATTTCAAACGAACCAATGAAATCAAACGACTTTAACGGATTTTGGAAGAACTTTCTAGAATATTCAAAATGAAAATTGAACGTTTCCGTTTGCCAAGATTGCCATGAAAACCACAACAACCGTAACGACAGATGGTTTACCTTAATTTATCGTAACTCGCTACTAGAAGTGCGCCAAAAAAATTGCCAAGCAGTTGCCATCACTCATAAACTCAGTGTAGTTGTACCCTCAATATACACCCACGGATTCGAACCAGGAACCTTCCGATCCAGAGGCCAATACCTTAACCACTCTTATTTGTGAAATAAGCAGTGTTGATTAAAAAGGTCTTAGACAAACTTTAAAGGTAGGTCAAGAAAACAAAAACAAAATGCCATATTTACGTTGGAACAATGATGGTCCTCCCACTGGGTGCTCCTTCAGAAGTGGCCATCAATTCCGGCATAATGGTCAATGATTGAGTTCATAAGTGCCCGCCATTGGAAAAAAAATTTAAACATATAGCATCAAATTCCACGCGAGTGTGCATTGTTTGCCAGGAATTGAGTTGGGCTGCGGGATCTGCCGTCATTCTAGTAGGAATGCGACATCGACGACAATACATCGATGTTCAACATTTAAACATCGATGTTGATAAAAACCACCGATGTTTTTAAACATCATTGTTTTTAAACTTTTTTCCTCATTTTTTAAAACTAGTTTAGTAACCTCTTGCATTAATGCTCGCCCGGGATGGAGGATTAAATTTATTTGTCTGTTACCGCGTTTATTAATTCATAACAAGATCTTTTAAAAGTCAAAACAAAGTAAAAAAAAAGAGCAATTTACGAATATTTTATTTTCAAATTGAATAATACAAAAGAAAATATTATTTACAACAATTTTAAATAGGTACTACTAACTATAAGTATAAGTAGGTGGGCACAAAACAATAATTATTGTTAGTTATTATTACAGAAATCAACTTATAGCAAAAACATGATAAACTTATTTTTTATTTACTGTAAATAAAAAATATTGGGGCCTACAATTATTATATGACCTGATATTCGTTATTTACAGTTCGTTAAAAAATAAATTTGTTAACCTACTCCTCCTTAAGCCGACTTCTTTTTTCACTACTTATCCCACCAGTAAGGGAAAAAACAATTTCTGATGGGACGGACTCTTTCTGACTGACTCATCAGATGTTGCCATTAGGGATGCTACATCGATGTCGATGTTTTCAAAACAACGATGTTTTTTAAAAAACATCGATGTATTTAACATCGATGTATTGGGGCCCATGTTTTCGTAACATCGATGTTTTTACGCTGTCGATGTTTTATTTTTAAATCAAAAAAGTACCGTTATAAAAATTTTAAAAATAACCAAGTAGCATAATTTTTATAATCAGCAAATTGAACTTACATTTAGACCAAAGTGGCCAAGGATGAAGGGTCTGAAAAGTAGGGATGCGACATCGATGTCGATGTTTTCTAGACATTGATGTTTTAGAAAAAAACATGGATGTATTGGAGCCGATGTCGCATCTCTAATTACTAAACCAGTTTTAAGAAATGGGGAAATAAGTTTAAATTCACTGAATTTAAAAAAAAATGATGGTTTGGGGGCGATGTATTATCAACATCGATGTTTTGCTGTCGATGTTAATATCACAAGTTGTTAAACCAGTTTTAAAAAATGGGGGAAGAAGTTTAAATACACTGAATTTTAAAAACATGTATTATCAACATCGATGTTTTAATTTTGAACATCGTTGTTTCAAAACATCGATGTTTTGCTATCGATGTCGCATCCCTAGTTGCCATCACTGACAAATACTTAATTGCATGGTTATTTTTTTTTCTATTTTGACTACGGTACTTTCTTTTATTTAAAATTAAAACATCGATGTTAAACAAACATCGGCTCCAATAAATCAATGGTAAATAAATCGATGTTTTATAAAAACATCGACATCGATATCGCGTCCCTACATTCGAGTCATTGACTTTACAGGAATAGGGCAACGAATGGCAACAAACGAGGTGCGCCTTGCGATTGTACCGTTGTACGTTGAAGGCTATATGTTCCTATGTAAAATTGGTTGAAAGAGTACTGGACCAGAAACTGGAGGGTTGTTAGTTCTGATTCCACCAAAGACCGTCGTATACAAAGAAGGGTGGTGAGCGTTAAATTTGTCGTAGCCTCAAATGTCCTCACATTTCCATGGTGAGGAAGTTTGGAGAGTGAAATGCCAGCTCAGGTGTTACCTCATCATCTGACCGTGGTTAAAAATTACGTGATGTTGTCTTCGGATCTTTCCCTTCGGAGGTGAATCCCAGAATGTTGCCAATAGCCCGTCGTGTCAATTCAGTGCGACGGTAATTAAACACCTACCTTCAAGTTTATCTAAGACCTTTTAAATCAATTGAAGGTTGTTTCGGAAGCATCTGGTCAAATTGTAAAGAGTGGTAGAGGCCCAAAATAAACTTTTTGGTGCAGAATGTACCTCCAGAAATGTGGGTAATCGAAATCGACCATTACTACATGATGGAAGAGCCAAGTCTCTTCTCGTGGTGGCTATACTTTTTTATCTTCTAACTAGCTACTGCAAGGCCAGCACGGCATTTCCCATGACAGTTCTTTTCGTGGGGTCAGGTGTGACCACTGCTCGCTAACCCCCGGTGATTGCTACAAATTCCGCAAACCAAATGGGAATTCGTAGCCTATTGGATGACAGCCATCACGGCGTTGCCCGTGATGGCCTCGTCAATGTCAAATGCAGCCAAATTCGAATTGCGAAGAGATCCAATCGGCGTGACGACACAATCTCTTGCTAAAATATAAATATTTTATTGACAAATTATTTATTAAAAGAAAATCAAATGTATAAGAAACCTATCTGGAGTAAAATTATCCGGAGATTTCAAATCCGTTGAAATTTTTAATCCATCTTTAACGATTCCGATTTTACAAAAAAGAACTGAATAATGCTAGTCAAAATTGTTTTTATTTGTTTTGCTTTTCTTCGCTGGAATTGTTTGAGCGCAGGAAATGGAATCTGTTGATTTCTCGACAGCGAAGGTCTCAAATTCATATGGGAAAAAAATGTAAAAGTTACAGTTTAAAAATTATTCATTAAAAGAAAATGATATTTTTAGGTATCAATCTAAGGTGAAATTTTCAGCCGATTTCAAATCCGTTGAAATTTTTACTCTATCTTTAACGATCTGGGAGATGAAAAAAATAACTGTATAACTCCAGTAGAAACTATTTCTTTTTTTCGTCGGATGAAGTAGTTCCTCCCCAAAATCAAACGGAAGCGTAAAAAATAAATTTCGAATCTGTCATCTCTTTATGCTGTTGCCATTCTAAAAAAACAATAATAATACTAATTGCTTATAAATTAATTTCAAAATGTTCTAGATTGAATTTTAAAATTCGGGATAACACAAAAATTGTAAAAAATTCAGACTACCTGTGTGCAAAATCGCATCATGTAAGTGCCATAGATTCGTCAGGACAATGCGTACACGCAGACAAACACTTCCTTTTATAATAGTAGACGTGAAGAATATTCTATTTACTTTTCGGTGATTATATTGATCTGATACCGAGACAGATGTATAATTTGATACACGGGTAACTAGATTGACAAAGCGTTCTAGCAGAGACTGACCGGATTTTCGATATGTCTAGTGGGAGCCGTGTTACGGTCTGTAATTACTAAAAGGGTTACTTGATCGTGGTTCGTCGACCTTCGTTGAAAGCGAACTTAGTAAACACGAAAGGCCGAACAAAGTTTCGATAATTCTTAGTTCTGTTCACACATGAATGGACTTTTAAGAAATGTGTACATTTCGATTATATTTCCTTAAAAATCCTTTACGTTTGCAATAAACCGTTGTGTTGCTACTGAATGACGTTAATTAACTACCTGCCTTTATGTTTGCAATATTTCATTTTATGAGAGTAAACTCCAAAAAACGAAATGTTCATGTACTTTGATTCAAAAAGAAACTAATGTTATAAAGTTATTTGGGTCAAAATAATAAAATAATATTTCAAAGATTTGGTAATGGTAATGGTAATGGTAATTTTTAGTTAACGTCGTACTAGAGCAACACAACGGGCTATTGACGACGGTCCGGAATCAGTCCCTTAAGGGAAAGATTCGAGGACAACACCTCGTAATTTTGAACCACGGTCAGATGACGAAGCAACACCTGAGCTGGCACCCCACTCTCCAAACTTCCACGCCAACCCAACTTCAAAGATTTGGACCGTGGTTCAAAATTACGAGGTGTTGTCCTCGGATCTTTCCTTGAAGGGACTGATTCCGGACCCTCGTCAATAGCCCGTTGTGTTGCTCTAGTATGACGTTAACTAAAATTATCAAATTACCAAAGATTTAGACATTGAAAAAAAATTCTATTGGGTCATATACCTCATCATATGACCACGGTCCAAAATTACAAGGTGCTGTCCTCGATTCTTTCCCTTCAGGATTGATCCCGGACCATCACCAATAGCCCAATGTGTTCCTCAGATGTCAAATATAGATATACCGAGCATTACTACTGAAAGGAGCTTCAAAGTGTACCAAATTACCAAAGATTTGGACATTGAAAAAAAAATTGGACTGGGTGTCGACCTCATCATATGACCACGGTCCAAAATTACGAGGTGCTGTCCTCGAATCTTTCCCTTCAGGATTGATCCCGGACCATTACTAATAGCCCATTGTGTTGCTCAGGTGTGAAATATAGATAGACCGAGCATTACTACTGAGAGGAGCTTCAAAGTGTAGCCTTCAGGGGTGTACCTTTTTTAAGTTTGTACGGTCTTCACAAACCCGGGTTACTTGAGTGATCTTCCCTCCTTTTTATTTTTCTCCTCCCCTACCCTTCTGACATTTGCCTCACTTCCTCTTCGGAGGTGAGGGCTTCCCTTGAGAAGCTTTTCACGCATATCACCCACGTGTTTGCCACGTGTCCCGTGTCTCTGGAAAAGGGGATCCTGATAGTTGAGGGGCAATACACTAACCAATACCTCATTTTCTGATAAACGGGAGGTATGCATTGGTCCCATGCGCATCAATCAGTAGGTCGATTGGACTTCGTCATAGACTTAGGATCAAGCGATCAGTCACATGCTGGACTACACGTTAAGGATGGTATCTGCTACAGAGATGATTCGAGAGCATATGGGTACTTTTAACACCGATGCTGTTTGCGTCCTCTCGTTGGACTCGGTGGGAGTGGTGCTGTAGGGCTTGGACCTATTTTTTCTCTTCTCATGACAAATGATGCTTCGAATTCTTCTCCTCAGAGGGAGCAACAATTTGACAAATTTTTTTTGTCATCAAATAATTAAATAACTCTTTACTGACATCAAACCAAACCTCTTTTTTACAATTGGTATACAAACGGTTGGTTTATACTTTGCATCCTCAAAAAAGCTATTTAATCATTTCTAGAAACTGTAAATTCCATTAAAAGTTTCAGTTTGTGCGCCCAATTCTTTAATTTTTTTCTCGACGAGTCATTTTAGAGACAGACCTTTTGTTTTTATCCACGGAAGAAATACTAGAAAACCTTCGTGGCGAACAGGTGTGTGGAGCTAGACGCATAACGACATGTCGAGAATGTGTGACTTTTCGTACTAAGCAATTCGTCTTAACGTTGTATAAACCCAACTTGCCGTCGCGGAATAAAACCGCTTACCTGAGTTGACCAGTTCGTATATTTGTCCCGAATCCTCAACGGTGCTTTACGTTCCAGAGGTTCAAGAATGCACAAACCTCCTGTCGTGGTTGCGAAACTAGCGCTCGTTGTGACGAAATCACCCACGACAGTGATGATTTCGACTGTAAACACGCCACCCCGTTGCGTCAACTGCAATTGGGACCATCCGACGTAAGCCAGATCCTGTCCAAAATAAGCCTTCGAGAAAGATGTTCAAGCTGTCAAGGTCTATAAAAACATTTCTTTTCCTTAGGCCTGCAAGCTTGCTGATTCCCGTACCCCCATAATCAGGATCTCATACGCTGCGGCTTCAAAAATATCTGTAAAATCTGCTTCCACATGACTTATTCCCTTTAAAATAAGGTTCGACCTCCTAAAATTTTTACATCTTCAATACCTTCAGAAGAACAAATATCAAAAACTTTATCAGCATCAACACTAAAATCTAACTCACCCAAGCAATGAACCCTACCAACTAAAAGCTGCTTCGTCTTCAAGAAAAACCGACGTCACATCTCAAATCCCAAAACCAACGGAACAAAGAAGGCAATTAAACGATCTAAGGCTGACCTATTATCTAAATAAACAAACCCAAAATTTATAAAAACTTACACAAAACCCCTAAACATCTCATTCGGCTCGCAGTCGAGGAAATAGAATTAAATCTCCATGCGTTGGATCTTTCTGAAGACGACGCAGATCGGAAAATACAAACCCAACATGAACCTCCAGGGCAGGGTAAGCTTAACTCCCTTCTAAATAATAATAGGCTCATTCATTTCCTGAAACTGTATTGAATACCGTAATACGTTGGATGACTTTAAAATCATTATAGCAGAGTACAATCCCGTCTGCGTTGCACTTCAGGAGATTTACCTGAAGTTAACTGACCAGGCGAAGGTCCGCAAGTATACTTGTATGCGGAGTGACATCAATGATCACGGAAGTGCTTTTGGAGGTGCTCTTTTCACCTCACATGCATACCCATAAATCGTTGTTTCACTCAACACCCCTTTACAAGAAGTTGCGGTTAGAATGCTAGTACGACTGATGATTACCATCTGTATTTACCAATAAATGCTCCTCGGTGATTTCAATGATCACAGCATAGTGCAATTTGGGAAGGTAGGGATACCAATTCACAGATCATTGTATCTGTCTGCTCAATAACCGTGAGGTTACCTACTTCCACAAACCATCTCGCACTTTTCATTCAATCGACCTCGTCATCTACTCTTAAATTCTACCCTTACTACTCTTTTTTGTTGGTAGAGACACCTGCGAAACAGCGATCATTTCCCAATATTCGTTACTCATATCGGAGGAAATGGACCTGTTAGCCGCCCGTTGCGTTATATTTATGTGGCAGCCGACCGGCCTGGTTTTACATCCGAGACAATTATATCAAAACTGATGGTAGAAGACAGCATAGACGACTGAGTTGAAATAGTCAACCGATGCTATAATTAAAGCTGCTAATATGGCCGATTAAGAAATCTCCCTCCTTTCATAAGCATTCAAAACCAGGGTGGAATTTATAGTGCACTGCAATGACTAAAATCCAACGGAAGGCGTGGGGTACTTTTCTCAAAAGAGCGTAAGCTAATGCTCGGAAAGTGCGACGTCAGAGCCAGAGGGAATCATGGCAGATGTATGTTTCAGGCATAACATCTGCCACTCCCTCGAAGCAATTATGCGACAGTTCGGGAAGCTATGGGGTTATATTCCGAACATTCGATCTCGTTCATTGAGGAGAATGGTCATTATATCTTGGATGGTGTCAAGGTAGCAAATGCTATTGCACGCGCTTTTTTTTCTCTTCAGTTTACAGTTTTAACACCTATTCAGAGATATTTAAACGGATAAAACATCAAGCGAAATCCCATCGCATTATTTTCTATTCTCGATCCGAACATGGCCATTACTGTCCATTCATGAAAGCGGTGTTAAATCTATGACTTCAGAAGATCAGGATGACTGCATCTGGTCCTGATGTATGCTGTCTGGACACTCCCTTAGTAATCTTTTACATCTCTTAAATAGTATATGGGAGGAACATACTTTTCCTTTGACTTGGAGACGTGCCATAGTTATACCTTTTCCAAAACCTTTAAAGGATACCACAAATCCTAAAAATATCGTCCAATCGCAATCTTTAGCTACATGTGTAAGCTTTTTGAAAGGTTGATGAAAGTTCTTCTCGTCTACATCCTTGAGACGACGAATGCTCTATCAAAATTTCAAAGCGATTTCAGGGTTGCCCGCTCTACGGTTGACGACATCTTGTCCCTCGAAACTGAAGTTCGCCGTCCGATCCTACGCCGAAACCATCTCGTCTCTATTTTTTGTCGACATGGACAAAGCATACGATCTGTGGTGGAGCACTGCATAATCGCGCTGTGAGGTGTCACGGCATCAATTTCCATTATGACTGTCCAGAATTCGAATTAGAATAAAATTAACCCAATGCAATTGGCCGAAACACGAACGAAACAGTGGCCGAAAAGGAAGGAGGCCGTGTAACCAGGTTGTTCTCCTTGAGTACTTTATCCGCTGACAATTACCTAGAAAAGAAAATAATAAACACCACATACCTCAAAGAAAGAGACGAGTTCTTCCCTTAATTCATATTTTTATTTAAAAAACCATGGCAAGATGATTAGGTCCTGGAATGATTGCTGGGCGAACTGACATGTTGTCGTTTAGGTCACTGATTGGTAAGGGGGTGGTAGAAATGAATTGACATCTCGAATTTGCTTAGTTGGAGGGGGGTCTATTTCCCCTTCACCTGCTGAGCGCTTCATAGAAGATAGCGATTTCGTGGATCAGTGACCGCCAAAAAAGAAATCGAATTCTCTCGCACCTTTCGTGTCGTTGTCTGATCTGGTCCGTGTTGTTCCGTTCTCAATCACTCCTATTTATCTTCTTCTGTCCGTTGAGAGATGTTGAGGTGTCCCTCTTCTGCTTAATTCGTCCCGAGGCTATTTCTCTCAATTTTAGCAGGGATGTGTTGTCTTGTTTCCTTCTTCCTGGGAGAAGATGAGTATTCTCTAGTGTGTTAACGGCCTTGTTTATCAACACTCTACCACTACGGAGCGGGTTCATTGGCAGGATAATGTCTTCTTGGTGGGGGCGTGTAGAATATACCGCGGAAATTGACAGGACTGTGTAGAAATAATAGACAGCACTGTTATCGGTTATAATCTTTCTGTGTATAATGCCACGGAAATCTATGTGCAACAGTACACAATCGCACTCTCCGTGATTTATTTTCTCTTGGGCTTCATGAACTATCAATTTTCATATGGAATTTTATATATTTATTCAAGAATAGGGCGTCCCACAAGGTAGTATACTGCAGGGCTCGAAATACCCGGGTGCACAGGTGCACGGTGCACATGAAAATAAAATTGTGCACCTAATTTTTTTCCCGCTAGGTGCACGCTGTCCACCTAACGTTAAAAAGAGGGGGATTGAAACGTGTTTTATGTTATTTTGATGTTTGAACAAAATATTTGTATCTACCTCTAGCTCTAAAGGAGAGTAAATAAAATTCATAAATACACACTATGCGAAAACAATATCCCTGGGCTGTAACGGTTTTATACAGGCGGAAGGTTTCCTTGTGCCACTGCCACCAGAACTTTCCAATGACCGAAACATTTTCCAGATGGCTATATTGAAGCGGCTATCGTGACAACCGTGCGCTGAGAAGTGAGAATTTAGATGTTTAAATATTTATATTTACCTATCTACTACTAACCTATATAAACATACTCAACTAATAAAGTTGTTTACATTACATTAATCTATATATATAATTCTCTTACGTGGCACGCAAAAAAGACGTTATTTGTTATTGCGTTTGGCAACATTGTGCGATTATTTGTTTACCATCACGAAGTCTCGCGCCTCAATTGAATTCATAACGTAATCGGATAAAATTTTATTGAAAAAAATTAATTTCAGTCGAGCTGTTGTAGTTTGTAATAGAAATTAAAGAAAACGGGGTATCTTTTCAGGGCTAACAATTGTAGTTCAACAATACGCTTGAACTTCAACTTTAGACAACAAACTCAATGAAAAAGTGAGTGGCTCGAGTGCTGGGGAAATGTACACACAAACAACATGCTGGGTATTCAATTTCCAAAGCAGCGATCACATTTCGAGTCAAAATTTGCACAATTTTAATTTGAATTCTGATTTCAGAGGCACTGTATATATCTTTTCTAGGTGGAGTGGTCGTTCACGGTAAGTCGTTGGTCGCCAACTAATTTTTGTCGCCAAATCAAGATGGCGGCCGAATTCCGTAACAGCAGATAGGGTTGCAATAACAAAAACGGCAGATGTGAAGAAAATACGCAAAAGGTGAAGGTTACTATATTTGGCGACAAATCGCCTTCTTACCGTGAACGACCACTCCACCCTTTTCTGCAAACAGCAAATTTAGATTGGAGGAAAATTATTATTATTATTTTTTTTTATTATATTTTGTAAAAACAATCCCTTCTGCTAGGACACATGTCTTCATTGATGCGAGCGAAGCGAGCATAGGTTCGCGCAGCGAACCAGTGAGGATTGCAAAGCAATCCTCCGGGGATTGGCGAGCGCTAGCGAGCAGGGGGCTGGCCCCCTAGTACTCTTATATTACGTTTCTTTTAAATGTGCACCTAAAATATAACCTGTGCACCTAATTTAAAAACTTAGGTGCACAAGGTGCACCTGTATTAAAAAATCTATTTCGAGGCCTGGTATACTGTGAGCGTGACACTCTGTTCAATTAATTAAAAACATTCTCACCCAGTTACATCTTCATGTGTTCAATGTAATCTCTATGTGAATGAACTTAACATACATTGCCACGGTAAGAACATGCGATTTGTCGATTGACGCGACAACTACAAGTTGCTGTGCGCGTGGAGGGTATAAAATGGCTTCAGCTTTTCCGCTCGAAAGATATCCTGCGTTCATTTCTACCAACGTCGTAACCTACATCCTGACCCAGAGATCTGCCTGAGTGGTAACAGGATTGTAGTGGTATACAGAGTTGAAATTTCTAGGCATAATATTTGACCAGACTCATTTTCCAACCCTACGTCAAACAGCTGCGGTTGTCTTGCGATAAAAAGCTGAATCTCTTTAAAGTGTTGTGGGATACATCTTGGAGAGCGAAACGATCCTCCATTTTAAAGCTACAAGTTGCTGTGCGCGTGGAGGGTATAAAATTGATTCAGCTTTTCCGCACGAAAGACACCCTGCGTTCATTTCTGCCAACATCGTAACCTGCATCCTGACCCAGAGATCTGCCTGAGTGGTAACAGGATTGTAGTGGTATACAGAGTTGAAATTTCTAGGCATAATATTTGACCAGACTCATTTTCCAACCCTACGTCAAACAGCTGCGGTTGTCTTGCGATAAAAAGCTGAATCTCTTTAAAGTGTTGGCGAATACATCTTGGAGAGCGAAACGATCCTCCATTTTAAACATTTATCGAGCTATTATTCGCTCCAGATCGGACTATGGCAGTGCAGCCTATGGCTCTTCCCGTGTTTTACGAAAACTCGACATTTCATCACATCGCACTAGAATCTGTTCCGGTGCGTTTCGCATTTCATCATTGCAAAGCCTTTACGTGGTATTCCACGAACCACCATTGGCATCTTCCAGTCTCCTGTAGTCGCTTCGACTTTTCCATCGCATTTTAAGACATCCATCTGATCCACTACACGATTTACACCTGAAAACATCATTCAATCGCCTTTTTACTAATCTCCCGTCATATATCTCAAATTTTAGTTTGCGCATACGGAATGTTCTTATTCAAACTCCACTGAATTGCTATTACCGTTTCAGAGAGGAAAGTGCATACTTTTTCACCTCGGCAATCCTCGAAACCTTAGTTACGTCTGTTTTATGACTATGTTAAATTAATTACCAAAGGCACCATCTAACGCAAATTCTTCGCTTCTCATCGTCACAGTTACAGAGACCACACAGAAGTGTTTACAGATGGCTCAAAGTCAGCCCAGGACCTCGACTCAGCCTTTGTGGGCGGCTCAACTGTCACGAGATACGCACTACTCTGTGTGATTTACGGCTGAATTCTGTGCGTTGTATGAGACTGAAGCATATATCCCCACAGAGATGGTAAATTCATTATATATTCGGCGGCCTCGAACAGTGTTTTAGATTGCCTTTACATCTGACTCACCTCACCACCCGCTTGCATCTGCCGTTTTAAAATCATATCTAAAATTTACTCGACGTGGCTTTGGTATTCTTTTCGATTGGATACCTGGTAGCCCGGTTGGAAGAGTAACGGATTAGCAGCTGGAGGATTACGAGTTCGAATCCAACCAAACACCGTCGTGTACCCGGAGGCTTGGGTACATTAAAGATGTGGCCTCAAATGTCCTCACGTTGGTGTGTTGTGGAAGTTTGGAGAGTGGGGTGCCAGCTCAGGTGTTATCTCGTCATCTGACCGTGTTTAAATATTACGTGTTGTCGTCGGATCTTTCCCTTGGGGATGGATCAAGGAACGTCGTCAATATTCAGTTCTGTTGCTCCAATGTTATTTAATTAAAATACCCACGTACCTGTTGGATACCTAGACAGTCTGGATAGCAGACATTGAGCAAGCTGATTGAACGGCGAAAAATGCTGCGACCAAATTGAGTCTTCCCATTCCATAGAATAATCTCCGACACGGTTTCCGAGACATTGTATGGAAGGAGTGGCAAAATGATTGGAGTTTGAAAACAAATAATAAGCTCTATGGCATTCATAGAGGTATTTCATCATGGCCTCCATTACCTTCTCGACATTCCGAAGTCCTGTTGACTCGTCTTCGAGTATCGGCCACATTCGTTTCTTTAATAGGAGATAAGGGCCTTTTTTATTAGGAGATAATGGCCTTTTTATTAGGAGATAAGGGCCTTTTTTACTAGGAGATATCGGCCTTTTTTATTAGGAGATAAGGGCATTTTTAATTGGGAGATAAAGGCTTTTTTTATTAGGAGATATGGCCCCCTGTGTGTAATGTGTGTGTGGTCCCTTTTACCGTTCATCATATTTTAACCAAATGTCCAGTTTCTAACCATCATTTAAAACTTATTTAACAATCCAATTTTAAAATTACAAGACTTCGTGGGAGAAAATCCCAAACTAATCTATCTAAATTTTTATACCTCATTGGATTTTTAAACTTCACCTAAATGTTTTTGGCTCTAATTTTTATACCACACTACATTTCATTGGTTTGCAATATTACCATTGATATAAAAATCATTTTTACCCATTTTAAATTAATATTTTAATCTTAATTGCTTTCATAATATTATAATATCAGCGGAAATTTCATATTTACTTTTATTTATTGACTACAATAAATTTTTCAACCTTTTTTTTTATTAGGTTGCATTCTATCTTGTGTTTAGCTCAGCGTTTTATTTGCTGGATCTTGCAAAACCCAAATCCATCAACTAACCAAAGGTGTAACCAACATGTCGACTAGTAGTGACGTTGACTGCTCTGAAAAATTGACTTGGTTGACTTATTTGGCATCTTATCGCCTTGTTGGAGACAAGAATGGCAAAATCGCATCGCCAATGTTTACCAATGTCGCTTGAGCCAATCAGTTCATGAATCTATGGGTGGGATTTTTTTTTTACTTTCCTGTGTGCGGATCAGATGATGAAAGTTCATTTTCACCCGGCAGATAAAAATAGTGAAAGGGTTATGTTACTATTAGTTTTGGTCATATGATCATGGTTACGAAAAAAGGTTGCCATTTCTCACTTTACTTGCTTCTATACTTGCTCTATGGTGTTACTACCACAAAAATAATTGTACAATGCATTTATGATATAAATTTTTTTTTACTTTCAACTTTTTTTGAATGGCAACAGTAAAATATAATCGGCGGATAGCGCTTTGTGGTAGAAAAGGGAAACACGGAATTTTAAAATCCGAACACATGTTTCTAGAAGTGTTTCGTCATTGCCTTTATCCCTGATTTGAAATAAGAATCTGAAAAAAATATCTGATTATCTTTTGTGTCTTTCTCAGTGATCTAAATCACCACACACCTAATTAATAAAGCCTATATTCTAACTGAAGGCACATTAAATAAGAAAACCTCCCTGATTCCCTTTTATGAGGAGAATAAACAGGAACCAACTGGTTTACGTCCCTTTCTTGCTTCTTCGTGAAAGAAGCGGATCAATACAAATGGCTTTTTTAGCATCCCCTCCACCTGGGCACGTTTCCAACACAGGCCATACTACGAAAACGAAAGTTCCCCCATTCAAATACCACGGTATTATATCTCGAAATAATATTCTATTTTGGACGAGCGACAGTGAGAGATTTACAATCAATCACCCTTCTTTTGCTTCCTTCGAATAATATGAGAATTAATATCCTCAGATGAAAAGGTATTCGGGCAATCCTATGGAATTATTTTTTTTGCGTGTTCGATCGTGATTGATGAGATACTATTTGTTGCTTTCCTGGAGTAATTGGGAATGGATTATTTTTTGCGAGTTTGGGACGTAATCAAAATGGGATGAGATTTAGTTTAACTTGCTGGATACGTAAATTTCTTTTGTGATTAGATGGTCTAATCAATGAATGGTTAATGACTGAACTTTGTACTACGTAGATGGCTCTGCTTTAATGGATCTCTTCCTAGTATAGAACTAGACGAGAAAAGGTGATTTGGTAGTTACACTTATCCGCATGTATCTACGAATGTGCAGATCGTAGATGATGAGATGTAGATAGACTTAGCATTGCCAGTGAGAGAAGTTGCAAAAAATGTGATTAATATGATACCTAGTAGTCACGTGATTGCTCTTTGAGAAATTGACGATTGGCTGATTTGACATCTTATCGCCTCATTTGGCGATAGAATATCTAATGACCAGCTAAATATTTGAATGTGCATTTCTAAACAGTGGGGACAAAATTGTTAAAAACAACAGTCAGCAAAATTTGTAAGAAAATGTTCATGGGCCTTTTCTAGTTAAACATGTTTGTGTGTATGTTTGTAGATTGTACCCTAATAAATTTTGAAGCTAATATTTTATTTCTGTTTTTAACTCAACAAATTATCTGTCTCAGAAATTACCTGAAAATCTAATTATGAATTAAAAAACCGTACATATCTAAAATCTGGAGATTGGAATTTCTATCCATACGACCATTATCATACTAACGAAACATAAGTCAACAAAACCCATACCCTGCTCGTTAGTAATGTTCTCCCTGCATTGAGTCAGGTATTAAAACACATCTCATATATCACAAAATTAAGAATAAAATTTCTAGGTTTACTTTTTCTGAAGACGAATGCTTCTTAATAATTCCTTTAAGGAATTAATTCGCAAAGTCTCAGCGCCACTTGGATGGCATATTCAGCAACCAAATATATTCTCAAAGTTCGGGTCCTAAGGCCCGGTGCACACATCCGGTTTTTCTGCGTGCGGCGTCGCTGCGGCACCGAAGCAACTATGCACACATAACCGTGAAATGACGCAAATTCTCATTTCGCGTCATTTGCGATAAATATTCTATCGTAGAAAACGTGTTTATTTCGCGAACTTGGTGTAAAAAAAAGTATATTTTGAAACAAAATAGACGTTACTGGATACAAGCATTTATTAACTATTATTTATATTCCATTTATATATGAAAACAAGGTACTTCAGAACGGAGAACCGTTTGCGGCGAGCTGCGGCGCCGTGGGGAACTGTGGCACAAATTAACTGCACGCAAGTTGGACGTGCGTAGCAGCAGCGGTGCCGGAAGCATGTGTGCACTACTCCATTGGATCTAATGTATCTCAGACCGCACTTGCGTTACGGCAGCGGCGCCGCACGTTGAAAAACTGGATGTGTGCACCGGGCCTAACACATCTCTTTTCTTTAAGTTCTTAAATATTCCGTTGCAACTATACAACAAATTCAATTTCCTATCTACTTACCTTAGATTCTTTTTTATGCATAGCTTTAGTGGTATTAATCCCCTTTAACTTTTTCAAAATAAGTATCTATAGATATAATTCTCTTACGTGGCACGCAAAAAAGACGTTATTTGTAATCGCGTTTTGGCAACACTGTACGATTGCTTGTTTATCGCGAAGTCTCACGCATCGATTGAATTTATAGCGTTATCGGATGAAATTTTATTGAAAAAAAAAAGGAAATTTTAATGAGCTGTTGCAGTTAGTTTATAATAGAAATCCAAGAAAGCAGAGGATCTTTTCAGGGCCATTTAAAAAACGGTCCTTTCCAGGGCCAACAATTATAGTTCAACAAGACGCTTGCACTACAACTTTCGGCAACAAACTCAATGAAAAAGTGTGGATCGTTTGAGTGCTGGGAAAATGTACACACAAACAACATGCTGGGTATTCAATTTCCAAAGCAACGCTCACATTTCGAGTCAAAATTTGCACAAAGTTTTCATTTGAATTCTGATTTTAGAGTTACTGTATATATTTTTTCTGTAATACAGCAAATTTAGATTTGAAAAACATTTTTTTGGTAACATATTTTGTAAACAATCCCTTCTGCTAGGACACATGTCTTCATTGAGGCGAGCGAAGCGAGCATAGGTTCGCGCATCGAACCAATGAGGATTGCGAAGCAATCCTCCGTGGGTTGGCGAGCGTTAGCGAGCAGGGGGCAGGCCCCCTAGTGCATTTTAACGTTTCGGCATGTAATCTACATATAAATTTCTTACTCCCAACATTCTACGTGTAAGGTTCTTAAAAAGTAAATGGTATTTGTAAAGTCCTTTCTTTTGTATCTTAGTTATTGATTCATATGACACAGTGGTGGGCGAACCACGGCTCTTTAGCCTCTTGAGTGCGGCACTGCCACCGAATCGATTTCAACTAAATGCTGATAAAATGTCAATATCCCGCCTGTGATGCGAGGAAGAAAGCAGTTGAAGAACTTCAAAAGAGTCATGAAAAATCAAGTTCTCAATTTAATTGTTGGGTGCAATCTTCCAACAATGTTAATATTGCAAGCTTTGTTGTGAGTCAAGAGAGGCATGCAAACTAAGAGAAACAAACCATACACAGACGGTGAATACATTAAAAAAAATTTTATAAATGCATACGAAGAGCTATATTCCTTGATTTTAAGAACAATTCAGAAATTCTTTTAAACTTAAAGAGTTACCACTGTTTGCTCAAACAGTAAAAGACAGAACAGTCAAAATGTCTTCGAATAAAAACGATCAGCAAATCAAAAATATTAAATTCGTTTCTGCTTTATCAATAGGTCTTGACGCATCTTGTGACATAAATGACGCAGCGCACATTTCACATTTTTTTCGATTTATTTCGTCTTTGGGTTCCAAACGAAAAAAATTTTAGGCTCGGTGCACACATCCGGTTTTTCAACGTGCAGCGCCACTATGGCACCGAAGCCAAACTATACACACGCTAACTCATTTCGCGCCATTTGCAATGAATATTTGATCGAAGATACCGTGTTTATTTCGCTTACTTCGTGTAAAAAAGTATATTTTGAAACAAAAATGTATTAATTATTATTTATATTCCATTTGTTTATGAAAACAAGGTACTTCAGAACGGAGACCGTGCGGCACCGTGGGGAACGGTGGTACAAATTGTACGCAAGTTGGACGTGCGTCGCCACAGCGGCAATGGAGGCATGTGTGCACTGCTCCATTGGATATAATGTATCAGACCGCACTTGAGTTGCGGCAGCGGCGACGCGCGTTGAATAATCGAATGTGTGCACCGGGCCTAAGGGTTATTATCACTGAAAGGTCAAACACGTGTCGAGTATATTGCAAATGTTGTTGTTGTTTCTAATGCCTACACTGGTAGACCAGAGGAGTGTCAGGCCCGTCGAAGACGGCAAGAGGCGAGGGGGTGCGCCTTCCATGTTATTGAGCCCCATTGGGAGGAAGTCCGACTTTGCTCGGCATACATGACACATCCGTTTTACAGGAAGGTCCCTTTCATACATCCATTCACTCACACATATCGTAATTTAGATACCAATCAGAGGCCGATAACCCTCTGATCAGATACCCCCAGAGGTATTGATTTGGTATGGGAACATGGGGGACTTTGTGACCACGACCTATTTAACGTGCCCCAGTCACCATTAGTGAACACGACGGTCTTTAGCCAGGTCGAAGCGCCGATCTCACAATCATCAGAATTGCAGGCTCCGCCGAGGACAGAACCCACAACCCTTCTGATGCGAGCCCGACGCTCTACTGCCTGAGCTACCGCGGCTCATATTGCAAATACTATCGTTGAATGCCCATGGAAAAACATATTCCACACGATAAAAGTGTTTCAATTTCAACAGATGGGGAAAAAAGTATGACCGGAATGAGAAAAGGTTTTGTTTTGATTTTGAAAGAAAAAATGAATCACGAGATATTTGTTTACCATTGCATCATTCATCAAGAAGCGCTTTGTGCGCTGACATTTCCAGAAGAAATTTGAAATGTTATGGAATTGGTGATCAAAATTATCAAACAATTGTAGCTAAAGCTCTTTATCATCGCCAATTTAAAGAATTTTTAGTTGAAATGGAGAATGAGTACGCAGATCTTTCTGCTGCATAATAAGGTACGTTGGCTTTCAAGAGGTTTTAAAACGTTTGGCTTCCTTATTACTTGAAATTAAAGCAATTCTCTTGAGAAGGGTGTTGACCATCCTAACGGACGATGAGTGGATACAAAAATTTTATTTCATAGTGGACGTTACGTCTTATCTAAATAATCTTTATCGAAAACTACAAGGGAAAGGAAACTCAATTTTTTTTATATGCCGGAAAAAGTCATTTCATTCTAAAACTAATTATGCCTTTTTGCTCAAGATTTTGAAAGAGAAACCTTAATTCGTTTTCCCAGCCTGTGAAATATTACCAAGAATATAACTCGGTAATTGACATTTATTATTTCAGAACAATTTTAAATATGAGGGAAACTTTCTACGGAGGTTTCAAGAATTCGAAAATAGCATTGCGACGTTAGCCTTTGTTAAAAAAACCTCTCAGTGCTGACGTAACAGAATTGAATTTTTCTCCCTGTAATATTGCCATTGGCGCTTTTGAAATGCAATTAATGGGGTTATAAATCAAAGAATTATGGAGCTCCAAATTTGAACGCCTTAGTGCTGACATGGAGAAATTGGAGAAAAAGAAATGTGATCGTATTTCACAGAAAAAGTTGTCTGCTTTGAAAGACCTGGAGAAGGAAGACATGAGTTAGTTTTCAACACCTGGAATAGTATTCCTGGCTCATACGAGTTAAAAGACTAGAATTTGCTGTTCCTTCACTCTTTGGCTTTATCTATTCATGCTTTATTTCGACTATAATGAACGTTTAAGTAAGCTAAACATGTATACACTGGAAAGAAGAAGAAGGAGGGGGATTTGATTCAGCTTTTCAAGTTTGTAAAACAAGGGGACACAGAGGGCTTAAATTTCAATAGGAATAACAGAACAAGGGGTCATGGGTATAAATTGAATAAGACACATTTTAATCGGGATTTAAGGAAAAACTACTACTTTAATAGGGTAATAGACAGTTGGAACGCGTAGCCAGAAAATATAGTTAATTCAAAGGGAGTGTACGAATTTAAGACACAATTGGATAGTCAGTGGGAATTGGAGAATTCATAAACAAAGGACCAGCCTTGTTGGGCTTGAGCCTGTAGCTGGTCGTCAATATTTGTATTTGTATTTGTATTTGAACAATCTTTTAAAAACATAAACTTTATCATAAGTATATTTAGAATTCGTTCGATTGATGAGAAACTGGAATCTTGCTTGAAATTAAAAGCAACGATATACAAACTGACTTATCCAAACTTTCCAAGAAAATTCTAGGTCATTGTTCACGTTAAATGTGCGTGTTTTGTAATATTTTTATTTTAATGCAAAAAAATATTTTTTGTCAATTAATAAGATTTTTCTTATGATATCATTTAATGTTAGAAGCTAGTTTAAACCGATTCCTAAAACATGGTTCTTGGAAAGAAATTTGGATCTCAAAAGAAATCTTAATCGTTGTACTGCTGATCTTTGGCTCTTTTGACTAATGAGTTTGCCGACTACTGGCATAACACATATGGAAAACTTTATTACCAACCCCATTTGAAATAAACGTATGCACTCGTACGAAACATACTTTCTTATTTTGAAAAAAATGGCATAGTCGGGTTGAATCAAGTAAATTGAAAAAAAAAAACTATTCTTTCTATAATATTTCTGCTATCTAAAACGTTTGTAATAAATGTGTTAAAGTTAAACAAGCAGCAATGAAATGTACAAATTAATCCACCCACCCACCATTGGTATGCTGGCAATCGCCCTGGACTATCAATCTCATGCTGTGGCCCTCGGCCTTTCCAATCGGCCATGGCCAGATTTCGAAATGGCCATCTTAAAAGTATAAAATTTCAGAACGGGGAGAGAATTTTCCCTCCTTGTTCCTGTTCCCTACCTGCCAGTCCTGATCACCTTCTTCTCTGTCTTGGCGCTTCGTATAAGCAGCTGTTGGTTGATCAGGACTTTTTGCAAGTATATGGGGATCTGGCACGACGGGGCCTTCTGGACCTGGTGTAGGCTTTCCTACACCAGGGGGATGTGCAACAACAACAAATTAATAACTACAGACAGAAATATACACAAATTAAAGCCGTGCTTGACATCAAATACAAAACTGAATGTATGAAAATATTTTGGTTTTTAATTTTACATTTTATAGAAAAATCAAAATCATTAAGGACTATACTTTTCAGATCTTAACCTTCGGGGGTGATCCCATCGCCAATAGTCCCTTGTGTTGCTCCAATGCGACGTTAATTAAAAAATACCTAAAAACATACTTATCTGAAGCAACATATATAGTTCATTTCATTAAATTCATTCAGTAGTTCGTTCGTGTTATTCATCAGAGACATTCTATTATTCATTCGATTGTAATCTTTAAATTTATTCATGAATAATAGTAGCATCAAAGTATTCATTTTTTATAATTCTCCCTGAAAATATTCATTTTAAGACAAATTTATTTATTTAGATCGAAACCAAATCAGCACACAAATAGGGAATACCAGATTCACGTAGCACATACAGAAAACATACAACAGAAATACTTAATCAGATTTTACTCTGAATATACTTTGCAAGGAACAAAATAGAAACAAGGAATACAATAATCGATTTTACTAGAGATTTTAGAGGTACAAACATACTTTCAGAATTAATCTGTCATCTCAGGCACATAGTATCTGCTGTATACAAACAGGCTACTGAAAACAAATAATAAGTTTAAACTGCATTTGAGTTCCATTTTGTAAATGTAATTTATGCAAAATCTTTTGATTGAATTAAATTGAAACCACCATCGATTTTTTTTAAATTAATTTTAGCAGAGTAGCAGATTAGATCGAGTTATAAACTGAATCCACTCAATGACCATCGTAGTACGTCGGGGATGATGCATGTTAAATATGTCGTGGCGTCAAATGCCCTGACGTTGGCGTGTTGTATAAGTTTGGAGAGAGGTTCCAGCTCAGGTGGTGACTTCGTCATCTGACCGTGGTTCAAAATGGCGAGGTGTCTTCTTATCTTTCTTTTCGGAATTGATCCTGGACCGTCTACAATAGCACGTTGTGTTCTTCCAGTGCGGTGTTAATTTAAATACCTTGTTATCCTGACTTATTTAAACTAGCCGGAACTTAAGGAATTGTTTGTATGTGGTTTATAATTATATCTTGGTGGCAAAAACATTAAGCATTAAAATATTGAAAATTCGGCAGGAAATTTCGTTGCCAATAGCTTGTTGTGTCACTTCAGTGTGACGTTAATTTATCTACCTTACCAATATCGTTAAATAACGTATAATGTTAAAACTGATTTTGTGTTTATTTTCTCATCTGTAACGAACTGGGAGCGTAATTCTAGTGCAGATCAAACACTAGAGAATGCATACTGTCATCTGTTTTTATCGTTGTCCTATGCTTGGATTATAAAATTAATCGAATATTATTCATTCATATTCCTTAGATATTCAAGAGATCTAGATAAACGCTTTAAAAAACACCGAAAGAATTATTCGTAATTAGAAACAGGAAGTACTGAGAAGGAAATATTGTTCTCACGTAAAAAAATATTTTTTTATATTCCCAAAATATTTTTCATCCGTTGGCAGGTAGTTAATTCACGTCACCGTAAAGAACCATAACGGGCTATTGGCAACGATCCGGGATCAATCCCCAAGGAAAAGATCCGAGGATAACACCCCATAATTTTGTACCGTGTTCAAATGACGAGAACACCTGAGCTGGCACCCCACTCTCCAAACATCCACACCACTGCAATGTGTGGACATTTGAGGCTACAACGGATTAACGTGCACCAGCCCAAGTGTACGCGACGGTCTTTGGCTGAACCTAGTTTCGAACTCGTAAACCTCCAGTTGCAAATCTGTTCCTCTTCCAATTGAGCTACCGTTCCGCTTTAATTTCCATCAGAAAAATAACTGCAATATATCCAGACAAGACTTAATTTTAGATTTCTAAATTATGTTTTGTTGATACTATCAAAAAAAGCAAATCAACACTGCGTGACTAAAATAATCAAAATGGATGTTTGGATTTCCAGTAAACTGTTTCAATTTTAGCTTAGCTATCGAAACACTCTGAAATATAATATCCTTCGCTTAATGTATTAATGGAAAGAAAAAACTTCTGAAATGAATCCATAATACCTTTGGGAAAACGTTCATTCAATTTTTCTTGTACGTACATTTGAAGAGAAGCCCCTCATCGCGGCTAAAAGGGTTAATGTCCCTCGTATTATGGCTGTAAACCTAATTTCTCGGAATGTTTCTGTGACCTATATATTTTTTGCTGCTCAGTATCTGCCTAATGGAAGGGGAACTTAAGTACTTTGTTCCATGCTTTCTTCGAAGAAAGATATAGTTATTTCTTTGAATGACCTTGTACTTTCATTTCGACCTTTATGGCAGTGGTAAGCAAAACGTGGGTCGCGTGAAAATTTTTGTGGGTCGCTAAGTTTAAAGAAATTTATTTGACAATAGAAAATGTACGGCTTTTCTTCAACAAGTATCAGATACCATTAAAATAGTTCTATGACAAAATATTATTTATAAAAAATAACTATATTTTTTTTTACGAAAACAATTGGCTATTCTGGATTTCTGACTTCTCCGGATTTTGGATTATCTGCAGTTCTTTTTTGTCAAAAACCCCCAATCTAACCCCTCCCCCTTCCCGTGAGAATTGGTCTGCGCGTTATTTACGCCCGGAACACGTTTGCAATAGTAAAATTGCGGATATATAAATAGAAATAATTTTTGAAACTTGGGGGCTCCGCCCTCTGCTCGCTATTGCTCGCGAACCCCCGATGATTGCTGTGCAATCATATTTAGTTCGCTTAACGAACTATACTTTTCAACAATAGCTGCTAATTGTTCACACGTTGGAGCAATGTAAATACGTGGATGTTCGCCTTTTTTTAACAAAATTAGAGAAGTCTTAGCGTATTTCTGCATTTTGATCATTTTGGTGTATTTTATGTAGACTTTTAAGCTTTTTGGCATTCGGACTCTCATTGAGAATTGGTTGAATAATGCTCAAGACGTCTTTTCTTTTCAATAAATTGATACGTAGGTCAAGAGCTTGGTTAGCATCGTACTATATATAAATTTGTCTAAGTTGAGGCGTTGTGTTTGTTTGTAGAGACGCGGTTGCTCTTACTTTAGAATCTCTAATAATTCTCATAGCGTATGGACCCCCACCTTTGATATCAGCGTTAGTCGCATTAAAAGAGGCAAATGCAAAAAAAAAAATATTGTAAATTCGTGTTTCGACGAAAATGATTATTTATTTCGCCAGTTCTAGTTGGCAGATTTTTAAACTCCACTGGCCATTTATTTAACGGCGGAAGCTTAACCTTTCCATGATGACGTCATACATTAGACTATCGGCCTATTTCAGATTTAAAACTCAATGCACCACAATGCCACTACTTCCGAATGAGTTATTCTAATGTTAGCATATGTATTTCAAAACTGTTCATTTTATACTACGAAATGACCATAGCTTAAGAAACAATGGTCGAATTTGAATTCCAACATGCGATAAACTAAACAATTCACACAACTGATAAAGGAAAATAATCAAAGAAACAAGAACATTTAGAATAATATGGCTGATAAATAGTAAATGTTACAAAGTGAGAATGAAATAGCATCACAACAAAAAGAAACGGTTTTTGCATCAATTTTCAAAATAGGTTAATTATCTAAAAAAAATGTCAGATTTCATGACTGATATACACAGTTTTTGTAACGAGCGACGACCGAGATTCGTTGCATTAACAATCAATATCTGAAGATAATAAAAAACTTATGCAAGTTCAGATGTTCTTGAGGAATAAAGAGGAATATCCATAGGAATAACATTGAAAATTGTAAGTAATTTTTAGATGTATTTCAAAGTTAAATTATGATTGCTTGCGATAGCTCGAAAAGAGGCAGACGAATCACTTCTTACCCAAAAGGATCAATATCTTTCTTAAGATCCTAATATTTTGCTGAGTTTTACTTAAACACCTGAGTTACCAGGTGATCCTATTCTGATTTCATGCTATTACTCTATTCTCCAGTCACTCCTTTCCCACTTTAACGACATTTTTTACTTGACGATGTTTATCTTGAGTTTGGCGGTGCTTGGCCATATACGACCCTTGCATTATAAATCGTAAAGTCATCATCATCACAGTAATATTTTGCGTTGAACTTCACTACTTCCATTTTAAAATTGTTCTGTTCTTTTTTTATGGCACATGTGATAAATACAGTCGAGCTTCAAAATCTAAGTTTTGCTAAGTTTAATTACTCTTTTAGCTGCTTGGTAGTATCGGAGAACAATCATACAGGGTGATTCAAAATTCAACGTACAATATTTTAGGGAAGGTAGAGAACACAAAAACTAAACAGAATCACATAGGAATGCATGACCGTAAACCCCAATCCGATCAACTGAAGGATAAACGAAGTTGCAGAAATGACAACCCAATAATGGGTGGAAAAACTCTTTATTTAGCAATACTTTACACTAGGACAGTACGTGTACACGTTAAGTTTCACAACAAGTGCTCAAAGTTCTTACCATACACAGTTATGCACGCTTAAGGGCGCTGTTCTCCAGCGCAGTAGTTGGAACACAGCTCGTTCGGAAAGCATGCAACAATTTACGAACGCTAAACTGGCGGACTTACACCTTGTGTATGGTGCAGTTGTATGCATGGCCCGATTTAGAAAATTTGGTATAGTAGGCACAACACGCAGGAAGGGGCCCCCCCATGTTATTTGTTCACCACAAAAACTAATTTTATAACAATAATTGGTACTTACGTATTTGACTGTTGACCGTTTCAGAGATGTCACCAAAAAGTTTGAGAAAATCATGACATTACTTATAACTCTTGGCAAAATAAAATAAAGCAGATGAAAATTAAAAACATAATAGTTAGATAATTAATGTAATTACAAGAATGTGATAGTGGGGGAAACGGTCGACGGACATTTACGTAAATACCCAATAATTTATGTAACTACTTAAAAACTTTTAAAATGTTTTAGATACTTTTGAAATTTAGGGGCCCTCTAAATTATGGGGGCCCTAGGCCCGTGCCTCACGGGCCTAATGGTAAATCAGGGCCTGGTTGTATGCCCAACGGAACCCAAACAGACGTGTACCGCACTACAGGGCTAGCGAACAGAGCCCTCAAGCATGCATAACTGTGTATGGTTAGAACTTTGAGCACTTGTTGTGAAACTTAACGTGTACATGTACTGGCCTAGTGTATAATATCTCTAAATAAAGAGTATTATCACCCATTATTGCCTTGTTATTACTGCATCTTCGTTTATCCTCCAGCTGATCAGGTTGGGGTTTCCGATCATGCATTCCTGTCCGATTCTGTTTAGATTTTGTGTTTTCTACCTCCCCTAAAACTTTGTACGTTGAGTTTTGAATCACCCTGTTTGCAATTGCAGACGACAAACTAATTTGAAGTTGCCAATTTAATGGAATACCATTAAATTGATTGGATTGGTTAATGTACGAGGTGTTCAATGTTCAATTCAGCATTCGAATGAATTCAATCCAATCAATTCCGAATAATTCTGCTTGTTAGTGAATTGATTAACTTCACTGAGATGAGAAAAGGCTCATTTATACAGCATTGTACTATATTATAATGTAAAACACTGACCACTTTGATGTATTAAAATCCCAGTTTTTTCGGTAGAAGGTTATGAAGGGATTTTCAGTGTGTTTAAACCAACCAGACGGAAAATGAAGATTTTACTTTCACTGCCCAAATACTCTTGCTTGATAGATTCGGTATCACCTTTAAATGTCGTTTATCGCCGTGACGGTGACTTTTCTCATTTACTCTATTTTTTGTTGGCTAATCAATTATCACGTACAATTTCGGGATTCTTTTTTTAGAATTTTTATTGGCTTGCTAAAATCTTATTCAGAAAACAAGTCAGTGACGTCGTGTCTGGAATATCAAAAGGAAATGGGGGTTCCTCGTAAACACTAGAACAGAAAATTCCTCAAACTTTCTACTAAAATTTCTCGTCAAATATTTTGTTTGCAAAATATTTTCAGTTCGTTTTTTAGAATTCCCCAACATGAAACCACTCATCCCATTAGTTATTTTAACACTCCAGGTAGTTTCGACGAGATCTTTCTTACATCAAGGTCTGACCAGTTTTGACAATGACGAGATATTTCGTCCATATAAAACTGCTTTATTACTCCAAGGGAAAGAAAATCCAAGTGGAAAAAACAATCTTTATCAAGAACTATTGACAATTTTAACATGTTTTTAATTAGGCTGATCACTAAAGGCAGTATTCGACGGAAATATAAGCTATCAGGAAGGTTAATCTCTACAGTGAAAAGATTTGTTTACATTCCTTCAACGGATTTGATTCGTCAGCAGAATCGCGTGACGCATGAACGAGCAGTTGAAAAACGGGGGCTCTGCCGTAACCATCGATATCGCTATTCACTGGTCACAATGTATGGCGTTAATCCATTTTTGGCGGACCTCTTCACTTTGGGGAAAGGAATAAACTCTATATTTGTACCCATTTCTATTATTAGAGTTGCACAAAGGTCAACAAAAGGGGCTGGCATGGTTTCCTAGCTTTAATTGCCTAATTAACGCACAAAAAAAAAGAACTTTGATCACACAACGTACACTTCTCACACATACACCGTGGATACAACCGTTACAACTGTTGGATCTCAGTTGAGTGACGTCACGACCAGATTTGAAATGACTGTATCGATCGCTACTATCGATGGTTACGGCTCTGCCTTCTGCTCATCAAATCTAATATGTTTCTTTTTTTTTTTAACACGAAGGGCAGAAGATGCAATCTGTTTCACGTGACGCCACAATCTCTTGCGAAAATATAAAAGATATATTCAATGTAAAAATGATTTATTTTTGGTATCCGACTAGGTTCGGAACAATTTTTTTAAACGACTCTTAAATCACAATTTAAACATTTTTCATACTAGATAATGTTTTGAAATCGTGAAATAAAGCAAAAAATAATGCACCTACTCATTATTTTTTTGTCAATTGGGCAAATTAAGGTAATATTCAATCAAAATTACTACCAACTACTGTATAAATTTCTATTAAATTAATTTTAATTTCCTTGCAGCACCATATATCTATGAGATTGGTGACGACAGTACACTTCAATCAAAGAGATATATTGAAATGTTAAGAAGTATTGCTCGTTATGTGTAGCTAAAATTTTAATTTTACAAAATATCTACTTGTCGTTTAAATAAAACAGCTATAAACTAAAAATATACATTTTGTAACTAAACCTATAGTATACTGTCATTACATGTTAATAAGTAATAATGTTTAATTTCGTTGAGATATCTCAGTAACATTTTGAGAAATCATGTTAAGCGTGTGCAATATTTGCTTAAAATTTAAATTTGCTTTGTGTGTTCGCCAGAAAAAGCATTTAAAGTTTATCTTTTTTTTTTTTTGTCGTTGCCAAATTCTTTGAACAAATTCATCGAAATTTGTTGTAAAATGCTGAGGCTTGATTGTAAAAAATAATTTCAACAAAGTAATGTTTAAAATTACTTTTATTTTTGAAAAATTAGCGGAAAACCACCCAGTTTCCGGTCATTTCTATCGTACTTCCGGTTTCGATTTCTGTGTCGTTCAATAATACTAAAATTGCTATAATTTTATTTCTATTTATCGTAGACTTAAAACAATTACAGATTCTGAAAATTAAGAAACTGGGCTTCAAAATAAGAGAATAAAACAAATTTGAGAATTTTGGTCAAAATTACGTTTTAAACGTAGTCGGATACCTTAAAGAAAATCATATTTTTAGGTATCGATCTAAAGTGAAATTTTCCGCAGATCTCAAATCCGTTGATATTTTTACTCAATCTATAACGGTCTAGAAGATAGAAAAAATAACTAAGTGAATCCAGTTAAAAGATTTATCGTGTGACTGGAAAATCATTCCTCCGAGAAAGAATCAAAGCGGAAACGAAAAAAGTAATTAATCATCTCCGAGTGGTCCCGGATGAAAAAAAATTGGCATGCTTCCAAAGGCTGACGGCCAAGTCACGTGGTTAGAAAAAGTCCAGATTCGGGTGTTTCTTCTTTTCTCAGGAAGAAACGCGTTGAAAAACCGATTTAGAATGAAACTCTTAAATTCCTTTAAAAATCTTCTAGATTGAGTTTAAAAATTCGCCGCGACCTAAAAATTGCAAAAAATTGGGACTACCTGTGTGCCAAATCTCATTGCTGTAAGTGTCATAGAATCGTCAGGATTTTGCGGCCGCGAAAAAAAAATAATAATAAACAGACAAACGCTTCTTTTTATAATATTAGAGATTTACATTGTATTTAAATCTAATTCAATCACAACTCGGACGTTCTAAAAATTGCGATCGTCGTAGCTCAATGGGTATTCCCACTACGCTAACAATTTGTGACTTGTAGGTTATGCAGGTTTGATTCCACCCTGGGCGTATTTCTACCATCTATGTATCTAAACATGTTCCTTGTTTGTGTGCATGATGTTGTGTATCTTGTATTTGACGCAGAAGGGCTAAATGTGTCTCTCTTGCGTTATACAACCCCCAATCAATTATTTTAAAAATCTATCAAATTCTAAAGGGGGCCGCCCAGTTTATGGAGTCCCTGAGTAGCAACTGAGTAGGTGCACGTTCGAAACTCGATGCAGCAAAGACAGTCGCGGAGGCTACTGCTATCGTCAAATTTCAAATCCTTGTAAATTGTACTGGCGTAAAAATTGTGTAGCGTCGTATACTTGCTACATCTATGAGTTAAATATACGATGACCTTAAATATCCTGAGGTTGGAGATAGGGATGCGACATCGATGTCGATGTTTTCAAAACATCTATAATGGAGCCGATGTTTTTGTAACATCGATGTTTTATTTTTAAATAAAAAAAGTATCGTTATAAAAATTTAAAAAATAACTAAGTAGCACAATTTTTATAATTAGTAAATTGAACACACTTTTAGACCAAAGTAGCCAAGGGTGAAGAGTCTGAAAGTAGGGATGCGACATCGATGTCGATGTTTTCAAAACATTGATGTTTTATAAAAAAACATCGATGTATTGGAGCCGATGTCGCATCGCTAGTTGCTAAACCAGTTTTAAGAAATGGGGGAAAGGGTTTAAATACACTGAATTTTAAAAACATCGATGGTTTGGGGGCAATGTATTATTAACATCAATGTTTTAATTTTGAATATCGATGTTTTGCTGTCGATGTCGCATCACTAGTTGCTAAACCAGTTTTAAGAAATAGGGACGAAAGTTTAAATACACTGAATTTTAAAAACATCGATGGTTTGGGGGCAATGTATTATCAACATCGATGTTTTAATTTTGAATATCGATGTTTTGCTGTCGATGTCGCATCACTAGTTGCTAAACCAGTTTTAAGAAATAGTGACGAAAGTTTAAATACACTGAATTTTAAAAACATCGATGGTTTGGGGGCAATGTATTACCAACATCGATGTTTTAATTTTGAACATCGATGTTTTGCTGTCGATGTCGCATCACGAGTTGGTCACTAGTGCCAGATCAAAAGTAGACCTCGTGACTTGACCGTGGTTAAAATTACTAGTTGTCCTCGTTCCTTCCCTTCTGGACTGATCCCGGATTGTTGCCGATAGCCTGTTTCGTTGCTCAAGTGTGACGTTAAATCAACTTCCAACCTTATCCATTTCTAATCTTTCGTAATACGAACGTAATTTTCTACGTAGAACGCATTTTCTACGTAATAAGAAACTCAAGTTACCAAATAACGAATATTTAATGCGAAATATTATACTGCTTAACGATAAAAATGATTCATATCACATACATTTCAGTGGCTTTTCTCAGAACATTAGAAAATAATACACCTATTGATAAAAAATAAAACCATAATTCTAAAAATATACCCTCTCCATGAAATGCATCATCGAGTCTCTTATCTTTTGTGCTATATCCTTACGAATTCCCTAAAGATGTTTTTTTCGAGCGTTTAGTGTTCATTTTTCATATACGTCTGTTTTCTTTCGAGTTTGGAGTAAGGAATTTTTTCCTTTATCTGATCAAAATCCCATAGGATAAAGATGTAATCTATGCTGTTACATCAAACGTGTAGTCTTGAGTATACGAATGGTGAAAAGCTTCTTTTGTGTACTCAAATAACTCTATTCAAGTCCCAGATAATGCTTTCTTTTTAATAATCCAAATTGGAGAACTGAAAATTTGAGCTAATGATTACCAAGAACATTGTAGCTCTTCCGAGTACTAATAAAAAAATTGTGGCTTGTATTTGCGGCATGTTTTTCTTGCTGTGCATCAAATTCATTTTTAATCGAATATTTTACCTGTATTTCTGGAATCATTGTTAGCAGCGATGCAATTTTATTCTAGGTGATTTTTGAATGTGCATTTCATAAACATTCCTAAAAATGCCCTTAAATTCCGTCACAATAATAAAACGGACAAAAATTAAAAAATAGCGCTTAAAAAAATCTACCTTCAATAGTTTGTATTAAATATTTTTATTTAAAAACATTTTCGCGAACCTGATTTAGGTACAGCCAAAGATACTCGTGTACTAGGGATGCAACATCGATGTCGATGTTTTCAAAACATCGATGTTTTTTTAAAAAACATCGAAGTATTTAACATCGATGTATTGGGGTCGATGTTTTGGTAACATTGATGTTTATACTTGTCGATGTACTTTGATGTTTAATTTTAAATAAAAAAAGTACCGTTATAAAAATTTTAAAAATTACCAGGGAGCATAATTTTTATAATCAGAAAATTTAACATACTTTTAGACCAAAGTGACCAAGGATAAATGGTCTGAAAAGTAGGGATGCGACATCGATGGCAATGTTTTCTAAACATTGATGTTTTAGAAAAAAAAACATCAATGTATTGGAGCCGATGTCGCATCACTAGTTGCTAAACCAGTTTTAAGAAATAGGGACAAAAGTTTAAATACACTGAATTTTAAAAACATCGATGGTTTGGGGGCGATGTATTATCAACATCGATGTTTTAATTTTGAACATCGATGTTTTGCTGTCGATGTCGTATCAATAGTTACTCAACCAGTTTTAAGAAATGGGGACAAAAGTTTAAATACACTGAATTTTAAAAACATCGATGGTTTGGGGGTGATGTATTATCAATATCGATGTTTTAATTTTGAACATTGATGTTTTGCTGTCGATGTAGCATCACAAGTTGCTCAACTAGTTTTAAGAAACGGGAAAAAAAGTTTAAATACACTGAATTTTAAAAACAACGTTGGTTTTGTGGCGATGTATTATCAACATCGATGTTTTAATTTTGAACATCGATGTTTTAAAACATCGATGTTTTGCTATCGATGTTGCATCCCTATCGTGTACAGGGGGGCAGATGCACATTAAATTTGTCGTTGTCTCAAATGTCCTCACGTTGGCGTAGTATGGAAGTTAGGAAAGTGGTGTGCCCGCTCAGATGTTGATCTCATTAACTGAACGGTGTTCAAAATTACGAGGCTTTGTTCATGTACACTACCCAACAATAATGGACCGGACGCCAGCCGATTTGCATATAATCCGACTACTTGTTTCGGGGTGTTTCTCGTGGTATGGCCTGGGACCTTTGCATGATGTCCCAGGTCAATTGAACGCCGACGCCTACATGAACATTTTGGACAATCAGGTTCTTCCTACACTCTGGCAATTTTATGGAATGGATAAATGTTACTTCCAGGACGACAACGTTTCGTATTATGTTGCAGCCTCTGTCGAGCAGTGGTATCAACAAATGGATGTAAAACGTCTTCCCTGGACTGCTCAGAGTCCCGACTTAAACCTCATGGAACATTTGTGGGACGAGTTAAAGCGACGCTTACGGACCATGGAACCACGTCCGAAATCTACATCTGAGCTGGCGACATTCTTGCAGCGAGAATGGACACAAATACCCATAGCTGTGTATCCAAACCTTGTTGAAAATGTACCCAGAAGGGTTGCTAGTGTAATTGCAGCATGTGGCTGCAATTACACTAGCAACCCGAGCTATTCAACACGTGCTGACCGTCCCCGTATTAAAGCATGCATTTTTCCTTTACACCAGCACATCTTGCTGCCCGGTCCATTATTGTAATGTTGTGTATATTTACCTTGGGGATTGATCCCGGATCGTGGCAAATAGCCCGTTGTGTTGCTCCTATGCGACGTTCAATTACTACCCTTTCCCTGAACTCTTCCTGAACACCCCCTATACTCACACAGCCACCCTCTGATATGAAACATATTCGAAACTGTCGCCAGTTATAGGCTTCTTCTTCTTCTTTTTCTGAATGGAAACAATCCCCTCCGTACCGAGTTATTGAAAACCCACAGCGGATTAGCAGGGAAGGTCTCTTATGAAAAACGAAAGAAGACCCGAGCATGTGGGAGGAGTGCTAGGTGCGCCAGGTTATCCGAGACGTGGTCAGAGTCCCCCAACAGCCTGCAAAACCCCCGCCCAAAGCAAAAGGTGTCCGTCCCAGCTCATAGTTCTCATTCAACACGAGGCCACCTCTGATCAGAATCCAAATCTGTGAGGCAAGCCCTCATATCCACAAAACTACCAATCTTGGTTTACTGTGGGTATGAGGTTAACGTTCGTGGTTATAGAGGGGTCTCAGAGGCTCACTGAGTTTGCCCACTGAGCCAGCAAGTTCCAATTTGTAGGCGCAGCAAGTTCCTGCCTGAGAATATTTGTTTCTTCTGTATCATTTGCATTACCTTGTTTTGCGCAACTTGGGTAAATGAGGCCCTTGCATCGTACAACCCAGCCAACCATCACGAACATACGTGAGTTAATGGCCAACGCAATCGAAATTGCTTTGTTCCAAAGAAATTGGTGGTGACTACGCCCTGGGTTGCTTCTTCATTAAAAGATCCGACGCGATCATTAATCCAGTTGGTAGAGTCGCGGATTAACAACCAGAGTTTTTCGAGTTCTAAACTCTCTCTAATACCGTCTTTTACTTGGGGGCAAGTTAAATCTGCCGTAGCCAAAAATGTCCTCATGGTGTGGACGTTTGAAATGCACTATCTCAGGTTTGGATTTCGTCATCTGAACGTGGTTCAAAATGACGAGGTGTTGTCCTCTTATACTTTCATTTCGGGTTGATCCTGAACCATAGCCAATTGTCAGTTGTTTTGCTCCAGTGTGAAGAAAGTTAATTACTTACCGGAGAAGAAGTTTTGAATTTCACAGCAAATTTAAGCCTTTTTATTTGCCAGAGTAACCGAGCGATGTCTAATTTGATAGTCAATGTGTGTTATAGTGACCAAGAACAGAGGGACACTGCATACCTAAATTGGACTCGCACATTTATTTTTACAATACATTACAAAGTTTCAGATGTACACGCAGCACCGTCCGGTACAAAAACACGTTTCACTATTCTCAAATCTACAACGAATCTGCCCTTATCTGTGTTCTTATCCAGAACAGCACCAGATTTCATGTTCTTGATCGTATCGGAACACAGGCACTGTCATCCATCGATGTTCGTCTACTAGAACAGTAGCAACCAGAACACAAGAACAACTGTTCTTATCTGTGTTCGTAATCATCCGTCTGGAGATCATTACATTCTTGTTTCCTTAATATTATGATTACCTTAAAAATCCGGTGGCTATCTACTATAAGGCCCGGTGCACACATCCGGTTTTTCAACGTGCGGCGCCGCTGCCGCAACGCAAGTGCGGTCTGAGATATATTAGATCCAATGGAGCAGTGCACACATGCCTCCAGCGCCGCTGGGGCGACGCACGTCCAACTTGCGTGCAATTTGTACCGCAGTACCCCACGGCAACGCACATGAGCCTCCGTTCTGAAGTACCTTGTTTTCATAAACAAATGGAAGATAAATAACAATTAATGAATGGTTGCATCCAGTAACGTCTATTTTGTTTCAAAATATACTTTATTTACGCCAAGTAAGCGAAATAAACACGTTTCCTTCGATAGAAAGATGTTCGAAGATATTTTCTTCTATCGCAAATGGCGCGAAATGAGTTCATGCGTCATTTCACGGTAATGTGTGCATAGTTGGGCTTCGGTGCCGTAGTGGCGCCGCACGTTGAAAAACCGGATGTGTGCACCGGGCCTAAGCCCCCCCCCCCATGGTCAAAAAATTTTAATTTTAGTCTGTGAGGTCCAAAAAAACATTTTTTTAAGCACTGTTTCTATAGAACAAATCTACGATTAGAATAGTCGCCTGTTTTTCATTCCGTTTCAATTCTGATCTCTCGCTAGGTGATCAAAAACAGTTATTGTCTGTTTAAAAACCTTTTTTAAGGTTTACAAAAAAACACTTTTAAATGTCATGAGTAAAAGGCTTTATTTGATATTTCTTTAATTAACGTCACACTGGAGAACACAACGGGATACTTCAATAAAAGGTTTATTTAGAAAAAAAAGGAAAATTTGGAACAGCAAAATTGTTTTTTCTTTTCTTTTTATTTCAACTTTCAAAGATTTACATTCATTCTGAAGAAAGACAAACCATTTATAAAATGGTAAACTATCAATTATAAATAAAATTTAAAATACATACAGTCTTGGAAAAATAATAGTTCGTTTAGCCAAATCACTAGAATGAAATCAATATAAACGTTTTAAGGCACGTTTGCATAAATCTAGAAACGAAAAAAGAAAAGGAGGAGTTACAATTTTTATTAATTATATAAAAAAAAAAGAAAGAGTATGTACCTACAAAATATTAAAAAGTCGATTACAGTAAAAATAAGTAATGACAAGTCATGATTGAACAATTTGTTCAAAACAACGAAGCAAAATAAAAGTGTTTACACAATTTCTGTGTTTATGGAAAAAATTTTCTATGAGTATAGAGAGCTTCCCCAATAGTTGTTCTCCACTAACGAGATGAAAACCGCGTTGGAACAAGAGAGCTTGACAGATTTCGAAATCGAAGGGTAAATAGAAGCAATGCTTCTACGGATTTTTCTACCAAACCGTCGCCAATAGCCCGCTGTGTTGCGCAGTACAACGTAAATTCAACTACCCACCATTTAGAGTTCTATCCAAAATAGGGTTTGCCTCATTTTAACATGTGGTCTCATAACGACGCCTTCTCTTATCTTTACTTCAAATCTTTTTGAGAAATATTTTTGAGACAAGTAAAAGTCAGTGTCATTCTTTCTAATAGCTTTGCTTTTCCATAGATCTTCATAAGCCCCTGTTTGACGTAAAGAGTGGTTAAGTATAGCTGGAGAGAAGTAATGGCGTATTTTCCTCTTCACTATTTTATGAAAGTCTGAAGCCCTTTTACTCTGATAGCCCCATATACTAACAAAACTTTTGTTGGCATTTTCGTGTACTTACGAGGCATTCGTGTTTTCTGTAGAAACTCCTTTCCCAGAGAACTGATGCCTTTGATATAAAAGTCAGTTCTAAAGTGCTTGAATTACCGAAGTATCAAGGTTGGAATAGTAACGGATCAGAAATCGGAGAGATACCGAAAGCCTTCAGCTTCAATTTGTTTTGATATTTTCTTACTGATTGGTTACTGACATCTGCTACATACACTATCCTACACTAATAAACCGGAAATCAAGATGTGATGAATGAAATCAAGGGAAAGAATACAGGCTTTAATAGTGGATGGTCCCCCACGTGCTGCAATTACACTAGCAACCCTTCTGGGCATACTTTCAACAAGGTTTTGACACACAGCTGTTGGTATTTGTGTCCATTCCTCCTGTCAAGAATGTCGCCAGCTCAGCAGTAGATTTCGGACGTGGTTCCCTGATCCGTAAGCGTCGCTCTAACGCGTCCCACAAATGTTCCATGAGGTTTAGGTCGGGACTCTGAGCAGGCCAAGGAAGACGTTTTTCATCCATGTCTTAATACCACTGCTTGACAGAGGCTGCAACATGGCACAGAGCGTTGTAGTCCTGGAAGTAACATTCGTCCATTTCATAAAACTGCCAGAGCGTATGAAGAACCTGATTGTCCAAAATGTTCATGTAGGCGTCGGCGTTCAATTGACCAGGAACAACATGCAAAGGTCTCAGGCCATACCACGAAAAACACCCTCCAAACAAGTAGTCGGATTTTATGCAAATCCGCAGGCGTCCGGTCCATTATTGTAGGGTAGTGTAGATGTTATTTAAGCCTGGGTTCGAGTTTTACGACACATTTAAATGCTATTTGCCTCACTATAAAATATTTATTAATAAAAAATACTTGACCAAAAACGACACATTCCTTTCATAGTCCGGTTCCAAGCCTGTAGGTTGAGATACACTGATCTAAACAACACACACACCCCAGCCAATCTTTCAGCACCCACTGTCATATTTCGAGACCTTCCCTTTTCGTCCCTATACCGTCAGCGGGACGTTTCGAGCGCTACTATATTGCTTGGTAAGCCTTGTTCGTAAAAGGAATATAGCGAATTCGGTTACATTGCATGTTACAGTTCTCTAGTGATAACTTGAGTCAAGAAAGGAAATGATCGAACACACCGCGTGTTGAAGGCGGTAATAAGAAATTGAGCTATTATCAGTGTAATTAGGATCGGTATTGAAGATGAGTAATTCCTTAGGATAAGAAGCTAATGTGTATAGGCTCTAAGATGAGATAAAGTATGGCAATTTCCTGCGTTGCTTAATCTTCGCATTACCCAACTTCAATACCTATGAGTATGTTGTCGGATCGTTGTTAATGATAGAAAAGACTATACTTGGTAAAAATATATCATGTGTATGTACGGTAAGTATTATATACAAACGCTTACATTGTTTTCAGTTCACCAGAGCCCAGTTGCTTTTAAGGATGCAAAGACATGGTTTAACCCTATTCCTGGATTTCAGAATATTACATTTTGTATATATCTTGGAAGAGAAAGAGTCAAAATTGTGGACATTGCAAGGGTCGTGATTTCGGCACATGGAGTAATTTGACTCGACTTCGATTGGACACGACACCAACTGACCAACCAACCAAAAGAGTCAATGTGCGTGTGGAAGTTTGGAGAGTAACTGCCAGTTCAGGTGTCGATTTCGTTTTCTGACCGTGGTTCAAAATGTAGTGTTGTCTATGGATCTTTCCCTTCGGGATACATCCCAGACCGTCGTCAATATCCCGTTGCGTTGCTCCAGTGCAACGTTAATTAAAATACCTATCAACCCCCTAGTAAAAAATAGTTAAAATTAGGTGACTTAAAAAGAGTTTTTAAACTTTAATCTGAATGAGACGTTAATTTCTATTTTAACGTCCTTCATTTTTGCCACAAAATTAACCAGAAAATGCGGACGCCCGATCATTTCGAATGCAAATAATTTCTTAGTATTATTTGTTGATGGTGTTCATTATGCGCGATGATTACATTTCCCCTCTCCTGTCATTACATGGTGTTATCATCGGATCTTTTCCTTATGATTTTATTCCGGACAGTCAACAATAGTCCGTGATGTTGCTCCAGTGCGACGTTTTCTTTTTAATTAAATTTTTTTTTAAATACCACTCACACCTCTCCGATTGAGGTTGTCATCAGTAGCCCGTTGTGTTTCTCCAGTGTGAGGTAAATTCAACTAACTACCTACCTGTCTACAATTGGGACTAGCGTCCAGTCGAGATAAACCTTCAGGGTGGTGTGTACGGACTTCACGATCCCGAGGTACCTATTCTAATGATCTTTACTTTTCTCATGGTGCTTACTGTCTTTGGTAAGCATCTTTGAAACTTTAGTAAACTCGTGCTCCCGTGGTACCCTAGGGATCTTTTTCTGCTTTCATCCTATTATCCTATTCCTCAATTCCTCTATTTTCGCTTTCACATTTTTTACTTGAAGATGTCTCATGCTTGACCAGCTTGGCCAATATGGCCCTTGCGCCATAAAACCCCAAAACAGCCAACCAGTCGAGGTAATATGCGTTGTTTAGTCTTACGACCCGTATATCATTCAATTCTCATTCTGTTGCCTTTGTGAAAGACTTCTCTGCAAGATTGAGTACAATTGCGTCTTTGGAGTTCCTTTGTAATTCGGAGTTAAAATAGTTTGTTACGTACTGTCCACGAAAAAGAAACAAATGCGAAAAGAATTGTCTAAAGCTGAATATAAAACTTTTGTGCTGTTGGTATTGGACTTAATAGTTAATTGTGTGCCTCCATAAACTTAAAATAGCTATTCAATCCTCAATTTATTGTGCAATGTCCCACTGTGTTTGCTAGTATGAACTCCAAAACACAAAATTTTGATTTTCTATGAATTATATTTTAGGGAAGAGCCAAAACGATGGACCGGTTCATCCCCTCCTCGAAGCAGCCGCAACACTGGAGCAGGAACTACAATGGGTAAGAGTTGACTAATATTTAAATACTTAGACATCAAAGTGTAGAGAATATACACTGTAAGACAAAAAAAAAGTTCCACCTAGAAGGAATTGTCAGAAAGCAATTAAATTTTTACAAGGATTGCAAAATGCTTATGAATGAGTAAATGGTTAAAATTTGAGACTGAAATATGCAAACGTTACTGAGAAAAATTAAAAAAAGTGGTATCATTCAGTATGGTGTATGACCACCATTATTCCCAATGCAGCATGCCAAGCGCCTTGGTAGTGTGTCATACAGGCTCTTTCTGAAGTCCTGCGATAGTCCATCCCATGCTGCTTAAATCATGTCACGTAGTTCCAGCATTTTACGCGGTTCATGTGGAGTGGTGATATTCTCTCTTGAGGTGAGCATGAAAATCCAGCTGGTGAGCACAACGACCCCGTGTTCAATGATAACTGTAAGCTGGGACGGACACCTTATGCTTGGGCGGGGGCAGTGCAGGCAGTCTGGGGACTCCGACTACGTCTCGGATAACCTGGCGCTCCTAGCGCACCTCCCACATGCCCGGTTCTTCTACCGTTTCCTCATTCGAGGCTTTCCCTGCGAATCCGGTGTGGGTTTTAGTAACTCGGTACGGAGGGGACTGCTTGGCCGTTGTATCAGTACGCGCATGTTTTACAACACGTCGATCCTCTCTCGGTCCGGTTTCTCTAGGCCTTCCTGAGCCTGGTTGACGCTGACATGTGCCTTGTTGTATCCATTGCTGCTAACAGCGTGCAACAGTATCACCACTACTACCAATGTGTTGCGCAAACCATCGATTAGACCATCCACCTTCTCGGAGGCCAATGACTCGACCTCTATCTAACTCTCCCAAGTGCTTAAATTGCTTGCGAACTTTTTCTGAGGCAAAACTCAATGAGAAACGATGTAACCAACACAACATCATGAGTCGAAATGAATTTGCAGCGCTACTAGTCCTTTTATGCCCCGGTATGCAGCGTGTTTGAGAGCTGACTGGCGAGTGGCCCATGCTCAAACGATTCTGAAAATTTAATTATAGCATCTCCAATGCAGATGTACCATTCCTCCGAATTATATTTATACCGGTCTACTCCTTCCAGGTGCATCTTTTTTATATCTTATAGTGTATCTCAAATGTAAAAAAAAACTCTTTTATTTATTCTGCGTACTACCAGTCTAATCTTTTTTTGCAAGTACTATGCAAAGTTAAAAAATATCCCAGTAAAATCAGTCAAATCATGTTAAATCTCCCGAAATAGTTCAGCTTGGTAGTAATAGTCCAAAATTGTGTTGTTGGAACTCGCGAGTTCGATCTGCAGTTAGTTTTATTTTGATTTAATTTATTTCGTTAAAATGGTTTGCACATACTTTTATGATTGCGCTCAGCGAATGAGCTTAAATCAAAGCATCAATCGGTCCGGCTTCATATCTGAACGATATATTTTCCTTTTCGGGCTCCGACAATAGGCTATAAAAAGGAAAAGCGTTGATTTGCGAGGGAATAAATTTATTCTATCTCGTCTTCTGAAATGTTCACAAATTACGTGGTTCGTCCTCGAATCTTTCTCTTCTGGTTTAATCCAGGACCATCGCCAAAAAACCCTTGTAATGCTCCACTGCGACGTCAATTAACCTTTACGCTGCGGCAGGAAGATAATTGTTACCACTAAAATTTCGCTTACACCTGCGGCATGATATTGATCTGTGTACGGTGGATGTCATCCCTCTTTTAAGTGACCGCTGGCATAGATCACCATTTACGAGCTGTCAGCGACTGGCCTTCTAGAGGGTTCGTCCTTTTTGTTCGGTACTTCACCTAGTCGACCGTGAGGTGTAGTCGCTTTGGAGCAGAAGGTCTCTAGCGCCAAACGGTAAGCCACACAATACTAAGAAAGGAAAGCGTCAGTCGTAAATGTCACTCAAGCTTGCACCGCTTAAGTTATGTAATTAGGTAAGGGGGTCGGACATGCAGGTGAAAGAGCCGTTCCTGGAGACGATTGAAAAAATCTAAGCGTCGCAGTGTAAAGGTTAATATACCTACCTACCTGTAATGCTCACGAAACTTGCTTGGTATTCTAAGGGGTAATTGTTAATTTACGTCGTACTAGAGCAACACAACGGGTTATTAACGACGGTCCGGGATCAATCCCTTAAGGGAAACATCCGAGGACAACACCTCGTAATTTTGAACCACGTTCAGATGGCGAAGTGACCTGGATATTCTAAGGACTTCTATTTTATATTCGTGCACGGCATGTATACTTCTTTGTCTATGAAGTAATTTGTTATTGTGTTACTTGAGTTAACCTTTCTCTACCCACTATCAGTGTATATGGCCTTTTCACGCCTCATAAGTTTGGTATTCTAGTTTATAAAAATGATTTATAAGTTATTTTACCATTTCAATTCTTTTATACGCCGGCTTATCGACCAGCAGTCTACGATTAGCCCAATAGAATTCTGAAGAGGAAAATATGACTTAGAAACACTATCTACAGTTTTAGTAATCCTACTGTCAGGAATTTTCGTACAGTCCTTCAGGTGGTTTCCAGTCATTTCGTCCACTTCGCACTTCTTCAGTCCATCTCGCTACCCCAAACCGGTTGACTGAAAAATCGGATACATAATATTTGCGTGTACCTTCCTTAAATCCTCTTCTTACTCTTACAATGAATAATCAGATGTTGCTATTTGACGATACTTTATTTTTGTTTTTGAACGAAGGTATAGTTCATAGGCTCTTAGAACTATAAGTCTTTCTTGTGCTTTTAAATAATTAACTGACGCATCTGCGTGGCATGTTACGGATTGGACTGCAATAACATATTTGTCTCTTTCCTGACATCATTTATTTTTCAAACACATAGCTACTCTTAGGCCCGGTGCACACATCCGGTTTTTCAACGTGCGGCGCCGTTGTTGCAACGCAAGTGCGATCTGAGATCCATTAGATCCAATGAAGCAGTGCACATATGCCTCCAGCGCCGCTGGGGCGACGCACGTCCAACTTGTGTGCAATTTGTACCGCAGATCCCCCACGGCGACACACGGTCGCCGCACATGAGTCTCCGTTCTGAAGTACCTTGTTTTCATAAACAAATGGAATATAAATAATAGTTAATAAATGGTTATATCCAGTAACGTCTATTTTGTTTCAAAATATACTTTTTTTGCTCCAAGTAGGCGAAATAAACACTTTTCTTCGATAGAATATTTATCGCAAATGGCGCGAAATGAGTTCGTGCGTCATTTCACGGTTATGTGTGCATAGTTGGGCTTCGGTGCCGCAGTGGCGCCGCACGTTGAAAAATCGGATATGTGCACCTGGCCTCAAAGTTATAAGCACAAGGTATTAAGATCTTTTTCATATAGAATTTCAGAAGACAGGTAATCCTAATTCAGCATGAATTTGAAACAAAATACGAAACCAGGTTAGGAAAAAGATGCAAACTTTTTAAATAGCGATCGCCTATTGTCTATGGTAGGCGGCGAAGGCTCCATTTTTCACTGAATGTATTTCTCGCTTTTCTGTGTTGATCTCTTTATTTGACCGTGGTTCTAAATGAAGTGTTGTCCTCGGATATTTCGCTTCAGGATTGATACCGAACCGTCACACCAATAGCCTGCTATGTTGCCCCAGTGCTACGTTAATTCAATTACCTATCTACTGTTCTGTTTCGGTAACATCCGGTGCATAAGACTATGTCTATTTACTCACACTTTGTTTTGCACAGCTTCATCAAACATGCACTTGCGCTAAAACACCCGACCAACCATTCCTAAAACAGTTATCTCCAGTACAGAAAAATAAGATGTGCACCACTGTCCTGTTCTTAAGGAAAACAGGACATTTAATATTTATTTCTATCGCTATGGAAACATCTGCATGGATGTCTGAGTGACATTATAGCCCATTCTAGCTTTGAATGCAAAAGTGACTTTCTGTCTGAAATATATTATTCTAATTCCTGAGGGATTTCCAATTTTTCTCCTGGATGACAAAAATGCATAAAGATGTATTCGTCTTCTCTCTCTCACTTATTTCCTCTCTCTCTCTATCTATCTATCTCTCTCTCTCTCATCAGTTCCTCTGCAACGTTGCCATGGTAGCCCGGTCAGAAGAGTAAAGGATTAGCAAACAGAGATTTGCTAGTTCAAAACGGTCCAACCAAAGACCGTCATGTGTATGGGGGAAGTTTCACGTTAAATCTGTCGTGTCCTCAAACTTCTCTCTCTCTCTCCTCCTCACACTGTCGCATTGTAGAAGTTTTGAGAGTGGGCAATCCAAATTTACATTGGCCGAAAGCTCGCCCAGCACCGTAGAATTTCGATATATGCGGACCCCCTCCCTGTGCGTAATTCGTCAAAGTTACGAAGGTCATGTGAACTATAGACATCCTTTGCATGCACGGCGTTAGATATATCTTCTGGGTGTTACTTCAAGTTTCGAAATCCTAATACAAAACAGCTGTAAATCGTTTTAGTAATGCTAAAGTTTTCATGCATGCCCACAGTACTGTTCCGATTTTAAAGACGTGTTTCACGTCCAAAAATCAAACTTCCTATTTCATTCTTTTTCTACTGAATCCGAGAATTTAAATTTTAACATGTATCGACAGTCTGTAAGGGAAAATCTCCAAAGTGAAGCATTAGTCAGCACGTGGCTTCCCTAAGTTTAATTTGTTTCACCAAAATTGAGTTGCACACAGAATAGATTAAGTGGTATTCGCAGTTTAATTTAAATTTGAATTATTTCGCGAATTACTTATTTAGAAATGTGATACATTTTTCTTATTCAGTTATACGCAAAAAAAAAATAATATTTTTCTGACGCTGATTTTTCTAATTTTTAATAAAAGACTCATAAAATTTAAATTTCACATATGTTGTACAGATACGATCCCCAGGTTCCAGCACTTTGTCTAACTAGAAGTATCTTTCTACAACAAAAAAGGAGGGATATTTACCCATTCTAAACTTCCATTTTATAGCATTGTAGGATCTTATTGTGTTGATTCAATATTTTTCTATTTTCACAAAACATTCAGATATTCAAGTAGCGTATAAATATGGAAATTTGAAAAGGCATGAAATATTTTTCATGTCAGCCTTTTTGAAATATAACTCCTTTCTCGCAGAGGTAGTCGACAAGTATATTAGAATAAGTCTTTGTCCGAGCAACGTAATTTTGATGGTTTCTATGTACATCTGCACACTTCTAAACAAAGGATACATTCGATAGATGTACTTCATGCGCTCAATTTTTCTCGCTTTAAAAGAAAGCTACTAATAATACCCACACCACTGTTCTTTTAAGGACTAAATGAGATTTAATGAGAAATAGTGTTTCCATTATTCTAGTTTTCAGTCATTCGAAATTGCGTGATAGCAGAAAAATAATTCCCCGCGTTTCTCTTATATTCAAAATCTTTTTATATTAGGTAAAATATTTATATTTCCCGTTTTCAACGAATATCTGTTGGAGCGTGCGAGTTGGAACTCGCGATTAATGTTTCATTTTATTTTCATCTTGATATTTATTACGCGTACAACTTTGACACGCAATTTTTATTTTATCTTACTATGGGGTTCAGCCCCGTGCTCGCTATTGCTTGTCAACCCCCGATGATGCTACGCCAGGCCTCGAAATAGATCATTAAAAACAGGTGCACAAGGTGCACCTAAGTTTTTAAATTAGGTGCACAGATTATATTTTAGGTGCACATTCAAAAAAACGTATTATAAGAGCATTAATGTAATGTAAACTACTTTATTAGTTGGGTATGTTTGGATATGTTACTAGTAGATAGTAAATAAAAATATTTAAACATTTTTTTTTATCTGCGAAATTATTACTTACAAATATTCAGTCATCATCAGACATTGGTGGGCAATCAGAAACGTCTACGTTTAATGTCAGATCTTTAACCATAAGATTTAGTGTCTATCCTTCTTTTTGTATTTTTCCTTTATTGCAACATAGCATTTTTTGGATTAAAGTTTTTGCATAGTGTGTATTTAGGAATTTTAATTACGTTTCTTTAGAGCGAGAGAGGTCGATACTAATATTTTGTTCAGGCATCAAAATAACATAAAGTACGTTTTCCCCGCTTTTTTTAACGACAGGTGCACTGCGTGCACCTAGAGGGAAAAAATTAGGTGCACGATTTTATTTTCAGGTGCACAGTGCACCCGGGTATTTCGAGCCCTGTGCTACGCAGTCATATTTAGTTCGCTTTGCGAATTATACTTTTCAACAATGAGGGGGAGGGGATTGCTTCACAATCCAACTCCATATGGATCGCTACTGGATTGATCCCGAACCTCTAGTACTACGTTAATTGAAGGTTCCCTTCCCATTGCGATATTTATCGCATGTGCCCAAGTAACAGAAAATTGCCTTCTTATTTTTTGCGCGATTAGAGGATCCGTATATAAGCCGACCCCAATACTTTAGCTACGTTCCAAAAATTCTCGGCTCAAACACTGAAATATAGTGTAAACAAAACAAAAAATGTTTTTTAAAAATGTCAAGAACAAAACATCTTACTTCCACATAAAAAAGGAAATATTTTAGCATAACATATTGTTAAAATTCAGAGGAAATCTCATAATTTTAAAAGTTTTAGCTAATCCGTGTTTGTTGTGATAGTACTTCTTGATATTTTCATATTCGACTGTTGCTATGGAAACGGCGACCGAATTGGCCGGTTCTTCTGAAAACATTGAAAACTCTCTTGCGCATGGTCTTAAATTTTATGAATGAAGTAATTAAAAAATGTAACTGTTTATCGTCTGCACGTGCTCCAAATTCATTAGCCCATTGAACCACAAGACTCGCTATCTACCAATCACAAAGCGAATAAACCTGATAAAGATTGAAATTTTTATTTATAATAGAAAGAAAAGGAAAAACGAAAAAATTAGTTTTCTGAACAAAGTTCAACGTTTGGCATCTTGTAAATAAGAAGTTGTAATAAATGTCTTTTTTTGTATTGTTTTCCAGTGTAGATTCTATATGCACTATTTCGCAGTACAGTTCACTTTAGAAATTTGTACACTTGGTTCCTTTCATAGACACAACGGTGGGCATGATCAACTTTTTCAAATACAAAATTCTTTTAATCTCGACAAGAATTTTTGAACAAGCCTCTGTAGCAATGTGAATAAAAAGTGTAAACGCTCACGAAACATATTTATCTAATTTTAAAATAAATAAACATCGCGCGATAGAGCGATTTTTTGGTTGTACCAAACTATTCAATGAATAAAATGGATTCTATGGCAGGCCTCGAAATAGATTTTTTAATACAGGTGCACCTTGTTCATCTAAGTTTTTAAATTATGTGTACAGATTATATTTTAGGTGCACATCTAAAAGAACGTAATGTAAGAGCATTAATGTAATGTAAACTACTTTATTAGTTGGATATGTTTAGATAGGTTAGAGTAGTAGATAGTAAATGAAAGTATTTAAACAATTTTTTTTTATCTGCGAAATTATTATTTACAAATATTTAGTCATCATCAGACATTGGTGGCAAAAAAACACATAAAAAAAACTAGTACACTATATTTTTTAAGCAGATAAAACCTGAATTTAAAGATAAATAATGAAAACATTTGTTTGCGATACACAGTGGCCTGACTAGGTAGGAATTTCTACGGCTTTACACTTTATTGAAACATGAGGTGTTTACAGAAATGCGGAATGCCTATCGTCCGCGGGTGGTCAAGTGATCAAAAATCTCCCTTCTCCGGCTGTCGCGACAGTAATAGTTAACAGAGCCATCTGGAAAAAGTTTCGATCATAGGAAAATTCTGATAGCAGTTGCATAAGTAAACCTTACTCCTCTATAAACACATTAGGCCCAGTGATTTTGTTTTTGTATGGTGTGTATTTAGGAATTATAATTACATTCCTTTAGAGTGAGTGGTCGATACTAATATTTTGTTCAAACGTCAAAATAACATAAAACAGATTTCTCCCCCTTTTTTTAACGATAGGTGCACTGTGTGCACCTGTCGGGAAAACATCAAGTGCACAATTTTATTTTCATGTGCACAGTGCACCTGTACACCCGGGTATTTCGAGCCCAGTTCTATGGTATGCTGTTCTATTTAAAATGGATTCTATTATGATGAAACTCATCTTCTGAAATAAAGATATTTTTAAATAAAAAAAATAAAGTCGCACTTGTTAATTTGGAAATGCACGTTTGAGTTCAATAACTATTACTGACCACGGTTACGACTAATTGTAGATTAAAATAAGTCAGAAGAGGTCATTTTCTTTCGAGATGTCACTTTACGATGTTGTTCAACTTCTATGAGGAAGATATCATTAAATCAAACAATATATGTCAAATATTTTTTCATATTAAATACAAGTTTGAGTTGAAGAACTGCTTTTTAACGGTTAAAAGACGGATTGTTGATCAAAAGGAGTGAGAAGATACGTACCATCGTACACTTTTCATATTTCATTAGTACCTTCATCTTGGATCTTGAATCAGACTCCATGCACGAAAATATGCAACTCTTCAATTTTTTCGATAATGTTGCCAACCGGATAAAATAAACGAAGGTCCCAATAAGTATAGTAAGAAGAAAAGAAATTGTTGAATCACACAAGATACAAGTATCTTCAACAAGATTTAAGTATATTCAAAGAATGCAAGCTGGTACTTTTCATCTTGATTTTACAATGTAGCTCAACTCCTGAAATAAGGAGATTTTAAATAAAACAAGATGAAGTCAAACTTATTAATTTCAAAAGCTATTTTGTGAGGTTCAGAGCTTCTACTAAACTGTTACAAGACTAATGACAGATTTAAAATATTCAGAAGGATCCTAGAAGGCTTAATCAGACTCCTCCTCCAAGCTGGAAATTCTTGATGCTATGTAGATTAGCAATTCGAAAATTGCACAAACCTATCAGTAATTAATTTGTAAGAACAAAAGAGTCAATATCTGATGAGAGACAATGCGTTGTACATCTCTATCAGTGTTGATAGGGGGCCTAATAAATAGGAGTAGGCCCTACCACAGCCATCAAGCAGACGGGGCCTATATAGAAGGTATCGGCCCACTTCATGTCTCTCCAAACCTTTTTGAATACTACAGGACTTGGGGCCTTTTTGCAGTGAATCATATCCGCGAATGTAACAAACGAAGAACTTTCAAACTATGAACGAGATATCTAGTTCATCAAGATCTGGTTAGTTTCGCAAATAACGAGATAACTCGTCGAGACAGCCACCAGGAGGATAATAACCTCACCAGTTCTTAACACTGATCGTTAATTGATATTGTGTTTGTGATTAATTCTTTAAAATATTCCTTTTCTATAGTTAGAAGTAAAAATACTAGAATTTATCAAATAACTGATGTTACAGAAGTTGTTTAGAATACGTTACAATGTCATGGATCTAGCAACTGTCTATCCATCGAACCCGAACGAACCTTAAATCAAAATCAAAATGACAGAAATTAAATATCGCTTTTCAAAATTCGTAATGCTAAAGAAAACAGCAAGAAATTAGACAACCTGAATAGAGCCACTGCATACGAAAGGGAAAAAAATTAAAGAACCAATGAAATCAAAGGAGTATTCTGTTTTCAGCAACCCTGAATATTCTCAAGTGGCAGTCAGTGACGTCAATGGAAACTTGGCGCGTGTCCAAAAAAATGAAGAAATGCGAAGGGGGAAGAAAGTAATAAATTAACTTTAAAATGTTTTCAATTAAATTTAAAATTCGGGCTTCAAGGGTCATTCAGTCACCTTTAGGACTACCTGTGTGCCAAATTTCATGATTGCAAGTATGCTATAGATTTGTCTGGACCCTCCCACAGAGACACAGACGGACAAACACACAAAAACACTTCCTTTTATAACAGTAGATATATGCACTACCCTACAATAACGGACCGGACGTCATCAGATTTGTATAAAATCCGGCTACTTGTTTGGGGGTGTTTTTCGTGGTATGGCCTGGGACCTTTGCATGTTGTTCCTGGTCAATTGAACGCCGACGCCTACATGGACATTTTGGACAATCAGGTTCTTCCTACGCTCTGGCAATTTTATGGAATGGATGAATGTTACATCCAGGACGACAACGTTTCATGTCATGTTGTAGCCTCTGTCAAGCAGTAATATCAAGATATGTATGAAAAACGTTTTCCCTGGCCTGCTCAGAGTCCCGACCTAAACCCAATATAACATTTGTGGGACGAGTTAGAGCGACGCTTACGGACCCATGAACCACGTCCGAAAACTACAGCTAAGCTGGCGACATTCTTGTTGCAGGAATGGTCACAAATACACATATCTGTGTATTAAAACAATGTTAAAAGTATGCAGGGAGGGGTTGCTAGTGTAATTACAGCACGTGGGGGTCCATCCTCCTATTAAAGCATGTATTATTTCCCTTATACCATCACATCTTGCTGTCCTGTCCATTATTGTAGGGTATCGTATATTGTGGATGCAACAGTTCGTCAGTTTCAGAGCTGTTGGTGTCATATAAATATGCAGTTTCAATAAATGTTTTGTTAGGTTTTGTAGTTTTAAATTCCAGTGTAGCTTCTACATTCACTATTTCTCACAACCTTCCACTTAATGTATTTGTAGAACACTTGGGTCCTTACGTAGAATTAATGGCGGACATTTTCGATTGAAAACTTGAAAATTTTCAGATATATCACTTAAAAGATAAATAATATAGAGTAATCCATTACCACAAAATGAAGGCAATCCAAATTGACAGCATCTGGCTCCTTGGGCGATCTGCAGCAGCTTAGCAGGATAACCCTAAAATATAGAAATCCATAATTTTACATATTCAAGCAAATTCCTGCTGATAAATTCATTCTAGTTTCTAATTACACTTATTTGATATTACTTGAAAATCAATAGTGTTGAAAATAAGTTAACAATAATTTGAATAATGTATAATTAATTATACGATTGGATCGTTTGCAAATTTTATTATAATACTAGCAAAATACCCGACCTTACTCGGCTTGAATTCGTTTACTCTAGATTGAAGAGATAATCAAAATATATAATGACTTACGTTTTTTGTAGAATAAAAATTTATTTTAACACCTTTCGCCATCTTTATATTTTCTACAACTTACTTTGGACACAAATCCTACACATGCATATCTATTCGTGTAATACATTTCACATACATCGCACAATTGCTGTATGACAAAGCTACAAAAAGACGAAAGGTGATACTAAGGTTACTACTATAAAAGACGATTTATAGGAAGATTTGGAATTCCCTTTCTTAAGTTCTTTTCATGTGCAACTCAATTAATTAAAATTACGATTTACGGCGAGTGCTCTCGCACTCATAGTCAACAAAACAGTATTTTTTTACTTGTGGCACTCTTGCCTCCGGTATGCGACATTGTGAAATTTTGCAATCTTCTCTTGTCATTACTACAACGAATTTTTTAATGTTAGAAAAAGTTCTAGTTTGGATTTTTAAACATTATTATTATTTCAATAACGACATTATTCTTTAAATAACGGCATTATTGTTTAAATAACGGCATAATTATTTAAATAACGGCATTATTCTTTAAATAACGTCATTATTCTTTAAATAACGGCATTATTCTTTCAATAATGGCATAACTACACTTAAAATTTACTGAAAATTTATACTGACTTACCCATAGAGGAGATATAATAGAATTCTATGGACTTACCTAACATTTTCAAGTCTAATACCTTGTGGTGCTGTTGGGTGTGATGAGAAGGAAAACACATTTATTAAAATAATAAATATTTAAAACAGGAAACAGCAAAGTAAAACAAAATAAAAGATGTCGCAAAAAATTGTTCTAAAGATATTAATTTGTGATTCAATTTTATCTCTTGATCTCGCACTGTTGCCACAACTCACAACTAAAAGTGTACAAAATTTAGAAGTGTGAAATTAATTCAGAGCGAAAGAACCAGAAAAAATATCACTGCTCGCGCGATCGTGTTCATTCTCGTTTCATTGAAAAATATCGTCTGTCCCAAATATTCGGAAATCGTTTTCATTGCGCAAAGAATAAAAATAAGACTCGAAATAAATGACGTATCAGAGATGAAATTCCATTAAAAAATATAATTTTTTGAAGAATAATTACTTTTTCAGCAGTACTGGTAAAGCAATCGAATTAATCGTAATATTCAATAGACATTCCAATTTTTCCAAAACTACCAAATTATGTTTGATTTAAGTATACTTACTCAGGTGTTTTAGCATGAAACTCGTCTAAATATAACAATAAAGAAATGTTTAATATTGCATTCACTAAATTAATAGATAATGTATAAAATAAAATACACTGCAATCAAATATCTGGAATACAATTCCTGTGATGCCTACACAAACACACAAACACAAAATCGAGCATAGAACAGAAAGACGGACAGACAGACTTTCGCAACCAACTCCACTCACTAAATCAAGATAAGTACTCACTGTATGCAAATTTCCATGAAAATATCTTAAACCGCGTGGACGTGTATAGGGCACAACATACAGACAGACAGACAGACAGACAGACACCAAACGAGAAAAGGGCGGATTCGGCATCAGAAGGGTCCAAAACGGATAGAAAACTTGAAATGAGTCGAAAATATTGAATGTACAAACAAACACTCCATTCTTATTTATATAGATATACATGTATTGATCAAATAAAATGCACTTACCACTTGTCCTTTCAACTTCTAAAACTACATCTTTGCTCTAAAATCAAGAAAATCGGATACATAATTCCGAGGAATCCAAAGTAGAAACGCAATGTAATGAAAATTAAACTTACACCAAAAAATAATTGTAACGAAAGACCAAATCAATTTTTTTCTCTGTTGTATATAATAATCAAATTTCATTCATATAAATTTATTTGTTCAAAAAAGCAATTCTTTAAAAAATGGCTAAAAATTATAAAAAAGGCATACATTGCAAGTTAGATTACGTGCTCTTCTTAATATCGTAAAAATAAATGTTAAGTTCAAAATCGATGGAAAAGCCTTTAAGCTGCAAAATAACCTTGTTTGAAACATTGTTTTTATTTTCTTTTAGTTCAGGTTAAAGTCATAAAACTTGACCATGCTTTTAACGAAGACTTTAAAATTATAAGGATTTGTTGTTTTGGGGTTCTATAAAGTTTCATATGAATTCCTACGTTTCCTATGGACGAGTTTATCAGAACTTCAAAGTGGATGATTTTGTCACAATTTGTCTGACATACATGCGCTTCTCAATTAAAATTTTTAGAATGCCCTGGCCTGCTACTTTTATGCCAAGCATTATCTAAATAAAGTGTAGATTTCATATTCGAAGCAAATTATCCCACCTCGCTTCTTTTTCACATACAAAATAATTAAAGACAGAGAAGGATTCAAAAAACGAAATCTCCCCAGCATTGTTTGGGTAAATAACGTTGCTCTCCTAGTAATTTAACAACACAAAGTAGAGGCGCTCAGTAGAGAAAGAAAAATGCCACGAACAAAAAACAAGACCTTCGTGTCTGAAATATGGGAACAAACTTTTGAAGCAGAAAATTTCTCGAGAAAGAAAAGAAACAACAAGTTTCCGTTCTGTGTGAGGGGAAAAAATGAGCTATTGAGGTAAGTTTTTTTCGCCGAGAATTCTGTGGTGCAATTCTTTTAAAAGAAATTCCTCTAAAATCCCATCCAGAAGGTTTTTCTTTTACCTCTGTCTCCCCAGAGAGTGGGTCCTAGTTTGTTTTTATTCCGGATATGTCCGAATGAGATTTTAATAATGAATGAGGGCTGTATTCGATGATCTGCTACTCTGAGATCAAAACAGCCAGCACTCAAGGGATCCAGGAGATAAGATTAAGGTGGGCTTTGCTTTCGTTTCTTGCTTCGATGCGAGTAAATGTTTCATGCGAAGACTTATAATTACTTCTGAAGAAATTTTATGTCTAGTGGTCATGAGGGATAGAAATTTTATGGAGTGAAGTTTCTCATGGTTGAGTTGCCTTTGTAGAACAGCTACACTCTACGTTTATGAGTGGTGGCAACGGCCTTGGTGATTTCTTTTTGGCGCACTTCTCAAGTCGCCAAGGAAAGAATTATTTCAAAAATCTTTTACTTTCAAAAACATTTTTCTTTTCGCAACGGAAAATGAAAGATTGAAAACACGTTTAAAAACGTTTTAAAAAGTATATTTTTTTTAATTTCACAAAAAATAAATACATTAAAAACACAATTGTGTTCCAGCAGAACTAAACTTCGAATATTGGGTAAGAATACATATATATACCCTGAAACTTATCAACTACACTAAATGCAGTGGGCATGTTGAAAAAGAAAAGGATTTTTGAAATAAAAAAAGCAAGAAATAATACAACCTGATAACGTCAGAACTCTTGCGTAAAAAAAATAATCAAAACGAAAATGGCAACAAAAAAAAATCTATTAATCCTTTCGTGAAAACTAATATAATAAAATAAAAATTCCACAACTGTCGAAGTGCAAATAAATGAACCAATGGTATCACAGAAAAAGATTTTAAAAGACCAATGCAATCAAAGAATTTTTTTTAAATCAAAATAACCAATGGGAACAAAGAAAAAATTTAACACGAACCAATGAAATCTAACGACTTTAACAGATTTTGGAAGAAGTTTCTAGAATATTTAAAATGAAAATTGAAAATTTCCGTTTGCCTTGGTTGCCATGAAAAACACAACCGTAACGACAGATGGTTGCCTTAATTTATCGTAACTCGCTACTAGACGTGCGCCAAAAAAATCGCCAAGCCGTTGCCATCACTCATAAACGTAGAGTGTAGCTGTAATCGCCTTTGTTTTATACCTTTTCGGTTATTCGAGTGAGAATAAAGCATTTACGGACAGAAAATGTACTGGTCGTCTACCACGAGAACTGTTTCTGCTACTAAGGCTTGGCCTCCACTTGCGATTTCTAGTCACGAATTCTTCAGTCGCAAAAATGATACTCATTGTTTCAAATACAAATGCACAAACTTGCGACTAAGCAATCGCAGCGATTAAAAAGTTGCAACCAGTCCTATTTTCGCTGGCATGGATATGCACCCACTTGCGATAGTTTCGTCGCAAGTTTCCCAAGATCAGCCTTTCTTATACATTAAATTTGTTTTTTATTCCCATAGTTCAAGTTTCTATCTTTGAAGACAGCGAAAATTTCAACGGATTTAGAATCTGCTGAAAATTGTATACCAGATCGATACCTTAAATGTGATTTCCTTTAAATAAATAATTAATTATTTAATTAATAATTAAATAATCAAATGGGAAATAATTAAATAACAAATCTGTTTTTGGTATGGATCTGGCGTAGAATTTTAAGTTGATTTGAAACACGTTGAAATGTTTACTATATCTTCAACGATTGCAAAAGATAGAAATTTGAATCAGGGGAATAAAAAAACCTGATTTAATCTAATTCAGCGATTTACCTATCGCAATGTGTGCACTTCGTAGATTTTCTGCGACAGCGATTTTTGGATCGCCGTAACTAGAAATCACAAGTGGAGACCTAGCCTAAGTCAGGTCCGTGGTAGACCGGTTGGGAATGGAGGATTAGCAACCGGAGGATTAGCAACCGGAGGGTTGGAAGACCGAAAAGCGATCCAATCAAACACAGTCTTATTGAGCTGACGTACCTGAGCTGGTGTACGTTAACCCTCCTGGTTGTTGTCTCGACGAGGTATCTCGTCACTGGCATCTCGTCACTCTTAGATTACTTTAAAAATGAGCAGATCTTGATGCACTGTATAATATCTCGTCATTAGAAGAAGAAAAAAAACTGGCAAGATCTTGATCTCATCGTTATCAAAAAATCGTCAGTATCTTTATGACGCGATACCTCGTTATTACCAAAATTGGTCAGATCTTGATGGATGAGATAACTCGTCATTAGAAGAAAACTGACATGGTCTTGATCCCTTCATTATCAAGAATCGTGAGCCGCGGTAGCTCAGTCAGTAGAGCGTCGGGCTCCCATCAGAAGGGTTGTGGGTTCTGTCCTCGGCGAAGCCTGCGATTCTGATGATTGCGAGATCGGCGCTTCGACCTGGCTAAAGACCGTCGTGTTCACTAATGGTGACTGGGGCACGTTAAATAGGTCGTGGTCACAAAGTCCCCCATGTTCCCATACCAAATCAATACCTCTGGGGGTACCTGATCAGGGGGTTATCGGCCTCTAATTGGAATCTAAATTACGATATGTGTGAGTGAATGGATGTATGAAAAGGGGCCTTCCTGTAAAACGGATGTGTCATGTATGTCGAGCAAAGTCGGACTTCCTCCCAATGGGGCTCAATAACATGGCGCACCCTCTCGCCTCTTGCCGTCTTCGACGGGCCTGGCACTCCTCTGGTCTGCCAGTGTAGGCATGAGAAACAACAACAACAACATCAAGAATCGTTAGTATCTTTATGACGCGATACCACGTCATTAGCAAAGTTGGTCAGATCTTGTTGGACGAGATATCTCGTCGAAACCACTTGTACAGTTTGATTTATCGATGCATTATATAATCACGCGTTGGCATGGTGTGGAGAGTGAGGTGCTTAATTAGGTGTTGACCTGGTCATTTGACCGTGATTCAAAATAACGAGGTCCTTGAATCTTTCTTTTCCCTAGGGATTGATTCCAGACCATTGTCGATAGCACGTTGTGTTGTTCCAGTGCGACTTAAACTACCTCTTTTCATTTCCAACGTTCGCAAAAAAAAATTAAATTAAGATGCCCACCAGAGTCGTTCCTACTCAAAATGTAAGATTCCGTTTCCTTAGCAACCACCATCCCTCAGTCTGACGGACGGGATCAGTTCTTGTGACAATAGCTTGTGTGGACAGCAGATTGTAAACAATAAATAAGGATTTTTATTTGTTGTATTATAAAATGATTTTTATAAGTTATTTGTTCTACGTCTCATAGTCTCGATTCTACTTCACGTCTCCATCTTCGTCAGAATTCTACCCTGCGTCTGTCTTCTACTCACTATTTGTCTCAATTCTACTCTGCGTCTGTCTTCTACTCACTATTCGTCTCAATTCTACTCAACCTCTTTATTCTGCTCACTATTTGTCTCAATTCTGCTGTATGTCTTTATTCTACTCACACTCCATCTCAATTCAACTCTACATCTTTTTTCTTCTCTCTCTTCGTCTCAATTATGTTGTACGTTTTTATTTTACTCACTCCGTCTCAATTCTGCTCTACGTCTTTCTTCTTCTCTATGTCTCTCTTTTACTCTATTTATATTGCGTCTATTCATTCATTAACAAATTGTTCCTGCAAGTAACTGTTGCCATGGATGTTGTTTCTTATAATAACATTCTTTTGTAGGTCTCAAGATCGGAGGAGGTCGAACGCTCGTCGAAGGAGATCTCCAGATTCATCGGAGGTAAGGACACGCTAATTATAGCACTTCATCCTATATCAAATGGAATAAGAGTTAAATATTTTTTTTTGTTGGAATCACACACAAGAACGATATTTACTTTACATTTTATTTGTTATGTCATTTTATCTTTAGCTAGCTATAAAGTTTCAGTTAGAAAACAAGTATATAAATAATATTCTAAATCTTATTTAAAAGTATGCAGCCTTTTTTGTGTACATTAACTTGCTGTCAACCTTACTCTAACTCAACTTAACAAGGACTCAAACCTTAGACTTAACTCAACCGAGACCTTTATCCCTTAAGACAAAACTGAATCATTTACAATCTTGGATTTCACTGCATGTATGTGATTTTTCATAGATCTCGTAGTCTTTCACTCGATTTAAACATTTGGTCCAGCAATATTCAGTCTCTTTTTCTTAGATAAAAGAATTTTAATAAGTCGCCTTGTATTTATATATGGAGACCATCGTGGCTCATTGAGTATGCCCACTGAGCTACGACGGTGGAGCCATGACGCAATATTGTAGCGCAGTGGGTTGCAGATCAATTGACAATGAAGTAAGAATTAAATGCTGAACAAACCACAGTAACCCTTACTGCTGCTAATGCTTTTTTTGGTAAAATTAAAAGTTATATTACAAAAAAAAACTAACTTGTGAAATTAACATTAATAGAAAACTATCACCACAATATCCAGACTGAGAACAGGACATTTGAAAAGCACAAAAATTAACAGTTATGGAACCATGGCGTATAGACATTGTAACAACTATCTGGACCATTAAACCTCACACCTCATTATATATATGTATATACACACCTTTCTTCAACAGTATCTGCTATTTAAACCTTCTATTATCATCCCGAAGAACAGCTTTGCAGAGGGAAAATAATCGTCATCGCCAAAACTGTGCAAGGTGCATAGTGGTTTTCATAACTACCTAGTACCAGGGCCCTTCACCTATCTTGGTTCTCGGCATGATAGGCATATGGGGTGCGGATTGTGTCGCTGCAATCTTTACAACAAACAAACCAAGAGCGACCAAGTGATGAAAACTTCTCCAATAAGTTGGTTATGATAGACTCGTTGAGATCTAGAGCTGCAATTTTCCATCCTCAGCACCGCACAAAGGAACACGTTTTATCAAACTGACAGCATCCAGTTCCTTTCCTTCAAAGAGGGAATCGGTTTCCAAGTGATCCTTTTTCCCTTCTTTGATAGAAAAATAATTTAGTGCTGGAAAAAGAAGACAAAGAATTCTGCCCTTGGATAGTGGGAAAGGAACAAAAGAAAGTCCGAAGAGGAATCTTTGGTATTAGGAAGTCCCTAGATATTGATAAAATCCCCCTCGTACTAAGCATCTACTAGTCCCTTTGAGTTGTAAACAGGTGGTCGCTTTCTGGGGATGCAATTAATGTCGTCTTTCGTCTTACAGAAGTGAACAACTACTGTGAGTGCAAAAAGTCTTTGTTATATCTTTCTGCTTTAATTTTGGCATTGCTAAAGTTTCAGAGAATCATGTATTTCTTACAGAATAGAGTTTTGTCGTGATATATACTTCCGTCATTGTAAAATGTCTATCTGAATCGCTATTTCATTAAACCTAAAAATAAAATCGTTATTCCATTAAATTTAAATATAAAATGGTTATTTCACTAAACCTAAACATAAAATCGTTATTCCATTACATCTAAATATAAAATCGCTATTTCATTAAACCTAAACATAAAATCGTTATTCCATTAAATCTAAATATGAAATCGTTATTTCACTAAACCTACACATAAAATAGTTATTCTATTAAATCTAAATAAAAAATCGTTAGTTCATTAAACCTAAACATAAAATCGTTATTTCACTAAACCTAAACATATAATTGTTATTTCATTAAACCTAAACATTAAATTGCAATTTCGTTAAACACGGAATGTGTATTCAATACCAGTTTTTGTTTCTTACCTATCCATAATCGTTTTGCACCGCACAAAGATAAATTTTAGATAAGAATTTTATCTGATTTTATGAATAGGTGTACGTATATATTTTACCCTCCAAGTACCATTCTTTTACCCTCAAACGAGATATCTCGTTCATCAAGATTCACGAATTTAGCTGATAACGAGATATCTCGTCAAGTTATTGCTGATTTTTTTTATGGCGACGAAATCAAGATTCAGTCAGTTTTTTTTTTCATTTTGACTAGATCCCCTCTATGAAGATCTGGTCAGTTTTACAAGACTACCTCGTCGTTTTACAAGATACCTTATCGATAGACCTCCAAGTGGTGTAAAGAATAAAGGTCACTGTGGGTCAGTGGTTTTGCCCATTGCGCTTGCAAACTGTTAGTTGTAGGCGGCGCAGGTTCAATTCCAGTTACTTACCCTGGGAATATTTCTCTCTTTTGTATCAATGAAACTTTCCTTGAGTGATGTCCATTATTTGAAGTTATCTGTCTCGTGTTTTGAGTAGCTTGAAATAGTCTAGAACAATCTGAAAATGAGTATCGCAAATACATAATCAGTATGAATAAAAAAAATCTAAAATTGATAAGTTGCTCGCAAAAGCTTAAGTATAATTTTAAAAACATGCAAAATAATTCTAAAACCAGTACAACAGCATTTTAGATTGATTTGGGTGTATTTTGTCACAACCCTATGACTATTGTTTTGCGCTTCAAATTAGTCAGATTAGGCTTAGTTGAATTTATTCGTGTTGGAGTAACACTACGGACAACCCCGAATAGAACGATCCGAGGACAGTAACTTTGAAACACGATCAGATGACCTGGTTGCTGCTTGCAAACCTTATTGTTCCTTAAATTTCAAACACCAGCGTACAGTCATGGGAAGAAAAAACGAACCACCTCCATTATTTCGAGAACTATTCATAGCAGAGCAAATTCAAAGGTATCATTCAATAGGGAATAACATCCCCTACAAATTCAAATCCAAAAAAATGCATAAGAGGACGTCTTATTGTAAAATGTGCACAAACAACGAATTTTTTTAATGGAAATGCCATATTTGTATGCCATAATCAGATTTTGCATCATTAAAATAGTCTGAAAAATTATTTTCATGACTTTATTATTGTTATATACATCCGGATATATTCAATGTTAAAGTTACTGTCAATTTAAGGGATCATCACATAAAAATCGTTGTTCCTAGATCGAGATCAATTGTAGTTATAGCTACCCGAGAATTTTAAATTTGAACATGATTTTAAACGTATTTTTCCGCCATCAAAGAATTATTGTATTTATTATGCAATTGAAAACGATTTGAGAATTACATTATTATATTTATTATGGAAGTGCAAACGACCCTAGAATTATCCGAGGTTTGTCAAACCTTTTTTAAACTTTTGGTTGTCTCCTGATATCGCCATGAGGAAAATTTAATGTAATGCCAAACCTAACCTTTGGAATGAGCTGAAATTTTTCATTGTCATATTAGAAATCCTTCTTGATCGATTCCCGTCAAAATATAATAAGGTTCCTGTTCGTAATTTAAAGCTTATTGCATGCTGAAAACTTTTTTTTAAATAAAATATTAAAGGATTTTTTTTTTTTTTTTGGGGGGGGGTTGTTTAACAGCAACATGGTTCAAAATATCAGCGCTATAGAATTATTATTTTGGAAGATATTCATAAAAGTCCTGGAAACTGTTTTAACATTACGAGCACCAAACTTTCTGTACTCATGAATGACATGAAACTTGGTATCTGATATTAAGTTAAGATATAGATTCGAAATTTTGTGTCAAAATAGGGGATTCGGAATTATGAAGTTGGTGCTGAATTTAATATGAAGATGGCTTTTTATACAAATTTTACACAATTTATGTTTTAGAAGATGTTTGTTCCTGTCAAACGCCATCTTTGAATTTTCTCTACTGTTGAAATTGTTCGATTGAAGAGGAGTGGTTCGTTTTTTCCCGAGACTGTAAATGGACTTAGACTTGAAGGAAAAACAGTTCAGTGTTTTTAGTACAAACAATGATGCTGTGCATAAACTCTTCTCTTAATTTTAATTAGTTGTTTATTCGTTTTGTGGTGCGTGCCATCTACTTCTATTTTATTAAATATTTGTTTTGTCTCTTTCACATAGGGCAACAACGTGGCTTCGTTCACACAAGGTATAAACTTCTTTCATTTAAAAAAGTTGTGTACCTTTATCTTTAATGTAACGTTTTCTTACAGTTGATGCTTATTCTTCCTTGTAGGTGTGACATTGAGGGCAGAAGATCTCCTGGGAGAAAGCGAGAGCCGATTGGCTCGGGGAACCAGAATTCAACCAGCCAACTTTCTGTCCCCGAGGCCAGGTCTGTACTTTCAATGCTCCTTAATAGGTTCTTTAGAAAAATTTTGTTATTGTTATTCTGCTTGTTTTATACACTTTGGCCTATAAGAACCTGTCACAAAATTTCATGTGATAAGGAACGAAAGAATATTTAAGACTTATTTCTTTGGCAGATTCCTGAAGGTTGTATTTCTTAATCTATGTTTTAAAGAGCCCTATCAAATTTGTGGTGAATAGTTGGGTATGGTATTTCTAGATATTCATAGGGTATTACGATCACCATTATTTAACAACCGCCACCAATTTAGCTTCAACAAACGTGTTTAATTTCATAATAAAATTATAAATTATTTGAAAGCATCACGTGAAAGGAGAAATAAATTTTTACAATGAAATCTGTTTATGTTTTATGCTTTAGTAAGCAATGCAAATACCTAATATTTGTGATTTCATATTTTAAAAAGGGCAGCAGTAGCCGAGTTGGTAGAGGAGCTTATTAGCAAACATAGGGTTGCTAGTTCAAAAAATGATTCAACCAAAGTATCGTGTACTTGGGGGTCTGGTGCATGTTACATACAGTGGCCTCAAATGTCCTCACGTAGGTGGGTTGTGGAAGTTTGGAGAGTGTGGTATAGTTCAGGTTTTAACCTCGTCATCTAACCGTGGTTCAAATTGGTGAGGTGTTGTCTTCCAATCTTTCCTTTCGGGACTGATTCCGGACAGTCCCAATAGTCCTTTGTGTTGCTCCAGTTAGACGCAAAACCAACTACCAACCTACCATATTTTATAGGAGGGTGCAAGACATAAGAAAATAATACATTTAGTACCTGAAATGTTTGACGTGTTGCTTATAGTAAGTAGAAATACGAAGTTAAACCTTTTGTAGATAAAATTTCTTTACTCGAAAACAGCGCAAATAATTTCATTGGCAGATACTATTACCAAATTAAAAAGAAAGAAAACTTATTTTCCCTCAAACAAAAGCATAATTTATCTATCGCAAGAAAAATTTCATTTAACATAGTCAACAAATATATCGATCCATTTACAATCACAAAAATACACACTCGTAGGATCAAAATAATGCTTCCAATTACATCGGAAATCGCGTGGGCAGTTATCATTTAATTTATTGCATGCCCTTAACGACCATATTATTGTGACCACCAGACCCTTTTATGCAAAATAGATATTCCGCTAATAGGTTCGATGGTTGAATGGCATAATAAGGTATCGCCAAAGTCATCCAGACATATAAAGTACATTACTCAAGAAATAATGGAAAAAAGCCGTTATCTGAGTGACTTTGAACGTGGAATGATCATGGTAGTTAACGCAGTGGTGCGAACACAATTGCTGCATTTAGGAATTGTCCCATGGCACCAGTTCAAATTCTCAGACTGGGCCACCATAGAAAATTAGTGCTCGACGTGTGGTAGTCAGCGAGTACTATATGCACAAGTTAGGGAGTATTTTTAGTTTAACAGGCAGGCAAACACGTCGTTAGACCATAGGTATTTTGAATAAAGACCAAGTCTATCTAATTCCACATGTATGTCGTCATTGGTTTCTATAGATAACAATAAAAAATGCATCCAATTTCCTCAGGAACGCAATATTAAACGAGAAAGGAGGTAACGTGTCACGTTTTTAGCTACACAATGCAAGAAAGAGTAAGGATATAAGAAATAACACGAAACTAGATCCTTCTCACACTATCCAAAACTCTTCAAACCGCTTAAACGTAGTGGTCAGTGTAGCATATTTCAACAGAGAAAATGGGGGTGGGAGCACAAAATCATTAACTATTTATTTCGTCGAGATTCTTCGAGCTGGTTAATACTCTTGGTGGTTATCTCGACGAAGTATCTTGTCATTAAAAAAACTGACCAGATCTTGATGGACATCGTCAAAGACACGATATCGTCAAAAGAAGAAAACTGACAGGGTGCCGAATTTATCCAAACTTTTAGGACATTAAAATTTATATTTATTTAGACACAGACGATACTATACATGGGTTTAACTGGACAACGTAGAGAGCATCACAAATGCTCAAAACTGAAAATAATCCCATTGCTACGGAGACGCTCGAATAGACAGAGTCCGAAGGCTAACTGCCTTTGTTTCATGTGTGGGCTAAACATCTTCATAAAGGCTCTTGAGCGGCCGGGAACCTCTGAGAGCCACTTAAGCGAGGCAGCTGGTGCTAAGATGTTATACCAGATCTTGATGTCATCATAATCAAAAACATGTCAAAGCCTTGATTACGAGGAATGTAATCATTCGCGAAATTGGTCAAATCTGAATAGAAAAAGATCGTTGAAACCACTTGGAGGGTTGAGGTAACGTCGGTGACTGGGATATTTTTCATGGAAGAAAAGACCACGAAGCCATTAACGCTTCAACGAGACTCTTCAAGCTGATGAAGGCAAGATAGGAGTCTTTGGCAAGTTGTCATAGGAGAAATCAGCACGCGAAAAACCACAACACTTACCTTTTTACGAATGCATGGAAGCAACATTTTAAAGCCAATGTCTCTGTTAATGTACAGTCACGGAGAGGGAAAAAACGAACCACGCCTCTTCATTCTAGCAATTTTAACAATAGAGAAAATTCGAAGGTGACGTTTGACAGGTACTAACTTCTTCTATAAATTAAAATACATACAATTTGCACAGAAGGCCGTCTTCGTATTAAATTAAGCACCAACTGCATAATTTCTGATAGGAGAACCTCCTCTCTCTATTTATACATATAATACATTAATTTAACTTCAGATACCAATTTTCATGTTATTAGGTCTTACTGTTTCGAAGTTGCGAGTACAAAAAGATTGGAGTTCCTAATGTTAAATCAATTTCTTACATTTTTATGCATATCTTCCAAAATAATATTTCTATAGCGCTGATATTTTGTTCCATGTTACTGTTAAGCAACCTAAACAACATCCACCAAATTTTTTATTTAAAAAAAGTTTTTAGTGTGTAAAATTATTAAAATAATATTTGAAAAGATTATTATATTAATGTTTAAAAAAAATATTAAATTAATGTTTGAAAAAATTATTAAATTAATGTTTGAAAAAATTATTAAATTAATGTTTGAAAAAATTATTAAATTAATGTTTGAAAAAATTATAAAACGAAACCTTTTTTTATTTTGATGGTAATCGATTCAGAAGAACTTATAGTATGGCCATGCAAATTTTGAGCTCATTCCAATAGTTAGTTTTTGCATTACATTAAATTTTCCTCATTATGGAAGTTTCAGGTAACAACTGAAAGTTGAAATTAGGTCTGACAAACCTCGGATGATTTTCGGGTAGCTTGCACTTGCATAATAAATATAACTAGGGGGCCCGCCCCCTACTCGCTGACGCTCGCCAACCCCCGGAGGATTGCTTCGCAATCCTCATTATTATCTATGCTCGCTTCGCTCGCATCAATGAAGACATGTGTCCTAGCAGAAGGAATTGTTTACAAAATATGATATTCCAAAAAAATGTTTTTCAAATTTAAAATTGCTGTATTACAGAAAACTTATATACAGTACCTCTAAAATCAGAATTCAAATGAAAACTTTGAGCAAATTTGGACTCGAATGTGAGCGCTGCTTTGGAAATTGAATACCCAGCATGTTGTTTGTGTACATTTCCCCAGCTCTCGAACCACCCACACTTTTCATTGCGTTTGTTGTTGAAAGTTGTAGTGCAAGCGTCTTGTTGAACTATAATCGCTGGCCCTGAAAAGGACCGTTTTAAAATGGCCCTGAAAAGATCATCCGTTTTCTTTGATTTCTATTATAAACTGCAACAGCTCAACTAAAATTCACTTTTTTTCAATAAAATTTCATCCGATAACGCTTATAAATTCAATTGATGCGCGAGGCCATGAGGTAAACAAATATCATACAATGTTACCAAAACGCGTTAACTAATAACGTCTTTTTTGCGTGCCACGTAAGAGAATTATATATATAGATAATGTAATTCTCAAAGTGTTTTCAGTTGCATGATAAATATAATTCTCGGATCGCTGAAAATGCATTTGAAATCGTGTTGAAATTTGAAAAAAAATTCGGGTAAAACTACAATTAATCTCGATTTAGGAAAATCGATTTTTAATGTGAAGATGATCGGATATAGTGATAAAAAAAAAGTCACGAAATTTCCTATTTAGACTAATTTAAGGATGCAGAACCTGATTATGGCAGAAAAACCTTTAGTTTCCATTATAAATTTCCTTCTTTGTGCAAAATTTGATATGAAGACGTCACCCTTAAGCAATTTTTTTAAATTTGAATTTATAGAGGACGTTATTCACTATAGAATGATACCTTTGAATTTGCTCTAGTATGAATAGTGCTCGATATAAAGGTGTGGTTCTTTTTTTTCCCGCGACTGTACATAGATTTTGTGCGAATAAGATATAATTAAGTACATAATCCAATTGAATCTACTACATTGCACAGGATAGTCGACCCATCTTTACAAAGAAGTAACTATTTTATACTACTTATAAAGGGTGTCGCAAAAAAATGTTAACACACTGTTTTATACAGTATTTATTAAATATCTTACAATTTGCTTTCAATGTTTATAACGAACTACGTTAAAGTATATTTTTTGTACACCAATTTTTCTCCAATTAAATCGCTTCAAAATACAATGGACACTATTCTTTGAAATTCTTACTTCACGAGCAGCCTGCCGAAGCGATGTTCTTGGCTGTGTACATTTTCAACACTCTTTATTCGGTGTCTTTGTCATTCGATGATCTCGGTTTTCCGAAGCGTTGTCTCTGGACAGTTTGAATAGTTCCGTCTCCTTCAAACTTATCTCCTATTCGTTTTATCGTGACTCTACTAGGCAGACCAGACTGAAATTTCCGAAATCGTCTGCACTTATACCGCGTTTTCGCACTTTCAGTAGCTGTTTAACCCAAACTTTCTTCCTTCAAAACTTAATCTGGATTGGGCCGTTAATTCTAAACCGTTAAATCTGCAATAAAATTATAATTCACCGTTTTGCCAGCATATGAAGTGGAGTAACATTTTTTGCGACACCCGTTCTGCTGAATTCAGACTAAATAATCATATAACTCAAAATCCAAACTGTTTTGCATGCTCATAAAAAAGTGTTTGCTTGTTAAGTACAGTAAATTCTTCAATTTGAAACTGAACTGATATCTTGATATTTTTCAAAATACTAGCAGAAGGGATTGTTTACCAAATATGTTACCAAAAAAATGTTTTTCAAATCTAAATTTGCTGTATTACAGAAAAAATATATACAGTATCTCTAAAATCAGAATTCAAATGAAAACTTTGTGCAAATTTTGACTCGAAATGTGAGCGTTGCTTTGGAAATTGAATACCCAGCATGTTGTTTGTGTGTACATTTTCCCAGCACTCAAACGATCCACACTTTTTCATTGAGTTTGTTGCCGAAAGTTGTAGTGCAAGCGTCTTGTTGAACTATAATTGTTGGCCCTCAAAAGGACCGTTTTTTAAATGGCCCTGAAAAGATCCTCCGCTTTCTTTGATTTCTATTATAAACTAACTGCAACAGCTCATTAAAATTTCCTTTTTTATTTCAATAAAATTTCATCCGATAACGCTATAAATTCAATCGATGCGCGAGACTTCGCGATAAACAAACAATCGTACAGTGTTGCCAAAACGCGATTACAAATAACGTCTTTTTCGTGAGCCACGTAAGAGAATTATATATATAGATTTTGCTTGCATTCAGTTTCTAATAGAGAACAATGCCCCGAAAGAATAATGATTTAGAATTGAATCTTGCATATTAAGCCATTTGGAAGATTTATCCGAAAACCATCATAGAAACCACACAGATAATCTAGTGCCGAACACGATCTTTCCAATCAATATGTCAAATAAATCACACGCACAGATGATTGCATGCATCCCACATGTGCAATATCTCGGCTGAGTTAATCTAATGCAAGAGGGGGAGAAAAGAATGGGAGAACACATGGACATATTTTAATGGGATTGCTTCATTTCTTGTTTGGATTTTGTATCTGCGGATGGTAGGTAGTAATTTTAATTAACGTCGTAACTGAGCAACACAACGGGCTATTGACAACTTTGTAAATGCGGAATCACTCGGTTTAAAACTATCATAATCTACTCTCAATATTCAGTCTGAACTTAATTTGAAAGTAATACTTCCTTCATGTGGCTAAGGTAACTTTTTTTCGGGACACGAAGTAAGTTATACATGAACAATCAAAGCACATAAAACATTTCTCGAGAAAGTATAACACAATAGGGAAACTTTACCGAAACTGTTAATCATAATTTACTTCTATTGAAATTTGTGGACCTCGGTAGCCCGATTGGAAAAGTATCAGTGTTCCGATTTCGAAACTCGATCCAACTAAAGACTGTCTTGTAGATGTGGGCTGGTGCATATAAAACCTAATGGCCTCAAATGTCCTCACGTCGTTGTTGCGTGAAAGTTTGAAGATGGGGTGTCATCTCAGTTGTTGACCTCGTCATCTGACCCCTTCGGAATAGATTCTCGGGACCGTCTGGTGCTCCAATGCAAAGTTAATCAATTACCTACCTCTTTTGAAATACTTAAGTCAGTTATATGTGTAAAATTAAAGTACATCGAACATTTCTCGAGAAAATATGGCAAAAAGAAAATAAATTTTACCAAAAACCCAAAAGATAGTTTCAATATTTGAAGCATATTTTACTTGAAAATTGTAGAATTAGTTGGAATTTCAGTATGTTTCTTCATTTAAATAAACCGTTGCGTTTCTCCAGTGTGACGTCAATTAAAAATACCAAATACCAAATTCTTCATTTAATTTCTGTGGTTTTGTTCCAGTTTACTTCAGTCGCTTGTAAATTCACAAAACAGAATCTTCCTTTCGAGTTGTGTGTCTTCTCTCTGTTATATGTACGAAATATAATTGTGCAGTTTTATCAATCCTTAAATTTTAAAAACATTATTTCATAAGATAGATTTATTTCGAAAGATATTTTATTGCTACTGCTTTTAAAATTTAAATATGTAAAAGTCATTGAAAATAGGATATTGTACTGATGATTAGCGTATTATGACAGCTTATTATCTTGTCTACATGCATTTCCCTAACACACGTGCCCATAAATTGACATCCATTGTTGCCATTCGATGGAAACAAAGGATATAAACAAATAAATTGATTGTTACAGGATTGATTCGCAAATTTTTCCGGATTAGTGTAAATATGATTGATATGAGCTTTGAAAGTGTTTTACATAATTAAAACTACGAGGAAGAGCTCACTACACTAATGATTCTTCAGAAGTTTGATGATAAAAAGCGATGGGAAATCTGGAAGATAGAAATCAGCGCACAAAAATAAAATGAAAGAAAATAGATTGAGTCAAAATATGCCGAATCGCTTTTAAACAAGACAATGGAACGAAATTGTAGTGGGAGTTCAAAATCTAATCGTGGTAATATGGCTGAGAGGTGCTTTTTGCTGGTCGTTACATTGGAAAGGTACAGTTTTGATATGCGCATATACTTTTGTAACAACGCTTTTGAAGCTAGTTGTGACAGGTAAAGGCAACCCATCTTTATTACTATTTTTGTTACTATGACTACTTCGGCAAGCGGAATGTTTCAATTTCATTTCGATCGTGTTCCAGAAAGCTCTTTTCAATTCCGTTAAATTGTCCTTTGATTTCATTGTAATAGATTTTGTCAACGAGTTTTTAGAAATTGTTAGAGATTTCGATTGGAAAGAGTTTAAAAGTCCAAAAACTTAATAAGTATTTTAACCGCTATTTACTTTCCGTTTAGAAACACGATGTTTTTTTTGTTAGTTTAACTATTTCCGATGAACCTGCAACTAGGCTTAAACTTGATCAGATTTTAGATTTGGCAGACAAATACCGAGTAGATGTAATAGCACTCCAAGAAACTAAGCTCGGAGAGACGCGGCAGTTCAGTGTTAAGGGATATAGTGTACTACGAAAAAATAGAACTGCGGGAGGTGGTGGCCTTATGTTCCTTGCGAGAAATGTGCATTTTAAAACCATTCCCGACGCCATCGAGCCATCAGGTGCCTTGGAATATCAGGGATGGAGGATTCTCTCCAAGGATCGTAATATAGACATTATAAATACCTACCACCCTCCCAATCATTTAGGACTTCCGACTGATATGATTGAAGGTTTTCTTGGAGACAACACACTTGTTCTCGGAGACCTAAATGCAAAACATGCTGAGTGGGGATCCCCTACCACTAACAATAGAGGGACTGAGCTTGTAAATTTGGCAAATGACAAAGCTTTTCTTTTTCTAAATGATGGATGCCATACCTATCACTCGCATAGTTATAATTCGACTGACGCTCTAGATATCTCTATGATCAGTCCCGGCTTGTTTCCTTATTCATCATGGAGAGTTCTAGCCGAGGTGGGAAGTGACCACCTTCCAATACTTATAGAAATCGACTTTAAAGTGAACTACCATGGAGATAGTAGGCTCCGCTGGAACTTTCGTAGAGCCCATTGGTCTTTATTTGAAAAATTGTCAGAGGAGATGTTCGCTCAGAGCTCTCCATCAGAGGACCTGGAGAGAGAATGGTCTGGCCTTAAGTTCATAATGAAAAAAGTCGCAAAGGCCTCCATTCCTCGTGGAAAGTGTAAAGGGAAGAAGCGTTTATTTATTCACGCGAGCGACCCCGTCCAATCGCTCATCCAAAGGAGATCGGAACTTCATGGGGAGGTAGCTCTGAGTTCTCGTATGGACAAAAAGATTGAACTAAACAAATTAAATGCTGAAATCAAAAGACGCTATGTCGAGATAAAGCGTACTAACTGGCAGGACACATGTAGAAACTTAGACCACAGAACCCCAGATTCAAGGCTGTGGAAATTGACAAAATGTCTTGATAAAATGCCGGTCAATAATGAAGATACCAACACTATCGTTGGGGATGACGGTTCAACTGCTGTAAACGACCAAGAGGCAGCCGAGACTTTGGCCAAGCATTATGCTAAGGCGAGCAGAGTGACATTCAGTAGATCGGACAAAAGGCTGTCCAGAATTACAAGAAACCTAGTGAAATCCTGCCGAGATTTGAGGACAGAGAACCCTTTATTTGATGATGATTTCACAGCAGATGAACTATCTTACGCTCTTTAACACCAAAATCTGACCAAGTCACCAGGTCCGGATGGAATTCATGGTCAACCTAAGCCATCTGGGTTTTCTAGGCAAAAGTAGGCTGCTTCATCTCTTCAATTTGTCTTGGTCAACTGGGAAACTTCCAAGGCAATGGAAATCGGCCATAGTCATCCCCATTCGTAAACCCAACAAGAAAGCCAGATCTGTTGACAGTTACCGTCCAATCTCTCTCACCTGTATTATATGTAAACTTATAGAAAGGATAATTTTGAGAAGATTGACACACCACCTTTTGTCAAATAACTTGATTCCACCAGAGCAATATGCGTTTAGAAGAGGCCATGGCACAATGGACCAGATTCTGTTCTTCAGTCAAAGTGTTAGAGATGCCCAAAATTGCAAACCCACAAAACATACTTTGGCGGTTTTTCTAGATCTATCTAAGGCATTTGACAGGGTTTGGAAGTATAAATTACTTAACAAGTGTTACAATGACTTTAACATCAAAGGTAGAGCTCTCCCATGGATCTCAAACTTTCTAAATCACAGAAATTTTTGCGTAAACTTTCAAAATAAGCAATCAGGATTTTACAGGTTGTATCAGGGAATCCCTCAGGGTTCCGTACTCAGTCCTACCCTGTTTTCCATGTTTATTGCAGGAATTGAAAAAATTGTATCACCATGCCAGATTGGCATCTTTGCAGATGACATTGTGTTGTGGTCTAGTGGTTCAGACATAGGAAAACTGGAATCTAATCTAAACGGATCCTTAGAAGCTGTCCGTGATTTCTCAAACTCTCACAGGTTAAACTTCAATCCCTCAAAATCAGTTAGTAGCTTCTTCACCACTAATAGACACCTCTACAATTATTCTCCTGCAGTGTACTTTTCTAATCAGTTACTGGACTGTGACAAATATCCAATTTACTTGGGTTTTACATTGGATCCTGAGATAAACTGTAGGAAACATATAGAGAAAATAGCAGATAAAGCTAGAAAGCGTCTACAGATTTTGAAGTATATTTCAGGTAGAGACTGGGGAGCTGATGCTTCCACTCTCAGACTTACTTTTTGTTCCCTCGTGCGTCCCATTCTTGAGTATGGTTACCAGGTATTTCAAACGGCTTCTGCTTCTAACTTAAAGATCTTGGACAGAGTACAATTGAGTGCAACAAGAATAATCACTGGGTTAAGGAATAGCTGCCCTAGTGAAGTGGTCCTATACGAAGCTGACATTTTACCTCTGACTACGAGATATAGGATTGGTTCTTTTAAATATTTTAATAAATTGTCAAGTCTTGGTGATTTTAACAGGACTGCTGAATTCACTTTGAAGTGGAGGAGTAATCAGCGTTTAAAGAGAGACACCCCGATGGAATTTGTGAGGAAGGAGGGTTTTATTGATTTTGAGGTTATTCCTTCGACCACTTTTAACTGCTTGCCTCCGACGGTGTCCCTTGAGAATGTCAGTTTTAATGATGAACTGAAGACTCATGCCAATAAACAGACGGATCACCCAGACCTTTTGAAACAGTTGGCCCTGGAGGTTGTCAATAGCATCCCTTCTGATGCATTGGTCATCTATACGGACGGTAGCAAACTTGAAAACGGTAGAACCGGGAGTGGTGTTTTCATCAACAGCGCTGAGGACAAGGTCAAATGCAGCATCCGAAACCCTGACCATTGTTCAGTCTTTAGATCGGAGATCATAGCAATTGGTGCAGCCCTTAATTATGCACAGTCCACTGATAAAAATTGTATTTGGATTTTGACTGATAGTAGGAGTGCTATACAGTATTTCAAAAATTGGCCACAAATATTTGACATCCCAGACCAGGATATTCTGAAGCTTCTCTGCGAGATTGGCCTGAAAACACCAATAAGCCTCCAATGGATTCCATCGCATATCGGGGTGTATGGCAACGAGACAGCCGATGTACTCGCCAAGAATGGCTGTGATCTCCCTATGGACTGTTTGAATCGCCTCACTCCCACTGAGGTCCACTCCCTGGGAAAACAACGTTTGCTTTCCTTGTGGCGCCGTACGCCATCCCACCATTGGTATGCTGGCAATCACCCTGGACTCTCAATCACATGCTGTGGCCCTCGGCCTTTTCAATCGGCCATGGCCAGATTTCGAAGTGGCCATCTTAAATGTATCAAATTTCAGAACGGGGAGAGAATTTTCCCTCCTTGTTCCTGTTCCCTACCTGCCAGTCCTGATCACCTTCTTCTCTGTCTTGGCGCTTCGTATAAGCAGCTGTTGGTTGATCAGGACTTTTTGCAGGTATATGGGGATCTGGCACGACGGGGCCTTCTGGACCTGGTGTAGGCTTTCCTACACCAGGGGGATGTGCAACAACAACAACAACATTTCCGATGAAGCTTATTGTTTTCCAAGCAGAACTTTTTTCTAATTATTTCTACCTTGGCGACCAAACATCGCGCCAAAAGTGTTGCCACTGAAATATGCATTCATCAAAGCTGCTCCATTAGACACATGAATTGACACAATGTATGAAAGCCATTTGTGTGGATATATATGGATGCTATATTCAGTATAAATGGATTGAAATAAGATTGCAGTGTTGTTATTCACATTTCATACCAATAGATGTAAGCAATTAAAAGAAAGTTTAGCACACATGGTTATGCGCTGGTGTGTTAGTTCAATAAATTTCACGTCTTTTAATTTCTTTTACTCAAAAATGTTGATTAAAATTCTAAATACGCATATTTTAAGAACTATTTTAATCGTACATTTATCTCTAACTTGTAAGCATAAAACATCTTCACATTTCCAAACTTCATTTTCTTCTTCCTTTGCCAAAATATAAATTTCAAGGACTCTTTTGTAAGAAAACTGCATTTCCATTACTATTCTAATAAAAAATTAAATCGATTTAATTATTATTTTAATTAATTAAATCGAATTAATTATTATTTTTATTTATTTATTTTTTAATTTTTAGTTTTATTTAAAAAATTTATTTTATAATTTAAGATTTGATCCTTTTATTCAGTTTTTCGAGACTAGTTAACCACCTCGAATTATTCCAACACTGACTTCCAACAACGATATTAGCTTAAGAACCAACCGCAATTTCTTTTATAAAATATTTTTAACGGCAAATCCATTTTTATGATTTTCACTTGATGATATTAGGGACTTTTGGTAAAATAAAAAAAACTTGTCCAACAGAGGTTATCAAAGCTCAAATTTTCGTCTATCCCCCGGTTGATTAACGACGGCTCATTTTGGATTCGGAACAAAGGCACATGAAAAATGTATTAGTATATAGACTTAAAATCAATATTCACATTATTCTGTAAAACTAAGTACAATTCATCCGTTTGATTTAAGAGATGAAATATTTTTTGATCATAGAGTAGTTTTTTTATTACGTTAACACGTTATATACTTAACGCGTAGAAACACCCAAACAGTTTTGATTCAGCTTTATAAGACTTTTTTGTGGCAACATTTTTGGAGCGTTTTATATCGTGTGTTTTGTGGAGCGTTGTGGTTGCAAAGGCAACTCCGCTTTATTAGGATTATGATTGTGACTTTTTACCGTGCGATTTTTTTTCAATCTGTCATTACTTTTAGTAAATAATTATAATTCTTTATTTTACTATGCCAGATTATCTTGTTACTTAGAATTTAAGTGATCTTTAAAACATTTATATTTATAGTCTGGTTCCATTAGACTTAAAACTAATAAATGATTTAAGATGGACAAACTTCCCCATAACAGTATATTTTAAAAAAGCAAAATTTTTCATTTTTGTAAATAGAGATAATAATAATAAAAGAAATTCTTCCTTCTTACACACCAAAAAAAGTGTCGAATGCGTAGCCACAAAAAAACTATTCATATCAAAGCTGTACCATAATTTTTTTTGTGAAAATAAAATTTTATGAGATGAAATTACGTGTTTATGTTTACGAAGCTGATTGTATAAACTCCGCTACCTTCCAATCTTGAAGATCGTGAAGTTTACCATCGAAAACTTCTAAAAATGTTTAAGCGTCAATTAGAAAACAGAAATTGGAATGATTTGGTTCATGATAATGTGTTCTGTCCCATCCATCCAAACGGTAATGCACTTCGTGGATAAATATACCTCGCAATTTAATTAGAGGTACTTCACTGCCAGGTTCAATTACGAATCCCGTGTAAAATGAGAAGCAGAATATATTTTTTGTTCTCGTCTGCAAATAAAATAAAAACGGAACACAATTCGAGTTTATTGCTAAAAATAAATATATATGACGTGGAAAGCACAAATGAGAGTTTAATTGCTCTTTTTTTTTATTCTAAATGTATTAAGGAATGATTAATGTTACCGCCTTCAAACACTTAAAAAATAGAAATAATGAAAAGAAAAATGGGAATACTACCCGCTTTTTCTTTTACATTGGCCATTGTGTTGTGCTCTACAGCCAATTTCTCCCACTCTTTAATTGAATAAACGTTGGCATCTGTTAGAATTACGTTTTCTTCCGTGATCGAACATTTTTCCCCCTAGACTCCCCTAAAATCATCCTAGAGTTCAGGAGAATAAAAGGTTTAAGAATTTTTTAGAGATTACGATGGATTTTGCTGCGTTATGAAGAAAACTGAGTGTAAAAACCAATAAACTTGCGTTCGTACATCTAAGTTTTTGACAGACAGAAAACAGACGCTTCTGTTTGGCAGTTTAGCAGAACCCAAAAATAAAAGTGGTTTCTTAATAAAACACCAAACTCGTCCATTTTTTACGACTACATTCATTAGTTCATTCTTCAAAATTTACATGATTTTTGTGTCAGATTTTTCGGATCTTACCTTCGGAACTAGGCTCGCAGGTTCGATCATGTCTTACTCTGATTGGTCCGCACTATATAATGGTAGACTGGCAATTTCGACATTTAGTAGCCACTCTATTGAAATGTGCATTCAAACACCATCTTTGTCATTGGATGTTATATCGTTAAACGAGGCCATAAGGTGTAGAATCGGCCAACCAATTCAATTTTCCACAGAGCAATCATATCACCACTATTCGACATTAGTCACACTTTTTGCAGCTCCTCTCAATTGCAATGCTCAGTCTACATACATCTCACATCTATGGTCATGGCCATTGGACGGTTAATATCCATTGACCAATGTGACAGTGTTGAATGTCTCCTCAACAGGTGACCGTCGTGCGGTGTTGGGCGGCAGTGCGACCGAGCTGGCCACGTGCGAGCGTGCCAAGGCCACCCTACGTCGCTCCTCGGAGGGCAGCCACGCTCTACGCAGGAAGTCCTCCTCGTCTTCGAACGCAGCCGATGACCCAACGTCCAGCGATCCATCCTCATCATGCTCTGTCTCATCCTCATCATCTTCCGAATCAGGCGAGTCCTTCAACTAACTCTACGCGCAGCAAATATCAACATGGTTTGTCTATACCATCGAGAACTGCCCTAGACGCAATGTCTAAGTATAGGAATCAGGTCTGGTACGTTTTGAGTGGGAATGGGGTTTTGGTGAGTTTGGCAGTGGTTTGGCGACGAGACAGTGAGTGATTGTAAGAGTTTGTTTACCCTCCGCCTTCCTTAAAAGTCATTCTTTTATTCATACGTCGTCCAAGTCCCTCTAGCTCAGTTGGAAAAGTAACGGATTAGCAACCAGAGGGTTGGGAAATGGAAACTCGATCCAACCAAAGACTAAGTGAAGGCTGATGTACGTTAAATATATCATAGCCTCAAATATCTTATCTTTAGCGTGATGTGGAAACTTGGAGGAGCCATCTCAGGTGTCCTTGTTACTTGACCGTGGTTGAAAATTACGAAGTGTTGTCCTCGGATCTTTCATCTAGGGATTGATCCCGGATATAGCACTTTATGTTGCTCCATTGCGGTACTAGTTTAACTCCCTCTGAATCTCTCGATTTGGTTTTTAACGGGTCTCTTAATTAAATTAGGGGGTCGATTGTAAGACCTAAAGGAGGTGCTTCCACAACTGGCGTCTTCAGCGCATAGCGCATATTTTGGTTTTGAACGAGTCTATTAATTAAATTAGGGGATCGATTGTAAAACCTATAGGAGTAGCTTCCACAACTGGCGTCTTCAGCGCAGATTTTGGTTTTGAACGAGTCTATTAAATAAATAAGGGGTTGATGGCAAAACCTAAAGGAGAAGCTTCCACAACTGGCGTCTTTAAAGCACATTTTGGTTTTAATTGCATCATTCGGTGTCGAAAACGATAGCAGTGATAACTAGTTGGTGGACGAAAAACCCTTCAAAGTAATCACCTTTCATGCCTTTGCTTGTGGCATCCTTCAAATACGCTTTGACACCTATTCAGAAATCAATTAACCCGAGGTCGACTGCCGTCTTGTTGAATCAAACAAAACACTCAGAATTGTCTCTTCATATCCGTTAGGGAGACTTGCTAACAGGCAATCCCCTGCGTAAGAAATGGGCTTGGGGCTGCTTTATTGAATCTTGATCAACACTAACCTTAAGCAGGAAGGCCAACTATCGCTAAATGGATCTGTGTGACAAATTAGAACCTTTCAAGTATTCCCTAAACAAAATGGGGTACAGCTACACTCTACGTTTATGACTGATGGCAACGTCTTGGCGATTTTTTTTTGCGCACTTCTAAAGTCGCCAAGGAAAGAATTATTTCTAACTCTTTTCCTGTCAAAATTTTTTTTCTTTTTACAACACACTTTTTAAGCACATTTTAGAACGTTTTAAAAAGTATATTTAAAAAACAATTTCACAAAAAGTAGTAAGCTTAATCACATATCAAAACACATTTGTGAACCAGCAGAGAAACTAAGCTACGAATGGTAAGAATACCCTGAAACTTATCAATTACACTAAATACAGTGAGCATGTTGAAAAAGAAAAAGATTTACAAAAGAAAAAAAAGCAAGAAATAATACCTGATAACGTCAGAATTCTCTCGTAAAAAAATAATGAAAACGAAAATGGTCAAAAAAACAAAACTCTTAATCCTGTCGTGAAAACTATTATAACAAAATAAAAATTCCACAACTGTCAAAATACAAATAAATGGACCAATGGTATCACAGAAAACGATTTAAAATGGACCAATGCAATAAAAGGATATTTTAAAAACAAAATAACCAATGGGAGGAAAGAAAAAATTTCAAACGAATCAATGAAATCAAACGATTTTAAAGGATTTTGGAAGAACTTTCTAGAATATTCAAAATGAAAATTGAAAGTTTCCGTTTGCCGAGGTTGCCGTGAAAACCACAACTACAGCAACGAAAGATGGGTTGCCTTAATTTATCGTAACTCGCTACTAGAAGTGCGCCAAAAAAAATCGCCAAGCCGTGCCATCACTCATAAACGTAGAGTGTAGCTGTACCCAAAATGGTCTGTCTCATTTCCTTGATAACAAATTTTGTGTCTGGAGAAATGTTCTCGTTGTATAGACAATACCTTTCTGTCGATACTCGGTCAGACAATGTAAAGCAAGTCAACCATTGTGCATCACTCTCGGCATTCTTTCATTCTAGTCAAGAAGGCAACATCTACGAATTCGATCTTTAGGGTTAATGATTCAAATTCCTCCTATTGTTAGGAAACAGTACACGCAATAAACAGCTGGTTGAGTTATACTATTATCGAGTTTTCGATAATTGCAAATGCAGCGTGCAACAATAGCTAACTCATGTGGATTTCCTTCGTTATAAGCACGGCAGTTTTGTCGTTTTGATCCTTTAAGATGGATCAGCGATATTTATCTCATTGCCTTTAGTTATCCCATAACCTATAATTGTTTCGGTTACTTTATTATCAGTCTCGTGTTCTATCATCGATATCCACTTGCTATGATGGAATGTATGTAATTGTTGTTAAATATGTATCAAATCATACTTTTTAGATTTTCTTGTTGATAGGGAAATCCTATCCACACATTATTGAACACTCTAATGTTTCCAAAGCTTTGAGTAAATTTTAAGGCCCATTTTATGTGGAGTTTTTATTACACCTTTTGAACTGCATCGTTTCATCAATTTTAATATTATTCTTTGTGTAGAAAACATTTCATTATTTTTATTTACAGTTTTCGTCCTTTTTAATGTCTTATCTTCATTTTATAATCATGAAATTTATGCAGTTTATTATCGTATGGACTGTTAGGATTTTGACTAATTTTAATGGGCAGTTATGAATCTGGTGCTTAGCGCTATTGGACGTTGTGCCATGAAACCCAAATCAACCAACTACTTGTTATATCAATTTGTAGATAAGCTAAATTTTGTGGTTTATCTTTTGTAAAATATTGTGTAGTAACTCTCCTATTTGATCATTAACCTAAGTTTCTGGGTACTCACTTAAAATGTCATTTTTCCTCGAACCAAGCTTATTGTGACATTTTCCAACTTTATCACTCATTAGAAGTTTTATTAAGATTAGGTTTTTTTTATTCAAGGAACAGAGAGAGAGTGATATGGTATATTTTTCTGCAGTTAACAAGATAAATTGGTTATAAATCTTGAATGCCTAATCACTACAATACTTTTTTACTGCATAAAAATCAACGGTTTTATTATTTTACTGTAAAAATATTTTATAGGCACTTTTTTTTCTTCAATTCTGTAATCGATTCATAAAAAGAAATTTTAGTCACATGGGAAAGTAAACAATGGTTTAAATGTTCATTATGCAAAGTAATTGGAGTTTTACTCCAACATTAAAAGTGTAAAGTTCTTTTCATCCTACCAGATCATTTTACTGAAATTTCCGTTGAGATATTTCTTATTCATACAAGTCTGTGTTTTCAAATTATTTTATAAAATTTTTTATTTCATAAAATATTCCTGTTTGATCGAATATAATATACTGTCTAAATTTTTTTCTATCCTTCCCTACTCACGATTATAATTTTAGCTTTCAAAACTAGGCTTATATAATGCTTAGAAGTTAGGTGGATGAAGAATCTATTATATATACGTATATATATACACTACCCTACAATAATAGAACGGACAGCAAGATGTGATGGTATAAGGGAAAGAATACATGCTTCAATAGGGGGATGGTCCCCCACATGCTACAATTACACTAGCAACCTTTCTGGGCATACTTTCGACAAGGTTTTGATACACAGCTATGGGTAATTGTGTCTATTCCTGATGCAATAATGTCGCAAGCTCAGCTGTAAATTTCGAATGTGGTTCCCTGGTCCGTACGCGTCGTTCTAACTCGTCCCACATATGTTCTATGGGTTTTAGGTCGGGACTCTGAGCAGGCCAGGTAAGACGTTTTACATCCATATCTTGATACCTGTGCTTGACAGAGGCTGCAACATGACATGGAGAGTTGTTGTCCTGGAAGTAACATTCGTCCATTTCATAAAATTGACAGAGCGTAGGAAGTACCTGATAATGTTCATGTAGACATCGGCGTTCAATTTACCAGGAACAACATGCAAAGGTCCCAGGCCATACCACGGAAAACACCCCCAAACAAGTAGTCGAATTTAATGCAAATCCGCAGGCGTCCGGCCCATTATTGTAGGGTAGTGTATATATATTTATTTAGAGCATTATTCTCTAAATATATTGTGGTATATAATCTTGTTTGGATACAAATTACATTTGATCCAATTTCTTCTACCAATAACTTTTATTAACTCATACGACTTTAGATCCTTCAGAATCAAATAAGTCTAAATCTCAACCACACAAGGCCTTTTTTCTTTTAAAAATATATCAATAAAAATATATCAAGTGTAATCAATTGAATAAAAACTTCAAAAAACGACTAATATACTCGTCTGTATAGCTATTTCAATGTCCGTCACCAGGATCAAAATAAACATGAAGAAAACGAGTTGAAGTACTTTGATTTCGATAAATTAAAAGCTAGCATTATTGACTTTCAGGGCAAAAGTTTCCACCTTTTTCAATAGTTAAATGCTTCTGAGTGCTTTAAGACTGATACATCTCAAAACTAAACCAATGTCGCATGTTCTAAGCTACTAATTGATACCTTAAATTTGGGCTAGAGAATAAATAGTTGTGGCTATTATATCAGGCTTACGTTAAGGCTGTCCTTTTAATTCTCCAGGTAGTTTACTCGACAAGGTATCTCGTCATCAGCAAAATTTGATGAACGAGATTTCTCGTCATTAAAAGAAAATTCATCCGATCTTGATCTCATCAAGAATCCTGCAATACTTTATGACGAAATATCTCGGCAAAAGCAAAATTGGCCAGATTTCGATGGAGGGGATAACTCATTTTCAAAATTGTTCTGATCTTGATGGACGAGATATCTCGTCGAAACCACAAGGAGGATTAATTAACTTTAGAAAATAAACATTTGTGGCAGCCACGTTAGTCTTAGCATCGAGGCTGCCATTTTAGTTAGCTTAGGAGCGTAAACATTTGTGGCTGCCACGATAGGCTTGTGCCTTTACTTGAGTGAGGAAGGCGACTGGCCATCCAATGTGAGGTTGAATGAATGTGAAGATTTTCTAGTCAACTGCATTTTCGATCGTTTCAGGTTGCAACGGCGATTCCGAGACGTGTAATTACTGTCGGTTGTCCGAGAGTAGTGACTCGTACGATTGTCGAGACAGCACGGATGACGAGCGGTCATCGTCGTCCGTGGAAGGAAACGACAGGTAAGGATTACATTTCCATTACTTCCGACTACACGTGGTGAACATTTCCATGCATGCGTTACATTAAGGGCTGTGTAGATCTTACGTGTTTATTAGGTTGTGAAGTCGTTGTTTTCCACAAATTTCCATTCGTGGTAGGATTGTTTATGATGTTTGAAATTACCTTGTAAAAGTAGGGAGCGTTGTTTCTCAGGGTTTATCTCCACTGCATTAACAACCTACGAGTTGTAAGCGACGTAGGTTCGATTCCTAGGTGCATTCCCCATGGGTATGTTTTTTTTTTCTGCGTCAGCAAGACTTTCATTGTGTGTTTGTCTATTTTTTGATATTATGTGTATTGTGTCTGCCGCAGCATGGCCAAATAGCCATAACCCCACCCTCTCCAAAAAATCAATCAATCCTGTACAGGATGAAATGATGTGTTGACAGAATTGAATTGGTAACGTAAAAGAACAAGATCTTTGGGTTTCACCAATACAACATTTATTCTAACATCCTACATCTTAGCAGATATTTTGGAAGAAGGGTTCGGCAGAGTAGCGAGCGTGTTCTCTCGTTCTCAGTTCTCAAGGGTCTCTGAGGATAAATCTAACGTCTTTCAGGTCGCCTTTCAACTGAAAACCACATGTCGATGGAATTAAAGCTGTATCGACATCAAACGTAAACTTCTGTATGCGTGGACGTGCAATGAATGATTGCGACTGTTGGACTCTCCTGTGTTGCTTTACCACTCAACTAAGTATGAAGTTCAGCGTTAAATTATAAGTGATTGGCAGCGAAGAGTAAAGACGTGATAATACATAAAGCATCGTCTGTTATCAAAGAATTCTTGGAATGAGCAACTATATATTGCATTAAGAACTCAACTGTCGATCCGGAACCGTCCATTGCAGAGCGTGGAAATTATCACAAGCGCCATGTGGCTTATTTGAAAGTGCACGTGTTTATCACTTCAACCTTTCACCAATTGTAGTAAGATGTTGAAAGATAGTGGCTAACTTCGGCCTTTCGAAAGGTACTTCATGGTTCAAGATTCGTTACTCAACAACTACTATATAGTATTATAACTACTATAATATACAACTTCTATACTATAAAAAACTTTTTAGTGGAGTCTAAATTCACCACACAGAATTTGATCAGAGAATTGGCTAGAAGATTTAAGTAAAATGAGAAGACGTTTTGTTTCATTCAGTCGTACTAATTTAATGTGTATTCAATGTTCTAGAAATACCATCTACATGAATAAACGTATGGAGTACATCGACCTTCTAATGAAAGAGAAGGAGCATTTGCTCGCCGCTATATGTCATTTCTTCCAGCCGCTCGGATTGAAGATCTGTCACGGATTTGATGGAAAACGCATGATTTATAAATTATTAATTGGTTAAAGTGATCATCGACCTTCATCAAGGAGGATTGCATCAAGGAAAGTCGGTCCAAACAAAAACAGTCGTATACGCTAGGTCTAATACACGTTAAAATCAGTCGTGCCCTCAAATGTCCTCACTGTGACGTTATGCCCAGCCAAACATAGAATATTTTTAGAATAAAAATCAATTTATTATCTCTTGGATAGATAAAATATGTACACTTTTTACATGAAGGAATGCAGTTTTAAAACTGAGGAGAGTGAAAAATCATCACTCGTTTTCTTGCACAGAGATCAATCACAGATCATACGAAAGAGGCACACCGTACGCTCTCTCCAGAAGTCCGACTCAGAAGTCCAGAAAATCTCTTGCAGTCCCCTTCTTATAGCCGACCCTACAGCTAGGGACAAATTCCTTCTCGTTAGGGTACGGATCAAAGGAACCGACTGGCTCGTTTGTCGGTCAGTCCAAAAATGTCCGGACTCGCCGACACATTCCGTTCCCACGAGAAACTCCCTACGGCGGTGTGGATAACGTAGAATAGGAGAGATGGTCCACAAAGAAGCGGCCTGCTTCAATGGAATCCTTTCCCACGGGTTTCCCTCGACACTAACCCTTAAAGGGTGTGGATCTCACCACATCACTTTGACGTGGTGTGGAAGTTTGGAGCGTGTGGACTAGCTCAGATGTTGTCAGTGGGTTATTAGTTGTCAAAATTGGGTCCTCGAAGTTGTCCTCGACAGTTTCCCTTCGGGTTGGCTTCCGCCAATAGCCCGTTACGTTCCTCCAGTTGAGACGTTAACCTACCTACCACCGAGATCAAAAACATAAGTCAGCGCTTCTATAGCCAATCGGCTTAGTTATTTCGTAAGACCGCGTGATTAACACTTTAGAAATCTTACGACACCGACTTTACCCACATAATATGTCTATTTCATAAGAATGTCGTTGATTACGATACAATAGGGTTCGTTATATGTATTTCATTAACAGCACGCAGGTCATAAATAGACACTTTTGTGTCCCCTTAGGAATACTTCCGATTAATGGGGAAATGCTTGAACCTTTTGACTATCTCTAGTACTATTGATGCCAGAGCGTGGCTCAGTGGGAATGCCCAGCGCGCTATCAACCTTCGAATGCAAGGCGGCACGAGTTCGATTCCTGTCAGGAATCCATGAGTGTGTTTCTCTCTAAAGTAAACCTTTCATTGTGTATTTTAGTCCATTACTTGATATGATATGTCTCGTAGCTGGCGCAGCATAGCCAAATATGGCCCTCGTGCCATAAAACCCCGAAACCCCAACCAATCCTTGCACTATCCACGACCTGTGTGTGACATCTACGATTCTCCTTCCAGAAAACCCATTCGCCTGACCAGGGCTCTCTCCGAGGACTGCAACCCACCGTCCAGGCAAAATCGGCCCATCCGACGCACATCGCCCGGCGAGTACCTCCGCCACAAGCGGAACCAGATGGAGCGACTCCGCAACGAACGCCGCAACACCACCCTCCTCCGATGCGACTCCGACCCCCGACTGCACCTCGACACGTCCGAGCAGCACTCCACCTTCGCCTCGCCCACCAGGCACCGCGTCCGGCATCAGCGCCGGCACAGGAACGGCACGGACACCGAGCTCGTCCCCGTTCCCCATGCCGGCGCCATCTCCGAGCGACCCAAGAGGTCCGCCCTGGCCAAGAACCTCGCCGAGCGCAAGTCGAGGAGCCAGGAGAGGAGGCCCAGCGCGGTCTGGAACGCCGAGGACGCCCAGCCGTTTCTGGAGTGTGCAGGCGGTACATTCCGGTGCACCGTGTGCGAGAGCGACATCCCGTTCTCGAACTGCGTCCTGTGCAGTGCGGAGGCCAAGGGGCAGACCCTGGCGGACACCATCGAGGTCGTGCCGGGGTTCGTCGTACTGGAGGAGAATCCGAGGACGCGGAAGACGAACAGCGATCCGAGCACCAGCGACGATCGGACCTCGGAGATGGAGCCCCTGGCGCGGAATGACAGTCAGTCGTCCGAAGAGAAGAAGGAGTTGGAGGAATTTTACGATTTTCCCACGTCAGGTATTGATAACTGGTTTCTAACGTGTTTAAAACCAAACTCAGATCCTTGACAGGGGTGCTTTCCAATTATGAAGGCGCTTAAGCGGTCTTTGTTAACCCTTGTGGCGTTTTGGAACACCACAGTAATAGAAATGGAGTTGGACTAATACATGTATAAGTTGTTTTATTACACTTATAAGGCTTGCATTTACAACTGGAACTATGCACACAACGTAATTAATGAACTAATGTTCCTGAAACGACTGTAAGTTTCACTTCTCATAGCTTGTCTTTTGTTCTCCCCGGGGTTCGACTTCCCCGTATAACTGTCCAGAGAGCTACCTTCCTCTGTGGCTTCTCTAGCTCGAGTCCCCTTTTCGTTCCTTTTCGGGGGCATCAACCTTTTCCACCCCAGCGTCGCTTCTTTTTCTAAATCACCTCCCACACTCAAGGGGTGTCAGATCCAGATCCCCCACACGTGCGAAAAGCTCGTGAAACAATCAGCCGGCGGTCCTTCACAAACACCACCTGTCAGGTGGAAATCGGGGTGCACAAGAAACGGACACCGACCCTGAATTATTAGCACACTTGTGACTGTCGGCTCCCTTCTTATAGAAACATTTCTTTTTCCAGCCGCTACGATCTCACACCCTCCACGTGGCATGCCCGATCACAGTTTGGTCAATTCAGTTCGAATACAACCCAGGTAGGTATCTGAATTAATGTCGCAATAGAGGCAACACAACTAGCTATTGACGACAGTCCGTAATCAATCCGGAAGGGAAAGATCCGACAAAAAGTGATTCAGATCTTTCCCTACAGGATTGATCCTAGACCTTCACCAATATCTAGTTGTGTTGCTCCAGTACGACGTTATTTTAATTGCCAACAAACCACGTTAAATTTTTCAAGACCTGACATGTCCTTACGTTGGCGTGTTGGGGAAGTTAGGAGAATGGGGGTGCCAGTTAAGATGTTGACTTCGTCATCTGACCGTGATTCAGAATTACGAGGTGTTGTTATCAGATCTTTCCCTTCGGGATTGATCTGGGACCACACTAACGAATCAATAGCCCGTTGTGTTGCACCAGTTCAATGGATATTTAATTACCATACCCCTCTACAATCCGGAGGGAATCCCAAATTTTGCTTACAAATAGGAGCGAAACCACGTCTTTATTCACCAATCACAGGTTCAACTTCGATTGTAGCAAAAGACGTGACTAAACGCTCATTTGTGGACATATTTACCTAATAATATTAACTATCCCGGTGGTTGTCTCCACGAGAATCTCGTCACCAGAAGAAAACTGACCAGATATTTATCTTGTCATCACTAAAAAGTCGGCAATATCTCATCGTTAGCCAAATTAGTCAGATCTTGTTGGACTAGATATCTCGTTGAAAGCACTTGCAGGATTAAACGTCTTTTTGAAGAACTAGGAAAACTAATGAATGTCATTGCATTATGCATCATTAGCAGTGTTACATTTCTTTACTGAATTTTGTCTTCCACCAGTTCCAACGCCGCCTCTCGCTGTAGTTGAAAACTCTTCGGACGACAAGAAAGCGCAGTGGACATCGAAGGGAGCCATCCACAAAAGCTTCAACCAGGAAGATATGCGGTCCGGAAGACGCAAAAGCGCTCAACTGAGGAAGTACAACTCGGAACCTGTGCCCGGCACTCAAGCTGATGAGCACCACACCCCATCCGAAAGCCAAGCCGAGACAGCTATTGCTCGCCAGACGTCTAGCGAAAATTCACAATCGAGAGGTATAGTTACTGACCTTGACGTCCACCATAAGTGGATAACTTTGAAGAATTGCCATAGAGGAGGCTAACGGTCGATGTTTCAGCTGAGATATTTTGGGTTTTATTTTGATTTAATTGGTTTTGGGGAGGTCATTTAGTGATAGGATCATATTTGGCCAAGCTGCGCCTAACACAATCAACGTCAAGGAGTCAATGAGGGAGGGGTAAGAAATGAAAAGTAAAAGTGCAGGCGAGGATAAAACGAAAACAGGTCAATAGGATACCTCGGGGTTGTGATGACCGTGTTAACTTAAAGAAAGTAAACCCGCGTTTACTTAAAGTAAACCCTTGGCGAGGTTAATTTATTTGAGAGCTGATAGTGGTGGCATATACACTGACGAGCCAAAACATTATGACCATCCCCACATTTGTCAATGCAATCGTCTGGATGACGTGGAGGGCACGTGATTAAGTGAGAATGGTATTTAACTGCTGCTGGAGAAGGTAAGTAATCATTCTTGCACTTACTTTTGCGAGTGATGGGAAAGGCTGCTGATCTAAGCGAATTTGATAGAGGGCAGATCGTAATAGCCCGAAGACTCGGAACGAGTATCACCGAAACTGCACGACTGGTAGGTTGTTCACGATCTGCCGTTGTTAGTATTCATGCACAGTGGATAAATGACGGTGACACCAGCAGTAGACGCCAAGGTGTTGGTCGCCCACGCGTCATCAAAGATAAAGGACGTCGGAGACTGTCCCGCTTGGTAAAGCAAAATCGACGCGAGACAGTGGCTCAGCTGACAGCCCAATACAATGCAGGTTCAAGCGCAAGTATTTCGGAACACACACTTCAGCGGACACTGTTGGATATGGGACTGTGCAGCAGACGTCCCACTCGTGTGCCTCTGTTGACCAAGCGTCATCGTCAACTACGCCTACAGTGGGCCAGGGAACATCGAGACTGGACTATGGATGAGTGGAAGAGAGTTGCCTGGTCAGATGAATCCCGACTTCTCATTCATCACGTCGATGGTCGTGAATGGGTACGCCGTCTGCCAGGCGAACAGTTTCTCTCCTCTTGTACAACAGATCATACACAGGCTGGTGGTGGCGGTATTATGCTTTGGGGACGTTCTCATAGGCGACTCTGGGACCCGTAGTTGTGGTAGAACAGACCATGAACGCTGCGAACTATCTGAACATCATTGCGGATCACTGGTTTTGGTTTCCGATATACAACTTTACATTCGGAATGGGATGCCAAAACATGTAATAATAATTATTAAATATACCAGCGTCTTGTTTCTAATGAATTTTTTAGAAGAATGTTCCAAGGTCCATGACAAATTAGTGTCTATACAGCATGATTTGGTCCAAGTGTCCAAATGAGAATTTTGTGTCAAAAAAGCGTGTCGAAATGGCCACATCAGAAGCAATTTGCGAGTATAATATAGGGGTACTTTCAATTATTCAACGTATTCAGAAAGCTGTTGGGATTAGGTTATGATCTGATACTTAAAACTTGGACAGATAATTGATGCTCGAAAGAACTATCAGCGAAAGGACCGTTTAAATGCCAAATTTCAACACGTTCGAATTAGTGAAAACAGAAATCAGAACAAAGGAATTAGCTCTTGAAAAAAGAAAGAAGGTATCACTTACGTTTAAGGGAAGTTTTAAACTTCACTTATATGTAGAAAGTAGCTATAGCAAAAATTTGAATCATTATATTTATAATTTTACAGCATAATTTTAATTTTAAAACTTTAAACTGCATTTTCTATTACTTCCTTTTTTACATATATCTTATGATTTAAAATGTAAAGGCTTTTTTAATTTCCAATCACTTGAGAAAAGTAGTTCACCAATTTTTATATTATATATAGAATCTTATTATGAAATACAGGTATTCATTTTAGTTATTAAGAGTAGAATTTTTTTTAATATAAATGTGCAGTAAAATGGGTTTTTTTTGTGACATTTTACGTAACATTTCGGGTTTTATTTTTTGTCTCAAGATCTATTCAATGTTTCTTCAATTCCGTACCTACAAATTTAGATTATAGTTAAAGGAATGTTATTATACAATATATTAAAAAAGCTTATATCATAATAATTAATTAAAAAAGATGATACAATAATAAATTCTTAAATTTTTTTAACTTTTTTTTTATTTTAAAATTTTTGAGCACATTTAGAAGAAATTGATAGTTTAAAATTTTTTTTAATTCTCTGGCATAAGAAACTGCAAAACAATTTGTCTAAAACTGTTGTCAGTAAAAAAATAATTTTTAAGGTGCCGGGTATTGGCCGGGTCCCCTTAAAAAACGTATCACTAATCCATTACCACGACAGGCTTTTCCTGGCAAGCTAAATGTAGGTGGCGGTAGTATTTATGTCCTGACCTTAGGTCACTAAGCTCATTTATCGAATACGATTCGAGCACATAGCCAATGAAAATTCCAAAGAGTGGATTCCGAATTTTTTGTCTCAAGATCTATTCATTGTTTCTTCAATTCCGTACCTACAAATTTAGATTATAGTTAAAGGAATATTATAAAAAATTAAGCTTATATCATAATCTCTATATTAAAAAAATGTTACCGCCGCCGCCGCCGCCGAAGAATTGAAAACTGTGCTGTTTAGCTCGATTCTTAGACGGTTTCCCGAGAAAGTACTGATCGGAAAAAAACAAAATTGACATGGTTTGTTCTTCATCGTATTCCCTGGACAATTATTAAGATTTTTTTCCGATGCGGCTATTAGTTTAGGGTTTATTAAGTGTTAAAATTGAAGAAGCGAAATTTCTTCCGCGAGTGAGCAAAACACATACAAATTTTCAGTCTTCAGCCGTGAGTTTTTTTTAAAGAGTACCTCTCAACGTAAATTTTTGCAGCTCGTCGAGTTTTTTTTTAAATTTCAATTTGGTTCTTGATAATATTTTTTTGAAATTCGGGAAAAATCAGGAAATTTTTGTTACTTTTTTTTAAAACTGCCGTATCTATATTTTATTACTATTATTTTTTAATTTTTAAAATATAGCAGTATACCTCAGAATGTACTCTTTCTTACGGTACTATTATTTTTGATATCGGTTAATAATTAAATTGGATGCGATCAAAAGTTGGTCATACAAAATTCGGAATCTTTGGATATTTTCGCTACTTTTTGTTACTACCGTTAACTAAAACTGTCATATCTATATCGTATTACTATTAGTTTTTTATTTTGAAAATAACGCAGTATACCTCAGACTGTACTCTTTCTTACGGTACCATTATTTTTAAAATTGGTTCATAAATAAATTCGATGCAATCAAAAGTTGGTGACACAAATTTCATATTTTTTATTTCGCGGAGCAAATTTGCGGAGCATTGTATTCGCGGAGGGTTGTATTTTTGACTATCGGGTTTGCCAGATATCAAATTTATCGTAGCAACAATTGCCATAAAAACGATTTCTTTTTATTTGGCGAGGAAAAAGGCTCGCTTTTTTCCCTCTGTTCTCAGACGTTTTACCGAGAAAGTACAAAGTACGCATCGTAAAGTTTGGAGATTAACAGGGTTTACTTAAAATTGAACAGGGAACAAGATGCAGAAGATTTTTTACTGATGCGGCTATTACTTTAGGGTGCATTAGGTGTTAAAGCAAAAAAGAGTGAAATCACTTGCGTAAGAGGTATTGGTTTGCGAAGCAAACCAAACGGGATTGCGTAGCAACCCACGGGGGTCGTCGAGCGTAAGCGAGCAGGGGGAGAAGCCCTCGCTGTGACGTGATGGACGGTAAAGGGAAATCAGGATAATACAAATTATTCAGATAGTTTCACTCTGCGAAAGGAATGTTGGTTTGCGAAGCAAACCAAATGCCATATGTAAAAGGAGTGTTGGTTTGCGAAGCAAACCAAATGGGATTGGGCAGCAATCCCCGGGGGTTGGCGAGCGTAAGCGAGCAGGGGGCGGAGCCCCCTAGTAATTAAAAAAGATGATACAATAAAAAATTCTTGAATTGTTCAACTTTTTTTTTTTAATTTTTAAATTGTTGAGCACATTTAGAAGAAAATTGATAGCTTAAATTTTTATATATAATTCTATGGCATAAAAAACTGTTGTCAGTAAAAAAATAATTTTTAAGGTGCCGGGTATTGGCCGGGTCCCCTTAAAAAACGTATCACTAATCCATTACCAAGACAGGCTTTACCTGGCAAGCTAAATGTAGGTGGCGGTAGTATTTATGTCCTGACCTTAGGTCACTAAGCTCGTTTATCGAATACGATTTAGCACATAGCCGATGAAAATTCCAAAGAGTGGATTTGATGTGTGATAGTTAATTGGTCAACACCAATTAGAATAAGCATCCAACATCATGAAGATGCTATAAATTTAATCGTATATATGATATTTATCAAGTGAGAGTAGTTGAGAGACAGTAAGTAAATTCCCCGTTTTCCGTCCAGTTTGCCTGCAAATTTTTCTCATAAATGAGTCAAATTCTCTAATGACTCTTTTTTTTAATTCTGTAAGACTACAGTGACAGAGCTTCTACTTGGTTTCCCTTTCAGGCGAAAAGTGGAAAATTTTAATTTCATCTTGGCTGGTTGTGTTTAAGTGGCAGCTGGTGTCATTAAATGCAAACCCCTACAGATTAACCACAACTACCTGTAGAATGCCGTAGACGGTATTTAGCCACATCATGTTTTCATTGAAGGATAAGTGCTACACCCAATTTTTAATTAAAACTAAAAATTTTAATTACGACTTAAAAACAACGCTACAGTTTCAAACAGCGTACTACGAATACATCAGCATGCGAATTTAATTTAACATGGGAATTTCATTGAATCTTTTCATAGCCACAAAAATATGAGTCTAACGTCCATTTGATCTAATCGTGTGCAAACCATCTATGTGTGCTTTGTCTTGCCTTAAGACTATACCAGTATCAAAACCCCAGGTGCAGAATTATATTCAGTGTTCTGCAACACAACTCCAAGCAACTGCAATTGTTCTACAGGCATTTTGTCCGTATTTTTACTCCTAAGTTATTCAGTCATGAACACACGGATTATTTAGTTGTATAGCTTTAAAGGCAATATTTTCATGCTTGTAATGTTGCCGTCCATATTTCAGCTGAAAGCAGTTCGTCCTCATCCAGTCGATCAGAAAAGAAAAGTGGATACCATGTTGTCAAAGACAGCCCCAAGAAAATTTCGGGATCACCTGAAGAGGTATTTACTTTTATTTAATTTAAATTCCACTATTTTAATTTCTTCCGGCCTTTAAACTTAAATTTGTTTGCTTACGATTAAAAATTAGAGATTTTTTTGAATATTCGTATCAAACAATATCACCGGATGTCATTCAAATAGAACAATTTTGGAATGCTCTGTAACGTTCCTAAAATCATATTTACTTGGAGTTTATTCAAAGGGACTGAATCAAATGTTGATATGGTTAGAATTAAATTAGGCCCACATTAAAATGTGCTTAACGAAATATTTTGCATATTATTTTTATCTAATTTTATACTTCTGTGCGGAGAAGTGGTTAAAGATGTGACGGAATGGGAAAAGGGCATCAGATCTTCTTTTTGAGGAGGGGAAGATTTTCGAATAATTTTTATTGTTTTGGGAATAGTATTATGGAATTTTTGAATATTATTTGGAATAGTTTGGGAAAAGTATCGTATGTATTACACATGTACATTCCAATGTGACTTATGAAACAAACAAATAAACTTTTGAATTATTTAGCAAATATTAAGTCAATTAAAAATGTATTCGAACGGAACAAATTTTATACATTTAATTAAAAATAAATAACTTTCACTCTGAAACTAAACTTTAATTTTATTTCAAACTGCAGCACTACACTCTAAATGGACTATAAATCATCAAATTACATTAAAATAAACAAATACAGGTATTTCACGAGCCTTGTGTTCCGAAAAGAAATAGTTGTTAAAGCCTATAGAGGCATTATTGAAAACGTACGATAAATAAGCATATTTTTCTATTAAAAATCTTTTAAACTTTACTTTTAAATCGACCATAAATCCTATGTTGTTAAGTTCGAGTATTCACAGTAGATAGAAAGAGCAGCGAATTGCAACAGGAGGATTACAATTTCAAAACTAGATCCTTCCAGAGACCATTGTGTACGTGTGGGCTGGTGCACGTTAAATCTCCCGTGGCCTCAAATGTCCTCACGCTGGCATGGTGCAACTTTGGAGAGTGTGGTGCCATGTCAGGTGTTGACCTCGTCTTCTGACCGTGACTCAAATAGATGAGGGGATCTATCCCTTCAAGACTGATACCCGACCATCGCTAATAGCACGTCGTGTTGCTCCAGTGTGGCATTAATTGGTACAGCTATAGTCTACGTTTATGATCGGTAGCAATGGCATTGGCGATTTTTTTTTTGGCGCACTTCTAAAGTTGCAATGGAAAGAATTATTTCAAAACTATTTTTCTTTCAACCGTAAAGACAGATTGGATGCCTTAATCTACCGCAACTCGCTACTAGGAGTGCGCCAGAAAAATCACCAAGGTCGTTGCCACCGCTCATAAAGTAGAGTGTAGCTGTACCCATTAATTAAACTACCTACCTAAGTATTAAACAAATATGTATCACACAAAAATGTAATAATTATTGATTGAGTCTATTAAACAGCTACCGAAGAAGACAAATTTAACTGATTGTAACATAGTAAGAACAATCAATAGTTTCTCCATAAAGTTATAAAAAGTTTTGTTTTCCAAAAGCCTCTTGTTAAAAGAATGCAATGACACCGTGAAATTTTCTTAAGTGTTTTTGCACATTTCGTGCATGATAAAAAAAATTTAATTAAAGATCGGTGAAGAATTTAATTAAAATTATATGTACCGTAAAAAGATAGCTTGAACAAGCGATGCAAACTGAATATCGATTCACCTGATGCTTAAAAAATTCATGTAATCCTCGGATGAACATTTTCGTCAAGTTCTATTACATAGCAGGTAGTCGACGTTTATTCGTTGGCTTTTTGTTACTCAAAATGTCCAAATTGAGATATTGGTCCTCAAGTAGAAACTGTAAAGAATATATTTACTGGCTTAGGTTTTATCTTATGAATATTGGTTATTTTAGTTGTATTGTTCAAAATATTTTTTAATCTTTTTTCGAGGGTGCTCGTAGAAACTTTTTAGTAAGGACTGATCCTCTGGTAATTATTTTCGCCTGCGCTCCATGCTTTCTTTTCCTTTTCAAAGGAAGAATAGAAATAAATATAAATATAAAGAACAATGAAAAATATTTTTAGTCTATTTTTCATTTTCTAAAAATCGGAGAACAACTAGTCTCATCTCTAAGAAAAATTAGTTGCAGTTAGATATGCAGATATTTATATTGAAAATCAAAACCAAATTTTACCTATGACGTACAACCTGAACTTTCTGAGAAAGTATTATGTTAAAATGTATTTTAAGCAAAAAACAGTTCTTTTACTACACATTTTAAGAATACCAAAATTTAAATTTTACCATGAAAGTAGACCCAATAAGTTATAACATCAATACAGTAAGTTATCCATATCAAGAAAAAAAATTAATTACAGTGATATATCTACAAGATTGTGGTGCCGTCCAAAATACGTTTTTCATGCAAAATGTAACATTTATGATCCGTTAAAATGTTCTATATTTGAAAGTGCTCCTGAATTCAAAAATAAGGGAACAAATTTTTAAGCAACATTTTGACTTCGTTAATACATGTAAATGTGGTATAAATGCGTGTGGAGAGTTCTGGGCCAGTGTAACTTAGGATTGCGTCGAGTGAGGATTACGTTTGTGGTGTCATTCGAAAACTACCAAGCAACTCTACCATTGCTATGAGACAACGACAATCTCTCAACAACAGTTACTATCAAACTTCACTCTTTAATCATTTAAAGTACAAATTAACCTTTTGACTATGGCTATAGATATAACTAGCAAGATTCTTTCTTGGGACAATTCTTATAGCTTTCAAGGTACAACTGCTGTACCGGCCACAGTCTACATTCTTTCTTGGCGTTATTTTTACAACTTTCAAGGTACAACTGACCGTTATCGAAATTCTTTCTTGACGCGATCAAGATATAACTGTTGTACCGGCTGTAGTCTAAAGGTTAATTGTTGAATTATCACACACAAACAGTAATGCAAACTTCCTATGTCTGTTTCATTCATTTAACAATCCAACATCAGGTCCGAGTTCATGTCATGATTGCGATTTGTGTCCACGACACAGCCTACCAATTTTTTATTCTACGTATTATTAGCCCGTAGAGTTTGGAAATAAAAACTATTGCTTAAAGATACTATCAACGGTATTTGCATTTGTACTGTGAGGAATCTTAGGGCAGTCCTTGAAGTGGTCATTTCGTCCGATGGAAGGCAACACATACCTAGTTTCACTACTCCAATGTGGTGTTAGTGTGTTTGTAAACAGTCCTGACCTATGAGAATACCGGTCATGGTTTACGGTGACCGATAATTTTTTTAATTTTTCAACTACTATCCAAGGTTTACATACAACACTATTCGATTTACTTGTGTCTTCGATGGGCATGTATCGACTATAACTTTAGTTGGAGACAAATTTTGATGTCACAGCGCGGAAAATTATCTTTGAAATTTGCGCGTCTCAGCGAAAACATCTCTCTGTTTTTCATTAATCCTCAAATTTTATATCAATTATGATGTGGAGATTAAATTTCATTAAAGTACTCCGTAATTGATACGTCCGTTCCGTTGTACAGGTTTGATTTTGAAGACGTATTCACGTCAAACAGCCAGGACGAAGTTTTTCAAATGCAGTTTTGTCTAACAAGTTCAAATGCGTCTTTTCAGGTATCTCAGAGCTCTTGCCAGACTTGCGAGAAGACGACGGAAGAGGAGGAGGAGAAGCAGGTCAAGGCTGGTGATAAGAATGATGCTGCGGTCCAGGATAAGAACCCGAGGAAGAGTCCCGTGTTCCTCAAGCCAGAGTTCGTGTTCGAGCCGGAGATCATACATAAGGCCAACGTAAGTTCCTTCGCATTCCAGGCTACGGTAAACCAGTTGGAAGACAAAGTATTTTAGCAGACGGAAGGTTGCGAGTTCGAAACTCGGTCCAACAAAGATCGTTGTTTACGCTGGGGTTGGTGCATCTATCGTGGCCTCAAATCTCCTCACGTTGAACTCTCGTTGCCTTTTTTCAAAGAGGGACAAATATGAGAATGCAATACATTTCTGTAGCTTAATTCCTGTAGGGATTACGATTATTTGATTTCCCAGCTGTGGTGGGTAATTGGAAATGTTTAATTAACGTCATACTAGAGCAACACAACGGGCTATTAATGACGCTCCGGGATCAATCCTCTAAGGGAAAGATCCGAGGACAACACCACATAGTTTTGAACCACGGTCAGATGACGAGACAACACCTGAACTGGTACTCCACTCTCCAAACTTTCACACCAACCCAACGTGAGGACTTTCGGCCACGACAGATTTAAGGGGCATCAGCCGCCTCTATTCCATACGCTTATATTGTACGGATTCGAACCAGGAACCTTTCGTTCTAGAAGGCTGTGGTGGGAGCCGTCGTGGCTTGGTATGCCCACTACGCTAACAACCTGGGGTTTGTAGGCGGTGCAGATTCGATTCCTTCCTGGGGGTATTTCTATTCTGTGTCAGTAAAAACTTTCTGGTATATCTCTTTTGTGTCAGTAAAAACTTTCCGGTATATCTCTTCTGTGTCAGTAGACACTTTCCGGTATATCTCTTCTGTGTGAGTAGACACTTTCTGAGAGAAACTATGTCAGTAAAAAATTATCATGTCCATTACTTGCTATTGTCTGTATTTTGCACATGATGGCCGAATATGGTCCTGGTGCCATCAATCTCAACCAACCCGGGCGGTGGTGGGAACAGTTATAGGTAAGCCAAGAAGTCCCAAAGGTGCTCAGAGGAACAAGCCTATCATGAGAAAAGGACAGATATATCCTACCCGGATAGAAGATATATTTCCTTCCTCAGCTTCTAAAAAGCAGATCGGAGTCGTAGTGACTCAGTGGGTTTGCACACTGCGCTAGAAACCTTCGAGTTGTAGGCGGTGTAGGTTCAATTCCTTACTGAGTATATTTCTCATTTCTGTGTCAGTAAAACTTACCTTGTGTGTGCGTGTGTCCATTACTTTATGTTGTCTGTATTGTATTTGGCGCAGCATGACCAAATAGGGTCTTTTGTGCCATAAAACTCAATTAACCAATCAAGAACTAGACCTCCGTAGTCAGTCGGTAGTGGACCCGTTTGTGCTAAGTTTTTTGTATTATGTTCTGACATTTGCCGGTGAATCTTTCTGCGGTAACTTTTTGGTCAGACGACAGGCAAGTGTGTAGTCAATATATCCCTTTATTCTCCACTGGTATGTAAATCAGTGTGGTGCAAACCAACTCTGGAGAGGTAGGAATCTGGTGAGAGCAAAATTAAAGATACCTGTTGACCCTCCTGTTGGTTGTTTCGAGAGGTATCTTGTCATTAGCAAAACTAACAATATCTTGACTGACTAGATATCTCGCCATCGGAAGAAAACTGACCTAATCTTGATCTTGTCTTCATCGGCGAAGCACCAATATCTTGATGACGAGGAAAATTTGCCACAAGCAAAATTGACCAGATCTTGATGGGCGGCATATCTCCTCAAAACCACTTGGAGGGTTTGAAATAAGCGGTGTGCTTCAGAGAAAAATTGTGTTCCTTCCTTTTTCTTGAGTTATCCCACCTGGATTGCCATCATCTGCTTGCCCGTGTTTCCCCTTTTTACGCTTCACATGGGATATTGAGCGATAATGGGATTTTACTATTAAATGCCACTAACTCCTTGGTTTCTTTCTAGTCTTTAATTTAACGTTGTTATCTCTCATCCACAGCCACTTGTCGACGAGGCCGACGTGGAGGTGGTGCCTGCCGCCGTAGGTGCTTTCCGGCGATTGTCCGAAGACGAGTTCATATCCACGCTCAACATTCACGAAGCGGCTCGAAAGGGGGACCTGCACGTCGTCAAACTGCTCACCAAGAAAGACCCCAAACAGATGGAGTGAGTAGATTGATATCATGGTCTTTCTCTCTTGATGCTATCGGACACACAAGGTCTGTCCCAAAAGTAATGAGAAAAAATTTTCGGCGCATTTATGGCACACCCCAAGGTAAACAGGTGGCTCAGAAATGTGGATTGGAATATCAGTGACATATTCCAACGGTCGCGCAGCTGTTCCTAATTCACAGCGCATGCCCAGTGGCCTAACAGTGAGTCGTAGTGAGCGTGGCTCGTTACGCTAAAGACGCAGCGATCTATTAAACAACGCTATGCAATAAAGTTTTGCGTGAAACTCGATAAAAATGGTAATGAAACCTTGCAAATGTTAAAGGAGGCTTACAAATATGAAGTTTTGTAATCGCAAGTCTGCAAGCGGCAATGCTCGTAGTGGCACATTCCAAACTCTCCTCGACCAAAGAAGGAGGCTCGAATGACCAAATCACGTGTCAAAACACTACTGATCGTGTTCTCCGACTCTAAAGGAGTGGTCCATAGAGAATTCGTACCACCTTGGCAGACAGTGAATTCACACTTTACTTTTTCTTGGAAGTGCTCAACGCTTGAAGAATAGGATAAATCGCGGTCGTCCATAGATTGCTGGCAGCTGGTTCGACAACCACGAAGCCCCACGCGGCGTTGGTTGTGACTGAATACCTAACCCAAGAACACATCCCTGTGCTTGCACACACCCCTGTGTAAACCAAGAATACATCCCCCATACACTCCAGACCTGGCCCCCTGTGACTTTTTTAATTTCACTGCTTAAGATGGACATGAAAGGACGCCATTTTGACATACTCCAAGATGTCTAAATAGTCGTAACCACAAGGTTTCGCGGCATCTCACAAAATGAGCTCGAACAATGCTACAACCACTGGCAGCAACGCTGGACTCGTTGTATTGTTTTCCAAGGCGCATACTTCGAAGATTATTAAGTGTTTTTCGTTGTAAGAAGGATTATTTATTTTATGTAATTTTTTCTCATTACTTTTGGGACAGACCTTGTATTTTTGTAAAACTATTATGTAAGCGTAAAAAATTGATAGGTTATGCCGCGAACACAAACCGTAGTTTTGACGGAAATACTGGGGACTGATGTTGAATTGTTGAATGAAGGAAGCAGACATAGAAAGTTTGAAGGATTGTTTAGTGTGAGTGTTCAACAATTAATGTACACTTTGAATGATTAAAGCGAAGCTGCATATTAATATTGGAAGATAATTTTATTGATTAAAGGCCTGTGATTGTACCGTAATTTCGTAGCTTCTGAATGACATCACTTAAGCAGTCCTCACTCCACGCATGATCGTCATTTGACAGTGGTTTAAAATTTTGAGGCGTTGTCCTCTGATTTTTTCCATTCGGGATTGATCCCAGACCCTTGCCAATAGCCTATTGTGCTGCTCCAGAGCAGTATTAATTGAACTACCTACACACTCAATTGGCATGAGAAGTAGCTAAATATATATATATATATATATATAAAGTATCGTGGTAGATTAGTCACTTTAAAGCTCTTGGCAAAACTTAATTTAAAAAATAAAAATACATTTTAAGGTTAATTTAAGTACAGTACATTTTGTCCTACTTAAACATGTATACAAATTTATTGCGACCAAGTGTTGAAATTCTATTATTAAATAATCACCGATTTTTAAAAAAAAATTGCTAAGCGAATTCTCAACCTGTTATAGAACAAATGAAAAAAGTTCTACCCACTATTTTAATTTTTAGTTTTATATAGGCATTTTTAAAACTGAAAATCTCAGTTTATGGATCTCTGGAATGCTTACGCAATTGGTGTCCTACTATAAAGAAATATCATAAGTACGCATTAGTGGTGATTAGCCAGTGAATTTTGGACTAATAGCTTCGCGCGCGAACACATTTTACCCATACCAATTCACTGACTGAAAGGTTTTCGTATTATCTTAATCGAGTAACGAAATAACCTGCTGTTGGACACAAACTATTCGAATAGTTTTAGCGCATTCCTAGCGTCGCCAACTCTTCCCCCACCCAGCGGATTCACATCAACCCTTTTCTCTTTTTCTGTAAATTAAAACTTCTATTCTAGATGCTCATCGAATTCTGTTACACTGCTGCTTTTGTCTTTAAAATCAGTACTAGGGCATGCATGAAAAGACGATCATTACAACTGTTTTGTCTAATTGTTTCAGAACTACATAAAACATCCAGAGGATAAATACAGAATCGTGTACACAAAGGATGTCTGACTAGACATGGCTTTCGTACCGAGTGCGCAGACGTACTGAGAGTGTGCACAATATTCCGAAATTCTACGGTACTAGGCGAGCTTTGGTCAGTGTAACTTAAGATTGGTGGAGTGAGAACTGCGTAAATGGCATCACTCAAAAGCTACCGAATTACTCTACAAACAGATACCCTTTTTATCAACACAAATATCGTTAAATAATAATATCAACCTGCGCTTTGATCGTTCAAATTAAATGTTTTGAAAGTACTAACAAGCAATCTTCCAAACTTCCAATGTCTGCTTCATTCTTTCACGATGCATGAGGACCGAGTATTCATGTCAAAACTATGGTTTGTGTCGGCATGATCAAGTGATTTTTTTAAATCACACCCTAAAGAATTATCAAGCATACTCCAATCCTTTAATCCTTAAATTGTATATTAATCGAGCATAATTTGTTCCTTTTAATCCTTAAATTGAACAAAGCCTTTAGACTTGAAGATGTTCACTAAATATTTCATTTTGTATTTCCAGAACCGTCGATGAGAGAGGCTGGACACCTATTCATCTTGCAGCTGCACATGGTCACGCAGAAGTTGTCAAGGTCAGAATCCATTTATTTTTAATTAACTAGGGGGCTCCGTCCCCTGTTCGCTATCGCTCGTCAACCCCCGATGATTGCTACGCAATCATATTTAGTTTCGCGAACTATACTTTTTTCATCGTGTGACAACGCTGGACGGCCCATTTTTACTTGCAAAAAGGATTCAAGGGTAAAGTATTATTAATACAAAAGTTAATTAAATTTGTGCTGCAGAAAAGGAGACGGCTTTACTTCTATTGTTCTGAATTAGATTACACTGAAAACTGAAAAGAAAATTACATAAATAAAACATAGTATTTTGGGTACAAAGGATCCTAGTAAAGTTTCCACACAAAAGAAGAAGAAAAGTACACTAAAATCTATCCTTTGGAGAAAAAAAAAAACAATTGTTACAGATAAAGCTTTAAGGAATAAATATTAAATATACAGCATTAAAGGAGAAAAAAAGTACATTAAAATCTATCCTAAGTATAAAAAAAAAGAAATCGTTTTCTCCGCTACCGCATAGAAATACCGAATTATAGATATGTTTTAGCTGATCCGTGTTGTTTGTTCTAGTAATAATACTTTCTAAGTGTGTCCCTAGACGATCAATATTATTGTCAATATGATTGTCAATGAGGCTTATTGACGCAACCAATTGATCGTGTAGGAGGCAATTGACGCGATTGTCGACATTGATAGAAACTTTGATTGATGGACATTGATGGACGCCATTGACGGCTCCGACTGATCGTTTAAAATACGCAATTGTCAATCGTTCGGCGCGGTAGTGCTTTTTATTCTCTAATACAAATTTATTAATTTCGCAATCCTTAAAAAAATAGATAAAAATAGAAAATTTTACACAAGATAGATACTTTAAAATGTAAATTTCTGTAATAAATACTTTTCAATTGAAACTTTTATATTTTCGCAATACGAATATGTCGAAGTACACACACACACAACTTTGTACACAAATATATATATATAAATTTTATTTTATTCGGACCACAAGGACTAACGAAAATACTAGTTTGAAAGAAAAATATTTAATAAAAACTTGCAGTTCTCTTTATACATACTAATACAAAATATTTAAAAAGTTAAGGAATTACTAAAAAATTATTCCGATGTCGATGGTTGTATAAAATTTAACAAAATGCCTTTTTTAAAAGCAGAATTTCTTCATAGAGCAAGCTAATAATTTTTTTATTCCTTGCTTTGTATCTAAAACGCGTTCTTCGTTTTCGATTCCATGTTTTCTAATTCTTTTAAACGCCTTTCAACTAGCTGAGATCTTCTGTGATTAGAGTTGCCAACTATTTCCGGGACATATTGCCCAAAACCGAAACATATATATATATATTCTCTACTGAGAAATCACATAACATAACACACCTAGTTTACCAAGCAAATTTTTTTTCATGTACAAAAAATATGTAAAAGATAAGAATAGTTATTTTTATGGTTTTTTTTATTTTAGTTATTATGCGATCCTGATGGTCTCTCTCTCTCCTCTCCTATTCATAGTATTATTAATAAATCTAAACCTAACCTCTTGTTGCATTAAAACTATTAAAAAATAAGAATGGTAGTGTTCGCATACAAAATAGAGCTATTATTCGTGTTTAGTCAAATAGAACCGAGAGTGTTCCAAATTATATTAAAAGAACTCGAATGTGAAAATTTGTGTTCGTCTTAAGCCCCAATTTTAAAAATAAAATTCAAATACAGTATAAGAGAATCGAAAGGCAACTATTACCTTACCTTCACGTTGGTCCCACTTTGAACAGACTGACATATGAAGCACTAGTCAGCACGTGTTGCCCGTGACAGTTCTTGTCGTGGGGTGAGTTGTTACCACTGCTCGCTAAACCCCTGTGATTGCTACGAATTCTCATTTGGTTTGCTTCGCAAACCAAAGGAAATTCGTAGCCTATTGGATAACAGCCACTATTACGTTTAACGTGGTGTTGGTTTGCGAAGCAAACCAAATGGAAATTCGTAGCCTGTTGGATTGAATTCCCTGCGAATTCTAATTTGGTTTGCGCAGCAAACCAAATTATGAATATTATGAACTGTGGTTTGCTTCGCAGACCAAAACCACGGGCAACGCCGTGATGGCTTCGTCATTGTCAAATGCTGCCAAATTCGATAACAGCCATCATGGCGTTGCTCGTGGTGTTGGTTTGCGATGCAAACCAAATGGAAATTCGTAGCCGATCGGTACTGTGATCTTCTATTCTGTTGTATTCAATAATAATTAAATTTCATTAATTCATTAAAAAAATTTCTAAATTGAATTTTAAAATTCGCCTTGACCCAAAAATTGCAAAAAATTCGGACTACCTGTGTGCCAAATCCTATTACTGTAATTGCTATAGATTCGTCAGGACTTTGCGTGCAGATAGAAAACAGACAGACAAACACTTCCTTATGTAATACTAGAAATTGGCTTTGGATAATAGTGAGGGAACGGACGTTCAATGGTCATGTGCAACAGAAATAACTATTTCGATGTGTAGGTGATATTAAGGTCTGTAGCTTTCTCGGAAATTTCTGGGCAATTTGACATTCGACCGGGATTCTGGACAGCAACTTAAATTTCGGAACAATCCGGGCGAATCCCGAGCGGTTGGCAACACTATCTGTAATCTGCCCGGGACGCGCAGATGGTCTTCGATAGTCGGTTTTGAGTACAGGTGATTTTTAAATGATTCCCTGAAAATCTGTCGACACAAAGGGATCTGGGATAATAATAAATAAAGCGTAACATAGCGCAAGCTAATTGTAAATTAGGCGAGCCCCACGAGAAGTGATTGTGTCTGGGAACGGGAGTTTGTGAAACTTTTAATTACTTTGTATCGTGATTATCCTGAGTTATGGAAAGATAAGTGAATAAGTAAACAAAAACAAAAGAAGTATGTATTGCTTTCCAAAAAATTGTCAATGTGTTAAAACAAAATAAATCAGATTATACCGAGGAAAAACAAAAATCAGAAAATTAAATCTCGCAGAAAGTTTAGTAAATATTAGTGAGTTGTGCGGCTTCTCAGTTTATACCACTCTTTGGACCAGTGTCTTTTCCTGTTTTTCTTTCTTTTCGATTGCAGATAACCAAAATCAAGGCCAGAAAGCCCAAATCAGAGTTTACTACCAGAAATACCCGGCTTTGCTCGGGTTGAATTAATAATATGTTGATTGAAAATCATCATCAATTCTTTTTCATAAAATAATGTTAGCAATATTTAAGCGTACGGGGCACACCAATTTAACTTCTCCATCGCTTCTACAATTTATTTCGGTCGCAAATATGCATATATATGTTGTATCCAACCATATAATCCATTTCATATTCGTCACACTTCTGCTGAAGTTGATTTTAAGTTTTCGAGTGACTACGAATATTCCCGTGCATTCAATTTCAGTAAAAATGGAGAATTTTCGGTGGATAGTCTTGCATTTAGATTTCCTATGAATATGTTTTCATTGTGCCATTCTTTCACCTAGCATGCGATATTTTCGAATTTCATCATCAAAATGAGAAGATGGTAAGTTAAATTGTTACAGTATTCGTTACTAATTTAGTTTAAAGCAAACGCAATTTTTCTTGAAAATTCCATTCAGTGGAAGGTGAAATAACGGAACTTTTGTTAAATATATAAAGTAGAGTTGATGTTTGCTAATCCACCTTTTGACCAATCCTCACATTTTGTACACTTATATTTTAGAACCCTGCGGATCTGTTATAGCGTGTTGAATTTCGACTTCCTGAATATATTCTGAAGTAAAACAATTCGACAATAACTTGAACAATATTGATAAAGACAATGATTTATAAGCAAAAAAGAACACATATTTATAATACTTGGGAATCCTCAAATATGACAGCAACCATCTCATTTTCAACTCAAATACCCCAAAAAAGAACTATAAATCAAATTAAAAAATTAAACATTAATTCTGAGGTTGCCAGATACCGAGTAGCAAAATTACACTTTTATGATCAATGAGTTTATAGTTTCGGCTTGTCGTGCTCCATTATAAATTTTAACTAAGTATAAAATTAAATGTTCTAAATATTCTTTCTTTATCAATCAAATATTTATAAATATTATTTTCATCATGGGAAGAAGTAAAAATTCAGTTCAAACATGAACAGTATAATTTAATTTGTTTTAAGAAAATTGCTTTTCGATCAACACTGGTAAAACAATCTGAGATGCGTATAGCAATCGTTTTATATTCAATGTTATTTTTATGGCGATTTCAAATTGGCTTTTGGCTTAGGCCTTAGGTCAATTTTAGGCCTCTTAAGGTTCGAATTTTTCAAAATATTTTCTTAGTTCACGCCTACCGTATAAGAAGAATCGCCCTTCAAAATTTCAGCTTCCTAGGAATTGTAGTTCTTGAGATACAGTGATGAGTCAGTCAGTCAGTCAATCAGTCAGTGAGTCAGTGAGTGAGTGGTATTTGAATTTTATATATATAGATTCCTCAAAACCTGGCTAAAAAGCTAGACCAAGTCTTTGAGTCAGAACATGCCAAGAAGTCAAACACTAGATCCGAACTTATATCTTTACCTCATACTGCTTAACCGTCTTGCATATTCCTCTACCTCACTCTGCTTAAGCTGCTCACATATTATTCCATTTTACCTCATATACTGCTTAACCTTCATACATATTTCTCAACATATCATACTACGTAACCCTCTAAGTGTTTTCAGCGAAATATCCTGTCTATCAAAATCTGACCAATTTTACTAACGATGAGATATCTCTTCATCAAGATAATGCCGATTTTTTTTATGATGACGACATCATAAAAAACAATAACAATATAAAAAAATAAGTAACAATGTCGATATAACATTCTTAGGCGATGATAGAAAAATTTAAGATATTGTACGGATAATATTTAATTCCGTTAACTTGTATTACTTACATCTTGAATGGCAACGCAATTTTGACTGAATATTGAATTCATTGGCAATTTAACGCTGAAACTTATTAATTGTGAACTCAATATTGTTAATTTTGTCAGAATCTTGCAAGAATCACGAAACACACCCTTTACATTTTAAATGTTAGTAAAATTGTGTACTAAGTTAGTAAGTCTTATTTTCATATACATAAGGAAGATTGTCTATTGCTATTTTGCTATCTAAATTAAATTTTACATTTTATTTATCCCGGCTATCAAATATGTAATGTTAAAGACGTCAAAAACAAAAGCATATCACTTTGACAGTAAGACAATAAAATAGAAATACACTGCTGGCCACCCAAATTGCAACACCAAGAAAGACAACAGATATCACAACAAAATTTATTTTGTAGATAACATGTTGACCAAGTATCAAATGATTAAATTTATAGACTTCTGTGAAGTGTGGTTCCTGCCAAAATCAGTAGCCAGAGTAGCCGCCATTGTTGGAGATCACAGCTGCCACACGCCTCGGCATTGATTCAAAGAGACTTTGGATGTGTTCTTGGGGTACAGCAGACCAAGCAGCTTCCACACGTTGCCAAAGTTGATCTGGTGTGGCAGCTGGGGATGTAATCTGGGTCAATCGTTGAGCAACCATGGACCACATGTTTTCCATCGGCGAAAGATCCGGAGAACGAGCTGGCCAGGGAAGCAATTCAATCTGGCGATTGACGAAGAACCCTTGGACAATGCGTACCACGTGTGGTCGAGCATTATCCTGTTGAAATATGGCTATGGGCAAGCCCTGAAGGTAAAGAAGGACAACTGGCTCCAACACCTCGGAGATGTAGCTCTGGCTGTTTAAAGTACCGGCAATGAGTACTAGAGGAGTGCGAGAGTTATATCCAATACCGCCCCATACCATAATACCCGGTGCAGGACCAGTGTGGCGGTGCTTAACGCAGCTGTTCAGCATCCTCTCTCCAAGGTGTCTCCAGACTCGAATCCGACCATCGTGGTGTTGCAGACAGAAGCGAGACTCGTCAGTAAAGACAATTTCATTCCATTCTACCGTCCATTTCCTTCTTTCATCGCACCATTGGCGGCGGAGACATCTGTGGTTCTGCGTCAAGGGTAGACGAAGTAATGGACGTCTTGCGTACAGACCACTCTGCTGTAAACGGCGTCGAATGGTACGCGCAGACACTGGATGATGCGTTACAGACTGAATGTGCTGTGTTATGGTTCGTGATGTGGCTGAGCGATCCGTCACTGTCATACGCACAATATGCCTGTCATCACGTGAAGTGGTGCACTGAGGTGGATGCGATCGAACACGTCGGTCCGTCGTACCTTATTGCATCCAACGATCACATATCCGCATTACAGTTGTTTGGTTTCGTCCAACACGACTACCGATTTCCCTGAAAGATAATCCACAATCTCGGTAGGCCACTATCCTTCCTCTGTCGAACTCGGATACTTGATCAAAAGATGATCACTGTTTTCTACGAGGCATAATTGATCGGTATTTTTTTAAATAACCACAAGAAAAACGCAATTGCCGTACTGGAAATCGTCAAAATCTCCAAACTTAAAATAGCGTTTTGAAGTTTCGCCACAGGCGCGTGTGATGAGCGTCTGCGCTGAAATTCTAATCATTTGCATATCTCACCTCCGCTAATGCATGTTGTAAATTTCATATTATTTGCATGCTTCCTTCAGGGTGTTGCATTTAGGGAGGCCAGCAGTGTATATACTATTATATTGGCCACTATATGATAGTAGCCTTAATAATAGTAGTATATACTATAATAGTGGCTTACTGTATTATAAATGCACTAAACAGTGTAACTATAAAATAAACCACCTAAAAACTCACATAAGCTCTTTTTTATCCTAGTCCTGTTGTAATTACGTAACAGTAAATTAGAGGGTCCCTTGCTTTAAATCATACTTATTCCTCTTCCTCAGGGCAATTAACTATGAAAATAAGGTTGCCTCTCCAATAAAAAAACCGCTGTAGAATTAAAATATTGAATCCAAACAATTACAATTTTCTGGATAAAGTAATCCGTACAAGAGATTGTGATGCCTCTTGAAATTAATAAATTAAGAGCGAAATTTTCGAAGCATGGTTGATTGTTTTATTTGTTTCTCACGAACTTATTGATAAATTTAGTATTATCGTTGTAAGTTATGTGCCCAAACCACACTTCGATCCAATCCTCATTTTACTTTAAACTAATCTTAATAGCAATCGCAATTCAACTTTTAAAGCTATTTAAAACAGCAAAGTTTTCGAAACAGATAAAACACTTAAATGTTCCGTTCAGGAAATGAAATCTTTTAAGTTGGAATCAAATATGTAACATAAACTCCGAAAAACGCTCCATCTTTATAAAAGGAACAACTTCTTACCAAAGCCGAAAATAAAATAATAAAATATATATATATTCAACAGTATTTCATTGTTTAGCAGTGATAAAACACTTTCAAATGACAACTAAACGATAACTCTCTCTTATTCGTTGAAAAAATATATAAACTTAAGAATACCATATCAAAATGTCTCGAAAGTGTTTTTTGAAGCACCAAGTGTCATCTCCTCGCTTTGGAGAAACAGGTTTAAAGTGCTGGGCTTAAGGGAGACCTTTATGGACTTTAAACATCATCCATCTTCATTTAATCTGAACAACCTTAAATGAACGACGGAGACATTGCGTAACCGATCTGGTGCGGAGGCTTTACGTATCATGAAGCAGAGGCTCGTTTCATCGCCAAGACGAACAGAAACTCCTCTTGATCCCGAAAGAATTTCAAAACCGAGTTTGTCCGTGTTTTATAAAAAGGTCTGAAAACTAATTTTACAACGAAAGCTGTCATGATAGTTGAAATTCTGAAGGAATTAAAAAAGTGTAAGCGGCACGGGGTTTTTTTTTTAAAGAAATGTCTGCATTTTTATTTTTACGATGGCTTTTTTTTTTGTCATATTCTTAGAAATTGACCTCCTTTCGCAAATTCGCCATATGGGATTTTGTTTATATAATCGTATATGTATGACAATTTCTCAGGGGCCGCAGTAGTCTGGTTGGAAGAGTAGCGGATAAGCGACCGGAGGGTTGCGAGTTCGAAACTCCATCCAACCAAGAGTCCATCGTGAACGAGGGGCGCTGATGCACGATAAATCTGCCGAAGCTCTAAATGTCTGACACTGAATGATGTGGAAGTTTGGAGAGTAGTGTGCCATCTTAGATGGTGACGCAGTGATTTGATTGTGGTTCAAAATGACGAAGTGTTGTCCTCTGTTTTTTCCCTTTGGGATTGATCACGAACCATCACCAATAGCTGGTGTTTTCTCCAGTCCGACGTTTGTTCAACTACCAACCAACTATAATATTGAAGATTCCTTTTTGGTTGATTTAGTTATTTCATTATATTTTGACAGAACTGTTTTATACAGGGTGATTCAAAATTTCCTGGCCAAACTTTATAGGATGGAAAGGTACATCAAAGTAAACATTTTTGAAAAGAGTTTAGGCTATAATAAAGGAATTGGTCAGAAAGTTAAAAGGAATTTTTATATACATTTTATATTCGTTGCTCAAAGGAGTAATATCCATGAGAAATACATGCCAGACACCGTCGACAGATTGATCACTGAACGTTTTCAAAGGTGGTATTCCGCGAATGGTTGCAGTAGTGCCATAAACTCTGGGGACGAGGTGTTGATTTGGTGGGTGTCTTGGGTATGTTTTGGGGGTATGTATTGGGGTATGTAATTTGAGGTATGTATTGACATAGGATACAATCGAAACAAACCAAATTGGGAGATGGTGTTGGCTAAGCTACAGGTCGCCCTGGCCAATTCATCAATCCCCTACGAATTGGCGTTCAAATAATTACGCGCATCACACTGAAATGTGCTGGAGCCCCATAGAGTTAACCCGTCGTTAGGTTGTCCCAAAGTAATGCCTTGTCATTATCAAAATTGGCTAGATTTTGATGGACAAAATTTCTCGTCATTGGGACAAATATGACCAGATCTTCATTTCGTCATCAAAAAATCGGCAATTCTTGATGACGAGATATCCCGTCGAAACCACTTGGAGGGTTGAAACTACATTCGACAGAGAACAGACAGGTATTATCCCAAGTACACAAAATAATTGTACTATCCTAAGTTCACAAAAGAATTGTACTATCCTAAGTACACAAAATAATTGTTCTATTCTAAGTACACAAAAGATTTGTACTATCCTAAGTACATGAAGAATGATTCCTGTAATGGAGCGCTGGCAATATCGTATAGCTTTAAGAGATCAGGCACAAACTGAGAAGGTGCCAATGTTCTTGGCGCTCGCCAAGTACATGAAAAGCTAAGCCATTAACTCCAACTGTCACGGAGAGGAATATGGCGCAAACATCTTGTGACAACGTTTCTTCAAAAAGAATGTAATCAAACTTTTCATAATATAAATGAGGGACGAAAGTGTCGTCTTGCTTCTAAATAAACCTTGTGCAAATGTTGAATAATTATTCCATCAAAAGATTAGGTGTTCTATCTATCGTCCTCAAATAATGATGAATTTGAGATGACAGAACTCATTTGCTGCTTGCAACTCAACATTATCAACTACAACAGATAGGTCTACCTGGAAATCGGTATTTTTTCGGGAGGTCGGTGCGTTTTGAAGGCAGGCAAGCCCTTTCGTAAAAAATATTCACCAAAATATGTCTTTAGACAAAAATCTATTTTATACAGTAGGTTCAATATATTTTTTCAATTAAAAAATTGTAAAATGTTCCAAGTAAAAATCTATTATATTCGACAATAGCATAAGTTCTCTATTGTAACTTATATCAACGCTCATCATGTTTGAATTAAACATTCAATGAACGTAAGAAGCCTTGAGACCTCGTTCCTGACCCAACTTCCACAAAAAGGTGTTCTTTTCCATTACAAAAAGCTACCAGGGCTATCTCATATGTGTCGTAGTAACAGAAGTATAACATCAATTATGTCTTTACCACATCTTTTAAGCCACGTCTTACAAACACATATCGTCGCAAAGCAGCACTACTAAAGACATCGCAATTGCATCGTTTAAGTTTCTTTAAGGGCCAAACTATAAAGATTAGCAGGGCTTATCACAGCTACTCCGCGCTATTCACTAATTGAGATTTTCATCTTATTCACGATGCAAACAACGTAAATATGAAGGGAAAATAAACGTAGGTTGCTATTGATATGTGTGTGTGAGCGTCTTATTCACTTTCTCACACAGGAAAACTCAGTAGTAATATGAAAAACCAAAAATTGTGTTGTAATGTAATCATATTATTTCAACAAAAATGTTCAACAGAAAAGAGTCTTAAGTTAGTACACAGAGTGGTATAGATCTTGAAGAATAATTTTAATTTCATAACTCTAATCAAAAAATATTACTGGAATCAGTTTTGTACGTTTCTTGCCACTATTGCATCAATATTTGACATGATGGCATGATTATAATGGTGTTATTTCCTAAAATTAATGTTGGTAAATTTTCATGGTCTTATTTATACAGCTCCAAATTATTTAAGAGATTCATATTTTAGTTTCAACGTTTCAAAGCAATTTTTCTGTGTCTGGTGGAGTTGGTTGGAAAGTAGCGTATTAGCAACTAGAGGGTTACTAGTTCGAAACTCTATCCAACCAAAGATCGTCGTGTACACGGGTACTGGTGCACGTTAAATATATCGTAGCCTCAGATGCCCTCACGTTGGTGTGGTGTTTAAGTTTAAAGATTGTGATGACATCTCAGGTGTGACCTCATCATCTGGCTGTGGTTCAAACTGACGAGGTATTATCCTCGATTATTTCCCTTCAGAACTGATCCCGGACCGTCGCCATTAGCCCATTGTATTACATCAGTACGACGTTAATTGATCCATAACCGTAGGCTCGTAGATGGTTGCATTTTTTGAGCCACTTTATCGGGCTAATCCGTCATTGAATCAGACTACTTTGATCCCAAGGACTTCCTTGGAGATCTCGACTAGAACAGACCGTTGAATCAAAATACATACCCTTTACGAAATATCTACTTTCACTGCCTCATACGTCATGCAATCATATTCATTAGAAATTCGGTTTCGTAATTCTTTTGCCCTAGGAGATCTCACGATCTTTCCTTCACGATTTTTATATTGAACGCATCCGTTTTGTCGTTCGACAATATGCAAATAATACCGATTTCTGTGCCACATCGTTAACGAAATATACAGAGGCTGTGTTCGGACATTTTTTAACGATTTTAATTGACTGCAGATAAATTTTTTAATGAAATGTGTGGTTGTGTTTTAAATGTTCTATTTGATAGTCCTTATTTGTACACCTTAATTTCCTTGATAATAATAACTTTTGAAGTACCGACAAAGGTATTTTGTACACTTTTTCCACAGTTTTCCCAAATTCCTAGAATGGCTTTCGGTCCACGTTTCGATAATGCTTTTTACCCATGGTCAAATGGGTTTTGTTCTCGGAGAGGGTTTTCAAGTCGTCCGGTGTAAGAAAAAAATATATAAAGATGTAGGAATACTAAACAACGGTAGTTGTCTACTAGTCTGGAAAGAACTCATTATAAGAGCAACGAGACTGGTAGGAGTCAGTTGCATTGTAGTAGGAATGCAAGGCAAGACTGTCACGAGCCAGTCACATTCCGGTATTCAGTTACGAGTACAGCTATCAGTTCATGTATCACAACGTCCAATCCCTCCAAGCGCATCATGAAGACATTACCTGTGATCATAGTTTCATGCATAGCGATTTTCTATTGTTGGCCGAAACGTGGACGATTCCAACCGATCGCTTCAAGTTTCAAGACTTTAAATTGTGCATCGAGATTCATTCGAGCCAAAGTCGCACGAGAAAGCACAGCGGTGTTGCCATTTACGCCAAGAATAATATTGAAACACAGGAAGCTCTACAGTTCCCAAATTATGACACGGGAGTTCACATTGTTGTCGTCTATTTAAAAAACAATGTTCGTTTGGCCGTACTATATGCCAAGCCAGGTTCGAGTACAGATGACATTTTAGAAGCGATCTCAGAAGCATTGGGCACAGATTGTGACGAGTATAAATCAGTCTTGGCTGGAGACTTTAATATCAACATGAGCACTGAAGATGGGAAAGAATTCTGCGAAGTGTTGAGAGAAGTCTATTGGTTGGATCTAAAGACAAATCCTAAATATTGGACAACGAGAGGCAGAACTTCGATTGATGCAATCTTTTCCACGCACGATTTGAAATGTTGTGGAGTTTACGAGAGTACGTTTAGCTATCATGTTCCGCTTTACGGAAGACTAACATAAAAATTTAAGCAACTAGTTATATATCTATTATAAAAAAAAAAAAAAACATTTGACCATGGGTAACTTGTAATTGGCTTTCAAGACAACTACAGATAATTTTTTTTTTATGAAAGTATGGTGTGTTGTATCGCTTGCAACAAACGGTTCAATAAGTTTAGTTAATCGCTGTACTGTCATTTCTTTGCTACACGAAGGCAAAAAGACCGATATCAATGGGTTCAATAAGATATACTTTGATAGAGAGTACTACTATACTTGTACTATACTATCTAGTTTTTTTTATAGTCAAAAAGCACAAACGTTCATGGCTGAGACATCTGGAGATTTAGCAGGGACATCAGTACAGAGTTTTGACTTGATACTAGTTTCTTGTTCCATTTTTTCCTAGAATTTAATAGTGGATTTATATGTGGCTGCTTTCTTTAACCTGATTCAGCTCTACTTATTGTTGGCACTGTGGGAAAATATATGGAATTTCTTTTTTGAGTATTGGGGATAAAATACGGTCTTGATAGAATGTGGAGTTTATTTTTACACTTTTTTCTACTCTCTTTACTTTTAATTTTCCATTTGTATGCAAGCAAAAATCATAAATTCCAAAGAGAAAGTTTCTTTGGATTCTTTGAACCTTTTTAGATTATTTTCTCCTCTTTTATGATAAGAAATTGATCTTTTTTTTTATTGCAATCATTTAAATACACCCACGCCTCGTCAATTGTCACAACATTTTCTCATACAGAATTCTGCAGCTATCAGCAATAATTGCTGTTTTTTTATTATGGAAATTTTTCAATTTTTAAAGAAATTACTTAAGATATATATATTAATTTTAATTAAACATATTAGTTGATAATTGTTTTCATAAAAACTGGATTTTTTAGGAAAACAAAACTTTAACTTCAAACTTCATTTTCCTTCATAAAAACTGCAGCAGTTTTTATGAAGGCATTTTTTTACTGCATTTTTCCTTCATAGAAACTGCAGTTTTTATAAAGGAAAAATGAAGTTGGAAACATTAAAAATTTAATTTCAGAAAAACTGCTGTACTGATGAAGGAAACCACTATTTCTTCAAAACCTCTGCATTTTCTCTGAGGAAAATCTGCACTTATCTAACTGCCTTCAAAAAACCCTAATTCACCTTCAAAAAACCTTCAAAATAAATCTTTTTTTGAAGGAAAGATGCTGATTTTTTTTTTTGCTGGGTCCGGTATCCAAAATTCTAAAATTTTTAAGGAATTGTGTTGAAATTTTTTTGTTGATCAACATTATACTGTGTAATTGAACTAACTAATTTATGTATATTTTTTAAATAAAATTTTTTTAAATGCTAAATTTTGACTACGTTAAAAATTAATATATCATCTTAAAATTTTGTGTGTCAAATTACATAGTTTGTGTTTTAAATTACTTATAACAATATATATTAAAAATTGTCTTCGTGAAATTTGTTTTAATTGAATTCAATTTTTAAAAAAAATATCTAAACCCCCCCCCAAAAAAAAAAAAAAATTATATATAAAAAAAATACAACAAAAAACATTTGAAAAATTATAGAAGTATAAACAAAAACATCTACATAATTGCCGATGACAAATTAAAGATATGTTTGGTAAACGTTTACAGAAAATTTCATACAGTTATGACAAATAGTTTTTCATTTATATCATTTTAAAGTAAGAAAATTTCGAAAAAAGCATCACTGAGAAAAACGTTTTTAAAGTTTTAAGTTGGTAAAAAAAAACATTTTTACGCACTTAAATTTTATTTCAAATCCTCATAGAAGGTATAGTGCCTTGCTTCCTACATTTAATGCTTCATTTAATTTAATTTTGGCAAGTTGAACTTTTTTTCTGTAGGTTTTGTAAGCAATAGTTGACTTTCTAGCAGCTTTCCTGAATCGTCTTCAGTCCTTTCGAGTGGACAGCATTAGAGAAGTTTTCGCAGTTACAAGACACGAGCACATTCCAGCACATCTTTTATGCTAGAAGTTAGTCCCTTGTTGAAGTCCATAATAACTCTGGCTGCAGCAATCTGTACTCGAACTTTCAAAGCATTTAAGTTTTTAGGACAACGGCTCCAAACCATGTTATAAAGTGATTCGTTTCGACTTTGAGTTTCCCCTTTGCTACATTTTTCCAGCAAAGAATCTGAAGATAGTCTTTGAAATATTGGCATCATTTTAACAATGATGGCAGGTGTAAAATGGGTTTTAAAACCCACTTTGTGTCATTTGTTAAAAATGGCGCGATTGTAAAAACACCACGAATCACTTCTGTATGGGCTCATTCGATGTGTAGATGTGAAATTACTAAATTCCAAATTTCGCAGGCTCTTTAAAAGACAGAAATAAAATTGTGTCTTTTTTTTTCAGAAATATCTGTAGTATTATAGAAATATCTGTAGTTAATCACATTTTTTTAAGATTTTGGGTATTGGACCCCCTTAACTGTTGCGAAAATAAAATTAACATTCGATTTTTTACAGTTCTTCAATATCGTTCAAATAATGTCCAAACAGCCTCTGTATTATTATCTGTTTAAAAAATTTCAAAAACATTTGAGCTAGTTTCTGTTTATAATGGTTTTTATCATGTTATAAATATTAAAGCTTTTAGTGTTCTTTCCTTGCTGTGGCAATTAACTGATATTATTTTCCTCTTACCAGTATTTGGCAGTAGAGGGTGCCCATCTTGCAGCGTTGGATCCTAGCAGCTACACCGCTGTGCATTTAGCTGCTATGAACGGACATAGCATTTGTTTAGAGGTAAGGAAATGCTGCGATGCCCGAAAAGATTTCTCAATTTCATTTTAGGTCAGCGTTTGTTTACTTCATTCGTGTTCAAAACAGGTAGGCGTTTAGGGAAGCCTCAAATAGGTCCTGCGAAACACAAATTTAGGCATGCTTTAACCCAGAAACAAATAAAAAAACAGTGGTTGGTTGTTTTGTGATTATCCCATTGCGGAATATATGTTCTACTCAAAGATAGGGAGAATGTGCGAAATTAATTTTCTAGCTATTTTGGTGGTGATTGTAGTAATTGAAAAACTGGTTACATAAATATCTTCAGAAAGTCGAAGCGTCATTTTTTTCCCCGTTTTTAAAAACAAAGAAAAGATTTAGTACTGAATCGATGAAACGATAAACAGTATATTTATGTCCATTCAGTGGACATTTCTTCTAAATTGCGTTTACTTTCAGCTTTAAATTTTCAACTTATTGTTCCCTTTGCTATCAAGGAAATTTATACATGATGGGACAAGAACTTAAAAATGCTGGGAAAACTTAACAAAAGAAGCAACTTCATATTCTATCCGACTGCAGTTCCAGAGCTAATTAGCTCTAGTGTGATAAAAAAAAATGACCGCAGAACAACAAACCGAACCGATAAAACAAACTTGTCGCGAAAGATCGTGCCGAGATCAGTATTTTTCCTAGGCGACCAAGAATATGTGAAATTAGTACGCAGTAATTGAAAACTGGTAGTAGTCTGTCCTAAATGTGACCCAACAGCAACAGAAAGTTTCCTTAGGCGGACTCGGGGATAATAGTAGAAGGCTGATGAGCTATCCCAGAGTCAAGTTAGCTGCAAGTGCCTCTTCGTGGTGATTGCCGGAAACTTGTGGGGCACCTTGGCAAGGAGTTTCTGCCCGGTAAATCCGGTCGGCATATGAAATTGACGGTCCGGCCGCCCTTGACAACAGAGCTCTAACTGTGCCCCTTTATCTCCGGAAAGGCATGGAAGATGTAACATGTATTGTAGCCTGTAGGACTGCACCCTTTCCAATGAATAAAAATCAGGGCGATGGACGGCCCAAACAGGGCGTTTGGCTGAAACACCCTGTGGCAGCTGTTGTATTCATACTTCTCGGCTGTTATAAGATCATTCGGCCTTGCCAGCCGTGAATCTTCCCCCACCCCTCCGTGAACATATCGGACGTGTTGGAGCCTCCTCGTTCCTGCAAAGACAGTAGATCTACTCGCCAACGGCTCTTTGGTCTTGTCAACCGAACCTGAACTGTTGGAAACCCGGTCGAAAAAAGGCCTTTCCAGCTTTCTTACCTTGGGCCACAAGCTGTGCGAGGTAAAGGTAGTGCTTAGGCCGTCTAACAAGTAACCATTTCGCATCGGAGGCATCTGGCGTTGCAACCGGGTATTCTTAAGGTCCCAGCCCAGGGTCAGGGGAAGATTTCCCTGTTTTTCCTCATAAATGTGGTGCGGTGAATAAAAGTTCCTCCATTGAGGGGCATCTTCCAGAATTACACTTGATGAGATAGCCAACAGCCTATTTGCGCGTTAGTTAACATTTTAAAAGACGGTAAGCAGTTTCTATGCGATGACTTCTCTTAATGCCTGCCATCTATCACTCTAGGATCTCGTCCTCGCCCATCGAACTTGCGCATCTCCGTGGCCTACCCAATATCTGTAGTGGTCTGAACTTATCGAGGCAGAGGGGCTGCGCCACCAATTAAGAATAAGTATTTTTTCTAAAAGCAATTGTTCAAAAATTTCTCGAATTATTCTAATTGAAATGCAACATAATTCAGAAGAAACGCACATGGACTGTGGAAACCAGACTGTTTTCGTTAGAACGATTGATTATTTTGAAATGTTTATTTGCGTTCCGATGTATTTCCGTGCAACTTCCTCTAAATTAATTTAATCTTGAATATAAGCACATAAAATCGACTAGATGCTCCACTAACGCTTCTTAGGGTAAGTACTAAGTAAGAAAATTTTCTTAAACTATTGTATAAATATTCCAAAAGAGTAAATGTTTGCCTCAATGGGTCTTACAAATAGCCAGAAACTTTTAAAACGGTAAAAAAATTTAGTCGTATCAAGAGCTGAATATGGTTAAGAACGTCCCTAACTCTGAGTGTTACGAGACATTCGAATAGTGAATTGTTCTTACTTCACGCACATAATGACTAAATAACCTCTACGATTGGTTGAAAGGATCATAGGAAAGATTCTATTGGATAAAAAGGTCAAAACTAGCTACAAGACATGCAAGGAGGACTGTATATTGTTGAACGATATACGTTGCATTCCTCAAAGCGTTAATTATCTTCAGCCCCTCTCTAGGGTAAGTAAGACTGCAGTAGAAGGAATAAAAGCGGATTTATAACCTGATGGTGGGTTGGTTTTTTTGGGATTTTGTGACACAAGGACCATTAATAGACTCACACAATGAAAGTTTTACTGACACAGAAGAAAGAATTACACCCAGGGAGGAATTCACCTGACAGGAATCGAAACTGCGTTGACTATAACTCGACGGTTGCTAGCGCAGTGGACATACACACTGAGCCTCGACGGCCACTATTTGTAACCGGAGGGCTGCGAGTATGAAACTCGATCCAACCAAGGATCGTGGTGTACGTGGGGCTGGGGCATGTTAAAATTGTCGTGGTATGGAGGTTTGGAGAGTTGCGTGACGTTGACTTCGCCTGGCCGTGGATCAAAATGACGAGGTATAATCGAACCTTTTCCTTCGGGAATGATCCCAGCTGTCGATTATGGCCTCTTGTGCTTCTTCAGTGCACCATTAATTCAAATATCCCCAAAAGAAAAGTCTAAATACACGCATGAATCGATTTGATTTAGTCCTAGTAATTCTACTCGTATGAAATAAATATTTGAAGCATTAAATCATTTGAGCAGAAACAGAACATCATTTTGCAATTGTTTTTTTGTAGGTTCTGCTTCCGATGGGCGTGAATATAGACAGCACGACAGCTGAAGGATTTACACCTCTCCATCTAGCTGTCATGAAGTAAGTTTTGAACCATTTAAATATTAACTAATGGGGATTCAATTTTAACACCGTAAACCATAAAGTCTAATATTAACCCGCCTGCTCCCCATATCAGCGATTACCATCCAAGTTGTTTTGACGAAACACCTCGTTCAACAAGATCTGGTCAATATTGATTATGACAAGATATCGCGTTATCAATATATTACCAATTTTTTTTTTTTTTTTTCATGACGAGATTAATATCTGGTCTGTTTTTTTCTAATGACGAGATATCTCGTCCATTAAAACCTGGTCAGTTTTACTAATGACGAGATACCTTGTCGAGACAACCAAGGAGAGGATTAAAGAATGGCACACCAACAAAATTTCCCCATAACATAGTGTTGCGATGTATTGAGACCTGAAGCATTTTTTGTAAATACGAGTACGGGGTGTTTGTAGCTAGTTATATCACAGAAGGTCAATGTTTTGTTTATATATTACAGGTAAAATCTACGTCTCAATTCGTCAGATAGTGTTAAAACAGTTGAAAAATTTATTAACATCGATGTTCATTTGATCTTTCTGGTGGATTGCCTCGATGTGGTTCCTCAAGAGCTTAAAGGATCTAACACCTCAGTTTGAAGAGTAACGGATTATCAATCGGAAGGTTGCGAGTTCGAAACTCGATCCAACCAAAAACTCGTGTACAAGTGGGCTGGTGAATGTTAAATCTGCCATGACCTCAAATGTCCTCACGTTGGCATGGTTTGACAGTTTGATGAGTGGAGTGTTGACCTCGTCAGCTGACCGTGGTTCAAAGTGAAACGTTTTGTTCTTGTATCTTTCCCTTCGGGATTGATCCCGGACCATCGCCAATAGTTTATTGTGTTACTCCAGTGTGTGTGATGTTAATTAACTATAGTAATTTCATGACAAAAAAAACTCGAGATGAATAAGTTTATCTTGATTTAAATAGATTTATATTAAATTGTGTACATTATATAACTCAATTTTGCTTGTAAGTATCTCTTTCGGATTTACTGCATTGATTCCTAACCTTTTGATTTAAGATTTGTTTGAGTATGTATCACCAAAGGTATTATTTAATATTTGGTCAAGCTGGACTTAATACTTGGTTGGTAGATTGGTTAAATAGCATCGTACTGGAGCAACACAACGAGCTATTAGCGACATTCCGGAATCAATACCGAAGGGAAATCCCTGACTGACGTTGACTTGTTCGTTGTGTTGTTCCAGTCAATTAACTATTTACCACCTCGATGGACGATGTATCTCATCAGTAGAGAAGTGACCAGACCTTTATCTCGTCATCGTTCCAAAATCGACAGTATCTTGATGATGAAAAACCTTTTCATTAGCAGAATTGGTCTAATATTGATGGACGACTTCACGCTCTTCATCTTGATGAAGAGCGTTCTCTTAGAAAATCGAATATTTTTAGAAGGCTTTCTGAAGTTTGTGCGGCTTTCAGGACCCATAGATGTGAAATATGAATAGACTGAGCATTGCTATTGAGAGAAGTTTCAAAAATTATGACCAACATGTCAGTGCTGTTGCACATACCTTTCTTCGACATCGCTGCTTGTTGAGCGGGACTCTATATCCTCGTATTCATTGCTTGGAAAGAGAGAGAGAGAGAGAGAGATGTACACACTGAAGTGAGTATCGTGAGTGTGATGTGCGAATCCGCCCGAGTTTCCCTTATAAACTACGCCTCTTTTGAGACGTGTTAAGGTGTCCTCCTTCTCGATGTGTTCCAAAACTATTTATCCGTGATCCTTACGGAGTTCAGAAGTTCCCTCTTCCCTGCTTGCTGATTCAGAGGGGAAGAAGATGAGTGCATTGGTATTTTTATTGCTTTGTTTTGTTCACAGTTTCCGACCCCTACTACACCTACGCTGTGTTCGCCGACTCGTTAATGTTCTTTTGGTGGTATTATATAACCATTGCAGACCCAAAGTAGTGGGGATGTGTAGGAAACTCAGACGTAAACCCCATCGGTCATTTCCAATCTACAGAATGCCTAGGAGTGACCAACATGTCGACTAGTAGTCATGTGACTGCACACGGATATGATGATATATTAACAACTTATGATAGGGTGGGTATGTGAATGAATTTTTCTGTAGAATGGCGATAAAAGTGGTCCAATCGGAAGTTTACTATTATCAAATAATAAATTAGCGGATAAGCGTCTTCTTCCGTTTCGTGGACCAATCATTATGAATGTTAGGTTTCACCCAGCAACCGAAAGTAGTCTAAAAGTCACGTGATCCATATAAGGATTTGTATTGCTCACTCTACTTTTATATTGCCTCTATGGATGGGCCCTGCCCAATACTGAAGAACATGTGTTGATTGTACATAATAAAAACATTTCCCAACTCGTTTCTTGCATGTTACCTGACATTTTTCAATTTTATTCTATCATCTAGTGGACACTTGGAATGCATCCAGACTTTGCTGCAATGGGGATCTAGTATGGAGAAACGGGACGCTTTGGGTCGTGGCGTCTACGAAATGGTCGAAGAATATAATCTGGAAGAAGTCGCCTCTTTACTTCGGCGCTTTCACAAAAAAATGCACAATTTTAAACACATGCTGGATATGATTCACAGGTAAGCTAAGATGGTACAGCTACACTCTACGTTTATTAGTGATGGCAACGGCTTGGCGATTTTTTTTTGGCGCACTTCTAGTAGCGAGTTACGATAAATTAAGGCAACCCATCTTTCGTTACGGTTGTTGTGGTTTTCATGGCAACCTCGACAAACGGAAACTTTCAATTTTCATTTAGAATATTCTAGAAAGTTCTTCCAAAATCCGTTAAAGTCGTTTGATTTCATTGATTCGTTTGAAATTTTTCTTTCCTCCCATTGGTTATTTTGTTTTTAAAATATCCTTTGATTGCATTTGTCCTTTTAAATCGTTTTCTCTGATACCATTGGTCCATTTATTTGTATTTTGACAGTTGTGGAATTTTTATTTTACTAGGGGGCTCCGCCCCCTGCTCGCTTACGCTCACCAACCCCCGGGGATTGCTGCGCAATCCCATTTGGTTTGCTTCGCAAACCAACACTCCTTTCACAGATGTCATTTGGTTTGCTTCGCAAACCAACATTCCTTTAACAGAGTGAAACTATCTGAATAATTCGTATTATGCTGATTTCACTTTCCGGTACATGACGTCACAGCGAGGGCTTCGCGCCCTGCTCGCTTACGCTCGCCGACCCCGGGGATTGCTACGCAATCCCGTTTGGTTTGCTTTCTCAAACCAATACTTCTTTCGCAATTGATTTCACTTTTTTTTTTGCTTTAACACTTAATGCACCCTAAAATAATAGCCGCATCAGTAAAAAATCTTCTGTATCTTGTTCCCTGTACAATTTTAAGTAAACAGTGTTAATATCAAAACTTTACGATTGTACTTTGTCGGTAAACTGTCTTGAGAACAGAGGGAAAAAAGCGAGCCTTTTTCCTCGCCAAATAAAAAGAAATCGTTTTTATGGCAATTGTTGCTACGATAAATTTGATATCTGGCAAACCCGATAGTAGGAAATGCAACCCACTGCTGTTTGCCGAACCAGCTATGCGAACTGAAAAATACGAAATTTGTGTCACCAACTTTTGATTGCATCGAATTTATTTATGAACCAATTTTAAAAATAATTGTACCGTAAGAAAGAGTACATTGTGAGGTATACTGCAATATTTTTAAAATTAAAAACTAACAGTAATACTATATAGATATGACCATTTTAGTTTTGTATCGGAAGTTACGATCTGAAAGTTCCGAAAATTGTATGACCTACTTTTAATTGCATCGATTTTGTTTATTAACCAATTTGAAAAATAATTGTACCATAAGAAAGAGTGTAATGTAGTGTATTCAGTGATGTTCTCAAATTTAAAAAATAATGGTTTTTGCCGTAGACACAACGGTTTTAACAAAACGTAGCGAAAATATCCGAAGATTCCGAATTTTGTATCACGAACTTTTGATCGCATCCAATTTAATTATTAACCGATTTCAAAAATAATAGTACCGTAAGAAAGAGTATATTCTGAGGTATACTGCGATATTTTAAAAATTAAAAACTAATAGTAATTAGATATAGATACGGCAGTTTTAAAAAAAAGTAACAAAAATGTCCCGATTTTTCCCGAATTTCAAAAAAATATTATCAAGAACCACATTTAAATTTCAAAAAAAACTCGACGAGCTGCAAAAATTTACGTTGAGAGGTACTCTTAAAAAAAAACTCACGACTAAAGACTGAAATTTTGAATGTGTTTTGCTCACTCGCGGAAGAAATTTCACTTCTTCAACTTTAACACTTAATAAAACCTAAACTAATAGCCGCATCGGAAAAAAATCTTAATAATTATCCAGGGAATACGATGAAGAACAAAGCATGTTAATTTCATATTTTTCCGATCAGTACTTTCTCGGGAAACCGTCTAAGAATGGAGCTAAACAACAAAAATTTCAATTCTTCGGCGGCGGCGGCGGCGGCGGCGGTAACTTTTTTTTAATATAGAGAGATTATAAAAGTTTTCACGAAAGGATTAAGAGTTTTGTTTTTTTAACCATTTTCGTTTTCATTATTTGTTTACGAAAGAATTCTGAGGTTATTAGGTTGTATTATTTCTTGCTTTTTTCCTTTTGTAAATCTTTTTCTTTTTCAACATGCCCACTGTATTTAGTGTAATTGATAAGTTTCAGGGTGTTCTTACCCAACATTCGTAGCTTAGTTTCTCTGCTGGTTCACAAATGTGTTTGATATGTGCTTAAGCTTACTACTATATGTGAAAGTTTTTTAAAAATATACTTTTCAAAACGTTCTGAAATGTATTTAAAAAGTGTGTTGTAAAAAGAAAAAAATTTGTGACAGAAAAAGAGTTAGGAAATAATTATTTCCTTGGCGACTTTAGAAGTGCGCCAAAAAATAGCCAAAGCTGTTGCCATTGCTCATAAACGTAGAATGTAGCTGTTCCGCTAAGATAAAGTAATAATAGAATAAGTCAGTGATGTACCTAGAGAGGGGCTGGGTCTGAGATCCCAAGCCCCCTTTGAAGTGTACCCTCACGAAACAATTTTATAGAGTTCCATGGAACTCTAGAGGGAGAAATCTAAAGAATTCTGGAGATTTCTACAGAGAAATAGAACTCTGGTTCTAAAGAATGTAGGCTGGGGACGTTAAATCTCTCTTCCTACTCAAATGTCATCACTTGGCGGGGTATGAAAGTTTGGAAATTGGGGTGCCAGCTCAGGTGTTGACATCTGTCATTTGATCTTGGTTGAAAATTACGAGGTGTTGTGCTTGGTTCTTTCCAATAGGGATTAATGCCAAACCATCGCAAATAGAACATTGTGTTACTCCAGTGTGATGTTAACTACCTATCTGATGTTATAAAAATCTATTTCGATAGAACTTCTAGAGTTCTTTAGAAAAGTATAGTCGTGAATTCTAGATATTTCTATAGAGAAAGCGAACTCTGATTCTATAGAAATGTATTTCTATAGAATTCTATAGCAAAGCTTTGTAGAAAAGTAAAATCGTGAAAAAACAGAAATGAGCTTCTGTGGAATTCCAGAGAAGTTTCTGTAGACATTTTTTCTTTACAATTTCTATAGAGGTTATGAAAATACGGGGTCATAATTCTATAGGATTCTATCTTTTCTTTTGAAATGTCAAAAGAATTCTATGGAAATATTTCGCAAGGGGTTTCTTATGTTTTATTTATCTCTGCAAATTTATATTCTAAAAATGCACGGAATATTTACATCTTCAGCTTAGAGCAGAAATTCGCTAACTGCCAAACCAAATTTTTTATGGGATAGCTAAAAGCTTTAAAAACTAAACTATTGGTTTTTATGCCCAAAACTAAAACCTTATAAGAATTTTGATGCTGTTATGCATTTTTAAAACAGATTACAGAATGATATGTTTTTATCAACATCATGAAACTAAACTCCGAGTGAAAAGAAAAAAGAAACCCGTACTCTAAAAGAGATGTGCCCTCAAGCCTTGTGCGCGCTTGTGTTTGTAGTATAGCTCTGTACAATGACAGTATTCAATTGGATTTTCCCGAAATGAAGATATTAACCCTCCAAGTGATTTCGGTGAGATATTTGGTTCTTCCAGATCAGACCTATTTTGCAAATTTCGAGATGTTACGTCATGAAGTTATTGACGAATCTTTTTTTTTATGGTAATGATATCAAGATCTTGTCTGGGCCAAAGTTGCCCGGTCGGACCGGTTGCACGGTAGCAGATCAGCAACCGGAGGGTTGTTAGTTCGAAACTCGATTAAACCAAAGACCGGACCTAATACCCGTTAAGTCTGTCGTGGTCTCAAATGTCCTCATTGTTGGCGTGGTATGGAAGTTTGGAGAATGGAGTGCCAACTCAGTTGTTAACCTCGTTCGTGGTTAAAAATTACGAGATGTTGTCCTCGGATCCGGATCATACCTTCGGGATGGGTCCGGATCTTCGCCAATACCCCACTGTTTTGCTCCAGTCCAGTCGACTACCTACCTTCAAAGATCTGGTCATGTTTTTTTTTTCTAATGACAAGATATCTCGTACATGAAGATTCGGTCAATTTTGATGATGACAACATACCACGTCGAGTTACCAGGATGGCTTAACCGGATATGAGATTCAAAACTTTTAATGAAATATATTTTTTAAATATATTCAAAACACCATTTGCTTTAAATTGAATTTCTTGTTTACTGTTCCCTTCAAAATAATATCCTACCAAAATTGTTGGAGTAAATCAAAACAGAAATAAAAACGTAACGTGTACCCAATTGTTTGAATTTGTTTCTGAAGTGCAATTTCTGTTTAGGACGGAGGACAGAAATACGTCAGAGATACCACCTGAGTTTATGGACATCCTTGCCTCCATCGCCGAAGAAAGCGGTACAGAGTGAGAGACAAGCTCATTTTTCCATTTCATTCAAGAATTTGGATGCTCGAGTTTCTTACGTCACACCTCAGTATTTGGTGTGGTCCAGTGTTAATGCTGGTTCATAGCTCAGGAGAGAGTGTCTTTGAACCACGTAAGAGTCACTGTTTGGATGTGACAAGAGCTGAAGCATACTCGGTGTCAAAAGTAAGAGCTTCGGCAATAGTTCCTTTTGAGCCAAGTAAGATACTTCAATCCATAAGTGTTTACTTAATTCTTAGGCCTGATACTAGATCAATTCGAAGGCGATAAAATGTCCAACAAGAACATTCCAAGACATTCAATTTACAAAAGTGTTTCGGTTTTTTTTCTTTCGTGAAACTGCTTATATCAAACACGTTAAGTATTGTTTTTGTCTGACAGCAACTTTAGGATAGTTCTCAAAGAAATCGTTAAGTATGAATTCAAAACGCATGATTTCATTCGGGCAGATAGTTTGGTGCTTGATTAAAATCTGAAGGAAATATCTGGGTAAAGTGTATTTGCTTTAACAAAACACCATATAGGGGAGGTCACCGGTATGATACCTGAGCCTTTGAACAAGCCCAGGAGATGTAGAAAGTCTGCACTTTAATGTGAATTCCATTTTATAAATTTAAAACATTAAACCTTGTCTAGTTTATTCAAACAAGCATTTGATGCATAGCTATAAATTTGAAAAACTTTTTAAATAATTGCAGTGTTTTGGGGTGTCATGGTAGGATATTTATGATGATCCCGGGGTGTCATGGAAGGATATTCATGATGATCCCGGGGTGTCATGGAAGGATATTCATGATGATCCTGGACAGCTTTTGAACATTTTTAGCAGGAAAGACATCATGGAACTTATCTAATTTTGATCGATGGTAAGGAAAAAAAACCTTACATCTTCATTGAACTTATAATCCCATCCATTCCTCTGCGACAAAGGAATAGATGAAATTCTGTAGACCATTTGGAAGAGCAACGGATTAGCAACCGGAGGGTTGTGAGTTCGAAACCATCTGACCGTGGTTCGAAATTAGGAGGCTTCCTTGGATATTTCCCTTCGGAATTCATCCCAAACCCTTGCCAATAGCCCAGTTGCTCCAGTACGACGCTAATTATATATATAACTAACTATTATGATTTAACCTAGTACCGGAATGCAAATGTGGAGGACATGTACTTCACAGCCAAAATCACAACTAATTTGAGCGCTGAAGTCAGACATCAAACAATACTTTACGTCTCATAAAACAGTTCTTTTTGTTCTCAAGCTTGTGCATCTACGTAATTCATGTCTTCACCTGTCGTATTCAGGTGAAGAGAGAAAGGTTTTATATAAATAACATTCACAACATGGTGAAGATTCCGCTTCGGATGTTCTGAACTGAAAAGAGTAGACTTGTAAAACCACTCTGAATCCTTACACAAAAGGAGCCCATGAAGCATCATTTTATGGAAATGTCATCTTCCCTCCATACAAAAAATGTCATCTGGGACCAAGAACAAGAGAATTCTTGGAGCTCTTCATGATAACCTTCGTTGAAAATAACAGATATGGTACTCTAACTTTCTCGAAATCATTATGGCTTATACGGTTCATTCATATTTCTTACCATATTTTTCTATCTATGGTTCCAACTATGTATACAAACTTTGATATCTCAAGTACTCGAGTAAATTCTTTCTATACTTCAACTTGATCCATTCTCTATCGCCAGTTTCCAGTGTGATTCTCAAAGGCCTTCGATAATCTTTGTATTGTATAAAAGTACTGAAACTATTAGGTGTTTTAAAAATAAAAATGGCGGTGTTTTGCACGATCAGTCTCTAAACAAAACAGAGCCTTCCTTTGCCTTCCATTCGTCAGCTTTCCGGAGAAGTCAGCCTTATTACTTCAAGCCTTATACCATACATGCAATGCAAAATGGACATATTTTTCTACACGACCATCCTTAACGCCCTGCTTTGTTGAAGTTTCGCCGTAATCTGAGTTTTGAAATGTGCAAATTTGATCCTTTTAACTGGTGAGAAGTATTCTTTAATTGCGTTGTAGTATGTGAGACAAGTAACTATGCAATTTTAATACCACGTAGAGTTAATGTTTACTGCGAAATAAATGTATTTTTTTATTTCTATTTCAGTATTAATATTATTTTCAAAGCGCACTTGCATTTTGGCCTATAGGAGGGGTTTTTTTGGATTAAAAGGTTAACATTGTTTAAACCTCCTAGTGGTTGTTTCGACGTGGTATCTCGTCAATAGAAAAAACGGATTGGCAACCGAGGGGTTGCGAGTTCGAAACTCGGTCCAACCAGACAGCCGTGTTCGCGGGGGCTGCTGCACGTTAAATCTGTCTTGGCCTCAAATGTTCTCTCATTATCGTGGTATGGAAGTTTGGAGTTGTCCGCACAGGTGTTTATATTGCCATCTAACCGTGGTTCAAAATGACGAGGTGTCATCGGCTCTTTCCCTTCAGTATTGATTCCGGAACGTCGCTGATAGAACGTTGTCTTGTTCCAGTGCGACGCTAATTCAAGTACCTACCTTAGTGGATGATATATCTGTCATTAGTAAAAACTGACCAGATCTTGTTCTCGCATCCACAAAAGAAAATCGTCAGTATCTTGATATCTCGTCATCAGCCAAATAAGTCGGATCGTGATAGACGAGATATCTCGTCGTAACCACTCGGAGGGTTAAAATATATAACTGGGATCGATAACCTTTAATTTTTTATGTGCATGACTTGACCCAATGCTTTTTCGTTTTACTTTCTGAAGACTACGGAATTGTAAATTAATGCTTCACTAGTCAACATCAGCATTCTTTGAAACGGTGACATCATTCAAGGTTAGCGAAAATCTATTTCTTAATTCCATCAAAGATAGTAAGTAAAATGGAAACACTACTGCATGAAAATGAATTGAATCACTAATCTCCTTCCGATTTCCTGAGGCAGACTGGCTATGTGGAAAGCGTGGAAAATTTTCAGTGGTGTAGCTTAAATGAAAAAAAAGTCAGACATCCCCAAATAAAAAATTAAAATTCGGCGTGGGAAAATCGATAAAACGCGAGATAAAAACGACACTTTTTTTTTTTAACGCAATTCAGCTTGAGTCGCCAGTTTTTATTTTAATGTTCTTGGTTTTCACAAGCCAACCAATGACTGCTGATGAATAATCCTTTCAGGGGCTGTCGTGGTTTGCTTTCTGCGCTAGCAACCTGAGAATTGTAGGCGGCGCAAATTCTATTCCTCCCTGGGTGTATTTCTCTTACTCTGTCACTAAAACTTTCCTTGTATGTTCATTACTTCATGTTTTCTGTCTTGTTTGGCGCAGCATGGACAAATATGGCGACATAAAATCCGACCAACTATCCAGGCCCATCTTTTCGTCCTCAAATAGTCCACTATGATTTGGTGGACGGCGTTTGTAAGGCAACCTTCAACAGACTTCTCAAACCCATTCTTCCTACTGAGGCATCTTAACGAGATAATATGCACAGTGGGCAGGGCCTCTACATAGGCAGTGCTGCGGTTGCCATGGGAACGGGGCCCAAGGGTTAGGAGGTCCCGCCAAAGGAGAAAAACAAATTTGATTTTTAAAACAAATTCATAAAATTGGCGACGATTTTGAAAATAACTTTTTACGTGTCAAATCAAAATGTAAAAATCCCAAAAATGTAGCATTCTCCATGATAAAACCAAGAAAAATCTAAAATAATGTATTCATGTCTAATTTTAAATCAAAATTAAAAATAGTTAAAATTGTATGCAAGTTTTAAGATATGGGTCGTTAAAAATTACAGTACAGAAAATTAGTCGTAAGCCAGTTTGCCTCTTCCTATGGAATATTTGACATTCATAATCAGCTCTATACTTTTAATATTGAGTTGAAGAGGAAGTCTTCGAGACAAATTATATTTATTGTACGAAAATTGAAAACAATTGCAAGTGAAAATCACAAATTTGCAACGTCGGATACAGTACCGAAGTGCGTAGAGAACGAGAATTCATAAGGGGAACATGTCATGACGTTTTTGTTTTTGTTATAAGAGGAAATCCTTCTTTATTTAAACTCTCCATTAACTGCGGGAAAGATTTTCCAGGCGATTTCATTCCTGGTGAAACGTTATTTATCTCTCATTCAGCATTTTAACTCTTACTTTTCTTGCGTAAAAACCGCATACTCACACAAGATATTGAAGCGGAAGGAGATTTTGTCGAGTCAAGTTAAATACAAATGACTTCTTTTCGTGCAATAGTGGAAACCATTTTGTAGAACATTTTTTAAAAAAAATGGGATTCAGCTATCGAAAAACATGCAAGCAATCACTAATTCGGTTTTTGTAGAAACGATGAACAATGAAATAGGTAGTTTGAGGGTTGCTTATTCTAAATTTTCTTCGTTGTTTCCTTAGTGCAGGGATCCCCTAGCTTATAATTGGAAAGAGGGGTGTCAGCTCAGGTGTTGACCTCATTATTTTACTAGAGGTCAAAATTACGAGATGTTATCCTCGGATCTTTCCTTTCGGGGATATCATCCTGAACCTATTGTGTTGTTCCAGTGCGACGTTAGTTAACTACCTACCCCAAGCATATAAAGCGGAGTGGCACATTAATATCTGGTGAAAGATCAATAAAAATTACAATCATTGCATTAGTGCAGTAAGAGATCCCATAGAATTCAATTCCATTGTATTGATGCAACAAGATATCACGGAGTTCAATAGCATTGCATTTGTGCAACTACAGATCAATAGAATTCAGTTACATTGCTCTGGTAACGCAAGAGATCAATAAAATTCACTTACATTGCATCGGTGCAGTAAGAGATCAATAAAAGTCAATTCCATTGCATTGGTGCATCAAGAGATCGCTAAAATTGAATTGCATGGCATTGGTACAGCAAGAGGTCAATAAAATTAAATTGTATTGGTGCAACAAGAGATCGCTAAAATTCATTTAGATGACATCGGTGCAGAAAATGTTTTGTAGAAATAAATTGTTGCAATTGCATTGCAACGATTTGTTTCTGCAAAAAAAGTTATGTAAAATAGAGAAGCAATCGAAGATACCTAAAATTCTAACCTATTTTCACACGATATATCCAAAATCGAAGGAGACGCAAGCATGCGGTTTGTAGTGTTCAATTGTAAACCAGAATTATTTTTTTCCATCAAAAGTGAATAAAAAGACCAATTGGCTGTTACAGCAACACCAGGGGCGCACCCAAGATATCAATCTTTTGGGGGAGCTACAAGGTTATCATTAGATCTCTTTCGAGGTAGTAATTTGAGAGGTTTGAATCGTCGAACGCTCCTAGGGGGGGGGATTGAATTACTGAGATTTTCACACAACACATCTCTAAACAAACTAAATTTGTATTTAATCCAGTATTTCAGAGGAATTTTTGTTTCCATTGTTATTCCTTGACAGGTCCTCCGACAGCTGTTTGGGGACACCTGCTTAAATGCAAATTTATGGAAAAGGGATTTCTAATGTTCTATGCTTGCTGTTGCATCTTAAATAGTATCAGTACAACGAAGAGGTTGATCGAAAACTAGAAAATGAGGGGTTTTCAATGCAAAACAAACCAGACTGAAGATTTTACTTTCGCTTCCCATATCCATATCGGGGTTACCTTAAAATGTAGTGTATCGCCGTTTTGACATTTGGCGTAGATCAATCAACTGTCGATTCGGAATTCGTTCTTTCGAATTTTTATTGGTAAAGTGCTAAAATTGAAGTCTTAAAAACAATCCAGACTGAAGATTTTACTTTCGCTACTCATATGCGTATATCCGTTTTGACATTTTATTCAATTGGCGCAGACCAATCAACTGTCTATTCGGAATTCGTTCTTTCGAATTTTTATTGGTAAAGTGCTAAAATTGAAGTCTTAAAAACAATCCAGACTGAAGATTTTACTTTCGCTACCCATATGCGTATATCCGTTTTGACAATTGGGGTTTTATTCAATTGGCGTAGACCAATCAACTGTCAATTCGGAATTCGTTCTTTCGAATTTTTATTGGTGAAGTGCTAAAATTGTAGTCTAAAAACAATCCAAGTGACGTCACACAGGAAACACTTCCGCCACCCACCTACAGCTAACAGAAAATGCGATCGATAATATAGCAAAAGATACTTAACTTTCTTTTATCAAACTAACATTCCGAAGGTAAAAGCTGACAATCTAAAGCTGCATATAACACCTTAAATTGCTTATAGCGTTTTGATTCCTCATAAAAAGTTCAATGATCGTTGCATCTTGACTACCTATGAAAACAATTTTATCTCTTGGGTGGCCCAAAAGGGTCTAAGAGTTCTTCCATGTAAATAACATTTCCAATATGTAGATAACTTATCTCCATTCACTTCTATCATTGTGACCCCGCCCCACGTTTATGTGTACTCATTTACTAATGTGTTGTATGCTACTGCACAAAGCTTTGTTGTGGGTTTTTTATTATATTTTACAATTTCAAATATACAATGAGCTTCTATAAAACCACCCACTGCCTTTGATTGTAAATTTCTGTTCTTTCATTTCATTACCTCCAGTTTCAAGTTTGGTTCACTTAATACTCCAGTAACAGAATATTTTGTTACAATTTTTACAACACATTTCAGGTGCTTAGACTCTTGGAGCATGCATTTGACGGAACACAAATTTGTTGAAATGTTTGATGAGTGAATTCAATTTTTTTTAGAAATAAATTCAGTGGGATTTCGTTGTCGCAAAATGATGTATTTGATGTTTTAAATTATGTTGTTTGCACACAGATGGATAATTTGTTACTAAGTGTTGTAAAGGCTATATTGTATCGCCAGTTACTCTGACAGATATAATGTCAGAGTTCAGAGATGTAGACAAGATGGACTCAAAAGTTCATGCAAGCCTAAAATTTTGTAAACATGTGACATTTTCATTTCAACTCATAATTAAAATTAAAATACATTAAAACAAGTAAGAAACATTTAGACACAATGTGGGTTTCTATTTTCGAAATGTTTGCAGCTTAATTAATCGCACCCCGGCAAGAAAAGTGACAACTCAAAAAATAAAAATTGTGATGTTATGTCATTGAAAAATATGTATGAGATGCCCCAGCGTGTTATATTACTATTCTATATAACAGAATAGAATTTAAAGGCATAAATACTTACCTGAAATTTAAAAAAAGCTTATACTATTTCAATATAAGTTTTATACTATCCTTTAAGTTGATGTTTCTCAAATTCTGTAATTTTGAGTTGTGTCACTTTTCTTGCCGAGGTTGCGATATGCTCTAAATAGTCAAAAACTTTTTTTTTTTAATATTTTGTGCGAATGTTTTGCTTTTGCACATATTCCTTACATGTGTTTGTAAAAACACGTGTAAGAAATATGCGTGTTCAACTTCAATTCTAACTCTTAATTCAAAGTATTTTTTTGAATACTTATCTACACAACCCTATAATAATGGACCGGACAGAAAGATGTGATGGTATAAGGGATTGTATACATGCTTTAATAAGGGGATGATTCCCCACGTGCTGCAATTACACTAGCAGCCCTTCTGGGCATACTTTCAACCAAATTTTGATAAACAGCTATGGGTATTTGTGTCCATTCCTGCTGCAAGAATGTCGCCAGCTCAGCTGTAGATTTCGGATGTGGTTTCCTGGTCTGTATGCGTCGCTCTAACACGTCCCACAAATGTTCTATGGGGTTTAGGTCGGGACTCCGAACAGGCAGAGCAGGATTTTACATCCATATATTGATACCACTGCTTGAGAGGCTGCAACATGACATAGAGCGTTGTCGTCCTGGAAGTAACATTCGTCCATTCCATAAAATTGCCAGAGCGTAGAAAGAATCTGATGGTCCAAAATGTCCATGCAGGCGTCGGCGTTCAATTGACCAGGAACAATATGCTAAGGTCCCAGGCCATACCACGAAAAACACCTCCAAACAAGTAGTCCGATTTTATGCAAATCCGCTGGCGTCCGGTCCTTTATTTTAGGGTAGAGTATATATTTTACTTTCAATAGTGCCATCATAAGGAATCGGGATTTACATATTAATAAATAGACTCCAGTGGTTTTAATGTTAATAGTAATTTTAATATTTTTTAACTTCATAGATGTGATTAAACAATTACAGCACAAAGTACCATACCTTAAATTCATTTTCTACGTTGAATTTTAAATTCATTTTATGTACAGCAACTGTCAACATGAAATGTACCATATATGTAAGGAATATAAATGTCTTTTACCGGACATATACCAGTTTTAACAAATCAGCAAATAAACAGTAAAATTTGAAAGAATATAGCCTTTGAAAAGTTAAAAACCTTTAGTAAAGTGTTTGATGTGTAACAAATTGGTAAAGAAAATGCTTGTTTTATTTTATTGTTGGAAATATCTGTAAAAGAAAGCGACTTCCTGTAAAATCCATGAGTTATTTGACAGCATTATACAGATTTCTCTATCACCTGATACAGAAATCTTTTCCAGCCAAAGGCAAATAAATTTAAGAATCTCAAAAAATACTTGATGTTAAATAATTTGAGAAAGATAATTTGAAAATTTTAATCCTGTTTCTCAATTGAAAATCACATTTCTCTTCAATAGATCTCTAGTGATTTCAACTGCTTAAAATTTACAAATTCATATTTTTGATATGAAATGCATGTCATGTATGAAACTATGCAAAATAGCATGATGTAAAAAAGTAAAAGAACAGTTAATTATACTTAAACTGTTATAAAATACCTTCAAATGTGAAATTATTTCCAATAAAAGTGTAGTTCTATATGGAGTTTAAATACAAGCTATCAAATCCAACTATCTTTCAAATGCATGTCTTAAATGACTTTGAATGGTAACATTTTGTATAATTCATGTATAATTGTTTCATATTAAAGCAATTCTCTTGTCTTGAGGGAAAAAAAGAGCACTGCTTTTATAGATATTTAAAATACCTTCTGAACATGCATTCAATTTGAAGCAAATAACAACTAGGTTGGCTAATAATTATTTAAGCTACCATTAAGAATCATATTCTGCCACCAGCCTTGGCAAAATATACGATTGTACCAATTGATACTAGTATTATAGCACAAATGTTGTCAGAAAATTCATCTTCAATACAAGTAAATAGTAATTAGAGGTAAATAAATGTATTCTATTTTAAAATTATAAATAATTTATTTATAGGAACAAGTAAGAAAACGATTTTTCTGAATGTGCATTACCTCAGCAATTCAAAACAAAGGAGAAAATAAAAATTATGTAGTAAGCAATTCAAAACAAATGAGAAAATAAAAATTATGTAGTAAGCAATTCAAAACAAAGGAGAAAATAAAAATTATGTAGTAAGCAATTCAAAACAAAGGAGAAAATAAAAATTATGTTTTCTTCAGCATTTAAAACAAAGGAGATGGGACACACATATGGAATGTCAGTGTAAACAAACCAGGTCTGGGAAAATTGTTGTCCTTCTTGCTGATATCGAGGTTACCTTAAAATGGTAGTTTATTGCCATTTTAGTAATGTTTGGCATTTAATCAAGTGGGTGTTGACCAATTCAACTAACACATATCGATTCAATCTTTGTCATTTTTATTGGCGAAGTGCTGAAATTTCCTACTCAAAGAACCGGCTGATGTCACACATTCAGAATGCTTGCAGGGAACATATTGCAACACAAAAACAGTACTGCCACCTACATTTATCTTGACAGAAGGTAGGTTTGAATTAACATCACTGGAGCAGGCTATTGGCGACGGTCTGGGATCAATCCCAAAGGATTCAAGGACACCAAGTAATTTCTAACCACAATCTAATGCCGAGATCAACACCTGAGCGTTCACCCCACTCTCCAAACTTCTATACCACACCAATGTGAAGACATTTGAAGCCATGACAGATTAAACGTTCGCAGGCTTCGTACACATGATGGTCTTTGGTTGGATCATGTTTCAAACTCGCAACCCTCAGGTTGCTAATCCTTTACTTTTCTGGGCTATCGCAGTGCAGACAGAAAATCCCTTTCATAGACACAAAATATTATAACAAGAGTGCAACTAACAGTCAGGAACAATTCAATTAATGATAAATTATAATACCAAAATCATTCATTACAAAAAAATCAGTCACTAAGAGAAATTGATAAAATAATTTATTAATAACTTCCAACATATGAATGTAGCAAAAAATTCAGATCCGACTGTTTCTAACAGGATTTTTACACAAGTCGATTGGCTGATAATTATCATAGACCAGCTTGGATTTGGAGTCCATTACCTAAGAACTTAATTAAGAGAACTGAATTAGCTTTATTTTTCAAAGGTGACGATGTTAACACACAAAACATAAAATAGGCTATCATTTAGCTCATGTTTGTCACTGACAAACTTTGTTTTTATTTTCAGGAAAATTGAAGTCGGATTTCCCTGAAAAATTGCTCAGTTACAAATATTAATTCAATTAAAAATACATACAAATGTAGTTAAAATAATTTTACAATCCTAAAAATTAAAAATCTTTCAACACTTGAGAAATAATGTAACACAACAAAATTATCGGATTAATTTTAACACTAATATAGAAACGTTTCTCAGGTGATGCAGTATCTAAATTTTAAGGACTTTTAACATGAGTTTTGCAAAATTAATGGCAAAATTAAAACATTAATTATTTAGTATAAACATTATTAAAGAATATTTATGATACCAATACATATATTTATATAATGCACTGTTTGTTCTTCAATTTTAATTTTAAAAAAACATGGTAAAACTAGAATTTCTGTACTATTGTTAAAGAAACTTCATTTGTGTGACAAAAAATTATAAATTAAAAAATAATCCGTCATGGGAAAGAAATAAAACAGTATAAATTAGCAGTTATAAACAATGGATAGTAAAGAACAACATAAAGACCAAATAAATATATAAAGCTACAAAATATTATCCATCCACCTACTAGACGGATTAGTAATATAAAAGCTCTAGCATATTGCACATCACCAAAATTCCATTTGTGTTTCACCAACATTCTAAAACTAGACCCATACTCGATTCATATTACCAATTCAATCCATTAAAAATGTATTTTAGATCATAAATCAATTTCTATAAAATATTGATTTTAGATTTTAAACTCTTTAATATCATTATTTTAATTACTTGCACAGTAACCTAGTATTGACAATGTAGTTAAATGAATTTTATCTAAATGAGTAGTACAAATTAATTTACCTCAAGTTCTTAGCACTTATATTCTAAAATACAAAATAAGACACTATTGTTTGCTTCTGCGATTCTAGTTAGAAACTTAGTCTAGCATAACCGAAATTCTAAGAAAATACTATTTATACTTTCAACACGTCAAATACAATAGTTAGAATTAAAAATAAAATATTTAAAAATGGAAATTGAGGATAAATGATCAAATTAATTGGATTTAACATTTTAATTGAAATTGTTAGGTTTTAGTTAAGTGAAATGCACTTTGCAAATATTGGTGTGCATTTTACATGTAATATACAATAATTATGAGGAATATAATAATTACAATAATTATGTCTTGTATAAATATATTTTATTTATTTATTTAAGCTTTGGATTTGATTGAACTATTGTTATTCAACAGATTTTAAAAATTCACGAGATAGAAACATCTATTTCCTCATTTTTTTTTAATTACATTTTTGGAACATTTTAGTCAATTTTAATTTGAGATCATATTAAAGCTCTTACACACAGAGAAAACTTTTAACACACAAAATCAGATTTAAAGACACTATTATACCACATTGTACAAAAAACTAAATACTATAGGGCAGGCCTCGAAATAGATTTTTTAATACAGGTGCACATTGTGCACCGAAGTTTTTAAATTAGGTGCACAGATTATATTTTAGGTACATATTTAAAAATATGTACACATTTAAAAATAATTAACTTAATATAAACTACTTTATTAGTTGGGTATGTTTAGATAGGTTAGTAGTAGGTAGTAAATAAAAATATTAAAAAATTTCTTTTTTGTGTGAGAAATATTATTTACAAATATTTAGTCATCATCAGACATTGGTGGGGAAAAAACACACAAAAAATGAACGAGTATACTATATTTTAAGCAGATAAAATCTGAGTATAAAGATAAATAATGGAAATATTTGTTTACGATATGCAGTGGCTAGACTATTCTCAAGAACTCCTCCGGCTTTACACTTTATTGAAACACGAAATGTTTACAAAAATGCGGGATGATACCTATTGTTCGCGGGTGTTTAAGTGATCTAAATTCTCCCTTCTCCGGCTGTCGCGACAGTTGCTTCAACAGAACCATCTGGTAAAGGTTTCGATCATCAGAAAGTTCTGGTGGCAGTGACACCAAGTAAACCTTCCTCCTATATAAACCCGTTAGGACTCAACGATTTTGTTTTTATATAGTGTGTATTTAGGAATTTTAATTATGTTCCTTTAGAGCGAGAGAGGTCTATACTACGATATTTTGTTCAAACATCAAATTAACATAAAACACGTTTCCCCCCCCCCTTTTTTTTAACGTTAGGTGCACTGTGTGCACCTGGTGTGAAAAAATTAGGTGCACAATTTTATTTTCATGTGCACAGTGAACCTGTGCACCCGGGTATTTCGAGCCCTGCTATAGGGTAACAACTATTGATATCAATAAAAACATTTTGTAATAGTTCTAGTATAAAATTAGTCAAACTAAAACAATCTGTACTTCAGACACTGGAATCTGCAAACAACGAAGGACAAAAAAAATAACCTGAATAAAAGTTCATTTGTATTAGCATTTAAAAAAATGAAAATTGCAACATAAATTATTTGACAAGTAGAAAAACTATTAGGAACAAGTCGTCTATAAAATTTGTACTTGGACAGAAACACATTTAAAACAATACATGCACTGTAATAAATTGAACTAAAAAAAATAGTTAAAAAAATAACACTAAACACTAAAATGCATTGTTGACAAATCATAGGATTGCCAACCAATTTAGATTTATCTCATGTGCAAACATTATAAACATTAACATGAATTTTTATTTTAAAATCACTTTGAGGTATGTTTGTCTAACAAACAAGTAAATCAACTTTGGGCAATCGCAATCTGATCATTCATATTTCACAATCAATATTTGGTATTAAATTTTGTAAATAAATATTGATTAATTTAAATAAATGTCTGATGCTGACATAATTATCTATTCTCAAAAAGTAACATTTATTATGTTCATTAAACATTACAATTAACAGTAAAAGGCTTCATTGTTTACACCCTGAAGCAATACTCTGTTAATTACCAAATGCATTGCACTAAACATAACTAATTATTCCTTAAAATTGCTTTAATACAAACTAAAAGCCATGAATTAAAACAAACATAACAAACAGCACACTAGTTTAAAACTTTTCTATCATTAATATATCAATATCACAATTATTATAGGTCATAAGTAGTGTTTAAGTTTAACAGTTAATGATTCTGATTTTAATCATAAATTATATAAAAATCAGACAGATTTAGTAGCAACCTATTATCATCCAAAACCTGAGGACAGATAAAGAAAAAATTTTTTCAGCAGTCTACTTCTAAAATTATTAAAATGCAAATGCAATACATTAGTTTTGTTATAAAGGACACTATTACATATTTAGGAAAAATAAAACATGGAACCAAAGATTACAAAACAGCGATTCACCAAAAATGTGTAAGGAGGGAATTTGATACAAAAATAAAATACAATTTTTATTGTCAAATTTGCAACCTTATAGGAATTTTGAATTTCCATTAAAATAATTTGAAACAAGTTGTGGATAATTACATCTTTTTGATTCTATAAGACTCTAAAATCCTTGTGTTCCTTAAACAAAATATCACATAAAACATTTTCAACAAACTCACTCTACAAATACTTATACATTATTTTCACAAGATATTTGAAAAAAAAAAAACATCAGGATCCAACATCTTAGGCACAAATAAAAATATTGCAGAAAATTGCTAATAGATATCAAAATTAGGAAACTAGTATCAGAGTAAAGGGATATAAATCGATTTTATTGTATAAGATGTAATAGCAAAAATTATTTTCCTTAAGATTAGTCTGAAAGAGCAGCAAAACAGTGGAGTTTTTTCAGATATATGATTAATTGAAGAAATTATTTGCTAGTCAGCTATATCATAATTTGAAGTCCTGAATACAATTTTTATCAAGAAAATAAATCCTTTATACTATCTATAATATTTGAAATGGAGGAGTTTCCTATTTTTATTAGAATGTGGAGCAAAACAAGTTGAATTTTGAAAATAAACATACTACCAAAAATACTACCCAAAAATGAATTTCAAAAGTAATGCTTCCCTATGTCCGAAAATAAAACACATTTTAAGAAAAATTAACAGAAATTACCTGAATAGATACATGAAAACCATTTTGAAAGTCGTATACAGAAAATCCCGAAAAATAGTGAATTTGCTTTTATGAAATACATCAAAATTGGCATTTTTGATATAATCAACTATCACTGCATAAAACATAAGGCACATTTGTTACATATAAATTGCACTTTGAATGTAAAATACAAGTATAAAAATTTAGAAATATAGGCTACATCAGTAAATAAATTTGCATTTGTTAGAAACAACCTTCGAACAATTCAAGAGATCATTTTGTACTATTGATTACACCATAGTATTTGTTGAGATATTTCTCGTTCAGTCAATCTGATTGTCTTCATCAATTTAGAAATGCAAAAACTGTTAACTCATTTTGATTAAACATCTATTCTTTCATTGACTTTGCATCCTGGAGCTTTTGAGAAATATGTGCACTTGTCAACATATATCCTCTAAGACCAATGCACATTTTTTGGAAAACATACACATGTGAAACACCATAGCATGTTTAGCATTTAAGAAAAATTGCTTAAATATTTCTATTAACAATTAACATTTTAAAACTGATTCAAACCACAAATTTTGCCTCACATGGGAAATTTAAGACAAGTCTCAATGCTCTTCATTCAAAAAAACAAAGATTCTGTAAAACTATTTATAACGAAACATTAATGATGAGATGTTATCAGGTGAAATTATGAAATTAAAATGAAAACACATGTAAAGAATATAAAGTTTCCAAAAAATTATAATATGTTTTATAACATTTTTTCTATAGAAAACTGTTAAAATATAGTTAAATATGGGTGTAAATAGGCACTTGTGTATAGCAAAAGCCCTAATAAATTCATAAAACACTGGTAGTACTGTAAATAAAGCTACCTTCTAATTTTTAACTAGAGCATGATGATACAAATTTCAGCAGTTTTCATAATATATTGAGCTTTTCTATCTACTGTTCTTAGGACAAGCATTTTGTGAAGAAATCTAGTTCTTATGTACTCAAATCAGATTTATAACCTTAAAATTTTATTTTCGTATAAAAAGAACCTTTAATAGTTTCATGGTTCAAGTATATCAAAAATGAATCTGTTCTCAAAACATATATGCTTTGGTTAACTTAACAAGAGGTAGAGAATACACAAAGTTGATATGGGTCAGAAATCAACCCACTGCCATTAGATTGGTAAAATCGAGTTTCATTCACTATCGCCACAAACCAACAATCACTAGATTCAACTTCAATTCAAAGATGGAAAGGAAAATCAATACAACATTTCAACATCAGTCTCAGTAGAAGCTCGACAATCCACAGCCAGGTGGCAAATACAAGTTAACTATTACACAATCAACAGGAACTTTACGACACAACCATATTATTCCATGAAAACTAAGACACTCAAATGTTTAGGAGAGTTTGAATAAAGGATTGAACAGTGCACCCTAATGAAAGTCCAAACATCAGTTCAGAGACTAGATTTGAAACTGATTGTCGCCTGGCACCAGTTGGCGGAAACCATGTTCATGAGGTGGATAAGGAGATCCTCTGTGTGTGAGTCGAGGGGAATCCCTGCCAACTGAAGTAATCGGAGACCTGAAGACATCCGTCCTATAGGGTGAGTTGTTTGCATTTTTAGAATGTGACGGTGAATTCTCATGGGTTTCAAAATTTACCATCACATTGGTTGATCTATGAGGATTTGAATGTTGTGTGTGCTTGGGAGACACAATTGGATGACCAGCATTTTCCGGATATCTTCCACTGAAAACATCATCCTCGATATCGTCAGGCCCTTTAGGCTTTTTGGGTGGAGGAAGCTTGGGTGCTGAGAAAATTCATATTTATATCACATATATATTTAAACAAAATTTAGTGCCACTTAATAAAATCACTCCCATTCCAACAAATGCTTCCACTAAGCTGGTTTCTAAACTCGTAATTCTATAACGAATTGCGATGCACAATGAGCGAGATCAAAGTGATGCTCAATATGCAGCACATTGGGCTAATATTATAAAAGGAAGTGTTTGTTTGTCTGTCTGTTTGGGGCCGCAAAATCCTGACGATTCAATGGCACTTACAGCAATGAGATTTGGCACAGAAGTAGTCCGAATTATTTGCAATTTTTGGGTGGTGGTGAATTTTTAAATTCAATCTAGAAGATTTTTAAATGAATTTAATAGTTTTATTCTCCATTGCTTTTTCAGACGCAGAGAACTTTTTCTACCCGTACGACCTTACAGTCAGGGTTTGGAATCATGCCAAGTTTTTTTCATACGCCAAACGCGGAGAGAAAATTATTTTTTTCATTTCCGCTTTGATTTTGCACGGACAAATAAATTTCCTGCCAGACGATAAATCTTTTAACTCAAGTCAGTTCTTTTTTTCTATCTCCTAGTTAAAGATAAAGTAAAAATTTCAGTGGATTTGAAATCTGCGGAAAATTTCAGTTTAGATTGATACCTAAAAATATTATTTTCTTTAAATAAATCATTTTTTAAATGAATATATCTTCAACAGATTTGAAATCTGCGGAAAATTTTACACCAGATTAATACTTTACATTACGGGCACGTGCTAGCTACACAGTGGCTAGTTTGTTATGAATTTAAGTTTGCAAACAGCAAAAGTAGGTAATTGAAGTTGCACTGAAGCAACACAATCATGCTGGTCAATAGTGTTAACCAGTCCATAAGGCATTTTGTTGGGGATAAAACATTTTTTAAACAAAATGAACAGCGTGTAGTAGATAGGTAGATGTACATTACGCTGAAACAACACAACAGGCTATTGGTGATGGTCCCTGATGCATCTCGAAGAGGAAAATACGTGGACACAGTGTAATTTTAACCATGGACAGATGCCCAGGTCAACAAATGAGCTGGCACACAAGTCTCTAAACTTTCACACCAGGACAATGTGAGGACATGATAGATTTAACATGCGCTTGCCCACTCAAACACGACTGTCTTTTGTTAAATCAATTTACAAATTCGCAACTCTCTGGTTTTGCTAATCCGTTAATTTTCTGACTAGGCAGCCCTGCAAACAGCAGAAGACAAATCTCAATCTGCTTCTGTAGAATCTAGAGATTTAAAGCCACCTGTTTGAACCAGTTACCTTAGTCTTTTCCAGTGGGCTCTGCAATCTCGGTTAGAATATTTGTAACGTTTAAGATATTGTCATGTTTGGGGGTTCTAATCTAAGTATTCATTCTAATCTAATCATCAAATTAATTGTGACAAGAGATAAAGAACATAAAATATGACTTTGATGTCACAATGACCATTTCTCACTTTTCCTATGAGAAATAATGATGTGCATTGAGGAACCACGGTGACAAACAGTTAAACTCAAATCACTGAAGAATTTCAAGAAATGAGCAAGATGCTTTTGATCTTGATTTTTCTGTTCAGTTTCTTCAACCAGATGCTGTCACAGAAATTTTATTTCAATATGCAGAAGTGCTGATTTGATTAACCGGCAATTTTACACTGAATTAAATCCCTTCCTTGACATTTAACTATGTTAAGTGGCTGATTTTATTAACTACAGGCACTGTATTTTAATGTGACAAGTAAATATTACTTAAAAACAGATTAAGTGCTAAGGCAAGATTAGTATTTATAAAGCAAGTAATTTATCTCTATGGTATAATTTAAAAAACAGGCTGTGAAGAAATTGAGCTTAAAATGCAATATAATAACAGAGTATCAAAGAGTATTTATTTCAGTAATATACATGTTAATCTTATCAAAACTTTAGAAAATGGAAATTTCCTACCTTTATTATTATTGCTAGAAGTTTTAATTTTCACTTGAGTTTTGAATGCTTCGTCAAACAACTGCAGTAAAAATACCTTATCTTTACTGGCCTATGAAGAGAAGGTCAAGTCATTAACCATGTACTTTATGTAAGTAACAAAGCTTAACATGAATACAAAAAGTGTTACTGGAAAATGAACCAATATAAAGAAAATAGCAAGTAGCAATAATCCATCTCAGATTTTCTTAAAATTAACTATTAATTTAAGTTTTTGAGATTTTATTTGTAAGATCTCTCAGTTAAGTTTTATTTTGAAACAGTAGTCGGGAAAAAAATACAAAAAGGTTTCTAGAAAATGGAGATTCAAATTATGCTTCAATGTTTAAAGGTAACAAATGTAATTTTAATTTAGTAAGAGTGAAGAAATGAAGATTCCAATGAAGACGAAGGAATGAGCATGGCTTCTTTAAAAAAAGCTACTGTGGGCTTCAAAATAGTTCACAACCTGTCATAAAAAAGCAAAACACAAAATTGAGAGCAGAACTATTTCAAGACAAAACGTACATAATGAGGAAATATCTGAGCAATCAAGAATCATCTGTATAACTCTTGTGATTCTATTTTATTGATGAAATAATGTTTTTTCCTGAATTTGAATAACACAAATTACAGGTTAATATAAATTTTTTAATGGTTCTTTGAAATTTATCTCAACAAGGTTTGACCGGACTCATAATATTATTCAAGCAATAAATTTGAAATAATCTTGCTTTATTTGCCGAAACTATATTACAATTTTCTCAGATAAGTTTTTGAGGTACAAAAGTATATTTACCAATATCAGTTGTTCACGAATTTTCTTAATAACAGATATATGAGCCTTGGCCTGAGCTCTCATGTAATATACAACCAGGCTACAAAATATAAATTATGATATTCACTAAAGTTTAATGAAAAAAAACTAAAATTATGTATAGAGATAATTGTTTCAGATTTTTTACCAAACATAGCATAAAAAAATTGAGATGCTATACTATACTTATATAGCATTGAAAACCTCTAATGGAAATATACAATAAAACTTATTGGTTAGACTTATCTGTGCTAACCCACTTACTCTACAATGTCCTTTCGTACTAAAATTTAAAACTCATACACAACATTGCTGATAATGAGTATAAAAAAAATTTCTAGACAACATTATATTTACAACTTTTGACAAAGGTGTGAGAAAGGAATTTATTCAATTGTTTCCCCATAGAAAATATTTAACTACAGAGAACAAATATTTGTGAGGCTCATCCGGAAAGTAAGTTTTGTTTTGTAAAAAGAAAGACAAAATAATTGTTTTTCAAGCCAATTTTATGTTTACATGAAAGGTCATTTCTTGAACTATTTTTCTACAGTTTCCAGCGATGTTGAGACATTTAGTCATAGCAGGTGACCAACGTATCTATACCTTCCTACCTCAAAGTTCCAGCCAGTGATGTGATGATAGCCATATCTTCACAGAATTTTTTGGTCGTCGCTTTCAAAGTGATAACCTCCAAAGTCACGCTTCATGTGCAGGAACAAATGATAAGTCGGATGGTGCTAGGTCTGGGCTGTGAGGGGATAATCGAACTGCACCAACCAAATTCCACAATTTGGCTTTGAGTGACACAAGCACATTGACTAGCCATTCCTCTCCTTTTGTTTTAAATTGTGCACCTAAGTTTTTTCAACTCACTTTCTCACCATACGATCACTGATTGCCTTTTCAATACAAATCTCAGTAATTTGATAGTGAATTTAGCAGGCTTCATGTCCCTTGCATTCAAGAAACTAATTACAGACCGAAACCCAGTCGGCAGTTCTTCAATCATCTTAAACAATTCTAGTGATCACAACAAAGTGAAAACACAACATATATTTACCGTAATGATGTCAGTGGAAAGGTGATGGACAAGGTAGACTATTGTGCAAGCGCAAAGCACTGTCAGTAGTGCTGCGGTGGCGAAAGAATGAAACTGAACTTACTTTCCGGACGCACCTGGTACAATAAAAAAAATGCAAGCAAAAAGACAAACAGTTGGGTAAGAGATAAAACAAAACACTTCATTGATGCACTAATTACCCTGATCACTTTGAGAACCAATTTTTCCCGACTAAAATATAAATAACTAGAATTTACAAACTTTCTTAATCCTTCCCCTGTCTGGCCAATCGGCCATCAATTGAGGGGTAGTCCAATAAGATTCTGAAGTGAAAACACAGCTTAAAAACACTCAACAGTATTAGAATTTCAGGGTAGTCTTTGAGGTGGTCTCCAGTCCTTTCATCCAGTTCGTAAACAGTACATAGCTGTCTTTGCTAATCCAATATGATGTCTTTGTAGGTACTCAGGTCTAGTTAAAAAAGTATTGATATTGACTGTAGGTACTCAGGTCTGGTAATAAGTTGAAAGCAAGCGACTCCTACAGCTCATGGCAAACATGGGATACCAGCCTTATTCAATTCCAGTTTTTTCTTGTTCTTTTAGTCTTTTATCTCTTTAGTCTATCTCTTTTTTAATAGTCTCTTTTCATTCTCACGATGTTGTGAAGTGTTAAAGGGGATTAGGTTGACTTTACAAGATGCAATCACATGTACAAACATTTAGTTAATAAAATAATACTTCAAAATATTTTTGAAACATAGCATTCCAAATATGATCAGGAAAAAAGAATCTCAACTTACCCCAGTGCACAGAAAATAGCAAATAAAATAGACGGGGATGTGATGTATTTCACCATTTTAGAGAGAAGAGTTGCCTTTCCTTTGAATATGTCTTTTATAATACTTGCAGGATTCTCGTAATCCCTGAAGGGGCCACAGTAAGATGCTTCTTGTCTAGAGAATAATTTTTTCTGATTAAGTAGTTAAGTGAAGGTTATTTATTATAGCCAAATGCAGGGTTCCCACTCTAATTCAGAAATAAAATTCCCCGACTTTTCCAGGTTTACCAGACACACTTTTACAAAATTCCAGGTCATATTTAAGCAATTCACGACATTTTTAGGTGGAAAACAAGGAAATAATTTAGCATTCAATAGCCAATAATAAAATAAAATTAAGGATTATACTCTGTAAAAATTAATACACAAAGACCAAGTAATTTAAAATTCAAATAACTTATTCAAATAATCGAACATATTTGACTTAAATAAATTTGTGATTTAATGTACCATAAGCATAAAATTCTTCAATTTAAGCCAGTGGATGAAACAAATTTCTTTACTGTTTAAGTATTAGCTGTTTCTTTAAAAATCGGTTGAAAAATTCATTTCAAAAAGTAAAGTGAAACGAAATTGTGTACGAATCTTATGGGCTACTTTTCTCCAAAGCGTCTAAGAAGCCATGATCAATCATTTTCCAGGTCAATGAGGCAATTTTCCAGAAAAAGAATTCATCTTAAAAATATTCAAAATAATTAATACATTCTTCCAAAGAGCCCTTTGCCATTGTTTGATTGGCATAAAACCCAGCATGTGAGGTATATGAAGAAATAAAGGTAGCTTTTAGTTAGATTAAAGTCGCACTGGAGCAACACAACAGGCAATTAACAAGGGTTCAGGATCAATCCCAAAGGAAAAGATCCAAAGACCACCTCATGAGTTCGTACCAATCAGTGACGAGGTCACACCTGAGCATTGAGCAAGCACCTCACTTATCAAACTTCCTGGGGACAAGCCTATCCAGACATCATGAGGACTTTTGAGGCCATGAAAGATTTAACAAGCACCAGCTTTACATATATGACGATCTTTGATGGGATTGAGTTTCGAACTCTCAACCTTTCAGTTGTTAATTCACTACTCTTCCAACCGGATACCATGGCCCATGAATAGATCAAGAAATGATCATGATATTAAAAATAAAAGGCCCTTTATTAATGTAGAATTATGCCTGAAAGGTCATAAATTAGTAAGTCATAAATCCTCTCAGAGTTATACATATGGATATATGGTGTGGCATAGTCTGCTAGAGGATTGTGCCCACACAATTTTACTGTTATTCATGAATCGGAGTACTTCAATTTTTTAGTGTGAGTGAGAGTGCATATTCAAGTTACACTTATTGAAATGTAATCTCATGCTTTTGTAAGAACATGGTTAATTAACAGAATAAAGCATAAAATTACATTTTATTTAATAAAAATTAAAAATATGATTGCCTAATGTCAAATTTACTTCTGCATCATATAAACAAATAAAACTGATCCAAGTTAAGATTTATATATTTTACTATATCTATTATAAATGTTGATCCTCTCAGAACAATGGCTTGTAAAAAATTGCATGATAGTAGAGTAAAAGCATTGCCAACATGCCCAAATAGTTTACCTTCTAAATTCTAACTTAAATGAAGTAAAGAAATAGAACTTTAAAATAATGCATATATCAGTTATAAATTAGATTTACAAACTATAACTATATTAGAAATACTAAAGATTTGAAAATTAATTAAACTGTACATTAATAAACATAATTGTGTGAGCTTACCCAAATATAAAATACGCAACTGATACAGCAGCAAAGAAAAACATAATGAAAGTTAAAATCAAGTAAAATGTGTGGGCTTCATTCAATGACCAAGATCTTTTGGGTGGTCTGCAGTTCAATGACATGGAGCTCTTTTTCAAATAGAACAAAAGAATCAATATCACAATGATCATAAGCGACCCAAGGGGAACACAAAAAACTGCAACCCTGAAAAACAATGAAGCAGATGCAATAAAAATCTGAATTAGAACTGTATGTTGTTTAGCTTTGATGCTTTCTTTATGCTGTTTAAATTTGTGAGTCTTTCATACTCACAATAAAATAAGTATTTACCTACATATAAATACTAATAAGATACATAATAAAAAAAATTGAAAAAGAATACTCGAAATTGCAGCAATCAGTAATAAAAAGTGAACAAATATCATTATTCAGAGTTTGGCACATACATTTTGTATCCTGCTTCCTATTTGTTGAGTTACAATTTTATCTTCCTTTTAAAATTGTGCTATATTGATATTTTCCAGTATATATGAGTGGTATTCACAACTATGAGTGAATAGGTCAGGCAATCTTTTCTTTAATGAATAAAGAAAGAGGGGTGCAGAACATATAGCCTGCAGAGTTGCCACAGCCAAGGCACTTGAAATAGTAGCATAGTTTTTTTTTTAAACAGTAGCAAAATAGTATGCTCTTAAATACTATTTTAGTAGCAACTTTAGTTACTCATAAACAAAATCAATAAGCTAAAACACAAATTGTGATAATTAAATATGAAACAAATGAAGATTTAAGCAAAACATTTGAATTTTAAAATTAAAAAACTAAACGTTTTCTTATTCTTAATAAGATTTTCAAGACAATCTAACAACCACAGATTCAGACATTTTCTTTCATGGCTTAACGTCAAAACTTTGAAATTGGCGTCCTTTTGAAAGTTTTCTCTCCAAAGAAAAATATTTTTCTCATTCACTAATAATTTTAAAAGGTACATTTTCGTTGACCTTTGGAATTTTCATAAAAGTTGTCAAAATCTAGAAAAAAGCAACTTTTGTGACGATTTTGCTTAAAAAGATACCCCTAGTCACCAATGTTGAAAAATAGAAGCAAAACTCGTTTTTTAGTTCCCTGTGGAACCCCTGGCCTTCTGAGCTACTTTTTTCAAGCTTGCAAAGCTCTTGCATCTAACTGACATTTGTAACAGAGTGCTGAGTGTGGTTTTACAATTTGAATAATAACTACCAGCAGGTTTTCGAAAAACACAACAGTTTATTTTAGACTATCAAGAATTAAGAGGACTAAACTAAAGAAGAAATTTCTCTTAATTTTAATAAATTTTTTAAACATTTAGAAGGCTAAATATTCTAGAAGACCCTGTTCACATGAGGCGGTTTCTATCACCCGTTTTCGAGGTCAGCTTTCCGTAACCATTAAATTATGTTTTTTATTCCTCTAATTCTAGTTTATATCTTTGCGATCGTTGAAGATAGAGTGAAAAAGTGAACAGATTTCAAATCAGCGTAAAATTCTATGCGAGATCGATACCAAAAGCAAATTTAATATTTAATTATTTATTAAATAATTAATTATTTATTTAAAGAAAATCACATTTAAGGTTATCGATCGGTTAATGCTTACAGAACTCTGACCTCATAAACTCACGTTACAAAACGCCTCATGTGAACAGGGCCGAAGGCAGAGATTAGAATGTCTTTGAATTCAGAAAAAGGTGCAAGATGAGATCGAAGCAAGTGTTTTAACAAGAGAAAAACAACTTTTAAAGTTTGCTGATACATACCATGCAAGAGTTTGATAGTATATCAAATCAAGAGTATTGAAAGCAACATCAAACTGAGAAATCCCGATAGATGGGAACCATCTGCTTATTAATTTTCTCAGAAACTCGAAAATTAGTGTGAAGACCAGAACTGTGACGAGGAAGTTAACAAGAATAAGACGATAGATTTCTTTTCCAAGTTCAGTCTCATAACACTGAAAATACAGGCATTATAATATACAATAAAGTATTGCACAGCCTTGATATAAAAACTTTTTGTGGTAATAGCTATTGGTATTTTTTGTCAAGCTTTTTGTAGTGGCAGGAAAAAGGCAAACCCACTTTATTAGGATTATGACAGTTTGAAGTTAAAAATTTTATTTCTGCCCTTTTTCGTTCCTGAATGTTGGAATGTTTTTCATCTCTGTTTCATTGACTTTTGATTTCATTCCTTTCAGAATTTTTCCCATTATATAGTCTCTTGATTTCATTGGTCCTTCATGTAAATTTGAGCAATTAAAACTTTCAGTTTGTATTTTAAACATTGCACAGTGCAGTTGCATCACGTTGTGTCATTTCTTGCTTTAATTTGAATCTCTTACAAATTTTTGTAAATCATTATGGTATCTTTTATTTTACTATACCTTCTGTATTTCATGGTGTTTCGTGAAATTTGAAGTTTAATTTTTCTGGTGGTAGAGCAACTTTGGAAAAAAGAGGAAGTTGCTAAGACCTTATTTTGTATACATATATGCCAGGATAAGCAGCTTTTTTGGATTTCCTTACGGAATCGGGATTAATAGCCAAAAAAAGGCTTTGAAGGATAATCAGTAGTGTGATTTTTTTTTTAATTCTTGAAATACTCTTTGTTAATATTTTAATTATTGTCCACAAAGCCTGAAACGGTCTTTTGTCTAAGAAACTCTTCCTTGGTGACATCAAAAAGCATTGGTGCAAAAAAAAAATCTATATCAAAGCTGTACTGAGAATACTTATTATAAACACAATACTGAAAATACAGGGCTCCTAACAGGTTTCAAGGTCTAAAAAGGTGACAAAAGTGACTAATTTAACCAAAAAGGTGACAAATTGAGCTGAAAAAAGTGACAAAAGGTGACAAATTGAGCTGAAAAAAGTGACAAATCAAGCACAAAAAAAAAGTGACAAATCGAGCAAAAAAAAAAAAGTGACAAATAACAATAATGCTAAATATATTCAAATATAAAGATAGAAAAGAAAAAGATCCTCCCTAGTCACCCCTATCTTTTCCTTTTATTTCTTTGAAAGAATATTTTTTTTTTCTTCATTTAAAAAGTACATTTTAAAATATTAAAATAAAAACAAAAAAATCGTAATTATGATTTTTTTAATTTGTTTATTTTTGACACAGCTTGAAGAATTTCTTCCTTTTCTTTAAAAGACTATGTCTTTTTGTTTGAAAAAGTCTGAAATTATTTTTGTCCTTTTCTTTTCAATGGCAGAATGCACATTTTTTAAAGTCTGTCTTTGCTGACCAGCATCATCTGAGACTTTTGCCGCTCCTTCAAACATTGCCTGAGCAAGTGCTGCTTCCTTAAAATCTTTATTTTTTATCGCCTTCTTGAGCCTATTATTGGCTTCCTTTAATAATTGTGAAGCACTGTCCAACGCCTCATCCTCTTCCTTACGCATAATTTTAAGTTTTCGTTCTTCTTCTTCTATCACCATTCTTTTCTTTGCCAGCTGCTTTAAATTTTTTTTCTCTGCTTCCAGTCTATCTTTTTCTTTCCCGTCCTTCTCTAATTTTTCTTGTGCCTTACGTTTTATATTTTCTAAATAGGCATTGTAGGCTTTATATGCAACCCTTCCCATATCCATTAGCTTTGGTGTGATCGGCACCAAATGAGGTCGATTGTCAAAATTTGCCAAGCTACTTTTAACCGTCATCAATGCATTGAGTGTGCGTTCTGACATTGATGCTCTGTCTCCTGTCAAAGCTCTTCCCGAGGCTGAGAAGCCACGTTCAATGTCAGCACTACCATGAGAAAGTGACAGAGCAGCCTTCATTAGCTTTGACACAACAGGGTACTTGGGAACCACACCACTAATGTCTCGCAGTCTGAAGAACTGGTTCCAGTAAACATCAATAGGCTTCATTCTAGATCCTTCTTCCTCAAATTCTCTTTGGAGTAATTTCCACTCATCCAATAGTATGTCTGTTGGGACATCCCATGGCATTGCTCTTGCAACTTCTAATACTTGTTGCACACTCTTGCCACTGAGTCTCTCAAGAGGACCAAGACAGGATAAACTTTTAAGAAGAGATGAACTGAAGGAGGACTTCTTCAAAAGATATTTAACACTGGCAATGTAATGCTTTTGAGCCCTTAGAAGAAAAAAATTCCTTTCCTTCTCTTTCACATAATATAAAAACAAGAGTTAAAAAAAAACATCTTAAGAACATTCTTTGGTTTGCTCTCGGTAAACAATAGAAAAGCATAACAAACAGATGTTTAATATTGGTCATTAATTTAATTTTAGTTCTTAAGGGGTAGCCTTTCAATAAGGATTTTAAATTGATCAGTGTTGGCTATTTTGCACAACACATTGATCAACAACCAAGTTTCTAAAGAGCAAAAAGTGTATGAAATATGAAATTTTTTTAATTAAATGAGAATGGATAGTTAGATAACACAGTCTGAAACCATAACTAATCAAACATTAACATAAAATTTCAAAATTCTTAAATAAATTAATAAGTTTAATATTCAATTAAATAGTTATTATTATTTCATTTAGGTTTTGAGAAGAAAGATGAAAGACCTCCAAGTAACAAGAACTTAACAATAAACTGGCGCAATTCTTGAAATGAATTACACAATCTTTATTTTATAAACTTTAAGTAAACTCACAACTTTCTGATCACGTGGAGGTTTGTATACAGCCATCCAGAAGTACATAATAATTCCAAACATTACAATTCGTAATGCTGCAACTCTGAAAGAAAAAATATCAAAATTTATTTTGAACAAAAACGCAAAAATTTGAATTTTAAAAAATGTCAAAATGTAGTACTTTTGCACTTTTTTTGTCATGAAAAAAGTACATTAAAATTAAATAGAATATGGTAACTTGAAAAATCAGATCACAATTTTTTTAAATAGAAATGATATCCTAAAATATTTATTAAATTCTTTCACAATAAACTATGGACTAAACCAAGAAGTTTAGAAAACCCACAAAATAAAAATTTTACATAAAGACCTTCAAAAAAGATGAAAATTTGGTTTGGTTTGGTTTGGTTTGTACACTAGGATTATTTTTTGTTTCACAAGGACTAATTAGATGAGGACTCACAGCTTAAAGAAAGGTTCAAAATTAAATGTTATTAGACGTATTTCGCACTTTAACAATTTCGTTAGTATGCAATAACTTTTGCTTGAGTAACCAGCTGTCTTTTCTGATGCCTAAGTTTTCTGAATATATTTTTGCAAGTATGATGCCAATTCTACCAATCAAACATTAAATCTTCCTTTAAACAACCTTTACTTCAATCCATCTGTAAATTAAACAATTATCACTACAGTAAATGCAAAACAATCACCCAAATTGATCAAGGTCTAAGATGAAATGCCTTCAAATGCAATAAACCAATAAAGTTCAGGCTCTACACAATGACTTAAAACAAAATATTGCCACTCCAGTCCCATATAGATTCCTGTCTCCATACTTCTGAATGCCTGTGTCAAATTTATCATGCATGCCTCTTATGTATTAACTGATAACACATTTATTTTCACAATCACAAAATGATATATTTTGCGGAGTTCACAATGATTGATACTTTTCCAAATGCCATGCCAATTAATTGAACAATTCCGTCAAGGAACAAAAAATGCAGATTTTTGAATCACATGAAGTTACACTTACGTGCCACAGGATGTGGATTCATGTTACACCTCACATTCTAGGCACAACCTATGTATATTCATAGAAAAGAGGAGGTATGTGTATGTATATTCTCTATAAATATCTACACCAGTGGACAAATCCACACCAAATTTGGTACATTTATACTTTAGAACACTGCGGAAAACATAGGCTATTATTTTCCTGTCTTCAGACCAATCTGTAGCACTTACGAGCATGAAATTTGGCACACAGGTAGTCTTAAGGCTGACTTTGAGGTCATAAAAGTGCGTTAAGTTACAAACTAATACTTTTTTTTGGATATGGATGGGGAAGGTTTATAGAGACACCATCCCCTATTAGTGTTAGTTAGTAATTTCACAATTTACTAATATTTACAATATCTTGACTATAATGTTAGACAGTACACACAGGCTATTATTTTCCTGTCTTCAGACCAATCTGTAGCACTTACGAGTATGAAAATTTCACAATTTACTAATATTTACAATATCTTGACTATAATGTTAGACAGTACACACAGGCTCATAACCATTAAACAAATATGCAATAATATATACAATCCTACTTTCTATACAATACTATTTTCGATACCAATCTATATACAACACCGATATCTATGTACATTTTTTGTATTTCATTCTCCCATTGCTACATTGCAACCATTTCTATCATGGGATTTTGCTATAATAAATCTACAATCTGCCACAATCAATACACTCAATCAGCATTTAACCATTTCAACCTGAGCAACACCAAGTTATAAAGAGGCCATACATTCATTTGCAAAGGACCAACATTCTTGCCTTACCCTGCATTCAAACCCAGGAATCATTTGATCCAGAAGCCTGCACTCTGACCGCAAGAATGATTATCAGCCTGATCTATACAAATTATAGCCTATGTTTAAGAATTGCATAGTCAAATTTTTAAAGCTATATATTCAAAAAATTAATATTTCCTAATTGAGAAAATAACTACTAACTTTATGCAAATGGATACATTTGTGTGAACCAAAAACTGGTATTCAAATAAGATCAGAAATGAAGGATTGAAAATTACAATCTAAAAGTTTCTTAGTGCTAAAACAATTCATCGTTTTTCAATCAATTTATGTAATGTATGTCTCTTAACACTTGTAGCAGTATGCTTAGGTAAAATTGCTACTAATTTAGTCAAGCCTTTTATGAGAAAGAAGTCACCTACCTGATCATGATCAAATAAACTTTGATTCTTTTGGACAAAAACAACTCAAGTTTCGAAGAGTGTTTCAACAGAAAATAAGAAACACTAGCTATAAGTGTAACTGTTAAGGATAGAGTCATGTCAGACAGAATCCTTATATTGACCTAAAAATATTGGGACAGAGAAACTAAGTAAGATATAGAAACTTTATAAACACTTAAGTATTTTAAATGTACCAGTTCAAAAATACTTTTCATACAATTAAAAATTAAAATATTTAATAATGAATAAAAACTCATTTAAAAAAAAAGCTTAAATGGCTCAGGAATGAGGTTGATTTTTTAAGGGTTTTTTATGTAAGGGCTACATTTGGTCAAACAGCGCCAAATATATAACTTCAAGTAAAAAATTTTGTGAAAGGGGGAAAAAAGAGGGATTGACGAAAAGAGTAGGGGGATGGAAGTAGAAAAAATTACTTGGTTATCCAGGGAGCACGACCGCTGGGTTTAACAAAGACAGTAAAACCCATGGGGGAAAGAAAAGATCACTCAGGTACATTGGGGATATGATGCTCGTGCATACCTAAAGATGTGGCCGAAAGCCAATGGAAAGAGGAAGTGAAAAAGAGAAAGGAAAAAACTTTTCTCAATAGATATTATCAAATACGAAAAATAGAAATTAACTCAATAGAGTGACTTTTTATTTTGGTTCTATGCATTTCAGCCACCGTATATTTTGATATTGCAAGGTGCAACTACTATTTAAAATTAACACCTGTGTCTTTTAAAATTAGTGAAATGAACTCAATTACCGACACATGAGTGTGAGAAATTATACTTGTGTCCACCAACTAGCCATCAAAGCTTTGGTCACCTGTTATGAGATCCTCCTACAAGGAGCCAATCTTTTGACTCTTTTCCCATAAGGGAGATCAGATATTTGGTTCTTTTAGAAAGGTAGAAAACAATGTGAAGTGAGAAAAGATGTAGGTTTCACTGGATTAATATTTCTCGATATACAGGGGATTATCTTTTAAACTGTTTGTTAAAGAAGCATATTTTTAGCTCAAATTGCACATTGATGCTAGATGTATCATAAATTCATACAGGATCAAACACAAAGAAAAAGGAATTCAACATATTTAAACTACGTTGTTTTTAATGGTGAAATAAATACTTCTTGAAGCAACTGCACATAAAATTAGTTTAATTTAACCAAGTTTCAATCTTATCTCTTCACTCTGAAGATGCCTCCAAACATGATGGCAAAAATGTAAATACTATCTCATCAATTATTTATCTTGAAAGAGATAAATTTTATTTTTGTGTGACTAAATTGAAAATTAAAACAAAATTTCAAACTGGATGTTTCTTAGTAGAACATATGCATAAAAGTTACATTTTGTAATTTAAGACACAAACTTCTTGCAAAATAAACAAATAATTCAACATTAAACAGAATGTGAACACTCTATAAAGGTTTAATAGACAACATTCTTGAATTCTAAATATATATGCTACAAATTATACATTTTAGATCTAATTTGCAAGGGAAAATTTAAATACAATGGACCTTACATTTAATGAGTATAATAACATAAAACACACCAAATAACAAAAACTCTTTAGTTTTGTTAATCTGTTAAAATGTTTTTTTTTTTGGTGGTGTTTGGGGGAGTGTATGAGTAATTTTTTAAGCCTAATGCTGCTCATACGTAGAAAACACCATTTTATGTTCATTTTTTAACACTTTTGTTGTAATGTTTTTGAAATTCCTGCGGTTTAAAAGCATGTTTAACTCTATTTAGCATTAATAATAGCCATTTCTGCAATTTTATGATTTCCTCAAATAATGAATCAGAGTAGTCCAAACCATCAAATGGAGATCCACCTTATAGAATTTTATATTATACTACATGTATGATGAATATGATATATATGAAGAACCTAGACTTAATTCTAAAAAAAAAATTTAACTCTTCTGTTGGTAGTCTAGATGAGGTACCTCGTCAATACTAAAACTGACAAGATCGTGATAGACAAGACATATTGTCACTACAAAAACTTCCCTGGTCTTGATCTTGTCATCATAAAAAACTGCAATATTTTTACTCAGCATTCTTGAGGACGAGATATGTCATCATTAGCAAAATTGGTCAGATCTTGATGGTCGAGATACTAGTCGAAAACCACTCGGAGGGATAAGTAAGGAAATTTCTAGTCAAGTGTGCAATTATTTTTAATTTCTCCAAATAATTTCAAACGCTTAAAACAAAATTTCAATCATTGATTTCATCACTCTTAAAAAAAACTTATAACCAATTCAAAGAGAATATTAAGGGATGTGTCTACCATACCTTTAGGGCATTTCTTTCAAGGAAGTAATAAATTAAGAAACCAATAGCACCTATAGCTGCCATACAGAAAAGGCTGACTAAAACAAGCAAGATTCTTTGAATAATACGTTGCCTAGTTGTCTTGTTGTTTTGACCTTCTCTTTTCATAAAAAGAATTTCCTAAAAAAAAAAGGCTACTTGAGAAATGATGCAAAAAATTAATGCACATACTTGTTATTCTCGGCTCTAACATTTTAGGACACACATTAATTCATGTTAAGAGCAAAGCAGTGTTAAAAGAGTACAGTACACAGAAAATCATACATATAAAGTACTAGCCATTGCGCGGCTAGCCCGGCGTTGCCCGTAATGTAAAGTATTAATCAGGTGTAAAATTTTCCGCAGATTTCAAATTCGTTGAAATTTTTAATCTATCTTCAGCGATTCCAGTTTTACGGAAAAAAACTTAACAATCCCAGTCAAGGTTTTATATTTATTTCTCTCATTCGCGGAAATAGAATGGGACAGGAAATGTAATCTGTTTCTTTTTTTTAACGCAAAGGGCAGAAGATGGTATCTGGGGGTTTTTTTGGAAAGAGAAAGTTCATGTGACATCACAATCTCTTGTAAAAATATAAAAGAAGGTCACGTGGGTAGAAAAATTCTAGATTCTGGTGTTTCTTCTTTTCTCCGGAAGAAACGCATTTGAAGAACCAGGTAGAGAATAAAACTATTAAATTCATTTAAAAATCTTCTACATTGAATTTTAAAACTTGCTGCGACCCAAAAGTTGCAAATAATTTGGACTACCTGTGTGCCAAATCTCATTGCTGTAAGTGCCATATAATCGTCAGGATTTTTTTAAATTTATTTAAATTAATAAAATTAAATTTATTAATCACTATTTATAAATAACTTCATTTGTTAACAGAAAAATATAAAACATAAAGATTCATTCTTTTTTCTCTAAAATAATAGTTTCATGACTTCTGGACTAAGATATGTCGCAAAATAATAGATCCACCTCCATTTAAAGAAAGTTTTAAGCATATACCAGTATTTTACAATCCAATAATGTTAAACCACTTACTGATAGGTTTAAACATATGCATACATGACAATCTCAAAGGAAATAAATCCGGAAGATTTTATGTCTTAAAAAACTAGCAACTGCCAGAAATGGTGGTTAGTTTGGGGGTTTTATGGCACAAAGGCCATATTTGGCCATGCTGCACCATACAAGACATACAATACCAAGCAATACACATACGTACACAATGAAAGTTTTACTAACATAAGAAATACACACAGGAGGAAGTCAGAAATGGAAAGTATCCAAAAATAATTAAGAGCCCTAAATTATCAACATTAGAGCCAAGGGTTTTATATTGGCAATTATCTTCAGAAATAGATCAGGCTCACTGACTTCATTTCCATAACTCAAGCACTTAACAGCAAAAAAAAAAAATTTTTGGTTATACATCAAAATCAGATCAGTTTTAATGTGACAGAACTGTTAAAATTGACTTGGTTTTGTTTCAATGTTGTTTCAGGTCACCCATCTGTATTCTTATGACTACACATTTCACTAGATTTGAAGTAATTTCAAAGTTTCTGATGAGAAAGGTTCACTTGTCTTCAAATCAATCTTTTTTCTATATAAATAATTTATTTTTCATTATTATAATTATTATTCCTTATAAGTAATAGCTACTTGATTACTTTGTCCAGTAGTGAAAATAAACTTAAAGCTCATAGCAATGCATTCTATTAGTCTAGTAAATATAAAGATCTTCTGGGAGTAATACAAATTCAAGAATTGCTGCCTGTTTTTTAGTTATTCAAGGTGGATCTATCATTTTGGGATAATGGAAATTCTCAAAACGATCATATAATTTTTGCATAGATCACTTCAAATTTATATTAGATTCTAAAACTAGCATTCCATCATCTAGCATCATGTTAAAAAGGCAATGTCTCAAATCTATATGTTTGGAATTAGGCTTAAATGTCTCTTAAAATAAAACCCCTTGTGTAGTTGTAGTTCATTGATATTAAATAAATGCTTCAAAGTCACTGTTCCTTGGCCCTACTCTACTATTTAATCCTACTCCTCATATGGCACTTGTGACATGGTAGATGAACTTTAGTGAGTTCTCTTATCAAAAAGTAGCAAGTTCATCAAGGGAAAGGGCTGTTGTATGCAAAACCATGTAGGATGACCAGCATATGATTATTTGTTTAGAGCTAACTCATAATCATTGCTATGAGTACCTGCACCAAATGAAAAACTTGAAGCCAGAATCCATGCTAAAGAACTCAAATGTGGGATCAGTTTACATTCAACCTATCACCTAAATTTGGGTTGTTGGTCAATGGAGGAAAGTACTGTCATTTCTTATGTGATTGTGATTACTACAAAGCCCAACAATTCGAATACCTGGGATACCATTGTATCAAACCCTGGAAACTGTCAAACATTCCAATCAGGTACATTCTGAAATTTATTTTGGCAATTGGTCTTTAGTGGATCAGCAGGGGTCTCAGTACAATAGACTATTAGTCGCGATGCTGGCACTCTTCCACCATAATAAGTCATTAGTCATCACCAAATTTAGGAAATACCTTTACTAAATCATGCAACTTTATATTAAAAAAGTTACCATAGCAGGGGTTGGCAAGCAGCCCCCTAGCATTTCAAAAATATCTTTCTTTTAAAATTTTTTTGTTTAAAAAAGGAAAATAATAAGCTTTAGAAACACATTTGTGAACGCTTTAAAAATATATTAATCAAACGACAGTTAAACAGAATTCGAAAGAACTTTCTAGAATATTCAAAATGAAATTTAAACTTTTCGCTTGACAAGGTTGCCATAAAAACAGCAATCCCGAAAAAAGGGTTACCTCAGCCTGCCATAACTCACTTCTAGAATTGCACCCAAAAAAAAACGCTAAGGCCGTTGCCACTGCTATAAATGTGGACTGCAGCTGTACCGATTAATTTATTTATTCTTCTACAGTTAAAGTCAAAAATTCATTCTTCAAGAGTAACAGCTAAATCCAAACACAAAACAGAAGTAAAGTGGGAGAAGTCAACTTAGCATTTCAAGTATCTTTTACAGCTGATGCTAAAATAGTAGTAGGTAAGGGACGGGTGGAAAGATTAAGATCTTGAGACTCATAATTAAATATAATGGTCTATAACTACAATGCGGAATAAAAGAAAAAATGTAATGTTATATAACTACAAAGTGAAATAAGAAAAAATGCAATGGTCTATAACTGCAATGTGAAATAAAAGAAAAATTTTAAGTTGTATTTTTTTAAAAGCATTTATATATATTTTTAAAAAGCACACCTTAATTTCATTACAGAATGCCTGTTTCTGTAAGAGAGCAGCATTGTCGGTTTCAATTGCATAGTCCCAGGCAGAAAATATCTTATTACAAAAGACATGTTTGATTTCCCCAGCTGTATCAACATAATTCTTTTGATAGGAAGCAGTAATACTGAAAAATATTAAATTACACATAAGTAATGTACCAATGTCTGCTTGATTTTCATAGAAAATAAGAGCAGAGAAATATCAACACTACTTACCTTGAGCTTACTGCAATGAGATTAATAAAACAATTTACACCAATGGATAACAAATATGCTAATGGCATGTTATATGGCACATTTGGTATTGCTTCAAATACTTGATAGTTGTAGTGCCCGAAATAAAATAATGAGTCTGAAAACCATCCCTAGGGAATGAAGAAAAAAAAATCATTTTTGTAAGGAATATGGTGATTTAAAATGCATTTAAAAAATGTTAACTTATCATAACCTTTTCCAAATTAATCACAAGATGAACAAAACAAAAATTTCTATCCATTAAGAAATATCCAAAATTAACAGTACCTTATTCTAATCACACTAGTACAAAGTCTTACGCAGTAAATTAAAATAAAGCAAGAAAAATACACCTTAAGTAGAAAATCTCTGAATAAGAGTATAAACATGAATAAAAACTTTGCAATAAAGACAATTCAGATAGAAACACTATGTACAATTTCCCTAATACTTAAATCTAAACTTGTTAACAATCAAGTCTTTGACAGTTGCTTTTACTTCAAGGGAAAAACCCACAAAACTTATATTAAGTATAAAAAATAACTGAACATTTTTTTAATGAGATAATATTTAACGAAGAAATTTACTTACCGAACCTGTCAGCAAATCAGATGCAGAAAATGTCTCAGATGAGACAGTGGTGTGATTTGCGTGATCTAGAGATTCATATATCAACTGAGGAATGACAACAAAACAAAATGTAACAAAAAAATTCCATATATTAATGTACAAAAGCCATCGTAAGAAGATGAAATATGAAGCGACACCAGATCCAAATTTTCCCTGAATAGTCTTAATAGAAGAATGCCATGGTTCCAATAAATAGGATATGCTCTTAACTTCATATTGGAATTTGTCTAACGCCTACAAAAATAAATTGAAAGGAAAAATTTTAAATGTATTCGTTATTATATTTACACGTAAAATTATAAAACTTAAATATGGAATTAATGAAATATTTTTAAACAAAAATAAATATACTGCACAAAAATAATGATCAACTGATTCAAAATTGGTTAAATAATGATCAACTGATACAAAATTGGTGATTGGTTATTTTTGTTTCATAGTGCAAGGGCTAATTTGGCCTAACTGTAGCAAAGACACAACTTCAAGTAAAAAATGTTGTGAAAGGATTGATTTGAGTCTGGTTTCATGGTGCAAAGGTCATAGTTGTTGAAGTTACATCATTATTTTTCTTGGGGTGGGCAACTATTGCCAGTCAAACAAAATGATACTACAATGTTTGGTAAATCCAATGTTGGCTACTATCCATGTTTGGTAAATGTACAAATTTAAACTTCATTTCGAGGTTACTATCAACAAAGCAATTATTAATAGAAAAATATTTCACACAAGCAAAGTATTTCCTATTGTTTCTCAATTGCTTATTTTTGTCAGTGTTGTTACATTTATTTTATTTTATTTAAATCCCTTTATATAATCACTATAACCATCAATATTGACATTTTATACCTCCAAATGAAAGAAAATTAATCAGCATTTTGTGCATTTCTTACTGGTGTTAATTTTTATTTCCAATAAAGTGCAAGGTGAAAACTGTACACTTCAGACATGCTACAACAATTAAGAATTTGTATGTTCACTTCAATTTCATCTCATTCACTTGTTCAGAGATTATTTGGTATTTGTTTGGCGTCAATACATACTTTCGGTGATTATGCACTGCGATTTTTATCATCCAGATTTCTCATTGCCTTCTGTCAGTAGACTACTGAGAATTTTATTAGAACGGCAGGTTCATCAGTGTAATATTAGAAAAATTGTGCAGCTCCATTGCTTAAATCAAGTACAATTAAGCTAAGTGGAAAAAATAGTGAATGAATCGCGTAGTGGTTGATTTTATATTGCTTATATCAGTTTGCTAACATTGATCATTTTCAAATGTCTATTTCTGTTTCACATGTTTATGAAATACATATATGAATATGTGCATCACATTAATTTAAGAGTACTAGAAAAAGCCTTGAATATATTTTTCATACTTTGTATTCCCTTTTCAAATAAAAATCATGTTGATTATAGATAACAGAAGTGAAACTGTTCACTCTACAGATCCTAACATTTTCTAGTACCCTTAGCAGACATTACACTTTTCAAATACAAATTTCCAAAATTGAAACAGGCTATAGACAAGAAGAGCATTTAAAAAATATTTTCAATACTTAACAAACTTATTCACCATATTGTACCAACAGAAAATATAAATCCACATTACATGAAGAGTATCAAAATATGAATTGATATCATGTAGCTAATTTGTAAAACTTACCATAAACAATGCTAATTTAAATCGAATCCATGCACCTAAAGACTGTGATGCGATCTTTTTCCTCCTTTCAGCATCAAGTTTTTCCTTCACTTGCCTTTTAATGGTAAGACTTTGGTGCATCTCTCTTAAAGTCTTAATTTTTGCTTCATCATCAGCCTCAGGATCAGAATTTAAAACCTATAATGTCAGAGTTCATACAAAGGTTTGATACAAGAATAATAATTTTTTCATGAGAAATAATTCTTAACATTTTTCAAATGTGAATAGTTAAAAATTAAGAATAGGAAGTCCATGATCAATGGCAACTAAAGATTTTCCCTTCAATTGTCAAATTGTTCGACTTGTGCAAATTCAAATTTATTTTGTGGAAGTATTTAAACGCAGATAAAAGCCTGGACACTGAAAAATTTTAATATCCCTATTTAAAAGTAATAAAGCTTGTTTGAAAAAAATTAAATTATTAATAAGTCATTGTGTTAAACAAGAGAAAAAAGGTAGGAAAAATTCCAAAAAATAACTAAATCTAAAGTTTATTAAAAATGACAGTTCACAATCTCAGCTGTCAAAAAACTTTACAGCGGCAAAATACAATACATACATTCCGCAAAAACACAATTCAGTTCCGAGGAAAAAATAAATAAAAAATATTTTCAAATATATTTGAATGCCTTAAAATACATCGAGTCATAAATATATATTCATAATAGGTCAATGAGATTGGTTCCTTAAATCAGCTGGGGAATCATGTACTTACAGGCCTTGGGAGTGGGGAAAGGATTTTCAAAATGGTATGGATAAAGTTTTCAATTTGAAACAATTTTATGCCCTATAAACAAAAGGAATCTGACAATATCTACTTTAAAAAATGTCTTTAATTATACTACTAATAGTAAAACTTTGCAAACTTAGGATCTGAGCATAAAAATCAACTTAAATTGTTGAACCAAACCATTTGGTCAGTTTCATTAATTCTTTAATATTATGTAACACATTCTTTTCAAAACACATAAAACAATTGTTTTACAGTGCGTTCCAGTTAATTTCTAGTGTTTTTAAACATGCATTTAATTTCAAAACTCTGTATCCACAAAATATTGTATATGAATTAAGAATGAATTCTTGATAGTTAAATTGCTTCAATCTATTGATGAAATGAATGCAGTTTTACAATTACTTCAACTTTTGGAATTTATTCTCAATTGTTTCACCATTACGAAATGTTATCTGATTATTTTAATTTTCTGCTATTCGCCTTAAATTTTCTTTCAAAATGGTCTTATTTTATATTCATCCCTCACAAAATCATAGTTTTAAAGTGGGATTTTAACTTGTCAAAAATTTTGAAACTTACAGTTGGATTTCGTACAAATCTATGGAATCAAGGCAAAAAATTTGTTTTTCTTAAGATCTATAAATTTGTCTTTTGAAACACAGTTACAAATTTTTTGCTTTCGATGCTACAATGTATTTATTTTATACTTCACTGTAAGACCATAATTAAATCCCCCAATAGTTGTTTAAGACAAAATCAACCTTAAATACTTCCAATCTCATTGTTCTCCCCCCCCCTCCTTTATTCCCCTTAAGTTATACCACTCCACAAATCCTAAAACATTTTAAGAGTTTGCTAGAAGTTACAGTTCCAATTTGTTCGATACCACTCAAACCACCAACAAGTAGGTAATATATCACATACTCTGCACATGTGGTACAAGGTAAGTAGGTCAAACGAAGCAAGCTTTGAAATATCGGTTTCAAGAGCACAAGTTGCTTTAAAAATAAGTAAATAAACAAAATTTCAAACACAGGCACAAGTGGTCCAATATGCGATATCTTTTCAAGGCTAACATCATAAAGCCTAATTTATTTTTACATTATGGGACACACTAGTGAATAATGCTAGTACTTCCTCGCCTGGCTTAGTTAAAAAGTGAGTCATGGCAACTTAATTCTAGAATACATTTAAACTCGTATTTCTTTTGCCACTCACTTCTGTGCTGATGATGGTAGACATCTTGCTCCACCAAAATGGCCATTAACGATGTTTTACAATGCTGAAGCTTCTATTGGATTGACCAAGTTTTTAACTTATGATTAGTCATTGTTTTGAAGGTTTTTATAATTTCTACCATGATAAATTCTATTTTCACACCAAATTATGTTTTTGTGTTCTTTTTTAGGAAAAATTAATTTTTAATTATATAATATTTTTCTTGTCCTCTATTTTCCTATGCTTCAGGCAGGCCTATGAAGCTCTGTCAGAATGGCCCTATAGTACATTTCATGATTTTCCTAAGATCCTATGTCATTACAGATCAAGAGAATAGGTTTTAAAGTTGTAAAGCAAAGTTATATTTACTTGATAAATCTTTTCAGCTCCAATACTCATGTGGTGTGAATTTAGAGTAGCATTTTTCAACTGAAGAGCTCGATAGAGGGTATCTTTTCTTCGTACAGTACTTATTTTATCAACACGTTCTCTTGAATCCTCCTCAAATAATTCATCTGTGTGCAAAACATTTATAATAATAAGTAACATCTACAGCACAAATAAAGTATATGAAAATTAGTTAGACCAATAACAAGCTTAAAACATAAATATTTACAAGAGCTAAATTACAAACATTTTCGTTTTATATTAATGCATCTTATAATTATAGTTTTGCAATTTAACTTTGATTTTGGGATGTATGCATTTGATATTCAATCTGTTAAAACAATTGTATAAAGACAGTTTGGCATGGAAATTGCTTGTGTGACTCAATTCAGTGGACAGTTAGGATTGTAGGTCACTATCTTACAATAATGGACCGGATGGCAGCGGATTTGCATAAAATCCAACTACTTGTTTAGGGGTGTTGTTCGTGGTATGGCCTGGGACTTTTGCATGTTGTTCCTGGTAAATTTAACGCTGATGCCTACGTAAACATCTTGGACAATCAGGTTCTTCCTACACTCCAATTTTATGAAATGAACAAATGTTACTTGCAGAACGACAATGCTCATGTCATGTTGCAGCCCGTCAAGCAGTGGTATCAAGATATGGATGTAAAATGTCTTCCCTGGCCTGCTCAGTCCCAACGTAAACCCCATAGAACATTTGTGGGACGAGTTAGAACGGCAGTTACAGACGAGAGAACCACGTCTGAAATCTACAACTGAGCTGGCGACATTCGTGCAGCATGAATGGACACAAATACCTAAGGCTGTGTATTAAATACATGTTGAAATTATGCCCAGAAGGATTCCTAATATAATTACAGCACGTGGGGGACCATCCCTTTTTAAAGCATGTATTATTTCCCTTATACCATCACATCTTGCTGTCCGGTTCATCATTGTAGAGTAGTGTATATCTACCTTAGCAGAATTCAAACTCAAAAAAATTGTAAAAATCCCAATTTTTAAATGGTTTTAAAAATTTACAAAGACAATACTAATTGGTCGAATCTTTGTGATTAATTTGATTGTGAATAACCTTTGTGGCCAATGCCGTTCTACTTTAAGTCTCCAATTAGGTGCAAGGTTAGTTGCTTTTTATTAGTGTTTCTACAGCTCACTCCTGGGATCATAACCAATGTTGGACATCCATGAACACTTTGACATCACTTTAATAGCAAAGGGTGTTACACACTTACAAGCCAAAAGTCATGAGATAGCAGTAAATAAATTTATAAATGATGCCAGGTTAAAAGGGTATAGAGTCAGATGGTCATCAGTGCTGTGTGTTGGACTCTTGACTGTCTTATCAAATGTTTAATAAAGTGACAATGGCTACCCAAAGAGAATTAACCAAGTTCAAACATGGAATGGTGGTTAAAGCTTCATGCATGGAGCATAGCCTTTTGGAAATTGTTGAGACTTTGAAGATTCCTTACTCCACTACATCAAGGATATATTGTCAACAAGGGACAGCAGAGTCTGGCCACATCTGCTGAACTATCGAGACCAGTGACGCCGGAGCTGAAACGCCTATGAACGTCTGGCACAAACGAACAACATTGCATAAAGTGACTGCCACATTCAATGAGGGGCCCACTAGAGGCATGTCTGTGAGGTCCTTTCAGCAAAATTTGACGTTGGTAGGATAGAGCAGCAAAAGGCTGAGACCACATTGATGAGACCCTAACAGATCCTGAAGAACTGTTTAAAATTAATCTTTTATCTTATGATCGATACAATTGACAATGCACCAGTCACTTGATTTGAACAACATCTAAACAATTCCTAAAAAGCCCCAATTGATAAAATCTTGTGCAAATTTATAGAACAGTTAACTGATGGTGAAAATGTCACATATCTGGTTGTAAACTGACTGAAGAACTGTTAAGCCAGAATCCATTATTAAAAGATTCTGAATCAACAGAAACGTTATAAGTACTTCAACTTATTAAACAAAATAGCTGGCAGGATATTTTATGGAACTTGTGGACAACACTTCCAAGTTTTTCAAATTATACCTATCTGAGAGTAAAGGTGAACAAAGTTTTAGTAAATTAGAACTTATCAAAACTTTTTTACGTTCGATTATGTGTCAGGAAAGGCTTATGGATCTTGCAGCTATATCCATTGAAAATGATATTGCACAAAGTATAAATTATTCTACCTAATACAGAAATTTGCCACTACTAAATCGAGAAAAGTGACCATAAAGAATGTTGAATTTTCCATGTAACTAAGATCTGCTGTTTAATAAAAATCTACATATTGAATAAAGGTTGTTTACTTATTATAATTCCTAGTATGTATAGAAGATTATCTGAAATTTATGGTGTGGGGGTACAACTAGAAGATTTCGTACCACCTAAAAAATGTTCTAGTGCCGTCACTGCGTGGAGAATATCTTTGATATGATCGGAAGAGCCATTTGTGCATAACATCCAGTATCTACTACAACTACGCAATAATGGGTGGCTAACCAGACTCCTGGACATTTCTGCCAGCTAATTGAGTTCATGCCAGTTCATCAAGTTGTTGCATTGAGTTCAGTGATTATACATTATGAAAAATTGTGTAGCAGAGTACTACAGAGAACTGCCGCAACCTTAGATATCAGTAATAGGGAGTGAAGTTAGATGTTAGTTTCGGGTGTCACTGCATCATAAATCATTACAGGAGACTAAAACCAGCAGCTTATTTCTACAACTTAAAAACCTATTACTGTGAAATGCTTGTAGGTAATGATGAAGTTTTTCAGGACAGAGTGATGAATACTTTTTAATACTACAATTCATGGCTGTACACTTACTTTCAGATGCTTCTCAGACCTGATTGAAAATAAAACAACAAATGATAGTACACAAACTATGTTGCATTCTAATACTGCTATGCAATGCTATACGTGTCTCGATTAAAAGTTTATAGAGTTAACTAGAACTTCACCTAGATGCCTGCTTGGAAGCTGAGATATCAAAGCAGTGGACATTCTATTCTCTGTTGGTTGCACATATCCAAACTCATCTTCATCAGGATCATTTCCACCTTGAAAAGCCGGAAATAAAATATTAATTTCCTTACAGAATTCTATAGTTTTATATTAAATAAAATTAGAAGAAAACTGAGTTAATCAAAATACAAATACATAAGCATGAGATATTTTGACTTTGAAACATACAAAATAAAATTATTATGAAATACACAAACCATTATTATTTAAGATCAGTGTAATAACTCATGGAAACAAAAAAAATCTTCTCATACAAATTTACATGCATTAAAACATGCAATACTATTTAAAAAATGATTTAATAGTAATGACAGAAATAACAGAATAGAAACTAAAAGATTTAAGGACAATTTTGTCAAAATGTAATCTGAAATGTGAAAATATTGAATCATGTATGGGAATGTTCAATACGAAAAACTGAAAAGTTCCATAAGTGGGGAGGGAAATCATAATCATAACTTTTTGTGTTTATCATATTGTGGATGTTTGGAAATGAACATATAGTCAATGATGTGAGAAAATAAAGTACAACTGTCAATGTTAAATTAAATCCATTCTAATACAGAACAATAGTTCATTTATTTAGGAATTTTAAATATTAATTCAGTCAATTAAGATTGTGTACAAGGCCACAAGAAATTGAGAATTCTCATTGAGATTCGGAAATATGTAACAACTAAGCCTCGTTAAATAATTTTCATGTTTTCAACAAGCGTTTTCATTTAAAAGTTAACCTCTAGATGTGCCACATACAAAACCTATATTTCTAAAGAACTTTCTAAATTCTTGAATTTCCATTCATCCTTGAATCATCCATTGATAATTTCTATTGGTTACTTCTCGATAAAAACTTGCCAAATAACAGAAAGAAAATTTTTTATAAAAATAAAACAAATAAATTATATCAACTGAAATTAATATTCATAGCGTTTCAAAAGAATAAATCGTTTCCAGTCTTACGCTCATTAAGAGCTGTTTCCTCATACTCCCTAGAATTTTGCCGTCTCCTACCAGCAGCCATAATAAAGATTTCTTAAGTACCTGTAAGAAAATAAGGAAATTTTAACTCATAGTGAAAGAATATAGTCAGGTAACGAAAAAAAATCGTTCACTCAAAAGTTACTTCAGTAATTAGAAACTCTGTTAGATGGACATTAAAAATCACAACTTTATATTTATATTCTTTAAAAAGCTTTGCAATTAAAAAATTTTAGTGGTAACATCTCTAGTTGATCCTGGTGGCCCTATCATGTGGACTGTGGCTATCCGAGAAACTTCCTACTTATTTCTGAAGCAATTATTTTTTCTTCTGAACTAGGTAAAGGTCTTTTAAGAGATTCCAATAAACAGGCAATAAATTACAATAAAGTGTATGTAGTATCAGGCTTAGAGGCAACCTTGATGAAATTTCTTTTGGAGTTCTTTTCTGAAGATAATTTTAAATCAGCAAAAATTGGATGTGCATGTAATAATTTAATTTCCAAGTACAAGAATAATATTGATATAATATTATACCTCCCTCCAAATACATTATGTGCCTTACAGCCCTTAGATCTTGGGGTTTTCACGCCACTGAAAATGATGTAGAAAGGAATTTTAAAATGATGCTACTGGGAAACTGACTTGCAGAATGTTTCCAAGGCCCATTCCCATATCCATTAAAATAGTTAGATGAATAATTAAAATATCACTTTGTATTTTTGTAAGTAGAGGAAAGGAGGTTAAGGATTTTTTTTATGTGGTAATATTAAGCCATGCTACACCAGACACAAGACATACACTATCAAGCAACTAGCATGCTCATACACAAGGAAATTTTTACACACATAAATACACCCGGGCCCAGGTGCAGAATTATATTCAGTGTTCTGCAACACAACTCCAAGTAATTGCAACTGTTCTGCAGGCGTTTTGACCGAATTTTGAAAACCGCAGTAAAATCAAAAACAGACTAAAACACAATTATCGGCTAAATATGTATTGCAAATCTTTTAATAAAACATCAAAATTAATTACTTTATTTAAAATCAAGACATGCTTTCAGAATTTGCAATTCTGTCTATAACTTTCGAAATGAAATAGTCATTGACACAGATCTGTTGTTTTTTTGGTAATTTGATGGTTATGTGGTAATTTGAGGCAGTGTAGGAAGGTTGTTCCATAGCTTGCAAAGAAAAAAGGTGTAGCAAGGAGTGCGCTTTGCACTACAGAGCATCATAATTTATGATTTTAAAAAAATCCTTAAAAACATTGATAAAATTAAGGAAAAATCGCTCAGAGGAAAGGGGAAAAACAATTTGTTCACGGAAATCGCAGCCAAAAAAAACATGAAAATTGAAATTCAGCAAGAAAAAGCTAAATTCACATTCAGGTTCTTAAAAGAAAAAAAATACAGATTACTTTTTAGAAATTTGAGATTTTGAAAAAATAAAGTGAAAATTGAATACATCGATTTCCAGATAGCAATCTCAGAAAATTAGGTTGAATTTGAGTTTTTGTAGTTGCTAAATTTTACCAAGTTGCCATCTTATTGGCAATGCAAACCAAATACCATATTCACTCTTGCTGGCAAAACCAGTGCTGGAAGCAATGTAATGAAATGGGAGATTTCATACATAGCACGGCCACTGGCACTGATCTCAGGAAATGAAATGCTGGCATGTTCTCATTGGTGATCAGCACACCTCGCTTACCTGCACCTGTTAATTTACTTGAGTAGTAACATTTTCTCAGAGCAATAAGTGTTTTTTGGATTATTTTTGTATCTGTTCCGAAATTAAGTAAATCGTTCCAAGTATGATGTTGCCGCTGTTGTTGAACTTGAGAAACTTCAAATTTGTTTATGGGATAAGACAGCATATAGCTTCAAAGTTTGTAAATTGGTGCAGTTTGTCCATTTTTGGATCTTGCGCCATTAAACCCACCATCAAAGATTTAAAAACAAAAAATGTGAAAAGTGTACGAGTACTTAGAAGTTTTGCAGTCTGTCAATCTCTAACAGTCAACACGGAACGATCATGAAAGCCACTCTCCCATTATCATTCTATTGTTTGACAGTTTTAGAATAATAGTTTGATGGTTTTAGATTACGTTTTACAAGCAAACAAAATTAAAACTCAAACAGAACCATCACAACATTTGTCAAATATTTTGTTCCTCAAAAAAAAACTGTAAACAAATTTGTTATTTTTTCGGTGTTAACGTTAAATCAGTTCAGATAAAAGAATGTTTCTTTGTGAATTCATTCAAAATCATCTATGGGTGACAAAAACTGGAAGTTACTTATTTTCTAACAATCTATCATGCATCTAACATGCGACTTATACAAAACATTACAAAACTTGAACGAAGAACTCAAAGTCTATTATTTTATTTACTCATATTTTATTAGTACTCTGAGCATATAAGTTTACTTACTTTCAAAATCAATTATACAACAATGCTTTTTAATAATCTCAATGTGACTTATATTTACGGCAAAATCACTTTCCTACAAACTGAGAAAAAATATGTATACATAACATTGTGAAAGTGAAACCAATTCATATTTGGTATCTCAGCCCAACGATAATATTCCGACAAGATAAGAATTCATATTTTTTCCAAGAAAATACTTGAAGTGCAGATTCAAATTGTTTTGTTGGAACGGAAACAAAAGCTTAAAAAAATCAAGCGCTTCAAAATCTCTCCTGAAAACTTCAGCTATACTAAACAAAACAAAAAGTACTACACAAAATTATTTGATGATGTCACGTGACAAAAGTTACTCTTTCTTAACCAATCATAGCCTGCATTAAACTGGATTTTGCGAAAGGATTTGTGCGGTTCTGCTAGATTCGATCAAAGTTTATCAGTTGTCACTTCGCTTTCTTTAATTGTTCTTTGATTAGTCTTGAGTTGAAAAATATTTGTAAAATTTTCTCATCTCATGGTGACGATGAGCCATTTAAATTCGATCTTACATGTGATACATTCTAATTTTTCCAAAGAACCATGACAGACATATTTAACGAAACAGAAAAATATGTCTGTCGTGAGTTAAAAAGTTTCAACTCAACTTCCTACCTATTTTTTAAGTTCTGATTTGTGCGAAATTCGAATTGGAAGTTTCCGATTTCCAAATCCTTTCGTTTTTGTTGTCAGTGGTGAATAATAATACATTTAATGGTAATACATTTGCAGATAATTTTTAAACAGTAAAATATTTATTTGCAGGGGAAAAGGTTCTCTTTTTCTCTCTTGGTAAAATTTCTCTAAAAAAGTTTAGTGTACAGTAAGTGCAAAATGTATCGCCGATAATATTCACAAAACGTCTATTTTTCGAAACTGGGGAACTCGTACTTTGCAAAGTATGTATTTATGAAGCAGTTGGTTTTTGGCCCAAAATACCCTGGTTGGTGACATGGAACCCAGTCAATTGAGAGTCCTCCAAGTAAGGAAGCTAGTTATTTTTTGTTTTAAGAGATCATTCTTGAGAAGAAGCAAATTTAACTTATTTGTATGAAATGACATGCGTCCTTTTGATAGACTAATTTATTTTCGATATTACTATTAAACTTTTGAAGAGAAAATTTAAAATTCTATTTTAAATCAAGTCTTTTTATAAAAATCACTGAGTTTAAATTATGATTTTACTCAAGCTCTGATTCAAATAAACTTGACCTGAAAATAAATTTTTGAAATGATAAAAGGTGTTCAACTGATTTGTTATTTTTGTCCAACTTCAGAGTTCTAATTAAATTATTCTAGTACAACCTATATATTTAGTAACAATAATTCCAAGTAAGCCTTTTTTAATCTCTTTGAAATACAAATCGTTTTCATAACTGTATTAATGGAAACAATATCTCTTGTTAAATATGTATGTATCTACAGTGGCTCCCAAAAGTCTTCATCCTCAAGTGAAATCCTAATTTAACGAATACTGCATATAATGTCATTTTTCATTGGTCCCAAATAATTTCCTATACTTTTAATGTTAATATATTATAATTAACGTCAACACACACACACATTTTGAAATATTTCCCGTATTTAACGGGTTTTTTCAACGGGGAGAACTCAAGCTATTTTTCCATAGTGATATAGCTTTCTACCATAGTCATTCTTTTCAAACAAAAATCACCATCTATGCGTCAGGTCGGGTACTTATGGGACTACCCTCGTAGGTTAGGTTACAGTGTGAATACAGCAAGATGTAGTCACTATAATTATGTTTTCGCATATATGCGTGTGAAAACAGGTGAGAATGCAAATAATAATATTAAGATTATTTGACTGCAATATTTCGTGGATTTCATTAAGACACATGATGAACGTACTTGGATAACCCTGTCAATTTTGTTAAGTTGGGCTTTTTGCTATTTCTGTAGGTAATTTTGTATTTGTTTAGTGAAGTGATATGCAATGTTAAGTTTTTACGTACTTGTCGACTATTTCGTTTAGTACTTTTTAATGTACCATTTGAGTTTTATAGTAAAATTTTAAAAATTAATTTCATATGCAACGAATCTTTTTATTATTTTCTGTAAAACGTTTAGTTGGGAAAAAACATGGTATATGAAGGCATACAAGCAAATGATATTTCGTCACATGTTTGCATTCACTCTATAAGTAATAGTTAGTGTACAGTTTGAAATAGTTAGTATACAAAAAGAAAACTGTCACGATTTTTGCTTTCTCTATGGCTCGTCTTTACAATACATGAGTTACTGATTTTAAAAAATCGGCTGCAGATCTCGCTATTAATTCTTGTAAAGATTTTAAAAAGTATGAATTAACATGTGAAATTAAAAGATTTGAAGTAAGGACTCTTATGCAAAATATAGAAACTGCATCTCCACTTAATATTCTACAGGCTTTTCGTGATTTTTGTTTGAGTCTTTCTCAAATATCAATGTCATTCTTCGAATATTTTCTCTTCCCTTTTCTAATGCAAGTTGAAATTAATAAAAAGTTTTTTTAGATCAACTATCCGACAAGAATTATTATCCAATCTTTCTATTATTTCAATACATAAAATACAATATCATTAAAAATATTAATTATGATGATGTAATTAAATGTGCTAAAATGAAAGCCAGAAAATGCAATTAAAATAAATCTATTGTAATGCATTTGTGTTTTATTATTTTCCCAAACCTAATTAATTAAGGGGCCTAAATGCAAATTCTTGCAGAGCACAGGAATGGCTAGTTTTGGCACTAGTAAATATTGTAATGTTTCGGTAAAGTAGTAGCTACTTAGTAGGATATCTTACAGCATCCATAAAAGCTTTCAAATGTCTGATTATAGAGTTCACTAGATTTTTTTTAATTTCTGATTCAATGTTTCTTCATTCATTACTGCTTTTAGTTCGCTTTTCATTTTAATGCAGTATCTTCATTTTCTAACTTCCAGTTCTCTCCACATGTGTTCTATGGGTTTAATCCGCCGACTGAGGTGATGTTTTCTGAACTTCTGGATTATTAGAGAGACGAAAGTTGAGAGCTGTGTGCTTAGCATCGTTATCTTGATAAATAAAAAAAACAAAAAAAATTGTTTACAATACCTACATTTTTGGCTGATAATTTTAAGTTGTCTTTTAAAATATTTAAATAAAGAGCATTATTCCATCATTAAATACCAAATTACCAAGTTCTGATGCTGACATGCAACTCACACAAGGACACCACCATGCTTTACTGTTCCAACTTAGTTCTAGGGATTAAGTTTGTCATTTTTCATCATACAATTATACATCCATCGAAACCAAGAGGTTAAATTTGCTTTCATCTGCAAATACAAGATTCCAAAACGTTTCAGGTTTTCCAAATTTATCATTGATTTTGCGAATGAAAACCTAAGCTTTCTATTTTCCGCACTTACAAAGAATTTTCTTAGGACAGTACACCCATTTAATCCAGCTGATCTGAGTACAGTTTCAGATGAATTTGAAGTAGAAATTTTTTTAATAAATTCTGTAGAAATGTTTATAACACTCAAACGTATATTTTTCACAAATTTTCTAATGTAAAAATCTTTGATCATGTTGAGCTAACTTTGCCAGATGACCTTTTCTTACCTGGGTTTGAGTACTTTGTACAGTAGTTCAAAAGGTGGAAGACTTTTTTTACTTTTGATAAGTGATTTGACTATTGTGGAACTTTGGTGTTTGTTCTTATTAGATTATTTTTGTAAAAAAAAACTAAGTATTCCCATTTTAGCATTTCAAGCCTCTTAAAAACACAAATCTTATTTATTACTTGTTAAATTGTGAAAATATTTATTTTTGTGATTAACAATGCAAATTTAATGCAAGCATTAAATTTCTATTAAATAGGGAAAACTAATTAGTGTAAAAGTCAGAAGCTGGTGATATGACTTAAACCATTTGCCATATTTAACTTCAATTATTATTATTTTTTTTTAATATTGATTTCTTTAATATCTTCTAATATCAGGATTCTTAACTTTTTTTTATCCAAAATAAAGGCCATACTTACTCATATGCCACCTTTAAGCTAAATTATTCCATTATATGTTTCTATTATTCATTATACCATCACCATCATAGTGAATTCATTCGTAATTTTTGTTCATTTTCAAAATTCGCCTCAAATTAATCTTTAAAGAGTTTATTTTTTGCTGATAAGAATTTCAAATAATTTTTTTGTTCCTGACTACTGACCTTTTCAGCATCGGTCAAACTGCCAGCTGTTTGTAAGAAAGCACCCAGTGGGCAGTTGCTAATCCTAACTGGGATAACCAAGCATCCATATAGTACTAACAAACCAGAATTCAAACACAGGCCAGGACCTACTGGGTTGGCAGACATTCGCTATGACTACCCTGCCATTTGGTGCTATGGACTAGCCTACTCAATCTGGTTAGAAATATGGCAAAGCCTGAAATAACCCTTGCAATTGACATAAATGGGAACCATCAATCTTTTTACAGGCTTCATGTTGTAAAAAATTCATATGATGCATAATTTTTTTTAGTCAAAAAGTAGTGAAGAGAGCAACAGTGAAGCTGTGGAAAGTGAAAAACCTATCGGAATATATGACAATGTTCTCCATTGTGACTCTTCTGTTCTTGCTTCTAAGATTAGAAAAGTTGCACCATCTATAACTTTCGATAACCGGAAAAGTTCAGTTGCCAGTGTCATGGAAAAGGAATTGAAGTCTTTGATAAAAAAGAAAAGAACTGTAGCTAATTCATTCAAGAAAGTGAGACTGACGGAAGATTCTACTGAGGTAAGAAACATGGGAAAATATCTTTTAAAGACTTAATAACAATTGATATAATGCCATCACAGGAGTTTTTAAAATGTATTCCACAAGAAAAAAAGAAATGACTGCTATTTATGTTAATGTGTGTTCCTAAATAGTCTTTGAGTGTAAAAGAAATGGCATTGCCCTCTATGCTATCTACTGTGTTTAGTTTTAATAAAATTAAATTCGATACATTTTTCAATGCTCACTCTTAAATTTAAAATGACATTTGATGATTTCTATTTAAGTTGAGAAATTGTTTATATATATAGATATACAGTATACACATAGTAACTATTTGTTATGAAAACAGTAAAACTCAAATACAAAATTGTTACATTTTACTTAAAAGTCCAAAGCAACTTTATATTTGAGAGACCAATTTTCATATCGGTATGAAACAACATCCAACTACATTCAAATTGATGCTTTATTATTCTGAAATATTACTAACTAGCCACTGTGAGGCCAGCACAGCATTGTGAGTGACAATTCTTTTTGTGGGGTCAGGTGTGACCACTGCTCGCTGACACTCGCCATACCCCAGTGATTGCTACAAACTCCCATTTGGTTTACTTCGCAAACAAACTATCACATGCAACGTCATGATGGCCTCGAAGTGGCTATTATCAACAACGTAAATCAAAACATGCTAGAATAAAAAAACTTGGCATTCACCAGCAAGCTCGACACCAAATGCTGACGTCAGTGGTAGAAAATCGTAAAATTTGTTCCTTTTGTCATTCGAGGTTCAGGTGATGTCACATTCCAGAGAAAAGAAAGAATGGTGAAAAAAACTAATAAATTAACTGTAAAATGTTCTAGATTAATTTTAAAGTTTGGGCGCTATAGAAAAATTGCAAAAATTTGGACTACCTGTGTGCCAAATCTCATTATTGTAAGTGACATATATGCATCAGGACACTGTAGCGTAGGACGAACAATTCCTTTTATAATAGTAGAGATTATATCCAGCAACGCGATACTAGTGGCTAAAAAAAATACTTGTTCAGTCACACTGAAATTAGTTATTCTTTGTAACTGATCTTAGTAATTTTTTTTAACTTGGATTTTTATATTTAGGATATCTTTTTGATGGAGTTAAATCATAATTTTAATACTTGACAACCACTTTGTTAATTCCCGATGTATTAACTACATGATACGATGTTATGGCAGCAACCTCTGCCATAAGAGGAAGAGAGCAAAGTGAGACTTGATACTGTATAGTTTCATCTGCGCATGCATATGGGCTCGCCTGTGATGGTACGGCTCAGCATCTGTACCAGGTTATGAATCATAACAGTAGGCATGGAAATAAGCTGCGTACGTCTACAATTCCTTTCAGAATCCATAGTTTCTTTTCAGTTAATACAATATGTATAATGCAAATACATACACATCCCCCCAAACTAAATCAACTTCTATAAAAAATATGAATTTGAGGATTACATAAACATATAAAAACTCAATGTGTATAAAACGCCAAATTAATTGCATGCTAAATTCTTAATGTAATAATCCAATTGAGTTACAATATTTATATTTGCATGTGATTTCTTGGATAAGCACATCGCATTCCAGGAATCAGTCTTTGAAAGGCATACCTTGAACCATTCTTTCAGTTTTAATCACTTAAATCAGTTTCAGTTAGGTGTCCATATTTTTATGCCATTTTTGAAAGTCGGTTACTATTGCAGCAGTTTCAACATTTGACTCAATGTACAAATCTGATTCTTTTTGCTCTTTGAAAAACAGTGCCATTTGATTAGATTACTTGTGCTACTTGCTCTGTGAAGTTGTCACATCAATCATTAGTATTAGCTGTTGATGTTGGCTGCAAAATACTTTTCAAGTTCTGGAATACACTAAATGTTTTCAAGTCAAATAGCTTTGTTCCTTTTCTATCTGGTAATGCAATATGGACAGTACCTTTCCCAATTATTTCAGTGATCTTGTTGACAGCTAGTTTCATGAATAAGTTTATTTCCAGAAAAGGCTTTTGTTTTTCTACATATGAGAGATAGCTTCACTCTCCAAACACCAGGATGTTTGCTTTCTTCATTCGGCATTATGGGAACACGCTGAATGGGAGTATTTGTTAAGCACTTAAGTGATTATGTAAGCTTCTTGTTTTGAAGTGGCATCCTTTATGTCAGCTATTTTATAGCAAAATTCTGAAACTTGTCTTACTTTTGAACAGTAGTTACACCTTAAAGTTTGGAATAAATATCCTGTCACACATGTTTCGGCTTTCATAAGGAAGGTTTCTTCACCCACCCTAATCTCGTCGACTTTTTTATAAGAATCATAAAACTGATATGAAAATAATAAAATTTATTTGTTCCAATTAAGTTTTTATACAAATGCATGTGCATCAAATAGTTAATCCTTAAATAGAAAAATTTTCACTTTCACAAAAATACTTTTTTGCTGGTTAAAATCCTAAATCTGTTTCTAACCTACAAATATGACCATTTCATTTCCTGTGATTAGTTATTTTACTATATTCTGCCCTTAACTGATCAGTTAAAGACTGGCTTGGATGATTTGTCCAGGAAATATGCAGTCTACTGCATTTTTCCAGGTGAGAAAGATTTTGGATTGTCTGAAGTAAAATGTGCATTTTGAAACTCAATTTAATGATTTAAAAAACTGAATTAGACCTAGGTTTTCGTAGCATGAATTCAATGCTTTTTTTTTTTCCTGTCATTTTGTAGGAAAAAAATTTTGATTGAGTTATATAGATTGATTGAATTTTAGGAAAAGAATGCAAGTTATATTTTGTGTCTAGGTGGTTGTATAGTGAGAATTCTAAGAAACTCATGATGTATACTTTTGAACTAAAGGTTTGCATATCCTTGGCTTTATTTATCAAAACAACATATTTTTCACATCACTATCATCCTTTTCTAGACAGATCTCTAAACTTTTAGTTATCATTTAAACATGTATCATCCTATGTGCTTTCAACTACAACTGAAAACTAATGGCAATCATATTATGATATACAGAGTAGATTTCATGGTTTATTTGTAGCAGTTTACTATATTATAATTGAAAAAAACATCCATATTACTTTGAAATAAACTCCTTGTCTAATGCCACATTACTTTTTTATTGAAAACTCTACCCATCCCTTAGGATAACCAGCCTCCCTAGAATTTCCTAGTGAGCCTGTTCATCTCTTGCTATTTTGTAACTGTAGTTAATTTCTATTTTAAGACCCCTTTTTGTTTTAATGCTTTGATTTATAATATTTAGGTTATTGTGGATAATTTGGAGACAAATAATGATATTGATGAAAATAAAATAAAAAACTTTCCTGTGTCAATACAGGAGAAACGAATTCATAGGTATGTAATTTTGACATTAGTTTGTTTCATTAAATTTATTTATATTTTATTTGTGCATGTGGTAAGACACTTCTAGTATTCTAATAATAGGCTAAATGTATTTTAATTTATTATTTAACTGCAATTCTTATTGGTATTTTAAATACTGTTGCTCACCTTGGACCTTGTTCCATAAAACTCAAATCAACCAACCATGTAGAACATTCCATGTAAAATTACGATATGTTTAACAGATTATTCGAATACTAGGATCAAATCTAATATATTTATACATATCAAACCGTCCTGCCATAAGGCATACGGTATAGTTTGGGTTGTGAGCAACCCTGCCCAGCACATGCATTGTCACCTTTGTTTCTCAATATTACAATACTATTACACTTACTATCATGGGATGGGCTGTAATAGATCTTCCAGTCTTATTTCAAAAAGTCGATTTGCTATGATCTTAAGGCCTTATCAAATATATATCATAACAGTTTAATAATCCGATCAATTGATTCATACTTGTAATGGTGGTCTTTGAAAAGAATTTGTTTCAGACCTAAGTTTGGCAACTTTGAGTTTTGCAAACACTTTATTAAGTATTTTTTGTATCACTTCAAAGAATTCATCACCAAACAATAACTAACATAGAAATAAAATTTTTAAAAAGTATCCTTAATTAAGGTTCCAAATGCTATATATTTTTAAATATAGAATGAATTTTATCCAATTTGTCATTCATTCTATTGGCCAAATTTACTGTTTAAAACAATTTCAGTACCTAATGTTAAATCTATGTGATCTTGTAATAATCTAAAACACTAAATAGGATTCAATTAAAAGCGAATGTCACTAAAAATGCAACATTTTAAGAAAAATAAAATACTTAAATCTTATATAAGTATGTGATGCTACTTTTTTATTCTGATTTTGACTGTCATTTCAAATACTGAATTAATTTAAGGAACAGCGTACCATAAAGTTACTTATAACATGTTAAGGTAGGTCAGTTTTTCAAATTAGCTAAAAAAGGGTAGTTTAATTTTGATACATGAAATGCAGTTTGCTATTAAACTTCAATTCATTTTTAAACAACTATTATGGTCCTTTGTGTCCTGCTCTTTCTCATTAACGGTAGCAAGTATTTTGGTCAATTGAGCAGACTGTTCAATTATTTCTTTTCAATTTGCATCTTTCTTGCCAAAATTGAAAATATTTGTACAGTGTGATTCTATTACTGTCGTTACTTCCTAGGGAGAGCATATTTATTCCACCAGTGTCATGGCAACGAAAGGTAATACATTTATTCTTTAAATTTTAAATAATTGTGTTCTGTTCTCTTGTTTATATTTAAAATTTAGTTCTCTATATAAATAAGAATGCTGTATTTGTTGAAAGAATATTTTAATTTAACCATTTTGTGTCCTGTTTAAATGTCAGTTTTTCATAATATTTTCCATCCAGGTTGTTATGATTTGAATTACAGCAACTGTACAAGAAACAAACTTTAAAAGAGGCATTCATAATCACTCCAAAACTCAAAATCAACTTAACATGTATACGATTTGCATTGAAAGAAAATTCTAGGAATTATAAATATGTCAAAAAATAGGGAGAAAAAAAGCTGTTTTCCTGACATTCAAATGATATATGCATCTTTCTGTGAAAGGAAAATTGTTCTAGTCATTTTTTCAGTTAATGAATTCAATCTGTATAAAACCTACTGATTCTGCTTGTTTGAAATGAAACCCATCAATTACAACAAATAAAAGAATGAACAGTTTCTTTCCTAACAGTCGTAACCCTGATTTCTTTCAGCTAAAAATATCTGCTGCGCTATTCTACTCGAAAGTGGGTGAATTTCACATATGGAAAGAGCATCTGAAAATAATAGAAGGTGCTCATAAAATTATCAATTCCTTTTCTATCTCATCATAATTTTAAATTGCATAACAGCTACTTTTAACTTATGTTATTATATGTCTTATGCAGTCTTCAAAACATTTTTTAAATGCAATTTTTTAATCTATGTACCTTTTGTAATAATTATTCACTAGTTTTACTTTTGTACAGGTCGATTTGGAGCTGGTGTTGTGTCCTATTTCCTTTTTATAAGATGGTTATTAACCATGAATCTCGTCATCTTTTTCATGAATTTCATTATTCTCGTTTTCCCTCATATGATATTTACAAGTGTGCAATTTCCCAAACATAATGTTTCAACTTTCAATGAATCATGGTTTCCAAAGTTCTACAACTTAGGTTATGCTAATATAAATGGGAAAATGTTACGGGTAAGTTTTAAAACATTCTGTGTATGAATATTCAGTTTTATGTACATAAATGCTTTAGATATTTAAGCAAATTAACTAGTGTTTCATCCTGAAATCAAATATTACTATGTAATTTTTCTTAAGTTATAAATTTCAATTACCTTACAAACATACAAAATACTTTTTTGTCTATAAGGTAAAAAAAAAAAAAACTTGATTATCTTGATTGGTTTGGGTCAAAGCCCCAAAAAATAGTGTTATTCCAATGTAAATACAGTACAACTCGTTTATAACGAGCCCTCATTCAACGAGGAAATCAGAAATACTTGGTTGGTACAATGTTAAGTCTTTGGGAGCATAACTCGCTTTTAACAAGCAAACCCCGGTTATAGCAAGCAATATTTTTGTGTTTCATAACATTTCTATTAATTTCCACCTCTCCAGCTCAGCTAATCCTTTCTTTTTAAGAATATAAAATTCCTTTAACATTCCGAAGTCAACAGAAAGTTAGTGATGAGCCATAAATCCTGACAAAAAACAAACATCAGGATTGAATTTTTGCCACCGAATTCTACAAGTGTTATCCAGCCTATGGACCAAGGGATCATCAGAAGTTTTAAATCAAACTTTCGTAAGCACTTAATTTTGATGTTTCACGATAGAAGAGAAAAAATTGTTACAACCTCAAATGCTAATGGCTAATGTACACGTACTCAAAGCGATACGTTTAATGAGCGATGCATGGTAAGACGTTACATCAACATGCAATACCAATTGCATTTGTAAGGCTGGATTGGACATTTCTCAAGAGGTGCAAATCTGAGAAAGAAGTAGACGACTTGGAAAATTTGGAAATGAGTAGCGAAGAATTTGAAAATTATGTATTTGTTGATGGGGGGGGGGGCAATGTTATCACTTGCGAGATGCCTACTCCTGAGGATATTGTAGCTGAAGCAAATATGAAAAAAAAATAATGAAAGCGATGATGTTAACGACAAATGTGAAGAATTTCAAGCTGAACCGCCCCAACATACTCAATGGCTTTTGAGTGCGCAGAAAAACTTCAAACGTTTTTCGAAGCCAGGGGTGCAAATGACGATGTTTTTAGGGCCATGAGTCTTCTCCAAAGAACAATAACACAAGAAAGAGACAATAAGACAGTTCAAAGCAAACAATTTTTGTTATGAAAACAACTTCTCTTTTGTATTGTACAGAAATAAAAATAAAGTAAGTATGTATATATAATATAGTAAGTGTGTATGAATTTTTATGATTTTTTTCACAAACCCTTTTTTTTTTACGAGCAATCGGTTTTAACGAGCAAATATCAGGGTCCCTTCGCGCTCGTTGTAAGCGAGTTTGACTGTATGTGATAATGTGGTTTAATTAGTTTATTTATTTTATTAAATATAAATTAAAATAGTAACTACAATACTCCAATTTAATTTCCTGATATGGTGCACAACTTGGAAAATTGTTTTTAAATTTAACATTAAAAAAATTGTTTAGAAACGTGTATATTAATTTTCCAAAAATTCAACTCTTTCAAAACACAAGTCATTTGTAATTAATGCATGCAAAAATGTTTCTCAAAATAATCCAGATTTCGTTATTATAATTTGCTTATATTAAAAGAACATGTGTTTTTTTTCCATTATTTCAAATGTATTTTAATTTCTATTTGGGCAGCTGTAATAAATATTTTCTAATTTTCAGTTGAATAAAGTTGAAGAATTATATGAAAAAACACCTAAAGAGGACACTTCCCTCTTACTCATTGATACGCTTCTTGTTGGAATATCAAGTGATCTACCTGCAAAAGGAAGTAATATGAGCAAATTTGATATCATTGCCTATTGCTACAAGAAATATAGAGCTGAAATTGCAAGTGTTATGAATGGGAATTTGTGGGCCCAAATACAGAATTTTCTTCAAGGAACGGTAAAAGCAGTTAGATATTTCATTTTTATTACACATCTTTATTTTCTTGATTACCTATTTCATCTTAATTCTCTTATTTTCTTGATTACCTATTTCATCTTAATTCTCTTATTTTCTTGATTACCTATTTCATCTTAATTCTCTTATTTTCCTCCTTATTTTTGAAGCCTGTATGAGATATTTCATTGCAGCATTATGTCCATATTTATAAATTGCATACCTAAAAGGTTGAACCTGGAAGTATACCCCAGTCCTAGAGTCAAGAACCTTGTGGTGCCCTTAAAGGGACAGGCATTTGTGGAGACTGGGAAAGTCTGAAAAATAGTCTTAAAAATAAGTGAATAATAACATGAATTTGTCTTACACGTATACATTTAAAAATGAATATCCAAATAAGAATGCACCCTCAAGAGCACCTTTAAGTATGTATGGTTTCATGAAACCAAGGTACATGAGTGATTTTTTCTTTTCCTATGGGTTTTACTGTCTTTAGTTAAAACAGGGTTCCCACGGGTCAGGGAAAACCTGGAATTGTCAGGGAATTTAATTATGTCCAAAATAATGGGGGAAATTACGCATTTTCGTCTAAAACCTGGAAAATTGCCTCAATGACCTGGAAAATGATTGACTTTGTAAAAATTTGTCTGGAAAAGTCGGGGAATTTTATTTCTGAAATAGAGTGGGAACCCTGTAAAAATAGTAGTTGTACTCCCCAGACTCCCAAGCGATCGTTTCCTGCTTTCATCTACTACTCTGTTCCCAAATATGGCTGGCCCTTGTTCCATAAAATCCCAAAACAACCAACTAACCTAATAAGAATGCAAAAATATAAGCAACACTGAAATAAATTTATATCTTTTTTAATAAATTATTTTGGAATAGGAACTAAGTTTTAAAACTGAGTAAAGATAAAATAAAAATTTTGGAAGGTTATGTTACAATAGATGTCTAAAGATTTGTTCATCTAGTGAAGTAGAACCATTAGAGTATTCTCAGTACACTAAGAATCGTTATAAATATCACAAAGACATTTGAAGAGTATACAAGAATCCAAATCTTGCTCTCCCTTTTTAGAAAACGAGCACCTATCTGAAATGGCTGCTAGCCCCTTAACTGTTTGCTATCATGAGTGTGTTCATTATTGAGGTTGAAATCAAGGCTGTGTGCGAAAGCTACCATCAAGCCTGAAGGTTCAATTTGTGACATTACAGTTGACAGCCTCTTCATAGTTAAGATGCTGATATGACTTACCGCAGATGGTCATTACTGAGTGATTTTTTTATGTTAAAAAAGAGCTAGCAACAAAAGCAACGTGCGAAAAATTAACCCATGTAGCACATTAAAAACAAACATGCATTTCAATTTATCTCATAAACTTTAGACTAATCTTTTTGTATTTAAATTGAGTCAAAGCAAGCGTTTTGATTTTGGTAATGGATTTATCCAGTGTTTGGTTATTTCAGCAGTGACAACGAGAAAAAATTATTGAAACATTTGAGAGAAAATAAAGAATTTCCCTTTCTTGCGAGGAAAAAGGAAAACTGAATTTAATTTTTATAAATTTCTATCTGCATTATAAAATGTAATATATTTATATTTTATTGCTACAAATTTTTAATATTTAAAATAGCTTTCCATGTTACTCTAAAAGTACTATTTCAAGATGCTCTACCACTTTTTAAAAATTTCGAAGGTAGGTTTCCCAATAGGCATATTTTCTTTAACTGATGAATGATTAATCTGTTAATGTTAATTTACATTGGTCATTTTTTACTTTTGCGTAATTGTTTTAAAATATATGTTTGCTGAAACAGAAATACATTGCTTAACAATTGCGGGGCCATACTATTTCCACAGACACATGAGACATCTGGAATAGAATATGTCAATTCCATTTTATCAAGCACTTGGTATTCTAAGAGCTACTTCTGATTCTTTGCTTTTAAAAATTTGTCTTCAAATTCTTTTCAAATCAATTTTCTAAATATTTGGAAAGTTTCCACAAGTATTTCCAGAGCATATTCAGTGCGCCATTTTTCTCTGCCTAGAAGTAATACATATTTTCAGTTTAATATTCTTAATTTTTTGTAGTTATAACTTTTGATTTACAAATATCACAATCTATTTTTTACAAACTCGCTTGGCAGCATATCCTGATACATATATAAATGCTAGAATTACCTCTGACCATATATTTCTATATCAGTGTGAGTGTCATAAACTTCATATAGTTTTTCATCAATTTCAAAATCATATGAAGTTTCTGCAGTTGCTTCAAAGACTTCTAAAAATTTTATTTGAAATGCCCCCTTTTTTTTTTCCTAATCAAAATTGATCCCATTTAAGATTTGTAGCTTGTTCTCCAATTCAAATATTTGTAAGCATGAAACATAATTTTCACCAGACATTTGTCAATATTGCCCAAATCTTGCCTCCAGACTATCTGTTTGGAATTTTCCTAATCGTATATTCTGGTGTATGCATTTTGAAAACAGGAGTTACCATTTCTCTCAATGATTTTGTTGTGAACTGAAGGGCAAAATGTGTTTCCTTTCACAATTTACCACCTTTCCCTGGTAATCCTAGTTCTTTCTTTTCATTTAATGGTAAAGAATTAATTTCCTATGAAAAAGCCAATCATAGAATTTTTTCAGGAATGTCATACTTGTCTGATCTTTACTCCTAATTGGATTACAAAAAGGATTTGTAAGTCTTACCTTTCCCCCATAATTTTTAACATTTACAATATTGGATCACTTCAAAAAATGATCAATGAATTCCTTAGTATCTTTTTTATCTTTAACTTTCTCTTCAGTTCCAAGAGCAAGAGCAGCACTATTAGTTTCATGAAATACATTCAAGGCCAGTAACACATTTTGTCTTTCAAAAATTGATAATTTTGATGCAATCTATTGACAAAATTAGATTTTTCATATTTGTAAATATCTTTAAGCTTTTGGAGTTTAGCAGCAGATATTTTTTAACAGTTATTAGGTGAAGGAAAATGCAAAACTTGTCCAGGTGTTTTTCATTAGACCAATTATTTCTCATTGATTTAATTAAGTGTACTGTATCAAATAAAAAGAATAATTTGTTTTCTGGTTGTACTAGAATACAATTAATTGGGTTTCCTTGGCACATCTTAGTAAACATATTTTGATTAATTCTATTATTGTCCGAAATCAAACATAAAACAATGTAATAAGCAGTCATTCAACAGTTTCAAAACTTATGGTACAGCAATAAAGGTCACCAGCTGTTTGATTTCTCATGGTAACTAAGTCTAATATATCCTTATGTTTCGAAAATTGTCAGGTGATTATGATCGCCTGAACTGTATTGGCTTGCTGGCTTATATTTTCTGCTTTTCCTAGCAGTTTCCCTTCTTTATGACAAACTAGGATTAACATAAATTTCGCCTAAAAAGAAGGAAAATTAGTTTTTCATGAGGGATAAAAATTCACGCTTTTTTTATAAGATGCACAATATGATTATTATTTGAGATACTACTACTGCCCTTCAAAGCATTTGATATTTTTTTTATGTATACTGGATGAGGCAAACGCTAGGTAAAATTTTAGAATTTTGGATAACACTGTAAGCTGCAGGATAACAAAAACAAAATTTAGCTGACAGAAGAATAAACTCTGTATATACGTGCTTTGAAGACAACATTAAAATTAATTGTTCAATAATTATTTTGACTTTCAATAATTAATTTAAATGCAAAACCTTATTGCTATCTTCTTGCTGAGAACACTATTCTGTAATTAAATTTATTGTTTTTCTACCTTCTCCTTATTTGAAACATCATTTGGTCTTGGACCTTGGGGTTAAGCAGAGGAGGAACGGTAAAAGGACGAATGACACACAAAGAGAGGGAAGAAAGGTTTGCTGTGAGGAACAGTTATGTCATAGATCAAAATTGACACTGGAGTTCTGGATGAGAGTAGTGATTGCGCGGAAGACCCTGAAATACCCTCAATCCTATATGTGGGGGGTTACTGTTTATTGGATAAAGAGTAAGACGTATCATTTGACCAGTACCCAAGAAAAGGGGTGGAATAGACGTTTCTCATTTTTGTGGTGGTATTACCGCCAAAAGTTCATTTAACAATTTTGGCTGATTATATGGAAACTGATCGGTTTGCGAAAGGTGGTCCTTAGGGGCCTGGAGAACCAATGATAGTTGCATAAATGAATGTTGGGAATGGTGATTATGTTGTATATAATGCATTTTTTTAAGTACTGATGTACAATAGTTATCCTGATTAATTTAGTGTTGTGAGGTGCAGTAATTATTCTTATGCGTAGAAATACAGTGCATATTTTTGTATGTGTAATCTGTGTCTTTACGAGGTGTATCTATGTATTTTTTTGTGTGGATTCCCCAATATGTGTAGAATGGTTATGTTGCAATCACTCACTCGATCATAAGTTTCATTTTCAGAGACTTTGCTTCGGTTTCACTGACTTTGCTTCGGTTTCACTGACTTTGCTTCGGTTTCACTGACTTTGCTTCGGTTTCACTGACTTTGCTTCGGTTTCAGAGACAATGAGATGGACTGACTTAAGAGAACATACAAACTTTCTCTGAAAGACTAGTTTTTCTCTCGGGAGGGTGTGTAGAGGCGCGGTAAGCGCTGGCCCACGAGGAGAAGGGGAGACGCAGTAGAGTTACGTGGGAACCTCGGTGTGGGAGCAAGAAAGGCTTCTTGCGATGCAGCATATTATGTGTATCTTGTAAGTCCAATAAAGCTTCCTTTAAGAATGGAAAGTGTTTACTGTTCTTGTAAACATGGAGAACAATAAGTAGGACCAGATCGCTCGGGGTCCCTACAAACATTTTTATCACTTTTGCTTTGAATGCAATTTCTAAAATTAATTTCCTCTAGTTTAGTGTTAATAGATGCAAGATCTTCATAGGCCAGATTCAGTTAGCAACCGCTGCTCTAACTCGCACATGAATATCTAAAACCACTATCTTGACCTTGAACACAACTCGAAAACGTTCAGATAACAGTTTTAGTTCGAGTGACTTCAAGAATGATTAATTTAACTAACAAAATGAATTAGAAGAGATAGATTGTTTGGTTAGAATAACTTGTTTTTGTCAAAATATTTCCCAATTCAATTTAATGTATTTCAATTTATGTGAGTGTATTTAATTGTGTTTGTGAACATGTTTTAAATAACGAGGAATTGATCAGACAGCTATTTTTCTTATTTCCTCACAAGTTTAAAGTTTGTCACCTTTGTGTTCTTTTGTTAAAAATGTATGAAACTTAAATTAGTTTAAGTTGGAATGTTAATTCTTATTTATATTTCTATATAGGGTATGTTAGAACCAACTGTATTATTTCTGGGGCATTATCCAAATAAATCCAGGACTTATTTTGGCTTTACTTTTAATGTTCCTATTGGATTTATGATGGTTTTTTTGGCAACCATGATTGTATGCTTCATTATGATGATACGATAGTAAGTAACTTTCCCAAACTCCATTTAGAAATTCAGAACTTAACTCTGGCAGCTGTTTGTAATTAATCCCCTAATGTTTGGCACTAAACCCAGTTTTATTATAAGACAGTGTGACCCTTTACCATTAGAACGTCCGCCAGTGTCATTTTGACACCAGTAAATAAATCACATAGAAAAATTGCTATAACTAAATATTACCAAGACTAATATTTAGTTGAATTAACTTTTGAGATTATTTCATGAAATCTACATAGAATGACCCTATATATCAGAAAAATGCAGCAAAACAAAATATTAATATTATAAACTAGAAATAAAACAACATTAGTAAAAATAGACAAAATCTTAATTTTTCTTAATAATTGTTGATCGATTGTCATGTTCTCACCAGGCTTGTGATTCTTTATACAATTGTCAATGAATCTATCCTAAACTTCCAAAATCATAATAAATTTGTTGCTTTGAATTATCTGAGAATGTGTGGATATTAACTTATAGACTGCAGTTCAATGTGGCACCACTACTCTGCAAGCATATAATATTGCAAGAAAAGCGCATAGTTCATCAATGGATACAGGCCAGATATCATACAAAACTCTTCTAGCTTTAACATTTATGCATTTCCTTATGTGTTCTAAATATGTAACTTTCGATGAAAAGTAACCACGAACTCAGAAAGCATTCGTTGACATTTTATTTCGCAAAATAAGTTGGACCACTGCTTTGACGTAAAACATTTCTAGCCGCAAATCTGCCTGTGGCGTTGCCATTATGCGGTATGCATTCTGTGCCAACTCTAGTGACATATATATGCAGATTAGTTGGAATATTATTAGTTTCATCTTCACTTTTTTCAGATTCTTCGCACTCACTTTCATGTAAATTGGTGCTTGCATCAGAATCTAAATCCGAACAAGTGAGCTCCCCACTATAATACGAAACACGAAAATATAAAAGATATATTCAATTTAAAAATTATTTATTTAAAGACAATTATATTTTTAGGTATCCATCTAAAGTGAAATTTTCCGCAGATTTCAAATCTGTTGAAATTTTTATTCTTATCTTTAACGGTCTTGGAAATAGAAGGAAAAAAACTGACTCCAGTTAAAAGATTTATCATTCCTAAAAAAAAAAAATTATAATTATTCTTCCGCACAAAATCAAAGTGGAAACGAAAAAAAATAATAATTTTCTGAGTGTTCGCAGCGATAAAAAAACTTGGCATGTTTCCAAGGCTGACAGCAAGGTTACGTGGGTAGAACAAGTCAAGATTAGGGCGTTTCTTTTGCATGGAGAATAAAACTATTAAATTCATTTTAAAATCTTCTAGATTGAATTTTAAAATTCGCTGCGACCCAAAAATTGAAAAAAATTTGGACTATCCGTGTGCCATAGAACTGTCAGGATTTTGCGGCAAGAAACAGACAAACGAATACTTCCTTTTATAATAGTAGAGATGAGAAATAATAAACCATGCTCAAAGCTAAAATAGCTAGTAAAATAAGCATTGTCGGAAAAAATTTTATATCGTACATATTTAGGCAGTTGGTTGCACACACACAACCCATATTTTAATTACCTACCATTCATAATGGATTCGAGTTTTATTTTGTATTTTCTAATGAAATAAAATTTATCCGAAGTAAAAAACAGCATTCTGTATATTTTCATTGAGTTTGGCACGAAGTATGACAAAATGTGCATGACTGAGTCATGTTTGTAGAATTACACTCCTGAATGCCCATCATACTCTATGGTGCATCTTTAGGTGTATGAGTTTGATGAACCAGATGTACCCTAGTGATCTGTTCTTCCTCCATGGGGTTGACTGTCTTGGGTAAACACGGAAGTTGAGTTCCCAGGTCATCCAAGTGATCTGCTTTTCTTTTTTCATACTTTCATGTGCATTGCTTGCTTGTGTTTTGTGCAGCTTTTCAAAATATGGCCCTTGTACCAAAAAAAACAAAACCAACCAACCTGAAAGCCCGCCATTCAGAATCCACAATCCCATCTCATTCACTTTTTCAAAAACTATTATTCAAGTTATGCACTGATTCCCTAACTCAAACTGAGCCACATTTGAACAAAGTGGTGAAACTTACAATGAATGTTAGGTGATTTTATTATGCTAATTGCCATGGCCCAATACATACAAATGAAGGCAATTGAACAATGATAGGATCATGGGTCATGTAAAGAATAAACCTAGTGAGCATGTCCCGACACAGCCCGTCCTTTCTTTTGCATTATATATAATTGAAGGATACTTGTAAAAAGTAATAACATGTATTGATCAAAAAAAAAAATTACTCTGAATAAACTCTTATTCTAGAATATAACCATCCTCTAGTGGGTTTGATACTATCAAGTGTTGCTTATTAAAAATTAATGAAGAGAAGTAGGTAGAATATGTATTTGAGTATAAAATACAAATCGTGTCATAATTCAAATGCCATATCCTAAAAATTAAAATGCTACCATCAAATAGGCATCTAAGGCATCAAATCAGGTATTGTGCTTGCAATATCCATTTCAATGCCTATGTGCTTGCATTGAAATAGACTAGCAAGAAAATAAACTGCAATTATATGACAATAGTATTGAGAGTAGGGTTAGGGTTTTTATGACCTAAAATTACTAATAAAAAATGCATTTATAATTTTTTTTAAATTTAAATGTCCCCTGAAAAAATTATGTTACCTAAAAAGTTAAATACATTGCAAAACATTTTGTAAAAGGAAGGTGTTTATGAAACAAAGAAAAGTCTAAGCATCCTCATGTAACAATTCCTTTAACATACAATTTGTTACAACTGACCTGTGAAATAAGACGAGAATAAGTGTAGGTGCTACTCAAATCTTCTGACAGTTCCTGTGTCAAAGTCCAAGTTTATATTTTTCTAATCAGAATATTTAATTGGACATTTATTTAATTAAATAAGTAATTTTTGTTATACATCTTTAGCCTGTTTATTGTTATTTCAAAAGTTTGCCCTTGTACGGATTTTCAAAAGATTGGGGGATTTTCTATTGTCAGCCAAATGTTTTAAACGTGGAAAAGATCCTTTTCTCTTGTACTGAAGGGACGTGGTAGCCCAGTTGAAAGAGTAACAGATTAGCAACTAAGAAGGTCGCAAGTTCAAATTCAATCGAAGACTTGTGTGCAGGGGGGCTGGTGCATGTTAAATCTGTGGTGGCCTCAAATGTAATTATAGGGTCGTGGTGCGGAGGTTTGGAGAGTGGGGTGCTAACTCAGGTGTGACCTCGTCAGCTGACCATGGTTCGAAATTACTTGGTGTTGTCCTCGCTTCTTTCCACTCTGGATTAATCCTGGACCGTCATCAAAAGCTTGTTGTTTTGCTTTAGTGCAAACTTAATTAAATTCCTACCTCTTGTATTTAAACCAGAGGAGCAAAATTTTAGTAAAAAGTGCATCCTTATGTTCAATAAGGAAAAGTTTCCGCTGATAGCTGAGAAATGGGGTTGCTACAAAATGTCAAGAAATGCCCAGTAGTAGCAAAAATTGTGGAAATCTCTTGAAAAAGTGTAGTTCTGAGGTTTGATGGCTCCATATCAAGACATTTTTTTGGAGCAATATCATAACATTATGCATCAATGGGAAGATAATTTAATCAAGAATGTAATGCGATAACTTTATTGAAGGATTTTTTATTAAAATAGTTGTAAAGAAGAAAGTGAAATACATAGAAACAATGAGGTATACAAAATTCTCACAATGTCTTAATACTTAGTTAGGCAACCTTTAGCGTTAATTATGACCTTACGCTGCATTCCCATAGAGTGAACCAATGTTTTTAGTTCTGCAGCTGTTATAATGTGAAACCAAGATTAAATTATTGCTTCTATTAATTGAATATCATTGCTTCAGACTCACAAGTTGCTTTAGTTGGTTCCATAGATTTTCTTCTAATTTCTTCAGAACTGTAGTCTTGTTCACTTTATACTAGTGTTATTTTACATCGCTTTATGGGTGATCGATCAACTCTTTTTGCCATTTCTTTAATTTTATTGCGTTTTACAAGCTTACTAAATGAAAGAACATTAAAAATTTCAATCAACTTGATAGCAATTGCATAACACACTGACAAATGTCAACCTAAGCAAGATGAGCTTCTTTTTTCTGGTTATTTGGCTCTAACATTTGATAGAATACAGATTGTTGATTAAATTATCTTATTTTATTAAATTATCTTTCTATTGACATAGAATTTTATGGTATTACTAAAAGAAGTTATAATCTGAGCCACACATAAAACCTCAGAAATACACTTTTGCCAAACGATTTCCTGTTGCATTGCTCCAGTACAACACTAATTAAAATACCTACCAGAAGGTTTCCACAACTTTTGCCACTAAAGTATATTTAAGTAAAGAGGACCGTTTAATATGAACTTAATAGTAGAATATCAATTGAGAATATAAATAGAATATCAGTTTTTTAATTTTAGAAGAGAAAACATGCTAAAAAATGAGATATTTTCAGTTTGTTTAAAAAATTTCTGGTAACTTATGAATATAAGTATTATAAAGAATATGAATTATAATAATATAGCATGTCGTCAATTTCAACATATTGTATTAAGATTTGATAAAACAAATTTGTTCTCTGCATTCCACGATTGGTATATTCCTTCCTTGTGTGTATGTATGTCTGTAAATTGATGTTGTCTGTATTGTGTTTGGCACAGCATGGCCAAATATGGCCCTTCTGCCATAAAACCCAACTAACCTCTATTCTAAAATACAGTCTTTTCATCTTCTATTTATTTTTTATTATTATAATTTTTTTTTTATTATTATTATTATTATTTTTTTTTTAATGTTTATACATACACATGGCTTTAACTTTCAGTTCTACATTTGGAATGCAAGAAGCATTTCTCACTCAACATGATTTTCTACATTTTACAAATGATGTACTTTGTGCATGGGATTACTGTATTAGAAATTATAAAGCTGCTGCACTTTGTCACCAAAATTTTACCTTGGAGATTAAGGTTTGAATCCTCTATTTTTTACAACCTATTCTTAATTAATTTTTATTTATATACTTGTAATGAAACTTAAAGAGTAGTAGTTTAGTAGAGTGGATTTAACGGTTTATTGAACTTTTTTATTAATTCAATACTTTTTAGTGTTAATCCCACAAAGACATTAACTAGACCATAAACTAAAAATGTTTTGGTTTTTCGCACAAGTTTAAAAACCTATTAAAAAAAGGATATAAATAAAAATTTGCGTTTAATTTAGAAAGTAAGTTACTTTCAACACTTACATTAATTCTAATATTGTACTTTATCATGATTTGGTTAAAACATTTTCTGTATTCCAAAATAATGGGTATTATAAGCTAGATACTTTCATCAATTATTTTATCTTTCGCTTATCTGCTTTTAGATTAATCTTTCAGAAGTCTGTCGAAAGAAAGAAATTTCTGGAAGATCTACTATCACATGGATAAAACTTTATACTATTCGATTTTTTGTTAATGTTTTAGTCATCTTATGGATAACAACCTGCTACTGGTTGATAAGCATGGCAGTAGATTATCAATTGAAGGTAATGACTAAAGTAAATAAGCTGAAAATGATAGTGATGAGTTATTTGCATATAATTTCTTTATTAGTAATATTACAAAAAGCATGGCTTTTTATTTTTAAACTAGGAACAGAGTAAAAAAAATCTGACAGCTGCTGGATTCCGTACTTTGTTGATACAGTACCTCCCTCCTTTTACAATGATACTTATTGGAAGTATATCTCCGTTTATATTTAATTTCCTTGTTTCTTTTGAGAAATACCATGGTCAAAAAGAAGTCAATATTTCTGTTTTCAGGTACATTTTGTTTATATTTGCTATTTGAACTTTGAATTCATGTATCATGTGACTTGATCTATTAAAACAATTCAGTTTCATTCAAAATAATTATATATGCTTTATGTATAAATAATATTTTGTGTGTACGTTTAGGAATGTATTTTTATCTCTATCTTCAATAATTGTTCTGGTTATTACTGTCCATCGACAAATTACCTGTGAACCAAAAGATATCTGTGGTGCTGGTATGAGCTTGGAATGCCATTCACCTAGAGTAAGTTATTTTAATTATGCTACACAGAAGCTCACATTTATCTGTCTTAAGTGCATAAAAGGAAGGTTATCCTTGGATCTTTCCCTTCGGATTTAATCCCCAACCATTGCCAATAGCCTGTTGTGTTGTCCCACAGGAGCATTAATTAAAATACCTACGTACCCATATTAGTCACTCAAATGTTTCATTCCAATTGTTTGATGAGAGCATTCTTAGGCATATGAATGTTCTTCTAAATGCTGCTAAATTATCTGTTTCTACTTTCATCCCACTACTCTGTTCGTGATACCTCTTTTTTTCCCTTTCACAAAATTTTTTATGTCATGTTGTCCTGTGTTTGGCACAGCTTTACTAAATATGGTTCTTGTACCAAAACAACCAACCATTAAACCTCAAAACAGCTAACTTAACATAAAACCTCAAAACAGCTAACTAACCATAAAACCTCAAAACATTCAACCAGGTAATATGTGCATTGGGTCCTTGCGAATAGTCTATTGTTGTCCTCTTTTCTTCACCTTCATAAAAGACTGCCATCAAGCTCTAAGACTTCATTTGGATCATTCATAGAGCTGCGAAGATTGAACTTTGTGCCTTTTGGGCTCTATTTTAACAAGATGTAAAAATGTTTTGTATTATATTATCGTTGCGGATAAGGAACAATGAAGAATCGAGTTCATGTGATTTTGATAGCTTACAACACAGAAGGTCTAACCCCAGCCATCTCCAAGTTTGCTCCTAGAATCATGTTATGCGAGTAATAATTTAACCTTTTTTTTGCTAAGCAGTAGTTACAAGTGAAGAATTTCATACTTCAGCTATAAAAATCACCTAAAGTTCCTAACTTAACATTTTTAAATTGGTTAATGCAACAATTTGATGCAAGATCAATGTAGAAATGAGTTACATTATTTTTCAAATATGTACCTGCAAAAACCTTCTTTTCTAGTGTTGGGAAACTTATGTTGGTCAAGAGCTATACAAACTTGGTGTATCTCAATTGTTTGTTATGATAGCTGTTTTTCTGTTTCATGACATTCCAAGGAAGTAAGTATTGTTGATTTGATGTTATAACCATTATCTGGTACCATTATCATGTTTCTAGTGATAGATGAAACATTACTAGTTTTAATGTTGGATGTTTATGATCAATGCTTTTGGGATTTTTATTTGTGCAGTCAATCTATGTCAACTGATAGTTGTTACTGACCTGCAAAACTTTTCTAGACTTATTTGGAAATTTTTTTTTTTTAAATCAATATTTGTATATTTTGTTAATGTCTGCAAGTTCTCAGCTTCCTGGGTTTTTTGCAATTCTTAAATTATTTCCTTTTTATGTGGTCGTATCCTATCGGGAAATAGCTTAACCCACCAAATGGTATTCTATGCATATATATATATATATATATATATATATATATATATATTGCATTTCAAATCATTCTTTTTCAAGTTTTCTTACTGTGATTGTTACTACAAATGTGAAATTCTATTTTGTGCAAAGATTGTAGTTGTTTTTACCAAAAGGTCGTTCAGAAAGTAATACCCATTTTTAAATCAAATACACACCAATTAAAATTTTTCAACCACAATTTTTATTTTACATTTTTATACCTTATATTGCTTTTCTACATTAGTCCCCTTTAAAATTTAAGCATTTGTCATATCTTGTGACGAGCTTTTGAATACCAGCGTCATACTCCACTGTCGCCAATCCATTGAGATAAGCAGTAACAGTGTATTTTCGCTCCTCATCATTCTCAAGATGATTCCCACCCAGAAACTCTTTTAAGTTTTGCAAACAAATTAAAATCACTGTGTGCTAAGTCCAGGCTATAGATGTGGTCAAAAATTTCCCAATGGAACTTGTTGATCATCTGTTGCGTTTTCGCAGCTGCATGAGGCCGTGCATTGTCATGCAAGAGGACCACGCTGCTAGATAACATGCCATGTCTTCTATTCTGAATCGCACACCATAGCTTCTTTAATGTCTCAGTATGCATCAGTGTTTATGCAGGCTCCCTGTGGCATAAACTCAATAAACAATATTCTGTGATGGTCCCTAAAAACCAGAGCCTCGAGTTTGAGTCGAAGATTGTTTAAATTCTTTTGGCTGGGTTGGTGAACAAGCATGATGTTTGGTTTCGTGTGTAGCATAAGAAATTCGAAATTCAACTCCTTCATTTGAGTAGTGCTCCAAAAAGCTTAACACTGCAGTCATTCGCTTAATTTTGTAGTCGTCATTGAGCATGCTTGGCATCCACCTTGCAAAAACATTTTCTGAATTTGAGGTGATCTGATACCACTTTGTAAATGATAATGTGAGACACATGTGAAAATTTATCGTGAATTTTATCAAAAGTCACTCGTTGATCTTGTTTGATGAATTTGTCGACAGACATTACAAGCTCGTCTGAAAAAATACTTGGGTGTCCATTAGGGTGGTCCAAAAAAGGCATTTTTTTTTAAGAAAGATTTTTATTGGTCCTACCCTCCTATTTGGTTCCATTCATGTAAAAAATGATTATTGTGAAGTTTGAGCTCATAATTTTAATATTTAAGGGTAGCTCCACACCCTCAAAGTTCTGTGTTTTTATATTTTATGCTATAGATGGAGAAGGAAACAAAACTCCATCTAGAAAAACATACAATTTTAGTTTCTAGAAATTTCTAGCATTTTGTGAGTTAAAAATAATACAAGTGACATTTAAACAGCAATGGGTGTGCTTTGTGCTTGTGCAAGCGCCTGCTAAACTCTGCTTTTTGCAATCGGGATAAACTCGTCAGTGTTCTTCGATAACCTGCAACAAGAATTGTAGTTGGTCTTCACTTTGTGTTATTTTCCTATTAAACTCTTTTATGAGGGCTATACCCCTTTCAACAAGATCCTTAACAGCTGAAATTCCTTCAATAATTTTTAGTGCATTGTAATAATACTCCTGATGCTCCCAGATTTGTTGATCTACGTGAAGGAATGTTTTTGGTAAACTCATTCTTTTGAATACCAAAGCTGACTGCTTTGTTACAAAGTCCTCAAGTTTCATGTTCATAAAAGTTTTGAGCTTAATGTCAGGACGTTTTGCAAGATTATTTTTTACACTTACTTCTTTCATAGCCTTTATCATTTGCCTTTTAATGCAATGAGGCACTTGATTGTCAAAAAGAGCTAAGGAAACAAGATCCTCTGATAAATACCAAAGGTGATTGGCTAGTTTTTCTGATGCAACTTTGCTAATTTCTTTATCATTCTTTTTATACTGTAATAAAGATTTCATTAAATTAAAAGCATTGATGGTGCCTTTTGAGGTAAAGAAGCTGCCTTCCAAGCTTTTAAATACACATGTATAGCATATATACGTATCTTTTGCTATCCTTTTTCTTCTGTTGGAGTGATGGTATAAACTGGTAACTAAACATCCATATTTTAAGACAGTACAATATTTTTGACGTCCATTGACCATGGTGCATAGCCCCAGGTGCCATAAATCTGATTCCACAAGGGGTTTTACCGAGAAATATTAAAATCAGTTCAAGAAATTCTCGATAATCATCTCTGGAGTGGGAATCATGCAGTAATTTTTCAGCAAGTTTATTTCTATCATTCTTTATATAAGTCACTTGGGCCCAAATACCCTTATTATTGATTCTTGTCCTATACTTATTCTTATCAATGAACTCCCAGTAGGCCTGGAATTTTTTAAAGAGAAGTACACCTGGTGCTGAAGAGAATCACGTGCATTTATTAAAAACTGCACCAATAATCAATTCCATGATGTGGTGTCGACATGACAAATATAGTAGGGTCTTGTTCATTTTTTGTTCCAGTAAGACACTGGTGCCATTGCTTTAGCCAGTATTCACACTCGTTGTGTCAAAGCACATATCAAACACTTAGTTAGCTAAACCCCAGTCCCGCAAAGCTGTATAAACTGCAACAGCTTGATTTTCTCCGGTTCTTGATGCAAGTTTGTCCACTGTAAGTAATTTATTGACACTTTTTCCAGATACTATGATAGTAAGTACCGACTTTTTCTTTCCCAATTTAGTTTTGTAATAGTTTACCATCCCAGAGTGAACTGTTAATTATGCATTCTGTTCCTGGAATTCAATTTTCAGTTGCTGAAACATATTAGTGCGGTGTTTCATTATTTTTCGGCGAATCGAACATCTACTTAGGGTAGTGTCATCCACTTCACAACCCAAACTCCTTGCTGTTTCAGCAACAACAAACACAGCCTTGCGATCTGACGTTTATATAAAAATGACGTCTTTATAATACAATTATTTTTTGTTGATTACAATAGCAATTTTATTTGTGGTTAGTTTGGTTTATTGACAACACACTATTGAACAATGCTACAAACATTTTGACACTATTGAACAATGATGCAAACAATTTGACACTATTGAACAATGATGCAAACTTGATCTGCATTGAGCTACCTCATAATATTATTAAAATGCTTTCAAATTTTGTCCGATTTATTTTTTAATATATTGGAACAAAATAGGAGGGTAGGACCTAAAAATTTTCACCTTCGAAATTTTGGACCACCCTAGTGTCCATATTGCTCTTCATCGTGAACATTCTCTTTTCCCTCAATTAAATTTCAGCACCACACATGATTCATCCATCACATCACCATACACTGCTTCGATTCTTCACAAAAAATTTTGCTTGGTTGCACATTTTTTAAAATTGGATCACAGATCTCATTTCATATTTGACGGCATGCTCGATTTTCTTGGACATTTTGTTTGCTTACCAAGGCAACAATAACTGTTATAATGCGATTTAATTCAATAAACATCTGGCAGATGAGTCCCTGCAACTGGTTGACCTTGACCAATGCACTTGCCACTCTCACAGTGGTGCACATGCTGAAATGGATATTACTTTCTGAACAGCCCTCGTACATCTTTCACTTTTTTGTGGTCTAAAAATACTTTGTTTGGAGATTAATTTTAAAATATGTTTTTAATTTCAGTTTTATTGTTAAAAAATATAGAAATAAGTTTACAATACTATTGGGACGAGCTTGCTTCTTTCTACCAACTGAAGTTTTACTACCTGTTTATTCCCAAACAATTTTGTGGTATGTATGTTAGTATCAGTTTTAAATTGAAATTTCTATTTTCAGAAATATACTGCACATGCATTCTTTTATTAGACTAATATTCTGTCATCAAAACTACAACTTCTTGAAATGCTGCAGTTTTTTAGTTTCTATTAAAAAATATTCCAAAATAACTCATTGCCTTTAAATTTTAAAGTGCTAGTATTCATTTATTTAAATATTTTTTGACTATTATTTTTAAATTCTTCAAAACTACTTTCTACTTGATTTTTGAAATGTAAAGGTGCAGCCTTGTTTATTGTAATTTTTAACTAAATTAATTGATTGTTTAAAAAGGCAGAAAATAAAGTTGGAAGCTGTGCTATTCAAAGAAATTACTCATTAACAAGTTTAATGGGGAATACTTCCAATTATTTTTTTTCTTTGTTATTTTATTCTCAAGCAATACTTTTCTTTTTGACATAATAAATGGAATTCATGCAATGGCACTTAGCATAATAGTTACATGAGTTCAGTTTTGGCTTTACATTGTTCTTTTCTCTCTGTAGGCTTGGGGTTTTTTATTCTCCTTTACTTCCTTCTATAACCATTATAATGTTGATCTTACTCTTCTATGTTAAAAAGGTTTGTATTAAGCAATAATTTAATTCCTATTATTTTATAATTTGGAAACTAGTTTAAAGTGTTAATAAAAATTCATTTGTGATAATTTTAAATAATTGCTTATTTTAAAATAAATTTATGAAGCAATATAAAGTTTTAAACTTCCTGAAATTATTTCATAAACACACAAAATGCAGTCAAAAGTGATTGAGCCATTTCTCATATGTCACTATTTAATAATTACAGTAATTAACTCTTAATAAGTATATACGCTCTATAACAAAAAAATCGACGCACCAAGAAGGAGTTGTCCGATGGAGACAAAAATTGGTGGATAGGAAAATTATGTACAGAATACAAAATTATTAAAATTTCAGAACAATTGAATGATTTATTTCAGAGTTACAGTAACAAGTTCAATAAGGGTGTTGACCCGCCTCTAGCCTGGATGCAAGCTGCCACACGGCGTGGCATAGACCGATAAAGTTCCCGGATGGTCTCCTGTGGTATTTCTTGCCAAATTTGTTCCAATTGTCGGACTACGTCCTCAACATTCCCTACCGTATGCAGTCTCCTTCCCATCATATCCCAGACATGCTCGATGGGAGAGAGATCTTGTGATGTGGCTGGCCAAGGAAGTGTTTGACAAGCTTGAAGACAGTTCATAGCAACATGTGCCATATGTGGTCTGGCATTGTCTTGCTGAAAAATAAGCCCAGGGTACTGCGAAAGGAACGGTAGCAAAACAGGTCTCAGAATGTCGTCAACGTACCGCTGTGCGGTAAGTGTACCTCTAATGACGACCAAAGGGATCCGGCTATCAAGGGAAATGGCACCCCAGACCACAACTTGTTAAAGGCCTGTGTGGCGTGCAATAGTGAAAGCAGGATCGGCACGCTGCCCTGGGCGTCTCCAGACACGTCTTCGATGATCGTCAGGACACAGTTGGAGGCAGGGATTCGTCGCTAAAGACTATACGTCCTCAGTCAGCATCATTCCAGCCTGATCAAGCCAAGCACCACTGTTATCTGGCTCAACAGTGTGCAGGCGTGAGTGGCAGGTGGCGTAACGGTCGGTATGAGAGTAGATTTCGCTCTCTCAGCCGTCTGTGAATGGTCATGGTGGACACTCGTGTGTGTATTGCACGACTGATGGTTGATAGCGATGAATCAGGCGCTGTGACAGCTGATCTGGCAATCACTCTGTCCTCTCGATCTGTTGTGGCCCTACGTCGACCGCTACCATCATGACGCTGAAATCTGCCATTGTCCACCCACTCTTGCCAGCATCTTCTAATCGCCGCATCGCTTCGACTCACGTGACGAGCAATTCTCCGATTTGCCCAACCTGCCTCTTTCTATCCAATGATACGACCTCTTTCAAACTCTGAAAGTTGCTCGTAATGAGCTTGAATCCTGCGGCGAGGCATTTTTTCAGTCGTTAAAAGGTATCCTTAATCGCAATGCAGCAGAAATGTTTAACAACAGTTCAAGAACAACTCCTTATTTACATCTGCTGGATGCGCAGTTCCAATGCGCTGGTGATAGCACTATTCATTCATTGGACACAAAATTTTAATCATTTGCATATTTAGTCAAAACATTTTTGCATACGAAATTTCAAAGCAATCGGATGATTCCTTCTTGATGTGTCGATTGTTTTGTTATAGAGTGTATATAGGTGTGAAATGAATCAACCTTGTAATACGTTTTGGTAGACTGAGGTTGCACTGTCAAGCCATTCAGCATACATTTTAATAGGTATTCCATTGTGAATAGTTGAATAGTCAATGCAACACACTTTCAACAATTGTCTGCTACTCTCACTACTTCACTCTTTGTTGCCACAGCCTCATTTTTAAATTGTATACATTTACTCATTAGACTGCTAAAATCAGCAAATGGAAAGTCAAAACAGTTTCCCTCAGTGGCACATATCTTTTAGGTGTGTACGAGCTACACTTACCCAATGTACTCTAGTCATCTTTTCTCATGGTGTTTCCTGTCATCAGTAAACTCACGAGTCCCGCTTCCAGGAAACCCAAGCTATCTTTTCTGCTTTTGCCATCTGCTGTTTCCAAACCTATATTTTCCCCCTATCATGGCATTTTTTACTTCACATGGTCTTTTGCTTGGCCAAATATGTTGCATCATGTGCGATAAAAGACGAAACAAGCAATCAAAACTGTCACAAAAGGCATGGTCGTCCAATAGGTATTGCATACCCATGTCTATGAAAGTCTCTGAGCTCCTCATGTAATTTGTTATCATTCATCTAGGAGTAGCATCCGTCAAATTGAGTCACTGTTAAGTTCTAGATAGGTAGTATTGTGGGGGCTTACCCACCACTACAATGGCTAACTTTTAATACAGCAGTGCAACAGATCCTAACCTTCACGTTCTTTTTGGTGGAAAAAAATTCTTGTTCACACTCTGCTACAAGGTAAAGAATCTATTATCCATTTTTTTAAAGGGACTGCTGAGAGTAGTGAACAAAAATATGCAAATTTCTTACCCTGTACTGTTACTGACATTCCTACTTCCTAGCTGATGCTACTTGTAACTGTTCCTCTCATTAAACATTATCATTACCCTGTACTGTTACTGACATTCCTTACTTCCTAGCTGATGCTACTTGTAACTGTTCCTCTCATCATCTTTTCCCATGTGGTTTATTGTCTTTACTAAACACAGAAGTTGCATTTTCTGGGATATCCAAGTGATCTTTTTGTGCTTTCATTCCATTACTCTAGTCCCCGATCCCTTCTTTTATCCCTTTCATGGCATTTTTTTCTTGACCTAGTAGTACGTTTGGTACAGTTTGGCCAGATCTGGCCCTTGGGCCATAAAACCTAAAAACGACTCATTTTTAGGTATTTTATTTTTAAGGGATTTTTTATCTTTTATGAAGTTTTGAATTATTTTTTCATCAACATCTGGACCTTACTGGTTTATACGCCTTATATTCAAGATGTATGCTTGGAGGAATAACTTTCTGGATATTTATTGTAGCTGCATGTATTCAGGTATTATTGTATTTTAGGAATTTTTAAAAATACCTAAAGTATTGAGGTTGAATGATTATACATTAATTATACAGGTAACCTATAAAAATATTAATCTTCATATCTCGGTTTTAAAGTATAAAGTTTAAAATATCTCCACAATTTAACACCTTTTCATACAATACTAATGCCTTCCAGTTTTCATTCTCAAATGCAACAGTTTTGATAATTATTAAGTTTATTTGTAATCTTAATATGTTATATAGTGATCAAAGAGTGACAACTGTTATTTTTTTAAATGATATGTGTAAAATTTCTTTTCTAAAAAGTAATTTTCTTTTTACAGGCAAAAGTATTGAAATACAGTGAACCAGCACAATTACCCTACAAAGCATCTCGGTTCAACAGTACATTTACGAATATTTTAATGATTTCCTTTTTTGTGGTTGTAATTTTCCATATGTATATACTTGTTCAGTACGTATTCAAGGTCTTACAAAGGAAAATCGTAAAGAATGCAAAGGAATTGATGATTTCAAAAACAGCACATCAAAATTGTTATTACATAACTTGTGCTACTCTTGAAATAACCAATTAAATTTCATTCTACTGTTTTTAAACATCATTACATTTTTATTTTCATAACAGTGAATTAGATTGTTAGATTTATTTTCAGAGTGAATAAGGACTCGGTATAGAAGAATGAAAGTGCCACAGAAATATAAATATTAAAAACAAGTGAATTGTTTTGCTGTTCAGCACTTGACTGTGAGACCTGTTGGTCTTTCTAGTTTACCATCAGCTGCAGCATACCTCCCAACAAAACAATATTGATATATTGTATGTTTTGAGACATCTAGCCAAATTGCAAAGGGTAGTAGAGGTGTCCAAAATAAACGTTTTTGTTAATATTGTTTGTTAGGAAATACTGTGTAGAGGGTTCTGTTTAAGTCAGTCAATAACATTGTTTCTGTGGCGTAATGTGTCATTCTCTACTTTGAATTTAAACAGCAAGCTCCAAATTCATGTAGCGCTGCATGCCTTTGGAAATCTGAGGGGTTACTGATGCTCTTTTACACGGTGTATTGAAGATATCGGGCTAACTTGTAAAGGATGATAAAGTGGCCAAAAATTTTAAAAATTGTCAAAGAGCATGTGTCATGAAGTGCTGCATTTAAGGGGTCGGTCAGTCTATAACCTTGTTGTGACCTTTGGCGTAAGGTCTCATTCCCCTCTCAGATTTTCAACTGCATGTTTTGCTATACGAATTTGTAAATTTTGTACATAAAAATTGGTATTAATCTCTAATTCGTCGTATGGTGAGTATACTAGGTAGATCACTGAAATTTTTTTCGAAATCGTCATTGCACTTTAACACACATTTTCTTTCTTCGAAACTTAATCTGAATTGGGCCGTAAGTTCCCAACTGTTAAATCTGCAACAAAAATAAAATTCAGCGTTTTACCAGCTAATAAAGTATGGTAACATTTTTTTGCGACACCCTGTATACTCAAGTTATTCCATGCATTTATGTAGCTCCATGCAAATGTGGGAAATGTGTTTCAATATTTTCTGTTTCCAAGTTTTTCTGTCAACTCAAAAAAGGTCTTGTTACTTGTTAGTTACAAGAGAAGAGTTACTTCTTTTATAACTAAAAATAGATTTTTTATTAATTTCATATAACTGTTTGTATTTGCACTAGTATATACAAGATGAGTAATTAGTTATGATTATTGTGGATATATGGTTTTTTATTAGAATTATCTTAAAAAATTGTATTTAACAAAGCCTAAACAAATTGTGAAAAATTTTGACAGTTGGATCCTTTTAATGTAAATCATATTTGTATCTAACTTTCAGAGAAACTTTTCAATGGAAATCAAAACAAATATTTGTTTATCAGTTATAAAAAGTAAACTGAGCAATAAGTTATTGTACATTTAATTTGAATTAAATTATAAAGCAATGTACTTAATGTTGTACTGTGAATCAGTTGTTTTCTTTTTCTAGTATTCGCCCTTCTCTTGGATGTGGTCCATTTCGGACGTATGATTCAATGATAGAGGCTCTTGAAGGAGCACTGAAAAGCTTTCCAATTGATTTGTTTTTCATTTGGAATTGTTTTTTCAGTGGTTGGTTTTTTATTCCTGCTGTTACTCTGATGTGGTAAGTTTAAAATAAAATTACTATCTAAAATGCAAAATTTAACAGAGCTACATATGTAATTGTTTTATTTATCAACTATGTCTTAATATAAAAATAAATTTTGAACTTTATTTAAGAAAATTAAAATGCATCTGCAGTGTTGTAATAAATTTGATAGATAATTCATAAACAAAAGTTAGCAAAACAATTTTCGTATTTTACCAATTACATCTAAAACAACTTGAAAAGGTATTTGTAACTGAATAAGTCATAATATTTCTGCTCTTTGTAAATTTCATCACATTTGTATAACTTAATTTCATTTTCAATGTATTTTTTTTTTATTTGTTCTCAGTATAATACAAATATTTTTAGTGCAATCATATACTACTATTGGAAATATAATGCTTTTCTTGCAAGTATGGAAACAAAACTGAAGGCAGAAATTGTTTTAATGAGTAAAGACAATCAATTTCTACTCAGTAAAATGGATTCAACAAAAAAATTTGTATGACACTTTTCTTGTACTTAAGCATATTTTACTATGACATTGTTATTTTCAATGAAATATTTTCTTTGTTCCTTTAAATATAAACAGTTATGATGTTAAAGTTCTTTAAAAATTTAATTAAGCTTAAGTTGGAGTTTATTGTACCTTTTATTCATTGCATTTTTATATTAAATAAAGTGTTTAAATTGTAATAAAAAACTTCTAAACATTAAATTACTGTACTTGTTTAATATCGCAGAATTTACAAAGTGCATTACTCAAGATTTATGTGTATCTATAGATTTATAAATGTTGAATTCCATGTAATATAGAATTCTTAAATAAAATTATGACCTACTGCATAAGTGCTGTATATAGCATAACTTTTTTTACAAATTACTTTAACATGGTCCTTTTTTACAGGTAGTAAAAACTTAATTTAGAAAACTAGTTGACTAGAAATCTTTTAATAGTTTTATTGAAAATATAAAAATGATGTTATGATTATTAAATGATCATCTACAAATAATCTTAAATGACAAAAAATAAAAACCTTAGGTGAAACAAATTACTCAAAAATTACAGCTGAAGCAAGTGCATCTAAATCAGATATCACCTTCCTATCAGAAATCCCTATATTTATCCATTGTTCCATTTTTCTCCATTGCCACTTTGGTTTTTTTAAAGCTAGGTAACTTATATTTTATTTTACATTTTTTTACCCAAGAAATTTGTTTTTCTAATGGTGTATAAATTATGCATATATACGTTATGTAATAAAAATCAACTGTTGGGAGTGAAAGAAAACCATCAACAAATTTTGTTGGAAAATTCCAAAAACTACACACAATACCAAATGTAAACAGTTAAATTCTTTAAAATTCAAGTTTGTCAAAAAAATTCACCCTGTTTAATATATTTATTAAGTTTTTAGTCATGAGACCAGTTGTCTGAGTTAGGAATTTGTCAATATTTTATCTTTTAGGTGACTATTTTCTAATTCTTTCACACTATCAGTCCATAAACATGTATTTATATCATTTTAGGACTACAATTCATGTGGTCAACCAACCAGTCTAGTGGTTAAGGTGTTGACCTATGGATCGAAAGGTTCCTAGTTCGAATCTGGGGTCAGGACATGGGTGTAAATTGTACTGTTCCTTGTTATGGTAATGATGGTTGCCCATTGGGTGATCCTTCACAAGTGGCCATCACTTCTGGCCTTGTAGTGGCAAAATGATTACAAATCACAAATGCCTGTCATTGGATTTTTAAAAAAAATTCATGTGTTCTAAACCAAAACTGAAATTTCGATCAGGTTTTTTATTTTTTATTCGAAAACCCAGAGAACAGATTATAAACATTGTTTTACGAGGGTTGCTATTTATATTTCGGACCTAAATATCTATATATATATTTATGATCCAAATTGGTTTTATTGTTTTTCAAAATATTCTCCATGAAGATCAATACACTTTTGCATGCGTTTTGAATGCATCAACCGCTTCTTCGGGTGTCGAAAATCGTTGACCACGTAATTTATTTTTAATGTGCAGGAATAAAAAAAGTCATTGGGTGCTAAATCAGGACTGTATGGCGGATAAAACATCAATTCAATGTTTCGGCCGGTCAAAAAATCCTTTGTTTGAGCTGATGTGTGAGAGCTTGCATTATCGTGGTAAAAATTATTCGCAGCCTCTTCTGCTTTTTTCGAATTTCTCCGATGACTTCTGCCAAACAAATGGTCGTGTACCATTCAGAATTGACCGTCCTGCATTGCTCTAACGCCATGTGAACAGCTATGCCAAAGAAACAGGCAACCATATGCTTCGATGTGCTTCTTCCGCAAACAACTTTTATTGGATTTGGCTTGTCTTGGAAGACCCATACAGTCGATTGCTGTTTTGTTTTGGGCTCATATGCATAGATCCATGATTCGTCACCTGTGTAGATGTTATACACTGCCTTTGATTTACCTCGAACGTATTTTTTTGACATTTCCTTTGCACCAATCGACACGAACCTTCTTTTGAGCGTTTGTCAGATTATGCAAGATCCAATGCGAACAAATATTTTTTACAGCCAAATGTTCATGTAATATCATATTGATGCTTGTCATACTAATGCCCAAAGATGCCTCAATCTCACGGTATGTCACATGGCGATCTTGCTTTATCAATTCATGAACAGCATCGATATTTTCTGGCACAACCGATTTTGGACGACCTTCACGGAATTCGTCCTGGAGCGAACGTCGACCACGATTGAATTCGTTATACCAGTTTTTAGAGTGCTTACCACCAATTTTTACAGGATGGTGCTTTATCGCTGTGTAAAGAATTAAGTTCATCGAAGCACTCTTGTCTTGATAATCCACGTGAGGTGCAACAGCAACTTAACCCTGTGCTACGTTACACCGGAATAACTCCAAATGGTTCACAATTCCGCCATTCTAGTGCCATGATGACTGAAGCACTTCTAACAAGTTCAAATTGTCCGGGTATTGGTAAAAACAAAACTTGCACAGATGTGTAACATTTTGCGCTTTTTTCTTTAGACATCAGAACTCTTATAAATTAAATAAAAGAAATTGTATGACTGATATTAGATAACAAGATACATAGTAGAGCAGAGGTTCACAATGTCATGTCTCTACTACTAAAAAATGAAGTGTTTGTCCCTCACCACGCAGTGTCCTGACAAATCTATGGCACTTAAACTAATGAAATTTGACACACAGGTAGTCCGAATTTTTTGTGTGTCGAATTTAAAATTTAATCTAGGACATTTTATAATTAATTTATTAGTTTTTTCACCACTCTTTCTTCTCTCCGGTTGTCTGTCGAAATGAAGGGACTCACGAAGATGTGTGGTCTCTCTCACATAATCCTGGCATTGAATGGCTGTCCTCTGGAGCACGGGATGGTTAGGGGTGATTGATTCGATTGATGGAAGGAGACAGCATTCACGGGCCGTGCATAATTGTTTTTTTTTTTTCAATGTGATTCGAACGTGGGTAGTTGATGTGCGAGAGCTGCCGCTGCGGGTGGAAAGACCACTTAGTACGCAGTGTTTCGAAACTCTGTATAGGAACATTAAGAGGGGGGTGGTCTTGGGGAACATCGGGAGTTCATCCTACAACGGGGTAAGCTCCCTAAAAAACTCGTCAATGAAAAATAATCAACGTATATATATAGTTTTAGTAAGTACACTTTATAACAAAAAAAATCAACGCACCAAGACGGAGTTGTCCGATTGCGATAAATATTGGTGGATGTGAAGAGCATACATAGAAAAACAAACTTCTGGCCTGGACGAAAGCTGTCACCCAGCGTGGCATGGACTGAAAAAATTCCCGGATGGTGTCTTACGGAATATCTTTCCAAATTGTCTCCAACCGTCGAGCTGAATGGTCAACATTCAGGGATGGTTGCAATCGCTTTCCAATAACGTCCCAAATGTGGTCTATGGGAGAGAGATCAGGAGATCTAGCTGACCAAGGAAGTGTCGGGAAAGCTTGAAGACAATTCATAGTAACACGTGCCGTGTGGGGCAGAGTAGTATTGTGAGGAATCAAATAATGATTCCCCCGTTGATCTCAATGCACGAGCATTTTACGTCTCATATGGAAGTCACTCCTTAAATATTGTGGTAAACGATGCGGCTCAATCATGTCTATAGCTGTTCACTTTTTAGCAATGTACAAGGTATCTACAATTTTTTCTCAGCCTCCATTCATAGGTGGAGCATTTTGACTAACAAATTTAACTGTTAAATCTCTCAGTGATACTTGCTGGGAAGCAGGTAACAACTGACCCTAAAGTTGATGCTTTTGGGAAACAAAAACACTGCTTCTGGTATTGCAAAAAAAACTGAAAGATTTCAGGTTCTTGTGTAACTTGATCGCATGGTTTGACATATTATTTAGAGTCAATCTTGTGAGTAAAAGAACTTCAGACGGAAAATGTCAATTTACAGAGTGCTTTAGACCTGATTGTAAACGTCGACTTTATTGGAAAGTATGATATCGGAGATTGGCATGAATAGGGTCATAACTAATGCAGAAGAGCTGGCAGAGAAATTGGAGATCAGTCCAGAGTTCCTAACTGAACTTCACATCAGTCCAAGGAAATTAAAGAAACATGAATGTAAAGATCCACCTATTATGGCAGGAACCGCCTCTTTCAAAGTAAACTTGTATGTGGTTTTAAATCAAGCAATCAGTTCTTTTACAGAGAGGTTTGATCAAATGCAGCAGCATAATGATAACTTCAAATTTCTCAATGACGTTCAAAGCCTTCAGTAATTGGGGAAAATGAGCTGAGAGAGTGCTGTTTAAATCTGAAAACAGTTTTGATCGACACAACCGAATGTGATGTTGATGAAAGTGTATGAGATCTTACTTAAAGAACCAATTATGCCACAAAAGATGTGCTTCAAAAAGATTTACTTAGCTATTAATTTTTTCATAGATACGTCCCCCAATGTTTTGCGTGGGCTTAAGTTACCATTCCTGTGTCAGTTGCTAATGGTGAGGAGTTGTTCCAAATTGAAACTAATTGAGGTGGATTCTTTCCCAAGAACGTCTGAGCGGATAAGAGACCTTGGCTATAGAAAATGAGGTGCTCAATGCCATCGATACCGACGCAATCTTAAGAGATTTTGCAAAAGGCCAGAAAAATACACTTGATGTTTCTATTTTTGGAGTATTTTCTTCATCAGTGTTGACGTAGTGTTTCATAAATAATATGATGATAAAAATATTTTTCAGCGTATTTTATTTTCAATAATGAAAAAATGTTTTAGTATGAAATTGCTGAAATACTAATTACATATGCTATAATTTAAATGTAATGTTGACTTTACTGTGTTAAATGTTTTCGAAATTAAAAAGTATCACTGACTTTTATGTAAACCAATTACTTTGGATAACAATTTTTAAGTACAACCGATCACAATACATTAGCTTAAGAAGGCCTAGCAAATAAAAACTGTCAATCTCTACTATTATAAAAGGAAGTGTTTGTCTGCCTGAGTAGTAGGAAAATGCGGGTTCTAAAACATTGGTGAAGGAGGTGGAAAAATCGAATGGAGTTGAGCAGTACCACCAGAAGTGACGTCATAAACGGAAGTTGAGTTGTACCGTAAGCGACAGCACAACGAACCTGCAACCCGTGACGACTTGCATGGAAACATGTTCGTACAAGTTGCGTTCCAGGTGCCACGCGTGCGCCGTGCTTGCTGTGTCAGTAAAATCGGGTTTTTCTAGCAGAAAAATTCCAAAGCAGTCAAATGCGTCATACGCCACGTACTACAACCAGAATTTAGTTCAAATAACCGATCACGAGACTGATTGTTAGAGTTGATGCGCTTCTTAGGAAAACATAAACACGCAGCGTTGCTATAAGTTGTAAATTCCTGTTGGAGCGGTAATTTGTAATTAACGTCGTACTAGAGCAATACGAAGGGCTATTGACGACGGTCCGGGATCAATCCCTTAAGGCAAAGATCCGAGGACAACACCTCGTAATTTTGAACCACGGTCAGATGACGTAACAACATCCGAGCTGGCACCCCACTCTCCAAACTTCCACACCAACCCAACGTGAGGACTTTCGTCCACGACAGATTTAAGGTGCACCAGCCGATTGTACACCACACGCTTACAAACATGAATGCTCGGATTCGAACCAGGAACCTTCCGATCTAGAGGCTAACACCTTAACCACTATACCGGTAGAGGAATTCGAGACGTTGGACTTGAATCTCTTCGCGCGGCGCTTCTACCTGACACTTGAAAAACCGGGCTTTACTCTCGGCTTGTTGGGTAATAACGCGCATTGTTTTATGTTTCAAAGATGTCAATGGAACTGAGAAGTGTAATATCCTAGTTACAAATATCCTAAGATATTAAGACAATTGATATTGATGTGTCAAGATTGATATTAGAGACATGCTACAAGCTCTAGCTCCAAGTGTAATCTGACCTGTGAGTCACGATCACTGTATTTATTGAAATACTTCGTGGCGACATCTATTGATAGATTACATAATAACATACATCACATACCCTTCTTTTAAATTAAAAACACAGTATACAATTCTTTTTTTTTTAAGTTAAAACAAGCATGCAATGTTTTATAATAATATAAAAGCTTAAATTTTTACGTTTATTCGTAATAGTCTATAACGAGTTGGTTTAGTGATTGTTCTTGTGGACCTCCTCACCACAGTTTGGGGAACACGAATTTCCACTCGCCTGGTTGTCAGTCCCATCCGTCTGGTGTGGGTCACTATTACTACCATACAAATCTTCCACAGTCCTTGCATGGATAACACCAGTCGGCATTGAGGTGTCTTGACGAATATGAATTATATTACGTCTGTACTGTCTACCGTCTGTGTCTTCTACCATATATGATCTGGGATTTGATCCAACTTCAGTGATGGTACCTTGTGTCCACGGCTCATTCATTTGCTTACGAAACCATACCTTTGCGTCTTTTTTAAATTGTGGATGACTCTTTGTGTGTTTGTTTCCATGCACACCCTGTATCTTTTGCCTATTCTTTAGAGAAATTCTTGCATCCTTGATTGGATAATTGGGTTCAAGGCGATCTGGGTGAGATGGCAAGAATGACCGCAATCGCCTGCCCATTAGTAGTTCAGCCGGCGAAGGAAGATCAGGTGCTGCCTGGATCCTGTAGTCGAGTAAAACAATATACAGATCTTTACCATCCTGTTCTGCTTTGATGAAAGTATTCTTGAATGTTTTTATGGCTCTCTCAACCTGTGCATTTGCTCTGGGAAAATGTGGTGAAGTTATCTTATGTGAGACACTCCACTCGTAAAAGAATTCTCTAAAAGCTTCCGAGTTGAAAGGGGTCCTCCGTCACTCACTAATTCTTCTGGAATACCGTGTCTGGAAAAGATATATTTCATCGCTGTGATTACTGCCTGGGCATTGGTGCTGTTCATGTGTTGAACTTCTATGTATTTCGAGAAATAGTCTATCATGAGGAGGAAGTGACGACCTTTGATCTCCAGAAAATCACACGCCACCTTCTGCCATGGCCGCTGAGGAGGATCTTGCTGTAATAAAGTCTCTTTTTGATTTGCACGTTGGTATTTCTGGCAAATTTGACACTTACCAACAAATAACTCAACATCTCTGTTGATGCTTGGCCAATAAAAGTACTCTCTGGCATTTGATTTACATGCAACGACTCCTTTGTGTGATACATGCATTTTTTGTAGGACTTCTTCTCTAGCAAGTGATGGGACGATGAAACGTTGACCTCGACAAAGTATGCCATCCTTGGTGCAGTAGAGTTCTTCTTTACAGTGCCAGTAGGCTTGTGCAGCATGTCTTGTTTTGGTCCTGTCAGGCCACCCATTCATAATGTGGAATATGACATCTTGTAACTCTTGATCACTAGCTGTTAGTTTAGAGTACTTTTCCCATTGAGATGAGGTCGCAGATGCCAGAAGACATAATGTTACAGGTGTCTTATGATCTGCTACTTCCTCTTCTTCATGCATAGCATCAGTCAGCTGCGCTCTAGACAGTGCATCAGCAATTAGCAGCTGTTTTCCTGGAACATAGACCAAAGTTATCTCATATCGATTGAGTCGTAGTAGCATTCGTTGCAGTCTGGGTGATATTGTGTCACATGGCTTCTTGCTTAAGCCCAATAGTGGTTTGTGGTCAGTTTGCACCACCACAGGTCTCCCATAGGTGTAGTAATTGAAGTGCTCGAGCCCATAGATAACTGCAAGCAGCTCCTTTTCAATTTGTGCATAACGTTGTTGCGTTTCTGTCAGAGACACTGAACCGTAAGCAACAGGTTGGGAGTCTTGAAGCAACACGGCTCCTATACCATACTTGCTGGCATCCACAGATACTGTCACTGGTTTTGCAACATCAAAATATTGTAGACATGTTGTTTGCACAGTTTGTTTTTTAATTAAATCAAAGTCTCTTTCAGTGTTTTGATCCCATAACCACGGAGTATTCTGCTTTAATAGCTGACGTATTTAGTGTGTTAAGTTTGACAGGCTTGGTATGAACTTGGCCAGGTACGTTACCATTCCAAGGAATCTTTGCAAGTCTTCACGACTTTTTGGCACGGCAAACTCATCAATTGCTTTTACTTTTTGGGGGTCAGGTTCAATACCTCTTTGCGACATCACATGACCCAGGTAATTCACTTGGGTCAAAGCAAGCTGTGTCTTCTCAATATTGAACTTCAGATTCGCTTCTCTAGCAATTGTGAGAGTTGTGCGCAGTATCTGGCAATGCTCTTCCATCGATGATGAACCCAGTGCTATGTCATCAAAGTATGGGTTTACTGCAGGCTCCTTGTCAAAGATTTCATCCATGGTACGTTGAAATTCTTCTGGAGCATTATTTAGGCCAAATGGTAGGACAAGAAAACGATACCTTCCCCACGGCGTGGTGAAAGTGGTTAAATATGAAGAGTCTTTCTGCAACGGGAGTTGCCAGAAACCATTCTTAGCTTCTAGGATGCTAAATATCTTGCTACCCTGAAGTTTCGTTAAGAGGCGATCAGCAGATGGGATTGGGTAGTGGGGTCTTTGTATAACCTCATGTAACGGCCTTGGATCCAGACAAATTCTCAGCTTTTTAGGGGTGTTGAAAACAACCATGTTATTAACCCATTCAGTAGGTTAATCGACTTTTGTGATGACACCTGTTTCCACCATGCGCTGTAGTTCTTTAACTTTATCATGTAGAGCTAATGGTATTTTACGTGGGGCAGCTACATTTGGGATGTAATTTTCCTTCAATTTAATTTTTACCTCACGATTCAATCTTCCCATACCACTGAACACATCAGAAAACTCTTTGATGATTTGTTGAGGTGTTTCTACTATTCTACTACAGCCTGTGCTTTTCTTGACATTGTATAAGCGCTTAATGAGTCCTAACTGTTCACAAGCAGATAAACCTAGTATAGGACTTGACTCAAGAGTTGTCACAACAAATTTCAAATCCTCTTTAACTTTATTAGTTTTGCAAGTAAGTGAACACTCACCCATGATTGGAACTAAGTTATCACTGTAATCCAGCACTGGTTGTTTTGTATTTTTCACCAGTGGGGTTTTTTTTTCCATTTTAAGAGTTCACTTTTAGGGATGACGTTTACTTGACCACCCGTATCCAATTTGAAAACAACATCATTTTCGTTGACGGCGATTTTTGATACCAAACATTGCGTGACCTGTCTCCCTTTAAAGACTCGATAGTTTTTATCTCTCCTAAAAACATAAATTCCGAGTCGCTTTCGTCATCGTCCTGTTCAACAGCATTGACTCGGCGGCTGCTTTGTTGATAATTTGAACGCACTTTCGATCTGCAGACGGAAGCCCAGTGGTTTTTTAACGAACAGTTCTTACACTTCGTTCCAAAGGCAGGACAATTGCGAGGTTCGTGTACACGGCCGCAATTCCTGCACTTAAATTCGTTTGGATATCTTCCGGGACGATCGGGAATGTTGTTGTTTTGATTTTCTCGTGATGACGCATTCCGAGATTTGGCGCGATTTACGGCGTCAACTGCTACTGGTTGGCTCTCATTCATTTTCCGGGCATGTGCTTTGCTATGTTCGGCGGCTTTGCAATCACTGACTACATCTTGTAAGGTCTTCGCTTTTCTAGCAGTTTCCCTTATTAAACTTTTTTGCAAAGGCTTGTCAAATAGTCCTTGAATTATTTTGTCGCGAACCATGCGTTCTGCAAAAGTTCCGTAGTTACATTCCGTAACTGCACTTCTCAGTCTGGAAAAATAGTCCGAAAATTTCTCGTCTCTTTCTTGCTTCATTTCCAAAAACTTGAAAGATGCATAAATCTCGTTCTGATAATCTTTGAAAAAGTTATCGAATTCGTCAATAATCTGTTTTAGGGTGACCTCCGTAGTGGCTCCTTCGGATTTTAGGTCGAACGATCGGAATTGTTTCTTCAATTCGTCCCCGCAAATATGACGAAATAATGCTGTTTTCGTCCTTTCCGGCTCTTTGCTATATCGTAGAGCTTCAACATAATCTTCAAAATTTTGTCTCCAGTGCCTCCATGCTTCTCGTGGATTTGTTCCGGATTCAAACGGTGGTATCGTCGGCAAGTTACTGGCCATTTCCGCAGGTTACCTTTTCTTTTCAAGATTTTCAGGATAAATTGGATGAACAGCTTTAAATATGTGCGTAGGATAGGTGTTCTGACACCATGTAATATCCTAGTTACAAATATCCTAAGATACTAAGACAATTGATATTGAAGTGTCAAGCTCTACAAGCTCTAGCTCCAAGTGTGATCTGACCTGTGAGTCACGATCACTGTATTTATTGAAATACGTCGTGGCGCCATCTATTGATAGATTACATAATAACATGACAATAATAACATACATCACAAGAAGCAGAAAAAAAAAAAACATTTTCTTGGTTGGTGAGGTGAGTCATTGAGAATGGTTAGAGCGGAATCCATAAAATCCGTTTTTCAGAATAACGTGTCCGAAGTAGTTACCGTTCATTACGATTGAAAATTGTTTCCAGTCCTGGATGTGAGAAGTTCCAAAGAAGAACGCCTGTCGATTCTTATTTCATTTAGAGAGAAGGAGCAACTTCTTGCAGTATCAAAAGTGGACAGCTCTTCCAGCAAAGATAAAGCTAAAGCAGTTTCAAACGCACTTAAAGAATGGAACCTCAATGATAAAGTACAAATAATGTGCTGTGATACGACAGCAAATAATACAGACCGCTTGAATGGAATTTGTGAGCTTTTAGAACATGATCTAGAAAGAGTATTGTTACTCTTTGCTTGCCGTCATCATGTTTATGAACTGGTTCTGAAAAATGTATTTGAAACAAAGATCTACCAAGTCGCAAGCAGTCCCGATATTCCACTGATCATAAAGTTCAAAGACAACTGGAAAAACATTAATCCTAATGCTATCGAAACATGCTCTGATTTTGCCAAACAGCATCTTTTTGACGCGACCATTAGCGGATTGGTGACGTTTTTTAACCATGAACTGCAAAAATCCATTATACGTGACGATTATCGGGAACTGATCGAACTATCTGTTATTTTATTGAGAGGAGATAACGAGAGTGAAATTAAAATCAGACCTCCTGGCGCAATGCATCCAGCACGATGGATGGCAAAAGCTATTTTCTCTTTAAAAATATGTTTGCTGCAGTCTCAGTTCAAAATGAGCGTTGAGGACAAACGAGCGTAGCAAGATGTTAGTTTATTCATTGTGGCAGTTTATGTGACACCCTGGCTTGGATGCAGTTTGGCGGCGAAGGCGACGAATCAAACTTTTAGCGTTGCTTAAAGACGTTGAAAGAGTATGAAACAGTTGACAAATTGGTTTCCAAAGGGGCCCTGAGCAAGTTCATTTAACACCAGTGGTATTTATCAGAGGAAATAGCCGTATTACCACTCTTTGATGCTATTGTTTATAAAAACACCAAGGCGAATATTGTAGCGAACTTACTAAGAGAAAGTTAATATGATTTTGGGAAGATATATGTTCCATCGAAGGAAGAGATGTCTGTATCTTTATACGATGAGAGTTTTAATTTATCCTTTTTTTTTAAATTCTGTTTATTTTCTTGTGGTACTAATTTTCTTTTGTTTTATAGAAATCATTGAGTGATTTAGTATCCATCAAGAGCAAAAATTTGTTTTCGCGATTAAAAGTTGACAGCAGCTTCCTCCAAGAAAACGTATCTTTGTGGGAAGAAAATGCAGCCTTTCTGGAAGCTAAAAATAATAATTTTAGCTTAAAAGCAGTAAATGACACAGCTGAAAGAGCTGTTAAGCTATTGCAAAGCCTTCCATGATGTAATTGCCGCAGAAGAAGAACAGAAACAGTTCTTATTACGCTGTGTGCAAGAACATATTAAGATATATCAAGAGTGTAAAAAAGAGACCTTAAAATGAAAGTATCCTGAATAATTATGTGTAACTATTTTTTAATAATTAAAGGCGTTACTGAAATTTGTCTTTTAATCAATATTTACCTAAGATATGCATAGTTGCGATGACCTAGCTACGTATTAAGATCTGTTCAAAAACGTCTTTGTTCATAAACTTTGGGGCTCTGTCGGCACGGGTTAACATTAAGGTACGAAGTTGAAATTTCATATTTAAGTGAGGCTTAGTATATTAAAAATAATTAGAGGGTATGCGTTTTGATAACTGCAAAAGAAAAAAAATTCGCCCTTATAAGGGACACTAATATATATATATATATATATAACCAATCACAAAAGGCAGGTGCCAGCACATTGCAGTGGAGTGTATATAAAGGATGTCCCAAGGCATCGGAAAACATTGCAATCGTTGGCGTAATGCAGAAACGTAGCGATTTATCCGACGTCCAAAAGGGCATGATTATTGGCTTTCGGGCCAAGGGTGGAAGTATTTCGGAAACGGCTAATTTTGTAAACTGTTCGCGTGCCGCCATGGTAAAAGTATACCGTGCATGGCAAAATGTCCCTATCAAAAATCAGCGGCGTGGCACATGTGGTGCACCACGGGTTATAGATGACAGAGGCGAACGAAGGCTACGGAGATGCATTCTGGCGAATAGACGTGCAACTGACCGCCCAGATGAACCAAGGGGCTACCAAGAGTGTATCCTCAACAACGGTTCAGCGAACGTTGCTGCGCATGGGCCTCCGCAGCAGACGCCTGGTTAATGCACCTATGCTGACTGCTGTTCATCGGAGACGAAGGCTGGAATTTGCACGCCAGTACCGCAACTGAACGTCCGCAGAGTGGCGAAAGGTGGCTTTTTCCGATTAATCATGTTTTATGCTCAATCGGACAGATGGACGTTGGCGTATACAGCGCGAAACAATTGCCGGAAGGATCCAGGCTGTAGGAGGGAGCTTTATGGTTTAAGGAATGTTTTCCTGTCATTCACTGGGTGCACTTATCATTGTGGAAGGCACAATGGATCAGCACAAGTACGCATCTGTCCTTGCGGACCATGTCCACCCCTACATGCGAATTATTTTTCCTCAGAGTGATGGCATCTACCAGCAGGACAATGCAAGGTGTCATACAGCTCGCAGTGTATGTGCGTGGTTCGAAGAGCATCAGGATGAGTTTACCGTACTCCCCTGGCCAGCAAACTCACCGAATTTAAACCCAATCGAGAATCTATGGGACCACCTCAATCGGGTTGTTCGCGCCATGGATCCTGAACCGCGTAATCTAGCGCAGCTGGCCACGGCACTGGAGTCGGCATGGCTCAACATCCCAGTAAATACCTTCAGAAACCTAATTGACTCTCTTCCTGCACGTCTCGCAGCGGTCCGCTCTGCCAAAGGTGGTCCTTCTGGCTTTTGACAGGTGGTCACATTAATGTGACTGGACTGTGTATATATATTGCATTTCAAATCATTCTTTTTCAAGTTTTCTTACTGTGATTGTTACTACAGATGTGAAATTCTATAAAAAATTTTGTTCTGGGCACCTCATGTCTTTGGGAAACCATACATGAGATGGATGTGATTCGGGACATTATTAGATGCCACTGGGGACTCGGACAATTTAAATGTATCAATTTACAGGTACTTTTTAAATTTTCTGAATTTTTTCTGATTTTTTACTTAATAACTGATAATTTAACCCTTGCGTCCTACAAAATATCAAGCAATCGATTAACATACCGAAGCCTCTAAATTATTTTGTACTTCGTTTTCTTGTGAAAACTAGAACAAAACGTTCCAATAAAAAATAGCTAACAGAGAAGAATAATTTTTATACTGCTTATGTGTTATCATTAATATATGAAATCCGTTGTTTCATGGAATATCTAGTTATTTCATGAAATAACTGACAAAGTCTACGAGTGAGTTTCACACTTTAACTGACTTGAACAGTTAACAGTTATTTTAAAAAAGGCTAAAATTTACAATGGCTCCTATTCCGAATGAAGCGTTTGATTCACTGGATGACGAAGATCAATTACAAGGTGATTTGACTCAAATGAGTGCTTCCAGCCACGTGCTGGTTAAAAAATAAGGTTTAGAAATGCCATTAGTAAAGTATGTACAGTAGGGTGGAGTGAAAAACACGAATTTCGGAAATTGAAAACGCCTATGGTGGGAATAGTTGGGGACTACCATGTTTATTAATAATACAAAATATGAGCTAAATCAATTAATATCTTCAGGTGCCAAAATCACTTTGAAATTTCGAAATTTTGCCAATTTCTTCACAAAAATAATAATAACGCATTTAAAAAATTTAATACATCTTATTTAAAGCCATGGGAGGGTGAAAGGAACTTTCCTGCTTGTAAAGAAAAGTGTTACACCTAACATTATCCCGGAAATTTAAAAATGTTCCCCTTTTTTAAAGCGCTATATCACGCACATCTCCTCTCAATAGACTCATCATTGCGTTCCTTGCTACTAGGGTGCACGGACGCTTCCCTTTCTTCGCTTGTTTATAAGGGGTAAATAACTCGTATTTCACCACATGGAGTGGAGGTGTCTGGGTTTCTTTAAATACCCGCCCACTTTTTTTGTAAATATCTAGTAGGTGTATCCTACTGCAAATACCCTACCGATCATGTCTAGCGAGGAAAACTAAGTCCTTTGTTCAAATTGATTCGCTTTCGTTTGTTGGTGCGTATTTTGCTGTTTATTTTTTCTTATTTTAGATATTTTTAATTTTAATTTTTAAGTTGAGTTTTGTGTGGGTTTTCTTTGTTAAGGATCCACGGTTCTGTGAATAAGTCGAAATGCCTAGGACACTATCAGTAGATGCATGTCCCTTTTTTGGAATGGCTGAAATAATGAAGCCTAACATGCTTCCAACATATGCAGATGTTCTGAAGTATTAACTTTACATACAAAAAGATTATAAAAGAGATGATTGTATGTGGCTGAAGTATGTTCAATTTTAATTAAAGAGCTTAAAAGATTATGGGGAATTAGTTCGATTACAACTGTAACAAACCAACAAATAATATATATGCTGAAAATATACCATAAAACATATAGAAATATTAAGAAACTATTAAAAAATACTAGCAAAATAGATTTCTCGAAAAAGCTTGTGTGTGAAAAAAATCTATTTGATATTAGCATTTGTAAATGTAAGAACTTTCTCAGTTGTACTTTCAAAATGAAAGTACCTATTGCTGAAAGAGCTTTTTTAACAGATCAAAGGACATTTCAAAAAATGGTCATTGGGAATGTTGACATTAAAACCAGCAAAATGCTTGAAGAAAAGATTGTAGCGCAAAGAAAGAGAAGTAGAGAGCCAAAACGTTCAGCTCAAAGATTGTAAAGGAAAACAACCCAAAACACTCTCGCCCTCTATTACGGGAGCTAATTCGAGTTTTAATTTGCTTAAGAATTCTAATGACACTATAAACACAATCATTGATAATAATTCTCCTTCAACTTCACAAACGAGAATTAAACTTCCAAATGTAGCTCAGGCTTGTGACAGAACTTGTGTTTCCGATAGATCGGTAGCAATTCTAATAAATGCTACTTTGAAGGATATGGGAAAAATTTCGAAGGATGATTCTTCAAGCATAGTTGATCGTAGTAAAATTAGAAGAGAAAGGACAAAGACCCGCAGCTACCTGAAAAGGAAAAATGAGGAAACTGCCTCTTTATCAGAATATGGAATATAGTTTGATGAGCGAAAGGATTAAACTTTAGTAATGATTAAAGAAAGAGAAGGGATTGCTAGAAAGACGGTAATAGAAGAACATATCGTTCTAATACTAGAACCAGGATCAAAATAAATGGGACATGTCACTCCTGCAACTGTCTCTTCTCAAAATATTAAAACAAGTATTTTAACTTTTTTGGAGAAAAATATCGATCTTTCTAAGATGCAAGTGGTTGTTGTGATGGTACAGTGATAAATACAGGTATGAAAATGGAGTCATTCGACAAATCGAGCTCTTTTTAGGACGTCCTGTACAATGGTTTATTTGTTTATTACATACAAATGAGCTACCTTTATGTCATTTGTTGCAATATTTAGACGGGAAAACCACTGGACCAAAAGGATACAGCGGAGAAATTGGAAAAATGTTTGAATCTTGTGAAAAATTGCCTTTAACAAACTTTGAAAAGATAGAAGTAACTTTGCCAGATATTGTCCTAGAGAATCTTAGCACTGATCAACGATACCTTTACGAAATGTGCGCAGGGATATCAAATAAATATATTCCATTAAGCTTGTCACAAAAAGATACAGGAAAATTGAATAATTCCAGATGGTTGACGACGACAAATATAATTTTAAGGTTTCAACAGAAGATCCAACCCATAACTTGAAAATATTAACAAAGTATGTTATTTTAAATAAATTTTTTTGCCGGAGGATTTAAAAATTGTAATAGATATAACTTTGCAAAGAAATGCCTATTATGCCCATCCAGAAAATATTATATTGGTAATGTGAGATGATGATCGAAAACACGTCAGAGAATTGAGCCTTAGAAGAATTTAAAATTAAGACAAAAAAATAAAGTTAAAAAGAATATTCGATAGTTTAAAAAAATTCCCCAGTTAAACTTTGAAGCAGACGACTACACAAATCTAATTGAATGGCAATCAGATTCCATTACAGATCCACCACTTACAGTATCTCTTTTTGATGATCAACTCAAGTCGATTTTTCAAGACGTTCAAACCAATAGTAACATGTTTAACTTTCCGTGCCTTCTTTCACAAGGAGTTAAACGTTGCGTTAAATTAGTAACTGAAGCATATAGTACAGTACGTGGTACAGAGGCACGAGATGGATTTATTTGGTCAAGAATTGCTTCTAGACTTGCTTTACCCAGATTTGAAACCAAAAGCCAATATTAACCACTTTTAAGCTAAACCACTTGCCAGTAACTTCAATTTAATTTTTTAGGGTAAGCTAGTAACTTAAATTGAAATTTTTAAGGGGGTGGGGTGGAACTCGATATGCAGCCACCTCATCGTGCTGAGTTCTGGGTTGTTTTCATAACGCAAAAACAGCGAAGATCTGCAAGGGGAAGTACCCGTGTAAACGCGTGGTCGCAATGATGAGTCTATTGAGAGGAGTGGAGACGCAGGTGATGACGCTCTAAAAAAAGGGGAATTTTTTTATTTTACGGGATAATGTTAGGCGTAAAACATTTTTTTACACGCAGGGAAGTTCATTTCACCCACCTATGGCTTTAAATAAAATGTATTAAATTTTTTGAATGCGTTATTATCATTTTTGTGAAAAATAGGCAAAATTTCGAAATTTCAAAGTGATTTTGGCACCTGAAGTTATTAATTGATTAAGCTCATATTTTGTATTATTAATAAGCATGGTAGTCCCCAACTATTCCCACCATAGGCGTTTTCAATTTCCGAAATTCGTGTTTTTCGCTCCACCCTAATATACAGTTTATTCACAAGAATGCAGTAAAAGCGCAGTTTGTTTGAAATATAACGAGTCTGTCGACATCATGCTCAGAAGACTGTTTTGGAACACTTAGTTGTACAGAAGATCTGCAAATTTAAATTTAATGAACTGAATGTTTTGAGGGAAAGAGAAAACTAAAGAATGTTTGGAAATTCAAGCTAAGATTAAATTAATGTAAGATAAATCTCATTCTAAAGCTTCTGCGGGGCTTACATTCCGTATCCCAGTATCTTAAATTAACAGAGGAAAGTGACGCCAGATCTATTTTAACTGTTGTGAAAATAACCGAATAAGTTAATTGAGATTTTTTCAATTAGGAACAAGAAACGGCCTCATTAAAGAGCTATATTTTAGATACCAGTTTAGCGTCTGTGAACAAAAACTGATTAAGATCGAAGGAGTGCCAGATATAGAGAAATCGCTTTGGTCGGTTGCTACAGTTCAAAGTTTAGGTACCTCTCTCTCTCGAGTGGAAGCAGACCCCTCCGTTCCGAGTTATTCAAAAGCCACAGCCAAAGGCTAGGGAGAACCTCTAATAAGAAACTTGAGAGGAAGGCCATAAGACTCGCCGTCCGAAAAGCCCTCGTCCACCTGGAACAAGTGCGACGGGGAGTGGACGTGGTCGACTAACGTGGTGTGCGCGAGGATTCAGTGGTCCGGCTCATTAATATCAATCAACCTGTAACAATGGTTACAATGGAGATTTTCAGATTTAGGATCGTATAGTGGGAGTTTAGAAATATTCACTAAGGAGGAATGATTAGAGCTTATTGTGCGTTGGTTTTCCGTGATTGTAAGAAAGACAGAGTTCTGGTGACAAATGAATCCCTGTTTATTCACTCGAAAGTAAATATACATAAGTTGTACTGGTAATAATGATAGTTGTCAGTACAACGTTATTCGAGGGCTGGTGGTGTTCCAGGGGGAGTTGGAATGGATACTTATAATGCTCTAGTCTTTTTAACAAGCCACAGAAATAGTCCAAAAATAGAATCGTTACTTCCGTGGGAGGTGACAAGTCTCAGTAGAGATATGAAATTGTCAAAAATTTAAGGAGGGGAGAGTGTAATTCAAAACATTTAAATACCTGAGTTGTTGTTGGGCCACGCCAGACGAGACGAAGGGTAGACTGGTGAATCGAAAACCCTCGTTTTCGCGCTTGAGCATTTCTCTCGCCAAGCAGTGCTTGGAGCGAAAAGATTGGCGACAGCGCTCGTGCTATGGTTGGGTGGAATGTCGTTATACGCCAAGCACTGAGCGATTCCACTCCAATTCTGTCGGCCCCAACGGACATGGTAACTTCACACATCTGGTTTTCTCATTAGGGGAAAGTTTCGTTAAGCGATTTTGCAGATGTGAGAACTGTGAAGCGTCTTTCAAAAGGCCAAATCGTTTCTCTCGTATGGTGTTAAACTGGGAAATTGGGTTCTGTTCTTCGGGATTGGTACTGAATTTTGGAAAGGACGGATGTCGTATGACACAACCTAAGTCATGAGTTTGAGCCGGAAGAGGTTTCTTCATTGATTCGTGTCGACGGATGCCTCAGGTCGCGCATCCAGGCATCTCCTAGGAACCTATCGACATTAGTGAGTAGCCCAGTGAAACAGCAGGCTGCCACCACTTCCTTGTTAATCCAGTGCCGACACCATCATCTTTGGAGTTTTGCAGACCCTTGCCGTCCACCAGATAGCCTTCATTCGTTAGCGTACAAGTATTGGCCTAGGGCAGCCGGGGAGTGGTCCCGACACCGCTAGTTTCCGTGTGGCACCTAAGGAGGTTCCTGTCATTGCTTGACGGCAGGAACGGCGGCATTGCCCTGTGCCAGTTCGAGCGATCCGAACTGATAGCCTGCTGGCTAGAGCGGTTTCGCCACGTTAGAGACTGACGTATCCCTCCTACATGGATAGACCCACGATCCGCGGAGTTATGGGATCCCTTTGGTATCTTCTGAAGGAACCGCGGTCCGAGTGGAGGGGGCCGCCACTCTTCATTCTTCGGAACCATCTAATCATCAACCTAGGGACTGCAAGCATTGTCGACGTAAACTGATAATATAATTACCATTATTTGGTTTAGTATACACACAGCCCCAAGTGCGCAGAGCACTCCCACGATCCTTTCGCCCGGATCTTGGGTCTTAGCCCCGTCATCTTACTATCATCCCTTCGGATAGTCTTAAAGGCTACCACCAACCTTCCGTCCGGGTGACCCACGCCTACTTCCCCAACAGACATTAGCTTGTACATCTCCCCACAAAGATGCATTATGCCTAGGCGGCATTTCGTACAAGTACCACACAGAAGTTACAATTTGGCTACATTAATAACAGGTCGCCACATAGAGTTATACATTTTCGCAACTTCAAGTTCAAGACTGTCATCAGTTGCTAGGCACATGTAAGAAAAGAGAAGAGTTAGCAGTCTCCGACATAAGCGTGAAGGGAGTCCGCTAATAGAAGAACAGCCACAGACTTCCAGCACAGGTACTTTCGATTCATGTCTGTTCACCATGGCGGTAAGAGAAAAAGAGATATAAGGAAGGTGCACAATAACTGTAGGGTGGGAGAGGAAACATTCGAGGGGGAAATTGAGGCGTCAACCTTTTTGTCACATAGTTTCCCAAGCAGAGAAGCGTTGGGAACCACTCGGGTCGATTAGTAAAGTCTTGGGGTCTGAAACGCAGCCAATGGAGCCTACGGTTTAGAGGTTCGACAAGTTTGCGGTCGAGGAGGTAGTGGAAGACATCTCCCACCTCTCCACACGGACACAAGCCTGATCCTTGTAGCAGGATACTATGCAAGTATTTTGGGAAGCGACCATGACCTGTGAGCAGCTGAGTCGCAATCGGGTGGTACACGTGTTTTCTAAGATCAGGCGTGGGGATAAACCTATAGGTGTCTCTGCCTACCAAGTCTCCACTCCATCGCCACTTCCATCGATCCATGATCTTCAGGAGGCAGTTGCTGACAGTAGAGTACGATCTCTGCACATGTATGTCTACTTCACTCTTGTCTGTGGCCTTTTTGGCCGCGGAGTCCGCGGCTTCGTTGCCAATGAAACCGACGTGAACTTTTATCCAATGCATGTGGATACCCTGGTAGCCGGTGACCGCGGAGTACAGAGTTTTGATTCGCTGCACTACTAGTAGAGTGCATAGGGGGTCATTCAACGCCATGAGCGAAGAGAGGCTGTCCGAAAAAATATGTGTGGTCTTATTGGCATTGTATAGGGGCCTCTCCCGAACCTATTCGAACGCTTTTTCAAGAGCTGCAAGCTCTGCCAAGTACACCGTTGCTTGGTCACCAAGCCGGTACGTATGTTCTTCGACGATGCGTCCAAAGTACATAACCACAAACGCTGCTCCATATTTATCGTTCAGATCCGTCAGTGTAAATCTCCATCTCTGCACAGCTCGGCCCCCTGCTGTTATAGGGGATTGATAAGCGACCAGAAATGTTAATGTAAAACGCAGGGTGTGTGCCAAAAAATGTATTTGTTTTAGAAATAATGTTCTATGCAATTCCAAATGCCATTTTAGTAATACCTGTTGTAACAAATGATTTAACTGTGCGCATAAATAACATTTTGTATGCTGTATAAATAAGTCAAATTATTTATTTTACACTTTAACTATCTATTATTAGCTAATTTATAGAGTAACTTAAGTGTGGAGTTATTAATTTACTATACACTTTAACTTACTTGATCAGTTAGTTCATGAAATAACTAGGTATTCTATCAAATAACTGAATTATACACTTTAACGGTAACAGATGCATGACTACAAATACTAACAAAGATGATTAGTAAATTTGTCCCCTATTAATCTCGAAAAAACTGCTGGCGCCTCATAATCTAAGAGGTGGAACAGAGTTTACATAGAGTACCTATTATATTGGCACTCTAGGCCTGCACATTTCATGTATATAAAATTTTGAAGATAGTGGTGAACAGAAGAGCCGGTTCAGAACGGTTCTTTTAAAAAGAGCGGAACCACAAAGAATTATTCGCTGAAAAGAACAGTATATCCCATCCATCCTTAGAGCTTTAGCGATTAAAAGAAAATGAAATCGCTTACGAACGGCGGAACTGTGGCGCGTAATGATAGAAAATTTATTACTTAATTTTTTTTCTTTGTACTCATCTGCTAACAATATTCAACAGTACCGGATCAATCCCCGAAGGGACAGAACGGAGGACAACACCACGTTATTTTGAACCACGGTCAGATGACGTGATTCCATCTGACTTGGCACCCCACTCTCTAAACTTCCACACCACGATAACATTTTGTTTGTGAGGTGAAAGACGTAGTTCTACGTCAAAACTTTCACTGAAACCATAAAACTCTTTTTTGTGCTCTTATAGTTATTTTTTGTGTAATAGGTAGATAGATTATAAAAAGGTCGCTCTGAAGCAACACAAAGAGCTTTTTGAGGGGATAGGTGTGATTTTTGTGCTAAAATTATTATTTTTATAAAATTTAAATCTTTATATCGATGTATATCGATCGATAAATTTTTAAGAAATTGATTAATTGAATGGAATCGATGGATTTTTTTTTTACAGAATTTTTTTATTTTTACTTGGCAACAATTCATTTACTCTCTTTGTGAAATAATGGCGGCTGCTAATCGTGTTTTTGGATTTGTTTCTGTTTATTTTATACAAGCATTATTTACTGTTATTTTAGCTTTCGACATCGGGGGTAAGTCAAATCTATATCAGTATGTCAGCCTATGCTGCATTTGTTATTATCGAAATTCTGTCCATATACCCCGTGGATTTTGTTCCCTGTCAATACTCTACGAATAGAATGCCTAATTTTTATTCACCGCGTAGTATGGAACTCATTTTCTGTGATTTCTTTAGAATGTGTAGTCTGTCTGAAGATCAATGCCTGTATTTGTGTTATTTGTATGTTGTAATTACATAATAGTCGTAAAACAATCTCTAAATTTCCTACTATTGGCCGTTCATTTTCCCTTTTCATTACGAAACCAGGGAATGGTATTAGAAGAGATTTTTTTTTTTAAATTAAAAGATATGTAATTTGTAATATCATTAAAGCCAGACAAAATATTTGTATGTTTTGGTACTGTATGCAGATGTCTTCGTGTCAATCACTTACACTTAAAGTTTGAATCCCGATTTATCGAATTAAGTTTTCACATAAAACGGCCCTACAATAAAAAAAAAAAAAAAAAAAACTTAAACATCATTAGGTCAGATTAAATTCTGGGCAGCATGGTTAAAAGAAATTTACCTTAGGCTTGTAAACATTTACTCAGCTGTGTTAACATAAATTATATCTTTGTATAAGTCCTTTACACCTGATGGCAAGTTCATAAAAGGGTTGAGGTACATTTTATGCAAAAACTTTAGTATTTTGCCGGTTATATGTAGTATGGATAGTAACTTTTCTGCCTTTTTGTTAGGTGCTTTTGAGATTAAATTTCCTCAGCAAGTCTTACTTTAGGGTATGGAATCTTCAAATTTACTATGAGTATATCAGCGTTTTCCTAATGCAGATGAAATGCTTTTGATTTTAATGAAAGTGTAAAAATTATAAATGATCCAAGAAAAAATCTTGTTGCAGTGCAAAAAAAAAAAAAAATTACTGTGTTCATTTATAGTGGAAAATCTCCATTTTTATGTCACTGAAAATATTTTGACAGCGAAAGAAAATATTCAAAATAATTTTTCTTAATTTAAGCATTTCGTATTTTTTGCCATAAAATACTCTTATCTATATCAGCAATATTCAGCAGTTGTATGTGTAAGAAAATTAATAATTCAATCAGTGAAATTACAGGTATTAACTGTAGAATGTTTTAAATTTTATATTTGTTCATTGAAGCAAAATAACTAATGAAATTTGAATCAATACGTGGATAAATTTATGTTTCATGATATTAATTTTCCTTTTTTTACCAATTTAAGGGAAGGGTCAAGCATATTCCCTTAAATTGGGAAATAAACTAAGAATAAAACTTCTGACACAATAAAGCCTATAAAAATGTATTTGTTTTATTTGTATCCAATATGTCAATTTTAATCAAACGTTAAAAATCTGAAAAATGGTGAAAGAGCATGTCAAAACTCAAAATTATATTTAAAAAATAACTCATGGCATTAGATATCGACGTGGTGGAAAGTTTAGTATTAACATGAGTTTTTGAAATAGATTTCAAACTACAAACTTTTAAAATTTATCCAAGTCCAAGACTACTGAAATGTCTTTATCTTCTTTGCTATCATCTCACGATATTCCAGCTACTATAAACATCTCAATTTATGAATGATGGTGTTTGTCTGATGATAGTTTTTATTCTTAGTGATAAGATTACTTATTTCTTCTAAATATGGGCAAGTCTCATTTTAATAAGGCTCGTGACACAAGTGAGGAAACGCTTGATAGTAGGATTCTGGGTTGAGATTGCAAATTTAAATCTGCTGCAGACTAATGGCTGGAATGTTGCAATGCAGTTTTTCAGTTTCCTATTTTTCATATTCTCAAATAATGTTACAAATAATTTTAAACAAGTTATCTTAAAAAATCCTACAAATCGGGATTTTATTTATTTTTTTGAATTTTACTTTGGTTTATTTAGCGAACTTCGAGTTGTAACTTGTAAGGTGTTGCAGATTTCTGTCAAGTAAATTCCACCCTGGGTGTATTTCTCTCTTCTGTGTCAGCAAAACTTTCATTGTTTGTCTGTCTATTACTTGTTATTGTATGTATTGGGTCATCCAGAAAGTTCAGTGCGTTTTTTAAGATAAATTTCAACGAAGCAGTACAAAAACATAAAATATTTTTTATTGAATGACACAGAGCACAATTTAGTTCTATGACTTTTTGCTATCTTTCCTGCAGCTGGGAAAATTCTATACAAAAAAAATAATTAGGCAAATTTTTAAAGAAGTTGTCAAGGTGCTATTTGACAGTCTCCAAAGAATCGAAACTCCAGGCCATTCAAAGAATTTTGAAGTGATCTGAAGAGGTGAAAATCCGAAGGGCAAGGTCTGGTGAATATGGGGGCTGGGTGGGGGTAATACTAAACATTTCAGCCACACTCAATAAGTCTGTCTGACATTCGGTGAAATGTGGGGCCGCGCATTGTCATGCTGGAAGAAAACACCTTGACGATTGGTCAGTTCTGGCTGCTTTGCTTCGATTTTTGCTTTTTATATTACCATTTCAGAACTGTTTTTTCAGATATTTTGTAGTCCCACCATACAGAAAGCCATTCGTTTACAGAGGACGGTCATCCAGAGCTTAAATTTTCGATGCTGAAATTACCATGCTTAAATTTATCAAACCTCCTTCAAACTGTGGTCTCGAAAACAGAACTATGTCCATATAAAGCACACATTTTATGAGCAGTCTGACCAGCATTTTTTCTTTCTTAAAATAAAATAATAATACGATGAAAATGAAACTTCCTGGTTCTACATTCTTATCACTGCAGTGAAACAAAAGTTATGCCCCAACACATGCTATAATTATGCAGTGTAAGATGAAAAGACCGAATTTAAACATCTGCTTTAATCAAGGTCACTCCTTATCAGTGGTAGCAAAATAATACCAAAGCTAGCTTCGATTTGAAAATGTGCAAAACTTTTTGTATGACCCATTATTATGTCTGGTGCAACATTGTTAAATATGGCCCTTGCGGCATAAGACCCCAACCAACCAACCCCCATTAATTTAAAACTTACTTTTTGCTTCGTAGAAATGTTTGTAAAGTGCGAATTTCGTATAAAAATTGTAATTTTTAAATTAACAATAAATAAAGTTTTAAAAACACTTGGTGAAAACCAACCATTTGCAGTATATATTCATCTGCTTATAAATATGACAAAATGTATCCTGTAGTTATGACACTCCAATTTGTTTGGATATAGACTAATAATTATGTAACAATTTTTTACTCTTTCTTATCATATACTTTGCCCATCTGTAGACTAAAAAGATTTACTTTAACATAATTTAGGGAGAAGTTGAAAAAACAATTACCTACTTTCATGAAAACTTTTAATTTATTAAAATATTCTTTGTGGTATATTTTAATAAACTTTATAATATTTTAATAAATGTAGTATATTTAAATGTTCTTACACAGGTATAGTGTTTCAAGAGCTTAGTACTTTCAATTTTTTGTATGAATTTAAGGTAAAAAAAATGTCTTATTTTAGAAATTTAAAAAGTCAAGATACCTCTTTTTTTGGTGTATTTATGGCATTAGTGAACATATCAGTCAGTCAGTAGTTTCACTGTCTTTACTCATTTCAATGCAGCTAAGTGTCGCATGCGCTTGACGGTGAGTAGCGGTAGATGTTGCACTCGTGCTACTGCTTTGTCCATTTTAGTGCTGTGTCAAGGCACTCAAATGCCTTATCTGAAGGTCTCGTGTCTAGTTGAGTAGAAATGTCATATTCATCTTCTGGGTCATCAAGGAGTTCTCTCACTTGAATAGTTCTTTTTCACTGAGAATTTAGAATACAGGCTCCGAAGAATCACGCCAGCCCCTCACCTACGTCCTCTGCACTTGGAACATCCAGGAATTTTTACTGTTTCTTATGTCCTCAAGTGACACTTGGTTTTTATCATTCAATAATAAGAAATTTTTTAAATGTGGATTTTGCTGATTTCTTGTTTCTCAAAGCGATAAGGATAATTGGTGATCCGGTTAACTGAAGTTTGGAATTTGGTTAAGGGAGTTCTACTGTACTCAGCTCGTTATCTCCGGGGGGATTGCGAAACACAATCCCATTAGGTTTGCTTTGCAAACCAACACTCCTTTTGCAGAGTCAATCTCCTGTGACGCCGAAACATCCGCCCATTGCTCGCCAACAGGTGGAAAGTTAAAATATATAGTGAAAACACCTTATAATCCCCTCTCTGTTTATCATGTAATTTATAACCACTCACAAGATCACTCTCTGTTTAACAAAATCCCAGATTTGGGAAAAATATCAAATAAGCAAAATCTTTATTCCCAAATGCCCTCAGGTTCTCAGACCCAAGGCCATGAGATTTACTGCCTTTAGTAAACACAGGTGTTGCGATTCCGGGATACCAGCAATCTCTTGCTTTCATCCCACCATTCCCTTTCATAATCCTTCTTTTTCTGTTCACAGCATTTTTTAGTTGTTGTTTTGTTGCAGCTTGGCTAAATATGGCCCTTGTGCTGTAATGTCCCAAAACAACCAACCTTCATTCCCATATAAAATTTTTGGTAGCTGAGTGAAATGCTCAGAGTTGAAAAACTCTCTGTTTGAATCTTGTTCTAGACATGAATGATTGTAGGGCTTTTGTATACTTTTGGAAGCTGTAACTGAACTTGTCATCACTGCTATTACTTCTGGCACCAAATGCCAAACACAGCCAGAATGTATAATAGGAAAAAATATAGCAAATTCAAATCAGCTGTAGCAGACTCATCGCACTTGGCAATATTCTTATAAGCTTATGTAAGTTTGATTATTACACTACTGTTCATTGAAAATGCAACACCAAGGTAGAGTTGGATTATGGATTGATCATAGAAATTTGAATGATGGGTAGTTGTGTGTGATCATAGCTTTTATAAAATCTCAGCAGAGTATGCAAATAGGATGTAAGCTCAGTACATGTTAAAATGTGATTTGTACTTTTTTACTCTTTCAGGCATGATTTAAAAAAAGAAAAAGTTGCACAATTTTTTTTAATAAAAAATGATAAAAAAAACGCCCATTTTAATTATTTAAGATAAAATATTACTCAAAGTGAGAAAAAATAATATTTTGATAAATCTTTTATTAGAGTGGGGTACAAATACATTCGTGCATCCATATTCAATGCACTTATCTCTACTATTATAAAAGGAAGTGTTTGTTTTTCGTTATCACAGTCCTGACGAATCAACACTTACAATAATGGGATTTAGCACACAGATAGTCTAAATATTTTGCAATTTTTGGATCCAGGCGAATTTTAAAATTTAATCTAGAACATTTAAAAATTAATTAAATGGAATTTAATTATTATTGTGATTATCTTTGGAACAGCAACAGCATAAAAGATCGCAGATTCTAAATTTATTTTTTTTGTTTCCGTTTTTATTTTGCACAGAGGAACGATATTTGTCAGCAGACTAAAAAAAAATATATATATATAACATAAATTAACGTTTTTTTTTGTCTCAATTTCAATGTACTTTTCAAACATGGATGGATAACTTCAACAAATAAACAGACAGATGTCCACCTGTTGTGCTTGGGGAGGAAGAGAATTGAGGAGTGGGTAACGCCGACGATGATTCAAAGCAAAAGAGAAGGGGGGGGGGGAGTAAAGGCGTAAAATTAGGAACCCTCCGGGGTCGGAAAGACTTTTTTTTCTTCTTCTGGTCATTCATTCCCTATGTTACTACGCGCCGCAAAAAATGTTACAATTACTATTTTTTTTAAATAAAAAACCGATAACCTTATTGAAAAGATTAAAAAAAAAACAGACCGTATAACCTATAACCAGGAAAATAAAATGACTATTTTAGCGGTGCACTTTAACACATGTTCCCTGTTAAGTTAGACGGGACTTAAGAAAACTGACCATATAGCCGGTACTGACTGTGTTTCGATTGAGTTTCTTTTCTCTTGCGCTTCAAAGAGCGGACCTATTGGAAGAATACAAGAAGCAAATTAATTAATCTTCTTTCCGTAGAAGATTAATTAATTTTTAACAGTAACAGTACTTCTCTACTTTTATAAAAGGAAGTTGTTTCTCTGTACTCAGTATCCTCGCAAATCTATGGCACTTGACTTACAATAATGAAATTTGGCACACGGGTAGTTTTAATTTTTTGCAATTTTTGAGTAGCTCCGGAATTTTAATATTTAATCTAGAACATTTTGAAATTGATTAGCATATTCACCTTTCGTTCTTCTTTCCGGAATGTGACATCACCCCTACTTCAAAGAAAGGAACGTATTTTGCGATTTTCGACCGCTGTCGTCATAAGCGGAACCATGCATAGTTTTCCGATTCTAGCGTGGCCGACCAACCGGTATAGTGGTTAAGGTGTTAGCCTCTAGATCGGAAGGTTCCTGGTTCGAATCCGGGTCCGGGCATGGATGTTTGTAAACGTATGGTGTAGAGGCGGCTGGTGCACCTTAAATCTGTCGTGGCCGAAAGTCCTCACGTTGGGTTGGCGTGGAAGTTTGGAGAGTGGGGTGCCAGCTCAGGTGTTGCTTCGTCATCTGACCGTGGTTCAAAATTACGAAGTGTTGTCCTCGGATCTTTCCCTTAAGGGACTGATCCCGGACCGTCGTCAATAGCCCGTTGTGTTGCTCTAGTACGACGTTAACTAAAAATTACCGATTCTAGCGTGTTTTGATTTACGTTGTTGATAATAGCTACTTCGAGGCCATCCCGGCGTTGTATGTAGAGTTCGTTTTCGAAGCAAACCAAACGGGAATACGTATTGATCACCGGAGATTGGCGAGCGTCAGCAAGCAGTGGAAATTTCCTGACCTCACGAAAAGAACTCACGGGCTACAGTATGAAATCTATATAAATAAGAATGGAGTGTTTGTTTGTACATTCAATATTTTCGACCCATTTCAAGTTTTCTATCCGTTTTGGACCCTTCTGATGCCGAATCCGCCTTTTTCTCGTTTGGTGTCTGTCTGTCTGTCTGTATGTTGTGCCCTATACACGTCCACGCGGTTTAAGATATTTTCATGAAAATTTGCATACAGTGAGTACTTATCTTCATTTAGTGAGTGGCATTGGTTACGAAAGTCTGTCTGTCCGTCTTTCTGTTCTATGCTCGATTGTGTGTTTGTGTACACATCACATGAATTGTATTCCAGATATTTGATTGAATTTTATTTTATTTTATACTTTATCTATTAGTTTAATGAATGCATTATTAATCATTTCTTTATTGTCATATTTAGTTGAGTTTCATGCTAAAACTCCTGAGTAAGTATACTTAAATCAACCATAATTTGGTAGTTTTGGAAAAATTGGAATGTCTATTGAATATTACGATTACTTCACCAGTACTGTGCTGAAAAAGTAATTATTCTTCAAAAAATTATTATTTTTTTATGGAATTTCATCTCTGATACTTCATTTGTTTCGAGTCTTATTTTTATTCTTTGCGCAATTAAAACGATTTCCGAATATTTGGGACAGACGATATTTTTCAATGAAACGAGAATGAACAAGATCGCGCGAGCAGTGATATTTTTTTCAGGTTCTTTCGCTCTGAATTAATTTCACATTTCTAAATTTTGTGCACTTTTAGTTGTAAGTTGTGGCAACTGCGAGATCAAGAGATAAAAGTGAATCACAAATTAATATCTTTAGAACAATTTTTTGCGACATCTTTTATTTTGCTTTACTTTGCTGTTTCCTGTTTTTAATATTTATTATTTTATTAAATGTGTTTCCTTCTCATCACACGCAACAGCACCACAAAGTATTCAACTTTAAAATGTTAGGTAAGTCAGTATAAATTTTCAGTAAATTTTAAGTGTAGTTATGCCATTATTGAAAGAATAATTCCGTTATTTAAAGAATAATGCCGTTATTTAAAGAATAATGCCGTTATTGAAAGAATAATAATGTTTTTTAATCCAAACTGGAACTTTTTCCAACATTAAAAAATTCGTTGTAATAATGACAGGAGAAGATTGCAAAATTTCACAATGTCGCATAACGGAGGCAAGAGTGCCACAAGTAAAAAAAAATATTGTTTTGTTGACTATGAGTGCGAGAGCACTCGCCGTAAATCGTAATTTTAATTAATTGAGTTGAACAAGAAAAGAACTTAAGAAAGGGAATTTCAAATCTCCCTTAAAATCGTCTTTTATAGTAGTAACCTTAGTATCACCTTTCGTCATTTTGTAGCTTTGGCATACAGCAATTGTGCGATGTATGTGAAATGTATTACATGAATGGATATGCATGTGTAGGATTTGTGTCCAAAGTAAGTTGTAGAAAATATAAAGATGGCGAAAGATGTTAAAATAAATTTTTATTCTGCAAAAAAACGTAAGTCATTATATATTTTGATTATCTCTTCAATCTAGAGTGAACCAATTCAAACCGAGTAAGGTCGGGTATTTTGCTAGTCACTTGATAAAAAAGGTGCTATCCAAGTTAGCAACCATTTCACAAAAGGTAACCATGTCGGAGCTTTGAAACAATCTAAAAATTTCAAGTTTAAAAAGAAATAGAAATGCTTCTACTTTGAGACTGTTGGAAAGTTTAGATTTTATTCTTCGAAAGAAAAAGTTTTTTTTTTTAAATTAAATTTCTTTAAGTTTAACGTTTGTTTCGTACTTAATTAACACATTTTGTATCTGGGCAAAAAAAATATGCTTTAAGACTAATTTTGCTACTATTTTTAATGCTACTAAAAAAAGCTTTTGCTTTTTCGACGCCCCTTCCTTAAATTATGAAAGGATAGAAGAAAAGTAACGTTTGCGTATATTTATAGGAGCACCAAATGTAACAAATTTTTGACTGGCGATTGTCACATTTGACATTCCTGTTTTAATAACCATCCCTTCTCGCGTCCACATGTTCTCGTAACAAATGTGATCAGAGAACTGTTCCGTCAAAGATTAATTAATCATTAAAATTGTCAAAGAAATTCGCAGATCTCGTAACTTTTAAAAGTTCGATTTTCATTAAAAAAATGCTGTTCATCTTTAAATAGTATGCTTCGAAAGTTTTGCGTGTTTTCAAGTAACCTTCAAAATAGTGAGTGGGCGAACTGAATAATTTGGTTGCTTTTGAATTTTCCCACGCTTCAAGCGTCATAATGACTTCACGCAAGTAATAGCATTTGGAATCAGTGAACGAGCCTATTTGAGGTCAACAAAACCGATTACAAATTGTGTTGTATATTCACCTGGAAATAATCATAATTTTTTTATTACTGCCCCGCGTGTCTCATTTCTTTCCTGCTGCATCAGGCTAATCTTTTCTGAAATTAAGTTTACTAATATTTACCAGTTCATGTAAGCTTTTCTGGGCCTGGTGCGTTGAAAGAATTTTTTTGTTTTCAATTCGTTCGGGTTAGAGTGCCTATAGTGCATGGTTCACCCGAACTAGAGTGCTTTAGGCACTCTAGTTCGGGTGACATTTGATTTGGAAGTGGCTCTACTGACAGAAATTTTTCGCTTAGCATGCGAATACCACAATGGTTTATATTTATGTGTCTTCTCGCGTAACGAAAAATTTGTCATTCACACATCGCCGAATTTCTTTTAAAAACAGGGTAAGGTCATTGAACTGTAAGTTGGTGTACAAAATTGTACTTGGTCTTGCAAGGGATTTTCCCACATTTTATACAAAAACTGACAATTCGTTAAAAGACATTTATGTCTTTTAACAGATGTTAACATGTTATAAAAGTGTGTGTGTGAATTTGAAATAAATCATGACTTGTATTAAAATCGCAAAAATGTTGTTTTGATTTAAAAAAGACTTCTTAAAAATTTAACTGGGTTTAATCTTGGTTGACATTAAACATTCAAGCCTACTTGTAATAATCCCTTGAAAAAATTTAGTTTTACTTGAAAGAAATCTAACAATAGTTCGAGGAAAAAGAGAAAGCAAACTTTTATAATTTTAGATTTCTAATTAAAATATAAAAACTTTTCAGTATACCAAATTTAAACCGCAACCTAGTATTGAAAATTTGTCAAATTTCGAAAATTTTAAACGGTGTTTTTATTTTGTCCAAAACAGTCGTCAGAGGAAGTGTTTTCCTATCCACAAGCTACGTCATTTTATCTGTTAAAAACGAAGCATTTCCTTTTATGCACACGTGAAACTACCTTCAAAGACAACATTTCAAAAAATAATCTTACTTCAACAAACCACTCGTAATTTTTTAAATTCACTTAGATACTAATATTGGTTTGATATAATAAATAACTGGGAAAAACAAGTTGGTAAGTTGTGATGGCATTTTAATTTTAGTGTGCATTTTGACTAGGATATTAGTTTTATGCTCTAATAAAATTGTTTTTGTGTTAAAAATTCAAATAAAGCAATTCAAAATTATTACTTACCATCTTGATAATCACGGTGTAGCAATGTATGCGTACTTGTTAAAAGAACGGAGATAATTGTAATGCCTGTTTTTTCACGGGTGTACGTGGCTAATTTAAAATCTGATTACCGTACTCCGAAGGCGTTTGAGTATAGGGTAAAGGTGCGTAATATGAAACACATCTGATTTGGGGTTGCCAAAAGTAGAGGAAGGTTTTTTTAATGAAATGAAACTGCAAATCACGACTAAATTTCGATTTATGAATAATAGACGTATACTTCGAAAACTTTCAAGTTATATTAACCTTAGACTAAGGCCGTTGCAGCAGTTATACCTTGAAAGATATAAGAATCGTGCTTGTTATATCTATAGCCGTAGTCAAAAGGATAACCTTTATCATTCCAAACAGCAGTACTATTACCAAGCAATGTATGCTATTCTTGGGAAAGAAAATAGTTTAAAATCAAAAAGGTTAAAATCATCGATTCGAAAAACTTGTGTAATATAAAATACCTAAAACACAAACCTTCACTTTAGGGATATTGAAAATGTATAATTATTTTGTCCAAGAGTGTGAATATATAAATATCTCAGATTTCAAATTGAATTGCATCAAAACTTTTTTTACAGTCCAACAAGTCTGAAAGATTTATCTTGAATTAATTTCATCATCCTCAGTGGTCTTGATAACTTAAGTTGATGGTCTCTTCGATCCTTTTTATATTTCGTCCACAAAAGTTTTATTCGGCAAAAAAAGTTTTTTGTATGCAGATTATTTTTCGTGAAAGTAAATTTGAACTGCTCAACTCATGTCATTAACAACTAATGCACACATCCGATTTTTTAAAGTGCGGTGCCGCTGCGGCACCGAAGCCCAACTATGCTCACATAAACATGAACTGACGCAAGTACTCATTTCGCGCCATTTGCGATAAATATTCTATCGAAGAAAACGTGTTTGTTCCGCTTACTTGGTGTAAAAAAGTATGTTTTGAAACACAAAATAGACGATACTGGACACAACTATTTGTTAACTATTATTTATATTCCATTTATTATGAAGACAAGGTACTTCAGACCGGAGAAGTGTGTGCGGCGAGCTGCGGCGCCGTGGGGAACTGCGGTACAAATTGCACGCAAGTTGGACGTGCGTCGCCGCAGCGGCCCCGGAGGTATATGTGCACTACTCTAGTGGATCTAATGTATCTCAGACCGCACTTGCGTTGCCGCAGCGCCGCCGCACGTTGAAAAACCTAATGTGTGCACCGGGCCCAATTCGTTTCAAAAATCCGACTATCCGGCTCCATGTAGAAGGCAGGCGAGTCTATCGTCAGGGGCCGAAAGCGATAACGAGTTGGCGCGTGGAAAACGAACCACGGCGATCTCCATTCATGCTTATGGCATGGCAGACCTTTTAACGAGCTTTGACACCTTTTCAAATATCGACTGACCCAAGGTCGACTGCTTTCTCGTCGGAGCTGCATTATACTACTTCACGATTTTGTACCAAAGCAAAGGAACTTGTAAGAAATAAGCGAAACATAAATTGGCTTGAAATTATAGGTGTGATCGCCATGTTAGATTTCTTCAAATATTTCTGTGGTCCTACGAATTCGAATTCGTTCAAAAACATTCCATGTTAAAAACGAGGCTGCCTTCCACTTTCCCATTTTAAAGCATATGAAAATATTAACGTGTACTCGGACATTTAATTATGATACATGCAACACTTCGCTTACATTGAAAATCACAAGATTAAAATCAACCGCATCTAGAGTTCAAGAGATTTGTCACAAAAATTACTTTTTCGAACCATCTAGAAACCCCCACCGAAGTAAAGTCTCGTAAGCGAATTCCATCGAATAATTTCCTAAAAGATGTGTTCCCCATGTTCAATCCCGAAAATCTAATTTTTGTTTGCGAGAGGTTCAAGGCTCGTTTAGCGCCATGATATTTCGCCCTATCAGAATTGAGTCACGCTAGTGCTGTGGGGTTAATTTCAATCTAATTTAAATATTTCTTTTCAATGACACTTGGAGAAATATACGGTTCGCGAATTTTGAACAATAGACTGAGATCCAAACAATCGGTTTAGAATAGTTCGAAATTTCTCTGGTTTTGGAAACGAATGGGTAGCAAGCGAATGGCGGAAGAAAGTTCAAGTACATGTATAGAGGAAGTCTGAGAAACTATCTTTTTGAAGTTGGAGAGAGAAAACGGTCATGTGCCTCTTATTTTAACCTTACGCAACGTCCCAAGATTAATCTTTAATGCCAATAAAAGTTCAACTTTTGTCCTTTTCATTTATGCACCCATTTCTTATCTCGAGACAAGAAAATCTCAACACTGCTATCTGGATATATTGACTGATAATGATGGCGATGTTTTGGAAATAAATTATCGCTGGAAGCGGATGCTTGAAAGGAATATTCATTACACAGTCAGGGGTGCCAGTTCAGAGCTTTTACCTTTAGATCTAGAGGTTTCAATTCCTTTCAGAGGTAAAAACAGAGGTACAAAATGCTCAGAGGTGAAAACAGAGGTTTGGAAAAAAGAACAGATTTATTTAGAGGTCTGAAATATAATTATAATACGCCGTTTATAAACTAGCCTAGAAGATTTTTGATGTTTTGAGTTGGCAACACTGGTATGCAGGTTTTACAGAAGTGATTATGATTCAGAGATTAACCTAGGTTCAAAGTGTTTTTCGCAGTGACCATTTCTACTCAGTGTTGCACAAAGGTCAAGAAGAAGATTTACAGAATCGAGGTAGGCTTAGCGGAATCCACTTAAGTGAGATAGTCTCCATTATATAACGGCTTAGAGTGCCAATCGATTGAATGAATGAACATGTTGTCACAGTATAAACATTATCAAGTGAACAGTTGAATGTCTTCGCTGTAAAGAATTCACTGTTCAACTAACCAAAGAAGTACGTAGTAGGCTACCAGATAATCTTGGTGTGCTGCTTCATTTGTCTACATTACATCCCAATAATGCTGTGAGAAAAGTGAAGTATAGCATTGTTCCACTTGCTGCACAATTCGTAGCTGTGTGTGAAAATGGGGATAAGTACCAGAGAGAGAGTGATATCGGTTACCATTGATCTCAAAAGTGTCCGCCGAGGAATTTATCAAGCAGCCCTGTAAAATTCTGGGCCTCTATAGGTAAACTAACAGATGCTGCTGGAGAAAAACAATTTCCACAGATCTGTAAGCTTGCATTGACCTTAATGAGTTAAAGATTTTCTAATGCAACTGTCGAGAGAATATTTTCTCAATTGAGTAATGTAAAAACTAAACTCGGAAACTCGCTACAGCTGAAGATAACTGAGTCAGTCTTGATGGTTAAGTATGGACTAAAATTTAGAGATGAAAGCTGTGTAGACTTTAATCCTAGTAAAGAAATGCTGAGGAAATTTAATTCATATGGAATGTTTGGCTCAAGGCCCAAGGATGCAACCGAATTGGAAAGAAGTGAAGATGAAATATGGGAGATTTTTGAAGGTTCTGGTGGCATTCTTTTCAGTATTCAATTTCACTGCACAATTGATACAAAGATAATAATAATAAATAATGTACACAACAGTGAATAATTATTCATTAAATAAAGGAGTTTGCTTAAAACGTGTGTATGTTAATAAGAACTGGGCTGCATAGATAATACGTGCACTAATACTTGAATAAAAAGGTCGTTAGCCTTTTTTTGGCATCTTTATCAAAAGCTTATTAAAGTTTGAAGAAAAAATAAAGCATACACATATGAATCTTAATTCCGCAGCACGCAGCAGTAAAAATAACATAATTACAATGCGCTTGTAATTAATGCCATGTATGAGCTTAGCACATGGCAAAAAAATATCGAAAATATCGGCGTCGTTTAAAATATCGTCAATAATATGGCGCCATTAGATATGTCGATATATCCCAGATCTCTAAATCAGGTTTTCTAGAGGTTGACGCCTGCAAAACAGAGGTACTTTGTTCTGTAAATCTGGCACCACTGAACACGGTGAAACTTCGAATAACCGTCAGTCCGTTATTAAAAGTTAATAAAATAAAATAAGTTATCAGTACTTAACATACATTATGTACAGTATCCAAATTGCCGCAAAAAATCATCCTCATTTTGTGGAGGCGTCGGAATGGCCGACTATTTTAAAATTTGAATATGTATGTACGTCTAGAGCGTGAGTTTATGTAACAATGTGTACTATACTGTACTTAATGTAAATTGTATATTGTTTGTGTATTTCCAGTTCGTTAACGTGCATTTTTTAATTATTCGTTCGTATGCAATGGATGAAGGGTGGGTTGTTTAGAGGTTTTTCTGCTATCCGGCTGTTCGAGTAACCGTCCCAGTCCCGACCCTGACGGTTAATCGAAGTTTCTCTGTAATAAACTTTCCTCTAATGCAGGCCTTTATTAATGGATTAATTAACCAAATATGAATAGACACGGTAGGGATGTAGCTTGATGATAACTTACTATTCATTTTTTGGATAATCATACTATCAGTTTGTTTGCATTTAATAATTGTAACTAAGCTTTTTAGTTGCATACATGGAGACGAACGCTTATTAAAAAAAAATTAAATATTTATTAATGGAACTAGACGATATACAATATTAAAACGAATTATTTACTACTCCCATTCTTCTAAATTCCAAAATATTTTTTTATCGCGTGGTTAGCTTGCGTGTGTATAGTAAGTATACTCACTGCCAAAAGTTAAGCACGAAGGTAAAATGCGAAAAAAACGACAAGTACAGCTTTGATGGACACGAAATCCGGGAGGAAAGTAGCAAATAGGTTTATGTACGAAACAAAACAAAGAATTAAATACAAAGATGAAAACAATATTGAATTTTCATAAATTATTAGATGAAGTCATGTTGGAGTCATTAACAAAATGATGTTTAAATCCAAAACAATAAACAAAACCGACATTAATAGGGTATGTGACCACCCCTCATCCTTATACAAAGTTTACAGTGTATGACCATTCCTCCTGTTGAGCAGTTTGCAACTCTGAGAGTAGCTGGGGTTGGGAAACGTGCATACATGTGACATTTATGGTTGCAGCGTCCATTGGTAAGACGGTATCTGCCACTACTGGTATCTGCCGATACTGCTACTACTATCTCTGGGGCCGAGGGTATCCCAAAGATTTTCAATGGGTTTAAGGTCGGGCGTGTACGTCGTTCAAACCATACGCGCAATCCCCCTCACTCTCCAGGTAGTCGTCGGCGATACCAGCTCTATGGGGACGCATTATCATCCATTAAAACGAAAGAAGGACCTACTGCTGCGGCGTACAATCTCACAGTGGATTCTAGGACTTAATCCCGATTTCGGACAGCTGTCACAGAATCCCGTCTATAGATGTGCAGGTCAATGCGATATCCCAACGAAATCCTGGCCCACACCATGATACTTCCACCTCGGAATGCGTGATGCTCGATGATGTTCTGGGGCCGATTGTGTGTACCTTGTTCTCTCCACACCCTTATACGTTTCCGTTTGTCATCTGGCTCCAGGGCAAATCTCGATTCTTCCTTGAACATAACGTTAGCCCAATCAGACACAGTCCAATTCACTTGTTGCCGACACCACTTTAATCGTGCACCTCTGGATTGGACGGATAGAGGAACACAAACTCGTGGTACCCGTGCGTACAGTCCATTCATGTGTAGACTTCGTCGCACAGTAGTGGCAGATACCGTCTTACTAATGGACGCTGCAACCATAAATGTCACGTGTAGAGGTCGCTTTTCGATTCCACTTCGCTACGACAGCAATATATCGATCTTCCGCGAGGGTTGTAACCCTTGGGCGGCCGGCCACAAGCCTTCGGACAACTGTTTGGAATTGTTTCCATAATCATGAAATGACGGAATGATGGAACGACCAAGAAGAGAGCAACATCAGTGATTGATTGTCCTGCTTCAAGGCGTCCCACAGAACGCCAGCGCTCGCTATGTGACATTAGTCTTCTCGGAAGCCATAGAAACACGTCTGTCTTGAAAACTAATCGTACGAAAGTTCTAAACACTTTTTATCAGCACTTGCATGCAACTCCTCTAATCCTTCACAATGCTGGCTTCTTATACGACTGTCTTTTTTACATATTTCTCGACCCGAAACCGTGATTTGCTGTTACATAACACATTTGCATACTTTCATCTACTTCTGAAGCAAATTGCAGCCTCTCGAATTTGATTGGCTTTTGGAAATTAACATCTTCTTTTCCGTGCTTAACTTTTGGCAGTGAGTATATTTTCTTATCCTACCCCCGTCTCCAGCCTATCGACCACCAATCTAAATGTTTTCCCCTCAGTTTCCAGCATACTTGGGTGCGATTTCAAAATGTCATGTTTTCTTGAATGTAATCAATGCCCTAACTTAGATTATCATTTGTGCATGTTTGTTTTTTTATCCTCTAAGAACTTTGTTTTACATTTACAGACATCTTGTTGCAGATAGATCAGAGTACAGATAATTAGAAGGAAAATTAAAATGTTGATTAGTTCTATTTCGGTCATATAATTTGAAACTATTCAGAAGATTTAAGTGTCAAAAATGACGACTGGTTCTAGAAACTCGATTTTCAAAATAAAATTTTAACATGCAAAATACGACTAACGATCGTTAATATCGAACCCTGATTCGAATTAGCGCAAACTTGAGGGATTCAAATGAGGAGCAATTACGACCGAATGCAAGAACATGTTGAAGCAATGCATAAGATTACAAGCAAATTTTTATTTGGAAATTTTTTTTATATTAGGCTTATTACATGCTTTCCGTGTTTGGTTTTTCGCTGGTAGTACCTACTATCTTTTATCTTATGTTGCTAATATTTTTGTTGAAAGAATATTTTACTGTTTGTTCCTTTTCGTTCTTTCACAAAAAGACGCACATCCATCAACTTTTTGTGTGTCAGGAACCACAAGGACGTTTATAAATCCAATATAATAAAAATATGAACTAACAGCAAGACTGCTTTTCCTTCAACTCGGAGCCTGGATTGCTTCTTCAATGATCAACTTCCTGCTTCCCAAGTATCTGGCGTCTGATTAATAAAAGCGCCCAGTCCTTGAAGGCGACCAGACCTGAGGTATTTCCTCGATCCCGTGATAGGAAACTATTTTTATGCCATTCTTTCGTGACCTGCGATTTAGGAAATACAAATTATTGGACAGTCATATTTAGAATTTTTATTTCAATGAAAACACCCGAGAACTATTTAATGAAGAAGTGGTCAATTCGAGCCGCAAACTTCATTTTAAAAATTTGGTCACTTGATGGCATTCAATTTCAAGGGTGCTAAAATACCCTGTTTTCAGTTTTCTGACTGGTATGCCAACAAACTAGTTTATTGTTAAGCAGGTAGCTAGTTAAGCTTCCAAGGTACTAAATTTTACGTTCGAGAAAAATAAGTGTCAAACAATCTTATAAAAAGTGAGCGACAAATAGAATCATCCATTTACGAAGAAATGAATTGCGATATTTAGGAACATTAAAAAACTTGTCGATGTTGGAAACTGCTTGTATTATTTTAATTAATGTATTGAAAGGTTAACTGCTCCATCTGACAGCGTGTGATTAGGTTTTTCTGTTTTTAGTTGAAATTTATTTTCTTTCGCTGGCCTTGTTTATTTATACCACCGTGTTTGTGTCCAGCAGCAGGCCTTGGAAACAGAATCTCGCTCTGATTATATTTTGTTTTATTGAAACTATATATATATATTTAATTTATTCATTTCGCTGTCGTGTTTCTCGAATTTTCAACGTATGCGAACTCCTTGGAGTTGACGCTACTGCAAACCTTGTAAACATAGTTCGCCTTTTTTCATACTTTGTATCAATTAGTCCCAATAATCGATTACGAGGAAGCGTTGTTACGAGTCGCATCAGCATTCCCACTTTTCTTGCGTCGCGAAACAATGTTATGAGTAGGGTAACTTTTTGTTGCAGTAAAAATGGAAAATGTTGCATTTATGGGACTAAAGTTGCATTTATTTTTGATACACTAAAATCTAAAATAAATTATTCGTAAAAAATGGGAAGAAAAAAAAATCAGAATTTATTGACAATTTTAGTGGTATACGAAAGTATTATTATTCATAATTTAAATTCAGAACTTTGTTGAATGGCTGATCCTTGGCCAGTAATCTCTTTAACAATGAAAAACTGAGCTCAACAGAGACAGATGTTGCCTAACGTTGTTGCAGCAGCAAATACCGAAGGGGTGGTGGTTGGGGGGGGATCATCTCGTGAGAGTGTAGCAATAACCGTCAGGTCATTATTTTTTCAAATCGCTTTTTAAGATACGCTTTAAGGTTGCAAGATTTTCTTTTTGAGTCCATCGCGCGCGCGCGCGCGCGAGAGAGATCTGATATCTTCGCCGTCTCGATGTTTACTCTTTAATCCAATTTTTCTACGAGACGAATCAAACATTCGTAGCTGCTTTTGATTTTCAGCAAACGTTTTGGCACCTCTGGGTGAACGAAGTTTTGCATTCCAATTATCTGCATTGTCTGTATATATATACATTCGGAAATATTACTTTACAAAATAGTTATTGAATAGTTGTCTATTTAATTTTGCAAAATTAAATAGTTGCCTATTTAATTTTAAGCTAAATTTTAAAAAGTTGCAGGTGGTTGCATTTATGAAAAAAGTTACATTTATGTTGCGGTTTTACTCACTTACAATGCACCCCTTGTAGGAGGAATTTTAGTTTTACATGCAGCGTAGAACGTGTGAAAAAAAGTTGCATTTGTTGCAAAAAGTTGCCCTAGTTATGAGATTAAGTAACTCGTTAAAAATGGAACACTTGTATGTAACAGAACAACTGTTCGAACAGGAATTGGCGATGTTCATTGTTCCCTCGTATCACACTGAGTGTTTCCCTCTTTTGGTGATCAGAAATGCCTCACGGCTTTAGTCAAGGCCGGTGCTTACGATGGAGTTGCGTGTTGGGAGTGGTCCTGCATCACGAGCTTAATGGTATACTGATTATGAAACAAGTACTAACTCTGTTGTATGTTTTATCCTATCCTGTAGGCACTTGGTAATAATACGTTCCCACCCCACCCTTCATCCTGCACGAGAGCGGTATTGCGCTTGCTTTGCTGCTTTCTCTGTCCATCCTGTGTCGTGACAAAACCTCATCCACGCAGGACTAGGGATTTCATAGTACATTTGTTGTGCATCGACTTATATGGTTTGGTTACGATTTTGTATTAATATGCGGGCTTGCATCGATATTGGAAATCCGTGTTAGTTTTTCTGAGTTGGTCGGATTTTGTGGCGGAAAGGGCCGTTTGGACCAATTTGCGGCAAACAATAAGTAAATTGACATGCGCAAGGAAAGTGTTTTACTGACATAGATTATGTGGATAGATCACTATTTGATCTTTTAATAATGACTTAAATCGAGTTATTTTCTTTAAAAAATCCTTTTTAAACTTTTTTTGAAATTTAATAGTCATTGGAAATTAAATTAAAAAAAAAATTCTGGGAGAGGATGCGTGGTTTTCCTCTAATAGGTTAAAAAAAATTTGCTTCCATTCAGTGTAACGTCCCAGAAATGACTTTTTTAATCTAAAAATAAATTCTATTTTGGAATCTACCTATTTACTTAACAAGTGCAAAATGTCCCGTGAGGATACAAAATATTCCGTGAAAAATGAGTCGTAATTTTAATGGTTTGTTACGCAGCCAGTAATTTTTAATGATGTAGAAATTGGCTGTACGGAATGAATCATTCAGATGCCATCAAATCTTAGAATCCTCAAGTTCTCGTAATTTAATGCAGCTCTCGTCGCTTCACTGTTCTAATGACTAATTTCTGCATGGATATTTTCTTTTTTAACATCATTATATTCTATTTAAATTGATGTAGCACGAAGTCTTTGTATTTATAGTTGTACGAAGCGCAGTTGCAAAAAGACGCTCGTGATAACTTTTCATTGGAAGAATGTCAATAAAATTCAATCGCGCTTAAAAAGTCCACGATTCGGATGGAGAAACGCAAGTGCTGTAGTTAGGCGTTCAAGACTGGCGATAGTTAATTTTTAAAGTTAGTGCAGTCAAACCTCGTTAAAACTAATTTCACGGGACCGCAAAAAAATCATATTATCCGTAGTTTGTGTTATCCTAATCAAGAAAAATGTATTACTTCAGTAATGAAATAAAATATTTACACATTTAAATTATTTACTGTACAATTCTTGGTTTACAGATAAATCACAAAGATTATACAAATGATTCTTGAGAACACACACAGAGAGATAATTCTTAATTACACAAATAATTCTTGACCCAATATATTTCCTGATTACTCAATTTTTGTCTAAAAATTGTTCTGTTATCGATTTTTATGTTTTTCGTGATATCTAAGAAAATCTTTGATGCGGTCAACGTTATTCAATTGAGCATATAAATGTTCACTGGCTAACAAAAAGCGCTGAGGAATTTCTAAGCGAGTAAGTAGCTTTTGATGATCTACGATTTCGGAGTTACTTGATGTTTCTGATAATGTATGATTGAAAAGAATCTCTCCTTAAGTTTTGAAAATTTGTTCGTCTTACCGGCGATTCGTAAAACCCAAATTCTTAAACAAATGAGCTAACATTATTTGAATATACATTTTGATGAGATTGGAATTTAGTTCGTATTATCAGTATTCTTATTAAGCGAGCTCGTCATAATGAATTAGCTTGTAATACTCTGGTTTTTATAATAATTTTTTTGCCATAATATGTAACTAAAAATAATTTTTGTTGAATTTTTCGCGCAGTTATCAAGTTATTTACTTAGATTGTACTTCAAATCTGAACATTTACATTAGCACTTAGAATGAAAATATTTGTTTAAAACATGAGAGTAGGGAATTTTGCATGAGTTACAAGCTCAGATTTCAGAAGATCCTATCCCTAATATATTTCCATCACACTTCATAAGGTATTCAAACAAGTAGTCAATCAAGGTTTTCTTGTTATTTTAAAAAATTTATTCAAAAAGATGAACAGTACATATTTTGAAACTTAAAGACATTCAAGTATCTAGCTGCACAAATGGTCGTTATTCTTGTAAAACAACTTCCGTTGATGATTCAACGACACGTTCTGCATCACTTGAAGTTTAAGGTGCTTTAAAAAATATGCCCAGCGATGCGTATGGCAGTTTTCTGTGAGAACGCATCGAAGGGAATTGGACACCAAAATAACCTTGTTACTTCCTGTTTTAAAATAAAAGAAAATTAAGCTAACCTGTGTTTAAAAAGCTTAACCGATGAGTCACGCTGCTTCACTGCAAGTGTCGAATTAAATTTTTCTTTAGGTACTATTAACCTTTTCCTGCTTAGTTAATTTTGATGACATGGCAAATGCGGCTAGGTAGTCGAGTGGTTGTTACTCTGGTCCTCGATTCAACGAGCTTTGGGTATGAATCCATTGCTCTTCGCTATTTTAACCGTAGGATCCTGTCAAAGTTGGAGTATCGCGTTTGGAGAAATCAGCGTGTGGTAACAAACCAAACTGACGTGTTTAATCAAGAGTTTTCGTAGTTTCGATATTCAGATACGGAAAGTATCTGGCTCTAGGTTCGAGTTCTCGTCTGGTATGTCCCGGTCTAATTAACCCTCGTGTTTAAAAAAAATGTATTTGGAACGAAAAACCCAAACCACTCGGGAAGGTCAAATGGTAGTCGAGTGGTTATCTCTCTGGCCCTCGGTTAGACAGGTTTTGGGTTCGAATCCCGTTCTGAGCAGATCTTCGTAGTGGTTCGAAATTAAATTAGAGCCGTTGGTCCCAGTCTTATTAGTTGCTCTGGATTTGTCCACTTCACTGGCAATCTGATTTCTAGGCGGTGCAGGTTCGATTTCTCCTTGAGTGTTTTTCTCTTTTGTGTCAGTGAAAGTTGTATTGTGTGTGTGTCCATCTTGACGCTGTGTTTGGCGCAGCTTGGCCCAAAATGGCCCTTGCCCATTAAAGCGCAATGCAACCAACCCTCTCTTATTAACCTTCGCATGACAATAAAAACCAGCATAATGCATGAAATCCATTTTTATATTTGGTATTTATCCGTTATGTTTATGATTGTGGAATGATCCCAACTATAAAAGCCTTCAGAGGTATATCTCCTTTAGGTGCGGACGGATAAGGTAATTTTTTAAATATTTTCTTTTCACATGGGATTTTTTTTTTACTGTCAAGTATACAAGCGATCCTTTTCTACTTTCATCCCACTACTCTATTCCCCTGTCCCTCTTTCTTTCCTTTTCAAATATTTTAATTGAAGTTGTCTGTCGTGTGATTGACGCAACATGGCCAAATATATATATATATATATATATATATATATATATATATTTTTTTTTTTTTTTTTTTTAATTGAGTCGTATTGACCATTAAATTTTGAGTTGGATAATGTAGCACTAACTGTCAAGTTGCTAAAATTCTGTCTCTCCAGTGGAACACAGGGCAGTCAGGAATATCTTTCACACCAATCAGGTGGAGACAAACCACCAGCATTCCAGAAGATAGCTGTAATGGCAGCCGCGTTCTGGCTCTTAGAAGAACCTTTTCTTTTCATTTTAGTCTTTCTCCGGAGAGGACCTCTTCTTTTATTGCTTAAAGTAGGCATGTCGTGAGGGCTGCACCAACGAACGCCGTTACTTATTTAGCACTATCCAGGGAGCACGTGTAGCTCAAATATTGCAACGGACGCGAGTAACACTACTCCCCACTTGGCCAAATATGACCATAGCGCCATAAAACCCCAAAACAACCCACTCAAAAATATTGGTGTTCTAAAGGTCCAGGTCTCTGAGACTTGGTGCCGGTAGTATCCGATTTATAAAAATGATTTTTTTTTGTTACCATGTCGTAAAATCATGTTTGACACCCTGTCCTTTTAGTAACGAACGAGTTCTTGTCAGGAATTAATGGAAAGAACTGTATGCATGCGGTGTCAAAAATCAAGTTTGTCTTCATCGCTCTCATTTACTGCAGCTGCATGAGTCATTTATCTGTGCAATACATTTCGCAGTTGATTCCTTTCAGTTACCCTATTGTAGAAAAAGGAAGCTCACGGTCTAATGATGTAGTTGACCCTTCGTAATAACCTTTTTTTTTAACTTCCTTCTCTTTCCTTCAACCCGAAGTCAATAGAATTCAGGCGTCGCGTGTGATAAATGTGGGCAATCGTATAAGCACCTCCCCCTTTTACCCCATTCCTTTGTGTCTCGGCTTTTTTCTAATGTTTTCGGGAGTGACTCACTTCTGTTGTGTGACTGCTGCTTGTGCTGCGAAAAATGGTGCTTTCGAATGGTTATTTGCAGTTGCGTAGCACCCATAGTCCAGAAGCACTACATCCCAAAGTAAAAATAATTCGTCTGCAAAAAAAAAATTGATTAACCTAATACACAAAACGGCCGCTTTTACACTAGTGTTTGTGAAAATTGCTACACTATGAAAAGAATCATCAGAAATAAATGAAATTTATTTACGTATTGCTTATAGTGGTTTAAATAAACGATCAAATTTGCAGAACAATAAAAAAAAAATGCCGAAAATAAATACATTGTGCAGCCGCCACGTACAACGAGTAGATCCTGTGAACGTCGTGACATCGAATCCTACAGAATCTGAATGGCATTCGAGATGGTCTCTATCTAATGCCAAAGTTCAGCCGTTCTCTCTGCCTGACGAGCTATTCGTCGACCGAAGTAATCCCAGACTTGCTCAATGGGCGCCTTATCCGGGGAACGCGCAGGCCATGGAAGAAGCGGACCCTGTCGTACACTGAAGAAGGTTTGTACATTCCGAGCAACATGTGGACGAGCATCGTTTTGCTGAAATATAGCCCCGGGAATGCGTTGCAGGAGTGTAGGACCTCGGGTTTTACAACTTCCCTGATATAGCGACCGCTGTTCAGCGAGGCCGTGCGTGAAAGGTTTGCTTCATTCGCGCACGGCCTGGTGTTCAGGGTCCCCACAATTTGGAGTATGCGGGATTGCCCATGATATCCAAAAGCGCCATGACGCTGAATAAGACACTCCGGGAGAAGTAGTTCACCTTTGAAGTGATGAGTACGCGTCCATCCAGATTGTAGCGGGAGTCATCTGAGAAGATGACTTGTTGCCATTCGGCACGCCATTGGCTGTGTTGATGAGCCCATTGTAGCCGGAGGCGTCGGTGGTTCAGCATCAAGGGAATCCTTGCAAGTAGGACATGGCGCAGCAGACGTCGACCAACCGTGGGGGCAGACAAAGGCACGCCTGTAGATGGGCTCCAGTGTCGTTCCACCGCACGAGCGGACGCTGTACGGTCCGTCACCGCCATGCAGCTGAGGTGTCTGTCGTCCCGTGGTGACTTCATATTGCATGGCCCACTGCTGGGCTTTCGACTTGTCCGATTCGCCATGGTTTCTCTCTTCCACACACGCATCACTGTTGTGGCATTCGTGTGTGTATCGAACTCAGTTGCTCGTTTGGCACTGCGTTTTTGTCGAGGCACAATATTAACTTCTAATCAATCATTTACAGCGATGGCAAACGATGATGCACACATTTCAACGCACCTTCACAGTGCTTTTTATACACGGCTCACTTGGATGTTTAGAGTGTGTTTCTCGGCCCACAAGTGCGTGATCGCTTTGTAATTCTAATCATTTGCATATCCTAACTTGTTTTGCATTTCCTACAAGTTTCGTTTAAGTTGCATGATTCCTTCATGGTGTTGCAATTTTCACAAACAGTAGTGTAAATCTGAATAAGACGTCATGTTTTTTTTCCTTCACATTATTAATTTTCAAACGTGAAAAGCCAATCAGGGAATGCTGAAGGGTCCTTTATCGAAGGTCACGCCTTTCCTTTCAGTTTCTGTGCTACCTTTCCTTGTGAATGAGTCAATTACTTTATGTTGCCTGCCTTGTGTCCGCCGCAGCATGGCCAAATGTGGCCCAACTTACCCCACCTTTCAGCTTCTAATGGCAGGATTGGCTAATGGCGTTTGTCATGCGCAATGTATACCTTCAACAAAGTCTTCCCCTATCCCATATTTGCTACTGAGGCTTTCATCAGTCCTGATGATATACTCAGTGAGTCTTCACATATCGTTTCAGTCAGTCAAATAATCTTTTAGGGACTATCTGGTCAGTATTTCTATTCTTGCAGCAGCCAGTTTGACAGTTAACATCCAGTTATTTCTTCCAATACAAGAGCGAATTATCGATAACTTGAGGATAGATAACTAATTATTAGATCAACAAAAAGGTCCAGAAGTCTTTAAAATTTCTCACATAGGTAATCTTTGAGCAAGGCCGTTGAATTATTTAAATTATGGTGAAAATTGTTGAATTTTTGGGTTTGAAAATTTAAGTGATGAATGAGCATATGCATGCTTCAATGGATAAATTTGTAAAATGGAATTCTAGTGTACGTTAGATACTGTACTAGTGGTGAATATTTTGTGTGTTGTGGGGAGCAAGAACGTGGTGATTGTGTGGTTGTTGTTTTTATGAGATTACAAATTTAAGATTTAGGACAACGTAATTTTTATGAAATTGTGTTTGAAACCTATTACAAAAGCTATTTCAGAGAGAAACTTCACAATAATTTTTTTTGAACTAAAGATCAGACAGAAAAAGGCAAAATTCAACAAATCGTTGATGTTTGTTGAAAAATGAGTAAAATGCTCAATCATTTCAAGGTTAGGTCTATCTATGCATGGCATTAGAAAAGCAAAAATTTTACGTTTTGTGATATTGCGAAACGAATAATAGAAGTTGCTGGACTATACAATTTGAAATTGATCTGTTGGATTGGAAGGCCATTTTAAACTGGGTCACTTAAAAAAAGGAACAAGAAGCACTCAGTGTATTTTTCTAGCATTCGCAGTCATATGATTGAGCACCTGTGATTCATGGAAAGCTCTAAACACAAAACGAGCCTTTAGTCAGCTGTCCGATTTTTATCTCATCTAATCAAAATCAAATGTTTGGAAACTGCTGACTTGGAATTCTTAAAACATCCCGATGCACTGAAAACAGAAAATTCATCAGCTGCCAATTTTAACTTCAAAATCAGCATTTTGTTGTTTTGAATATGCCTTTTAAAGTTCGTATTTTGGATTAGGTTTGAAAGCACAAGTGAGAATGAGGAAAACTTAGATCCGAATTTTTAAAATCGAAGAAACAAGAAACTCGCTCCGGAAATTGGTCTTGATTGCGTTGTTTATATGGTAAACATGGGTCAGGTTCCCCTTCTTCTCTCCATTCTTTTTCCTCAAAATTACCTGACATTGTCTTGTGTTTGACGTAGCTTGGCCAAATATTCCGCTTGCGCCATAAGACCTATGAAGAGCCAACCAACCTTAGTTATTCCACTCAATGTGGACTACTTGGGTTGGTTTTGGAGTTAAATGGTGCTAAGGCCATGCTGCTCTAGACAAAAGACATGCAATATAAAAAGTAAGACACACACAATGAAAGTTTTACTGTCACAGAAGAGAAAAATACACTCAAGGTGGAATGTACCGGACAGGAATCGAACCTGTGCCGCCTTCGACTCACAATGTCATTTTAGCAATCTCTAGGTGGACAAAATTATTTAAAACATTAACCGGTTTTGGTGATTTTAGAAGCTGAGCGATAATATACTGGTTTTGGTTGTATACGATTTATAGTGACTAATAGGATAAAAGCCCGTCATACGACTAGTCCATAATAAAGGTGAAAACTGTCGCCACTCGCTACGTGGCGACTAAATGTTTGTAAATGGACATCACACAACCAATCAAACTTTCTTAGCCACGGAAACGCAGGTCTTAACATTTAGATTTGGATGCAGAAATATGCCAAATTAAAAAGAAATGTCAACTTTGCTCCATCTCTAATATTATAAAAGGAAGTGTTTGCCTGTTTGGGGCCGCAAAATCCTGATGATTCTATGGCACTTACAGCAATGAGATTAGGCTCACATGTAGTCCAAATTTTTTGCAATTTTTGGGACGCGGCGAAATTTTAAAATTCAATCTAAAAGATTTTTAAATGAATTTAATAATTTTAATCTCCATGGGGGGGGGGGCTTTTTCTGCCTGTGTGACCTTGCAGTCAGGGTTTGGAATCATGCCACGTTTTTTTCATCCGCAGAACGCGTAAAAAATTATATATTTTTTCGTTTCCGCTTTGATTTTGCACGAGGAACGATTTTCTAGCTAGACGATAAATCTTAACTGGAGTCAGTTCTTTTTTCTATCTCCTGGACCGTTAAAGATAGAGTAAAAATTTTAACGGATTTGAAATCTGCGGAAAATTTCAGTTTAGATGGTATGATGATGATTTGATGAATATGATTTTCTTTAAATAAATAATTTTTGAATTGAATATATCTTCAACGGATATCAAATCTGCGCCAGATTAATACCTTACACCACAGGCACGGGCAACGCCGGGCTAGCCTCGCAGTGGCTAGTATATAATAATATACACCTGAATAATAGTGTCAGATATACCCATAACTCAGTTCCATTTAAAAATAAAGTAGATGTAGAAAAATTAAAGAGGAAAATCTTTATTTGAAAAATATTACGAAATATACTTGGGAATCTCAACTGTGTGTGGCGTAAATAGTCATCTGATGGAAAGGTTCCTCAAAAAAAAATTCAACCTTTTGGATACATATGGCTGAGTTTACTTTTAAACTTTGTTCGCGTAAACTTGTAATTAAAAGATCTGAGATGACTAATTAATTCGTATCGGTTCTTGACATTTTTGTAGTAAATATTCCCCTTATAACCTAGATGAATAACCTGGCGTTGCTCGGGTTGATATGGTTAAATGTTGATTGAAAAATAAATTAGAATAATCACTTTTCTTACATAGAAAAATGCTATAATTTAAGTTGTACAGAAAATAGTTTTTAACTTCAATCATTTAAGAAATGCTTTTTACTTTTTTATAGCTTCTACAACTTACTTCGGATGCAAATATATACATTTAATTCCTGAATAATATATTACAATTTGCAATAGACTAACTGAAACGCAATTCCAATGATGAAATGCAGAATTCTGAAAAACGAAAGATATGCAGTGTCGAATTTCGACTTCCTGAGCTGAAATACAGCAATTCGTAAAAAGACATTAGAAAAATATTGACAAAGACATTAATGATTTATGAAATTTAGTAATGCTCGAATATGACCGCGACATTTCCCTGTATGAACTCAAATACACAAACCCTGCACAGCGTGTTTCTTTGTCAATATTCATTTATTGCAAGAAACAAACTTTAGATTTTAAAATTGAGGCTACGCGCGCGAGGGACACTTTTAGGACTACCTGTGTGCCCATTTTCATGGTTTGCAAGTGCTATATATATTGGTCTGAAGACAAGAAAGTAATAGCCTGTGTTTTGTGCAGTGTTCTAAAGTATGAGTGTGCCATATTTGGTGTGGATTGGTCAAACGGTGTAGATTTGTGTAGAAAATATACACACAAACATCCTTTTTATGTATAGAGAGAGTAGGTTTCTTTTTTCTTGCTCTTCAAAGAGCGGACCCATTGGAAGAAAACAAGAAGCAAATTAATATTCTTTCCATGGACCATTACTTCTCTACTATTATAAAAAGAAGGGTTTCTCTGTACGCAGTGTCCTGACGAATCTGTCACTTACGAAAATGAAATTTAACACACAGGTAGTCCTAATTTTTTGCGATTTTTGTGTAGCGACGGAATTTTAAAATTTAATCTAGAGCATTTGGAAATTAATTTATTAGTTTTTTTCACCTTTCGTTCTTTCCGGAATGTGACGTCACACCTACCTCGAAAGAAGAAGGAACGGATTTTGCGATTTTTGATCGATGACGTCACAAGCGTTTTTCGTCCCGATGCCTTTGGAACCATGCCAAATTTTCCGTTTCTAGAGTGTTTGGATTTACGTTGTTGATAATAGCCACACCAAACCAAAGGGGAAAACGTAGCAATCACCGGGGGTTGGCGAGCGTTAGCGAGTAGTGGCACACCTGATCCCATTAAAAGAACTTTTCACAGGCAACGCCGTACTGGCTACGCTGTGGCTAGTTATAGTTTATAGTTTACGGGCACTGGCGGTACCAATGATACTTTCTGAGTTATGTATATCTTGGTACTTGCTTCGTGCTCAGAAAAAGTATCAGTTTATCTGGAAACCGGAATTTAAACATTTTACTACGACTTAGATCACTGCCTCCTTGCTGATCGCTTGATTCCCAGTCAGCAGACCTCAGCATTTCTAAAAAATCGACGGTGTTTCTATCGTTAGTTTTACCCGTTTGATGTTTGGTCACATCTATCAAAACATCACAGCCCCTCTTAGTAAGTGTATTTATGTGACAGTACGAAATCCGGAATCCTCCGGACCTCGGCCATTCCGGATTTTCGGATTACTTGCATCGTTGTCAAAAAAAACGTTAATCTAAACCCTCCACTTCCACAATTTTGCGATTGTAATAGTAAAAAAAGATTTATAAATATGAATAATTTTTTTAAAAGAAAAACCTTTTTAATACATACACAGTGCACATAATTTTACTTGCAAATCTTCTAATTTTTCTGTGTGGTATTTACTCTTAACATGTCCGTTATTTTGCGATGTTTCATCAGTTAGGTCCAGTTTTAACTCCTTGTTCTTTAATAATGCCGGAAAGATGTAAGAAAGTGAGAAAAACAAAAACGCTCATTAACAAAACGTCCGTATTTTGGACAATTTCGGAGTCCGGATTTGGGACTTTGTACTGTACTATACTATGACAAAATCTGTCAGAAGGATTGTTCATGAACTGTACTTAACCCTATAACAGAAATCGATAAGTGACTAGTTGTGATACAGACAAAGTTTCCGTGGTAATGATCCCACAAGATACGAAGTATACAAATTAGAGTTAATGTTCCCGCAGATTTCAAATCCGTTAAAATTTTTACTCCATCTTTAACGGTCCAGGAGATCGAAAAAAGAACTGTGACTCCAGTTAAGATTTATCGTCTGGCTATAAAAATGGATTTCATGCATTATGCTGGTTTTTTTTGGTCAATTCATGGCAGGTAATTTGAGAATTTTCGCTTTAAGACTGTTTGTTTAAAACAGTATCTGGTAACAAATGTTCATCCATTTCTTGAGAAATATATGTTAAAATAGCATCGATTTTCGTTTGCTTCGAATTTATCACCCAAATATCAAAATTTACCGACGGAAAAATTTCATAGTCATTCAGAAATTTAATCTTAACTTCTGTGAACCTCAAAATTATTCAACTATATTCTTTTGAGCTCTATGTTTTTGATATTTAATAAATTACCCATGGGACCTCTTGGTGCTCTCCCTATGGTGAGTTTGGGAGGTGTGAGTTAGAGAGAAAATTTCTTGGTATTGTATGTCTTGCATCAATTACTTGATATAGCGTTGTGTCTGGTGCAGCATAAAATTCAAAATCGGTGTGCTGAATTGGGGAATAGAATTTTCTGTTGCAAAAAATTAAGGAAGTTCCTGATATTTTTTACTGGAACAATCGGGTAATCCTTGAAAATTGTTTAAATCAATGCAAAAACTAAAATTGTTTTGGGGAAAATCAGGAATTACTTAAAAAATGTAATGGATAATATAATCGAGTACTGATTTTCATTTATAAGGATTTGCCAACAATATCTCGTATAACTTGATCATGCACTGGAGTCTTAAGGGTATTTTTCTCCAGGATACTTTTTAGATCACTAAAACGATTCCATCGAAAATTGTCCAAATGTGTTCCTTATCAATAGGTTGTAGTTGCATTTCATTTATAGTGGTTTTTTTTTTCTACTTTAGTGAATCATTTTTGTTCAAACATTTCTGAAGTAGTTATTTATATTTTTCAGGTCAATCTCTCTTCAATCCATCCATAGACATTTCAAATTTACATCAAGCTGATGGCAGCCATTTCAAAATTGATGAACTATCAAAAACTTTGTATCATGTATTCAAAAGATCTGTCGTCACTCCACCCATTAAAAAAGCTACCTCATCGTCAGAAAAAAAGCTAACTATGAAGAATACGTCAACTGAAAGCTCTATTCAGTTGAAAACCATGAAATACGATGCAAAATCAAAAGCAGATAATAGCACACTGCCTTTGAATTCAACAGAGGCCGAGGTTTCTACTGTGGAATCAAATCTTTCAAATGACAAATACAATATCTCCACAACAGCGTTGTCTTCTGAAGCGGTTAATACAACCGTTTCGAGTGTTTCAACATCCACTTCAACTACAACTCCTACAACTACATCCACCTCAGGTCCGAGCTCAACTTTGCGGACGACAACATTTTCTGATGTACTTCCGACGAAGCCTTCTAATATTACAAATACGACAGTAAGTATTTCCAAGGAACGTCAAACTCAGTAACATATATTTTTTCATTTCTTAACCTATTGACCACTGCTATAGATATAACAAGTGCAATTCTTTCTTAGTGCGATTCGTATAACTTTCAAAGTACAACTGATGTACTGGCTGTTGTCTGAATTCTTTCTTGGCACGATTATGGTACAACTGCTGTACCAGCTGTAGTCTAAAGGTTAAGCTAAAATTAGCTATTCAAAATGAGCTTACAAATTTTTTTCCCCTCCTCCTAACTGGTACATTGGTCAGCATTTCGCTCTCATCCGGTAGGTCCTAGGTTGGAATCCTGGTTTGTAAGCGCGTGGATATTGGTGATTGATCCTGTTAGGAGTAACAGAGGCTTAACACCATTAGATGCTCCTGGTGTGTATGGTCTTCACGAACCCAATGTACCCTAGTGAGATCTATTCTTTTGCCACAGGGTTTACCGTCTCTGGTAAACATGGAGGTCACACCCCAGTATGCTCAAGCGATCTTTCTACACTCCTACCCCTTTCTTCTGCTTTCAAAATTGCTTGACGTAATTTGTCTTGGTTTGCAGCTGGCAAAGAACGGTCTTTAAGTCATAGGAAAAAAAACAGCCCTCCCAAATAGTCGTTATTTCGCCCCTTCTAGTGTCAAATAGGTCAGTGGTGGGGCATTAGAAATTAGAATATCAGCAGAGTATGTCCCAATCAGTTGTACTAATATTGATGTGGTTCCTATGGATTAGGGGTCCGCTGTTGCCTGGTTGGAAGTGTAGCAGATTAACAACCGGAGGGTTGTGGGTTCTAAACTCAATCCAGCATAAAACTGTTGTGTACGTAGGGACTGGTGTACATTTAATTTGTCGTGGCCTCAAATGTCCTCACGTTTGCGTAATGTGGAAGTTCAACTACTTACAGCTGGGGACACTTCTAAAGCCTAGTGTGTTGCTGAGGGAAAGATATATTTTTCTGGATTTCTCACTAAGCAGTTTTTCAATTTTTGTGGCTCATAGGTCGTGAGTTTTGGTCCAGTGGGACCATCAACCTTCCATCTTTGAATGACATGCCGCAAGTGATGTCGGGATACCAGAAGACGACCAACAGTTGCACTTACAAAGACTTCTTAAGTAGCATCCCCCGATCAAGTTTGGAAATCCACAAGTCCAGTTTCATCTAGATTAGATATCTCCGCTCGGGATTGGTTCAAAATATGTGTTGTCCTTGGTTTTTTTTCTTGGTGGATTGATCCCGGACTGTCACCATAGCCCGATGTGTTGCTTCAGTGCGACGTTAATTAAAATGCCTACCAATTACTTTTGATGGTGTATTGTTTGATTTGTATGATTGAAATTTTTTATTTTGTTTGGCAAGAACGGCTTCCTAATTGGTAATACTAAACTAAAACTAAAAATATACACTGACCTTAATTTTGATTCAAAGCTTGGCAACATGCCTTTCAACATTATTTTTTTTTCAATATAAATAGCCTGTTGTGGTGCTCTAACGTTGAATTGTCTCCATCTTCAATTGAAAACATGCTTTTTAACACTTTCATTAATATAAACAGCCCACTGTGATGCTCCAGTACGATGTTCATTAACTACCAACCTTGAATACAACTGCTGGAGGTATTTGTGGAGACAAAATAAAAAAACCAAATTCCTTTTGTATGGTAAAATTTTGAACAGATAAAAATCTGTTTCCAACTCCCAAATTATTTTTGCCAAACAGGATTGGGCAATTATCATTGCATAACATCGCTGTTATTTTAACAAATCTTCCAAAAGAACTGATTCCTGATAAATAAATATTTTTACTGTGCTATAGGAATACTTCAAAACAAAAACGTATTTTAATTCACATAGGTGGATATTTTTGTGTATTGTACGATCTGTAGAGGAATGTACGTATTTGGTATACTGCGGTTGCTGCTTTTCATTCCGGCGAACCACTGGCCTCTCGCAGAAATAATTATGGCTATTCATGTAAGACTCGTTCAAATATAATTTGTTTGATTCTATAAAAAAAAAACTGCATTAAAATAAAAATAGATTATTTTTAAAGGAAGTTACGGAGTTGTGTTTCGGTTGAAAGCAACAAAAAATACCGCATAGACATCACAAAAATATACCAAGACATTTATATTAGTTATGGTTTGTGTATATTTGGTGTCTTTTTACCTTGTAACTTAGTGAATCGGTTACGTGAAGTACCAATTGCAACCTAGCATGTACGATCAGCAGTATGAGTATACTTTCTGCTCCAAATTTGTTTTAAGAAATCGTGATTGCAAAATTTTGGGAGTATTTTTTTTCTTCTTAAGAATTATTGTAGAATAATTTTTTTAAATTAACTTCTTAAAAATTCTTTCTTTAAGATTAGTAATGTTGAATGTGGAATCTTGATATATTATCTACTTTAAAACTAGGATTATCGTTAGAATTTTTGGTTTTCTTTTTAGAACTATGAAATAAATTTTATTGAACCCTGATAGGAAAATAGTGGATCAATTAAAAAATAAGGACTCAAGAAACATTAACATTTCTATCAGTAGAGGACTAGGGTATCGACCACTTTTAGGTGTTTTTATTTTTTGTCAGTGCTACGAGCAAAAATAACAGTCTCAACTTTTGAAGTATGATCGTCAATGGACAAAAAAATTTTTATGGATACACTTTTATTTTTTCAAAACGGCTAATTTACACGAGGGTTGCAAACTAATTTTCCAGTAAATAAGTGAGAAAAAAATTACTCTTTACATTCCATGTAATTCAGAATCCAAGCTGTATTTTAGATGATGCTAGATGGCATGTGATAGCATGCTCTACTAAATCACTGGTTCATCATGATGGCATTGTATGGCAGATCAAGTGGGGTAAAGTGAAACAAACCCAGCATTTTCAAGTGCATCAAATGAACTATTTTAATTGTCTACTAAATGTCAAACTTAGCAATGTAACAATAGCATTTTTAACTCAGGCTCAAGATGTACTTGTACAATGTTTGAGTGTTCACTTAACTGTTGCAGTTGAAAAGTTTTATTGTGGTAGCTTTTGCATGAACTACCCACTTTACCCCACCTGATCCTAATAAACAATTGGGAGGTACTGACCATTGTTTTTGATAAAAGATCATTATAGCATTATTGACATGTCTCACAAACCTAAAACAAGAAATAAACTCTACTTATGGAATACAATTTTTTTTTCAGGTGGACCATCATGTGTATTACAATTCTACAGTATTTTTAGAGTCTGAAAATGCAATGGCTTTCTGGGTTAATTTTGATGAGTTGCCACAAGATAAAGTAGTAATACATAAAATGCTCTCAGATTCTCATCGAAAAGCAGCTGTAAGTTTTGATTTTGTGAACTTTTTTTTGTCTATGACCAACTTTTGTTTGCTCAAATTTCAGTGTCTTATTTCTTTATTTGTACACTTACAGACTGTTACTTTGTCTTTTGATTTTCCATTTTATGGCTCTCCTTTGCGGAATATCACTATAGCAACTGGAGGTAATTATTTAAAATTATCTGTTTAGTATTTTATCTTACCAGTTTAATTTATCTAAATTTGAAATTTTATTCAAATTATTTGGTTAATGCAGCTGAAATTACTCACATGATTACAATGTCAAACTTATAGACATGTGTACATAACCCTTACAAAGATTTCAATAGAATTCTATAGAAACAGAATTTTATTTCGATTGAAAAAATAATTTTATAGGAGAAAGGAAATTTCGCTTCAATAGAGAAATTGTATTGAAAAGTAAAGTCGTGAAACAAAAATAATGAGCTTCTATAGAATTCTATAGAGGTTTCTACAGACATTTTTTTTATGATTCTATGACATTTTTGATAAGCATATAGAGATGTAGTATAGTTTATATATATGTACCCAAAAAGATCTATTTTATTATTACAGTATTTTGAGTGGTATTTTAAAGTTGGAAATAAATTTATTTAAAAAAGTAAAAATTTCTTTTATCAGGAAAATTTGTATCTCAAACATGCCAATTGAAGGTAGTATAGTGTAACGACACTCTTCACTAATGAAAGCCTGGATCATTTCTAATTCAAATGGATAATGTGAAGTATCACATGATCCAGGCTTTCAAGACCAAATTACAGATTATGACTCGTATTTTTAAGAACAGCTGAAATAGTATTTCAAGAGAGGTTCATCCCTGGGAGGAAGAAATCGCAAATGCTGCACTGATGACTTGTGCAAGAATTGAATTTACAGTTTAAGTTGCCAGAACAGCAAGATGCTGTTCATTATAGAGGGAGTTAATGCCCCACATTGAACTGTGGCTATAAATTACTGAAAATATAGAGTTCTAAGTTCAAAAATGCCATCAAAGTGAATGTAGAAATTTATCTCAGGCTGATTTCATAAAAATTTAAACATTTTATTTTGTATTTTTTGTAAAGACATCATGGACTTTCTAAAAGCTTCTTGTAACCCTTCCTAAAACATCTATGGGGCTATTGTAGTTTAGTGTGTATGCCCACTGCATTTGCAACCTGCGAGTAGTAGGTGGCACAGGTTCGATTTCTCCTTGGGTGTATTTCTCTGTTGAGTTGTTAAAACTTTTCTTGTGAATGTCCATGGCTTGATACTGGCTGCCTCTGCTTGGCCAAGTATGTCTCGTACCAAAAAACCAACAATCTAAAACATTTAACAATTTTCTCTGTTTTTTAATGACTATTTTTCATTTTCCCCTCTACTGTCATGCTTTACTGTGTTTCTTCATTCTTCAAAAAACCTTTACATTTCTATTTTGAACTTTTGTAATTATTTCTACATGATATTGGGTGTGTAAAAACTATTAAATTTATCAACCATTAAATAAACTCCTCAACAGTTACCAAAATTGTACAAAACATTTTACATTTGTTTTCCCAAGTTCAAATTAAAGTAATCAATTATATGATAAGCAGGTGAGCAGTTTAGTAAGATAGTTGGCCTGATTGGCAAACAGTTACTGTCCCACTGCTGATTTCAAGTCCCATGGTGAGCTTGGATGTTTGCATTGTTACTGAATCAAATTTTAGACATGAGTTCCAGTCAGTTTTTATAGAAAAAAGACCATAGAAAATAATAAACCAAACCTATATCTTTTAAGACAGTGATTAATTTTTACAGCATGTGCGTTCCCTTTTATAATGAAATTAAATCAAAATTCCATCTGCTTATAATGTTTTGAATGTTTGACTTTATATACTGATTCTTAGGATGAAATGTTTTAAATGTGTATTTTAATAATTTATTAATTATTACTTTTTTTAGGATTTATTTATATGGGAGACTACATGCATAGTTGGTTGGCAGCTACACAATACATTGCACCTCTTATGGCAAATTTCGATACCAGCCTTAGTAATGAATCAATTGTGCGTTATTTTGACAATGGTAGTGTATGGTTTCTTTGCCAACAAACTTTTTATTTTTCATATTTAACAATTTAAAAGGTTGCATTGCTCTTCCTTCTGTTTATAGGAACAGCATTTGTTATTGAGTGGCATGCAGTAACTCTACAGGATGAGAAAAGAGGTATTTATTATTTTATTTGAAGTTTTTAACTTTTGATGTACTATTCAATGTAATTTCTTAAAAATATTTTTACACTTTTGTCATAAATTTGTGCATGTATTATGGATGTGTGTTACCAGGGTTCTCACAGGTCAGAGAAAACCTGGAACTGTCAAAAAATTTAATTTTGTCCAAAAACTCAGGAAAATTATGAATTTTTATCTAAAACATGGAAAATAACCTCATGACCTGGAAAATGATTGCCCATGGCTTCTTGGATGCTTTAGAGAAAAGTAGCCAATAAGATTCATACACAGTTTCATATCACTTAATATTACTTTTTGAATTTTTCAACCTATTTGGAAAGAAACAATATTTAACAGGTAAAGAATTTTGTTTTGTCCACTGGCTTAAATTGAAAAACTTCATGCTTACGATGCATTAAATCACAGATTGATTCAAATCAAATATGTTGGATTATTTGAATAAGTTATTTTAATGCAAAATGACTTGTGCTTTGTGTATTAATTTTTACAGTGTATAATTATTAAATTGTTTTTATTGATGGCTATTGAATGTGCTAAATTATTCATTGGTTTTTCACCTTAAAAACGTAGGGAATTGCTTAAGTATGTTTTGGAGTTTTGTAAAATTTGTCAGGAAAAGTCGGAATTTTATTTCTGAAATAGAGTGGGAACCCTGGTTTACATTTTTATTTCAAAAGTGATTGAGTTGATGAAGCATCTGGAAAATTCCAAGGTTTTAAAGCTTTATTTAAAGCGTACAGAAGGGATATAAAAAAAAACTTTATGAAATAACTTTATTTTTATCGTGTTTATTTTTTAAAAAAACTGTTCAATTTCTTCTAATACGGTATTGGAACAAGCTTGAAATGCTTTTTATTCTTTAGGCTCCATTCCCAGGCTGCTATAAGCAACTCTTTGTTACTATCTTTCAACGTTGGCTAATGTGATATCTTTTGATGCAAAATCATATCTGAAGCTCCTATTTTCAAAATTGTGACTTTTTTTAAATTTACCAGAAGTCAACAAAATCTTAGTTTCTGTTTTTTGACAATCTGCAGATAAAAATATTCGTAATTTTTTGGGGAGGAGTTTTCAAAGAACACCAATTTCCAAGTTTTTGGCGCCAAGCAGTAGCAACCATATAAAAGAAAATATCGGAATGTGCTGTTGCTAGATTGTCATGAAAACAACATTAAAAAATTATTTAGATATTAAAATTTCAATTTTGTGGTGTGGTTTTCAATATCTGTTTCATATTTAAAAAGTTTATGCTATTCACAAGTGTTTTAGCTGTGACTTCAATCCTTGCATATGTATTCTCCTACTCAAAAAGAAATATACATGTCTTGCTAGAATAGTCAGTTTTCTGAGATATTGTGACTGAATTAACTGTTTTAAAACTGATCTCATGTTTAAATAGCAACACTGGGCCCTTAAAGTTATCTCTCATCTCTTCTAAAACTAACTGGATTTTGGGGGTGGTTGATTTTGCATTCAGTACATCTCATGTATATGTATCCAATTCTCTACTTGATAAATACAAAAATATTAATAACGAATGAAGTGGCAAATTCAAAAAATATGTATTTATATTTTAATTTTTGTCTGACTGCCAAGTGATCTGCAATATGATTGATACCTTTTGGAAGCTTGTTTAATACTTGTTTACTTTCTTGTATATTTTGTCTCCTTTTTCTGATTAAATGTTTCAATTGTTTTATTCCAACTTTTGAAAGAATTGTAATAATTTTATCATTTCTCTTTAGGTGGAAATTTTTCATTCCAAACCACACTACTAAATAATGGAAATATAATCTTTGTGTATGAAATTGTAAGTAAGCTTTCTGATTTATGCACTTGTGTAAGTGTTATATATATCAGCTTTTTGAACTCTTGAATTTAAAAAAAAATTGTATAATTTAAAATATTTAAATAATTTTTTATTTTTTAACTCATTAAAGAATAATGCCATTTCAAAATCTACAAAGGAATTTCTGAATAATGAATTGAACTTATTTACATTTTCTTCCAAAAGTTAGTGCTGGACCAGAAAAGCGAGTATAAAAATTAAAAACCTAATTTCTCAATTTACTAAAAATAAATTAATATAGCCATTGGCGAATTCCTCCCGCTCATATACATCCTTTGTGTAAGGTCACATTTATGACTTTCACTTACATGGTTTAATTAGTCTATGCATTTCAACAAATTGGCATATGTTAGGAAATGGCATGTTTTCAGTACCAAAGCGGAATATGCAAATTTTGTCTCAGTTGTCAGATTTATGTTTCGAAAATGGTTGGTAAGCTGCTGATGGTACATGTATTGTCTTGAAACGATTTGAAAGGGAGATTCTTAACAACTTGGTCTTACTGTAAGATTGCAACTGAAGTAAATATTGAGATATTTCAAACTACAATACTTATTTATATATATAATTCTCTTACGTGGCACGCAAAAAAGACGTTATTTGTAATCCTGTTTAGGCAACACTGTACGATTGTTTGTTTATCGCGAAGTCTCGCGCATCGATTGAATTTATAGCGTTATCGGATGAAATTTTATTGAAAAAAAAAGGAAATTGTAATGAGCTGTTGCAGTTAGTTTATAATAGAAATCAAAGAAAGTGAAGGACCTTTTCAGGGCCATTTAAAAAACGGTCCTTTTTAGGGCCAACAATTATAGTTCAACAAGACGCTTGCACTACAACTTTCGGCAACAAACTCAATGAAAAAGTGTGTGTCATTTGAGTGCTGGGAAAATGTACACACAAACAACATGCTGGGTATTCAATTTCCAAAGCAACGCTCACATTTAGAGTCAAAATTTGCACAAAGTTTTCATTTGAATTCTGTTTTTAGAGATACTGTATATATTTTTTCTGTAATACAGCAAATTTAGATTTGAAAAACATTTTTTTGGTAACATATTTTGTAAACAATCCCTTCTGCTAGGACACATGTCTTCATTGAGGCGAGCGAAGCGAGCATAGGTTCGCGCAGCGAACCAATGAGGATTACGAAGCAATCCTCCGGGGGTTAGCGAGCAGGGGGCAGGCCCCCTAGTACTACTTATTTCCATTCCTCCCGACCTTGGCCATTATGGATTTTGGATTATTTGCTCTTTTTTTTTTGGTCAAAAAAACCTTGATCTTAAACTCTCTGCATGAATGTTGCATTTGCAATAGTAAAATAGCACATATATAAATAGAAATAATTTTTTAAAAAGGGAAAAAATCCTTTAATACAATGCAACAAATTTTACTTGCAAATCTAATTTTTCTGTGTGGTATTTATTCTGAAGATGTCCGTTATTTTGCGTTGTTTCATCAATAATTCCAGGTTTAACTCCTTGTTCTTTAAAAATGGTCGGAAAAATTTAAAAAAAGTGCGAAAAACAATTAAAAAATGATGGTTAGCAAAATGTCCAGATTTGGGACTTAGTACTGTACTTTGTTGTCTCAAATGCAATAACATGAACAAGACCTGTTTCAAATACTCTGAATTCGACAATGAATATTTTTGAAATTGGTTATCAAATTATATCTTTTACCTTCAGATTCCTGTGTCTGTTACTGAGATAGGAGATGAAGATCATCCTGTTAAAGTTGGTTTATCTGATGCATATGTCATTGATAGAATTATATACTGTAAGTATCTAACACATGTTTATAGAATTTAAGATTCTGCAAGAACTTGTGTGGTTATTTGTTTGAATTGTATCTCATGCTTTGAAATTTCTATTCTACAAAAGAATTTTCCTGCAAAAATAGTGCCAATCACTTATGCCAATAATCTGAGCAAGATTATGTTTTCTTTCTGAATATATTAAAGTTACATTTGAGCAGCATGTTTGAAATTATGTACACTTAATCTTATTTATGCAGCCTGTCTATAAATTAGGCACAATAGATGTAATCTATTATGTAAGTTCTTAATAATATTGAATTCAGATTTTAAAACTGGAATCTACTCTCAAGTTTACCCATCCATTTTCCAACTGCCTATTCAAAAATCAAATCAAACCTAGTGTGCATATGTAGTTGGTAATACAGGTTGACACAAATAATCATTCGTATGTAAATATTAAATTGAGCTTAAAACGTAAGTAAAATTTAAGAACTAATTACCATTATTTTACGTAATTTTCTGATGTCATAATGGCACAGCTACGACTTGTAAATGATCAGAACTGACCAATTTATGTAAAAGCGTGGTTACAAGTGCTTATGGAGAAATTTCTTTCACTGTTAATGTCTTGTTATGTCATCAATTGGAACTGAGCTGTCCAGAATCTAATCTGAGCACCTGAATGATGGAGACTGCACAATATTTTTATTTTATACTCGTATGTCTCCCTGACTACACATTTTTAGGTGTGTACATGCTTCACAAACCCCAAGGTACCCTATTGATCCTATATCTTGTGGGGTTTACTGCCGGTGATAAACATGCGGTCGTGACCCCAGGATGCCATGTGATCTTTCTCTACTTCTCTCGGTCCTTTCTTTTAACAATTACTTGACATTGTCTTTTGTTGCAGCTTGACAAAAAATGGCCCTTGCTTCGTAAAACCCTTAGGCCCTGTTTACATGAGGGGTTATCGAGGTCAGCTTTCCGTAAGCATCAAGTTTTTATCTTGTGTTCGTTGAAGATAGTGAAAATTTCAACGGATTTCAAATCAGCGTAAAATTTTATGCCAGATCGATATCAAAAACAGATTTATTATTTAATTATTTACCATTTGATTATTTAATTATGTATTAAATAATTCATCATAGAAAAAATCACATTTAAGTATCGATCAGCTCTAAATTCTATGCCAGATTGATGAGAAAAACATTTATTATTTAATTATTTACCATTCAATTCTTTAATTATTTATTTAATAATTATTTATTCAAAGAAAATCGCATTTAAGATATTGATCTAGTGTAAAATTTTCCGCAGATTTCAAATCCATTGAGAGTTTTGCTCTATCTTCAACAATCGCAAAGGTCGAAATCTTCAACGATCGAAAAGATATAAACTTGAATGGAAGAATTTAAAAAAAAAATAAATGTAATGCTTACGGAAAGCTGACCTCAAAAACACGTCAGAAAATGCTTCATGTGAATGGCGCCTTAAACAACCAACCTTGGAAGTTGTATTTACAAAAGGCCATCAGAATAATTGAGTAGGAAGTAAAAATATTTGGAAAGTTTCTATTTTTAAAAATATTAAAGTATCTATTTTTTCCCTTAAAATAGATTCCTTTATCAGTTAGTGTGATGATTTGTAATACTTTTATATTTTTTCAGTCATAAGAAGAAAAACTATTTACGAGTATCACAGGATTGATATGAAAAATGAAGACATAGGAAATCATACTGCTATTTATTTCACAGCTTTAACTAGTAAGTATGTTATAAAACAAAGTATTTGCATTTTAAAATTTAAGACATACTTTTCTAATTGTGTTATTTTTTCTTGCATTCTAAATAGCTTGCATGAGCTTCCGTGATTGTCGGTCGTGCATGGGAGCCGATGTAGGATTGGACTGTGTGTGGTGCGAGTCTGCTAAAAGATGTTCTGATGGGCTTGACAGGTTACGTCAGGATTGGCTGCATTCAAAGTGTGATGTGGATGTGAGTATTATACATTCCATACAAGTCTTTTCTTCATTTGTTTATGAAGTGAGTTCTTAAACATAGATATTCCACAGAGTAGAATTTTTAAAGTACTCACTCAAAATGAAAGTACTGTTATTTTTGTTTCTAAACAATTTAAGAGCCAATGGTCAAAACTGAATTTTTTTAAAGCATTACTTCAAGTCAGGCACACATTGAATATTCCTTATAAATATTTTCCAATATGTTATGACTTATAAGATTGAATTCTATTATTTTCAATGTATTCACAGTTGTACTTAGGGTACATCTTTATTTGTAAAACAATGTATGTTTTTGATATTAGGAATAAAAAAATTGACTGTACTGTTCAGTTAATATTACTTAGAAATACACAAAATACTTAAAATAGTCACAATTGTACTATACAAATAGCCATTATTTACCATGAATAAATACAGACTTAGTATGATTATGCATTAGATGTTACAGTGCCAAGTCTATGGTGAAAATTTGGGGGAAATGGTAACAAGAAACGCAAAAATGTTTTCTCAAAATGCGTGCCTTCACCCTTTTCTTAGCTTATTTTAGTTGTGTGTAAATTTAACCTGTGTTTCATTCGAAAATTGAGACTTTTTAATTTTTTATTATTCTATTTCATGTTCTGTATGAGGTATTCTGTGTCATGCGTTAACTTGCAACAAGTATTTCATTAATTTCCATATTTCTTTAGAAACAATCTGTCAACTGTAGTTTCCTTCCATCTGGTGATGTGAACCCATTTGTTCAGCCACTCACAGGTATGTTTTTGTAGATTTATCAATGAATTTGTAAGTTTGTCTTCATCAGTACAATAGACTAATAGTCGCAGTGCTGCCACTCTTCAGAGTCATCCCCACAATAAGTCATAAGTTTGTCTTCTAAAAAAGTACAGAAGATAATTGATCATCTACTTATTCACATGCCTTCCCACTACTGTGGATTGTCCACATATTTTGGAATTTACGATAGCTGCATGTGGGTTGCATTGAATTATTTGCTCTAGAACAAAGTTTATACCACCTGAAAACCTAACATTCTCTAGTGTATTGAAGATTGGACTAAAGGAGTTTAGACTAGAATGCAAAAAATCCTTGGATTTATGCTAAACTGTTTTGTGAAAAGCTTTAATTTTCTCATATTTTGCTTTTACATATTTTTTTGTAACTTCTTAAAAAAGTCGATAGTTTTAGAGTATCGGCTATGAACTGTGCTTATATTTTGAAATTAAACAGATTATATTTCTAATATTGTTTTTACTTCTTCACAGGAAGTGATAAATAATTTTGGCCCCATCTCAACTTAAAAGAAATTAAATTTGGTTTGCTAGCAAAATCACAGTTCTATACATCTAATTATATGGTCTTAAGAAGTGCTTACAGTAAAAGGCAAAATGTATGCTTTAACTAATAGATTGTTGCTATTTTATAGTTGAAGTTAACTAGTTGATGTCTTAACCAAGTTGCCCGAGCCCTCAGGGACATCTTTAGGTGTTTGCTTGAACAAAAGTGCCCTTTCTACTTTCATCCCATTTCTCTATTCCCCAATTCTTTCCCCCCCCCCTCATGACATTTATCTGTCTAGTGTTAGGCACAGCATGGCCAAATATGGCCCATCCACCATAGAACCTAATATCTACTAACCAAAACTGCGCAAAAAGATCTTTCAATATTTCTCATGAAAAGTCGCATATACATTTACAAGCCTTAAGTTCTCATGATTTTGATGTAGTTTTGGGTGGCAAATGAGCAGCTCATGAACCGCTTGTGTCTATCCGCTTACTGTTTGTTTTTTGACGAGCACAAAGGCATTCTCAGTTCAGACTGTGACAGCATCGCGAGTAGTTCGTTGCTTTTCTTTCTGCTTGCGAACCACCAGGCACCATCGTCATTACCGGAGGCTGACGAATGACGTTAGGCGTGACCTTGTTGGTTCCTTCCTTTCCCATGGATCGCTGCAAGTTCAACAAATTCATAATTTCAACAAATGGTTCCAAAACGGCTTGTGAACGATTCGGCTCGCAAATGTATACGCGGCTTAATACTGGGTAGCACGCCATGCGTTAGTGTGTTAGCCTACTGAACTAGCATCGTCGTTACCGGAGGCTGACGTTAGGCGTGACCTTGTTGGTCCTTCCTTTCCCATGGATCGCTGTAAGTTCAACGAATTCATAATTTCAACAAATGGTTCCAAAATGGCTTGTGAAAAGTTCAGCTCTCAAATGTATACACGGCTTAATGCTGTGTAGCACGCCATGCGTTAGTGTGTTAGCCTACTGAACTACCAACGTGTGATATGTAGACAGGGCAGGTTCAATTCCTCCCTGGTGTATTTCTCTCTTCTGTATCGATTCAATTTTCCTTGTGTGCATCTCTCCATCTACTTGACGTTTGGTACGGTTTAGCCATACATGACCCTTGTGGTATGATGCCCATTATCCAATCATGTACACTGAAAAGGCTGTAAAAATAACAAAACCTTGGCAGTTACACTAGAGTTTGTATTTATTTCAACTGGTGTATTTTCTTAGGCTAAAACGTAATAGTGCACAATTTGAGGAAATAACAAATATATTATGACCTAAATGGGTTAAGCAACTTACAGCTAAAATAATTTCCTTATCCCCTTTGCATAACACAAGGAAGATATTAGCATGTTTTAAATGTACCAGCCATGTGTAATTTTATTTGCATGATTGTTAAAAAAAACTTGAATGTGGTGTATTTATTACATGCATGGGATGTACTTTAGATTTTATAAGCATGGTAATTTTTATTTAATAGTCTAAATTTTAAATCAAATTATATTTTAATTTTATAGTTTAACATGTGTATCAAAGATAGTCTTAAAGAATGTTTCAAAGTAGTCATTTCATTTTCAGATTTGACATTTCCATTTGAAAATAATTTTAAATGTTTGAATCCTGGTTTTAATTTTTTACTGTTTTGTTTGTTTTGAAATGCTGTTGCTTTATGCTTTGCATGATTTTCGTAGATTCACCATATAAACCATATACTTTATTACCACAAACTCCTAAGTCTGATTATCCCTTTGAATCATCTACATTACCACATATGGCACCTTTTAAACCAGGCCAAACTAGTGATGACGGAGCATCTTCTAGTGCCAGAGGTATACATTTGACATTTTATAATTTTAAATAATGACGTCTAATCGGATAATTCTAAAAGGAGTGTGTTTATAGTATCTTTTCCTTTTAGATTTGGAATTAGTTTCAGAAATTATTGAATAAGAATCTGTTTTATAATCTGAATGTCATTGTGTATTTATTCCTGTTGAAGATATGTATCAGTTTATAAAATCCACATTATTTGGTGATTTATCATATCAGGATTGAGCATAATAATGTTATGAACACAAATAAAATTATATATTGGATTCCTGAAACATTAAATAGGTCGGTATCTCCAAGTTCTCCTGATACAATATTAAAATGAAAAAATTCTGCATTCTTTAATTTGCCATTACAATCACCTGTAAATTAAATAAGCTGTGTAAAAACAAATTGTTTATCTGGAAGCTGGATTTCATATTAAATGTTTTTATTTCTATTTATTCGTTAGAGTTTTGAAAATCTTTTCACTGTAAGAAAGCTAATTTGCCTTTGTCATGCCATAATTATAAAGTTAATTGGCCGGGCATTTGCAAATATTTCAACATATACAACATTTCCAAACTAAAATGGGGTGATTACAGTGCAAACATTTCTTAAATTCACTTTGAACTGTTTGCTTGGTGCTTGAAGTTAATAATACTTGTCCAGCATACTGTTTAGAAATAAAGTTACAGTTATGCTAGGAAATTTTTGGAAATGTTTCTCGCTCCACAAATTCTCTGGATTTGCTGAATTAAGGATTACTATAATCAAATGTATAGTACAGTTAATTGATCAATATATTCAAAATAAATTATCCATTATATTTGAAGTGTGCAATTGTGCTAAAATCATTGTATAACTTTATTTTTGCTGCAGTTGATTCAAGCTGCATTTACTTGTTATGCAATAATAAAACACTTGTGTATTTTTGTAGTTGCTGAAGATACATCGTCCATGGGCGTTGGCAGTGTTGTGGCAGTACTGCTTATTTTAGCAGTTGTTATGGGTGGTTTGGTATGGGTTGGTTATGCTTATAAAAACCCACATACGTCATCTGGACAGTTGTTAATCAGAGTAAGACTTTTATATGCTTAAAATTTTCTAAAGCTTCTGCACAAAATGGGACATTTTTTATTCTATTTGTTAATGAACTAAAATTATGTCCCAAAGTTACCCTTAAAATAGCTTTTCACTCTCTCTCTCTCTGCACTTTCTTTTACTCTTGATTTTTATTAATTAGTTAGGAATAAGTGATCAAAATTTTTTTTCTCAGTTTGTAGGTTGTCAGTAAAAGATATTTAAAAAACACTCTTTTTGCAAATCTATATTTACTAAACATGAATGAAAACTTATGCAATATGTTATCACTTAGTTGAAACATGTATCAGCATAGAGGAAAAGATTCAATTCTCTTGATTTGGTTTGAGAAAAATAATTGTACTGCAAACAAATCCCCCTGAACATCATTTTTCAGTTTACAAATTTTATTTAATCAAGTTAAGATTTTTTTAGCATAATTTTTTTAATGACATATTTGAATGTTAAAACAATGAGCATGTATTGTAGAAATTGTTTATAAGGTTTGCAGATTTCCAGGAAATTCATGAAAACCTCTGGAATTATTATTTTTTCACTGATCCTTAGAAATTTTACTTTATTCTTAGAACTCTTCTGAAAACAGATAATTCCTGGATTATTTTACTTCCTTCTGTATATTTTTTTATTTCTTCCTCACAGCATGCTTTGATTTTCTCTCCATAATGTGCAAATTTAAACTTCATAGTTTTTGTAAGAGATACTATAAATCAGTATAGAAAATCATCTGTATTTTCACATTTGCTCACAAAGTAGGTCAAAATTAATCAAGTAACTATTTGGACATGGAAGAAAGCAAAACAATTTATGGCTATTAATTTTCCCATTCAAGTTTATCTGAAAGCGCCTTTAATCATTATCATTACCATCTAGACTAGTAGTCTTCAATAGGTGATCCGGGGACAGGCGGCAAGATGTGAAAGAATTTATTGCTGGTCTGCGAAATTTTTCATCTGACTATACCGGTACATGATTTAGGATGTTGTGAGGCACTACATGCAACGAGTATAGAAATAATTATTTTATTATCGGGCTCTTTTGTATCATTTTTAAAACATTGTGTTAAATTTGGGAAAACAAATTATTTCTTATGTAAAATTTGAAACCCCACAAGATAGATAAAAAAAAGTCGAAACAGTAAAATCTTTTAATCTTCTTTAGTAGAGGCAAGGACAATATTAGAAAAAAAAATTAGTGATGGTGACAATAGTATGCCAAGCACTAGTGTCCAAGTTTAAAAGAAACAAAAATGTGTATCCAGATACTTCAGAAAATGTAATACAAACCAAAAAGAGAAAAGAATACTTTGATAAGTATCACGATAAGAAATATTTAAAGCTTGGTTTTATTGTATCCCCGGGCAGTGAACTATTGTCGTGGCCTATGTGTGATGTTCCAAAGTTCTTTCAAATGGCACTATGAAACCATCCAAATTAATTTGCATTCGAAGCGGAGAGATTTCTCTGATAAGCCACTGGCCTTTTAAAAAGATTACATGACCAGATTAAACTTCAGAAAAGTCAACTGAAAATGATGGATGACTTGCAGCAAATATCTGCTTCAAGAGTCTTATTTAGTTGCTCTTCAAATTGCTAAAACGATAATACTGTTTAATATGGGTGAGAAGTGTGTAAACATTGCATCTTAGTTGTCATTCAAAAAATTGTGGGTCCTAAAGCTACTAAAAAACTAGAGCCTATTCAGCTTGAGGACACCACTATTTAGAGAATTGTTGACATGGCCATCAATATTGATAAGCAAGCTGTAGAGGGGATAAAGAAATCAAGATTTTCGCTATTTAACTTGATCAATCAACTGACATGTGTAACCACGCTTTGCTTCGTGAGGTGTAGTGAAGATAAAATACTCAAGGAAGAACTTCTGTATTGCCTTTATTTAACTGTAGGGACCACTAGTTCAGAGATATTTAATACACTTGAAGAGTATTTTCAAGCACGGCTTAGACTGGAACAAATGCGTTGATACGTGTATGGACAGTTCTATGAGCATGACTGGTTGTAGATCAGGAGTAGTTGTGAAAATAAACAAAATCCATCATGCATTCGTTTTCTTCACTCACTGGATGATCCCCTGGGAACATCTAGTTGCAAACTCTGATGAATGATGTGGTGAAGATTATTAACTACATTCATAGTTCAGCTGCAAACTTGAATGTTCAATAAACTGTGCTAGAGTATAGACTCGCATCACCAACATCTCCTGCTCCATGCAGAAGTGAGATGTTATCGAGAGGAAGAGGTTCTTGCATGCCTGTTCGAACTGAGGGAAGGAATAAAGCAGTTTCTGCAAGAGCGAAAATCTGTTCTAGTAGAGTCTTTGTTAAATGAGAAATGGATGGTTAAGCTTGCGTATATAGGGGCATATTTAATCTTCTGAACAAACTGAATATACAAATATTTTTTCACTAAAAAATAAAATGGATGAAAATCCATGTAAAGGTAACCTGGATTAATAATCTTAATTAATAATTATTCCTTTTTGGAAGATATAAAAATTTTCACTTGATCCTCATGAACCTCCTCCCATTGCTCACTTTATCCTCACGAGAAAGAAAAGCTGATTGAGTTGTCTTCTGATGTCATTCTGGTTGGTGTCCAGACATAAATGCAATTATTATCTCAATTTTGGATATTCCCTCAATAAAGAATTCCATCTCCAAGTTATTAAATTGTTGGATCGTTTTTCAAAAATTGTGATTTTATAACATTAGATTTAATAAATAAAATTATATTTTTATTTTTGACTGACACCGATCTGTGAAATATCTTATCTAAGATGGCTTTATTACTTGTTACTCGTCTCCACATCAGCCATTCAAGAGGCATGTATAGACATGTATTAATTTGTGAAACAGTACTATCATCACCAGCCTATTACCATACTCCACATTTTAACCTCGTTTTCTTGTCTTAATCCTTTTTACCCTCGGCTTTTTAACTCTGCGCATTTAGTCAACCCACACATTTATTACTTTTTACCTTTCTTCATTGGAATTTTTAATATTTCTATAATTTGTCAGTTTTTAAATAAAATTTTATGAATTTGTATCATCTAAGATGGGGTTCTCCATCTGTAGGTCAAATTAAATGTTTCTATAATTTGTCAGTTTTTAAATAAAATTTTATGAATTTGTATCATCTAAGATGGGGTTCTCCATCTGTAGGTCAAATTAAATGTTTCTATAATTTGTCAGTTTTTAAATAAAATTTTATGAATTTGTATCATCTAAGATGGGGTTCTCCATCTGTAGGTCAAATTAAATGTTTCTATAATTTGTCAGTTTTTTAATAAAATTTTATGAATTTGTATCATCTAAGATGGGGTTCTCCATCTGTAGGTCAAATTAAATGGTGTAGCTTGTCCATTGTTGGATCTTGTGCCTTAAAACCCAAATGAACCAACATTTAATCTTAATCCCATTGATGCTAATTTTCGTTTCTTTCGATTGTAGTACCGTCCCAGCCAGTGGCGTTTCCGAAGTGGCGAAGCCAGATACACTGCTGCATCTGTTCATATGTAAAAGTCTGATAATCGCAACAATCTGATGATAGAAGATGTTAAAAGATCTCGTATTTCTTAATATTTGTGACACAAGTGCACCTTACATGCCATATCATGACAGCACATCAATTTTAATGAGAAAATTTATCAGCTCAATATAGTGTTTTATTTAAGGTAAACATGTCATCGTAGCATCACACAATTACAAAGACTGATGACATGGACTGGTCTTGAACCCATAGTGCATAAGTATTTTCTGCTTATTCCTTTTTCAGAGTTTAAGTAAAATCAAACACTTATTTTGCATTTGAAAACACTAGAGTTTGCTTTCAAACTTCATCCTTGTATGGGTTCCTTTTTTTTTTAATTATGAAAGGATGTTGTTGACATTGGTAAAACTTTTCTACACTTTAATTTCAGCTGCCTTAAGTTAAATATTTTTAAATGTACCCCAGAGAGAATTTTTATGGTACTTAAAATAATTTTAGACAGAATATTTGTAAGCAAAAGAGTATGATTACAGGTAAGAAGATGTGCCTATGCTTCTGTTGTAAAGGTTTATTTTTGAAATGTGATATTTATACGCAGGCTTGTGTATAAGATAATTTCCTTTAGGAAAATAAACTTTTAGTACACTGTTTCAATAATTTTTAAGCCCTTTAGATACAATGTGAACATATCTATATTCATGAACATGAGTTTTTAAAAACTTCAATCTATTTAGCTTTTTTAAGAATTTTTAGGTTTAATTATTTGTTTTAAAAAAAGCACCTTGCACTCTGCATTGAACAATAAATTGCTGAACATATTAATATTAGTTTATTTTATAAATTCAGTTACAAAACTGGATTTTCTCTAATATATAATTTGAGTTTTTATGTTGAAAGAAAAATGACATTTTGAATCTGCTCAAAAACATTAATCCTTTTTTACTAAACTATGGGACCAATGTTAATGAAAAAGTTTTTGTGTCCAGCAAGTTGTCAAATATATTCTGTGACATGTTAATGTAAGTGCAGTGTTTTTTGCTCAGAAAGGTCAATGGAACATTTGCTCAGATTGTTTATTGTTAAGAAGAGTTTGGTAGATGAAGGATTATAGCATGTTTATATGACTAATAATATATTATAAATGACCTATTGCGATTCTATCATGAATGTAAACACATTTTTTCCCTGCTTGAATGTATATCTTGAACTTGATATTCAGACTATTTTGTTTACTCATATCTCTAAGGTATTTTACATGTTCCAACCAAGGAATGTTTTGAAGAAAATTGTGATCTTTATAATATGGCATTAATTTTAAATTATGGCAACTTATGTATATCTGTACTGTAAATGAAGATTTGTACATATATTTAATATTTTTCTGTTGAAACGATTGCTACTTTGAAACTGAATCGAGTTTTGGGGACGTAAAGGTGAGCAATAAGCTGCCTGCTGCACTTTAGAGGCAATATGAATGAGACTGCTTCATTGTTGCACTTGCGGTTTTGACTTGAGGCAATTCAAAAGTTTTATTAACATTTGTAATACTTTGTATTAAAAAGCACATTTTGAAAATTTTCTTTTTTTTTTTAAAGAATCCATAGAAATATATTCAGTTTTTCTGTTTGTTCAGAATAACTTCTGAAAAGTATAATCAATACATTGGTATAGATGTTGTAATATTGCTTTGCTTATCTAGAAGGCAATGTCTAACAAGTTTGTTCCATAAAGTTAATGGTGAAAAGCTCCTTACAAAACTTCATACTGTTGGAGCACCACCAGTTTGAGTGATTGTACTAATATCCTGTTGAGAAGTATTAGATATACTAGTACTATATATCAGCATACAACTATCAACTTGCAATAGCCATACTTGGAGGTACAATGAAACATTGATTATCCTATGTAATATGAACCAAGGCCACCTAGGCCGATGTAGTAACACAGAACAACCTAAATGAAGTCCAGAAAAAATTTACTGTACTATACACAGGACTACTGCATTTGACTTTTTGCTACTATTTTTTAATCTTGTCGAAAAGGTATCTTTTTAAGCAAAATCTTCTCAAAAGCTCCTATTTTGAAAATATTGGCATTTTTCAAAATAGTGGAACAATAGGAGAAAAATTCGATTTTTGAAAATTTATCAAAAGTTAAAGAAAACTTAGTCTTTTTTTAAAAAACTAATAGCATACAGAAAAATAAAGTTTTTAGTGAGAGAAAATTTGTTAAGGAAAACCTATTTTAAAGTTTGAGTGTCGGCAATCACAAAAGAAAATTTGGTTGCTAGATTGCGTGAAAACCTTGTTGAGAAAATACTTGGTTTTTAGTTGTAAATTTAAGTTTGTCGTCAAGATTTTCTACGCCTCTGTTCTACTTAATTAGTACATTCTATGTTTTAGACTTCAACTTGTATCTTACTGCTAAAATAGAATTTACGAGGAAACTGCAACACAATTTTTTTAATTTTTAAACTACTATTTCACAAGTGCTTTGGCTGTGTCAACTCTGTATATGCTACTGAAAGAGTCAAATCTAAGATTAAAAGCAAGATACCCATGGATTTGTGTTGCGGTATGTATTTATTGATGGTTTTACAATACCTCAGGGAGTTACTACCTTTTAAGTTCTCTTGAAAAGGTCTTTCTCAACCTTCTGCTTAGCACTTTCTTGCCTCTTGGGATTAAATGCTCACACTTGTGATCAAAGCTTTAAAAAACCTGTATAAAAATCGATTAGGATTGCCCAGACATGGTTAGTCTAAGGTCAGATAATCAATGTTCTACTGTACTGCCTTTGACTTGGATTGCTGGATAGTGATGTAATAATTTCATATGGCAGCACCTTCATACGTTCTTTTGCATTTATAGAAATGTATCATTGGATTCTTTAGGTTTTTTAAATACTACACATGATTCCCACAAAGATAACTTCCAAAATATGTTAATTCGATACTTATTAAAAAGTATGTTGCATAGCATGATTGCTTCATGTATTGAAATATGTAAAAATTGTACGCAACTCTTGTGTGAGTAAAATACTTTGCCAATCAGTTTAGAAGATAAATTGAAATGTTACTAAGAAATAATCCATCTTTAAATATATATTATTATTTAAAGTGGTTTTTTTAATGATTTTTTTTTCCAAATCCAGCTATTTTTTCCCATTTAGGAACTAAGTGGTCACTATTGATCTGTTTTATTGAGGTTGTAATTTTTTTTGTATATTTTTACTTGTCTTTACTTCTTTTATTTAAATTTAAAGTGTAGTTTTATTATTAGTTGCCTTTTTTCATGTTGCACTGTGGAACACTGGTTGTGCTATTTGCATTTATTGAGCTTTATTGGATAGAAATCTCTCAAAAATAAAAAGGCTTTTTTATGAAAGAACGAGTTGATTTTTGTGCTTGGAAACTGATATTGATATGTAAGTGCTTAATGATGCTGAATTATCAAATTTTAATGTTTCTAATATGTATATTTTCAACCCACTCGTTTTTTTTTTTTTAAGAATCTCACTTTTTATAAAAAAAAATTCCAAGCATTAATCTATTATTGTACTGCAAAAAATACAAAAAAAAATTATATTTTGTGCATTTATAGGCTTTTGTGTTTATTTCCTCTAATTTTTTTACTCTCACTTGATCTGTTAATATATTAGAAATTTGATTTTGAATGTAAAGATTAGTCATTGGAATGGCTTTGAGTGAAAGATTTGTATTCCAAGTGAAAATAGTGTCTTGTTTCTACTTTTGAATTTAGCAGGGTGGGGGAAGAACATTAATATATAGGAATAAATGTTTATTTCTCTTGCATTACCGTGTTTAAACTAAAGTAATTAAGTTGGATGACTTTTTGAGTAATAAGAAAAGAAAGTTTAGTTGAAATCATATTTACACTATTTAAAAATTATTACAATTTCAATTTAAAAATTTAAGATTTGTGTTTTCCCGGTGAAATATAATTTAAGACCAGTATAAAATTAATACATGTTAACATTTTTGACTAATGTTTCAGTTTTAAACAAATTTCCCAGAAGTTAAGATGTTTTATCTCTGCACAAGAAACTATTCTGAATTAAAACTTATAAACATTTGAGAGCTTTTGTTTATTTTTAAAAGTAGTTTCTTATATTTAATCATATGCAAACAATATTTAACTAGTGATGGTGTTCAGATTTACTTTTTTTATTCGTTTTACTTTTAAACAGTCATTTACTAGTGATGTAAGATACGATAATTATTAACATATTCAGTCTTGTTATATAATAGCTACAGTCACTGGTTTTATAAGTAGAATCATTCCCAATTTATTTCGTTCTAGATAATATGTTTGTAGCTCAGAATTTTTGTTTTGTGAAAAGTGTGTTTAGTGTTAGAATATTGCTCAAACCAAATAAGCGTATGATTTGCTCAGTTACCGCTTTCATAGGGAAATATCTGGAAGACTGATAAAAGTATTTATATAAGTATTTCCTTAAGTACTTTTAAGCCTGTAAATGAAGTGTGATTAATATCACTATATATTATATATACATATATGTAATCTGTACATTTGTCGGCTTTTTTGACTGCCTGATGAGTAAGTATTGTGATTTATGCAAATTGTAAATAAAACTGAATGCTTTTTAGAGTGGTTGTCTTTTTCTATAGTATTAAATATTCATGTGTTAGTAAACAATTATATCTGTATTTAAAAAAATTATCGCCGCCGCAGGATTGAAAACTCCCTTTTTTTCTCGATTGTTGGACAGTTTCCCGAGAAAGTACGGATAAGAAAATAACGAAATTAACATGGTTTTCAAAATAGCACTGAGAACAAGATGGATAAGATTTTTTACCGATGCGGCTATTAGTTTAGGGTTTATTAAGCGTCAAAGTTGAAATGAAGGCACGTTCTCACGAATCAAGTTTAATCGACCTATTAAAGTTGATCAACAAAAGTTGAATGCAAACTATAGTGAGAACCTTCGTTTAATAGCTGATGAACGTTTTAGTGGATCAAGAAAAGTTTGACCCATTCAAACTTTATCGTTCAAGTGATGAGTCATCTGCTTTCGAGTTATTTCCACGCAACCTATCTGTCGGTGGTTTATTTTATTCGAAAAACAAAAAGTGCTTTTTTATTTTCCAGACCAAGTTTGTATCTCCGCGATTGTTGAAGATAGCTTGAAAATTTCAACGGATTTGAAAGCTACGGAAAATTTTACTCAAGTTCGATACCTTAAATGTGATTTTCTATAAATAAATAATTTTTCAATTGCAACTTATATTTTCGCTTATTGAACTAATTGTTGATCAGTTACTATTGAAATGTGTGAACAAAACTGATTCAAGTCATATTCAACTTTTATCGATTAAACTTGATTCGTAAGAACACGCCTTAGCAATAGACCTAGAAATTTTCAGCCGTGATTTTTTTTAGAGTACCCCTAAATATGAATTTTTGCACGACGCCGTGTTGTTTTTTTTCCCAGAAATTTCAATTTGGTTCTTAATAGTATTTTTTTTCAATTCGGGAAAAATCTGGACATTCGCTATTAAAAAAAAAAAAAACTGCTATATCTTTTTATTGTTAGTTTTTTAATTTGAAAACATCGCAACAAACCTTAGAATGTACTCTTTCTTACAGTGCAATTATTTTTGAAATTGGTTCAAAATTCGATGCAATGAAAAGTATAACTTCGCGATAGTGTACAAATTCTTCCTCGCTCGGAGTTTTAACGTCAAATGGCCTTCACGAAACCGAGGTTAACGGCAATTAAGGCCCTGTTCACGGGCTTTTCAACGCGCTAATGTGGAGGCTAGCAAGGTCCCGCCACTGAAATATGTATATTTATTCCTTTAATTCAAGCCGACCAACCGGTATAGTGGTTAAGGTGTTAGCCTCTAGATCGGAAGGTTCCAGGTTCGGGCATGGATGTTTGTAAACGTATGGTGTAGAGGCGGCTGGTGCACCTTAAATCTGTCGTGGCCGAAAGTCCTCACGTTGGGTTGGCGTGGAAGTTTGGAGAGTGGGGTGCCAGCTCAGGTGTTGCTTCGTCATCTGACCGTGGTTCAAAATTAAGAGGTGTTGTCCTCGGATCTTTCCCTTAAGGGACTGATCCCGGACCGTCGTCAATAGCCCGTTGTGTTGCTCTAGTATGACGTTAACTAAAATTACCATTACCTTTAATTCAAGTATCTATCTTTGCGACCTTGAAGAGCGGGACCCTGATAGACTTGCCAAACGCGCGTTTTCAAAGCTGTGACGTCAATAAACAAATGCGAGCAGGGATCGGAGATTTCGTCGTCGCAAAAGATTGACTCTGTGATATGGTTGTTTGTAAGAAAAACAAACTGGATATGCTAAAGGAGTGTTGGTTTGCGAAGCAATCCGGGGATGGGTGACATTTTTAACATTGATTTAACTATACATACCCTTTTTCAAATAAAAGGATTTGTACTCTGCTTATGCTAAGTACTACATAATAAATTAAGGATAATTCAGTATCACACGGAAATCGAACTCTAAAGTAAAAATTTCACATCTTCAAGAATTATATTCAAATTACAGAAAACCATCAGATGACGCCGATAGTACGTCACAATGATGAGAGTGTAAGAGAGGTGTATAAAAGAAATGGCAGCAAAGAAGTAAAATTGTTCACAAGCGTTCTGTAAGCCCCTCAGTGCCACAACCGAATAGTTATGGCACAGAGGAAGCATGTCGATGATTTTGTACGTGGTAGAATTATTGGCCGCCTGGAAAGTGAGCGTACTCAGACGGAAGTTTCAGTGGAACTTGGAATCGCCCAAAGTGTCATCTCTCGGCTTTGGCAACGATTCCAAAATGATGGAAATGTCAGTAGACGTTACAGTACAGGTTCCTCCCGAGTTAAAACGCCGAGTGACGACCGGTATTTGGAGCGGGACGGAGCACAGCATCCGACCTTTCTCGTCAGCTATATTTAGCCACGGGTAAGACAGTTTCAAGCCAAATCGTTTACAGACGTTTGGGACATGTTGGTCTGTATGCTCGCAGGCCTGTCAGATGTGTTCCGCTCACGGCAACTCACTGTCGCCAACGGTTAGACTGGAGTAGAGAATATGCAATGTGGACATCGTCACAGTGGGCTTGTGTGATGTTTTCCGACGCTTCCAGTTTTAGCTTGCAGTCTGATTCACGGCGGATGTTCATATGGAGAACTCCAGGTACATGCTACCACCAAGACAACATCATTGAACGACACCGTTACGGTGGTGCAGGATTGCTCGTTTGGGGCGGAATTATACTGGGCTCCAGAACAAATCTACATTTTCAAATCCGAATCATGAGAGGTCAAATTTCTCGGTACATCATTCTGGAACAACATGTACGTTTGTTTAGGGGTGCTATGGGCGCAGAATTTGTGTATATGCATGACAACACCCGTTATCACCGTGCAAACATTGTAAACGAATGCCTTGAATTTGAGGATATCACCCGTATGGAATGGCCAGCATTCTCACCTGACTTGAATCCGATAGAGCATGTGTGGGACATGCTTGGCCTACGAGTTACAGCCCGTCAACCACCTCTTCATATGTACCGGATTTTCGGAGAGCATTGCTTGCTGAGTGGAGTGATCTTCCCCAAGATCAGCTCGATAATTTGTTCCTCAGCATGCCTAGGCGTTGTACGGACTGTATTTCATCATCTGGGAGACACACAATGTATTAACCATCATACCAACCATGTCATGTTAAGTTTTTGTAAGGTCGATATTTTTTATAATTGCTCCATGGAGGCAAAAATCGTAGTTTTTATGAATGGTATCATACATACACCATCTTTTTTGTTCTTTGTCTTTTTTTTTTAATAAATGGGCTTTATGAAAAAGTCACGTTTGTTTTGTTTCTGAACTTTTATTTGCCGTAGCTGGCATTATCCTTAATTTATGGACATAGTAACATTCGTAATAACTAGTTGGTGTTATGCAAATTCAAAAGGAAGTATTTCTACACACAATAAAGTTAAATACGTATTAATATATTTGCATTGCTCTTACTGTACGATTCTTATTTCACAGATACATGGTATTCAACAGATGTTTTTTGATTGCAGATATTTTCTGATTACTCATTTTTTTGTCTTGAAATAGGTATTGATATTTGTGGAGGGTTCGTTGTTGTTTGTTGTTTCTAATGCCTACACTGGCAGACCAGAGGAGTGCCAGGCCCGTCGAAGACGGCAAGAGGCGAGGGGGTGCGCCTTCCATGTTATTGAGCCCCATTGGGAGGAAGACCGACTTTGCTCGGCATACATGACACATCCGTTTTACAGGAAGGTCCCTTTCATACATCCATTCACTCACACATATCGTAATTTAGATACCAATCAGAGGCCGATAACCCCCTGATCAGATACCCCCAGAGGTATTGATTTGGTATGGGAACATGGGGGACTTTGTGACCACGACCTATTTAACGTGCCCCAGTCACCATTAGTGAACACGACGGTCTTTAGCAAGGTCGAAGCGCCGATCTCACAATCATCAGAATTGCAGGCTCCGCCGAGGACAGAACCCACAACCCTTCTGATGCGAGCCCGACGCTCTACTGACTGAGCTACCGCGGCTCTGGGGGGTTCGTGATGTTCTTTAATGAAAATCTTTGCTGTCAATGCAGTTTAACTGAGAAGATGAATTTTCACTTCCTAAAAAAAAAAAATACTAATAATAATAAAAAATAATAAAAATAATAATAATTAAAAAAAAAAAAAAAAAAAAAAAAGCTGATAACAATTTCTAAGCCAAGGGTAGCTTCTATTAAGAAAGAACACTTATTCCTTCGTCTTCGGAATTTTCATTTATTCTTTCTTCACTCTACTACAATTCACTACAATCACTAAACGTTTTCGATAATACGATTAAAAGGAGTCTATTGTCCTTAAATTGTGAAAATTTGTTTGTCTTAACCGGAAATTATTGTAACCCGAATTTTTAAACAGTAGTTAACATTTAAATATACATTATGACGTGGATTGGAATTTTGTTCGAATTATCAGTAATTCGCATTAAGCAAGTTCGTCTAATGTAGTTTGGCTGCATTTTTACATTTTCTTAACCCTCCTGGTGGTTGTCTAGACAACCACAAGGTATATCGTCAATAACATAACTGGCCAGATCTTGATGGACAAGGTATCTCGTCATCAGAAAAAAACTGACTAGGACTTGATCTCATCACCATAAAAAATATTTGCTATATCTTCTCGAGGTTTCTTGTTATAAGCAAAATTGGTCGGATTTTGATAGATGAGAGCTCAGTCATTCACCTTGTCATCGGACAGTACACAATTACATTGTGCTGTCCTCGTATCTTCCTTGGAGATTGATCCCGGACCATCGCCAATAGCCCGTTGTCTTCCAGTGCTAATCTAATTAACTACCTACCTTGTTACACGAGATAGCTCGTCAAAACCACCTTGGAGGTTAATTTTTAAAATTTTCATTTTTTGGTGAGATCTCCAACGTTTGTTTCTGACCTGTTGGAAGAGTATTGGATTAGCAACCGTTGGATTGCAATCCAATATGCAATTGTGTTGTATGCTATGGTTCATATTGAACTTTTAACCATGATCGTCATCTACCAACACCTTCGGCCAATGACCGTGGGGATTTTTTAATTGAAAATAAATTATCAAAAAATGTTTATTCATATTCACACTTACATTGTATATATTTCTAGATATACGCAAAATGTATACCATTTTATTCCATTTATTATGTGTCGGTTAGGTATTATCTTACTTCCATTATATTAGCCACCATATTTTGAAAATGCAAGAACTGCATACACATGTGAATACAGTCTGCATATTATGATTTTTTTTGTTTTCCTGCAGCTTTAATGGAACGATAAATACTGTATTCTGAGTGCATGTATATATCGTTTACAACTGTGTTTTTACTCGTTTGTTCATATTTCTGTGAGATCCATCTTGAGTAGTAGTGGTACTTAACCTTCAGTGTTTGAGAGAGGTTTTAAATTTTTGATGGCAACTACCGCCTCGTAAAACCCGAACGCTACATCGACTTATGGAACCCCACTCCTTCCCTTTCTACCTTTACCTCAGCCACTGAGGTAGATAAACTGGAGTTAGAGATTCTGCTTCGAAGACGGCACCAAAATTCACCAGGCTAGAAAAACCTATTTACTGCGAAATATTTTACAGGAAAATTATCAGCAGGGTAGCATTTTTTCTGCCTTTCAGACAGTTTGTCATGCATGAGTAGACTGTCAGACAAAACTTAAGGGGGAAAGAACACCAGGAAGAAACTACGCTAATCTACTTTTATTTAGCCTGTTAGCTAAATGAAAGCACAGATGTTTTTAAAGTGTCCCAATATGTGTGACATCGCCCTTACCAGCACATACAGTACAATACGAAACAGGTCGATACACTTATTCATACACTCTGAGTACGAATGTTAACGAGGTGGTTATTGTTTTACATATGTTTATTTTTAAATACAGGGTGGTTTGAAAATTCATGGGCAAAAATGTAAGGTGTGATAGAAAACATCTAAACAAGCAATTTTCACCATACAATGCATGGGCGGAGAGCAAGCTAGAGGATATCCGCCGTTACGTTTCGCGTGCTAATATCCGGACAATCTTCCACTATTTGCAGAATATCCTCTACAACTTCTGGCGTCCGCACACTTCTGCCACGCCCTGTATCATGCATGCCGGTGACAAAGGATCCCGTTTCGCACAGGCACCGATGCAATCCCTCGAACATTTTTCGGTCTGGCACATATCTTCTCGGGAATCGCTGTCTGTAGTCTTTCGGCTTCCAGAGCATTCCCATTCGCAATACCATACATAAAAATGTTCGTCTTTTTCTGATTACTGTACGTCGCCATGCCTTCTGAAATCCACGGTAGGAATGACGATGCGTAAGAAAACTCGCGCTTTATGCTTCCTTTACAGCGCCGTCTAGCAGTTCACCGCTTGCTCTCCGCCCATGCATTGTATGGTGAAAATTGCTTGTTTAGATGTGTTCTATCACACCTTAAATATTTGCCCATGAGTTTCGAAACACTCTGTATATATAAATAAATTATATTGCGATAGGATATAATTGCCTAAATAAAGAGATAGAAACACATTTTTCAAGGGGTTGCGAGGACTTACTTTTAGATTCAAATGGTGCCTATCTCTAATAAGGTTAAGAACCATTGATCTTGAGTATTTTATGTAGAACATTTCACCTGGAATGTTACATGTAGAACATTCCATGTAAAATTAAAATGTGATTGTGAAGTAAAGCAGACTACAATTGGCAACAAGGATGGGATCAAAGCTTCTGGATTACTTTTCAAATTAGTACGATAAATTAATTATAAATTGTAAAACAAACGGACTATAACACTGTCTACATTGTCTTTGGTAAGATAGTATGTTTTTTCATTGTACAGTCAGTACCGGCTATATGGTCACCCGCTTATAAGGTCAACCCGCTTATATGATCAGTTTTCTAAAGTCCCGTCTCACTTGATAGGGAACATGTGTTAAACCGCACCGCTTATATAGTCCTTTAATTTTCCTGGTTAACGGTTATATGGTCGTTTTTTTTTAATCTTTTCTATGAGGTTATCGTATTTTTTTTATACATTAATTGTAACATTTTTTGAGACGGGGAGCAAAACAGAGAATAACCAGAAAAAAAAAGTCTTCGCGACCCCGGGAGGACCTGAATTTACGCCTTTACTTCTCCCCCCCCCTCCTATTTCTCTTTTGCGTTGAATCATCGTCGGCGTAACCCCCCCCCCACCTCAATTCTCTTCCTCCCCAAGCACAAGTGGACATATGTTGATTGATTCAAGTTATCTCTCCCTGTTTGAAAAGTACGTTGAAATGGAGACGAAAAGAGTAAAGGAAAATTTTGTTTCATTTAGATCATACGTGCTGAATAAAAACGTTAATTTATGTTACATTTTTTTTTTTTTTGTCTGTTGACAAATTTATTCCTCTACGAAAAAGAAAAACGGAAACGAAAAATATAAATTTAGAATTTGCGATCTTTTATGTTGTTGCCATTCCAAAGAAAACTATAATAATTAAATTTCATTAAATTCATTTAAAAACGTTCTAGATTGAATTTTAAAATTCGCTTCCACCCAAATATTGCAAAAATTTGGACTACTTGTGTGGAAAATCTCATTATTGTAAGTGTCGTAGATTCGTCAGGACTGTGATAACGAAAAACAGAAAAACAAACACTTCCTTTTATAATAGTAGAGATAAGTGCATTGAATATGGATGCACGTACGTAGGCGTACTGTACTTAAATTGGTAAGGTAAGCTAATAAATTTCACTAAAACATTATTGCATATTTCTTACTGCATTTTTTACTTCGCGAATTAATTTTAAAACGGTTCTTAAAAGTCTAATTATTTGTTTATGAGCACTATATCTGATAGGTCAATATAATCCTGCCATAATTAAAAAGTGTAGTATTGTTCCACATATATGGTTACCCTGCTTATATGGTCTGACTTTTCTGGACCCCTGAGCTGACCATGTAACCGATATAGTCATAGTCAATCTTTTAGTTAATCACCAACTGTGTTTAGAAATGTTAAAAAATGACTGGCTATTTTTGTAAAAAAATTTATTAATCTATAATCCAAAGTTGCCCCGATGTTACTGTACAACAGCACATCAGTGACAGCAAAACTGATACAAAATGAGTTCACTCCAATAAAGAGTTTTGAAGCAGTTTCGAAAAATGTAGCATTCTTATTCCTTTGATTTCACATGAAATTAATGTAATTCTAAAATTTTCTTCAAACAAATTGAGTGATATTTAGAATTTGTGATACATTTGTAGCTTGGGTTTCGGATAATGTCAAATTTAAGTTCAATGAATCCGGACCACTGTATTTCGCCCAACTGGGGAAATTATTCAGATCAAACATGGTAACTCCAAGTGTATTAATCATAAACAACTGGACACCGCAACACACGAAGTTCATGATGATCCCCGGTTTTGCCTGCAAGATAACACAAAAGCTGTTAATGAATTCTAGAACACGGAGATGTAATCTGTTCTTCAACTTAATACTAAAATAAAATCGAAAGTAAAAAAAGACTCACAACATTTCACCTACCATACACAACTCTAATTTTGTGTCCTTCCGTCAATGTTTAACAGACCTTACATGATGTGGCTGGATTTTATGGAGCAAGGGCCATATTTGGCTATGCAGCGTCAATGTTGCTGTGGTAGTTAACGTCAAAGTAATGAATATACAAAAACAAGGAAAGTTTTACTAATACAGAAGAGAGTGCATCCAAACAACTCGCAAGTTGCTAGAACAGGCCATATCTACTCAGCCATAACATCTCCAGTCCCATGTGGGAAAGAGAGGGTCGATGGTCCCAAAAGCGAGAGGACCCAATAAATGTGGAATTTTTTTTTTGTACTGTGAGGTTTTCAAAGCTAAATCTTTCCATTGTATTTGCAATACTAAAGTTGCATCTATACTATTATAAAAAAAAGTTTGTCTGTTTTCTGTCCTCCTGTACTCGGAGTCCTGACGAATCTATGGCATTTACCATAGTGAAATTTGGCACACAGGTAGTCAGAATTTTTTGCAATTTTTCTATCGGGCCCGAAATTTGAAAATTTAATGGCCGACCAACCGGTATAGTGGTTAAGGCCTCTATATCGGAAGGTTCCTGGTTCGAATCCGGGCATGGGTGTTTGTAAGCTAATGGTGTAGAGGCGGCTGGTGCACCTTAAATCTGTCGTGGCCAAAAGTCCTCACGTTGGGTTGGTGTGGAAGTTTGGAGAGTGAGGTGACAGCTCAGGTGTTTCCTCGTCATCTGACCGTGGTTCAAAATTACGAGGTGTTGTCCTCGGATCTTTCCCTTAAGGGATTCATCCCGGACCGTCGTCAATAGCCCGTTGTGTTGCTCTAGTACGACGTTAATTAAAAAAATTACCAAATTAAATTAAAAAAATTTTCTAGAACATTTTAAAATTAATTTATTGGTTTTTAATATTATTATTGTTTTTTTTTTTAGAATGGCAACAGTATAAAGAGATGTCAGCTTGATTTTTTCCGTTTCATTTTCCAAGCAGCGATTTCAGCGGACGAACGAAACAAATAAATAGTTTTAACTGGGGTTATGCAGGTCCTTTTTTTTCTATATCCTAGAACGTTAAAGATAGAGTAAAAATTTCAACGGATTTGAAATCTGCCGAAAATTTTACATTAGATTGATACTTTATACATGTTCTGGTTCGGGTTGTCTAGGGTGTTGGTTGATGGATGAAGACAACAATAATTAAAACAATAACTGTATTCTGTGATTGAGCATACAGCTTTAGGCTCTTAAGCTTAACTAAAAGAGATATGAAAACGGAAACATCGATGAGAGCTTCGCTGCTGGTGACTTCGCTCTTCACTACTCTGCTCTTCTCTTCTCTTTGCACCTGCGCTCCGTGTTATATACTCCGTGGCGCTGGCATCGCTACGAGTGTCGCCACTGTGCAGGTGGTTTGGACTAGCGCGTCTTTCTAGGAATGACTCTTCGTTGCATGGACGATTCTATTTTGGAACGTGGGTAGGTCGGTAGATATTAAACTCGTGGAAAGTAGAGCTTTAACAGTTAGTGAACTAATACATGCAGATATATATGGACTCAATCAATCGAAGATGAGAGATTTTTACTTCTAAAAGAGGAAAATGAATCTGAAGTGGGAAATATTTGAAGATACAGTTAAAATCGTCGAAATACAAACTTGAAGAAAAAAATTTAAGTGTTGCGTGGTGACAACAGTACAAGAATAACCAACAGAGCTAAGACGGGAGATGCACAAAAACTATTGAGGTTTCCCTCAGTCCGGTACTGGTAATATTTTAACAAGTAAATAATCAATCATAGATCACTGTGGATCGAAACAAGTTACGAAAGAATCGTAACTGAAGAATCGATTCACTTATCACGAGTTAATATCTACCGATCAACCTACGGTCCTAAATAGAACCGTCCACGTAACGAAGAGCCATTCCTAGAAAGACGCGCTAGTGTGGTTTTGGTGGATGGGGTTTCGAGTATGGTACATACATTTGATTTTCTTTTAAAAATACTTTTCAATTGAATATCTTTCATATTTTCGCAAGAGATTTTGATGTCACGCCAATTGGATCTCTATGCAATTAAATGGGAATGAGTAGCAATCGCCGGGGCAGTGGTCACATCTGACCCCACGAAAATAACTGTCACGGGCAAGGAAAATTATACATTAAATCGATATCTTATACACTTGATTTTCTTTTAATAAATAATTTTTCAATTTAATATTTATATTTTCGCATGAGATTGTGACGTAACGCCGATTGGATCGCTTCGCAATTCGAATTTGGCCGCATTTGACAATGACGAGGGCATCACGGCGTTGCCCGTTGTGTTGGTTTGCGAAGCAAATCAAACGGTAATTCGTAGCAATCACCGGGGGTTAGCGAGCATTGGTCACACTTGACCCCACGAAAAGAACTGTCATGGGCAACGCCGTGTTGGCCACACAATGGCTAGTAACTGTATAAAGCGAAAAATAAGCTTCTGTCAAGCTACATGTAAGTGGCATTTATGATTCTGCGGCGGAACGTGTTTCCTGTACGTATTCCGAACGTATCGTCACTTGGCATGTTTTTCGTATACGATTTCAGCATTTCATAGAAAGAAACTCCAAAGAATGAATTCCGATTGATACATGATAGTTCATGGGTCAACGACAATTCGATTAAACTTCAACATGGCGCTAAACTACATTGTTAGGTAACCCCGATATGTATCGTAAGAGAGAATTTGAATGTCAAAATAAAAAAATCTTCACTATTTATTAATTTGTTCGATCTTTCCCTTCAAGATTAATTCATCCGTTGTGGTTTTTTTTTGCTCTAATACGACGTTAATTAAAAAAAATTGGGATTGATTCCGGATTGTCGCCAAAATACCGTTGTGTTGTCCTATTACCATATTGTTGTTGTTGTTGTCGTCGTGCATATATGGCCCAATTGGGGCTGCCATTGCCCCGGAGGGTTGGACTTCATCATACATCACACATTCGTTTTACAGGAAGGTCCCTTTCACACATCCATTCACTCACACATATCGTAATTTAGATCCCAATCAGAGGCCGATAACCCCTTGATCAGGTACCCCAGAGGTATTGATTTGGTATGGGAACATGGGGGACTTTGTGACCACGACCTATTTAACGTGCCTCAGCCACCATTAGCGAACACGACGGTCTTTAGCCAGGTCTAAGCGCCGATCTCGCAACCATCAGAATTGCAGGCTCCGCTGAGGACAGAACCCACAACCCTTCAGATGCGAGCCCGACGCTCTACTGCCTGAGCTACCGCGGCTCTATTACCATATTCAAAATGACGAGGTGTCGGATCTTTTCCTTCGGGATTGATCCCGGATCGTTGCCAATATCCTAGTATATTTTTCAAGTGCGATGTAAATTCATCAATCTACTTACCTTAATCTACAAATATAGGACTACTTGGAAGGTAATCTATTGCACAAATTTCGTATGTAACCCCACCCAAACGAAATTTCTGGTTACACAACTGGTTTTAGCTATTGCAACTTGATGAAAGCATGAAAATTGCATGACTCACCATATCCATAGTCTTCATGTGTCCGTTCTCAAACGCTATTGCATTTGGAGGAGTGGCGACAGGCAGCATAAAGGCATATGAGCACACAACAGATATTGGTAACATCAGATATAGAGGATTTAAACCGATAGACTGAGCCTGTGAAAACACGTAAAATTAAAAGTAGTCTATGAAAGAACTCAATTTGTTATCCATTCATACAGTAACCATCGTGTCAGTTTTGGTTAAAAACTAGTTCATGAAATATTTCAATATCTTTACCCCATAAAAGTTTAAGAATCGCAGAACCCTTCAAGCACGAATTGGCGAGAATATTGCAGATATCCCTTCATCCGGAGGTACCATGGGAGGCGCTACCACATCGCATTCACCGGGGGTGGGGGCATGTCTACCTAGTGGATTTTCGGTAAACTCACTCTCATTTGCGTATCGTCTTGGGAAATATCATGCAGTCAACCTGACCATAGAGGATATATAAATGTAGAGTGAACAACAGTAACCTCTTTATGTGCTCGGGATCATGTGTCAAAAGCTTGTACTAACATGACTCGTAGACTGTTTTCGTCAGCTGGGTGGAATCGAACATTTAGCATATGATTAGTCCGCGCGACATAGTTGTACACTTTTGCGATTACGCAAATTATGTCAAGAATCTATTATAATATCCATTCAGACTAGGGATGCGAAATCGATAGCAAAACATCGATGTTCAAAATTAAAATATCGATGTTGATAATACATCGACCCAAAAACATCGATGTTTTTAAAATTCAGTGTATTTAAACTTGTTTCCCCATTTCTTAAAACTGGTTTAGTAACTAGTGATGCGACATCGACAGCAAAACATCAATGTTCAAAATTAAAACATCGATGTTGATAATACATCTCCCCCAAACCATCGATGTTTTTAAAATTCAGTGTATTTAAACTTGTTTCCCATTTCTTAAAACTGGTTTAGCAACTAGTGATGCGACATCGGCTCCAATACATCGATGTTTTTTTCTAAAACATCGTCATCAATGTCGCATCCCTACTTTTCAGACCCTTCACCCTTAGCCACTTTGGTCTAAAAGTATGTTCAATTTGCTGATTATAAAAATTATGCTACTTGGTTATTTTTTAAATTTTTATAACGGTACTTTTTTCATTTAAAAATAAAACATCGATAACGTAAAAACATCGATGTTACAAAAACATCGACCCCAATATATCGATGTTAAATACATCGTTGTTTTTTAAAAAACATCGATGTTTTGAAAACATCGACATCGTTGCATCCCTAATTCAGACACCTACCCTGCCATTAGATGTTATATCGCCAAACGAGGCGTTAAGATGACAAATCGGCCAACCAATTTAATTTTTCACAGAGAAGTCACATGACTACTAGTCGACCTGTTTGTCACTTTTTTAATTGTCATCTGACCTTGGTTCTAAATCACGTGGTATTATCCTCGGATCTTTCTATTGGGGGATTGATCCCGGACCGTCGTCAATAGCCCGTTGTGTTGCTCTAGTACGACGTTAACTAAAAATTACCAATTACCTAATATGTAAATATTGGCATAAAACATTTTCCATAACCACTTTTTTAGGGTTCTCAAGCCGACCAACCGGACTGGTGGTTTAAGTGTTAGCTTCTAGTTCGGAAGATTCCTGTTTGGAATCCGGGTCAGTGCGTGGATGTTTGTAAGCGTGTGGTGTAGAGGTGGCTGGTGCACATTAAATCTGGGGTGGCCGAAGTCCTCACGTTGGGTTGGTGTGGAAGTTTGGAGACAGGGGTACCAGCTCAGGTGTTGCCTCGTCATCTAACCGTGGTTCAAAACTACGTGGTGTAGTCCTCGGTAATTTTTTTTTTGGTAATTTTTTAAAAATTAAAGTCGTACTAGAGCAACACAACGGGCTATTGACGACGGTCCGGGATCAATCCCTTTAGGGAAAGAGCCGAGGAAAATACCTTGTAATTTTGAACCACGGTCAGATGACGAAGCAACACTTGAGCTGGCACCCCACTCTCCAAACTTCCACACCAACCCATCGTGAGGACTTTCGGCCACGACAGATTTAAGGTGTACCAGCCGCTTCTACACCATATGCTTACAAAAAACCATGCCCGGACTCGGATTCGAACCAGGAACTATCCGGGTGTTGTCCTCGGATCTTTCCCTTAGCGGATTGATCCCAGACCGTCGTCAATAGCTCGTTGTGTTGCTCTAGTACGATGTTAATTAAAAATTACCAAATAAAAAAATCGGTGTTCCCATAGCAATGCCCAGTCTACTTACATCTCACGTCTATGAACCCGACTTTGGCACATACGATGGCGTTGCTTCGTGATCTGACCGTGGTTCAAAATTACGAGGTGTTGTCCTCGGATCTCTCCCTTAAGGGACTGATTCCGGACCGTCGTCAATAGCCCCTTGTGTTTCTCTAGTACGACGTTAACTAAAATTACCAAATTACCTTTCGGCACATACGACATTTGCACTCGGAACCAAGCATTACCGTCTACCCGATTCTTAAGAGCGATGCTTTAGTCGCTCGTAGGCCTCTTGACTAACACTTAGCCACCGGTGGGAGCCCATTGAATAGCATTTAGCCACTGGTGGGGCCTATGTGAATAGCATTCGCATTTCCTTTTTTGTATGTACTGATAACACAACAATTTTAACTTTAATTAAATTTATTTAAATTTATGTTCAAGTAATTTAGAGGGGGCCGCGGTAGCCAGGGTGGAAGAGTAACGGTTGGCAATCGGAGGGTTGCGCGTTCGAAATTCGATCCAAGTAAAGACCGTCGTACACGGGGCTGGTGCAAGTTAAATCTGTCATGGCCGCAAATGTTCTCATTTTAGCGAGGTGTGGAAGTTTGAAACTACCCACCTACAAATGATTACTTTAAACAAAATAGTTATACATTGAAAATTGATCAACTTACCATTTGACTAAATATCGGTAATAAAATAGTGGCTGTTGTGGTGTTGCTAGTAATCTCAGTCAACATAGCTGTCATTATGCATGAAATGGCTACGATGGCAATAGGTGATAAGCTGCCCAGCGACGACAGCTGTATACCTAGAAGGTATGACAATCCAGATTTCTGCAAGAAAATAAAAATAGAAATTCAAGAAACACACCTTGCCATTGACACATGTGCAATTGCTTTCGTCACCGACATTTTAAAAAGTTAGTGTTGATTTTGTACATGGGGGGGCAGTTGGATATAAAATAACAAAGAGAAAAGGTTCTCCGAAGAAATAGTGAGGTACAGCTGCCAAAAAAAGATAAACCACACTCCTGGGTTTTTTTTTGTGCTCACGTTAAAGCAAAATCAAAAGTATCATTCGACAAGGAATAAAGTCTGCTATTAACTTTCACGCAAAAAAGGTCGTCTTTATCTAATAGCGTAATCTTCAGAATTTTCAGCGTTGATGCCCAATTCCGATGTCAATTTTACTAATAAAATTTAACCTCGGCTACCAAGATGGAAGTCATTTGGTCCATAGAAAACGTGCACCAAAATGAATACTCGATGGGGAACGATTTGAATTAAAGAATTAAGAGTTTTATCAGAAACTTTTAACTAAATAAAAAATATTGGGGCCTATTATTATTATATGCCCCAATATTTGTTATTTACACTTTGTAAAAAAAAAAAAGTTTGTTAACTTTCTCCATCTTAAGCCGACTTTTTTTTTCACTAACTATCCCACCAGTTATGGAAAAATTCCCTAAGTTCTGATGGTACAGATGTCGCCATCACAGACAAATATTTAGTTGCAAGGTTATTTTTCTTAATTTTTACTATGGTGCTTTTTTTATTCAAAAATAAAACATCGACATTGTTAAAACATCGATGTTGAACAAACTTTGGATCCAATACATCCATGGTACCAATACATCAATGTTTTTAAAAAACATCGATGTTTTGAAAACATCGACAGCGATGTCGCATCCCTAGTATAGAACTGTTGTGAGGAGATCAAAAAACTATTTCTCTCCAAGTGCCCTTGCATTTATTCAGTTTCTATCGGGAAGCCAACTGAATAACTTTTATTTGGAAACTTTTTACTATGCAAGTTTTTTTTTTTTTTTTTTTTTTTTTGGGGGGGGGGGGGGTTTGGAGAAGGTCCCTTTCAGAACTTACTGAGCTGTATTCTAAATTTTTTTTTACCGTTGCATATTCGAATTTTTTGTTATGATCGTTTGTATTTTTAATTTCAACTATTCTCTGGTATTAAACGTTTAAGAATTTTGGTTGTGGTGCTTCTCAGGTTTTTATGTTGCTACGATTGTTGCTATTTATATTTCTGGCCTAATAATGAAAAAAAAAATAATATTTATGATCGAAATTGGTTTTATTGGTTTTCAAAATATTCTCCATGAAGATCAATACAACTTTGCATGCGTTTGAACCAATTTTCGAAGCACTTGTTCCACTCCGATCGCGGTACCTCCAAAACATGCGTTTTGAATGCATCTAGCGCTTCTTCGGGTGTCGAAAATCGGTGACCGCGTAATTTATTTTTGATGTGCGGGAATAAAAAAAATTATTGAGTGCCAAATCAGGGGTGTACGGCGGATGACCCATCAATTCGATGTTTGGGCCGTTTAAAAAATCCTTTGTATGAGCCGATGTGTGAGAACTCGCATTATCGTGGTGAAGAATGATTCGCCTATTCTGCTTCTTTCGGATTTCTCCGATGACTTCTGGCAAACAAATGGTCGTGTACCATTCAGAATTGACCTACCTGTGTTGCTCTAACGCCACTGTTGCCACGTGACCGGTAATGCCGAAGAAACTGGCAACCATTTGCTTCTAAAATATAAGTGTATCAAATGTGTGGATTGGTCAATAGGTGGATTAGTGTAGAGAACAGACAAACGTCAACTCTGCTTTATATATCTAACAGAAGTTCCCTTATTCCACCTGCCGCTGAACGGAATTTTTAAGAAAAATTGCGTTTGCTTCAAACTAAATTAGTAACGAATGCTGTAACAACTTAATTTACCATCTTCTCATATTGATGATGAAATTCGAAACTGTCGCATACTAGGTGAAAGAATGGCACAATGAAAACATATTCATAGGAAAACTAGGTGCACGACTATCCACCAAAAATTCGCCATTTTTACTGAAATTGAATGCACGGGAAAATTCGCAGTCACTCCAAAACTTAAAATCAACTTCAGCAGAAGTGTGACGAATATGATGTTAACATTCTTTTATGAAAAAGAATTGATGATGACTTTTCATTCAACATATTATTAATTCAACCCGAGCAAAGCCGGATATTTCTGCTAGTTCTTTCATAAAATTTGAGTGCACGCGCTAGAAAATTTGCAATGTTTTCAGAAGAATCGGTAAATTTGGTCGCCGTTACCATAGCAACAGTCAAATATGAAAATCTTACAAAGTACTATTACAACACGAATCAGCTGAAGCATTTAAAATTATGATAAGATTTTCTCTGAATTTTAAGAATATGATATTTATTTAACAACTTCCTTTTTTATGTGGAAATAAGATGTTTTGTTTTTAGCATTTTTTAAAACATTTTGTTTTTATTTACCCTGCGTTTCCGTGTATAAGCCGAGAATTTTTGGAACGTTTTCTAAAGCTAAAGTACAGGAGTTGTTTATATACGGATCCGCTATTCTTGCAAAAAAACAAAAAAAAAAGGCAATTTTCCGTTACTCGGGCGTATGCGATAAATATCGCAATGGGAAGGGAGCCTTCAATTAACGTCGTACTAGAGGTCCGGGATCCATCCAGTAGCGATCCAAATGGGGATGGATTGTGAAGCAATCCCATCCCCTCATTGGTGAAAAGTATAGTTCGCGAAGCGAACTAAATATGATTGCGTAGCAATCATCGGTGGTTGGCGAGCGATTGCGGTTAGTGGTTAAAAATATTAAAATATCGTTTGTAAACGTCTGTAAAAACTGTTGCCCAGGCCAGAAATATAAATAGCAACCCTCGTATTATAGCATGGTACTTTACAAGTTCTTACAAAAAAGGCAAATTAATTTATTCTGAAAAATTGACAAAAATATTTTTGAATTACTTTTATATTTAAAGGCATGAAACCGTTGAATTAATGCCATAAGTCATTCTAATTTACCATGTAATATTTGTAATTTTTTTTTTATTCTCAACAAAAAGTACTATATTAATGTCTATCTGGAAAACAAAGCTAATCACTATAACAAGAACGATTATTGAGTGATGAGCTAGGCGTGACTTAAACCTCCAACTTTACATAAAAATGCCCAGCAATACCATTTCCCGACATTTATTTTATATTTATTCGGTGTTAGTGGATTATTTTTGCGATTGTTATAAAAGATTCTTTTGGATCAATATTTTGTTCTTAATTTAGATTAATGTATTCAAAAAGCACTCAAGGGCAGAGATGTATTCACGGGAATGCCCCGAATACATCTCCGAATCCTCCCCGAAATGATTTAGAAATCAAGAAGCTACCAACAACAGATACTGGAGCTTAGTTAGATCAGAGAAAATCGAAATCTAGCAAATTACAATCAAAATATACGCCTGAATACGTCAATCGGGAAAAAGTCGAAAAAAAATAATTAAAAGTTCTTTAATACTTATTTAACTCGACGACATGAACCGGGATAAACAAGATGGGGCATCTATATATATAATTCTCTTACGTGGCACGCAAAAAAGACGTTATTTGTAATCGCGTTTTGGCAACATTGTATGATTGTTTGTTTATCACGATGCCTCGCGCTTCCATTGAATTTATAGCGTTATCGGATGAAATTTTATTGAAAAAAAAAATTAATTTTAGTCGAGCTGTTGCAGTTAATAATAGAAATAAAAGAAAGCGTAGGATCTTTTCAGGGCCATTAAAAAAAGGTCCTTTTCAGTGCCAACAATTATAGTTCAACAAGACGCTTGCACTGCAACTTTCGACAACAAACTCAATAAAAAGGCGTGTGTGGCTCGAGTGCAGGGGTAAATGTACACACAAACAACATGCTGGGTATTCAATTTCCAAATCAGCGCTCACATTTCGAGCCAAATTTGCTCAAAGTATTCATTTGAATTCTGATTCCATAGGTACTGTATATATATTTTCTGAAAAACGGCAAAAAAATTTAGATTTGAAAAATATATTTTTGGAATATCATATTTTGTAAACATTCTCTTATGCTAGGACACATGTCTTCATTGATGCGAGTGAAGCGAGCATATGTTCGCGCAGCGAACCAATGAGGATTGCAAAGCAATCCTCCCGGGGTTGGCGAGCGTCAGCGAACAGGGGGCGGGCCCCCTAGTTCAAAATTATTTTCTGAACATGCTTGAGGATAGGCGATCTTCAGGAAAGTCAATTTTTTTTTTAAGAAGAGGGAGTTCTTCTTAAGGTTTGCACGTGGCCAGCTCATACCTCAGGAATAGCCTTGATCCGATACCTTGTGACGAAGGTTAAATCTTATGCCGTGGTCCCTTACGAAAAATTTTTAAGAGTTCCATAGAATTGTAGAATTTTATAGAAATTTCTGTAGAGAAACGAAATTTAATTTCTATAGAAAAAAACTCAATAGAAAAAAACGAGCTCCGATTCTATACAAACTCCTTTATGTAGACTTCTGGAGAAAAAGTTCAATGGAAAAGTAAAGTTATCAAACATTCTGTAGAGGTTACTTCATAGGATTTATAAAAAAACGGGCAGAAATTCGTTCTATAGACCACTAGGGGAAAGTTGGACAAATGCAGTTAGTCGGATAAAACCGGGACCCGGCAGTTTTGGCTAGATTATTACTGTCATATGTCGGATAATGCATAAAACTAGTTGCAGACAGTCGCCAAGTTCTTAGGAGTCAAATGAAAGACGATGTAGATTACGTGTTTGTCAATGGCGATGTTTAAAAAAATTTGAGTAGAAAAGGTTCAAAATTTTTACTCTAAACGATTTTACGCTGTAGTTTCTAATTGTTTGAAGATTTAATTTAGATAAGTACAACATCTGATAACACTTCTTTCAGCTATTATTTAAATTATTAAACCACGTTTTGCATCATGTTTGAAATATGCTAAGCCTTCTTTTCTGATTAATGGCGTTGCCGGATAAAACCAGGACCTTGGCAGTCGGACAGGACCGGGTAGGAATTGGAGCTTGGAAAACAAGAAAAAACCACAAAAAAAAAAAAAAACAGAAAAGAAAAACTTAAAGCAGAAACTGTTTAAGGTCCCTAAGGTAAAAAAAAAACTGTCAAAACAACGAAGAAAAAGAAGTTCAGCATTAAAACAGTCTCCTCGGCATCAGATGAAGACGATGTGGAATATGACGAAGCCTGTACCTTTCGTAATGAATTGTACGCCAGGACAAAATCTCTGGAAGGTCAACTGTAAAGGAAGGGCGCATGAAGCCTGTAGCAATGCAGAGGAGCATGATCAAACTTTTATTTGTGATTTCTGTTCTTAAAACTTCTTACAAATCTGATCAATCAACTTAGTTTACTATACATTCTAAACACATTAAATTCAAAATTACTATGTTCCGTGATTTTTAAACCCGCGCATGTTCCTCAGTGTAGGAAGGCCATTGTACTAATTTATTGTAATAAATAAATAGTTCAGCAGTAAAGAAACAGCTTTTTTTAATTATTCCTATATATTCCCGGCTTTATCCGACCTGGTCGGATAAAACCGGGTACTTGTTTACTTCGAAAAATAATTTATTTACCCTCCAAAATATAGTTCTTTCACATTGAAAACTATTTATTTTTAGAACTAAAGAACTAATTTATCATTCAAATAGAACTTGAAGCAATTTTATTCACGTAGGTGCTTATGAAAAAAAAAATATTTTGTGACCCGGTTTTGTCCAACTTTCCCCTATTTATAGAAAATTTTACAGAATTCTACTGAAATTTTTATAGAATTCATTTGAAATTATTCGTAAAATGTGGTCGGATAATAAGCCCTATAGAATCCAGTAACACAAGGTAATTTACCTGGGCGGCATTGGCCAACGCGAAACCTCCTCCTGTCAGTAAAATGATACCCCATGGTAGCTTCAGTTGTGCTGTTTTCCATTCGAGGATTGGCCGACTCTCCAGATTTCTCAGGTCTGATGGTAAGAAGAACAAAAGTAGTGATACTCCTATGGCAGGCACGGAGTCACCAATTTCCCTATTAACAAAAAGAAATAGTTACCATTGGTACCATGACCAGTGTTATGTGCATTAATTTGAAAATATGAGAAAGCCATTGAGATCAACTGGATCCCTTGTGTCTTTACGAAGGAATACATTTTTCTTCTTTTTACTCTTTATACTGGTCGGTGTGATGGCATCCTACCGTGCTAAAAATACGCTTCACAGATGTACTAGCTTTAATGTTTCTAAACCCGGACGAAATGTACAGAAACACTGAAGAGCCTGACCAAAGCATGCGTATCGTTGCTGTAAGTACCTAAACCTTGTCCATGTTGTATTGATTATCATCGAATCGTTTCAAGAAGGAATAGCATTAATTTTGCAAGGACAAGGTGTGCTGTTTGGAATAATTTGGTCAAATATTTTCGAAGTGACTGGTGTGGAAAAAGATTTCACATTGAAGCGGCTGATTTAATCCTCCAAGTGGTTAAGACGAGCTATCTCGTCAATCATGATTTAACCAATTTTACTCATGACGAGATATCTCATCATCAAGATATTGCCAATTGTTTGGTGATGACGAGATCTTTCTGTTCAGTTTTCTTCTAATGGCGAGATATCTCGTCCATCAAGATCTGGCCGGTTTTGCGAATAAGACATGATACCACGTCGAAACAACCAACAAGAGTGTTAAGCAGACTCTTTAATATGGCCAGTGTTTCAGTCTAGATGTGTTCCACTAATTCGGAATCGCCTGCATATGCACAATGCTTTACGAATTAAGTGCAGTGCTGAAAGTAAACTAAAATGAAAGTGAACTAAGAAATGCAGTTCTTACGTTTCAGAACCCAAAGCGACGGCCCAGCCAGTGATGAACTTAGGATCTCTGAAAACCCACAAAAGCACTAAAACGAAGAAGAGCACCATCACTTGTGTCTCGTGTATTCTGAAAAAGAAAAGCGAAAAAGTCTACAATTTAACTTTCTAAGAATATTTACGATCAGAAGTGCATCAGCTTTATATTGAGTTCATAAATACATATTTCCTTAGATAACCGCATTACACTTTGTCTCAACTCGAATCTACTATCACCAGTGGCGTAGTCAGATTCCGAAAAGGGACACGACTCAATTCCCCCAATGGTCCACAACATTTGGACTGATTATAATCAGTCCAAATGCCGCGATAGATGCAGATTTATCTTTCTCCATCAATAAAATAAGCATGTGGTGAATTGTGATCGTTAAAAACAAATTTTTAACAAAAATTTAAACGCAGTACTTTTAATTAGTTATTAGTTGCGATTAAAATTTACCAGATATAATATTCAATTTAACTAAAGTAAAATTTAGACAAATGCTATTGTTTTCAAATGAGACAATGAATTTTGTGGGGATAGAGAGCTGTCGCCAAAAATGTTTCAACTAAAAATTCGACTGTTGTGTACTTTCCAACGGCATACAAAAGCCGATTGCCGAACGTTGCAACTGCAGCATATTTTCTACTATATTTACAAAAGTAATAAAAGCAATAAATAATTAAAATTTTATGAACAAAATCAACTAAGAACAAATATTTAAAGTTATGTTTCAGGGAATGCTTACACTATATATTAACATTAATACGTTTATGACATTTGTTAAGGCGTAGAACTAAGAATCCTTAAAAGAATAAAATTTAAAAGGTTCATTTAGCAAACGATAAACACAACATAATAGTAAATCATGAAGAAAAATTAATGTTAAAAAATATTTAAAATCGTTTGATGTTTAATTAGTGCCTACAGGAAGCGGCTTGAAAGTTTTTAATGATGCCATTAGCAAAAATTCAATATTAAATGTTTAAATTTAAAATGGAAAAATAATTTAGGAAGTATTTTTTTCATCTGCTCAGTTCAGCGCGTGGTAATATTTCTAAAAATAAGGATAAGAAAGAAAACTTACGTAATGGATCCAAGCTGTTCATATCTTTTACATATTATTTCGCGGATACACTCTTTAGATTGCAAATTACGATTTGCATCTCTGCAAAAAAACAGAACACAATAATATTATTAAGGTTGTCTATCTTGTTCCAAAAAAGTTTAACTGTTGCGTACGTCCTATAATGTATTATGTCTTAATGTTTAAAATATATATATTCGTCGGCTTAGAACAAAAACTCATTAACTGATTCACATTTTTACTGTTCAGAAGTTTAATGATAAACTATTGGTTTCAAAGTAAGAAATAATGTAAATATTTTGATATTTTTTCACAGACAAATTACAAAGTATTGCTCATCATTACGAAAATAAGCATTTAGTGTCTCCGAAAAATGTCATTAATTGAGATTCAGCAGTAAGCAGATGATATCTTGTCTGCATATCAGGGAGGACATTTCTAAAAATAACACTTTACATAATATAGTACTTTTAACATATATACATATAATACTTTTATCAACAAAATATAGGTGAGGCAACTCTTGCGAAAAAAATTTTTGATCAAACAATAAAACATTTAAGCTAAAGGCTGAAAGTTATTCTTGTATTATTAGGTCATTTTTATACATTTTTCAGTTCAACAAAAACCAGGTCTTGTTGCCATTACAAACGTATAATACCTAATCCACATTCGTTGACCATTTATTTTATTTTTATCTTGTAGTTCTAAACAATTAAATCATCTTGGTTTTAAGAAACGAAGAATCTCAATTCAAATTATTAAACAAACTGGGAACTTAGGTTCAATAGCGAAGAATTTGTATTCTCATTTTACGTACGAGCAGCGAATGTACACCAACCAAAGATAGAACCAAGCGATCAGGACGCATAAAACCATTCCTGGAAAATTGTAGATCATCCAAGTTGCGAATGTGATTTCTTCACTCTCTGGGTGAAGCCTGGGAAAAAATACTTCAGTTAAAGGGTAAAATAAAATGACAATGACAACAAATATATTAATAATGATAAGATCTTAGTTTAAATACGTAGAAATTCATAAAAAAATATAAAGTAATAAATATAAAAAAATTAAATTAAACTTGAACGTACATTTATCTTTTATCAGTAATTTATTTTAAAAGACAAAGACGTAAAATATATATTTATACTCACTGTACCTTGCCAAAATCACAAATCAGCAATATTAGGTGTTTTCACCTTTTTGCGCTTTTTAGATTATTATTCGAGGGCTTATACAATACCAAAATCAATAATTTAACTCTTTGTCCTGAACAACTTGAACTGATAGCCCTAATACTATGTTTACCTTCGCTTGTACAGTATACCCCACAGACTTGTAAGATGAGTATATTGAGCATTGCTAATCAGAGGAGATTCAAGAAATGTGACCAACATGCCAACTAGTAGTCAGGTGACCACGAAAAATTGACTTGGTTGACCGATTTGTTATCAACTCGTTTGGAGAATATACGTCTTATGACTGGGTAAGTGCATTTCCGAAATGCATGAATCCGCATTTCTATAGTGAAGACAAAACTGTTGAAATCGCCAAAATCTACTGCTATCAGGTGATCAATCATTAGACCAACCAGCTGATGAATCAATGGATGGGCGTTTTTTCCCGTTTCATGGACCAATCAGAATGATCGGTTGATGAATGATGATAGATGACGAATGTTAGGTTCCACCCAGCAGACAAAAGCAGTCTAAGGGTCACGTTGCTAACAACTTTTGGGTACATGATTCTGGGCACATAAAAAGTTTACCACTGCTCACTCTACTTTTATATTACCTAAATGAAACAACTTTAATTTAAATGGTGCTTAATAAAGCTTCTTGGAGCAACGATATTACAGATTCGGCGTAGTGCCGACATTATTTGGGCTCCCAATTTTACTTCATTAGTTAACTGCAACCTCAATGAATTCAAATAAAAAAAGAAAATCATGTAACCTAATTGAAATTCATTGAAACAATCATGATGACGTGACCAGTAGTTGTAGACCACAGATGTCACCATAAATATTTCTAAGATTTTATTATATTTTACTATCACTTAAAAACGGGAAGATAGTCGCCTTTCTTTACCGATGGAGATTTTTAAAAGCGTGTCTAAAAATTAAATTATAAAATATATATTTCTATTCGTTGCAATTGCAACGTAACGAAAGCTAACAATTGTGTTCAGTACAATAACAAATTAAAATATGATAGAACTAAATCACAAACTTATAGAAATTAAAGAAGTTGATAACGTCCACATACTCTTCCATCAAGCCTTTTAGTACCAAATTTGGTCCAGTGCCCGTTAAGGTACCAGTGCCTCCGATATTTGCAGAATAACATATGCTAAGGAGCAATGCTACCTTCAGAGTGGAATTGCCAGGATTAACATTTCCATACCTAAAAACCACAAAACACATAAAATATTCCTGTGATCAAAAGTACTATAAGTAAGAATGCTCAAACACTGAATCATTTACGAATAGTACAATTCGAAAGGGAATAATTCGATTTTTTTTAGTTTCGTTTTGCGGTGGTTTTGCGTTCATAAAAGCCACGACACAATTCCCGAGTAATTTTTTATACTAATATCTCCCCTGACCATTAGGGCCGAGGTATCCCAATTGGAAAACCAACGGATTAGCAACCAGATTTGCGAGTTCGAAACTCGGCCCTGCCAAAGACCATCGTGTACACGAGAGCTGGTGCACGGATGCGAGCTCAGGTGTTCTCGTCAACTGACCGTGGTTCAAAATTACGAGGTTTGGTCCCTTCGGGATTGATACCGATCAAGCGTTAATTAACTACTGTAGTGTTGTGATCAGGCTTCACAAAATAAAAGTAACTGAAGTAATTCATAAGAAACTCTTCTTTATTGGTGTCCAGTGTTTTTTTTTTTTTTTGTTCTTTTTTTGGGGGGAAGGGGGCAAAATCAGCTTTAACCGGGGAACCCGCTGGATCATGGCAAGAGACTGGGGCTTCCTTTCAAATGAGGAGTGGATAGACTCTCCCGGAACCTGCTGTCTTCTCACCAGAGGATGGATCTCGGCACTTTACGTTGGCTAGCGTCCAGAGTTGACGTTCTGGTCACTATTGATTCTCAGGAGCAGCCCAGTTCTGTCCTCCTCCACTCGCAGTCACTCCTCTTCTCCTTTCGCCTCGACTCTTGCCACTCCAGCAGAAATCCTCAAGTTCCATCAATACACAAGATGAAGCGAGGGCCATCGAAGATCATAACATAACACTACCTACCCATGATCATTACTTGATTTGATCCCTCTTCGTTCAGGAATTGTACCTTGGTATATAGAACGCCAAAATAGCCACCCAAAATAAAATTCTTCAGAAATTCGAATTGTTCATTTTTGGAACAGGATGATTCAATTTTGTCAAAGTACTGAAACTGCTACCAATCATGCAAAAAGTATACAGTTTAAGTAGATGGAGAATGATGATAGAAAAAATTCGATCCTTAGTGTGACGACAGGTAATTACGAACACAGATAGGTAATAAGAACAGTCATTCGTTTGTTCTGGACGCTACTGTTCTAGTGGACGAACATCGATGTATGACAGTACCTGTGTTCTGATATGATCAAGAACATGAAATATTGGGTGTTGTTCTGCATAAGAACACAACGAAACCTCATAAATTGATAACAGCATCCACATCTTCATTAATAGCTCGTGGCTGAAGCTAATTCAACTACCTACCAAATCTGCATTCAACAACAAAGATATAAAGATTTCTCTGCAAAAAAAACTGTTCCCTGAAGTTTAAAATGTAAGTGTGTAATAAGTTAATAATAAACGAATTTTTTAATGTTTCATTGTATGACTGAACCTATAGTTAAAACAATTTAACTTGTGCAAACGAAGCGTTTAAATCACTCAGAATTAATTTCAAACATCTAAATGTGATCGAATCGAAAATAGCCCGTTAATACTTGTTTGGGTTAACTTTTGTATTTTGTGTAAACAAAATCCAAGTGGTATCGAGCTTCACACAAATACACAGTTAATCACAAACGAAGTGTCATTCCTAGTTAAGAAAAAGTTATATTACTCTCTTTCTGAAGAGTTGGTTGATTTTCTATCATCTTCTGGAATTTCTACCACCTTGCTTTCGGTAAGAGAACCTGGAAGAAAATTTATACAAGACTCGTCATACTTTGTCTCAATAAGATTATACTGTCTTAACTGAAGCATACAACTGCCAATTAATGCTTTTTTTGGGAGCGGAATTGAAACTATGTTTCTACTAAGTAAGGATAAAAGTGTTCATCTGATCGCCCTTAACAATAAAGGTTTCCTCTTCCGAAAGAGAACATTGATCTTAAGGGGAACATGATAGCTAAACCTCCTTGTTTTCTCTTACTCCGTCATTGTGTTGTATGTCTAGTGTTTGGCGGAACTTGGCCAAATTTGACACTTGTGCCATAAAACCCAGAAAACATCCAAGCTATCAATCTATAAAGTTCCCACAAATCTTGTTTAAATATTAGCATTGTTGAGGACGATCAATCTTGAGTTAAATATCACAAGACAAAAGTTCTAAAGGCACAGGATATTACACTGCATGCAGTGTATTTCCTCGTAAACAAATCAAACCATTATCCAATAGATTTTCTACATTTATTTACACATTTTACATAATGACGGAACAAGAAAACATGTCTTACGAAAATGAGCTCTGATACTACAATAATACGAAACTGAAACTAATTCTTGGAGATTAAAGTTTACAGAATGGACTGATTCTTCAAATCGTCTCCATCTTATAAAACCTGAATCTCGTTGAATAAATGTTAACACAAATAGGTGGCGCTGTTTTAATTGAATCTAACAAGCATCCTTATCACACCCGTTTTGTGGTTTTACTTTATAAATTAACTTCATTCTCATCACTCTTTTCACATTTAAGGATCCATCTTCTTATTTATTTCGCCTTTACTTGTTACAAATGATACTCGATATAATTGTTATAATTCACTCAATAGCCTGAGACAGTGGTATGCTTCCCAGTATAGACAAGGCACATTTCTCTTAAAGGTATGCTTTAAAAACGAAATTACCCTCACTTCTCTCGTCCATAGCTATTTCCTCCACTGGGGAATCGATGCATATTCTTGCAATAACAGCATCCACAATCGGCACCATCATAGCCGTAGTAGCCGTGTTGCTGATCCACATAGACAGAATCATCGTTGTGAACATGAAACCGAACATCAACCTAAAGAAAGAGGTTCATGACATTTTACCAGCATGCATTTGGTACTGTAATCATAACATTTTGTTGATATATATCCATTTCTTTTTTAACTATAGAACTCAAGTACCAGGGATGCAATATGTGACATGTGAGTTTGTCAACAGGACCTTTCTGAGGTATTGACTACTTTCGTGTAAGCATTAACAAGCTGCCCATCTTAAAAGCATTGATCTCCAAATAAATTACCCTTTATAAATCTGTACCTTGGTTTAAAAAAAAGTCCACGTCCGAATTCGCTGGTTTTGAGTTATGCCCGCTAATCACTTCAATGTGATGAAAGTTATAATAGAAAAAAAATGGAAATGTACTCCTGTCAAAGATTCAACAAGAATCCAAACATTGGAAAACGTTTTGTTTATTGTACTATGAATTAAAAGTTTTTAAAATTATTAAATCAACTGCTACCAAAAACTTGCAAAACAGACATTGGCTCTTTTTCTCTATCAATTACATAAATAATTTAGATACTTTGAAATGAAATTTAAGATTCGAATACTCATAGATTCACTGGTAACAATTACTGCCAAAAATAACAATTTTTAAAATATCGCATTTCAATAACTGCTATACTGCCTATTTATTGGGTAATATTTTGCAGTAATATTTTATTTCAACACATTTTATTGCTAAAACGTTGACCTCGTTATATTTTTATTCATACTGAACGTTTAAAAAAATTAGATCATGTATTTCTTCTCATCTGCACCACTCAGGAAAGAGCCCATTCGTCAAGATCTTACCATTTAATTTCAGTTCCAATAAGCAGAAGCACTTTGAGAGCTATTCTTTCGTGTAACCTGCAGTCTTCCACTGCGATAGCTACAATCAGTCCTCCGATGAACATCATGAAGGTCTCCTGTGAAATTTAAGATACATTAAAGGACAGTGAAACTTCGATTAACGTCAGGGTCGGGACCAGGACCATTAAGGTTAATTGAATAGACGGATAACAGAAAAACCTTAAACCATAACCCACCCCCATCCATTGCATATAAACGAATGATAAAAAATGCACGTTTAAGAACTGGAAATACCCTGTACATACATGTATTTTATTTTACAGAAACAAATAGTATACAATTTACATTAAGTACAGTATAGTACATATTGTTACATAAACTTACACTCTAGATGTACATAAATATTCAAATTTTAAAATAGTCAGTCATTTTATTTTGTTTCTTCGAGGCTCGTGAGTTTAAGATTTAATTTACCGACAATGAAAGAACATTAAGAATTTCCACGATAAACATGGTCATTTCTTCTTTTCCGTACCAAGGCAAATATATGTACTACATTTTAAATATTTTAAGACATTTTAATTTAAATCACATAAAATACCAGAGTATGAAAAAAATCAATTTAAGTCAAATTTTTGTTATTGAAATCGGATTTTTATCATTTTAATCTCAATTCCTTGACCGCACAATTTTAAATTTGTCGGACATGAGACACTCAAATCACCGTGTCGTTTCTAGATACACTATAACAGTGGTCCCCAACCCTCTGGCCGCGGACCGGTACCGGCCCGTGGATCAAATGGTACCGGGCCGCCGAAGGAACATTACATTATTTCCATTTTGTTTACTGTGGTGTATTTATCTCCTGTTTGTGCGGTTCTTATCTATGATATGTCGACTCAAATTAGGAGGCGGTAAATCATAACTTGAAATTTGTTCTGTTACTAGAGCTTCAATTATGATTTCTGAATTCTGTATGTCTCTATTTTCCAATTTTGACAAATATGACAGCTGTTTTCAAGTTGGCAGACAGAGTAGCTGCATTTAAAGCCAGACTGAAGTTGTGGGGACGGCACGTGAACAGAAGCATTTTGGACATGTTTCTGACATAGCGGGGATTTTAGGCGAGACTAAGCCTAAACATTCATTCTCCCAGTTGGTGCACGATCACCTGTCTTTGCTTTTAAAAGAGTTCGAGCGCTACTTCCAAACCACAAAAGACCCACGAATTAGTAAGGAATGGATCCGCGACCCATTTGTCAACAAATCAGGCGAATCTAGCATGTATGTGCAAGAAGAAGACCAACTGCTGGAGATTGCAAATGAAGGCGGCCTTAAAATTACGTCGAGACAACAACTCTGCCGGTGTTCGGAATTAAAGTCATGATGGAATACCCTGAGATTGCCACCATGGCACTTAAATCCCTATTGCCATTTCCGACAACCTATCTGTGTGAAGCGGGGTTTTCTGCAGTGACAGCTACCAAAACAACGGAATAAACTGGACATAAGCAACACTCTTCGGATGTCACTGTCTCCAATCACCCCCAGATGAAACCGTCTCGTTACAAAGAAACAAGCTGAGGGTTCTAGTTGATTTAGCATTCTAGTGAGTTAAAATGTTAAATCACTTTATATTCATTTTTTGGTGTAACTGTATTTTATTTTGAAGGCATGTTTAAATACAATTAAATTAAAATTATTAAATCAAAACAATCTAAAATGTAAACAATCAACGTCCTCTCCCCCCTCAGCGGGCCGCGTTAAAATTATCAAACGTTGATCCGGTCCGCGGCGATAAAAAGGTTGGGGAGCACTGCACTATAAGACAAAAATAAAGTTGCACCTGGAAGGAGTAGACCGGTACAAATGAAATTCGGAAGAGTGGTACATCTGCGTTGGAGATACAAATAATCAAATTTTCAGAATCGTTTGAGCATGCGCCACGTGCAGGGCAGCTGTCAAACTTGCTACATACTGGGGCTTAAAGGACATCCAGTAGCGCCGCAAATTCATTTTGATTCATGCTGTTGTGGTGGTTACAGCGTTTCTCATTGAGTTACGACTCGGACAAGAAGTTCGCAAGCAATTTAAGTAACTGGGAGAGTTTGATGGAGGCCGAGTAAAAGGCCTCCAAGAAGGGGGATGGTCTAATCGACAGAATGCGCAGTGGTGGATACAACAAGGCACATGCCAGCGTTGCAGACATCCAACGGGCAGTGGGAACCTCTCTCGATCATCCAATAAGTGATCGCGTCATTTGTCGACGGATTCACGACTGTGACTAAACTCACCTTTAAAAGCATTGTATCGCCGTAAAAGACTGAATGGCTTCGTGCCAGACGGACATGGGGCATCGAGTGGTCTTCACTGACGAATCCCGCTTCTGTCTGGGTGGAGACGGCAATCGTATATGTGTGTGGAGGCTACGTGGTCAGCGCCAAGATTATCGGTTTGTTGTGCAGCGTCACACATCCACAAGACCTGGTGTCATGGCGTGGAGTGCAATTGCGTATGATGCCAAATAACCTTTGGTATTCGTTACAGGGTCTTTGACAGGCCAGCGTTACGGAGTGGCTGAACCGCTCTAACCAGAGATCGCTAAGGTGTTGGCTGGGGACGACGAAAGTCAGCCGGGTGCTCAGGCTTTTTAGTCTAGTTGTGGTCCGGAATTTAAACCGACAGACGCCCGCCGCTTGGACCGTGAGGTCACTTGATCAAGCGGAATGCCGGTTGGAGCCGGGGCTGTTTTCACCAATACTCTCAGTCTCCGTATAACCGGAATAGCCTATGGTGGGCGGTGGGTGTTTTTGGCGCTGGGCCGAGTGCTGGTCATTTTATTTGGTGCCTGGCTGAGGCTGGCGGGCTGCCGGTAAGCGCCTGGCGATTCGGATTACTTTCCGACGGCTGGTTATCGTTTCGGGCCGGTAAGGAAAAGGCTGTAGGCTCGCTTGGGAGTAGTGACCCGAGCGGGTAGGGGCAGGCCGCTATCCTTCCGGTCAAGTAGCGGCAGGAACCTCCACGAGGTGTCACTTGGTAACTAGGATGGCTGAAGGATTGCCTCTTAGGACTTACCCTAGACTTGATCGCTTACGAATTTAGGCTATCTGGTAGGCGGCAGAGGTCTACACATCACCGTGGATGGTGGACCCGGTACTGCCGCCCACTGGCCGGACATATAGGGTGAGAGAACAGTCTTCTGTCCTGCTGGCTACTGAGGTGGGGGCGCCCTCCTAGTAGATGTCCGGAGGTTTTGAGCTTCTTTCCTGTGAGTGACGTACTCGCCACTCAGTGATGAGAACAATCCAGCTCGATTCACGCCAATGTGATGAACTCTGATGTTTCTGATAGCTTCTCTCTTGAGGTGAGCATGATGAATCCAGCGGGTGAGCACAACGGCCCCGTGTTGAATGATAACTGTGAACTGGGACGGACATCTTATGCTGGGGCGGGGGCCGTACAGGCTGTCATGGAACTCCAATCACGTCTCGGATAACCTGGCGCACCTAGCGCGCCTCCCACATGCCTGGTTAATCTTTCGCTTTCTCTTTCGAGGCTTTCCCTGCTAATCCGGTGTGGGTTTTAAGTAACTCGGTACGGAGGGGACTGCTTATACTCAGAGAGAGAGAGAGGCCAGCGTTACGTTCAAGAAATTGCACAGCCAGTTACGCTCCCATTCTTGATCTGCCAGGTTCACCCGCTGTTTCAACAAGACACCCTCATCTTGCTGCAGTCCCTAGAGCTTATCTACGACACACGATAGCTTACCATGGCTGGCATAATCACCGGACCTGTCCCCGATCGAAATGTATGGGATTCCACTGGACAAGATGTCACCACTCCACACCTAACTCGTAATCTGCTGGAACTACGCGACAGGGATCAAGCAGCATGGGATGGACTGTCGCAGGACTTCATATAGAGCCTATATGATTCATTACCAAGGCGCTTGGCATGCTGCATTAGGAATAATGGCGATCATACGCCATACTGAATGATACCACTTTTTTTTAATAATTTTTCTCAATAAAATTTGGATATTTCAGTCTCAAATTTTAATCATTTACTCATTCATAAGCACTTTACCAACATTGTAAATTTCATAGTATTCTGACAATTCCTTCTAGATGCAACTTTTTTTTGTCTTACAGTGTAGTTTTGATTTACGTTAAACATTAATATTTATGTATAACATTAATGTATTAGGAAATATAACTGGGTAAGCTTTTGAAAGATTCAAACTGAACATAGGAATTTGAAAAGTAAATCACACACAAACACATGATAGAGTAAATAGAATAGTGCCATAAATACCAAGCATAAGCAATGTTTTCCATCTGGTTCTCGAACTTTTTTATATTTCTGTCAGCCCATAAAACTCATAACCAGTGAAATGAAGTTTTAAGACCTATATAAATAAAGTTATGGGATCCCACCGACATCATATTTTACATTTTTGTAAAAAGTTATTCCATCATAAAAATTTCAGATTTGTTTTTTCATTATATATTTACCTGTATTGTGCATGAATAAAATGTATAGAATTTTTTTCTATATCGATATAAAATAATTAATCATTTCAAGACTTCATTTTGAGAAAATAATCATGTCACCAAAAGAAAATAAAGTAAAAGAAACTCTTGAATCGTGAAGATTCCTACTTCTCATTTATATTTAGCTAGCAAAAATAACTTATTTGGGAAAAAATTGTTATTTGTAAGTAAACATTAAAAAGTGAGACAATATGAAATACATAAATTTGAAATAAAATATGCTTATGTTTTAAAATTCTTTGAGCATTGACTAGTATTTCTTTTGAATATTCCAAGCAAACAAAAAGTGCATATTGGACATAACGCGTACAAGAAAATGAAGCTTTTCTTTATTAACAGAATAAAACAAGTGGAATAACATCCACCCAGAACATATTAATTTAGTAGTATTTTGAGTTTCCAATAAAATATATTCATCATAAACACTCAGCTTTCTTCTGCATTCCATAATCTATTTTCGCAACATACTCAATTATCAGGTGAGCGAAATAATTTTTTTACTTTCCAAATTTCAATTCCATAAATACAGAACAGTTATTCTTGCTGTGTTACGAATTCCAAGATATCCATGAATAAAATTTCAAATAATCTGGGTAAGAGATATTTATTACATTTTGTGTGTATGAGGTGTAGAAGAATATTCATTTTAAGATATAAGCAATTCATGTTATCCACAATTAGTTTTTGCTAGTCGAAACTGTGGATGGTAACTAATGTACAACTTAAACAAGTTTTAAAAAACGGGAATGTCAGCTCTTGTGTCGGCTTTTCGGTTTGTATCGTTCCTTTTCGAAAAATTTCCAATCATGCATTGAAACGGTATCAACAAAGAGTGTTTTGGTAATGGTATTATCAAAATGAGATTATCTCTGTGTCTTTGGGAAAGAAAAAGAAATTCTATCACTTCAAAAAATTCATTTAGTACTTTAAGAGAATTTTAATTTTGAATAGTTGAATTTAAAAATCGGCCAACATTTCTATTGATTTCTCTAAAAAGTGTAAAAAATTAAGAAAGAACCCATTGAAAAAAAATTAGCATCTTGTTCTTCGTACATCCATTATTATGTACAGCTTCAGTCTACGTTTATAGCGGTCGCAACTGATCTGGCGGTTTTTTTTTGGCGCATTTCTTAAATCGCCAAGGAAAGAATTATTTCAAATGAACCAATGAAATCAAACGACAATTTAACGGATTCTTTCTAAAATATTCAAAATGAAAATTAAAACTTTCCGCTTGTCGAGGTTGCCATAGAATCCGCAATAACTATGTTACAGATGGGATGCCTTAACCTCTCATTACTAGTTACTAGAAGTGCGCCCCCCCCCAAAAAAAACAGCCAAGACCGTTACCACCGCTATAAGCGCAGCCTGAAGTTGTATCTATTTTTATGCATATTCCATTACATCTTGATTCATGAGTCTCGCGTATTCAAGCCAATTTTACGATGTCTATAAGCCAGCGTAGCAATCTACATAAATAAACATTATAGAAAACGGTCAAATCATAATTTTTCTTTCATATTGTTCTAAAAATGTTCTTTGCGGTGCTGTCAAACCAGATATGCTCCAAAGTCTCTTCCTCATCAAGGCAAATAATACACTTGTTGAAGTCAGTCAGGTGAAAACGATTCAAGTAGGCACGAGTTAAGCAAACCAACACCACGGGCAACGCCGAGATGGCTGCTATCCAATAGGCTACGAATTCTCATTTGGAAATTCGTAGTAATCACTCGGGGTTAGCGAGCAGTAGTCACACTTGACTCCACGAAAAGAACTGTGACGGGCAACGCCGTGCTGGCCACGCAGTTGCTAGTTAGTTATAAAGATTTCCAAACCAATATTCGAGGTTTGTCATTCAATATTCTTAGGGATTGTACCGGATGAAATGGCGTGATGACAGAGAGAAATGGTAGCGTAAAAGAACAAGATCTATTGGTTTCACCACTACAACATTTATTCTAGCATCCTACAGCTTAGCAGATATTTACAGCAAAGTTACAGATATTATGGGACAAGAAGGGTTCGGCCGAGCGTCGTTCTCTCACTCTCAGTTCTCAAGGGTCTCTGATCTTCAGTGTTCCAGGTCGGCTTGCAGCTGAAAACCACCTGTTGATGGAATCTTGAGTGTTCTCAAGGGGCTTGAGATTTATGAGATCGTAATGTCAGTGTGACGTCGGAAGAAGAGGGTTTATTTCAAGAGTGCCCAGAACTTTATGACCGATGTAATATAAAATCGAGTGCTGTAATAGTACTTCAAGGGTTAGTTATGAACAGTTGAACACTTGAAAGGAGTTTTATGATCTCCAATCAAGAAATTCTTGAACATGTCTGGTTTATGTCGGCCTCATCAGAGAAGCCGCCTTTAGAGTGTTACAGGGATACATAGGCAAATGAAACAAATTGACAGATCTCAATTTGTCAAACTATGACTTAGTGAATTGAAGCAAGCTCGCGAATGAATAAAATCGTATAAAGGTATGTGTCGATTTGCATATATGTGAATACTTGTCTCTCCAACCAAATAATGTACTTCAAGCAATAATTTTTACACACAGGTAGTAGGAGATCAAAATGAGTCGTAGATTTTGTTTGATTCTTACCTTCATGTAATTGAGACATATTTCCGTTGAACTTACGACGCCCAATAGCGGAAATAATACAACAGGTAGTAGGGCTGTAGCAGCAATAGGAACTGGTTCCAATAGCCAATAGCTGGCAACAATTATCATCACATAAGCGCATTTCGATTCCTGAAAAAGAAAAATGTTTAGTTGGAATTGGATTAATCCAGACGGAAAACAATAAGAAGCCTGTTACTGTTGTACCGTCATGTAAGAATTAGACGGACAGCTGTTTTAAAATTAAACTATTTATTTAGATATTTAAAATATTTACAAGTAAGTTTACAAGTTAAAAGTTAGGGTACAGCCATCGACAATCGAAAACCAGCCTGGAGCCAAAGTACCAATGGCTCTCCACTAAACAGAGACGTCTGTCTCTCGTCGAATTCAGAAACAGTCTCCTTGTCAAATGCCCGTTCTCTTGGATCCGCAAAACCGCAGCTGCGAACGGGAGGAAGGTGAATTCCGAGCCCTTGCAAGAGATGTTTATGTTCTCAACAGAACGGAAGACACCTCCATTCAGATGCAAAAACCGTCTGTAATGCTGACTTGAGTTCCCAAAAGCTAATCTCCATTCCAGACATGGGATTAGGGAACCGACGGAACTCCAGCTGTGTCGATGGGAAAATCGTTCCTGAAAACGCACAGAACGGTTTATCGCATCTCTGAACTCAATTGCCAGACACAAGGGAAGGAAAACGGGACGGACCAACGGAACGCCAGGCCGCTGATGAGAAAAACTCTCTTTCGGTATTTTGTCAAAAATACACGTGGAAACACTGAAGTTGTTGTTGTCACCGTCTGGATGTGGATGCACATTCCAGCGTCCACGTGTTAGAGAAAAATGGTCGGCTAGTACTAGATGGTACACTGTGAATGATCAAACTGGTTCTGGTGGTAAATATTGTTTATATTTGTTCTAAGAAATCATTTGTATTTAAATATGTTGCACCATCTTATTAAAGACGTTATTGTAGCCGTGCGGATTTATCGCAATTGATTTCACAAAATTTTAATTTCTTTTTCTATTAACTGTTCCAGCAATATAATACTTGGTTACTTACTGTAATATTTGGTGGTGGTACAGAATTTTTGCACATAATGCATGCAAAGTTAACTTATGCTGCTGATCTTAAATTTATTTTACGTACTGAAGCATCGTGTAATATAACATTGAAATCTGCTCATGATTTCATTCTTAGGAATTTTCATTGGTAACGCTGCTGCTTTTCGAAATACAGCCAAGTAACGTAACGTCTGGAATACGTACTGGAAGTGCGTTCCGCCCCGAAAATGCTATCACCATCTTCCATTAGCTTGACAGAGAATGTCTCACAAATGATAGAAGAGGTCAACCTTATCGAAATTGGCTGAATAATATTGTAAGCTATCATCATTCATTGGTCATTTAAACAACGAAGTATTCTGTTTTAAATGTGTTTTTAATTTTAATTAATTTATTTTCTCCTTTGGAGGTAGGTGCAGACAAATTAATCAAGAAATAATGGAAAGATTTGCTATCAGTAACTGAATATGTAGTATAAATTGACTGTTGAAAATATTTTTACTATCTCTTTAATCGCGGTTGGTGGTTGGTAGGTAATTAATCAACTTTACATAGGAGCAACACAACAGATCACCGGCGACAATCCGGGACCAATCCCGAGGGAAAAGATCCAAGCCCGGGTACAGAAAGTGCTTAAAACGGCGACGTACTTCGCAGAACAAAGTCTTTACAGAACAATTTTTCCTTAATTTTAATAAAAATGTTGGCCGATTTTTTTTAATCATAAGTTACGATGTTCTGCAGTCCACAGCGAGCTCTTTGCCACACCTTTTTGTCTTTTCTAGCTACGGAACAACCACCTTCCTACCCCGCCCAAATTACCCACAAACGCTTTATAAATAACGAATCTACTGTGTCAATGCCAAATATTTAACTTCAAAAGTTATCGACAGAATTGTAAATTATGAAAGTATGCCTTGGTTTTAAATAAAGTAAGTTAATTAATTTTGATGTTTCATTATAAATATGTAATACATATTTAGCCGATAATTGTGTTTCACGGCTGTTTTTGATTTGACTGCAGTTTTCAAAATTTGGACAAAATGCCTGCAGAACAATTTCAATTGCTTGGAATTGTGTTACAGAACACTGAATTTAATTCTGTACTTGGGGATCCAAGCACAACGCCTCGAAATTTTGAACCATGGTCCGACGGCAGAGCAATACATCCCGTATACACGATGCTACACCTAGTTTCGAACTAACATCCATCCGGTTGTTTTTCCAAACGGGCTACCGCGGCCCCTTGAGTTACGGACTGAGGTATATCTAAAACTTTGAACAGCTTTCAGAAAGAAGCTGAGGATCATCCGTAACTCATTGGGTATGCCCACTCCGCTAAAAAGTGCGAGTTGTATGAGGAGAAGGTTCGAATCCTGTCAGGTGCATTCCACCCTGGATCTATTTCTCTAGTCTGTGTCAGTAAAACTTTATCTGTCGGTATGTGTATTACTTTATATCGTATGTCTTGTGTCTGGCGCAGCATGGTCAAAAATGGTCCTTGTTCAATAAATTCGGCAAAACCAACGCATTGCGTTAACAACCTGCGAATCGAAGATGGCGCAGGTTTTATTCCTGTCGCTTTGTCATGATCGTGTGTTTCTCTCTTCTGTATCAGTAGAATTTACATGCGTGTGTGTTAATTTACTTCGAGTTGTTTGTCTTGTGTTTGGCGCAATTTGGCCAAAAAAGGCCTTTGAGCCATAAAACCAGTGAACGAAGCTGATCATTATAGACGATTGTGCGCTGCAATGTTGAATTCGGCATGTGAAAATTAGTCGCCAGTATTTAAATAGTGAAGAGGTTGAAAATTTTAAATTTGAATAACTATCTACATTTCAATAAAAAACATGAGTTTTTTCATATGAAGTAAATCAAAACATTTTTAATCCCTTGGGTACAGTTGACGACTGAAACTAGCCATGCACTTGTTTTAATTAAGTTACGGATGACAAGTATAATTCGTCATTCAAACTAGAACAAAATTAAACACGTAAATTCTCGTTCATGGCAAGAATGATTGGCGACTCTCCTTGAATCAAATTATTCAATCGTTCTCTACAAAAATACACTTTATTTAATCTGACTCCATACATAGAAATATTTACACGTCTGCGTTATCAGACATTCTTTTTTGGAATGAACGCGGAGATCAAAAGCTGTGCGATCTCTCATACTGTTGCCATTCTTATCAAATGAAATTATACGAAAATGTAACAGTAACTAGTGAGAAGCAGCTCAATCCCATGATAGTACTTTACGCAAGTCCAACTTGATTGGCTAGTTTCACGGGCTTGGCTTCACTTGTATATCTCGCCAATCTGATTGTTGCAGTAACCATTTTGATTTTGATCTCGCCAACTTATCTTAGGGGTACTTATAATTTTAAAGAGCTTATTTTCGGAAAGCAATGATGGCCTAATGGCTAAGGTCACTTAATTTCAGATTGGCGTCGACAGCGGAGGATGACTTTACGAGTTCGTATCCAGCAGGCGGAAAAAATTTTAGATCCTCCAAATTATTTAAAAAAATTCCTTTTGAGTCTGAATTACTTTTCCTAATTTTTAATACCCTTTTTATATGTTTCCAAGATTCCGTTGATTTTACATAAATAATCTAAGAACCACTCCTGAACTCACTACCAGCTGATATTTTTCCGCCCCTCTGCCGTCCCCTTTGCTTTAGGATGATGGTTTCGTATCCACCCCTGGCTTAGGACCATTCTGATGTAACAAAAAGCATACATAAAACACTAACTTATATAATTATTAACTTATATAATAAAAGGATACAATTTTCGATGAATATGTTAGATCAATGAAAATCATGTTACACACCTTATTTCCTTTTTTCTATAGTCTCTTGATTATACAGCAGATCTGAATTTAAAGTTACCGAGTCAACTAAAATATATAACTAAACAGCAGCAAAGAAATTTATCCTCACATAAATTTCGAAGTACGCCAAAGGAAGAGATAAATTGCCAACAGAAAAATTCTGATGACATACGTATCTAGGTCATGTGATCCGATTAGCCAATCAAGTTGGACTTGCGTAAAGTACTATCAGGGGATTGAGGCGCCTGTTAACTAGTGTGCAAACGATAGTACGAAAGTATAACTGTAATTAGTTTACAGACGATAATACGAAAATATAACAATAACTATTATGCAAACGATTATCTGAACTACTTTTTATCAAATGAATCTGTACCTAAGGGTTTAATTGAAGGATTCGAAGTTAGGAGGCCATGTAAAAAAATCCATACACTACCTCTTGTATAATAATCCTTAAAATAATTAATAAATAATTCCTCTTGTAGATGACGTATCTAGCATTCACGCATAGTTTAAAATTTGAAATTAAGTACGTCTATTGCAGTCACAAAAACACAACCATCGTAACTTTCATTCCTAATCCTCCTTTCTAACAGCTCTAATTTCTCCATGTCAGTTGAAATAGATTATTTTGAAACCTAAATCTCAGGCAGGTTCTCCATCACAAAATATCTCTTTAATTTATGTAGTCTAAATATAAAACGCATTGCTCATACTAAATTAAATAAATGGTTAAAAGATCTCCATCGCTCAAGATAGCTTTCTCTAAAATAGTTCAAAACCACAAAACGCAGCTTCGTAAATTGAGGAAATGAATGGTTACGAGTGGAAATGGAAATATCAATGATGAAAGAACGAGGACAGTAAGAACCAAGGAATAACTATGTAGATTAAGAGGTGCAAGATTCATCTTTCTAAAATTTGAAGAGGGATAACTTTCGATTAGAAGGAGTTTAACGGCGAGATATCGGTAAATTCAAAGCTCCTAAGAACCCTTTAAATTTTTTAAATAGGTTAATCTTAATAATTGTAAGGCTAACCTTACGGTTGGTCGCTTGTTTTCTAATTTTATTGCGAAAAGGCCATATTTGGTCAAGCTGAGGCTTACACAAGAAAATGTCAAGTAAAAAATGTCGTGAAAGAGAAAGAAAAAAGAGATTGAGGAACAGAGTAGGTGGAATGAAAGCTGAAAAAGGTCGCTTGGGTATCCAAGGTGCTTGACTCGCATGTTTTCTTTTGACAGCGCGAGTCCTATTGGGGGATAAAAGATCATCAGAGTACCTCGGGTTCATAAAGCCCGTACACACAAAAAGGAGATCTGCCCTCAGAGACGCTAATTTTATGAACAAGCTACCTGAATAACCCGGGTTTCAAATACAACCGCGACATTTCACTGTGTTAACTCAAATACACAAACTCTGTAGAATGTGTTTCCTACCGCGAGAGCTAAAATATGACCGCGACATTTCCCTGTGTTTGTGTTAACTCATACATTCACCCTGTAGAACGTGTTTTCTCATACAAGTCCATTTATTGCAGAAAAACAGACTTTGGAATTTAAAATTGGAGTTTGAAGAGCACCTTTTTTCCACCACCAATTTTCGTGGCTACAGATTTCTGAAGACAAAAGAGATGTAGCATACGTCTTTCCGCAGTGTTCTAAAGTATGTGTAATGAATTTGGTGTGGATTGGTCAAACGGTGTAGATTTGTATAGAGAATATATACACACACACACACACATACATACACCCACATCTTTTTTATACATATGGAATTCTTTTTTTCCTTTTTCGGATCTTTTTCTTGCGGATTGATCGCAGACCGTCGCCAATAGTCCGTTGTGTTACTCCAGTGCGACGTTAATTAATTACCTTACCTTACCTTTGTCTCTTTTTCCTTGAACAAAAAAATCGATGAAATATAAAAATGTTTTGTAAAAACATCGTTTGCGGGAACTTTTTATATTCTTTTGCGTAGAACTGTCTTCCTCTAAGGCTAGTATGGGGCGACTTACGGCTGACCTTATGTGTTAGAACTAGGTCCAAATTGAAATCGTAATATCGCTATAAATATGGGACTAACTAATCATGGTAGGATATTTGTAAACTGCACAGAGCCCAATTCGCATGCTGCTCAATTCATCGTGGCACGGCGCTCCTTACCCTTTCGTGAGTGGTAAAAGATTATGTAATAGTTCTATGACGCTGCGTTTGATTCAAACTCTCAGCGTGACATAACACGACATTTGAGTGGTGTCGTCATATGGCTCGACAAGATCCACTTAAAGATTTGAATAGTGGTATAAACTGAGCATTAAACAATGTTTTTTTGTGATTCGTTGAACACTTTGACAATATCGTGGTTTGTATGAGGGTCGCAGTAGCTAACGGAATGAACAAATGGAGGTTTGCGAGTTCCAAACTCTTCCAACCACTGACCGTCGTGTGCGTGGGGGGAAAGTGCAAAGTAAAAGATGTCGTGGCTTCAAGTTTCCTCACGTCGGCGTGGAGTAGAAGTTCGGAGAGTAGCGGTGCCAGCGGTGGTGTTGACCTCTTCATCTGACCTTGGTTCACAGCCCTTGGACCTTTGCCTTCGGAATTGATCTCGGATCGTCCCCAACCCTGTTGTGTTGCTCCAGTGCATCGTTCATTAACTACCTACGTACCGCGGTTTATCTGGAGAATGGTGACTGTGCATTGGTGCAGTTTTAAAGCTCTCGACGAGTTTAAACCTCTGCTAGTCTTTGTCCTAGGCTCCAAACTGACGGCTCAATTAAAACTGAGCCCATTTGATAGTTAACCCAAAAAATAATTCGAGGTTGTTTCCTAATACATAAGCCGACCAGCCGGTCTGGTGGTTAAGGTGTTAGCCTCTAGATCGGAAGGTTCCTGGATCGAATCCGGGTCACTGCATGGATATTTGTAAGCGTATGGTGTAGAGGCGGCTGGTGCACCTTAAAGCTGTCGTGGACGAAAGTCTTCACGTTTGTTGTGGAAGTTTGGAGAGTGGGGTGCCAGCTCAGATGTTTTCTCATCTGACCGTGATTCAAAATTACATTGTGCTGCTGTCTTTGGATATTTCCCTTAGGGGATTGATCCCGGACCGTCGCCAATAGCCCGTTGTGTTGCTCTAATACGAGGTTAATTAAAAATTACCAATTTACCACTATCCTATTACATAAATATTGTCATAAAACATTTTTCACGAATCACAGGCTCAAAGGCGTCACCTGGCTAGCAGAACACTCAAAGGGGATACCAGATGGGTTTCAGTCAATAAAACACAATAGAAAAGTTTAATATATATCGGCTTGATATAATGAATTGAAGTTCAGTAGATTTGTCAAACATTTCGACCCCATCCATCTAATAAAGATTTTGACTCATGCGTAAAGTTAATTAAAGCTACACATTACAATAAACCTTTTTTTCCTTTTTTTTAGACGTTTAATGAAAAGGAAAGAAAATTTCATCGTAAGAGAACAAAGAACTACCCCATAGAGATCACCGTAAATGGTCGCCCACGTTTTGAGGGGCATTATCGATATACTGACTAAAGTATGGGGTGGGAAACAGAAAATAATAGGTTTCCTATGGGTAAGATTTCAAAAGCAATTACTCGTTGTCATCTATATGCAACGTCCTCGGCCTTAAATCTATATATATATATTAAAAAGAATGTACAGAGGTTTCACAAAAATACGGAAGCACCTCGTGAAATACATGCTTGAAAAGAAATGTTTATTCTAGTTAAATGTGTAGTTGACGCTGGTGTTTTCGCCTACTGACGCCACCTATACAACGTCGTAAATAAGCTGCGCAGGTCTGTTGTTGTAGGGACACTGTTCTGTGAAGTCGTAATTGCATCATGTCAGAGCTAACAGACTTCGGACTTGGGCAAATGGTAGGAGCTCGTCTGGTGGGGGCTTCCGTAATCAAGGTAGCAGAAGTGTTTAGTGTTTCAGGAGGTACTGTATCTAAGATTCATTCCGAATATTTGAAAAGCGGAAAAACATCATCCGCTAAATTACACCGCTGACGAAAGTGTGTGTTGAGTGATCGTGACAAACGATCATTAAGGAGGATTGACTAAAAATAAGAAGACCACAGCTGCAAAAGTTATTTCTGAAATGAATGTCTTGCTCACAAACCCTGTGAGTACCAAAACAATAAGAAGGGCTCCATAAGCAAGGTATTTCTGGCCAAATTCAAAAACCATTAATCAGTGATGCTAATGCCTGTAGCAGGAAAAAGTGGTGTTTAAGTCACAAAGCCCAGACTATAGAGCAATGGAAGGCAGTAATTTGGTTGGATGAGTCTTGTTTCTCACTTCTGGCCGAGTTTAGATCTGTCGAACGCCATCCCAAGCCTATAATACAGACTGCTTGTTGCCATGAGTGAAACCTGGTGGGGTTCTGTGATGGTTTGCGCAGTAGGGTGGAGCGAAAAACACGAATTTCGGAAATTGAAAACGCCTATGGTGGGAATAGTTGGGGACTACCATGCTTATTAACAGTACAAAATATGAGCTAAATCAATTAATATCTTCAAGTGCCCAAACCACTTTGAAATTTCGAAATTTTGCCAATTTTTTCACAAAAATAATAATAACGCATTTAAAAAAATTTAATACATCTTATTTAAAGCCATGGGTGGATGAAATGAACTTCCCTGCGTGTAAAAAAAAAGTCTTACACTTAACATTATCCCGGAAAATAAAAAAATTCCCCTTTTTCTAGAGCGCCATCACGCGCGTCTCCACTCCTCTCAATAGACTCATCATTGCGACCACGCGTTTACACGGGCGCTTCCCCTTGCAGCTCTTCGCTTTTTTTTTTAATTATTAAAACAACCCAGAACTTAGCACGAGGAGATGGCTGCATATCGAGTTCCACCCCCCCCCCTAAAATTTTCAATTTGAGTTGCTAGCTTACACTAAAAAATTAAGTTTAAGTTACTGGCAAGTGGTTTAGCTTAAAAATGGTTGATATTGACTTTTGGTTTCAAATCTGGGTAAAGCAAGTCTAGAAGCAATTCTTGACCGAATAAATCCGTCTCGTGCCTCTGTACCACATACTGTACTATATGCTTCAGTTACTAATTTAACGCAACGTTCTACTACTTGTGAATGGCATGGAAAGTTAAACATGTTACTATTGGTTGTAACGTCTAGAACCATAGACTTGAGTTGATCATCAGAAAGAGATACTGTAAGTGGTGGATCTGTTATGGAATCTGATTGCCATTTAATTAAATTTATGTAATCGTCTGCTTCGAAGTTTAACTTGGGAATTTTGAACTCTCGAATATTCTTTTCGACTTTATTTTTTTTGTCTTCATTTTAAATTTTTCTGAGGCTCAATTCTCTGACGTGTTTTCTATCATCAGCTAACATTGCCAAATTAATATTTTCTGGATGGGCATAATAAGCATTTCTTATCTACGACAATTTTTATATAATCAGGCTAAAATCTCGATTTATTTAAAATATGGTAAAAATTAGGAATTCCCTTACCGACATGATGACTGACTTTTAATTTTAAACCACACATATGAGTGTACCTTCACAACATACTCTGTTAATATTTTCAAGTTATGGGTTGGATCTTCTGTTGAAACATATAACCTTAAAATTATATTTGTCGTGGTCAACCATCTGGAATGATTCAATTTTCCTGGATTTTTTTGTGACAAGCTTATTGGAATATATTTATTTGATATACCTGTGCACATTTCGTAAATGTATCGTTGATCAGTGATAAGATCCTCTAGGACAATATCTGGCAAAGTTACTTATATCTTTTCAAAGTTTGTCAAAGGCAATTTTTCACAAGATTCAAACATTTTTCCAATTTTTCCGTTGTATCCTTTTGGTCCTGTGGTTTTCCCTTCTAAATGTTGCAACAAATGACGTAAAGGTAGCTGGGTAGCTCATTTGTATGTAATAAACAAATAAACCAATGCACAGGACATCCTAAAAAGAGCTCGATATGTCGAATGACTCCATTTTTCAAACATGTATTTACCACTGTACCATCACAACCAACCACTTGCATCTTAGAAATATCTATATTTTTCTCCAAAAAAGTTAAAATACTTGTTTTAATATTTTGATAAGAGTCAGTTGTAGGAGTGACGCGTCCCATATATTTTGATACTGGTTCTTGTATTAGAACGATATGTTCTTCTGTCACCGTCTTTCTAGAAATCCTTTCTCTTTCTTTAATCATTACTAAAGTTTAATCCTTTCGCTCATCGAAGTATATTCCATATTCTGATAAAGAGGTAGTTTCCTCATTTTTCCTTTTCAGGTAGCTGCTAGTCTTTGTCCTTTCTCTTCTAAGTTTACTACGATCAACTATGTTTGAAGAATCATCCTTGGAAAATTTTCCCATATCCTTTAAAGCAGCATTTATTAGAATTGCTGCTGATCTATCTGAAACGCCAGTTCTATCACAAGCCTGAGCTACATTTGGAAGTTTAGTTCTCGTTTGTGAAGTTGAAGAAGAATTATTATCAATGACTGTGTTTATAGTGGCATTAGAATTCTGTAGCAAATTAAAACTTAAAGTAGCTCCCGTAGTATAGGGCGAGAGATTTTGGATTGTTTTCCTTTACAATCTTTGAGCTAAACGTTTTGGCTCTCTGCTTCCCTTTCTTTGCGCTGCAACCTTTTTTTCAAGTATTCTGCTGGTTTTAATGCCAACATTTCCAATGACCATTTTTTAGTGTAAGCTAGCAACTCAAATTGAAGAAAATTTTTAGGGGGGGGGTGGAACTCGATATGCAGCCATCTCCTCGTGCTAAGTTCTGGGTTGTTTTAATAATTAAAAAAAAAAGCGAAGAGCTGCAAGGGGAAGCGCCCGTGTAAACGCGTGGTCGCAATGATGAGTCTATTGAGAGGAGTGGAGACGCGCGTGATGGCGCTCTAGAAAAAGGGGAATTTTTTTATTTTCCGGGATAATGTTAAGTGTAAAACTTTTTTTTTACACGCAGGGAAGTTCATTTCATCCACCCATGGCTTTAAATAGGATGTATTAAATTTTTTTAAATGCGTTATTATTATTTTTGTGAAAAAATTGGCAAAATTTCGAAATTTCAAAGTGATTTGGGCACCTGAAGATATTAATTGATTTAGCTTATATTTTGTACTGTTAATAAGCATGGTAGTCCCCAACTATTCCCACCATAGGCGTTTTCAATTTCCGAAATTCGTGTTTTTCGCTCCACCCTATTGCGCAGCCATATCGTGGTTTTCAGTAGGCCCCATGATTTCTGGCCTTTTCAAGGGCACATTAAGGGCAAGGATTATGTGAACATTTTCCTTGTCAGACATTCTTTTTTGGAATGAACGCGGAGATCAAAAGCTGTGCGATCTCTCATACTGTTGCCATTTTTATCAAACGAAATTATACGAAAATATAACAGTAACTAGTGTGCAAACGATAATACGAAATTATAACAAACAATAATACGAAAATATAACAGTAATTAATGTGCAAACGATAATTCCAAATACTTTTTTCAAATAAATCTGTACTCAAGGGGTTAAATGTCTTAGACCATGTTTAAAATTTCGTGAAAAATTTATAATACCAAAGATGCTTTCATTTGTCATTCTACTTTCATTTTTTTGCTACACAAGGTCTAATTGAACCGGGAAGTGCGGTAATACCAGAAAATATTTACTTAAACCTTCTGGAGATTGTCTCGACGAGTTATCTCGCCATTAGCAAAATTGACCAGATCCTGATGGAAGTGATATTACGTCATTAGAAAACACGATCATTAGAAGAAATCTAATCATATATTGATATTTACTTTGTCAAATACTCGGACGAGATAACTCGCTATTACCATAATTGTTCCGATCTTGATGGACGAGATATCTCGTCGAATCAACTTGGAGCGTTAAACTGTGCATCAGTCATATTGATGTTAAACAAAAGAATAATCCATTTCTTCCATCTCATGAGTAAGAAACGCAATAAAAAAGGATGAAAGTTATTAGTTTCCTTTGTTGATAGTTACATCATAAAAGATGAATAAAGCATATTAATGAACAGTACAATCTTCTCTTTAATGAACCATATTGCAAATCTACTCTTTCAAAATTTATTGAGTAAATATTGTGTAAAAATTAAGCATAGATGTATTTCAGAAAAACAAGATAAATTTAAAATACTTGTCACGCTATGGCCGTTCAACACTCTACTCGTTGTAACCTGTGTTTAAGAGATATGCAAATAAACAAAAATATGACTTACTTGCCTTATGGGGAGACAGCGCTAATGGTAAGAGTACGAGCGGTAGTAGTAAACTCACTACATAAACACAAAGTCTTCGATTGAGTTTTTTAAAAACTCTGTACCAAGCAGACATAACCAATAATCTAAAATCCCTTAAAATTACAAATATGAATGAGTTTAATAAATCCTAAGAAGCGAAAGAGAACGAAGTGTAGGGATCTGCTCACTACTCCTGTCAGTTTCGCGCGTTTTAATGAATCCAATCCCAAGGAAGCTACAGAGTGAACTTTACTCTCCGAAAGATGTTGAAACAGTTCAAGCGCTCGATTGGTACCCATTTTTTTTAAACATCTTTCGATTTCTTCTTTGTTCGCGCAATCTTTGGTTGGTCTCTTAAATGCCTCGACACGGACAGTCCAGCTATGATTGATGGGTCCCTTATCTGAGCATGAGGAGTATGGCCTTAAAATATGTTTTTCATAGAGTTTTAATCGGCATGAGCAAACTCCTTATACTCAACGCTATCGCTTATCAGTGTTTGGAAACTGCAGGCGGATATCTTTAGTGAAAATATTTATGATCAGATTAAAAATAGAAAATTTTTCTGATGAGAAATGTGCAGGGATTTCTCTTTTCCTCATCGCTTTCCTAACGTTTGTTACATTTGAGATACTTTTTATTATAACTCGAATTTTGATTACATTTTTTTTACTATTTTTGTGCATTTGTCTAATCCTTTTTGTAATATTTTTTCAAATTTTCGTGGCAACTTTTTCCTGACATTTGAGGAAATTGATCTGATTTTTCAGATGTATTATGTAATTAAACTGCAACACTCCAAAGCAAGTTATCTTTGGAGAGTGGGGGCCAACTCTGGTGTTGATCTCGTCATCTGACCATGGTTCAAAATTACGAGGTGTTTTCTTTGAATCTTTCCCTTTTGGATATTCTCTGAATTTTTTTTCCATTTATTCTCTAAAGTTTTAAGAGAATTTGATAAAGAAATCACGAAATTTAGTTAATGAACTGTCCCATTTGAATTTATTATTTTGAAAAACATTCAACACAAACAGTTTTTCTTAAAACTTTAAAGGGACATTTTTTTAAAGCATATTTTTTTTTATCGTTCTGGACACTTTTAAATTTTTTCAAGGACATCTTTTACCAATTTTTAAACGCAATTTTTTAAACGCCAAAACAAAAAACAAAACAAACGAATATTTAAAAGCAATGTTTGGAATTTTATAACGTAGGCCGCAAAACAGATAAGATGATCAGGTACACAGCTTTGCGGGTAGTGTAGTGTTACTTTTATCTCACAACACATTTAATGACTAAATAACTACATTTTTCTAGAGAATCCATGGATTCTTTCAATCTTTAGAAAGACACTATCGGTCCTTTTAATAGAACAATCCCACCAGTCTTTTCCTTGAAAGAGAATTCTCTGGAAAAATTTTATCGTTCCTTTCCTTAGGTTATAATTTTTTTGAACTGTTCTATTGCTCCTTTTCTTAAGTTAGAATCAATTGAACAGTTCTATTGCTCTTTTTCTTAGAATAAAATTATTTAAAAATATTAAATTGCTCATTCTCTAATAATAGAATCCTTTGGAAAGATTTTATACTACTCCTTATTTTAGAATAGAATCCTTTTGAAATATTATATATAGCTTCTTTTCTTAGGTTAGAATCTCTTAAGAATATTCTATTGCTCTTTTCCTTAGAATAGAATCTTCTGGAAAAATTTTACTATCCATTACCGTAGAACAGCATCCCATTGAAAGAAACAAATTGCTCCTTTACTTAGAAAAGAATCTTTTGGAAAGATCCTACTGCTCATTTCCTCATAATAGAATAATTTGGAAATATTCTGTTGCTCATTTCCTTGGAATAATTCTTTTGGAAAGATTGTATTGGTCAAAGCTGTCAAAATTGATTCGAAATCATGCAGAAAAGACAGCAAGTTGCAAGTGGTTGGAGGTTCATCAGAAGGGTGATTTATTGAGGTTTGCAGCTGATACGTCATAATACGTACACAGCTGATACGATGCATAAACATGGATTTAAATATCATTTAACCTTAAATTGTAGTATTTCAATGACGAAAGTGATATTTGGGCTTTTTTTAGTATGAATAAAGGGTGTATTAAAGCTTCAAGAATAAAGTTTATGGGAAAGTAAGGAATGTTAAAAACTAGCCACTGCGCGGCCAGCACGGCGTTGCCCGTGACAGTTCTTTTCGTGGGGTCAGGCGAGGCCAACGAAAATATAAGGACTGTGAAATATTTCGTGACGTCACCAACGACTGCTTAGAAATCTCACAGGAGGACAACTTATTACTTCAGATAATTTATTTTAAATTTGTAAAAGTGCTTCAAAAATAAATATGCAGTTAAATGATAGCATTTTATTCTTCATAAATACTTGAGTTTGATTAATAATATATTTTCCTATTAATTTTTTATTCAATACAGACAAAAATATACCTTTATTTTTACGCAATAAATCTGGTTGCATACATATTTTATACCTTTTTCACACCCCAAAAAGCATTTTTAAAAATTTCCCCGACTATTTTTTTGTTAATAAAATGATGAAATTAAAAATAATATATTTTTTTAATTCACTAGGGGACTCTGCCCCTGTTCCCTATCGCTCGTCAGTCCCCGATGATTGCTACGCAATCATATTTAGTTCGCTTAACGAACTATACTTTTCAACAGTGAGTGGAAGGAGATTGCTTCACAATCAATCTCCATTTGGATCATTGCTGGATTGAACCCGGACCCATTGCGATATTTATCGCTGCTCCCGAGACGGAAAAGTGCCTACTTTTTTTGCGAGATTAGCGGTTCTTTATATAAGCCGACCCCAGTACTTTAGCTTTAGAAAACGTTCCAAAAATTCTCAGCTGATACAAGGAAATGTAGTGTAAATAAAAACAAAATGCTTCAAAAAATGTCAAGAACAATACATCTCATTTCCACATAAAAAAGAAATATTTTAGCATAACATATTGTTAAAATTCAGAGGAAATCTCATCATAGTTTGAAATGTTTTAACTGATTCGTGTTGTTTGTTGTAATAGTACTTTTTAATGTTTTCATATTCGACTGTTGCTGTTCAAACGGCGACCTAATTGTGGCCGGTTCTTCTGAAAATATTTCAAACTTTCTAACTCGTATTCTCAAATTTTATGAATGAATTAATTAAAAAATATAACTGTGTTTATCGTCTGCGCGTGCTTCAAATTAATTAGCATGTTGAACCGCAAGACTCGCTATCTACCAATCACAAAGCGAATAAACCTGAAAAAGACCGACAAATTTTTTTAAATAATAGATAGATAGATAGATCATTTGAAACAGTATTGAACAACTATATATACACCAGATATTATTTAAAACATAGAACAAAACACATCACATAAATTAACTATTCATTATCCCAGATTATATTTAGAAATAAGCTTCTAATCATTTGTATTTGAAGTTATTAAATGAACACATTACTACTTATGTGAACGATATTTCTAATTCATGATATTTTTTAACTTAAAGACTGGAAAATTTGGACTACACACAATTAGTATATTTATATTTTCTTAAGTATATTAAGTTGTCAAAAATTGTCAACTTTCTTGCATCAGTAAGCTTATAATCAAAAGAACACACAAATTTCCCCCTAGTAAATATAAGGTACACATTTATTGGTATTTATATACACATGTTTTCCCCCCGTGGAATATTTACTTATAAATGAATTTATTTTACCGGTGGCATGTGAACAAAAGAAAATTTAACAAATAAAGCAAGCCTAATTTATTATTAAAGAAACAATCTTTTCAATACATAAAATTTTTTCATACTTGTTATCAAACATTTCCCCAAATATTATTAGAAAATAGAACAAAACACGTCACATAATGGGATTGTTAATATTCCCACACTATATTTAGAAAAAGCTTATAACTCATTACATTTTACGTTATTAAATGAATATTAATAAATATTTGAATGTGATATTTCTATTTCATAAAATTTTTTAACCTAAAGAAATTTGGTCTACATACAGCTTAATATATTTAAGATGTTTTAAATTTTTTCAACTTTCTTTCATCAGTTTCAGATTTAAACTTATCTATCATTATTTTTGTGCAATTATTAAGACAAATATTACCAATTATTTGAACTATATTTCTAACTTTTAAATAGTTATCATGACCACATTCTGTGCACATTTCATGTTTAGCTAAGTTTGTTTCAGTCAAATACATTTCAAATATACTTACAAACAAAGTGTGTTGTTTGGTAGAATATTTTTAAAATAAAGTTTCGTATTCCTCAGATAAAATTTTTTGGAAAATTACAAAAGAATAAGAAACAATATCAATAACAAACGACGAAGAAAATTTTAAGCCCCTCTGTTTATTAAGGATAAAAAATTCTTAACATCAGCTGTAGCTATGGGAATATCTTTATATTCAACAAAATAATTATCAGATTGAAAAAATAATGTAATACATTGTGCACAAGACAACTTAAATACACAGTAACCAGTAATATAAATAAGAATATTCAGATCGTGTTTTGTAATGGTATTTAGACCAATGTCATCTGATAGAAAAATAAAAGGACTAATATCAATATCAATTTTGTCGCTGTTACTTACGGATGTTAAAAATTCTTTTAGTGGAATTTTTCCATGTTTCTTGAATGTAGCTGTAAAATATCATGGACTCTCAATTTTCATTCAGATTCTAGAATTTGTTGTACAGAGACATGATAATTGGTACCAGACATTTGTCTATAGTGACCAAAACTGGCTTCTAGAAAATCAGTTTGAAACTTACTAGTCAATACAAATTTTGCACCAGACTGTTAAAGGTATTTAATCACTAATACTAAAGTAGATTATGTGTGTTGCAATGCAAAAAAAGTTTCATTACTTAAACAGCCACTTCGAGGTTTTTGGTTCATATCTTTCCATTCATTTAACCAAATTGCAAATTTTTCTAAAAATGAGTCTGCTATCAGTTACTTATTTAAAATGCATTGGAGTTTTCATTGTGAGTGTTACGACCTTTATTTAAATGACTAACATTTACAATATCCCACCAGCACTTCATTAAATTAAAAAAAAAACAAGCAGTGTATTTCCAATTAAAAAAGGAGGGGAGTTCTCTTCAGAAAAATTTCAAGTGCAAGGTTATTAGATTCATGAAAAATATTTAAGCCAAATTAGCGTTTTGACGCTCAATATTTTTAGGATACAATGTTTTATAGTTTAATTTTGGCGCATATTTTATTAAATTTTGACTTTCTATTTTGTAGTTTTCTAAATAAGGCAAAGTGAGCTTTTCTTACAATGTTGGTACCATCAAAATCAGGATTTTGTAAAGTTTTTTTCAATATCACATTGCTCCAATTGTTTCTAACAGATTTAATCAACTGTACAGTATCGAATAACAAATATAAGACTTAGTATTATTTACAGGATGTTTTACATCACGATCAAACATTTTATCATCAGCAATTTTCTCAAACATATTCCTATTAATTCTATTATTATCTGAGATAATACACATGATATTATAACCAGCATTTTCTAACATTTTTAAAACTGTGCATGTAAAATTAAACAAATCATTTCCTGACAATTTAGTGACAGGCACTAATGCAACAATTTCTTGAAAATTAGAATAAACAGACGAGATTATAAAGCTTTGAATACTTTTTGCTTCTTCTAAAGGAACGTTTTCAGCAAATCAACAACAGTTTTTCCTTTATACGATACTTATGCTTTAACGTGAATTTCGTCTAAAAGCAAATTCATAAGAGTTTATCTTTTGTCTCTAATTTCTACATTTCATTTTCATATATGCTTCACTATCTGCTGACAAAGAACATTCATTTATTTTAAAGGGATTTAGTCGTTTCAAGATATCGACAGAAGGTAAAGATAATAGATTGGAACGATATAGAAAATTATATGCAGATGAAGACTTTATAATAAAGAATATGAAAAAGTTATAAGATCTGTACTATAGATTTTTCCAAGTGTTGTCTTAGATGACAACAATATTTGTTCTCTTATGAAATGTTTGCAATCATAAACATTTTTATCACTGGCATAATAAAAAATTTGTTCCAGTACTTCATGGATTCTTTATAAAAAAAAATCTTGTCCTCCTTTAGGTGATTCTTTGAATTCAAAAGACAAAAGAAGGTTGATGGATTTAATTCCATACCTTCTATAAATGCACGGACACACATTTAAGAATCAATTTTAACAGATCCTTTAACAGCAAGAACATCTGTGAGGTCAACAAAAAGAATAAAAATAGCAGTGGTCTCTGCATGTATGACTATATTTTCCAAATGAAAATCCTTAATTCTGGAATAGATAGCATTAGAAAGATGCAAAAAAATTATATTTGAACAGAACTTTGACATTTTTTATCGTCTACAGCTTTGAGTTTCGAATCTCTGTTTTTTCTTACTGGTACATTCTTTTCTGTAAGATAGTTTGGGCATCCAGGAAATATACAAGGGAATGCAGATTCTCTCAACTACGGAATTTTTCTAGGGATTTTAATGATTTTTCCATCTTTGGTCAGCTTATCAAATCGAATAATATCTTCCTCCTTGAAATGTTTACTGCATACAACAGTTCTTTTCCCCAGCTGCAAATCTTACCGTGGAATTTTCTTCAGACAAACATTTTTAAGAGTTTCCGATTTTGGAAAATAAAATAGTTACATAATCAGTAGTGTTGTCGTAATTCGAATTGCAAAAGGGTACACAACATTTGTCCAACATTTCGATTCCACTTTTATTTCAAAAACTCGCTATTCAAACACTACTGTCTCAACCAAAATACGCTAGTAGGGATTGCAATCCGATCCGGCATCATTTGGCTACCTACCGGATTCAGCAACATCTATCAAATCCGATCCGGATCCAATAAAACCGAATTTTTAAAAAACTAAATAATCGATTGTTCAATTTCAACTTTAAAATCGCAAAATCGTTTATAAAGCAATCGATTGTGAATTAATCGAATTTATATTTTTAAGTCATCAGTTTGGAAAATTCTAGCAAAAATAATAAATTAGAGGAATTAGAAAAGCAAATTCTGCAAGAAAATGATGACTGTTGCAAAAAGACAAAACTTTAGAAAAGAAACAGATTTTGAGAAAATACTGAAGAAAGAAATGACTTCATATCTATGAAATGGAGTCAAAGGAAAATATTTGTATCGAATGTACGACTACTTAATGACGATTAAACCAACTAGTGTCGAAGCTGAGAGGGCCTGCTCGACCGCTAGTTATATTTGCAGTTCATTGAGAAGTAGGTTGGGGGATGACACATTTAATATGATTTGCTTCTTTAGATCGTTCTTTCAAACTCAAAAGTGATTTTCATTACTATATAACTTCTATTTAAGCAATTAAGAAGAATTAAGAGTTTCCTTTTTTTTGTTATGTTAACCAAAAACTGCCACAGATTCGATTTTTATGTTAGTATGAGACAAGGTTATATACAATTTATATATCATTTGCTCAACGACATTAGAGATAGAGACTAATTAATTTTAGATAAATAGAAAAGTATTACGTATAAAACAAATTGATGTTTATTGGTGTGGAAACTAGTAAGTCTTATCATCATCCATTCGTTTAATACTTTCTACTAGTAGTACTATTTGTTACTATAATTAATTGTTGATGATTGATTTCCTACCTATGTTTAAGTATTAATAAAGTAGATTTTCTAATGCTAAAATAAATGTTTTGTTCGTAAATTTGGAATAATATCCTTTTTACGTAATTTCACTCAGCCGATTTTGGAAAAATACATAATAGTTAGATAGAATTATTAACAAAGTACCAATCCGGCCGGATCCTATCGGATCCATTTGGATTGAAAATCGTACCGGATTGCAATCCATATACGCTAGTACTAGCAGATAGAATTTTCCCAAAGACAGCCGGCGATTGTGACGTAGGGTCACCTGACGAAGCGAGCTCCCTGGCTTTCTCTTTTCGTTGGCCTCGCTAACCCCCCGATGATTGCTAAGAATTCCCATTTGGTTTGCGAAGCCGTGATGATCTCGTAATTGTCAAATGCTGCCAAATTCGAATTGCAAAGAGATTAAATCGGCGTGACTTAACAATCTCTTGCCAAAATATAAATATTTAATTGAAAAATTTTTTATTAAAAGAAAATCAAACGTATAAGGTATCTATCTGGTGTAAAATTTTCCGTAGATTTCAAATCCGTTGAAATTTTTACCCTATCTTTAACGATCTAGGAGATAGAAAAAAAGAACTACATAACTCCAGTTAAAACTTTATTTCTTGTTATCGTCTGCTGAAATCGTTCCTCCACAAAATCAAACGGAAACGTAAAAATAAATTTAGAATCTGTCATCTCTTTATGCTGTTGCTATTCTAAAGAAAACGATGATAATATTAAATGCCATTAAATTAATTTTTAGATGTTCTAGATTGAGTTTTAAAATTCGGGCTGGACCCTTAAATCGCAAAGAAATCGGACTACCTGTGTGCCAAATTTCATTATTGTAAGTACCGTAGATTCGTCAGGGTACTGGATAGCGACACACAGACGCTTCCTTTTATAATAGTAGAGACGTAATGATTCATAAAGGGGGATGTATGTCCAAAACTTCCACCCGGGAAGGTAGAATAAGGTGCAGAAATAGAAGACAAGCAAGTTTGTGAACATCATTTTTACTAGATGTATTTGTACAGTTTGTCAGAAGCTGTACGCTTTAGTTTCACAGTAGGAGCACAAAATTGCGACATTGAAATGGCTATGCGTCGATCGTCGCCAATCTGTATTGGCCGATATCCAGGCATTGTTCCGATTTCACAGTCTGGTGCAAACATTTGGTGATTCTATACTTGTCTTTCTGGGTACCGTTCACGATTCAATCTCACATGGAGTCGTACATTCCGTTAGCCGACCCATATTATCTAAGTTAAATGTCAGCCGTCTCAGTGTTTGTGAAATTATATATACTAGGGGGCCCGCCCACTGTTCGCTAACGCTCGCCAACCCCCGGAGGATTGCTTCGCAATTCTCATTGGTTCGCTGCGCGAACCTATGCTCGCTTCGCTCGCATCAATGAAGACACGTGTCCTAGCAGAAGGGATTGATTACAAAATAAGATATTCCAGAAAATATTTTTCAAATCTAAATTTGTTGTATTACATAAAAGATATATACAGTTCCTCTGGAATCAGAATTTAAATGAAAACTTTGAGCAAATTTTTACTCGCAATGTGAGCGCTGCTTTGGAAATTGAATACCCAGCATGTTGTTTGTGTGTACATTTCCCCAGTACTCGAGCCACCCATACACATTTTGACTGAGTTTGTTGTCGAAAGTTGTAGTGCACGCGTCTTGTTGTACTATAATTGTTAGCCTTGAAGAGGACCGTTTTTTAAATAGCCCTGAAAAGATCCTCCGCTTTCTTAGATTTCTATTACAAACCGCAACAGCTCGTCTAAAATTCCTATTTTTTCAATAAAATTTCATCCGGTAACACTATAGATTCAAATGAGGCGCGAGGCTCCTAGTAAACAAACAATCGCACAATGTTGCCAAAACGCGGTAACAAATAACGTCTTTTTTGCGTGCCACGTAAGAGAAATATTATATATATTACGCATACTAAACGAACGTCTTAACTCAAACTGGTCAACTGTCGGGGTTATGAATCGCTCCCTCTACCGCAATGCAGGAGGGTAGTAGTGTACTGGGCAGTATACCGCCGGAAGTGACATTCCACGTGGCTGGAAGAAGGCGGGTCTGAATGATGTCATACCTCTTGTACGGAAGTAACGACATGACGTACCTGATCCGATTTGCATGTTGCCATTCCTTGAAGTGTAAACTTTCAAAAACCAACTCTATACCCAGCAGTAGGAAAACAACAACAAAAAACATCTCAACTCCTAGGCGAAAAAAGGAAAACAACTAAACCCTTTCCTGTAAGCCATGTCGTCACTTCCGGTCACGGATATGACGTCATTCAGAAGCCCACTTTCGAACACGTGGGACATAATTTCCGATGGTATACAGCCCAGTACCCGCACACTTCTGATGACTTTGCGAACATATGTACTTACTGCTATTTAATTTTGTGTTTCCTACCTCCCCTCAAAGTTTGTTCTGGAAATTTTGGAACGGTATATGTTACCGCTTAAGTGCGGAGGTCAGGTAATCTGCAGATTAAGGCCCGGTGCACACATCCGATTTTTCAACGTACGGCGCCGCTGCACACATAACCGTGTAATGACGCAAGTACTCATTTCGCGCCATTTGCGATAAATATTCTGTCGAAGTAAACGTGGTTACTTGGTGTACAAAAAGTACATTTTGAAACAAAATAGACTATTCTGGATACAACCATTTATTAATTATTATTTATATTCCCTTTATTTATGAAAACAAGGTACTTCAGACCGGAGAAGCGTGTGCCGCGAGCTGCGGTACCGTGGGGAACTGCGATACAAATTGCACGCGCAAGATGGACGTGCGTCGCCGCAGCGGCTCCGGAGGCATGTGTGCACTACTCCATTGGATCTAATGTATCTCAGACCGCACTTGCGTTGCGGCAGCGGCACCGCACGTTGAAAAACCGGATGTGTGCACCGGGCCTAACTAGGCCGATCCGTTAAAGTAGGGAAAATGTTTCATTTCTCAAATCACCAAGATCAGTGCTTCCTAGCCGATGTGCCGCGAAAAATTTAACAGCAAAGTCATCCTGATTATGGAATGACGGCACCGGAGGAAAAGGCCGCCGAGTGTGCTTCATGTGCTCCGATAATTCTAGATCGATACCTAAAAATACGATTTTCTTTAAATAAATAATTTTTAAATTGAATATATCTTTTATATGTTCGCAAGAGATTGTGACGTCACGTGAAACAGATTGCATCTTCTGCCCTTCGCGTTAAAAAAAAGAAACAGATTACATTTCCTGTCCTAATCCATTTCAGGGAATGAGAGCAAAAAAAAAAAAAAACCATTTTGACTGGGATTGTTAATTCTTTTTCGTAAAATCGGAATCGCTAAAGATAGATTGAAAATTTCAACGGATTTGAAATCGGCAGACAATTTTACATCAGATTAATAACTTACATCACGGCGTTGCCGGGCTAGCCACGCAGTGGTAGTTGGTTGATATAAGAAGCAGACGGCATAAGAAGTACCCCCCATGTGCTCCCAGTTGGGGTGCCACGGCCAAGACAAATCTCAACAGAATCGCGACACTCCAAAATACCACCCTCCGAATAATAGTACGGGCCAGATGGTTCTACCGTAATACCGACATTCAAACCGCTACTAAAATCCCTTCAATTAAAAAGTTCATCAGCAACTTAGCTAAAAAATTCTACCAAAACATTGCTGAAAATTCCAACCCAACCATCCAATAAATCGACATTTACGATCCAACCCTTCCCCAGAATAAAAGTAGACCAAGAGTAACAACTTCCGTTTGCACATCGTACTTAAAATTTATGAAAAATTGCAAAAATCACGATATTTTTGTAATTTATTTTCTGTTAGTTAAAACTTTAAAAATAAACACGCTTTTGTTTTTTGTGCTTTATTTATGGTTCAAATAACCTAAATAAATTAGCTTCTGATCAATAATCTAACTTTTTCCATTCGCTCAACGTCTTCGAAAAAACAGAAGTTTATCAATATTTCGCAATTTTCACTGTGCAATTCTTCGCTCGTTTTGTTAGAACAAAACGACCCAGAACTCACCTCGTGGAACCTCACCCACAAGCATCCAATTGTTGGGTGTGGTATTTACATTATATTTACAACTATTTACAAATATTTTCCAGAGTAGGATTCTTTGGCTCTCTCTCTCTCTCTCTTTTTTTAATGTGTTTTTTACTTCTCTTTTTTTTTAATATTTCTACACATTTAAAGTCTGATTTTTGGAGAAATGAGGCATAACCGATCTAGACTTCAGAGGTGCTCGGATAGATATAGCCATCTCTAGCTTCATATCCACATACTTTATTCGAGGCCTCTGTCACAAGTTTGACGCACCTCTCCACAGCCTGGGTGTTACAGGGAAACTTTTGTATTTCTCTGATGGGCATAGTGACAGAATTCATGAGTGATTTAGTATCATCTTCACTTAGGTTCCGCAGCCATTGGTGGAGGATACACCACACATAAATTCCAATTAATAATTTCAATGCAATCTGAAGCTTGAAAGTTTATCTTCGGTGGTACGAAATTTCTAACAGTCTACTTGTTTTGGACGGTTTGTTTTGCTTTCAAAATCCTTCTGTAACCGAGCTCCTGAATATGTTCTCTATCATCGACAAGCATTGCCAAAAGAACATTCTCTGGGTGCGCAAAGAACGCATTTCGTTGTATTACTGGATGTACAAAGCTTGAAGTAAATCGTCGGATAAATACCGTGATGTTTGGATTGTTTGAAAAACATGTTTTGGTCCGTCAGTAAAATATTCGCTCTTTTTTATGGCAAATCACGCAGGTATATAAGATTTTCATATGAAGCCAACTTTTTCTTTTAAGTTTTCGGATGGATCTGATGAACTTATATACAACCTAAGGACTCGGTTGGTCGCAGTTAGCCATCTGGAATGGGACAAAAGACCAGGTTCCCGATTTGTCAAGTCTTCTGGACAATGTCCCAAGGTGATTGCACTTGAACTGTCAAACAAATACTGTTGCTCTTTGCTCAACAAATTCCTGTCTATATCAGGCATCGAACAATCTATGGGTTCATAATCGACAACAGAAAGATTTAGGATTAAAAGATTTAGGCCCTGCAGTTTAACCGTCAGTATGTTAGAAAATGTGGCAAAAAGGAAGCTCTTTAAAATGCAGGAGGCATATGCTCCACTGTAGCGGGCGTACATGATTTTCTAGTCGGTGGATGACACGGTTCTTCCATCCAGTGTAGGTTAAAGTGCCATCCCAACCTACTACTTCTAGTTTTTCTAGTGATATTTATAGTTCAGACAAACCAGAAATAATGCTTTGAATTTTTACCATTTGATGAACTCGAGGAAGGAGATATATGTCCAATATAAGTTGATCCAGGTTCCTGGATAAGATAATAGTGTTCTTCTTTCACATTCCTGAGAAATTGTATGGCATTCAATTTTTCGACGAATGCTCAAAGAAAAGACCCCAACTTTTCTCAGGAGGTTCAAACCAGTTCAATCTACTTCAAGTGAGTTCTTGTTCGCTTTGTTCAAGCAAAACGAGCGAAGGACTTGCGCAGTGAAAATTGCGAAATATTGGTAAATTTCTGTTTTTTCTAAGACGTTGCACGAACGGAAAAAATTATATTATTGATCAGAAATATTAATTTATTTAGGTTATTTGAACCATTAATAAAGCATAAAAAACGAAAGCGTGTTTGTGATGTTCTTCCCTTTCAATAACCAAACACGAGATTGTAAAAAAAAAAATATAACAATTTATTTAAAAATGATTCTAACTGCATTGACTCTTGTCTGGAATTTTCGGATTTTGTTCACATGAACGTGTTTTCTTCTTCCATCAGGTAATTTTACTAAATAGGAGTGTGGAGGATAATGTTTAATTATTTCACCGGGACCAGTCCAGCGAGCATATAATTTGTTGTTTGAGTCAGGAATAAGTAGATACACTTGATCTCCAGGTAAGAAACATTTTGATCCAGTCTTTCTATTAAAGTAATCCTCATAAGATTGCTGTTTTCCTTCGGCAAATATTTTCACTTGTTCAGCTGTTTGTTCCATCTTCATTTTTATTTCTTGCAAGTAATCCACTGCAGACTGACTTATGTTTAGGGGTAGGGGGATCTCTACAGACCATGATGATTTTAGCACTGCTAAAGGTCCTCTTGCTTGTCTTCCATACATTAGTTGGAAAGGTGAAACACCAGTGGTACAGTTCGGTACCTCACGGTAAGCGAACAGTAGATATGGGATGTGTCTATCCCAATTCGTCGGATCAGTTCTTATCACGTGATGCAGCATTTGCTTCATAACTTTATTGTATCGTTCTATTAATCCGTTGCTGGCAGGATATCCAGGACAAGAAAATTTAGGACAAGATCCTAACCTCTTGTGAAATTCTTGTGTGAGTGTCGAGATGAAATTGGTTCCTTGATCGCTAGCTATGACATCTGGTATATCGGTCCTCATGAATATTTCTAGCAAAGCATCACAGGTAGATTTCGCTGTCAAACTCTTCAATGGTACTGCTTCAAGCCAGCGAGAATGTTGGTCCATCAGACACAGGATGTATTTATGCTTTCTTGCAGATGAAAGCTCAATTGGACCGATGAGATCGATGTTCACCACTTGGAATGCTAAGTCAGGTCTTGAAACAGGTGCAATAGGTATTCTATCAGAATATTTTTCGGGTCTTCTCAGTTGACACTCCTTACATGTTTTGAAAAATATCTCTACGTCTTGAGAAAGTCCAGGCCAGTAGAATGAATAACAAATTCTCTCTTTCGTTTTTCGTATCCCTATATGTGCTCCAAATATAGACTCGTGAGCTAGCTTTAAAACTTGTTGCCGTTTATTCTTAGGAAGTACCAATTGAGTCACGGTTTGTCCCAATATCTTATCCGTATGATGAAGTAGACCATCAAATAACAAATAATTTCCTTTTTTTTATTTTAGCTGTCGGAACGATTCTTTTAATGATAAACAAGCCCTTTGCTCTGCTCTAAGTTTGGCGGTTTGAGTAGTGACGTCATTAGTGCTTATTTATTCTTTTGATTCTTGTGGTGTGTGCACGTCTCCGATGTGTTCCAGTGGCGCCTCAAAATCGCCAGTTTTTTTTTGTTCCGTTCCAGCATGTAAGCTTAATACTGCTTCGTCGTTGTTTATTCCATTTCCAAATATATCGCATTCGTCATTCGTTGAATTAATCAGCAATTCATAAACTTCCGTTGTTAACAAGCAGGGGACATGCAATTTATCCGTTACCGCTAAAAGAGCATCGACACAGTTGAATAAATTATTTTCACAGTTTTTGTAATAGATGGGAATTCGGAAAACTTTTGCTTCAATTGGTCCGCCGAAAGCCGGAGTTAATAAAATTTTACTTTTTTCTTCATCCTTCAAATTAGGTACAACTGATGAATGAACAATCGAGATTTGAGTTCCAGAGTCAACGATGGATTCTATTTCTTTTGAGTCGATATAAATGTTTATCTTCTTTAAGGGTGTGACGAGATTCTGGATAGATTCGGATTGCAAAAATGAAGAATCGACCTTCGCTACGATAGCTTCTTTGTTTCTATTATCGCTTGCTCTTGAATTCTTGTGGAAATAATTCCTGTCGTTTCGTTTTGTCGGAACATCATTCCTCTTTTGTTTATTAGGACAGTCTCTTGCAAGATGATGAGAACTTCCGCACTCATAGCACTGCTTCCGTTTTGGGAAATTGTCATTCTCCCTTCTGTGGTGAGGTGGAATATATCTATCAGCCGAAAAGGCGAATTCAGGGTGTTTAGCACGGCTAAAGTCGTTTCGGGATTTTTCAAAAGATTTCCGCTTTGCTCCAAAGCATACATCACATTCTTGTGTAAGTTCTTGCGGATTTAACTATTTTTCTCCTTGATGTATCACAATGTGAGAAGCAGTGTCAGTATCCAGTGTTTGAAGTAGTTTGTCCGAAATAATTAATTCCTTCAGAGAATCATAATCTTCAACTTTACGTAATTTGCAGTAATAGTCCCATGCAGAGGTGAGTCTGAAGGCGAAATGGATATGAGTTTCTCCCGAGTTCAGTTTTGATCTTCGGAAATTTTTCAAGCAAGCTTGAGGTATCGGCTCATATTCTTTCAAAATAAAGGATTTTACTTTATCGTAATTTTTTAAATATTCTTTAATGTAAACTAGAACATTCGATGCTTTATCTCCCAGAAGTTTCAACAATATTTCTGCTTGGAATTCTTCAGGAACTTTCTTATGTTTAAAGGCTCGTTCGAGGGAGTCGAAAAATAAATTCCATGCTTCTGTTTTTCTTGGAACTGGAACAGTTAGTGTCTCTACTCCTTTTATTTGTCTATCGAGAGAGATCTCGCCTTCTCCGCTGTTTTGCACATTCGGTGATGGACTTTTACTTCCTAGGTCCTGAGCTACACGAATTCTTGCTAATTCAAGTTCATGTTCTCGTTGTAACCGAAGTCCTTCTTCTTTTCTTCGATTTTCTTCCTCTTTCCTTCGATCCTCTTCTTTCGATCCTCTTCGTTCTTTCGATTTTCAACAGTTGAGGCCAAAATATCTTTAACAAATTCCGCATCTTTCAAGAATTCTTTGCTATTTAACAGTTTATTTTTCAAGTCCACCAGCTTCAAGTTGTCAACTACTGGTTCGCCGATTTCCATCAAAACCGTTACAATATCCTCTTTCTTCACGGATTTAAACATCTTTAGTCCTGATTTCGTTTTCAGTTCTTTCGATTAAGTCCAATCTAATGTTTGCTCTGGTTCTACGAAATAGAGCATGTTGTGATGTTCTTCCCTTCCAATAACCAAGCACGAGATTGTAAAAAAAAATAACAATTTATTTAAAAGATTAAAAAACAGACACGAACGAACATCATTTCATCTGGTGCAGTTCATCGCACCTCAAAAACAAAACAACCTCTTTCAACCGAGGCAAGTATCCGACTGTCAATTTTCTCTATGGCAACCCTTCCACCCAGGGAGGTTAGTCGCCAAGAACTCTCCTAAATTGATCGCCAACAGCGGCCAGATATCACAGTGTTTATTTTAAAAGTTTTAACTTACAGAAAAAAATTACAAAAATATCGTTATTTTTGCAATTCTTCATAAATTTGAAGTGCAATGCGCGAACGGAAGATGTTAACCGATTTTAATTTTTTGTATGCCGTTTTTCTTGTTATGACAATAGTCAACTTTTCCGCACTAAAGCGTTCCCCCTAATATACAGGGTGTCCCTGAATTCATGGGCCAAACTTTAAAGGTAAGTAAAATGCATATGTGGCATCAATGCTATATGACGTTTAGTGAACTATGTTTTGTGACGCACGGCGGAAGAATAAGATTGGCCTGTTATAAATAGCCTGTTGACCTTCCTGCATTCCCTTATACCTCTCTGCTGCTTAGCATGGTGTGTCCGCACTATCTGTTACTCGTGGCACACGTTTAGAATAGTTTTTTACCTCTTGTTATGTTAATAAAGTTTTGTTGAGTTTTAGAACGTTTAATGCTTTCTTCGAGGCCGACACTTTCTACCGGTTTTAGAGGTTAGATGTATATGGCGGCCAGCTGCTGAATGGAATCCTGCACAAGTTAGTTTAGCACCAAAATTAGGCGACCGACGCCAAACATATAAAGAAGCATTTTTTGTATAGCAACATGGGGTCGGAAATAAAAAGTGCAGGTGGAAAAACATGAAATGCTGAGGAAATGAAAAAAAAAGCTCGTTACTTACATAATATTTTTAGAGCAGACGATAAAAAAGTTTAGTGACGTTAATTAAAAAATATATATGAATTTTTGGGAAGAAAAATATTGAATAGTAGAAGTTTATTTAGTTTGCACTATCAAATCGTCTGCAAAACAATTTTATTAAGTTTGAATGGCATTACGCGAGCTGCAAACTATTTTTGCTGTTAGATAATTAGCTTTTGTGAGACTTAACACGGTAGAACGTATCTAATCTTTCTGGTGCTGAAACCACATGGTATTTCGAACAGCAACTGGAATACTGTCAAGTAATTCTGGTAATACCTCTTCCAAAAAGATTAGATACGTTCTGCCGTTAAGTCGATTTGTGAGAAAGTATGGGCCAATAAGTAAATCGTTCACAATACCCGCCCACATATTAACATAAAATCGTTCCTGGAAAGCATACGGACATGTAGCATATGTGTTAGAGGTAGTCAACACATGGGAATTGTGCAAATTAAAAATTCTGTCTCGAATAAAGCTGGCCTCATCTGTGAAAAGTACATTTGCAGAGAAGCTCGGAGTGAATGTACTTTGCTGCAAAAACCAACGACAGAAATGTACGCGCCGAGGATAATCAGCTGCCTTCAGTGCATGCGTTCTCTGTAAGTGGTATGGAAACAATCTTTCCTCGTGTAAAAGTTTCCAAACAGTGCTTTTACTCACGCCAGTAGTTCGTGCAATCGATCTTGTGCCAGTGCTTGGATTATCTTCACACTCTCTCAGAATACGTTGTTCCATTTCTGGATCTCGTACATGTCTCCAGCGACCCGCATCCGGTCTCTTGACATGAAATAAACAGCTCTCGCAAAGCTGGCTGTGTAAACGCGAAAACTTTTGTGATCAGGTATTGTTCTACTGGGGAAGCGTTCATGGTACAACCTTAACTCCTCTCTTCCGTTACAATTCGCAACCCCGTACATAAGATGCATTTCTGCTTTCTCAGAGAAGGTAAATTGCTCCATCACGCAAAAAAAACAGCAAACAGGGCCGATCCTAGGGTGTCGGCCGCCCGTGTGCAAAGGCCTAATGTTCCGCCCCTCTAGAGAATTTTTCATATTTTGACTAATACTTAACATTGACGTTATAAACTCATCTACCTTTGTAAGAGTAAAAAGTAAAACATTAATAAACATGCAAATAAAATTTGAAATGCAAAACTTTATTTTTTGGCCAGTTAATAGGTTATAATAACGACAAAATACTTTTAAAATAACAAACAAACAAAAACATTACCTTTGAAATAAAAATAGACATTTTATAATTAGAAATGCAAAACAGAAAATACTATAATCTAATAAAAAAAAAGTACTAAAGCATAAATCTCATGAAAGGAAAAGTTTATAAATCAGTCCTTCTATAAAGACTACCTAACTATAAAATAACTTTTCTGGCTTTCTGAGAAGCAAATTTGTCAATAATTTCATTGAAATAAACTTTTTCAGAGATTTCGGATTCAATAGAGATGATGGCCAAATCTGAAGGCCTTTCTTATGTCATATTATTTCTCAAGTAATTTTTAATTTACTGGAACTTCTTTCACCTAAAGCCACAGAAACAGGTAAGGTTAAAAAAATTCTAGTTGCTAGAGCAAAATTTAGAAAACAGGGAATGAGATTATTTTTTACTATAATTTCTAATATCTCAATTGGCTGTTTTTTACCTGGAAAAATATCTTTGAATGAAATTATTTCATTAAAGAGCTATATACTGTCTATATCTTTCACGATATTTCCTTCCTCCTGTACCTGTAACTTAATATCTAAGTCCATGCAGGCTTTCATGAGATCAGTATTAGAAAAATTGTGAAAATCATACAGAAAGCTGAATATTGAATGGCACTCAGATAATAAGGTAAATCTTTCATTTACCGAAGAGATCGCGTGATCAAGAATTGCAAAATAGAAAGCAGTCTTGAATTGCTGGAGGGGATTTGAAACTGGTTCATCACTGCCCTCGCAATTAAAAAAACAGACCTTTTTCCTGAGCTTCGAGATGGGAAATTCGGGATCAATACCTAATTCTCTAGCAAGCGTTGTTGCTGAATCGACAAATATTTTAAAATTATCGTCTGATCTTTGGGAAACTAAATATTTTTTAAGATTATCTAAGCCTTCAATGCATTCCGCGATGTTTAATTTAGGATTTTGAAGCATTTTACTCAATACATCAATTCTTGATAATAAATCATGCCAAATTAAAATTGAACACAAAAATTTTAATGTTTCAAGACTTTTAATTATTGACTCAGCACCCATATTTGTTTTCGTGTCTCTGGTGGTATCTTCAATTAAGGCATTTAATGCGGTAATAATGTTGTGAGGATCAGAGGTTCTCCTACCAACACAAGGAGGAACTGGTGTTGGGGGGAACGAGACATCCCTAGGGACGTTGGCGAGGGTGTCAGGGAAAGGTCACCCGGGTTAGGAGTAGAAGGGGGGGGGAGAGGAAAGGAAGAAGGGATTCGACCCACGGAGGCCGGAGCGAACGGACGAAGAGGGGCTCTCTGCTGCTTTTTTCTACTATATTGTAATACTATATTCCTATATAACCTAGAATTCCAAATAAATAGATGAAATATATCTATAAAGTGTTGCCCTCTCCAGTAGATAAAACGAACCACTCACACTTACCAGAGATGTAGAATAGAGGAAAAGGGTAGAGGTGTGATAACCTGGCGCAGACTACCAGGATCTATGGTGGAGAGGGACGCTGGATGCCGATGACCAAAGCGGTGGAATGAGCAATGGACGTGATCGGGCGTCGCGTGATGGAAAGAGATCGAGCCTGAACGGAATTGAATGAACATCGGAAGAGGAATCCTTTTCGCAACCGGGATAATTGTTGGGTCCGTACCAGGAGCGTTGGAAGAAGCGATCGACGTGGTCGGATGCCGAATGATGGAATAGCAGTGCTCCTGGACCGAGGGACGTCCACATCGGAGGATCCTGGATTCAACCTGGTGGTGCGCTTGGTGTGGCAATGGAAAGAAAATGCTCGTTCGAGTGTCGTGCGATGATGTGATACTGATCTGAAGGGGTAACGTCTGATGAGTGATCCAGTGTGCAACCGGAAAGATGTCTGAGGACTGTGCGTCGCAAGCGAGGAAAGAGGGAAGTGATGACCACTGCAGTCAACTCATATTGAAGGATACTAGGGTAAGTACATTCTGAATTGATCCAGTGAGCCATTAAATATGTAATGGCTCACAATAGATGGCACCATGAGCGAACGACAAACGTTGTTGGGAACGCCAGGGGGCCCCGAGGAGGCGTATTTCCATTCTGCGGTACTTTTTTGGCGCGTGCGGGAATTTGGCGAAAAAATCAGCTAGCGTACAATGCCAACTTGTAACTTGACGTCATGCGAATAAATGTAATCAACCGTGACCACTGACCACAAGCGGATGGAGAGAGAACGATCAGCAATGTTAAAAACTTAGAAAATTCAGCAAAATAACATCTTTATTCACATGTAAACAATACAATAGCTTCATGATCGTACTGTCTTATTTTCCTTCCCATTTGGTAACAAGCATTGTAGATTATCTCGGAACTTCTTAAACAGACCGATGTATTTGAAACACCAATTTGTTTTTACTGTGATGAATCTCGCATCTTTTAATATCTAAGCATATAGAAATACAGGGTTTTATATGTTTAAATTGAGAAAAATTTTCATTTTGCTTTACTTGTACCGATTGTTCTCAACTTTTTTCCCTGAACTCTTATTTGAAACAAAGTTTGAGTTAATTTTGTGTATTTTTTTTAAATAAAATTTTTATCTGATTAATTTTAAATCTCAATGACTTGTGTTGTAATCAGATGAATGAATACCATGGAATTCAGGAACATTATTTTGGTTGTATGAAAATGTCCTTTGCTTTTTGTACCATGCAGATATCCAACACATTTTACATTTTTAAACGATTTAACTGTGCATTGCCATGGTTGATTTCTTTGGAATTCAATCAGGAAAAAAGAATCCTATCTGACTATGCTAAGCACCTCTAGTAAATACAAGACATTTAAATTTATTTACTAATTGATGCATGGATGATTTGATACATTAAATCGAGATTTTTTAAAATGTGAAATGCAATAAGTTATAATTACCATTATTTTTAAACTTAGGGTTCAATAATATAATTATGCTTCTTAAAAGTATTGAATTTATTTGTAGATGCTTTTTTTCATCAATCCTTGTCATGGGCACCCATACAGAGGCACTCAAGCCCCCTCCATGGCCATTAGTATTGCCAAATTTGATAAATTTAAAACAATAAAATGGCCAGAAACTTTTTTTAATATAAAATATTGACGATGTAATTGCCTTTATCAAATATCTTTTCACTTAAAAAATAAATTTTAAACAAATCAGAAAGCTTTAATTGTACAATTCCATTGTAACTTCTGCATTGAAAAAATTGCTAACATTTGTGTGGATTTAAAGATAGATTTGAGTTAAAATCTCTTTTGCCCGTAGCATAGGCCTTAGTGACAATGGTCCTATCAAATTATTTTAGAGAAAATTTTATATTAAACTTAAAATTTTCAATGAACTGAAAGTCATGAAAAACATATATATATATATATATATATTTTGCCTACAAAATTGATTATAAACCAGTTTAATAACTTAGTTCAGTCCTATATTTGCTAGCATTTATCGTGAACATTAAGTACCTTCTGATTTATTTCTTCTTATTATAAGTTAGACTAGATGATTTCAGTTTGATTGGCTGTTAGTTGGAACACCAACATATGTATTATGAAGGAGGACAGCACAAATAATAAAAATATGAATTTATTAATTTATTTTATTATGCAAATGTAACAATTTTTTATAAACAAAATTATTTCAGGCATGCTTTCAACAATTGAAGTTTTAGAAAAAGTCTAAATTATGTGGCAAATCACAAAATTTCTTTATTATTTACATGAAATAAAACATCAAATCCATTATTTCAATGAATTTTGTTGGTAAAATTAGTAAAACCTAATTTTCTTTAATTTAACTTATTAAATAGCTATGCAAAATTTATTAGCCAATAATTCTGAAGTGCATTTAGTTATTTTTTAAAAATAAAGAATATATTTGTAGAAAAAATCGAAAAAATGTTTTTGCATTTTTTGATGGCTTATACAGTTAGGAAGTTTGCCTCAAAATATATATTCTAGATATATCCAATTAGTTTTAAAGATATTTGAAGTTTACTGAGTGTTGTCAGTGTCAAAATTTGACAGCATAGAGGAGGGGGCGTGGTTAAATTGAAGAACTCATTTTTTGCCGAGGTGCTTTACAATTTTCTGTGTGTGGCTACAGTTTAGTCGTTCTCGCATTTCACGTGGAAACATTGGTTGCAAATTATTTCAAATTCTATATTGAATCGCTTGTATTCGCAAATTCTATATTGTTTTTGTAAGCAACAGCAGTACTCTGGCACTTATGGTTGCAATATTTAATGTACTGAAAAATACAACCATAGGCCCAGTGGCATAGGAGTGTGGGCTGCCAAAGGTTACAAAAATTTGTAAAATTAAAAAAAATGAGTGTTTTACGACACTTAAAAAAATATATTATAATTAAAATAAGTTTAATAACTTCATCTGACAATTAACTTCAATAAGTGATGATGCGTATTAAAACTTATTAGTTCAGTCAACGAAATGCGATTGAATTCGACGAATCGTATGACTAAGGGAAGCCTCTGAAGTTTGTAGTAGAGGTGTCAACAATCAGAAAATAAGCAGTTATTGGTTAACCCTTTTTTATATCAAGTTACAACTAAGGTTGCTACAACATCTCTTTTAAAAAGGAAGTGTCCAGGCGAGGATTTTTTAACTTAATCCTAAAGCATTTGTTCCTTGTACAAATCACTCTTAATCTGTAGAGTGCATTCTTTTACTACTATACAACTTCAGAAAACAGACTGCCACAGTTAATACAAATCTTAGTCGTAAATTATGATAAACTTTCTAAAGATATCCTGAGCGAGCTTCCATGAGTAAGAAAACTTCTACAAGCTGCCAAAGTTTCAACAAAAAATTCTCTGGAATGGTCTTTAAGATTTTTGGAGTTTGTTTTTGAATATGAACTTTCAGATTCTGTACCAAATCTAACTCTAGCTACAATGAGTAAAGCTCGGCTCTGCATTACCTATTAACTCTACAGAAGATTATATAGTTGTGGCATTCTGTTTATGCATTATGCTTGTCAGATAACCCTAACTAGCCATACAATTAAACCATTTTAACTGATTTATTTGCACACTGAATAATGCTGATACTTGGTATAAACATGACTGCATTTTAGTCAAATATATACAAGGAAAAAATTTAATGTTGCATTTAGTGACTAACAGCACATGCATCAATCCCAAGGGGGGACAATTTAAACATGCTGTTAAAAAGAAATACACGACTAATAAAATAAGGTAGTAAAGCAAAAAATACTTTTTATTATCAAGTAATAAATTATCTCATTTCCAGTAGTCTAACACACAGCATGCATTTTATATTGAAGTGTTTTTCTTCCATAATAACATAGTTCAACATTTTCATAAAAACAGGCTTTAATAGCCTTGCAGCTATGCAACCATCTCCAATCTGTTTGTGCCACGTGGAAATGGCAGAGAAGTAGCACAGATGAGGGATAAATTTCTACTAAGGCTTTTATTCCCGTTTTTGAATCATCAGTCATAAAGAGATGGCGTCTGAAAATTAAAAGGAGACAGTTGATGAATTTCAATTTTACCAAAAATAAATAATATCCAATTATCAGTGTAAAAATCAAACAATATATTTCCTGGTCAAACAATCTACATCTTTATCAGCAAGTTTTCTGATTTATGGAAAAATACTAAAATAATATACATATTTAGACATCCATTTCATATTAATACATTTATTCTATTCTAAGCTAAAATATGATGCATTTAATTGCACAATTGAAGGGGCAAGTGTATCACCTTTATCCACTTGCCCCTTCAATTAAGATGTAGTGTATTGAGTAAAAATAAATGGTTGAACACATACACTGTAAAAATAAAATCTCCAAGACTATAAGTGTCCATTTTCTTAATAACAAGTGTTTTATTGTTTAAAGATACATTTCCAGTCATCCATTTGCCCTTCATTTATTCAGATTTCCTGTTTCAGATTTGTACAAAATTTCAAACTGGGTTGAATCTTAGAAATCACTTGTTTAACTAATTCATAATTTTTTAGTCGTGAAATATTTACATTTAATTTTTAATAAAAAGTTGTGTAAGTTCTTAACTGTACACTTAACTGATTTCATTCAAAATTTAGAATGTTTACATTCAGGCTTTGTTTATATTTAGACAGTGAATTCTTAGTCCTCTGAAGTACTTTTTTAATATAATAAATGAAATTACGTTTAAAGTAGTGTTATATCTTGATATCAAAACTACATTTAAATGTCCACACTAGAAAATGTTTCTAGTCTTTGTTTACATTTAGATTGAGGTATCTTTTCTAAACTTCAGATGGCTTCATTGATATTTATGATACAACAATTATCATTTCTTGAGAAAGCTGTACAAATGAATGTTAACAATTAGATTTGAGAATGTCTCCCTTCACAGGTTTTGTTTACATTTATAATAGTTTATACAAGTTCTTGTAATGTTAAATGATAGTGTAACTGCTAACCTGTGATAAATTATTTTACAAAGAAATTTAAAAAATGTCTATTACATAGATTACTTTAAATGATTTTGCCATGTTCACAAAAGATGCAGTTAATATTCTATAGTTAGCTTTGTGGCTATTCTCCATCTGGTGGGGACTCTAGTAATAACTTCTATGCTTGGGTAAGGTTGTGTAAAATTGAGAAATATAAATAATTCCTTGCACTCTTAAGGGTTCACAAACCACCCATTGGAAACTCACCATGCTATGGTAAGATTGTATGCAGTTCTTTATTTTTTTTTTATCAAAGCCTTTGCAGGCAGTCCAACATTGTGAAAAGGAGAATATTAAGGTTTTTTAAGACTATCATTAATCGTTACCTTAATTAAATACTCCAAGTAATGTAATAAATATTTTCTTTAAATAGATATTCCCATTAATTCAATGCTGCTGGCCTTGAATATGTATCAACTTTGGGTGTTAAGCCTTAACCTATCTGCTTAAGTAATTTTTTACACAAGTTTCTAATTGAAAAAAAAAGGAAAGGAAATGTATCTTACCTCTCTATTTTCAAAGCACAAAGTAAATTATATTTTTAGTAGAGAAAATGCAGTTAAGTAACTTTGGTTGTTTGATTTTCATGGGTAACTACAGCAATTGGAACAGCTCCTACTTTTGTTGCTGTCAAAAGTATTGAGTGAGGAACCTGTACTTTCACAGCCGGCAGTAGAATCCACAAAAATGATTTCTGAGGAACACTGAAGCTTGCGTGCTCTTTTCATTACAGCCATAACTATAAGCACAGCACATGTCCCATCAAGAGTCCGAACCACAGTAGCCCTAGAATGTTTTCAGTGTATTAGTTCAAGTAAGCAATTTTAAAATGAATCCTAAATCATTTACTTTTGAATATTTTCTTAAAGTTAGTAAATACTTTTTTCTTCATACAGTTTTAATTTTTTCAAAAGAGTCTGTTGAAAGACCCAAATTGATAACTCGCCATGACTCATAAAAGTGTAAAATTTGCTGTCGAGTGGTATTTTTTGCTGAATTTGAAATCTTCCACAAAGTTGTCATTGGCTAAAATCTTCCACAAAGTTGTCACTGGCTAAAAGTAAATCTACATGAAACCGCTTGCCTGCCATTGGAGTCAACCCATAATTAAAGTAGTCAAAAAACTGTAGTTTGATCTAAATATTAAAATAAACATTTAATATAGTTGCATTAAGAATATACAAATATTTTTTTTATCAAAATATATATTACTCGACATTTTTTAATAATAATCTGTCGTAAAAATTGAAGCATTTTCTTATAAAAATTTAATTTTAAGGTGAAAAACTGCATAATAAAAATAACATGCTTTAAATATGGTTCTATTTTTTATTGCATTTCTATCAGTGTATCTATCATTTATGTATGTTGATGAATAAATTCACCATATGCTAAAGTATTCAATAATTGAAGCACAAAACCAGTGCAGCATTTAGACAGGTGTTATGCAGAGTTGCAGAATCTTGTGAATATAGTTCAGGGAAAAATGGGAAGTCACTAAACTCTAGGTTCGGCAGTGTGTGGGGATCGACTCAACACCCACAAATCTTTCTTAATGGTTTTGAATGCTGAAATATTTTTTTAATTAATGTTATTTAAGTGAAGCGAATTAACAAAATGTTATCATTGTTTTTAAGTTTGATACAATAGTTTAAGGAGCATAAATTTACCAGTCTTAATATGGAAATCATAGTCTTATTTCAACATTGCTACTTTCCGAAAACACTACGAAACACGTGAATATTGTGTCCAAGTCTAATTAATAGAAGACCCAAGAGGTTCTACAAAGTCAAATGCACAAAATAGAAAAGGATGAGTTTTTGATATTTAAATTAAACATGTATAGATTAAATTATTACACCAAAGCTGGCTAATCTTTGGAGTCAAAACCACAACCAGTGCCGTAAAGAATTTGGGGGTTAAGAATGAAAATTAAACACGTACAACATGCAAAGTGGTATTAAAACAAACTATCTAGAGCATTTCATGGCTTGTAAAGAAATAGCATTAGGAACATCATACACGAGTATAAAGTTCACAACATTACATAAATAAGTTCTTGTAAAAGCAATAAACGAAATGTTGCAAATGATTCAATAACACTATGAGGCGAGTTTTAAATTCGTCAACGAGCACTTCATTAAAACAATATCTACAAATTTATCACAATAAATTAAACTCTAATGCTATACTCACCACGAATTTCCGCACCGAAGCACGACGTTCAGAACGACCTGCTGTACTTTTCTGATGGGTTACTGCAAACATTGCACTCATCTGGGTTGCAACATCTATCTCTTCAGTCAAAGTGTCGCCAAATTCCCGTACGCGCCAAAAAAGTACCGCAGAATGGAATTACGCCCCGAGGAGAAAGAACCAGACCCTTTCGACCAACGGAGCGAGACGTTCGCCTCGACGCTTTCTTCCCCGTTCTCTCTCGACATCGAGAAAAGCGACTTCATCGAGAAATCCTTGTACCAGTATTAATAGATTTAGTCAACAAATAAAGTTATATTTAGTTAGGATTGTGTGTTCCTATAAGTATCCCGACCATCGGATCAGTGGTGACCCTTGTGAAAATTCGATGGAATCCGATAGAAGTCTTGGGCTTACGACATTATCGTGAAAGAAACATGACCGAGGTTCAGAAACAAGTGCTCTAGCTTCAACCAGACGTCGGCAAGCAATTCAGGGAATGAAGGTTAGTGCCAAAATTTTGATGCTTTAATTCGCGGAGAGAGACTTTAATTTTCCTCTATAGTGTGTATTTTTTCTTCCATTGTGTAAAGTGCCTTTAAAATGACCGATACGGGAGAAAATACCGGCTCAGGCCAAGTTAACAAAATCGGTTTAAAGCTTCCACCTTTTTGGAGGCACAATATTCAACTTTGGTTCTTTCAGGTGGAAGCCGCGTTTAAACTTTCGAACATCACTGTAGATGATACGAAGTACACTAATTTGTTAGCTTCGGTCGATTCAGAGACGCTTAATTACGTTAGCGACTTAATTTTCAAACCTCCAAAAGAAAATAAATACGAGGCCGTAAAAAATCGACTGATTGCGGAATTTGCGGACTCGGAAGCAAAGAAAACAAAAAAAACTGTTAGGAGAATGGCAGCTTGGAGATAGCAAACCTTCTTTTCTCCTTCGACAAATGCAGGAACTGGCAGGGGAGAATGTAACTGATGAATTCCTTAAAAACTTATGGTTACAAAAGCTACCTGCAAATATTCAAGCAGTTTTGTATGCGTCTAAAGACGATCTTCCTCAATTAGCCGTACTGGCAGACAGGATTTCTGATATCGCGGACAACTCCAACGTATATTCCGCATCTTTGCCTGCATCTTCCGTCAGTCAGCCAACACTGTCTGAGTTGCAAAATCAAATAGCTCAGCTATCGCTTAAGTTTGACAGAATGTCGCGTGATCAGCAGCGGTCCGTCGCGCGAGGCAGATATGGAGATAATTCTCGTAATCGCGCACGCCAAAATGGACACCCTACTCCAAATTCTAGTTCAAATGAGAACTACTGTTACTATCATAACCGTTTTGGAGATTCTGCGCGTAAGTGTAGACAACCATGTGCCTTTAATCAGCCGGGAAACGCGTAAGCGCTACCACTCAAAATTTGGGTGGTAGCGAAGCTGAAATCGCAGGAATTAGTTATAGACTAAGTGTTTTTGACAGAGCTACTAATTGCCAATTCCTCATCGACACAGGTAGCGATGTCTGTTGCATTCCTGCTAAAGGAAACCACCTTATATGTACCCCCGAGTCCCTAGAATTATGCGCAGCAAACAAATCCAAAATTAAAACATACGGTACTAAATTGTTAACTTTGAACCTTGGTCTAAAACGTTGTTTTAAGTGGAGATTTATAATAGCCGAAGTGTCCTCGCCAATTATAGGGGCTGACTTTTTACAACACTTTGGCCTTTTGGTAGACCTCAAGCGACGGAAACTTATTGACTCAGTTACACAAGCGTGTGCTTTAGGGAGTACGAGTTCAAGTCAGCAGGCGGCTATTAAAGTAATTGATGGTAGCTCGCGATTTCATGCCCTGCTACGAAATTACCCTGAACTTATTAGTCCGGCACCTAAATTCAAAGAAACCAAACATGAAACGGTTCATCATATTCAAACGATAGCCCCCCCCCCCCCGTTCATAGCAAGCCGAGGAGATCGCGCCCCGCGGTTTTAGAGCAGGTTAAAAAAGAATTTGAGTTTATGGTTGAAAACGGCATATGTCGTCCCTCTAAAAGTTGTTGGTCATCACCATTACATTACTTAGTGTCCAAGGCCTCCGGCGGCATTAGGCCTGTAGGTGATTACAGGAAATTAAATTCTAAGACCATACCCGATAGATACCCAATTCCACACGTTCAGGATTTTTCGTCCTCCCCCCCCCCCTATACCGAAAAAACATTTTCTCAAAGCTCGACATTTTCCGCGCATATCATGCCATACCAGTAAATGCAGAGGACATACCGAAAACGGCTATAACCACCCCATTCGGTCTATTTGAATTTCCATTTTTAAATTTTGGACTGTGCAACACAGCACAAACACTTCAGAGATTTATAAACGAAATTTTGGGAGATTTGACATTTTGTTTTTCATGCATCGACGATATTCTAGTGTTTTCTGAAAATGCAAACGAACACGAAGAACATTTAAAAATGGTATTTGACAGGCTAAATGCATACGGCATTGCTCTAAACGGATCAAAATGCGAGTTAGGGGTAGAAGAATTGACCTTTCTGGGCCACGTTGTTTCGAAAGATGGTATAAGGCCGTTACCCGAGAAGGTACAGGTAATACTTGCTTACCCAGAACTCGAGACAATTAAAGACTTACGTCGCTTTTTAGGCCTAATAAATTTTTACCGTCGTTTTATCCTCCGCGCAGCCGACAAACAAGCGGTCCTGAACGATTTTTTGAGGGACTCGAAGAAAAACGATTTACGCCGAATAGCATGGGATGAAAGAAGTAGGCAGGCATTCCGCGATTGCAAACAACAATTGGCGGAAGCTGCCCTTCTTTCTCACCCTTCGCCTGCGGCACAGTTAGTCCTTTCTGTCGACGCATCTGATTTCGCTATAGGAGGGGCACTAAATCAGGTACGAGAAACCCAAGTCGAACCGCTCGGTTTCTTTTCGCGAAAATTGTCAGCGACAGAACAGCGTTACAGCGCGTACGATCGAGAATTGTTAGCCGTATTTGCCTCAATAAAACATTTTCAATTTATGGTGGAAGGTCGCCAATTTCGGGTATTAACGGAAGTCTGAAAAGGCTTCACCGCGTCAAAATCGTCAACTCGACTACATTTTCCAATTTACGACCGACATACGGTATATTAAGGGTACCGACAATGTAGTAGCCGACTCTCTCTCTCTCTCGAATTGCATCTATTGGTATTCCTTCTTCCATTGAATACACAGAAATTGCGATATCCCAGGAAGCTGATGAGGAATTACGCTCCCTACTCGACAGCAACTCATCATTAATATTTAAAAAAAAATAGCCTTACCAAACTGTGATACAGACATTTATTGTGACTTCTCTACCGGTAAAGTCCGGCCGTACATACCAAAATCCCACCGGTTCTCGACATTCCAAGCAGTGCATAACCTGTCTCATCCGGGAATTAACGTAGCAAAAAGACTCTTGAGCGATCGGTTTGTGTGGCCCTCCATGCAAAAGGACTGTAGCACATGGAGTCGGGCCTGCATTCCGTGTCAAAGATCGAAAGTCTACCGGCACACATCAAGTCCGCTAGGGTCCTTTTCAATGGCCAACGAGAGATTTGAGCATATACATCTAGACTTGGTCGGCCCACTCCCGCTGTCACAGGGATTTACCTAGGCATTGACGATGGTAGATAGGGACACTCGTTGGCCCGAAATAGTCCCTGTGGCAGACATAACGGCAGAGACGGTGGCCCGTGCTTTTGTCTTCGGTTGGATTTCGCGTTTTGGCATACCCCGAAGAGTAACCACCGATCGTGGACGACAGTTCGAGGCAACACTTTTCCAGGAACTAGTGAAACTTCTGGGAATAGTAAAACTACGAACCACCTCATATAATCCCAAAGCAAATGGGATGGTTGAGAGGTTACATCGTCCTTTGAAAGCTACACTCAGGTGCCAGTTAAACGACCGCTGGGTAGATGCTCTTCCAACCATACTCTTAGGTTTACGCTCAGTATTCAAAGAGTAACTCAACGCTACTTGCGCGGAAATGGTTTATGGAACACCTCTTCGGCTGCCAGGCGAATTTCTCTTTCCCACTACAGCACCTGCTGTGGAGCAAGCGGTTTTTGTGAGGACTCTACAAAAAGAGATGCACCGTTTCTCACCTGTAGAAACGGCAAAGCGGCCGCAAAAGAACATTTTTGTTCATCCCGACTTGAGCAAGTGCTCTCATGTTTTCGTGCGATGCGATGCAGTACGGAAACCGTTGCAGCCAGTATATGACGGTCCGTACAAGGTCATTGCTCGGCAGCAAAAGTATCTTACCCTCTCCATTAAAGGGAAAGACAATGTGGTGTCAATCGACAGATTGAAGCCTGCGTTTCTTCTGAACGAGGAAATTCCCTCCCAGGGGGACACGCCCTACGAGCAGCATCCCCGTATTACCCGCTACGGACTGAGAGTACATCGCCCTAAAAGACTATCGTGTGTTGCCCCACTGGAGGGGGAGTTCTGTAATGGCTCACAATAGATGGCACCATGAGCGAACGACAAACGTTGTTGGGAACGCCAGGGGGCCCCGAGGAGAAAGAACCAGACCCTTTCGACCAACGGAGCGAGACGTTCGCCTCGACGCTTTCTTCCCCGTTCTCTCTCGACATCGAGAAAAGCGACTTCATCGAGAAATCCTTGTACCAGTATTAATAGATTTAGTCAACAAATAAAGTTATATTTAGTTAGGATTGTGTGTTCCTATAAGTATCCCGACCATCGGATCAAATACGCAGGGGGGATAACACATATGTGAATGAGAAGCAGTGTTGTGATGATTATTTTATATTTGTGCTATGATGTGTATTTATTTTGATGGGGCTATGGATAGTAGGATTTACTGTGTAATGAACATCAGCTAAGGATTAGTTTTTAGGAATTATTGTGGGCAAATATAAAAGTGCAAGATTATGCAGATGTATTTAATATAATTAGTTAGTTATTGAAAGTGTTTGAATATTTAATAGAGTAACTAAGGGAATTATATAGAACATCAAAGTGCATATTTGAAAAATATTTGTGTATTTGCTTGAGTTATTATTGAAGCTGGTAGTTATTGGTAAAATTGATTGTGTTTAAACGGGGATCACCATGGCATTTCTTGGGAGAGCTAGGATGGAGGATATGAGATATTTGGCAATCGAATTAGGGGAGGAGGCACCGCCGAATGCAAAAGTCGCGGATTTAAGGAAAATAATTCTAGGATCACAATCATACGAGGAAGAATTTGTAAAGGTTTGGGTAACAGATATTATTAATGAAAGAGATAAAAGAGAGGCTGAAAGTGATTGGAGAGATGCTGAAAGGGATTGGATAGAAGCTGAAAGGGAGTGGAAATTTAGGCGGATGGGGTGGCTCAGAAAAATGCGAGAAAGGAATTTGGAGGAGGAGAGGAGCGAGTGAAAGGAGCTTGGACAGAGGCCGAAAACAGGTATAAAGCTGCTCGGGAAAAGGCTGATGACAGATTGTCAGTTTATGAAATGAAATTGAGAGGGTTAGAAAGGCCGGAGAAAGGTGTAGAAAGAAGGGAAGGAGGTGAAATTGAAAATGCAATTTCTAGGGAAGATAAGGGAAGGAGCGATCTCGCTCAGGAAGAGAGGAAGCGGCAGGAAAATGGAACTGACCCTTCCTCAACCGATGTTAAGAAGTCAGCGGAAACTTCGCAGGACGAAGAACGGGGAAAAGAACTCGTGGGCGAAGAAATGGGGAGAAACTCTCTCGCGGCCCAGGGGGAGGTGGCTGAAGGTCACAAAAAGACACAGGACGAGGTGGATGACCCAACGGATTCATCGGGAAGGGGCCAACCGGACATTCCTAGTGAAGGTATTACTCCCAAGGAGGGGAGAGTCCCAGATGTGGTCCCGTGAATGGGAAAAGGCGAAGGTCTCGGAAATGGGGTGGAAACCAGAGTGATATGTTGCCCAGGGGATTCGGGGACACTACGAGGGGTAAGGAGCACGGGCTTGAAATGGAGATGAAAAGTTTGTGTCTCGGAATGAATGGGAAGTCGGGTGAAAAGGAGTACGTCTCTGAAACTTCGAAGTTGCATAAAGGGAAACATGAAGGGAAGATTTTATCCAAAACTTTCTTGGACACAGGTGTTAAGCGATGCGAGGTAGAGACGGATGTTCGGAATCACCGAGAGATCGGTATACGGACAAAGATTCGTAAACGAATAGCTCTCGTGAATCGCAGACCAGAGAAGATAGGAGTAGCTTCGGAGACTTTGACGGGTAACCAGGCGGTGGTAGCGAAGACACGAAGAAGTGTAATTAGACCAGGTGGGAGGAAAGGTATAAAGAGGAATGGCAGAGGAGAAGTGAGGTTAGCTATGCGGGTAAATCAAAATTTACACGGGAGTTCAGTGCGAGTAGGGGTGGCGCGAAAGTCCTTGGAATACCCTCAATCTAAAATGTGAGGGGTTACTTTTTTTTTGGGAGAAGGGTAACAAGTCATATCATTTGATCGGTACCCAAGAAAGGGGATGGAATAGGCGACTGTCATTCCTGTGGTGGCATTATCGTAAAAAAAAGTGCATTTATCAGTTTTTGGCTTTAGACTTCATGAAAATTGATCGGTTTGCTAAAGGCGATCCTTAGGGGCCTGTACCACTGATTACGGAATAAATGAATGTTTGAAATGAGGATTATGCTGTATATAATTAATTTCTCCATTTGTGTAAGTTCCTGTGTTTGTGTTACTTGGTCATTTTAATTATCGTACGCATAAGTGAGATTCCTGTAAATGAGGATCTCGTAGAAGACTGGCAATATTTATGCTTTATGAAATGAATATTTAAAAGTGTTGACCGTTAATGAAATTATATTGTCAGGAATTGATAAGATTGTTAAGTGCTTACCACTGATGAAATTGTACTGTAGGGAAGTTAAGATTTTCTTAAAGTTGTGATGTACAGTAGTTATTCTTATTACGTTAAAGTTGTGATGTATAGTAGTTATTCTTATTACATTAATATCCTGAGGTACAGTAGTTATGCTAAATAAGTTAGTGTTATAAGGTGCAGTACAATTTTCTTTTAAAAATATTGTTGTGATGTGTAGTATTTTTACTCTTACCTACGGTTATTATTGTGTACCGAATTTATATTGGGTTTGAAGGAAGTAATTTGGTATAATTTGGTAAGAGTGTTTATGTTGATAGTAGATTTTTGTATATATTCCTTTCCCCTAGTTCTATTTGGTGTATTGATTAGTGTCGATAGAACCTAGTTTGTAAACTCATGCATGAGAGTATTGTTGAGGCATGTTTGCCAACTAGGGACACAAACAATCATGCACAGACTCCGATTTGGCTCGGTGGTGACGATTGGAAGGGCACCAGTATACCTGCCACCTATAATTTAAGGTTCTTAATTGTAAGACCAAGGGGTCTGACAATTTAAAACCGGTGGGGAGGTGTGAGGATTAGAGGTTTACGTTGATAGTAGATTTTTGTATATATTCCTTTCCCCTGTTGTTGTTGTTGTTTCTTATGCCTACACTGGCAGACCAGAGTAGTGCCAGGCCCGTCGAAGACGGCAAGAGGCGAGGGGGGTGCGCCTTCCATGTTATTGAGTCCCATTGGGAGGAAGTCCGACTTTGCTCGACATACATGACACATCCGTTTTACAGGAAGGTCCCTTTCATACATCCCTTCACTCACACATATCGTAATTTAGATCCCAATCAGAGGCCGATAACCCCCTGATCAGGTACCCCCAGAGGTATTGATTTGGTATGGGAACATGGGTCCTTTCCCCTAGTTCTATTTGGTGTATTTGATTAGTGTCGATAGAACCTAGTTTGTAAACTCATGTATGAGAGTATTGTTGAGGCATGTTTGCCAACTAGGGACACAAACAATCATGCACAGACTCCTATTTGGCTCGGTGGTGACGATTGGAAGGGCACCAGTATACCTGCCACCTTTAATTTAAGGTTCTTAATTGTAAGACCAAGGGGGTCTGACATTTTTAAACCGGTGGGGAGGTGTGAGGATCAGAGGTTTACGTTGATAGTAGATTTTTGTATATATTCCTTTCCCCTAGTTCTATTTGGTGTATTGATTAGTGTCGATAGAACCTAGTTTGTAAACTCATGCATGAGAGTATTGTTGAGACATGTTTGCCAACTAGGGACACAAACAATCATGCACAGACTCCGATTTGGCTCGGTGGTGACGATTGGAAGGGCACCAGTATACCTGCCACCTTTAATTTAAGGTTCTTAATTGTAAGAACAAGGGGTCTGACAATTTTAAACCGGTGGGGAGGTGTGAGGATCAGAGGTTTATGTTGATAGTAGATTTTTGTATATATTCCTTTCCCCTAGTTCTATTTTGTGTATTGATTAGTGTCGATAGAACCTAGTTTGTAAACTCATGCATGAGAGTATTGTTGAGGCATGTTTGCCAACTAGGGACACAAACAATCATGCACAGACTCCGATTTGGCTCGGTGGTGACGATTGGAAGGGCACCAGTATACCTGCCACCTTTAATTTAAGGTTCTTAATTGTAAGACCAAGGGGTCTGACAATTTTAAACCGGTGGGGAGGTGTGAGGATCAGAAATTCTCCGGCCAACACAAGGAGGAACTGGTGTTGGGGGGAACGAGACTTCCCTAGGGACGTTGGCGGTGGTATCAGGGAAAGGTCACCCGGGTTAGTAGTAGAAGGGGGGGGGAGCGGAAAGGAAGAAGGGATTCGACCCACGGAGGCCGGAGCGAACGGACGAAGAGGGGCTCTCTGCTGCTTTTTTCTACTATATTGTAATACTATATTCCTATATAACCTAGAATTCCAAATAAATAGATGAAATATATCTATAAAGTGTTGCCCTCTCCAGTAGATAAAATGAACCACTCACACTCACCAGAGATTTAGATTAGAGGAAAAGGGTAGTGTGACAAATGTTTTAGAGGTCTAATAGCATTGATGCGACTTTCCCACCTAGTCTTACTTAACGGTTTCAAAGTTAGACTTTTCTCGTTTTTTTGTAGTAAATCTCATCGATATGGGGACGCAGAAAAGTAATTATATACCTCTTGTACCATATCAAAAAACCAGAAATTTCGCCACTGGAGCTGGCAGCGTCTTTAACGACGAGATTTAATGTATGAGCCGCATACGGCACGTATAATGCTCTAGGATTGATATTGAGAATCCGTTTATGAAGCCCTATATTTCCCCCCTTCATGTTCGATACAATGTCGTAGCCCTGACCCCGTATATCTTTAACTTCGAGCTGCAGACTATGTAATAGCTTCTCTAATAGAAAATTGCACAGACCTTCTCCAGTATATATATAGTATTGGTTACTGGAAAAAATCCTAGAAAAAATTCTAAAATATCTACCTTACCATCAGTAGTGTTCACACATCTAATTACAAACGTATTTGTTCTGTGTGGCTAATATCTGGTGTAGAGTCGAGAACTACAGTGTAATATTTGGCTTTTTTTACAATGCGTGTTATCTCATTACGAATAGATTCGGCTAAAATATTAATTATTTCATTTTGAAAATGCTACGTTAAGTAGTGTGGAATACGTGTTTTGTTATCTTTGTATTTACTGACATTATTAAGGTGTTCTGAAATAACTGGATCAAATTTGGCCAACATCTCTACTGCCTTTAAAAAGTTACCAGTATCTCTATGATACAACTTCGTACTAGTTCCTCTGAATGCCAAATTTTGACTGGCTAAAAATTGTACTGCAGCAATTATTCTTTCAATGATGGCGCGCCATCGCTTTTTCTCTCGATTGTGAACATTTTGTTGTTCCGCGTCACTAGTACAATTTTTTTCCAGCCTCGTCTTTTTTTCGCACCACAAAAATATGCCCTTTGGTTATTTTTTAGATAAGAATTTAAAATTTCGTATCCTTTTCTATGCCGTATTGCCGGCTCTGACACGAATTTTGCTATCAAATAAAGATTGCGTGTAAAGAGTAGACATTAATGGACAATGGACCAACACACTGTGCACTAAAATCCTATTTTTCTTAAACTATGCTATGCTATCGGGAAATCGGGACTTATTTTGATTTTTTAATAACTATTTAAAATTCAGCATATTTTTTCGACTTATTATAAGTTTCAAAAAATTGTGCTTGATTGATTGAACTATATGCGGCCTGCGGCCGCCCCTTGTTTTGGTCGCCCGCGTGCGGTTCACGCGCTGAACACCTGCTAGGATCGGACCTGACAGCAAATAATCTTTTCCAACAGCAAAGATTCTAACAGAAAGCTAATACTCTAACAGCAAAGAATCGTTTGCTGCGTAATGCCATTCAAACTCAATAAAATTGTTTTGCAGACGATTTGATGATGCAAACTAAATAAACTTCTACTATTCAATATTTTTCTTCCCAAAATTACATATTTTTTAAGCTACGTCACTAAGCGGTTCTATCGTCTGCTGTAAAAATATTATGTAAATAAGGAGCTTTTTTTCATTTCCTCAGTATTTCTTGTTTTCCTACCTGCACTTTTCATTTCCAACCCCATGTTGCTATACAAAAAATGCTTCGTTATATGTATTCTACTTACCCTTCAAGTTTGGCCCATGAATTCAGAGACACCCTGTATATATACTGCTGTTTGTAAAAAATGCAACACCATGAAGGAGTCATCTGAATAAAATGAAATTTAACACACAAACGGCTTGTATTAGTACAAATAAATGAATAAATTTTCAAAGCAAAAAAAAATATTAAGTGTCCGTAATCAGTATTTGGTGTAGCCACCAAGCGCTGCAAATAAGTGTTGCTATACGACGTGGCATGGAGTGAAACAGATGTTGAATGTCTGCTTGTGGAAGAGAATTCCATATTCTTTGTATGCGCACCCAAAGTTCGTCTTTTGAAGCTGTAGGACACGGATCACGAGCGAGACGCCGACCAACCAAATCCCACACGAGCTCAATAGGCGATATATCCGGCGAATAAGCAGGTCAAGGAAGAAGTTGCATGCGTTGGGCTGAAAAGAAGTCTCGAACATTCCTTGCGACATGTGGGCGTGCATTATCCTGTTGAAAGATAGCTCCAGGGATGCCTTGAAGGAAGGGAACGACTTCGGGCTCTGGCACTTCACGGCCGTACCTGTTGCTATTCAGATTACCCTCAATTCGTAGCAGCTGAGATCGTCCATAATACGAAATCGCACCCTATAACTCCGGATGTTCGGCCACTATGACGTTCGATAACGCACTATGGAAGGCAGCGTTCACCGGCATAGCGTCTAACACTAATGCGGCCATCATGGTTCCACAAATCAAAGTGGGATTCGTCAGAAAAGACAACTTGTTGCCAATCAGCCCGCCAGGCTCTGTGCCCAAGAGCCCATTGCAGACGCAGCCGTCGATGGTTTGGCGTGAGGGGGATCTTGTATAAAGGAATTCTTGCACGCAGTCCACGGTGCAGAAGACGTCGGCGAATTGACGAAGCCGACATTAGTACACCTGTAGCAGTAGACCAAAGTGCTGCCAACTGCCTGGAGGAAGCTGTACAGTCCTTCACCGCCATGTGGATCAGATGTCTATCAGCGCGCGCTGACGTCACCTTCAGTCGTCCACTCCCAGATTTTTGAGTTGTCCTGTACTCGTCGGTCCACTGCTTCCAAACTAGCATCAATGTGGAACTGTTCCGCTGCACACGAGCTGCTATTGCGCGATAGGAAAATCCTCCTTCACGAAGGTCGATGATTCTCCATCGTTCAAACTCCGTCACTTGTTGAAATTTCAAACTATTTAGTCGTGGAACCATACTTAAGTCTCACTAAACGTTCGCCACTAAAAAATAACCATGCACTATTTTCAACGTCACGCAGCAGCTCTCTATTTATACGCTTTTAGCATCAGTTCAGAGGGCACTGCTCACACCACGCATGCGTGGTAGCTCTGAAACTTTACTACTTTGAATAACATCCTATAATTGACGTTTGCTGCAAATATCATTTCATTCGGAGGATTCCTTCATGATGCTGCATTTTTTACAAACAGCAGTGTATATATATATATATATATAAGGATGTACATAATAGAACATTTTCTTCTGTACAAATGGACACGATCCACACTATTTCCAAAAGGGAAACCATTTAAACATTTGGGAAATCGTTCTAAAATTATCTTTGCAAAAAAAAAGTAAGCTTTAATTTTAGTTTTTGCCAGGTTTTTGGTCTTTCAATGCCCACGTTGTTTTCCATACCTACTTCTGTTTTCCCGCCTTGATTAAAATCTTAATATCTCTTCAAGTAATTAACAGAGAAAAAAATCATACATGTTTTGGAAAGTCAAATAAATACTCTGTCCAATAAAATCGAAAACCTTTTGGGAATTTTTTGTCAAAAATGAGATTTTTAACGTGTTTGGATACCTTAATTGCTACTTCTGTAATCTCTTTGGGTTCACGATGGGAATTACAAAAATAGAAGTCTCCTCAAAGTAATTTATTCTTTAACCCGGCGTTAGTCGCGCCACTTTTTGTAACGTGAGTAGGCGCGCCGGTCTTTTCGACCGAACAATTTTTTATAGCAGATAGAAACTGTTTCTGGAATAACCAAACACTTTTATGGATACATATCAATAAAAAGTATTTTAAAAGTTATTTTTAAACATAAATCGCGATGGCAATCAATTGGCAAATGCATAAATTCTAGAAATTAATTTAAAAGTATGAGAAGATAATGTAAACAAATAAACATGTTTTTAAATAAAATTAAACAATTAAAAATTTTTTAATAATTAGTAATGAATTATATATAATAACAAATATTTAATTATTATGATTAAGAAAAAAATGAATTTATATTTGTGAATTTATAAATATTTTTTACTCTATTTCCAATTCTGCTCTGTCAATTTGAGAACATTCAGTACAAGCTGTTTGTGCATGTTCCCTGCAAATATATTTGCAACAATCGTGACATGTTTGTTGACGACCATCTCACGGGTGTAAGAATCATAGCAATTGCGCATGCGTATGGAGTTGGAAATTTTTAACTCCATGTTTGGTTCTGGTGAAAGGTATGCCAAATTTGGCAATTTATCGCTTACAATACGAGGATTTTTTGAGTTTGCTGTCAGATGTTAAAGTAATAAGTACGGCCAGTTTAGAATCCTATTTTTATAGTTTAGTATAAGTAAGGCTTATTTACGACCTGTAAATAAGTATTAAATACTATCTATTCTATACTATCTTTCTACGAAAAGTTAATTTGTGTAAGTTCATAATTTAAAAGTTTATTTAAATGTCAAACACACACATTATGAGTTTCTGAAAAATAAATTATTTTATAACTTTTAATTGTGCTCTATATACATGTGCTCTACATCCAATACTACATTATGAGCACTCGTCACAAGTTCCCTCAGCTTTGTTCGTGTTGAAATTGTTTGTTCACACGATACTGCAGGGCAGTTTATGTTAAATTTTCTTTTGTTGCTGACATTAGTCACAATGTGCACTTTTTTTATATGACGTAATAAATTCTGTCGATACTGGAAAGTTTTGTCACAAGAATCGCATTTATACTGTTCATCCATTCTAGAATGTCAACGACAGCGGACAGATGCTTGGTTTGGCGCGGGGTGAAAATATCATCGTCTTCGCCAAACAAACCACTCGTGAAGAAAGGGTTGCAACAGAAGTCCGGACCGGAATAAATTGACGCATGCGCAATTGCTATGATTCTTACACCCGTGAGATGGTCGTGTTTGTTGCATTTTTTTATTTTTTGTGTTGCCAGCCATTCAGCACCGAAAAAACGTGGAGAAATGAATATGCACTCTCCTTCCTATTTGGACTAACGTCAGTAGGCGCGCCGCGGTCAGTTTGACCGAACTTCCCTTTCAGATACCATAACTTCCAGGAATTTCACAAGAAACTGACCAAACGGGGGGAAGTGCTAGAGGACACTTTGAAGGTCAGCTACACAATGTCATTCCTCTTTATTTAAAAAATACGGGAAGATACAACAGAAAGAGCATGCACTTGCGGGGAAATGACCAATGCGCGACTAACCGCGGGTTCAATTTTAAGTTATATGAATTGACATGGTTTAGGGCCATCTTGTGCCCCAGCAATTAAAGTTTATAGCTAAGCAGCCGTAAGCTGCAATGCATTTCGTCCTCAGGCCCCGTTTCCCTCCTTTTGTCGATTTTAGAGGGAAACGTCGCAATTGCTGGATGAGCGAGTGTTGTGTGGGTGTTTCAAACGTGCTTGAAACACCCACGCTCTTCGACTGGCGCTCACGTGGCAACGAGGGATGTTCGATGGCCCACATATATTATACACATCTCGAGATGCATTATTATACATCTTAAAGTAGCGGTGAATCACGGAAAAGAGCTAGCTCTTTTTAGTGATCGAGCGGTTCCGATCCTATCCTTGAATAGAGTTATTTTCCCCATCACTAATCCACAGCAGGACTGCTAGAATCGTACATTAGATTGACGAAAAGAATGGCGAAATCACCAAAGAAAGTTTGCCCATGTGCATTGCTCTTTCGGCTCCTTCGAAATGTCTCTCGCTTGTATGGAGTTCTTACTTCATCGAGACACTTGTGCAAATTTGATCTGAGAGTGGTTCAAAATGACGTGTTAGTGGACCGTCGTCAATAGTCCGTTGTGTTGACGAGTGCGATAATAATTAAAAATTACCTAATTAAATTAGCTGTTTTAAATTTAGGATTAATTTTTAATCATGGACCGTTGTGTTTTAGCACAGAAACCTTAATTAAATACCTACCTACCTAAGCAAAGTTGAAAACTAATCTGGCAATGAGTTGTTTATTTACGTTGTTTTTGTTTATTGAACACATGGGTTTTCTCGTCTGAATTCGACCCAAACATCTATAGCAAAAGATTCACGAACCTTTTTCAAATTCTTGAGTTTTTTTCCTTGAAAACCTCAAATATCTTCCAGGTAAACGCATTTCACATTCATTGAAGTGTGGAACATTTCAACTTAAAATAGAAAGCGTAACATCCATTTTCTTTGAAAATATCAGTGACTTGATCACTATTTAATATTACTGTATTTCTTGTTAAAAATTACCGGCCTGGTAGGTAGTGGTTAGCGCTCTGGCATTCTTTTCACAACCTCTGTCTTCGATTTCCGGTCCTAGCATGAATGTTCAGTGTTTCTCAACAAGCCACAAGGTTCCCACGGTCCTTGAAAAGTCCTTGAATTTTTTTTTCCTAACTAGGGGCCCTTGAAAGTCCTTGAAAATTACGGAACTTGGTCAAAAGTACTTGATTTATTTAACTAGTACATAATTGAGTAATTCGTCTTGCGTTGGAACTTGTCCAGACTAGTTTCGTCCTTTGTTCAGACTAGTACTAGGTGCGCCATACAGAATGAAACCGGTGTTTTGCGTTTTGACACCACGTAATATACTAATAATGCTCCGTCTAGATCGTCCATTCTCCACCGTATTCTGTCCGTCTAAGTTGACACCTCTGGTCTCCGTTAAGACGGCCGCCTTGTTATGCCCGCTGCATCATGACGTATCACGGTTGTTAGATAACAGCACCGCTTTCTTAGGAAACCGTAGCTTTAGCAGTCAGGACGTCATTGGAAACCTGGCATGCATATAAAGAAATGAAGCCAAATTCTTATTGCAAAAATATAAAAGTTACAATTCAAAAAAAAAAAAAAAAAAATTTAAAGAAAATCACATTTAGTCTAAAGGTGTAAAATTTCCTGCATATTTCAAATCCGTTGAAATTTTTAATCTATATTTAATGATCTCAAAGATAGGGCTTTTTTATTCTATAATGCAAGTTTCTGTCACCAGGCAAGACACTTCACAACAAACAAAATAAACCACGACAGTCGTCTGTTGTAGTGGCAGTGGACGTCAACAAAATGGAGATTTTGCAAGGACACGGGATGCAAGCTCCCATACTCTTCTTCGTGCCACCAAAAGAATTTATCGTACAATATTTTATCGCAGACCAAAATCGATAGGTGTGCAAGTAGCCTGCTATTTAGCATTGAGACGAGAAGCCCACTTTACAACAACAACAAAAAAATCCGAGGTTCTGTGAGAAAGAAAATCCAAATTTTATAACCAAAATTGATTATAACCTTTCCTTTTTTTGACTATTAGTAGTTTAAAAAATAAAGTTAAAAAATTGTCTTTTTTTAGATTTTTTACATTTTCTTTTTAATTGACAACTTTTGTGTGTGCCTTGTTTTAGGTCGTTATAAAAAATTTTAGGTCCTTGAAAAATAATTTTTTGGTTTTGAAAAGTCCTTGAATTTTTTCTGAATAAAGGTGTGGGAACCATGAGCCATCAGACAACTTTAAATTTGTAGGTCTTAGGCTTAAAAAAACTTCATATTGTGCAATGCACAATTCAAATTTCTGTGGTTTGTACTGATTAAATGGAAAGTTTAGAACATCAATATAAAACTAAATATTTCTCATGTACTTTATATTTCCTAGTTTTTAATGTGGCTCTGACAACAAAACAGTAGACATTGATCAGTTGATTTTTGAATTAGTGGGAAAGGTTGTTATGAGAAGGGCTGATGCAAGCATAAACATTAATGCCATTTGTTGTGGGTGGTTTTCTGCTCACTAACTCATTACCTCTTGTTCTGCAGATTAATAAACTTAACACTAGGTAGCAGTCGGAGAAACGCTTTGTTTATTTACCAACCTATCATCTTACCTAAAAAATAAACTTGTTTAAACTTTGTGACTCTGCTGCCTTCTCGAGTTCACTGGACTATACCTAATTGTAGAAATTTCATGGAAATGTGCATTAATTTTGTACTGCCTTTTGTTGTAGTCTGGGATTTCTAGAACTCATTAATTATTTCTAAGGCTATTTACTTTTTAAAACTTGACTCCTGAATTTTACAATGGTTTAGCATAAAATTCCAGAATGTATTTTAAACAAAGCTAAAACTTTAGATTTAATTTATATTAAGGAAATATTGCATTTTTTGTGATTACTGTGTAAAACCAGAATTAGTGACATTTTTGGCTAGAAATAAGGTTTTAAAATTTTTTGCGTCAAACATTTGAACGTTAATCATCAAGGTACTGCAAGGCAGGAATGGTTAACCACTTGGCACCACATGGGGTTGGTTCTTATTGCAATTCACCATACATTCAAGGTACATCCCATTTATAGAGAGGCCAGATTCACTCCAAATGAACAAGCATCCATGTTTTACCCTGGATTCGAACAGTATTTCTCACTTCTGTGTCAATAAAACTTAATTTTGTATATATGTCTATTACTTGATGTTATAGGTCTTGTCTGCCATAGCATGGCTAAACATGACCCTTGCATTATAAAACCGTCCAAATCAACTAACCATCTGAATTCAAATGGATGGAAGTAGTTTGAATCTATGAGTCAGCACTCTGACCTAAATTTGAGGGCCACAGTGCACCAGTTGGAAGAGCATCCAATTAGCAACCGGAGGGTTGCGAGTTCAAATCTAGCCTAAGATTGTTGTTTACAAAGGGGGATGGTGCACGATAAATAAGTCGTGGTGCTCAAATGTCCTCACATTGGTGTTGAAGTTTGGAGTGCCAGCTCAGTGTGGCTTTGTCCTCTGACCATGGTTCAAAATTATGTAGTGGTGACCTTTTTTTTCTTAGAGGATCCCAGACCATCGTCAATAGCTCGTTGTGTTGCTCATGTATGATGGTAATTAAAATATACTTGACCTACATTTGATGTATACATCAAATGTAGGTATATAATAATCGCAAAGTGTAGTATACATACTACACTTTGCGATTATTATATTCTTTACATGTAGAGGGTGGAGTGGTAGCATCCGATACGTTAGGCCGCCAAAGCAATTGTTTACGCCAAATCAAGATGGCGGCCGATATAAGCAATTCCAAGATGGTCACCATATATTTCAAAATCCACACCGTGAACCTTTGCATACAGTGCATAAATAATAATAATTTGTTTAAAAATTAAGAAAAAAGCAATATAAATTTCACTTGAAAATTTACTAATATTTCAGTCTGGTTTTCTCCGAACATGTACGCAATTTTGCGTCAATTTCATCCTAGTTTTGTCCCTTGAAAAAAAAAATTTAAAAAAAAAAACTTTTTTTTTAGTCACCTTGATGATTTTACCTTGATGATTAACTTTCTAGACAAGTTTCCACAACTTCTGGATTTTTATCAATTTGGAATTAGAGACTTTGCAATGCATAGAAAATTCAAAACAAGAAATCTTTTTTTAATAAGGTAGTTCTTTTCTGTGATCATAATCCACACAAAGGTTTTTGATGAGAAAAAAAAATCTAAAAATTCTTCTGCTATCTATAAGTGTGAAAAAATATTTTTTCACAATTTTTCTAGCAATTAGCATTATGTGAGCAACTCAATGGGGATATTCCTGGTTATAGAGCCATATATGGAAAAGCAAAACAAATTTTTATATTGTAACGACTTTACAAGAAGAAATTGTTTTTTAGAGAAGTCAAAGCGTATTGCGCTTAAGGTTTCAATGCGTTTAAACCAGTATACCAGGAGAAATTTGTTTGTAGATAAGTCACAGCGTATAACGCGCGATCCCCGCCTGCCGACTACATCGCCGCCCCTCCGGGGCCGGCGAGGACCTTTCACCGTTGGCTTCCATACGTATAGGTCACCGTATTGGGTGCCCACCCAAGCATAGTCCAGCGTTTGTAATGTAACCAAAAGCTAAACAAAAATCAAACTTACCCTCATAGCCGGGTCCTTGAAATTCTGACTATGGTTAACAGTCATATGCTCGAATCGATAACCCTTGAACCCTTTGTCATTCGGGTATTGATACCAGCATATGACTTCCAACAGTCAGAAATTTTTGTAGTTCCTTGCAAAATCCAACTCCGAATTACCTCAGCCAAAACTTTCTGGTTCCTATTTTTCACCTCAACCATAAAACATTTATCCGTCCCTCGTTCAAGTCCTCCAAACACCCATTATTCTCCAATTTCTTACTCCTGTTATACTTTCTTTTGCCAAACTTTTGTCCATTCTTTCTACATTTCCACTCCTACCTATCACCAGCATCCTTTCTCAATGTTAAAATCATATCATTCTCACATGAAAGACATTTCACCCTTTTCCCAATCAAGCTACTACATGTTTGCAAAAAAAAAAAAAAAAAAAATACATTTTCAAACGTTCAATAACACTATTCACTGCTATATCAAATCAACTAAGGGGAAATAAGCAACCAAAAGGGGAAAAAATTTCTAAATTCCAATCTGCAATTTCAAAAATCAAATTTTATCCAAATTTTTTTTTTTTTTGAAATTTTAATCAAAATTTAAATTAAGTGACAAATTAAAAAAATTGTAACTTACAATCTGCTTTCCAAACTTATCCTAAAAATTTTGAAAATAAATAAAACAAGTCGATTTTATAAATCAAGAGCAAAATTCATATGCACCCAACAATTTCAAAGACTATCTAAATTTTAATTCCGTTCTACATTAAAAATAAAAGTGGAAAAGCGTATTTTCTTCCTTAACCAATCATGAGACCCGTTTATTATCGTCAGGAGAAAATATCTAGGGTTGCCTTAAAACTAAGAAAAGCCCGAAAACGGGAAGGTTACCACATTTGGCGATACAGTTACGAAAGATACGAAAGTTGTAACGTATCGGATACTACACATACCATCCAAGTAGAGTTTAGAATTTCCCAAAATATAATTTAGATTTCCTTTCATTGTGTTTTTGCTACTATGTTATGCTAGTATACTCGTATTATTTAGATATGATCATTTGGTAATGAAGTGTTGCAGTATATGTTCTTTAAAATAAATGGGGGAATCGCATGCAGTAATGGACACTCATAATTTCTTTTTGTTTCGGATAGACAAAATATGGATCCATCAGAAAAAAAGAGGTTGGCCAATGAGAGACGCTTAAAAGCAATTCAAGAACAGAAGCAAAGGAAGCAGCAAAATGGAATTATTGCACCAACAAAAATTAGTATTGTAAGATTTGACTTATGTTTTCAGTATTGCTGATGTAGTTTCAAAATTTTATTGTTTTGACTTATATAAAAATTTAGTCTTGTCATTGAGTTAATTTTGATTTGTAGAAATAAATTATTCTTAGAAATTAGATCTGAAATAGTAAATTTTGTGGTTTATCAAGTTTTAACTTCCTTCAATCATTAATTTGAGTGTCAATATTAAAACAATACAGCAGAAAATGTACAGTTAACTCTGGCATTATTTATTCTCTAATTTGGATTTCTCACTGTTTCATATAAATCTCCATGTATCAAATCTCCAAATATGCCACTCCATACCTTTTTAGTGTTTATAAAATAGGTGAAATAATTTATTGTTTACAGTTAAATTAATTGTACTAGTGTATTTTTTTATTAATCTAATGGAAAATCGCTCACTAAAGTACTACATTTTCATGATTATTCATCAACATTCCATTATTTTCAATTCACAGGAGTTGACAGCCAAAAGTGGGAAGAAAAATAACCTTAAGCTATTTGATTCTGATGAAGAAGATAATAACAATGATGACATGTTCAAAATCCGGCCACAGTTTGAAGGTCAAAATGGACTACAAGTAATGTGATTGAAATTTCCCACATTTTTTTATCTTAAAATTGAATATTTAATTTTAAATGATAGTACATACCAACATTTATATTCTTTTAGTTATTAGAAATGAGTTCAGAGTTTTCAAGCCGTTTTAAACTGGATGAACGATTTAAAGATGATGAGCCTTCTGGAGATGCAGGTAAGCTTTTTTATTTTAAATGAAATTAAAAAAAAAACTTTTACACATTTTTTCTCGAAAGTACAACTTTAATTTTGAACATAAAGTTTATTGCAGATATGTTAAAAAGCTGTACACGCATAATATATTTTTGAGTGTCCAAGATAAATCAGTCAAGTAGTTTTTGCATTTGAAAATACACTAGTGACATAGGAATTTGGTGTTGAGACCATTTGAAAAGTTCGTTATGACCAAGAGATTGTTATATCCCGGGTTTGTTATAACAATGTCTGATTGTATATCGATTTAGAAGATAGGTATATTTATGTAACAAAGCAAATTGGACCATTTGGTGGAGACAGACCAGTATCCAGGTTTTCTATTCCAATTGAAAGGGCTCAGTGCTAAAATACATTGTTGCCTGCCGTTGATTCTACACTAGCCACTGTGTGGCTAGCTCAGCATTGAACGTGCCCATGATGTAAGTTATTAATCTGGTGTAAAATTTTCTGCAGATTTCAAATCTGTTGAAGATATATTCATTTAAAAAATTAATTTTTAAATAAATCATATTTTTAGGTATCAATCTAAATTAAAAATTTCCAGAGATTTCAAATCCGTTGAAATTTTTATTCTATCTTTAACGGTCTAGGAGATCGAAAAAAGAACTGACTTCAGTTAAAAGATTTATCAATTTGCTGGAAATGTATTTGTCCGGGCAAAATCAAAGCGGAAATGAAAAAAAAAATTCCGCGTTCTGCGGATGCAAAAAAACGTGCCATGATAGCAACTGACTGCAAGGTCACACAGGTAGAAAAAGTTCTCGGTGTTTGAAAAAGCGATGGAGAATAAAACTATTAAATTCATTTTAAAATCTTCTAAATTGAATTTTAAAATTCTCTGCGACCTAAAAATTGCAAATAATTTGGACTTTATGTGTGCCAAATCTCATTGCTGTAAGTGCCATAGAATCGTCAGGATTTTGCAGCCCCAAACAGACAAACACTTCCTTTTATAATATTATAGATAAGGAAACAAGTGTCTTATCAATTTCTAAAGTGGACTGCATTACAAAATAGTGCATGTAGGAGCTACACTGGAATTCAAAACTACAAAAACTAACATTTATTAAAACTGCACATTTTCATGACATCGACTGCTCTGAAACTCAAACTATTTTGAAAACTAACTTTATCATTCTTCCAAATTAGAATTCTAATTTCGTTTAAACACAAAATCAAAATCATGTGGGAAAGTTGCATGCACTATAAATATCAAAATGAAAATAGATTGAAACATGGTTTGGCGTGAAACTCGCATGCTCCAACAATTATGTTTAATGTTTTTTTACAACATATCTAGGTGAATTGTACCTGTTTGATGAAGGAAACTTCATTTGCACTATTTAAAATAGCTTCAATATTTATTTTCGATTGTTTATAACTCAACCCTGCTGATGGTTGTCTTAACAAGATATCTTGTCTTTAGCAAAACTGACTGGATTTTTACGAATCTTGTTCATAAAAATCCATATTCTTGATATCTTGTCATTACAAGATAAGTGACCAGATCTTGACCTCGTTTAAAAACAAAAATATCTTGATGATGAGATATCTTATTTGTAATAAAATTGGTCAGATCTTGATAAACAAGATATCTCACTGGAACCACTTGGAGGGTTAAAATATATTGGGGATAGCTTGAGATATGTCCTTGGTCACTTACATCTGGGAAGATAGATATATTTTCATCATCTTGTTCTCTGGCACATAAGTATAAGTCTGTTGTGTTGCTCCAATGCAATATTAATTCAACTGTCTATCTGGCACATACATGAATTCCTTGCAATTCCTTTCATTTGCAAATATATTTGATTAATCCAGACTGGTTAACAATTTCCCTAGGCATTGACTTAATTTTAAAATTATTTCGATCAAACTAACTTCTGCATTTATTTTTTAAACATCAAGAACATTTAGAGGGTGCACGGCCCCCTCTAAAAACGTCCCCAATTACTTTTTATTCAATGTAATAGTGATAAATTATTCTAATTAATAAGATTTAAATACTATTATTTTATGTGTTGATCTAATCTGCTCTGTTATTTGAATACTAAAAAGCTATATATATCTTTGCTACCAGTTTGTATTTGATACTTTTTCAGGATAAAAAAATAGTTTAAAGCAATAATATGCATTGTAATTAAAAATTGCTTAGAATGGAATTGCTCTTTGATTTTATTTTGTAGTCTATATCTTGAAATTTCATTTATGTAATTTAAAAATATATTTTTAGATGCTGAAGCAAATGAAGAAAAGACAAAAAACATTAAAATTCTAGAGTCTATTTTGGGATATGAAGTTAATGAAAAATTTCCTGATGGAAAAAGTACATCAAAGTATGAAAGCATTGTTTTACAATGTTTATTTTATAATAGTTTATTACTATCTGTCTACCACAAGAACCTGCTCCTGCCAGTTAGTCTAATTGGTGGCAGTTGCATTAAAGACAAGGCTCATTCATTTTGAATAGGGGAGACTGGTGGATGTCTTAATTTTATTTCGTTTTAAGCAAATATTGACTTTGAAAACAAATAGCCTATTAATATGAATCTTGGCAACCAGCAAAAATTGTAGCAAATACATTTCCTCATTAAGGGTGGCGATGCGACAATATGTTTTTCAAATATCCGCTATGGAAAATTCTATAAGATTCATTTCTACAACAACAGCCATGCACCAACTTAGCTGTAGGAGCAGTTCTCAAGTTAGCTACCTCAGTGTAGTTGATATCCACAACCCTATTTTATATTTCGTTGTACTCCTGATTCTATTTCAAAGATACATAGCTTTTTTGTAATGTCTAAGAATCTATATTTTGGGACACTACAACAATACAAATAGAGTGGGACTAAGCAGTTTCCGTTTTAAGGAATTTATTACACTTAAAAGGATTTCCATACAATCGGACCACTATTTACAGTACTGATCACTGCACGATTGTTCATTTAGAAACAGTAAGTTTCTCTTTTCACAGTTTGTATATTTCCCCTGGGGTTTGACTTCCCCGTATAACTGGCCAGAGAGCTACCTCGTTCACCACCTTCCTCTGTGGCTTCTCTTGCTCTAGTTCCTTTTCCTTCCTTCTCGGAGCATCAACCTTTTCCTGACCCTCGACCCTTCTTTTTCAAAATGACACCTCCCACATGCAAGGAGTGTCAGATTCCCCCCACGTGCAAAAAGATCGTGAAACCATTAGCCGGCAGTCCTTCCCAAACAACAGGTGTCAGGTGGAAATTGGGGCACACAAGAAACGGACACAGACCCTGAGTTTTTACCACATGTGTGGTTGTCGGCTCCCTTCTCGTGGAAACGTTTCTTTTTCCTGACGCTACGATCTCACAATTTATGAGTTTCGTAAGGGTAGATAATTCCATTTAACAGCAATAATGAATATAAGTAAAGCTAATGAATAAGGCGCTGCCTCAGATGAGTTGTTTAGAATTATGACTTTTTTAAATCTTGATTGCTTTTCCATTTGTGTAGCATATATATAATTCATGCAAACTTATATTATGGCAGCTTAAATTTGTTCAATTTTAGAATTTTATGACTGATTCAAATTATTTCAACATTGTACTAACATCTTATTCTTTTTGAAATCCAATTACTCATTACATCATTTTGTGCTAAGATTTAAAAAGATATTTCCTTAAATGTCTAACGGCCGTATTCACAAGTCCGAGTCAAACCGCAGATTAACGATTATCCCCCGTTTATTGAGAAAACCGTATTCACAATGCCTGATCCGAGGTTTAAACCGCCATTTGAGTGTTACGTTTTGATCCTCCAAAATCGGTGAATTAACTCAGTTGAGTGTTACGGATGTGCAGTACTATCTTTTTGCAAAAGAAACGGGATATACTGTAAACAAACGACGCACATTTAACGGATCTTGTATGAATCGGAACAAGAACGTGATTACATTTTCTATAAAATAGATATGCCCAGATGTGTTCTGGTTTGAACTATATTCTGGCTCGCCAGAGTAGAACCCAATGAGAGAATGAACTGTTAAATATAACCATGGTAGATGCAAATTCTTAATGGAATAAAGATTATTTTGTTGATTTAATACGAATGAATGAAAATTGACAGTGCAAGTTACTTTGCTTTACACCAACACACACCCATACTGACAAGTATAAAGATAATTAGATTACATTGATTTGTCAAGGCATTATCTTCAATTCTTTCTTGCAAATTTTAGGTTCCCATAAAAATCCAATTGGAAATTAAATACATTTCTCTTTACAAACCCAAATTTAAAAAAATGCCTTATACATTCTATTAAAATTACAATCTGGAGTCAATTCTGCTGGCCAAGTACGTGTTTGGCCAGTATGAATGTAGATTTGGGTGTCATTACAAATGTAAACAATATCACATGTTCATGAAGAGATGGTAGTAGCCAATCACAACGAGCGTATCATTTAAATCCATGGATTAAATGATACGCTCGGTAAACACTTATCCCGTCGTTTGAGAATACGGTTCTTGATAATCCGCTATGATCCTCATGTTAACTCAAGTCTTGTGAATACGGCCGTAAGAGACTGATATAACATGTTATTGATGTTCTACATCTTTTAATAAGTTTGAACTTACTTAAGAGTATTTATCCTCCCTTTGTGATATAGATCAAGAATTCCAAATAACTGATGAATTTATTTATATTATAAAAAGAAAAATGCTTTAAAAGAATCCTTATACGAATAATCTGTACACACATAAATGTTCTTGTTTAATATTTTAAAACTTTTCATACATATTTAGGTCATTCCAGTTACCTGGTATTTTAAATAACTGTTTACGAGATAAATCTTCGAAAATTATAGCATATTCACATCAAAATTCTCATAAATGGAATGGCGACTTTATAGTTTAATATCACTAAATGTATATTTGAGTTTGATAAAAGTTTTTTTTGGGAAAGTCATGTCTAACAAACTAAAATTATGCACTTAGCATATTTTTAAACAAAATGTTATGTTTACTAAAATTAAATTATTCAAAGAGGAGTTGTTCATATTAATTATTTTTCACTTACAGCAAAAGACGAATAGAAAGATTTGATCCCGAAGATGAAGGGGCATCCAAGTATCTAAAAACAAATGATGTTTCTGAAGAAAGTAAAATAAAACCTCGAAAGAAAAATAAGTAAGTGTACTAACCATTCAATTTGTTGAATTATCTATACTTTTCAGATAATACTCCAGTATTTTTTACACTGGTAGTTAACTGTTGAAATTTACTAAAATATAGTATAAAATATTAACTGGTGAAAAATATCTTGACTTAAGTATGTGCCAAAACAGATAGTTTGTATGTGAGTAAGATACTAAAAAGTACTAGCGGAGGAGAAATTGTACAAATTTATATTTTCAATACTTTCAGGACTTAACATTTTGAATGTTTTTATTTTGCAAAATCGGAGTTTGGGATTACTTTTGCTTGATTTTTTAAATGTTTACTATGTAAATATGACAGCATTACAGCATGAAAAAAATCCAACTCCACTTGATATCCCTTTTTAAAGTATGGGTAATTCTTTTTCTTTTAGAGGGAAAGAAATGGATGAAAGTATAGAAGAAATTATTCCAGTATCCAAAGAACGTTATATTGAAGTTTCTTCAAATTTGAAAGACCTTTTCACTTCATCTAGTTCTTTTTCACTAACTTCAAAATTTCAATCAAATGAAGATCAAGAAGAAAATGAAATGTTTGATGGTGAGTTCTATATTTCCTTGTATGAAATTTATGTACACAGAAACTTGTATTAGTCCCCTATACCCAGCATTCATGATTCTGATGGGAATATGTATAGAAGTGCGTATCAGACAACTATTCCCATGCCAGTCTCAATTGATCACATTAGGGACCCAGAGTTCAAATTTTTGTCATGAAGTGAACTTTTCCAGGAAGGTTTGTAAGAACCTTCCTGTGTTGGTCACTGAGGGGAGAAATTATATTAATCACCTACTCTTAAAAACATAAAAATTATCATTTTAGAAATAGCAAAAGATCTCATGATTCAGAGTTGCACTATCTTCACCTTGAAACAAACCTTTCTCATTTGTGTTTTCCCATGAAACCATGTTCATCTAGGTGTCGAATTAAATTCACTCTTAAGTGATTATGACTTAGTATAATGAATATTGCAAGCTTTTTACATTTGACTATGAAATTGACTATTTGAAATGACTATTGAAAAAGATTGAGTTAGAAAATGAAATGGATAAGCTAATTTTAATGTCACACATAATCTATTAACAGTTTAGATTGGGTGAAATTCTTTCACTCAAGCATTACATAGTGGAATTCAATGCAATCAATGTAGCATATTACCAAACAATAATTTTGAATACCCTGTCTTAGATGGAATACTATCAAAGTGGTCCATTTTTAAATAGTCTTTTATGTGAGCACCAATCTGTACCAACTGTGAAAGTAAAACTTATCCTTTGATGTGACTTTTTGTATGTTTATAATTTTGTATTATACATGTATGAAATTTTACTGTTTTTCTTTTCTAGAATTGCATGATCCATTTCAAAAGGCTGATCCATTAGCCCAAAACGAACAGGTCTCAGACAAAAGAGTTAAAGAATTTAAACAAAATAAATATCCAGCACCGCAAAAATCAAAGTAATTATTGCTTTTCTACTATTTTTTAAAATTTGTGATATATATTAACATGTATCTTTATGACTAAGAATCCTAGAAATATGCATGTAACATTAAAATCCGGTTGAATGCATGAAAATTATAAAAATGTTAGATCATAAGATCAGATTTACTACTAAAGAATCCATATTATTTTCAAGTTGGCAGTACTATGTAAAGTATGCTAAGAATAATGTATATTCCAAATAAATTAAGATGAAATTAAAAGGTGTTTTTTTTAAAAGAATGTATAATATAAGAATTAAATTATTTTTACAAAATAATTTATGTAGTATAAAACAGCATTGGGCAAATTCTTGGTTAGATTTCATTTGGTACGTATTCCTTTTAAACTCATATTTTTGAATTCATTTAACAAACATAGAAAACTTTCTTTACTCTAAAGCAAATAAAAATGTATAAGTACTTGTCATATTCTGGTTATTTAACATTGATATGGTAATGTTATTTATACCAGGGCACATCAAAATATCTGAGAAATAATGGAGTTAAAAACCACTGTTATTCAGGTAGAGGATTTAATTAATTTGTGAATAAATGAAATATATTAGCTTTAAATATTAAATTGAAATGCTTTTATTCTGAATCATGTATTTGTATTACAATACTATTTTTTATTGCTAATGTGATTTATGTTTCAAAATGTTCTAACATTTCTAAAGAAATAAAGGCAAAGTAATTTCATTCACTATGAATAACTATTACCTTTTACAGGGATGTATTTGAAAGTCGAAGCACCTATACATTTTTTATTACTGGAGATGACAGTCGTCTAAAAGGTAACAAACATATTGCACATAAATAGTAATAGACATTTCGGTAAAAAGATATTGTCCAAATTAAGTTAAAAAACCATATTGCCCTGTAATAAGTATTTGAAACTATATTACATGCAGCAATTAATTTTTGCAATTTTTCCCAATAATAAAGTTATTTCGTGTTTATTTCAGAGTGGAAGTTTAACTTATGTAACTAAAATTTTAAACTTTGCCTTGTGCAAGCCACACATACATTGATCCAACATGAGTACTACAACTCTAAATATACTCATTGCCATAAAAATTTGCACACCAAGAAAAAGTCGTCTCAAATTAAACGAAATTTTACACATGTAAGTACTACTTTGATATAAGTAAGTGATTAGAAAATCAAAGAAAAAGGATAATTTATCGTAGAAAAAAGTACAAATGAACGGAAGTTTTAGTACTCTGTTGGACCCCCCATTAGCGCGAATGTACGATGCGATACGAGCAGGCATTGATGCATACAAGTTCCGTAGGATGTCCGAGACATCTCGTTCCACAGTTGCTGTAAACGCACCTTTAGTTCGACCAAACTCGTAGGGGGTCCAACTTGCTGTCCCAAATGATCCCAGATATGCTCGATTGGTGACAAATCTGGGGATCGAGCAGGCCAGGGAAGGGTGGTAATGTGGCGGAGGCAGTCTTGTGACATCCTTGCTGTGTGTGGCCGAGCATTGTCTTGTTGACAAATGGCTCCTGGGAGCCCTGCCATGAGTGGCATCACATGTGGCTGAAGGATGTCATGGACGTACCGCTGGGTTGTCATTGTGACATGGATCAATATTAGGGGTCACTGTGTATTGTAAGCAATGGCACCATCATACCAGCTGTGGGAGCCGTGTGTCGCTGTAAAGCGAAGGCAGGATTGAAGTCTTCACCACAGGGCGTCCACACACGAACACGATTATCATCACTGCTCAAATTGAAACTAGATTCGTCGCTGAAGACGACCTGGATCCATTCTGTTACAGTCCAATCCCGTCGTGCACGACGCTACTCCAAACTAAGGCATCGGTGGGTGGGTGTCATTGGCAGCACACGTAATGGGCGTTGCGATACCAGATGTCCTTCAGACAGGTGCCTTGCGATGGTTCGGGAAGACACGGGGCCCGTAGTGAAGGTGCTGCCTGTGTCTGGATAGCGGCCAATGAAACAGTTGGCTCTACGCATGTGTTTCGTATGATGTGACGGTCTTCTCGCCGACTGGTCTGTCGAGGGCGTCCTGAGCCTGGTTGCCGTGTAAATGCTGTCCCTTCTGTCCACTGGTCCCAACACCTCCTCGCAGTAAAATCAGAACGGCCTACTTGACAAGCTACTCGCTGAGCTGACCACCCAGCTTCCATCATCCCGAGGATTCTTCCAGTCTCGAACTCTGACAGCTGCTCATATTGTCTTCGATGGCGGCGTAACGGCATGTCTACCTCAGCGTTTCCTTTGCAAAAGATTAAGTACACTCAAACAAGCTCTGCTTACCTGTTTTATACTCCAAGTTCAATGCCCTCTAGTGGCATTACGCAATCACGCTGCATTTATAATCATTTGCATATCTGGCCGACATGTGCCTTCATGCCAAGTTTTGTTATAATCCCACAATTATTTCTTGGTGCACAAATTTTTATGGCAATGAGTGTAGACTGAAATGCACATGCATACCAACATATTTCCTGTATGGAAATGGAGTACGTATACTCATGTTTGCCTTAGAAAATTAAAGTAAGTTTTGACAATTAAATGCCTTTACACAATATTCGTTAAGTAATATATTTTGGAAACAAAAATACATTGAGAGTCTAAAAATTTAATATCTAATATCCATACTTTAAAATAACAAGTTTGCTAGTTTATTATTATTTAAATAAGAGTGCTGCTGGTCATTGTGGATTTTTGTATGAAAGCCTTACAGGAGTTGCAAATTTTCTTGTGAAGTATTTTGTTCAGCTATATTGCAATACTTGTAAAAACTAGTATTTTATTGGTCATTCTGTGTAAAGTTTTGTTAAACTGAACTATTTGCTGACTATTTTTAATCAAATTATTTTTATTAACACAATTTACAAAGTAAAATTTATGTAACAAGCCTAATTTGTTTACTTCATATACTTTTTAAAATAGAAGGGGTAGATTTCTTCATTAGACCAAAGCCCCTGGATGAAATTCGTGAAGACTGGAATCGTACAAAAGATAGAATTATGGTAAGAACTTTCTACTCTTTATGAAGTACATCAAATATGAGTCATTGCTTAGTTAACAACATACTTTAGATACTTAAGTGTCAATTTTGTTCACAGTTATTGTCATTAATAACTAAACGTAAAACTTAATGATAAGTTAACTTATTGTTCATTTTCTGCTTATAAACTACAATTACATAATTGTCTAACCTTTTTCTGTTTTATAATAAGAATGTTACATAACTATTTTACACAAGAAATATCTTGGGGCACTTAGTTTCCTAATCTGGTAAAGTCCATTTGCTGTTGGGCCATATTTGTTTGATAATAGCATTTATGAAGTTTATGTATTTTGATGATTTTAATCAAACTTTCACTTAAGATAAAAATCAGAGCACATAAAATTTAGTGCAGATATTGTAATTGTACTTATTGAAAGATAGCCCCCTCCCCTCAAAAAAATATGGGAATACAGAAAAAGTAAAATATTAAATTCTGATCTAGCATTGATTTACTTTCAAAGGAATTGCTAAACTTATTTCTTAGCTGCATCTGTTGTATTGCTAGTTAAATGTATTCATCAAGGTAACTCAAACTGCTTTGCTATAGTTAGCATTATTATGATTACTGCTATGAGGCTTTTACAATGTGCTAGCATAAGTTGATTACAAATTATACTTTATAATCTTGATTGGTGTTTTTTTTTTATCATTTCTAGGAACTATTTAGAATGAAGAAAAGAACTCATGCCAGAGGATTTGTAAATAAACACCCAACTACACAAGGAAAAAGAACTTTTATAAAGAAATAAAATCTGATCAATTATGTTGTAGTTTTAATACAAAAAATGATTTCCCTCACAAATCAAATGAAAACTCTCCAGTCATCTAACAAAAGCTAGTTTAGGTATGGCCAGAATCTTGGAATTGTTGAAAAATATCTTCTTGCTTCTGCATGCCTTTGTGATACCAGTTCCCTAAATTTCTGGTCATACTTCTGCAAATAGAAATGTACTTACACCCTTAAATCTATTTAATTTTATTGTAATTACCAGAACTTGATTTTATTGACATGTCATCTTGTTGCTAGTACTTCATAGACAATGCCTGTATAGAACATTATAGACAGAAGACAGACATAGCCCATATAGACAGGAATTCCATTGGTTATCTCGACTCTAGATATACTTTTTTTTATCCCGGCCAATTGAATATTCATTATGGTACTATGAGGGCGGATTTGTGAACCACTTTGCTTTACCCTGGTGCACCATGGTGGTGGAGTCATGTTACACCTACATTCTAAGTACACAACCTATTTTATAGAGGCCACAGTTTTATTCTAGACAAATGATCCATGCCTTTTTCCTGAAGTCAGCACTAGATTCTAGAAATGTAGTTTAAGTTATTTTTAAAATCGTTTTTCAAAACTTTTTATTGGGTGGTCTATTTTTCAAATTTTCAAGCATGGTATTTTTTTAAATTTTGTCCTTACTGTATGCGTCATCATCGATAATCGCATTTTTGTTGAAAACCAGTCTACCATTCATTCACAATTTAGTTTTTCAAACAAGACACAATACAAATGATTCCATCCCACTGCTAGCTTCCAGCACCGAAATAATTCACGATTTACCCTTTGACGCAAAACAAAACCTAGGATTTATTTTTATTGGTGGGAGAATCACGACACTGGGAAGATATGACAAGGGTTTTTCTCGTCTGACAAAAGATCACACTATTTGTTTGAATCTTTGAGTTGATATGTTTAATGCCAAAATTTAAACCCCACGAAGTTTGATTTTCTAAACCATGATCTGTGGGCCTACACTGCTTACCTAGATGAAACAATCTTGGCCATCTAAAAATGTTAGAAAAACATGCAAAATCTTTTTGCAAGGCATTTCCGATTAAGATTGATTTTAGTGGTATTGCACTAGATGTACTATATACAGGTAGTTTGAAAGAAATACTAATTTGCTAATCAAAGTACAAGGAATTTTAGGTATTTATACATTTTAGGTCAACAAAATCTGCTCTGGTAATTACATAAAAATAACACAAATTTTTAAATTATACAACATGTAATCGATAACTATTTTAGTTCAATACATCATCAATAGTACACAAGGTTCAGGTCAGTTTTTGATACTTTCAAAAATTTACTAGTTAAAAGCAATTAATTTATAAGATCACCTTTAGTTCATACAAGAAATTGGAAAATCTTATTACAAGAATGTTTTAAACAAAGCACTCATTGACACAAATCTGATGTGTCAAGAGTTTCTTTTTAAATGGAATTTCCCAACACAGTTCATAGATACTTAGTAACAAAATTCTTTGGTGACAAATATTTATTTTACAGCGTTTATATTTTGCTGATTAATACCTAAATTTTCCATATTTTACATAAAATATTACACCCCTTTCTCTTCTATCAGTTAAATATTTAATCTATAATGCCTCTAATTAGTTTGATTATACTCTACCTCTAAGTTATGGTTGATCTTGAACTTTAATAGGACTTTAAAATATCCAAATATTTGCCATCTATAAGTGTAATTTTCTCAATCATTTAAAAATAATTAATTATGAATTGTGGGTTTAAATAAGATGTGATGTAAGATTTTTCTTTTTATGCACTTTAAAAAATGAACCTATTTTCCAGAAATATATATATTAATCATCTTAATTATAGTAGCAATTTTTTCGTACAAGAAAATAGAGCATAAAAATAACACAAATAAAACTAGCATGATTAATGTAAAGATGAGATTTAAATATCCTTACTGTGTCTAGATCTGAAATTCGTGATACAGTTTCTGCCTCTCGTCTTGTAACCAGTAAGCTATTCCAAGGTGTCCAACTTTTCTTCACATTGTAACGTGTTAGTTCTAAATCCTGGTCCTTTCTTGAACCACTTAAACAGCTTTGATGCTTCCAAACATTTTCAATTAAATGTCCTACATCACCTGGCTGAAATGTGTTAAATGGTACTTGTAGGAATTGATATGCATGCATGAAAATTACAGAAAAGAACACTAAACATCCTTGTTTATTGTAATTACAGGTTAAAAATAAATAAACTTCAAGAAAAAAATTTTCTTTGCAGTCTAATGATAAGGGAAAATAAAATTCAAATAATCCACTATTTTATGTCTTGATCATACATACCTTGACAATCCAAATAAACTAATGCTTTTCTTTCTTAAAAATATGTACTTAACATGAAGCCTAATTAATATTTCCAAATAACCATTTTTAAATGGTTAGAAAATATATAGAAATACATTATAACTGTAATATTTAAGAATTATAATTTAATTAAGAAATGATTTTTCAACAAAGGCTTTCAATTTGATTAGGACCATGTAGTTACCTGTAGTATGTATATTATACCAGATGTTGATTGTTTCTTTTCCTCTTCGGTTATCAAAAGATTTAATATCCGTTTATACAACTCCAAATCTTTTCTAATCCAAGCTTCATTTTCAATATCCAAGCACTTTTTGCATTTTCTAAAATAATTTTCTAGGACACTCTGTCCAAGTGCTTCATTAGTTGAATTTTTTGGTAAAACATAAAAACACTTGCAAGAAGCACAGCTCAAAATATATGGTGATCCATTTTGTTTTATTATCTACATCAAGGGGAAAAAAATTATGTTATTCTAAAGGAAGTTAACTATCCAAGCAAATCTGCAATTTAAATCATAGGCAAAGATTATTCAAGGAATTTTTGAATCCATAAAACAATCTAAACTAATCCATACTTACCTGTTAAAAAACTATTGCCTTGCAAAAAAACATTTAATCCTAAAGTTAAATTTCTATTAAATATTTATTATACCAATATATGAAAATCTTGATTTAGAACTATAATAGATTTTCTATTGGGATTCAATCTGTATGACAAAAATAAAATGTAATATAAAAAGCATAAAAATAATTTATACTATATACAGTATTAGTAATGATATATATTTACTTTTGATGACTTTTGCATTTCTGGATTAAATAATGGCTTTTTTGCATATTGCCAAAAAAGGTCACGGATTCTTGTTTGCAAACCTTCCAGAAGATTAGATTTCACACCTCGTAAGAGCAAATCCATTTCTCTTTCAGCCAACTGTATCAAATTCTTGGTGAGTTTACCGCAATATGGCTGTTGAGATAAACTTATTACATGTAATAAATAGTAAATAAAAACTTAAATATACTCTATACAGAAAGGAAAATAATGAGGCCTCATAATTATAATATAAAATTTTAAAATATATTCTTTGCTAATATAAACAGAAATATCAATTAAGACATCTGAAATGAAATTCAGAATTGAAAGTATTGTTTTAGGTGTGGAGCATAAGTAATAAAATTATTCATTTAGTTTTTATTCCCTACAAATTAAATTGCATCAATAGCAAATGTTACATTATACTTCCACAATTTGCCATATTTGTAAAACAATAAATTTGCGACTAGTTTTTAACAAATACTACACAAAGATATGCACACAAGACTCATGGATTAGGGAATTAAAAATTCACATTAAATTAAAACAGTTTAATCTTGAAATAATTACTTTATGAATTAACATTCATTATAAGATAATAGTTTTTTTTTTGCGTTAACATAATAATTTTTTTACATATGTATTTATTGTATGTATCCCTTAAGGGGGAGTTACATAAAAGTAAAAAGTGAATTTCCAGAAAAACTTAATATTTTTTTAATGCTATTAAGTGCACCCTACTTTCTTAAATAAAAAATAAAAAAACACTGCGTTAATATTTACATACTTACATCCTAGCTGCATCACTTTTCATGCACTTTCAGCAATATAAAGTTTATAAATAACAAAAAAAAAAAGAAAAAGATTTTAAAAATTTGAATGACAAAAATGTTGAAGAAAATTTTCCAACTTAGCCTTTGTGAAATAAAGTTCTAGCTATGCTACACTGGCAGGAGCTGACAGAGAAGAATTTATAGGAGGGTCATGGTAATGCAATTAAAATGCATCAACATTTTAAAAATAGTATATTAAACTGAAACTTGTTATTTTTCATACAGAATATGTACAAAATTTCGCATGAGTTATTTTCTCACATGAACAATTTTCTATTTCCACTTGTAAGAACAAATTAGATTGAAACAAGGGGTTCAGAGATGGTTAAATACTCCTTGACTCCCCCCTACAATTCATCACTGATAGGCTAAAGGTATATTGAATTAGTCAATTTAAGTTTCCTTCTGATATTTTATGATTCAACTGATTACTTCTGATTGATTATGATTCTTAAAATATGTGAGACTTATTTGTATTTATGTTTCACATATTCTTATGCAATTGAGTACACATGAAATACTGATTACTAGACAGTATTGTGTCAGATACAAGTACAAGCTCAATTCGATATTTATTTGTTATGTTTTCATGTTCACTTCATTTGTTATGCTTTCATTAGATTTAAATTAATTAAAAAAGGGTCCCCACATCATGTGAAGTATAGCTATGCAATTTATTTTTAATTTGTAAATATGTTTAGCCCTTTTTTGATTTGTAATATTGAAATATGAGAGAAGGTAACATACTTGAAGCACTTCTTTCAAATTCGTAAGTGCAGCAATGCGGTCTTGAGGAGATACATATTTCATCGATAAAGTAATGTATAAATCATAAAGACTTCTTGCTCGTTGTGTATTTCCTGTTTCTACTTGAATAGTGTTGTCACAAGCTTTCCATACTTTGGGTTTAGCAGCCTACATAAAATACAGAAAGAAAATTTTGCTATGATAATGACAGCATATTGATTAAGTTATAGTAATTTTTAAAGCACGCCTATTAAAGTTAAAAACATTCAAGTGTAGAATAAAGATTCTTTATCTTAACTCGTAAGAATACCTCTTATATGTGCTGTAAGAATCTTCAATAAATGGAAAGAATTATAAAAATTCTAAGTAGTACTAAACTAGATTTAAAATTTTAAAAGACTTACAATTTAAGCCTGGATAAAATTTTTATGACAATATATTGTACACTTGGGATTTTACCTGGATACCTATTAAATTATACATTTAAAATTAAGCTAGTTTTAAAAGATTTTGATAGTTAATTAACTGCTGTGTGTAAAAACATTTAAGTATTTTGTTCCCATCTGACAAAATGTGCGATAGTGTACAAATTGTTGAACGCGGATATGAAACGAAAGGTTACATTTCTAACTAACTGGTTTGCCAGATATAAAAATTATCGCAAAAAAAATTACCATAGTAACAATATTTTTTATTTGGCTGCTGAAACTCGCTGTGACGTCATGCCTGGAAAAATGCTATTTTAGCTCGATTCTCAGACAGTTTCCAGAGAAAGTACAGCTCAGAAAATTACGAGATTAATATGGTTTATTCAAAATTGTACAGGGATCAAGATGGAGAAGGTTTTTTACTGGCGTGGTTATTAGTTCCGGGTGCATTAAGTGCTAAAGTAAAAAAAAAAACCGAAATCACTTGGGAAAGGAGTGTTGGTTTGTGAAGCTGGGGGCAGAGCCCTCGCTTGTGACGTCATGGACCGAAAATTCAAATGGAATGTTTAAATGTGTGTGTAAGAAAATCTCAAGGTATCAACAACAAACAAAGAAACGTATTTTAAAATCTAGAATTTTGTTCACTACAAATAATATATACACTCTATAGCAAAAAAATGGACGCACCAAGAAGGAGTTGTCCGATGGAGACAAAAATTGGTGGATAGGAAAATTATGTACAGAATAGAAAATGATTAAAATTTCAGAACAATTGAATGATTTATTTCAGAGTTACAGTAACGAGCTCAATAAGGTGTTGACCAGCCTCTAGCCTGGATGCAAGCTGCCACACGGCGTGGCATAAGCTGATAAAGCTCCCGGATGGTCTCCTGCGGTATTTCTTGCCAAATTTGCTCCAATTGTCGGACTACGTCATCAACATTCCCTACCGGATGCAGTCGCCTTCCCATCATATCCCAGACATGCTCGATGGGAGAGAGATCTGGTGATCTGACTGGTCAAGGAAGTGTTTGACAAGCTTGAAGACAGTTCATAGCAACACGTGCCATATGTGGTCTGGCATTGTCTTGCTGAAAAATAAACCCAGGATACTGCGAAAGGAACGGTAGCAAAACAGGTCTCAGAATGTCGTCAACATACCGCTGTGCAGTAAGTGTACCTCTAATGATGACCAAAGGGGTACGGCTATCAAGGGAAATGGCACCCCAGACCATAACTCCTTGTTGAGGGCCCGTGTGGCATGCAATAGTGAAAGCAGGATCGGCACGCTGCCCTGGGCGTCTCCAGACACGTCTTTGATGATCGTCAGGACACAGTTGAAAGCGGGATTCATCGCTAAAGACTATACGTCCCCAGTCAGCATCATTCCAGCCTGATCGAGCCAAGCACCACTGTAATCTGGCTCGACAGTGTGCAGGCGTGAGTGGCCGGTGGCGTAACTGTCAGTACGAGTGTAGATTTCTCTCTCTCAGCCATCTGTGAATGGTCATGGTGGACACTCGTTTGTGGGTCGCACGACTGATGGTTGATAGCGATGAATCAGGCGCTATGACAGCTGATCTGACAATCACTCTGTCCTCGCGATCTGTTGTGGCCCTATGTCGACCGCTACCATCATGACCCTGAAATCTGCCATTTTCCACCCACTCTTGCCAGCCTCTTCTAATCGCTGCATCGCTTCGACTCACATGACGAGTGATTCTCCGATTTACCCAACCCGCCTCTTTCAATCCAATGATACGACCTCTTTCAAATTCTGAAAGTTGCTTGTAATGAGCTCGAATCCTGCGGCGAGGCATTTTTTCAGTCGTTGAAAGGTATCCTAAATCGCAATGCAGCAGAAATTTTTAACAACAGTTCAAGAACAACTCCTTTTATACATCTGCTGGATGCGCAGTTCCGTTGCGCTGGAGATCACACTTTTCATTCATTGGACACCAAATTTTAATCATTTGCATATTTGGTCAAAACATTTTTGCATACGAAATTTCAAAGCAATCGGATGTTTCCTTCTTGGTGCGTCAATTTTTTTGTTATAGAGTGTATTTAAGCAGCATTGAAATTTTGCAAAATTAAATTCACATCTACAAATTAAGAGAATTACCATCTTTAATGATTTCTCTCTTTCTTGGGAGCACTTCCAGTGCTCTATTATATGCTTTCTTTTATTAATTTCTTCAATTTTTTTAGTCTCTGTGTTTACTAGTAACCACTTAGCTGCTTTCAAATCTGCACCAGATCTTGCCACAGAAATACAATTAGATTCTTCATTCCACCATTCTGTAAAATTCATACCCACCAAAATTTACTTCTTATTTGGGATTGTTTGTAAAGCAAATGCACTAAAATGTATTATATTTTTTTACAAAATTTTCTTTGTAAAATTTAGTAACTTATTTAAATTGTTAAGTTATTGTATTATATCTATCAAGTTATAATGTGCTTAGAATTTCATAGTTTTGAAAATATGTGAATTTTTATCCATCTGAAATAAACAAATAACAGTAAATCAAAAATAATATATGCCTCTAAAAGAGCAATCAGCACATGACTATCAAAGTTATTCAGAATAAAATATTCATTTCAAATAAGAAGTTTGTAAAATGTATTCAGTGTGAAAAACATTAGAGTTTTTATGCATTGACATAATTACAAGTGATGTTTTAGACTAGAATAAAAGGAATAGAGAAATGAAGTTTTTGAACTGAAATTTTAATTTAACAATATATCTTTTTGAGAAATTTGCAAGACGAAATGAACTCTTACTTTGTAAATCACTAAAGAGTAATCTAAAATCTTCTTCAGTACTCGGATTTAGTTTTCTTTTCTGTAAGTGTTCAAGCCACTTGGTATCTTGAAGTGAAGCAATCCTTTTTTGTTCTTTTTCCCACAAAACGTGCAACAAAGCACTCTTTCTTCGTCTTAAAAGTTCTTGTTGAGCAAGCCAACGTCTTGCATACTTTTGTAATATAAGTATCTATTACAATATCCATAGATTAGAACAATGACATTAAAATTTGTTTTAACAGAACCGGTTATTGAACAGTAATGTCATAAAATGCTACATATTTTAAAAGCCTTTTAAGCCAAAATTGTTCCATGAATGTAACTATAATTTTGTAAGTAGTGTAAGAAACTAATTTTTGAAATTCATTGATTTATGTCACATTTTGTCTAGTAACATAGCAACAAAAAAATACAGATAATCCTAAAAAATTACTCTACATACTGAAACATATTCAATTACAATAGCATAAATCCTGTAACTAATATGTTTTGTAATTATATATTTTTAATTCATGCTATTTTTAAACTTGAAACTTAATACGTGACTAAACATTTCCTAGTCATTTGAATAGAAAAAATGTATGCAAAATTAAAGGTTGGTGTAAGCTTTTTTATACAGTGAAATCTAAACTCATCAATCAAAGATTCAATAGATAACATCTAAACTTTAGCACTATAGTTTACATTCATGTTCAAAACAGTGAAGACTTAAAAATTCTTCATATTACTTCCCACATTGTATGTTTTTAAATATTTGTTAAAATATTTAATTAGCTAAATAAATCCAAAAAAATTGTCCATACATTTTAAAGTTATAAATTCTATGGAAAGCATCTTTAATTTTTTTTTGTTATACCTTGTGTAGATACTCCTTTTTAATATCATCAGCATATACATAATTTTGTGTTGTCTCTATAAGTTTTTCACCTGTAGTGCTCATGTAGATATTTCGAGCCTTAACTTGAGTGCATGCATCATATGGTGTTTGCTGAGCTTTATCTCTTAATATTTTTGTCTGTGAATCCCTGAAAAATGCATAATACAAATCAAAATAACATCAACATTTCAAAATATATTTTTTTAATATTGGAGGTAAAAATCAATAGCTATTCATAAATTTCGTCAGAGTACTTTTCATGAACACTTATTTCATTGGTATATTTTTTGTAAAAGTGGAGAGAACCCAGTTTTCTTCAGTAGTTGGTTACAATCAAGAACATGGTACCATCAGTATTTGGGAATAATTCTGGAATATGGTAACCTGCAATAGACTTATCCAAATAACTGTTTAGTGATGAAAATTTTCATGGTCAATTTGGTGAGACTGGTGCTGTGATCTTGAGTTTTACTCAAAAGAAACAGAAATGCAAGAATTGGAACAAAATGTGGGAAAATATTTTTCTCTACTTTTCTAAATCACTAAAAGGCTAAAACTTTTTAATTAATTTCTGAAGTTTAAATAATTTTAATCTACTGATGAAAATGACATTTAACATGTGAAATAAAAAGATCCTTTTTTTAAATATGAAATTTGAATTTATACAGCAACCCCTAATTTATCAATAAAAATGTTTGGGTGTCTCAAAAGTGTGGATGTGAGGGATTTTGTTTTAAATATATTATTTTGTATTAAGAAATTATTTTACTATCAATTATGCGATTGATATGTAGTTTTTTTTCTTAGAAGCATTTTTACAATTGTATTTGTACTTTTTCTCAAAAAATAAAAAATTTTCTCCTTCCTCGCTATATTTGAATTCAAAATCAACAGTTAAAATATATTCTAATTAAAAAACGTATGAGGATATCAAAACCATAAAAAAGTATTTGCAACATTGATGTTTGTACTTGTATCATAATATAAAATAAAAGTATTTACCTACTGAACTTCAGTACTAAACCATATTTCCAGGGAGATGGTAGTGTCTGCGCAGTTGCATGATGATAGATTTTTCCAGTAAGTTTATTTTTGTACCCAATAAAATGTTTTCTCTTGGAAACTTGAGGCGATGGGGTAACCTGGTCGTTTACCTCGCAGGTAGAATTCGAAGATAATTCGTCATTTTTAGCAGTATAATCTAAAAAAAAATTAGGTTAATAAATGTCCAGCCAGTTGGAAATGTTGATTTTTTAATGATGTGAAATAATGATGAAATATTTACCAGCAGACATGATTTAAAACTGAACTCAAACTAGAGACAGCTGCAATTCCAAGAGCATGCTCAAATTCAAGAGACATTCATTTTCTGATTTGAACTCACAAAAGATATATAGCATGTGAGCTGAAAGGTTTCTGTTTCTAATGCTAAATTCGATTTTCAAAAAACATGCTATTCGGGTTACCATGGCAACCACCCGATGCCGATAAATTTCATAAATCTTTCTTCCTTAATTTAAAATTTTGATTTGAATTATTAGTGTCAGTAAAGTATAATTTATAAGCTAAAAAGTATTTTTAGCCATTTTCAAATCATTGTTTTTCTTGAAAACATAAATCAATAATTTTTACAAAAATATCAAGAAATATGATGAGTGAAGTGAATTCATTCGAAAGCGCTTCTGCTGTGTCGTTTTTCTTAGCATAATTTGTAACAGAATTTTTCTAAAATTCTGTTTGGAACCATATGTTAACTTTCACGTTTGCATTTTTTAATTTATCTATAAAAATTTTCTTGGTGAGGTGATTATACACAGCATAGCACATGATTAATTCGTTTTGGAATATTTGTAGCACTTGTCCGATGCCCAAAGAGGAGAAGGTTGGTTTTGTTTTTCATGTGATTGAATTTGATTTGAATTCCACCCGTTTCTATGTTTTCCTTTGTGTTCATTTTTTTCTTTTGATTTTATTTATGATTTTAAGTTTTTTTATGCATAAGAATTTAATAGGAACGATACTTAGAACTATAACAGTAGATTTTTACTTGCAACGAAAGCTGGATGTCTGCATTAATTAAAATGTTTCGTTCTTGTTAAAATAAAAAATTCCTTTCCGCAGTAATTAAAATGACTTATTTGCCAATGTAAAACTACAATTCATCCTAATGATATAAAAATAAATATTTTCATGCATCTGCCTTCTGCAAAGCGTTTAATTTATCACTTTGAGTGTCTTACCTTTCGACCTGTGTTGCCGATTTATTATACACATTCATAACTTTTTAACAGCTGAAGTTGTAAAATTTCTTTGCTTAAAATGTAGTTGCATCCTTTAATTAAAAATATCCAATCATGTTATTTTATTACAAGGTTGCATTTCTGTTAGTTATTGTATATTTATTCGAAAATTGTATGCATTAATAAATTATATAGATTTCAATAGCTGATTTTTTTTTTACTAGTTTTCAACTTTCATTTTTATGTATTTGAAAATCTACACATTGCTGTTTACAAAAATTTAGAGCTACTTTGTTATACAACTAATACAACAATTATCAATGCATCACAATTGTCATTTTTACTCTTAAAATGACACTTATTAAAATAAAAATTTATGCACATAGCATTTAAAATTTTATCTCCTATTTTGACCAAGCTGTAAAACAATTTGTTTCGTCTCAGATCAAATAATTGTCCGTTTTAAAACAACTGCATAAAAAGGTGTGAATTAAACTGATATCTGGTACTAACTGCTACTAAGTTGTTTGTTGAATAGCAAAATTTCATATTTCTTAAAACACAGTTGAGGTGCTTTTATAACTAAAATCCTTTTGGGTTAATATATGTTTTATTTTTGTGTTCAAGTTAAAAGTATTTTTTTACCAATTTTAGTTTACTTAATAGCTTGTTGTGTTGTTCCAGTGTGAGGTTAATTTTTAAAAAACCCACCAAATTTAGTTTACTTTTTAAAGTCTTAGTCATTATGTTTTATTTTTCTGTAAGTAAAAGAACTTTATTATTTGTATTTGTTGCCGTTATTTTTTATTTCTATGATTCAGCTTGCATGATTAATTTATGCATGTTTTGACTTATTTTGCATTTTTCAGTTCTGTGCTTTTGTAGATTCTCTAGCAAACAAGAGGATACTCATTTACATTGAGTAAGAATAATTTTTCTTTCAAGAATCTCCAATTTTTTCCCAGTTTATTTTTATGCTATGTGTGATTGTTTGAATAAATTATTGATATTTTAGGAATTTATCTAACAATCTGGTTAGTTATATTAAAATTATATTTGAGATCATTTCTGGTTTAATATTAAATTAGTTGGGCTAATTTTACAGTACCTGAAAGTACCAGGCTTAATTTTCAGTTTTCCTTTGAATAAATTCCTATACCATCATCAAAAAATGTAAAATTTTGTTTGACAAGCAATCTGGTATCTTAACACTTCCCAATTACCAAAATCTTCCACTTAGAGACAATTTAAAATTTTTAATTGTGGATGTGTAAGATGCAATGTAATTAACGAGGGCCTGAACTTTGGTGTGGGGTTGAAAATACAATTGTTAGAAGGAAGAATAAATGGTTAATCAAAATCTGATAACAAACAATTAAATTCAGAAAAGTCAAATGTCCAAAGTGATACCTTGATCCCAAAACTTTAATTATCAAAAAGAAATTTATAGGTACAAAAAATGATTAATGACCACTAATTTAAAAGACTTAGTTCAGCACATTTTATTTCTGTGTCTAAAAGTTTAGATAAAATGTAATTTTAAAAAATTTATTAACTTAAGCATAAAAGTAGCTAATATAATCTACTTATAATGCATGAACGATTATAGGAACTAGGGGCTCCACCCCCTGCTTGCTTATGCTCACCAACCCCTGGGAATCGCTACGCAATCCCATTTGGTTTGCTTCGCAAACCAACACTCGTTTTGCATAGTTAATCTCCTGCAACAGCGAAACTATCTTTATTATTCGTATAATTCTGATTTGACTTTTCGATCCATGATGTAAAAGCAAAGGTTTCATCCATGCTTGCTTACGCTCTCCCAACCCCCAGTGATTACTTCACAAACCAAGACTCCTTTCACAAGTGATTTTTAGCCTCATCAGTAAAAAACCTTTCCATCTTGTTCCTTGTACCATTATAAATAAATCATGTTAATTTTCTGATCTGTACTTTCTCGGTTAACCATCTAAGAAAAGAGTGTAAAAAGCAAGCCTTTTTTCTCACCAAAAAACAATCCTTTCTATGGTAATTGTTGCAACTATAAATTTGTTATCTGGCAAACATGTTAGTCAGAAAATATAACTTTCATTTCCGTGAAGAACAATAAATGCTCCCGATCTAAAAAATTACAAAAATTTGTATGATTCCATCGACTTTGTTTAGTAACCAGTTTAAAAAATAATTATACCATTAGTAAGAGTAAAATCTAAGGTATCTATATATATAATTCTCTTACGTGGCACGCAAAAAAGACGTTATTTGTAATCGCGTTTTGGCAATACTGTACGATTGTTTGTTTATCGCGAAGTCTCGCGCATCGATTGAATTTATAGCGTTATCGGATGAAATTTTATTGGGAAAAAAAAAGGACATTTTAATGAGCTGTTGCAGTTAGTTTATAATAGAAATCAAAGAAAGCGGAGGATCTTTTCAGGGCCATTTAAAAAATGGTCCTTTTCAGGACCAACAATTATAGTTCAACAAGACGCTTGCACTACAACTTTCGGCAACAAACTCAATGAAAAAGTGTGAGTCGTTTGATTGCTGGGAAAATGTACACACAAACAACATGCTGGGTATTCAATTTCCAAAGCAACGCTCACATTTCGAGTGAGTCAAAATTTGCACAAAGTTTTCATTTTAATTCTGATTTTAGAGATACTGTATATATTTTTTCTGTAATACAGCAAATTTAGATTTGAAAAACATTTTTTTGGTAACATATTTTGTAAACAATCCCTTCTGCTAGGACACATGTCTTCATTGAGGCGAGCGAAGCGAGCATAGGTTCGCGCAGCGAACCAATGAGGATTGCGAAGCAATCCTCCTGGGGTTGGCGAGCGTTAGCGAGCAGGGGGCTGGCCCCCTAGTTCAATGTATTTCAGTTCAAGGTATTTTCAAATTTAAAAAATAATAGTATTAAGTTGTAGATGTGATTAACAAAAAGCGAAAATATTCCGTAATTTGTATGACTAACTTTTGATTGCATCAAATTTATTTATTAACCTGTTTCAAAAATAATTGTACCATAAGAAAGAGTACATTCTAAGGTATAATGCAATGGTTTCAAATTTAAAAATTAATAATAAGATAGATATGACAGTTTTAAAAAAAAATAATGAAAATATCCCTATTTTTCCCAAATTTTAAAATAATATTGTCAGGAACCAAATTGAAATTTCTAAAAAAAACTCGACAAACTGCATAAATTCACATTTAGAGTTTTTTTTTTTTTTTTTTTTAAGTCTCGGCTGAAGACTGAAAATTTGTATGTTTTGCTCACTTGTGGTAGAAATTTCGCTTTTTCAACTTTGACACTTAATAAACTCAAAACTAAAAGCCGCAGCTGAAAAAAAAATCTTAAAAATTGTCTAGGGAACATTATAAAGAACAAACCATGTTAATTTGTAATTTTCTGATTATCGGGAAACCGTCTATGAATCAAGCTTTATTTTTTCTTTTCTTAATCGGAGGAACACTCCCCATCCATCTCGCCCTACATTTGGGATCTATCAGATCGCACAGAAGTGCTTAGAGAAGTCCTCGAGTATGAAAAAAGAGGATTATGTGTCCCGGTCCCAGCTTACAAATATCAATCAACCCTGGATATGCCAGTGCTCAAGGCCCAAATCTTGTTATGCCTTACGGCAAGACCGTCAAAGGGACCTATTCATCGCTTGACAACCCCAAATCATGAGTCAAGCTGGGTATAGTAATCATCATCGTGTGGGCTATGAATCGAGCTAAACAACATAGTTTTCAATCCTGCGGCGACCGCAGCGATAACTTTTTCTTAATATAGAGATATATGTGAATACTAGCCACTGCAAGGCTAGACCGACGTTGCCCGTGCCAGTTGCTTTTGTGGGGTTATTGATTTGCTCTGCAAACCAAATGAGAATTCGTAGCCTATTGGATAACAGCCATAACGGAGTTGCCCAAAAAATGTTAATATTTAATTGAAAAATTATTTTTTTCAAGAAAATAAAACGTATAAGGTTATAACTATATATATATATATATAATAGGTTATAACCATATATAACTATATGGTGTACAATTTTCCACAGATTTCAAATCCGTTAAGATTTTTATTCTATCTTTAACGATTGCTGATATAGAAAGGACGCCAGTGATAACTTTAATAATTTCTTTTGCTTCATTTGAATCCGTTTCTCAGGAAATCAACATGAATTAATATTAAATCAAACAAAGGTCATTCAAATCTGTTTGTAACCATTTGAGACGAAAGGTGAAAAAAACTTGGCATGGTTCCAAAGGCTGATGTCAATAGTGACATGAGAGAGAAAATTCTTAATTTTGGTGCTACTTCATTTGAGAGCCGGGTTATCAGCACATTCCAAATTAAGAAAGAACGGTGAAAAAAACTATAAAAAATCATTTTCAAGTGTTCTAGATTGAATTTTAAAATTCTGTGCAACCCAAAAATTGCAAAAAATTTGGACTACCTGTGTGCCGAAACCCATTACTGTAAGTGCCATAGATTTGTCAGGACTTTGCGTGCAGAAAACAGACAGACGAACGAACACTTCCTTTTATAATATTAGAGATGATCAAAGATATCCCTGGATATAAAGTTTTAATTTTAGAATAATATAACTAGTTGAGATAATTACTGTTCTTGTTAAGTAAAAGTCACAAATGTTCCAATTACATATTCATTGATATTTTCAGCTGAATTCTGAATATAAGAGAAACTATGTGTGGCATCCTCAATACAGACCTTTGGCACAAGATGTTATCAGCTGTGCTCCTCAGTCAGGTATGTTTCTCTGTTTTCCTCCAAATTTTTGTTTCTCAATTAATTTCTATGAACTGGATACCATTCCTGGTTCTCTTTGCTGGCTTCACTTCAAATGGTGAGTTGGGAGACATGGGTTCTACATACAAGAAGTTGATACCATAGAGTAGTGATTTTCAGCCCTTTTCATCTTATAGTACACTAACTAACTTCTAAAATTCTGCATCACACTGAAAAAAACTTAATAATATTTGTCGATCTGATCAAAGACGAGTATAATATTGATTTATTTACAAAATAATAACAATTATATATACAGCAGATGTTGTGAAACTTTTTTTTAAACCATTTATACTTTCTAATAAAAATGCTACCCCAAATTTTTTACTCTCTAGTATTAAAATATAAGTATTACTTGAAATTATTTGTGAACACACTTGTTTAAAGTTCATAACTAAACCATTAAATGAAAAGCTAACACAATCTTAATTATTTTTCCATTTCTGCAGATCTTGTAGATCTTGATTGGGAAGTCCAACTTAAATTGTTGTTGAACACACTTGTTTAAAGTTCATAACTAAACCATTAAATGAAAAGCTAACACAATCTTAATTATTTTTCCATTTCTGCAGATCTAGTAGATCTTGACTGGGAAGTCCAACTTAAATTGTTCTGCTATCTTAGTGCTTGGACTTGCATAAGCACAGCTTCTGTGTTTTCTGACCTTGCACCATTAAAACTCAATAATGTAATCCTCCTGCTTAGATATTAGAGCTAAATACAAATTGCTTTACTCAAAAATATCAAATACTAGGAAAAGGGTTGACTGGTGGAATGCAAATTTCCTCAAAGTCAATATTAGATAAACATATCTAGGCTAATATCCTATTTACAACTATACCTTGACTACAACCACATTGTATGATGATAATGTGCTTGGAAAAAGCTGATGAATTCAACTAGTTGTGATAAATATATGTGAAAATGCTAATTTGCATTAAGAAAGAGTAAAATCATTGTTAAAATAAAAACAAATTTTCTGAAAATTTATTTTTTCTTGCTTTTTGTTTTGTTTAGTATGATGTACTGTTTTCAAATATTGGTAATTTTTCGTTGAAATGATCATGTGATAATTCAGCTGGATATCAAATAAAACTATTTACTTGTTATTGGGATTCATTGGTATGATTTCTTTATAAATAATTTAATTCATTTTTGTAGATAAAATAAAGCAAAATTTTCTGTTTCCCTGAAAAATATAAAAAATTCATTCAAAATACATAAATTGGGTAAAATGAAGAGAATATCTCAGTTAGCTGGCAATAATGTTGTAAAAAAGTGTGTGTTTTTGTGTGACACTGACTGAAAGCAGAAATGCCTTAAAAGAAAAAAATAACTTGATCAAAAGCTGAGAATATTATTGAGAGTATACCTTCACATCTGCTATAGTTTTGCTGATTAGACAGTGGTGGAATAGCAAACTAATATTGGATTGTCCTTTGGTATTTGGACAAACATTTTAAGCAAAAATGGAATTATCTTAACCATTCCTTATGTAGTTCTTGTATTTTTGAAAAAAATATGTCTGAAAATATCCTCTGACATTTTGTATTGTGGTGTCGCCCCAAAATTATAGTGTGAAAACAGTAAGAATCATACACAAGGAGAAGACGTCCAACAGCTCAGATATTTATGTTCTTATTATTCCAAGAATGTTAAGAAAAATATACTGTATTTACATCACCACATTAACATCATTACTCCAGTACATTAAAATATTTACATCACAGGCCAGTGCAGTGAATCAGCCTCACCTGCTTCTCTCTCTCCAAACATTTCTTAACTGTTTTCCAGCGTCTCTCCGCAGTCTAAAAATAACCCAATGGTAAAAGTCAAAAACCAATCAGATCCTTTGGATGAACACTACCTGTTCTTCTCAAGTCGTTGTAAAGTGCGTGGTGGAAGAACAACAGCTGACGCCAAACAATAAAAAGTTGGAATATATTTGGCATTTTGATGACACAATAGTGGGCACCTGCCCTGCAAGTGACTCTTCCTAAAGGTCAAGCCTTAGGGGATTAATCCTAGACCATCGTCCATAGCCCGTTGTGTTGCTTTAGTACAACATTAATTAAAATTACCTTACCCTACCTAAAGGTCAAGCACAACAGAGTTTCTCACAATTATAGTAGATTGTGTTATAGTAATTAGTTATAGCATTAATGTTATAGTAGATTGCAGTATATTCGATTATACATTCATTCAGATTTTCTCTATCAATGAAATATAAATGTAATATTATTTATTAACCACAATGAAATGCTCATTAATTCTTTGGTTTCTGGCTATCAATTAGGAAAATATAGATGAAAATTTTTTGCATTTTTGTGAACCAAAAACAATTTTTCCTACCCCTCTGGATCTTGTGTAGCTGTACTAAGTCGAAGTTCATGCACCGTCCAAAAGTTCAAGAGGAGCATAAAATTAAAGTAGATCCCCTAGACAAGCTAGAAAATGACTCGAAGAGGCTTTCTCCATATAATTTTTTTTAAATTATACAATGCATCTTGTTAGTCCCATTTAAAGATATTTTATTTTAATGATATACATACAGTTAAATATACAGGGGTTGGACAAAATAATGTGAACACCTGTGAAAAGATATTTTTTTTTATTAATAGGCTGTTCTTCTTTTGCATGAATTACAGCTTGTATCCGATAACATTCAGAGGGATATGTTCCCACTCAAATTTGAAAAAAGTCCCCAATTCAGAAAGCGTCATTGGAGGGGGAATCAACTGTGCAGCTTGTTTTCCAAAATACCCCACAAAGGTTCAATTATATTGAGATCAGGGGACTGAGGGGCCAGATGAGGTGCTCTATTTCATCGTCATGTTCATAAAACCTGTCTCGGGCAATTCTACAGGTGTGAATGGGGGCATTATCATCTTGGAAGACTGGTCGTTTATCAGGAAACACAGTTTGCACCATTGGGTGAAGATGGTCAGCCAGAAGACTGTCATAATCCTCTCCTGTAACACAGCCATTCAGAACAACAAGTGGGCCAAGACCACAATGTGATATCGCACCTCAGATCTTTGCTGAACCGCCGTCATGCTTAACCGTAGGCCAAAGACAGTCAACTTGATAGGTTTCTGGTGGCGTTCTCCAAACATAAACACGTCCATTTGTCGGGAATAATGGGAACGACGATTCGTCTGACCATATTACATTCTCCCATTGTTGTTGTGTCCAATTTTTATGCTCGCGACACCATATTCGTTGCTTCAAGGCCATTACATGGTGTAATCATTGGTTTTGAAATAGCCGCTTTACCATGAATATTTGCCAGATGCAGTTCACGCCGGATACTTTTTGATGAAACTGCTTCCTGTAGGTGTGTGTTCTTCTCAGATGTTATCTGAGATGCTGTTGTCTTGTGTATTTTTGCCACAATCCGCTTCAAAACCCTTCTGTCTCTGTCATTCAGCTTCGATTTTCGACCACTGTTGTGCTTGTTAGATGATGTTTTTCCCTGTTTCAAATATGCTGACATTACAGTCGACACTGTATTTCTCCCAACACCTAGTAGGGTGGCCATTATCATTACTGAGGCTCCAGCAAGACGGGCTCCAACAATCATACCTCTTTCGAGATCAGAGAGGTCAGCCATAACGCAATTTTAACACAGAAATATATTTCGCATCCGACTTCTATCACTGCTAGTAGCAGACTGATGTGTGTACTTTTTAATCCGCTAGGTGGCACCGTTCACCGCTAGAGGGCAGGAGTATACGAGAGGTTTCTTTCGAGTGCTATTTTTATTTACAAGTGTTCATATTATTTTGTTCAACCCCTGTATGCTGTATTTTTCCAGTTTCAGATATCAGAAAGACAGCCTTTAAGTTTTTGATTATTGTAAAAATATCTGTATGTGAAAAAGCAACTTGTACTTAGATAATGTTTTTAAATTCCTATTTTTTCATGGTTGTATATTTAAAATTTTCTACCTTTATATCTCATGGTCATGCCATACATTTTCACTACTCTCAATTTTTGAATCCTACACTTTTATTATAGTTATTAAAGAAGTTGGAATCCAAAGAAGAAAGCAGTATCCCGATCTTGCATATAGAAGTCATGAGGTGATACGACATGATCTAGGTCAATCTTTAAAAGATGCAACTGATTCAAGAGCACGGGTTAATATACATTTTTATTTAAAAAATTGTTTGCATGTTTGTTAATTTATTTCAATTTATACAGTTTGTGGCTGAAATGTGTTATTTTTCTTGGTAGTTTCTTTTTGTACAAGCCTAGGGCTCATGTATGTTTTTCAATTGCAGAGTGAAGAAAGGGACTTGACCTTAGCTTCAAAATCTGGACCAAGGAGCCGTTCAGCAGATCCAGGCATCCACCAACAGCACAAATCGGTAAAACATTTGAAATCTTATTTAATTGTGATAGCTATTGTGAATAAATGCCGTTTTTGTGATACTTGAGTTCATAAGACATTAACATAAAAAAAAGCATCTTATTTTTGAAATAACAATGTTTGGAAACTATTATTTCCTTTACTTCGTGCATGTGTTTCTTAACCGGGTAACTTGCCATTTGCTAAATAACTAACATGAGTAAAAGATTTCTTCTATCGTTGGCTAAGAGCACAGGAACTTGTAAACTGACATTCTTCATAATTTTTTTTACACTAAATGATTGTTTCCATGATGATGAGAAAGACATTGATGTATTATCATGTGTCTGAACAAAAAATATAACACTATATCAAGATGCTTAAAATTTTTATTTTTGATCTAAAATCGTAGTTAGTTAGTAGGCTATTATATAAAATTTATGCTTTTTGTCAGTAAATGAGTTTCTGCTGAAACCCATTTTTTCTACTGTTAATGTTTTAAACTCGTCACTATTCTCATTTTTGTTCTGTTGTAAGCCGTGACTCTGTCTTCAAATACATTACAGGGTGTTTCATGGGAGTTTGTTTTACCCAGTTGCTTAAATTTTTAATGCTTAAACCAATTTTTACCATAAACCAATTTATGAAATATTACCATTACTAAATATATGAAATAAAATCTATGTGATGCCTGTACAAACGCAGACACAAAATCGAACAGGAAGACAGACAGACTAACACAACCAAGTTCAGTCACTAAATGAAGTAAGTATAACTTGCAGTCTTCAAAGTTTCATGAAAATATATTAAATTGCCTGGACATTGGGCACACACATACAGACAAATGAACACCAAATGCACACAAGACAGATTTTGCCTCAGAAGGATCCAAAACGGGTAGAAAACTTGAAGTGGGTCGAAAATATTCAATGTACAAACAAACACTCCATTTTTATTTATATACATAGCATATTTTTAAAGCTCTGGTGTTGAATTATTTTAACCTTTCAACCATCTGAATACATTGTATGGCTCATAACTGCTTTTAACTTGACCAATTACAAGTTTCTTTAAAGTTTTTCAAAAATAGAGGTGTCTGTTTTGTCAATAATTTTGTTGCAGTGTAAAAATAATTATTCTCTTGGAAATCCCATAAAGTTCACAAGGCTGAATTAAAGATCCATCAAGATGTGTGAAAGTATGAACAAAAATTTCATCCTAAAAAAATATTTAACTACAGGTTTTTTTTTTTTTTTGTAACTGCATTATTTTTAGTTATGGAATAACTTTTTATAAAACATTTCTTATTAATTTTTTGGTACATATCTTCTATTATGCAATCACAATGACAGTTCGTGAAATTGGATGTCTGTCAAGTCACCACATCCGGTCAAGATGGGAATATATGCTCTTTCCACTGCATGATATGATTAATTCATCGCCTAGAGGACTGTTTGATGGACAATTTGGAGTAAAGGCATTATTAGACTTAAGGATCCAATGAAAATATGCTTATTGTCAATTGTGAAACATATTGTGCGAGGTGACAAAATTTCTATCTGTTTCAAATTGATCGATAAAAGTTACAGCACTTGCGGTTTCAACAAGGTGAAAGAACGTGTCACATAATTTGTGAAATCATGCAAATTCTCCTTGTTGAGTAATATAAAAATTCTGGGGGTGTCGATGGAACGCCTTGTTTTTCTGGTTGAATCGGGCTGAATGTTTTCCTATTAGACTTCTGAAAGGAATAAGTCCACACTAACTGATGGACAACAATTCAATGCAGAGCTTAAGCAGGACATTCACTGAGAAATTAAACAAATCATCTTGGAGATGTGCTCAAACATAATGGCAAATGTGGTCAAAAGTGACCATGTTTGTAGTGCTGTCTGAGGTGGCCATTTGGCAGATGTTTATTAAGTTATTTATAGAACATGACATTATGCAGAAAAAAAAATTTATTTAAAAGTTCTGCAGAAATAATGGTGTGCCTTTATGTAAAAAACGCCCTGTATCAATGTGACTTTATATTTAAATGTTTAAATTCATTTTAATTTCAGATCATGGTGCAAAGCTTTCCTCCAATTACTGCTGGCCGTGTATCCATTCTACCTAAAACAGAAGAGTTTCCCAATATTTCAGAGCAACCATCAGAAACAAGTGAATATCAATCACAATTTGCTTGGCCAATAAAAAGTGATGAGGAGACTCCATGTATGACTAGAAAATCTGTTTCAATGAGTGTTATTAAAAGTTCTGAGGATGCTGGTAAACTTTAGACTTAGTTGTAGCCATTAACATATACATTGATTTTTTATCTGTTATTTAATACTGTTTAGTTTCCTAATTTTATGTACCTATTTTGTAAAATAAATTGCATTTTACTATATTTACGTGACTTAATTTAGATTAATTAGTGAGTTTACTTCACTTTTCGTTATTTTCTTTAGTATAATCATTTTAGTCTTAAACTAAATAAGAAAGGTTTGTTTAATTAGTTTACTAACTAACTTATGAATTAAAATTCAAAAATCCACTGTTAGTTGTAAAGTAGTTTGTTTTCAAACAATCCTAATCCTAGTGTTTTTAGGATTTAATATTTTAATGATTTATAAATTTTGCATTATTAAAAAAAAAAAAAACAGGTTATTTCACTATTATTTACACAAGGTTTTTACATTTGAGAAATATGTTGTGTGCATATTCCTCCATTGTGCATGTATTACAAAATTAAGAACTACTAATCTTGTTTTAATGTGAGTAAAGCCTATTTCCTTTTCTTTTATACAGGGTGTCCCGGAACTTAATGTACAAACTTAGAGGGGAGGTAGAGAACATCATTAGGAGCAATAATTACATAGGAAAGCATGGGCGGAAACATCATCCTCATGTGATAAAGTAACACAATAAGGCCACAGCACAGAATGTAGTGTAAAACGCGTTATTACACCATCAAAGAGTACAATGCATGACTTGAAAGCATAACAGGAGGTGTTCGAATTTGCACCCATTGGCATGGATGCACGCACAACATGGATTGGCGAACATTTTCGAAGATACCTGGCATTTTGCTGATCGTAGCAGCAGTGATGGAGATTCTTGCCATCCGGTCCATTTCAGAATTTTACGGGCATGTCGTACATACTCTTCATGGCACCCCAGAGAAAATAATCAAGAGGAGATAAATCGGGTGATCTGGGAGGCCAAGCGACGGGACAGCCATGCCCAATCCAATTGTTTCCAAATGTCTGGTCTAAATGGTCACTTGCATAATGTCATGGCACCCCATCATGTTAAAACCACATCCCACGCCGAACATGTGCTGGGACATTGTTAAACATTACTGGAAGTACCTACCAGAAAGACAAGATACTTACGATCGTCCAGTCGAGGTGGTAAGATGTATGGCCCGACTAAACTGTCCCTCAGGATACCCGCCCACACATTAACAGTGAAGCATTGTGCGGCTTGTGGTCGGGTTCTGTGTGGGTTGTCTAAGGCCCATGTGTGTTCGTTGTGCATATTGAACACCCCTTCAAGTGAAGAGGTTGCTTCATCACTGAGCATAACAGAACTGGAAAATTGCGTGTCGGCTGCACTTTGGTGTAGAAACCACTGTGCAAACGCAACACGTCGTGGGGGATCATCTGGCTGCAAGCTGCAACTGAACTTTCTTGAGATGAAGGAGATGTATGACTTTGCCCTGCAGTATTCGATGGACAGTTGATTGAGACGTTCCAGTGGCGTTCTGTAATTTAGGTCCACAGCATGCAACGGACCCTCTTTGAATATGGATCTTCATGCTGTATCGTGGCTGTGATTGATCCACGTTCCGCAAGGTTCTAATGTACTCGAGCGAACATTTGCTGATTTGATTGGCGCCTCATTGGATATCTTTCCCGATACAACCGAGCTGCAGTCCATCCATTTCCGTTGGCTAGGCTGTAGGTGAAGTGGATATCCGCCAACTTGGCGTTTGTGAAACTATTCATGTTTATCGCACGCAGTTGGCGTCTACAATGAGGAAGCCACACATGCTGACCTTGAGAGCTTGCATACAACACCACCTATTGATTTCCACCCATGCCTTCCAATGTAATTATGGTTCCTTACAATGTTCTCTACCTCCAAGTTTGTACACAAAGTTCCAGAACACTCTGTATATTCTTTTTTTTTGGGGGGGGGAATTTTGCTCCAAAGTTATTGAAATGCACCCCATAATCAAATTATTTGTATCTTGTTTTGGACTACCCTTAGCATAAAAAATTAGAATTTGCTGTGTGAAAAATCTAGATAAGCTGTGTTCAGAAGGTTTAAAAGACTTGCATTTAGGGAAAATATCAAATACATAAGAAATTAAGGGCAGTTAATGATTAATCCTCTAATGGACATAACATTGAAGTTTAAAAATAGTTTTTCTTAAAATTGTTTATTATTTAAAAAAATTAATTTAAAAAAGTGATTGATGTCTAGGTCTCCTAACCATTATATCCCCCAAACTTACATATGATAGGAAAAAAAAACATCTTATCTGTTTTAGGAGTCGAAGATTTTTTTTTAAAAACTATCAAAGAAAATGTTAGGAAATTCGATGCAGTAAATTATGTGATGCACTAGTTTCTATGAACTGTAGTGTTAGAAAGATGAATGTTAAACCATTTTTACAATAAATTAATCAGCTGAGATTTTTCGACTAAGAGGAACAAACAATATTGTAGCTATGAGCCTCTGTATTATATTTCTTGAGTAATTCTCTGCTTTCATAAAAAATAGTGAAATTACTTAAGAAATATAAAGAAGCTCACATACAATCACAAGTATTTATTTTGTTTATTTTATATTGCATGTAGATTTTTTATTTCAGTTGATTCTTCTGTGCCAAAATCCAAATTGGCTCCTGTGCATAGACCATGTATTAAACATAAAGAAGCAATTAGCTCTGAGAAACCTGCTCTAGATGCTAAAAAGTGAGTTTGTTTTAGTCTTATTGATACACACCAATCATTTAAGATTACATTGAGAACCTAGTAGAGGAAGGGTCATTAAAACTAGTTTTATATTGATATTTGCATTTAAGTAAAAATTTAAGAACTGAAAATATTATTCGCTAATTTAGTCTAATAATCAAGCATTGTTTTTAGCATGTTTGCAATCTGTTTTTTATTAGTATTTCACGACAAAAATGTGATGCATCTGTTTTAACATGAACATTCTGTTTTCTGATTTTTCATTTTTATTACCTGACATATTCTAAAATTTTTTTTCTCCATTAACAGAAAAGTCAAAACTGAATACAAAGCTAAATACAAGCCTTTTACTTCATATGTTTATGTAGATGGTGAGTGGAAGAAAACTTCAAGACTCCTTAAGGTAATTTAATTGCAAAATTAAATTGGAGGTTTGGTCCTTCAATCTATCAAAAATTTATTCGGTATTCAATAAATTAGTATACAATTATAACTTTACACCATTATGTATACAATTATAACTTTACACCATTATGTATACAATTATAACTTTACACCATTATGTATACAATCAAACCTTGATAAGGCGTAGATCGCTCAATGTACATCACAATTCATCGCTAAACTGAAAATCTGGAAACCAGTGTCACAATGTCTACTTTATATCGGTACCTTGTGATGTATTAATACATGTCTTAGTCCCTGCTTGACCTCTTTCAATTTTGATGAAACTTTCAAGGAATATACCTTAGGTACCTATATGAACTTCTACAAAGTTCCAGCTCCAAATACAGTCTCAAGGTGCCAGCGCCATTTTCTTGAGCATCGTAATTTTTGCAGAGAAAACAAGATCATTATCTTTTACTGCTCCAAATTGAATATCTGGAACACCAAATCTAGATTCACTTTTATGCATTGAATATGTATATATATGGTAATACTTCTGCCACATTAAGGCTTCAGGCTTGTAGAAAATTTCTGAAGGAGCATTCTGTTAAAATTCAATCACAATCAAAGGAGGTTAAGCAGGAACCATGTTTGAAATTTTATTACTTAACATAGAATTATCCATATTGAAGCTCTGTAAATGTGTCTTTTTGGAATAAAATGGGATCTTAAAAATTTCAATCATTTTGTGAGAATATTCTTTTTTTCAATGCAGGTCGCAGAAAAAGCTGAGGATCATGTGGAGCCTTGGTTTGTTGAAGTAACTGAACGCTTGCAAAAAGCAAATGAATATCGGTGGAGGGGACATGGGCATCCAGTTTATGGAGAGGCATTCCCTGAAATGTACAAACAACCACCTGAAATTCCTGCACAGCGTCCTAAGCGATTACCTAGTGAACTTAAATCTAATCAACCAAAGTAAGTTTTGAAGCTTTTAGCTAATTTGGGCAAATTTTATTTATATACCATTCTTTACTAATGTTTTTAAACTCAATAATTATGAAAACATTTCAAAATGACAAATCTTTTGTAAAAAATTTGTCATTAATTTATCATCTTGGAATTTCATGTTTATAAATATTGTTTTTGTGTAAGTAGGAAATAGAGGCCCATGATTAAGCAAGCTTTGTTTGAAGCTAAATTTAAGGATTTAGCAATACAATATGCAAAATCAAGCCTTTTACCCTCTTTCATCTTATTGTTTATACATTATCATGCAGTAATGACATTTAACTTTAGCTGTCTATATTCCAAAAGTACTAAGATTGTAATAATGTGAATGAAATATTTTGTATCTGTCAGTTATTTATTTTCAATTTATTAATACCTTGAAACAAGTATTTATTGGTATGTTACAAAGACATAACATTGGATTCATTTTCATTTTTGGGTAAAATAAGTGGTAATACATAATATACTTAACTTTTGATTTCACTTTATTTTAAAGATGCCACCAGACAACTTCCAAGAAAGGTGAAACTAAGAAAAAAGACAGCCATTCTGAATCAACAGCAGAAAAAAAACTTGAAAAAGAACCGAAGAAACAAGTTTTGCGTGAGTTATGAACTATTATTTCTCAAAATCAGACGAGCATATGAATTTTTATTAAAATAATGTCGTTTTTCAGGGAGACCTAAATCTGCTGAACCTGCAAAAGCAAAAGAAACTGTAAAATACAAGCGTCCTGCTACGACACCGCCTGCAAAGTCTACTACGCAATCACTGCCATCTCGAAAGAGAATGCCTAAAGTAGAAGAAATCGATAAAACTTCTAAAGGTATTAAAAAATATTTTATTTTGTTTCATTCTTAATTAAAGATAAACATGAGAAACAGTTTCTAATATGTTCATAATAAATGCTAATTTGAAATTCTAATTACCAAATTCAAATATTATTACAATTTTTACTTAAAAGATATTCTAAAAACAGGTATTATTTTATTCAATTGGGTTTAAAAGAATGAGGAAAAGCTAACCCATTTCTCTCAGTATTTATCATAATTTTGTGCTCTATTTTATCTGCATGAGCTTCAATGCATTTTGTTGTTAATGTGAAGTTTTCTCACATCTACTGAAATTGATTATTCAAACAAAATAACCACTAATTAGAAAAAAATTCGTTGTATTACTAATTAAGTTGTTACATAACATGGATAAAAAATAATAAAATTAATATTGTCACATCTTATAAATTTTAAAATAAGGAACACAAATATTTTATATTTGTGTTCCTTCTACTGAAAATATACTAAGTGTGCAGTCAATACAGGAAGTAATCATGTAAAACGCCTCTAAATGTCTCCTTTCTCACAATTATTTATAACTAGTCACTGCGTGGCTAGCTCAGCGTTGCCCGTGCCAGTTGCTTTTGTGGGTTTATTGGTTTGCTTTGCAAACGAAATGGGAATTCGTAGCCTATTGGATAACAGCCATCACGGATTCCCATTTGGTTTGTGAATTTGTAGCCTATTGGATAACAGCCATAACGGAGATGCCAGTGACAGTTCTTTTCGTGGGGGTCACATTGCCCGTGGTGTTGGTTTGCGAGCAAACCAAAAGATATAAATATTTAATTGATAAATTATTTATTAAAAGAAAAGAAAACATATAAGGTATGGTTTGTTTGGCAAACCAAATTAGGAATATTATGAACTATGGTTTGCTTCAGCAAATGGAAATTCATAGCCTATTGGATGGAATGAATTCCTCGCGAATTTCAATTTCGTTTGCTTCACAAACCAAATTATAAATATTATGAACAATGGTTTGCTTCGCTAATTGGGATAACAGCCATAACGGAGTTGACCATGGTTCCAAATAGGAATTTGGCATGACGTCACAATCTCTTGTGAAAATATAAATATTAAATTTAAAAATGTTATTTATTTAAAGAAAATCCTAATTTTAGGTATCGATCTAATGTAAAATTTTCCGCAGATTTCAATTCCATTGAAATTTCTACTCTATCTTTAACGGTCTAGGACAAGGGTCGGCAACCTATTGAAACGGAAGAGCCAAAAGTTACAATTTACAAAATTTCCCAGTTTTTAAAGAGCCACTAAAAATTTCGTTTCAATATTATAGTATTTGCTTATATATATTTGATTTTTTATTTAAAATAAACGGATTTATATACGGAATTAATATTTATTCATATAAAAACACAAATATAGATAGTTGCATCAATGGGAGCATTGGCTTTGCATGCCTTTTGAAAGTTTGATTAAATCTGGCTTATAACTTGTTGTTTTAAGTTTCAAGCACGATTCTAGATTTTTATTTGTTAGTTGACTTCTAACTTTACTTTTTATTATATTCATGCTAGAGAACGCTTGCTTGCACGAATATGTCGAGATCGTCGGCACTCCATATACCAACTTCTTCACCTCACTGTAGCATTCTGGAAGACTATTCCATGCACCAAATATGAGAGCCTCAACTCGCTGAATTTCTTTTAGAGCTGTCCACTTGTGCTACGCGATGTGCATGCATTTCTGGACTTCCAACTTGCTCTTGAGTTCTGTGAACTTGCCACTCCACAAGTCTTTGTTTTTCAAATCTAGAAATTGCATTTGAAGCGATCCAGCATCAATTCCAAATGGCTCAATGCTGGTCTCATTTGTATTTGTGTTGAGCGGATTTACTATGAACGCGAGAGTACTTTTGTTTGTTTTGAATTGCTCAAATCTCTCAGCGAATTCATCCTTCATGTTTTTTAAAGCTATGCTGAAGTAATTCGTGTCAATAATTGCATTGGTCTCATCGCGATATTGCTTCAGATTTTTTAAATGAAGTAATTTACGGCTCTCTATGTCTTCAACAAAACGTAGTAATTTTTTTCGAAACTAACTACTTCTTCAAGCAAGGCGTAGGCTGGATTGCCCTTTCCTTGCAATTTTAGATTTAGTTCATTTAGTTTCATTGTGGTATCTACCATGAAGTTGAATTTTTACAGCCATTTGTCTTCTTCCAATTCGGGATGGTCAATGCTTTTTTCGTTGAGGAATGTTTTTATTTCACTCAAGCACAAACCAAAACGTTACAATACGTTACCTCTGGAAAGCCATCGCACTTTATTGTGCAGAAGTAGGTCAGAAAACTGGCTATCTATTTCTTCAAGGAAATCTTTAAACTGGCGATGGTAGAGTGCTTTTGCCAAGATGCTGTTAATAATCTTAATTATCAAGTTCATGACCTCAACTATTTCGGCCGGAAATGTTTAGGCACAAAGCGCTTCTTGATGAATTATGCCGTGAAACGGTAGAATTTCGTGGTTTATTTTTTTCTGAAGAATTGATGTTACCCCTCTATGGGGGGGGGGTATTCCTCTTATACTTCTGGCTAGATCAGTTGCTGAAACGATTTTATTTAAATCAATTCCATTGCCTTCCAGGAATTTTTGCACAGCATTTGCTATATCTTCTTCACGAGTTTGCCCTGAGAGCGGTAACAATCCTAGCAGTTCTTCTTTTGGACCTTGGGACGACATATACCTGACGAAAAGGGTAACTTGTGCCGTGTCTTTTATGTCGCAAGACTCATCTATAGCAAGTGATAAGGCAGAAGCCAGTTGAATGTCTTCCACTTGCATATGTGTTACATTTGAAGACATTTTAACAGTTCTATCTTGTACTAATTAAGCAGATAATGGCAAATCTTTGATTTTTTTTTCATGATTTCTGCTTTGTTTTTAAAATCATGAAACAGTTCTTCAGATGCACGTATAAAACAATCGTTGACGTACTCACCATCTGTGAATGGTTTTCCTCTTTTTGCAATTTCTAATGATACTGCAAAGCTTGCCAGATTTACATTATTGGAAGATTGAGCCCAGTTACTTAGCATGGAACTTAACTTTTTTTTTGGAGCTCTTCAACAGCTTTTCTTTGTGCGTCACCGGTTGGATATTTACCAGCAAACTGGGTATGTTTTGTTGTGAAGTGTCTCTCCAAATTTGACTTCTTATTGTGTGCGAGTTTTTCGTGGCAAATGAGACATGTCGGAAGGCCATCTGTGTTGCATATAAATACAAACGATTCCGTCCAATCCTGATTGAATTCTCGGTTTTCTTCTTCAGTTCTTCTCTTCTTCTTTTTTTTTTACCAGATGCCATGCTGGCGGCGGAGCTGAAAAAATTTTACTTAGCTATCTAAAACGGCAAACAATTTATTTGCCATTATTACTTCGTTAACACGATCCTCAGATTTAGAATCCAATTCTGTTACTGATTTTATTATATTATGCGCGTACATACTTTGAGAAGATAATTCGCTTCTCAATCATATTCTTCTGTTGTTGATGTTGTTTCTCATGCCTACATTGGCAGACCAGAGGAGTGCCAGGCCTGTCGAAGACGGCAAGAGTCGAGGGGGTGCGCCTTCCATGTTATTGAGCCCCATTGGGAGGAAGTCCGACTTTTGCTCGACATACATGACACATCCGTTTTACAGGAAGGTCCCTTTCATACAACCATTCACTCACACATATCGTAATTTAGATCCCAATCAGAGGCCGATAACCCCCTGATCAGGTACCCCCAGAGGTATTGATTTGGTATGGGAACATGGGGGACTTTGTGACACTGACCTATTTAACGTGCTCCAGTCACCATTAGTGAACACGACGGTCTTTAGCCAGGTCGAAGCGCCGATCTCGCAATCATCAGAATTGCAGGCTCCGCCGAGGACAGAACCCACAACCCTTCTGATGCGAGCCCGACGCTCTACTGACTGAGCTACAGCGTATTCTTCTTGCAACAAGCGAATAGAAACGCAAAAACCGCAAGCGATTAAATTAATACACATGCAAAATAACGTCGACCGCGCTATCCAAGGATGACTACACTATCTAGACTCTAGACGGTCGCGTTTGGGTGAGACAGAAATGGAATGCAATTGGCTGAAAGTTAAACATGGTCACAGAGTCTCATCACTAAGAACAAAACAATAGTTCAAATTTATCTCATTTCGGTCATGTTAAACGTAGAAATTTGTAATTAACGATTATGAAAATAGAAGCTATTGAGAAATTAGGTACTTAAAAATATATTTTCTTACTTTTTAAGGGTTTTGATAGTAAATTATTAATTTTTTCGTATGGAGCTGGAGAGCCGCAGGTTGCCGACCCCTGGTCTAGGAGATAGAAAAAAGAACTACATAACTAAAGTTAAATCTTTGTTTTTTTTTAATCTTCTGCTGCAAAATCATTCCTCTGCTCAAATGAAAATAGAAAAAAATAAATTTAGAATCTCATCTTTTATTGGCTCACGACAGCTGCTATTGCAATTCCAAAAAAAAACAATAATAATTAAATTTCATTAAATTCATTTTAAATGTTCTAGATTAAACTTTAAAATTCACCGCAACCCAAAAATTAAAAAAAAAATTTTACTACCTGTGTGCCAAATCCCATTACTGTAAGAGCCAAAGATTTGTCAGGACTTTGCGTGCAAGAAGCAAACAGACAAACACTTCCTTTTATAATAGTAGAGATTGTTATTTTTATGCAGAATTGAAATAAAAAATATACAACAGAGCCTCATGGGGGCCAAGACTTTTGTTAATTATGAGTGTCAATTATGGTGCAGTAGCCCGAGACAAATGTTTCGAACACAAAAAGAGGTTTTAAAACACTTATGTGTCTGTCGTTATAACAATTCAGCAATCAGTTAAGTCTCTGACGAGTTTGCACTTATATTTCTGTTTTGCATCCCAGTCTTCCCTGTTTGACATAACCACTGTTAACTGTCTTGACCAATAAAATATTTTCTCAGACAATTGTAACCAATCAATATGGTTATTTAGTCATTGTGTATGTTGCAGGAACAATGCAATACAACACTATTCGCAGATCTCGTAGTCTGCACTTTTAATTATCTATGAAAACCTATATACTATCAGAAGTCCCTCAATACTCAGATTTAAAGGTGCGATTTAAAATCAATGTAAATGAGAAATCGGAAAATATTACCTTAAGTTCATAACTCATCACCCCAAGTTTCATTCTACCCAGAACAAATGCCTCTGATGGAGTCGCTTCTCTGTTCTGAAAATAATGAAACCCCCTCTGAGAATAAATTCTCACTTGTGAATTCACTTGAAAAAGGAGTTGATTTCTCAATTTAGATTCTAAGAATGTTTTAAGTGTAGTCAAGTGTGCTAAAATGTAACATGTATACTTATACTATATTGTGACTCGATGCAGCGAAACCCGGGAGAAGGCTAAAGGAAGACAATGCCAAGCCATCATCTGCAATCAAGAAAGCACCATCCTCCACTTCCCAAAGCAGCGGGGGGAAGGTCTGGCTGCAGGCCGGTCCATCTGTTTCTGATTCTGCAGGGAAAGACGATCTCCCTGTTAAGGAACACTCGGATGCTGTGAGGCCTTCCTCCTTGTCACCGATCTCTTCTGCTGTAGTTTCGCAGTTGGAAGCAGCTCAAGTCTGTAATGATGTTGAAGCTGATAATAGTGAGTATAACCAGAAAAACCAATTTGGCATATACTGTTAAACGGATGTATTCATAAGAAGGGCACAAGAGGCCCAGGCACTCTGAAATGTGGGCAATGGCAGCCTGGTTGGAACAGTAGCTGATTACCAACTGGAGGGCTCTCTAACTAAGCTCTATTCAACTAAACATCATCGTGAATATAGGTGCGCATTAACTCTACCATGTCTCTGAATGTCCTCACATTGTCGTGATGTGGAAATTAGGAGAGTGGGGAGTGAGCTCACTATCAACCTTCTAATGAAATAGATGGAGCGAGTGCACATTGCTTCATGCGGTTCTGGTCACTCGATTTGAATACCTGTCATGTGGTGGTGGTGGAAATCATAAAAAAAATAACTTGGATCAAATTATGGATTTGTTAAAGTGATGATGCAGTATGGTTAAAATCACTAGTCCAATTATCACAATCCACTTCACCAATTGTCCAAGCCTATTCGTAATTCGCATTTTCCCTTCTGAGATCGTATGACAGCGACTCAATCCACATGCTCTTTCTATTTTATTAGACGATTGTTGCTGATCAGGTGTTGACCTCATCACCATATTACTTCGTTTGATTGTAATTAAATAAAATATTACTGTAGTTGTGTGTAAAACAAAATTATATTTTACATAAAATGTAATATCTGCCTTTTTTTCCAAAGTGTTATTTAAAAAAATAAGTTATATTTTTCTAATGCATGTTTCTTTGGAAAAGTGGAATGAAAACTAATATTAGTTCTATGAAATCGCAATGGAAAGTTCATAAAATATTGAGTAGGTTTGACAAAAGGTTTTTATAAATGTTCATCACTTGTATATAATAGCAGGATATAATGATTTGTTTTTAATTCTAAACAACTTCTTAAGCTCATTTCTTAAATGATGTGCACTTTTTAAACAGGTAAGGAACCAAAAGAACAAACAACACATGTGCCACATTCTTCTGTTGTTCCTTTGACACATGTTCGGACCCCTGAGGAAGTAACTGGTGTCAAAAGTCCTGATCCTGAAAATTGGACTGTGCCAATTGAAAATAGTGAACGATTACAATGGAGTGGAGTTAATACAACTGGTAAAGCAAAGAAATATAGTATAAATAAAATTAATATAAACAAATTTTTAAGTTAAAATTCTAAAAAATTATTTGAAATCTTCTGTATTAAATGACAGAATGTATTATATATTTTAAAATTTAGTAAAATGTCAAACTAAACTAATTTTTATTTTGTTAAGAATATTAAAATTTGAAATTGTATTATAGTTTTGTTTTCGGATGTAACTGAAATTTCAATTTAATGAACGTACCATAATTTTTTTTTATTACAATCAGTGCTATCATATGAAGTGTGAATGTCCACATTCATTTTAAGAAGCTTTTATCTTACTTTTTATTCAGTCCAATTTTATCACAAGTATTTAGAATTGAAACTGAAAATATTTATATAAAAGTTTTTTTTTTTAATTTTTAGATACACTTTCAAAAATAAAGACACCAGAAGAAGTTACTGAAAAGCTTTCAAAAGTTGCTCTTACTGATGAACCAGGTATGTTAGCTTGAAAAATGTCTTAAGATAATTTCAATATGGATTCAATGGTACTCCTAATCTGCCTTACTGTGACTTCGATATATTTATTTTTTAGTTTCATTTGTAAAATATTTAGAAACAAAATCTGGATAATTTCTATTGTGAAACAAATATTTTGTTTGGATATTACATTAAAATAGTAATTGGATGTCTAACATTTATTTTTCTTTTAGTGCCTGCTGTAGCTGAACCTCAAGATAGTAGTAGCACTTCAAGCTCTGGCAAATTAACATCTGCTAATGTTTTAGATAGAGCTAGAAGCAGACTTGACCAATTTTGGGGTAAAAATAAATAATTCATAGTTTTTGAACACAGATAGTTACTATAAATGAATACCTGCTGCTAAAATATTGTTAACCTCAATGTACATCTTTGTTAATTAATTTCTATGTAGTTAATTCTGCGTTATTGCTTGCTTCTACAGTAACGTAATTTTCTTTTACGATAAAATGCAATAGTATTTCATTTCATTCACTTTGGTCAAAAATAGAGGTTAACGTTTTCTCTATTAATGATGCTATTTTTGAAGTAATAGGGTAATTTTCTTTGTATTTGATGTATGAAAATATCGAATTTATGAAAAAAAACTTTCAGCTTTAGTAGCTTGTTTTAAAAGTTTTTGTGAAGTTCTCGTTTAATTGCCTGGTTATAAAACTGAAGAAATTACTTTTTTATTTAACAAATACAAATAAAAAAAATCATAATGAATTCTTTAGTATATTTATTAATTGCATGAAAAGGAATGGAGGTTATGACACCCTAAAATCAATGTATATTATCAGAGTTTTTGTGCCTGGGAAGTAACACTTAAATGGTTGTGATGCAGTTAGCAATTAAAATCAGTGTATAAATTTGTTTATTGTGTGAAGAATTGTTGTAAACTGATCATCTTGTACAATTTCAGTGCAAATGAAATTTTATACAGTAAATATTTGTCATTGTGTATTTTTAGTGAGTAGATTAAGGCACCTATAACCTGAATGATCATTTGTAAAGTATTTTGAGCTGAATATTTGTGATATAATATAAAGATGCAATCTCAAATATTATTTCACTTTCTCTTATCAAAAAGCAGTAGTTTCATTACAGAAGAATGCTAATTATCCAAATCGATTCTAATAAAAATAAAATCCTGTACATTACATCATTTCCCATTGAAAGCTATTAGTATGTCTTGTGTGCTAGCTCAAGAATTTTAATAAAATATGTTTTATAATGCCATTTTAATTTCAAGAAACTTCTCAGGGTATTAAAACAAATTTGCCCTCTTTAATGCCAAAAAAGCAATATATCTTAGAGATGAATTTTAATTCTGTTAAATTGTCTTGAATAAGAAACTTTTATTTTTTCATGATTGTGTTTGAAATTACCTGAGCTCATTTTGTAATGACTGCCCCTGTGTAATTAGATAATCATACTATGTATGCAAAAGCTGATATTTTATCGATGATACAATCTGAAGTGGAGTTTTGTTGTGAACAAAAACTATCCTTTCAACATTTTTAGGTGCTTAGTTTTGCAGCTTGATGAGCAAAATATCAGTGAACAAGGATAAATGATACCTGCACATGTATTCTGCAAATTCTTGAATTTCTATGATTTGGATATTCAACATTCTTTTATTATCAATTATTATTCATCAAAAGTTTTGAATTCTTTATAGTTATAAACAAATACATTAAAAAAATATATTTTTATTCGATTGATTAAAAGTTAGTACTCGTTTGAATTCGATGAACAGTGATAACAAATCTAAATGTTTCAAAATGTAAGCAACTGATTTAATGTATTTCAATTGTAAATACTCGTGCATTTAGAAATATTTCTCTAAAGTGATACTGCTGAAACATGCTTTTTTTAAATATATAAATGGAATAGTATATTTTTACCTCCAAAATTAAACTAAAATATTCTATTTAAATTGTTGAGCATCACATAAGTATTAAGTATTTGTTTAAAATGTGATAATAGTTGTATTGAATAAAATATTAAAAAATACTACATTATATGAGGTTATTTATTCTTTTAAACATAAATGTATCAAGGGATAAATTGTAGAGCATTTTAATTTTCAAAATTGAACCAGTGCCTGTCTTGTATTTTTAAATTTTATCTCAAACATGCATTTTTATTAAATGCAGTGCAGTTTTTGCTCTCAATTGAAATTTCATTCATATTACAATGTGTGATTGGTATGAGCAAATTATTATGAAACTAAAATATCTCTAAGAAATAGTCTCAAAATAAAAACAATAATGTTAATGTCGAGTATATTAAGTAATTATATGTACATTAAAATATTAAAAGAAAGTATTTCCATAAAGCTATTTTAGTGAATGATTGACTCAGAATAGTTCAGAATTACTTACTTGTTATGTTCTTTAGTTTTTGTTACCTAACATTTGTTACTTTGTGATAGAATTTCCAAAATTTGTTCATCATAATTTTGTATTTAAAAACTTTAGTCAGTAAATATACATATTTAAATGAACCAATGCAAGGATAAGTAAGTTACACAAAAACATGAACCTTTTTACAAAGTAAATTATATTAATGTTCTAGAAAATTGCATAGTAAATATGCAATTTAAAATTTTTTTTTTTTGAATGGAAGTTATGTTATATAAGTGATATGTCATAAACCCATATTTTATTCATATTATGGAAGATCTTTAAACAAAAATAATTCTACTTGTATCCCCTTGAGATTTAAATTCAATATAAAGCCTATTTAGTTTTAAAAAGATAAATATCAACTGCTTATATAAGTTTTTAAAAAATTATTAGTATTTACTGTCATTTTATTTTAAACTAGGATAGAAAGTAGCATATTTGACAAGTAGAAATTATTTTTCTTCTGATGTTTAATGGATGTGATGTTGATCCATGCTTAAAAGAAATTCAAATAAAATTGTTATTCTATTTTGAAGCAATACAGTTTCTGTAATTATTTGTATTTGTTTGAATCTCTATAAGCAATAGATGAGATGAGCCTGAAAGTTATAAATGTCTCACAGAATTATTTAATGATCTTTAAACTAGTTTTAATTTACTAAAAATAAATTGAAATATTTGCTTGACAAAAATATTGTGTTTGGAAAACTGAAAAGTTTATTTGTAAATCTGCAACTGAGATCCCAGAAATAATCTGATAATTTTTGTGATGTTTTCATTAATGTGTATTTTAAATTGATAAGCATTACACCTTATGCCTTAGGAGCACCCCAAGCACGGTTGAAATACCTTTTAAAGTGAAAATAGCAATTTAAAGGATTAAAAAGTATTTACAAATAATTCATTAATAAAACCACTGGAGACTTAATCCACAGGAATTGCAGTCTCCAAAGAACTGACAAAATTTCAATGTTAGATCCCACAACTATTCACCTTTATGGGATAAGATATTGCCACCTTGTGATCAGGCAGACAAAGAAAGTGTATTGGTTATAACGTCAGATTTTGCATTATATTGTGTTAAGTAAAAATATGTATATAATGTTTTGATGCATACAGAAAGCAAAATTATTTTTTACTGCAATGTAAATAACATTTTCATTATAACATGTTACCGTTTTATACAGATTCATGTGCTTATTGAAGTTCTTTTTAAAAAAACCAAAGTGTTGTCATTTTTCAATTATTAGCTCTCTTCATTTGTTCTATAAAATAATTTTTTTCAAATGCAAATTGATGATAAATTCAAATACATGTGTGGTATATTGAATCTGATTTTTGACTTTTATTTTAAAAGCTATGTTTCTTTTAGAAAAAAGAATTTCCTAATCATTTTATACAATTTACTTTTATTAATAAACTTTAAAAATGTATATTCCTTTACCTTAGAAAGGAGGTTATAAGATTAAAATAAACTTATTTTTATTCAAGGGCCTGTAGAAAATATGTTTTATTAGTCTCAATAAAGTTGTTCATATATGAATCTGTTTCTTTAACTAAATATGGCCCTTGGGTCATAAAACACAACAAATCACTTATATTTGAACTGCAACACACAATATGTTAGTCATTTTTTTATTCTAGATAGAGTTGCCTTATATGTCACATATTCATATGTAACTACCATTTTATAGATGAAAGCCTCCCAACTTAAAAAATAAATATCTACACATTTGAAAATTAATTTCATAAATAATATACAATTAAATTTCGTTGATTTTTTCACTTTTATATGAAAGGTAACATTTGTTGTAAAACAAAAAACATAAGGGATAGCAAATGTAGCAAAATCCATGGGCAAAAACGTTAATATTAAATACACAATGTCACTGAAATAGAAAACTATGATCAATGCATACCGCTCTACTTTGATCAATGCATATTCCCCCTGAAATTACCACACATCTTTAGCATAGATCAGAAACACATTAACTAACAAAATTAATTTTTTACTAAGTGACAGTTTCAAAACTAGCCATTAGATTTTAGGTTAAAAATATACTTCATACAAATTTTAATAGTCATATTTTAAACAGATCACAGTTTTTCTCATCATGAAAATAAACATGTGTCTCCAAAAAACTGTGTTATGAATTTCTGCTGTACACTGATGATATGGGATGTTTCAAAGCTGTAAGTTTTGGAATGAGAGCATCAAAAGTGGATAAACTGAACTTCCCTTTGGTGCTATTTGGCAGCTCTCAAACAGTGTTGGAAGTATAGTGGGTCACATTCATGCATGAAATTCTATTATATGTAATATGAAGTGATATTCCGCTAATTTTCTCCAAGTGCTGTAGTCCATTTGTTTTGTGGAAGATTGATATAACCTCAAAAGTAAAGTGCACAAACAGTAGTTAAATCTATTTCATAAACCAGATATTGCTACCTCAGAATTACTTTAATATGAAATCTGAGTGCTTGTTTTTGCTGAATGTTTAACTGTAGAATACAAAAATGTATACATATTGGATTAGTTTTATTTATTGACTCAGGCAGATTTATTGGATGCTGCTGGAAAATCTTTGCAAATATTAACAGATGATTCAGTTTTTCAAAGGTGGTCTTTATGAAAAGGCTTCTGCAAAGATGAGCAGGATTGTCAAAATATTATTGGAGACTAAAATCGACCTGGGTTACTAAAATGCCTATTAATGTAAAGCGATTATTCCTTATGGGAACAAAGAATATGTTTCATACTCCCATTCCCTTGGGTGAAAACAGCTTAAAATTTGCTGTGGCTTTTGAAGTTACTCATGAAATGCCAGAAATCCTTCATACTGTACTGTACAGCAATCAATAATGTTGCTGATTACAATTTTGACACTTCACTTCGCCATCCATCACTTAATTCCATTCATTGTTGTACCACTCCAAAGGAAACATCAGTGGGCATATATTCATTGCTAAAAATATTCCCTTCCATTAAAATTTACAAAATTGAAATACCGTACTTTTTCCGATTCGTTGAATATAAAATTGTTTCAATTTCTACCGCCAAATAAAAGGGACCCATTTTTTTGAGTGAAAGTTGCAAATTCTTGAGTATATAAGGAACTTTTTTAATTAACACTTTTATATTGAACAACTTCCATAAATACATGCCATGCATTATTATGAAATACGTTTAAATTAAATTATGAACTATTATCGGCAATGTACATTTTCTTTGTATTGGGAAGGATTAAACTTAGATCAGTTCTCATAAGTTAAGCTTCTTGACTTTTAGGTATACAAATTGCAAATTTTTGGCAAGATAAGTATAAGTGAATGAAAACCTTAATATTCATTCAATAGCCAAGAGTGATAAGAAAATAAAAACCATAATATTCATTCGATGTAGTTAAAATATTCAGATCATGATAAATTCATCAATTAGTTACTTTTAGTACTATACTTATATTTTATAATTGAATTTAAAATGTATTAATAGAAATTTATAATTTCCAACAAATGTGATTTACTCTGTACAATTGGATACACTGCTAAAACTATTTGGAAAAGTATCTTTTCTTATATTAAAAAGCATATCAAACTTGTTAAATTTGCGAGATTACTTAATTTCAAGTCAGTGTCCATCAATAAATTTGTTTCCATCCTTATAAATCCTATCTGGTCAATGTTCTTAGCCCCCAGAGAAAAAATTGGTTTTCTGTAAGCAGCCTTTGGGTTTCGTAAAAGAAACCCAAAAGAAAGTGGTCAAGATATCCAAACTGGCAAATGTATGAGGCATTAATCGTTTTAATGAAGTAACACAGCAGAAACAAGTTTGACAAATCATCCCAATAGAAGTAAAACTTTTCATGAATTTTTTACCTAGTATAGAATTTTTGTTTAAATTTTTAAAAATTAGATTATCTGAATGTATTCTCATAATAAATGTATACATTATAAAATGCATAATAAATGGAGTAAAATTATGCAATTTACTAATTTTTCATATTCTGTGGTCTCATAAAAAAATTTTTAATAAGTAAATTATCTTTCTGCAACTTTAAAATGAGATGTATCACATTTAATGCCCTAAATTTTTATTCCCATATTCATAACGAAATAGAAATTTTTATTGAAATGTTCACACAATTTGTAGTTAATAGACCCTAACCTGCATTAAAAAAAAAATGCAAAAGTAACAAGAATTATCTGATTTCCAAAACATTATTGAGTTGGGTGAAAATAACAGGAAGACTTTCAATGTAAAATTTGTTTTCGTCTCACTAGGATAAAAAAAAAATACCAAAAAAAAAATGAAAATGACAAAAAAATGTATCTTAAATTATAAAGCTGTTTATTTCAGATAATTCTTGAGTTACTTTTGTGAACTCGTTTTCAATTTTGCATTCACCCTAAAAAAATCTACTATGTTGCTTCCGGTAAATGCAATATTTTGCCGCTGAGATTCAATCTGGATATACACTTCAGTTTACTGGGATCATATCCTGCTTTTAAAATAAAATTTCACAAGCACTTTGAACACAAAATTCTCTTTAAGAAAAAATTTGATGAAACGACTTTCAAAACGTTGAAAGTTGCTTCCTTTTTTGCGGATTAAGATTCATGAAACGAAAAACACGATTTTCGAGACTGGTTTCGAATTCGATACAAATCAGATGGGCAATGAAAATAAAAACAAATCAGAATCCAAGAGGTCCGCAGAAACCAGTTTTCTTTCAGGAGACCAAGTGCGTTCCTATTATTGTAACATGCTAGTAATTTCGATATCTTTACCCTTATAAAATATACAATGCGGATTAAAAACAATTTGGAAATTTATGAATTTCATTTTAGTATCTAAAGTTTCTTATTTATCCATCTCTGGTGAACGATATTTATTTTGGCTAGGCCGTAGTCGCGTCAATAGCAGAATTGTTGTGCATTGTGGGATATACCCAAGATGGCGGCACCCATCTTAAAGTGGAAGCGGGTAAATAATACATCTGGACAAGCTCCTAGACCTCGACATGGCCATCGAGCAGTTTCAATTAAAGACCTAATGATCGTCTTCGGTGGCGGAAATGAAGGAATTGTTGACGAACTGCATGTTTTCAATACAAGTAAGAAAATAAAATTGTTTGGTTCTGACCGCTCAGCTTCAGTATGTTTGTGCTCACTAATCTATTGAAAATATTATGATTTATGCATACTTCGCTTGTTGATTCAAGTGAGAAATTTGGTATTTGTAAAAATATATGCACTTGTTTCATTAGTTTTAAATTAGCATTGATAATTTGAAAAACCGCTGGTTTGTTATTCCAAGATGGCGGCGCCCGTAAGTACGTCGTGACAAATGATAACAAACCAATAATTTTACATCTCTGAGTCATATTAGCACCAAATACGCCATCCACTAACTACATTTTGGCCGGTTTTCAAATATAACTGTAGATCCCATTGCTTCCTATTATTTCTAAGCAATTTTTTCGAAGTCTTACTGGCGTCCGTTGATATGTCATAAACAGCCGCATCAGCCGCCATACTCTCAAAGCAGAGTCCATGAAATTATCAATTTCAGAAATTCGCGCGTAACTACTGATAAAATTCATCAAATGTTCAAGTTCACATATTGATGACGAAAATTAACAACTTTAACACTGACAGCAATGCAAAAAAAATTTGTGAAATAAAACAAAATAACTCGAATTGTTTTTCCAATTAGAATTAATCAAAAAAATGTGTAGGAAACAAAATTTTACATGGTTTCTGCTAAATTTGTTAAAGTTATGAATCCTTGGAACCAAGTAATTAATATCACATTACAAATATTTTTATATTTTCTAAAAGTAAAATTACATTTGATTCATGCATAAAATATGCTAATTTATAGGCACCCAACTCAAGTAAATTCTAAAAAAAAATATATTTTCCTGCTGAAAGGTAATTGTTGAAAAATTACTATTACAATAGTAATAATATTTTAAATATCACTCTTGTCCATTTAAATCTTTAACATGTTTCTGTCCAAGATCCAGGAAGACGACCTTTTTTAATCAGCATTGTAGGTTCATAATGTTTTGTTGTTGGTTGTTAACAAGACATACTGAATTCTCAATGCCTAAAATAACCATTTTCATTGACAAGAGAAATAGTTTCTTAGCATACAACCACTTTCATTGGTATCTTACAATTATCTACTTGGTCTTCCTGACATAGCTGTAATTTGTGCGTACACACCTCAAATATATATGCGTCAAAAATTCCATTTTTTTTCTTTTATTGCTATATGTGGTATTTTCTGAATTCCACCTGTTGATAAAATCTTTTGTCATCAGCTGATGCAATAAAAGTTACAACCAAATGTAAATAACAAAATAGAATCAAATCATAAGGAAAACTATTAGTTGTTTTGCTCTCCTGTGTGTGAAAAATGCAACTTTTAGACCTTCAACCTTTTGCACTTTGAGTGACGATATGAGTTCATTAATGCAAGGGATGGAAAGCTGAGATAGAGTATCTTTACTTATTATGGGTGGTTCAATGAGGATGTCAACAATTGTCAGTCAATAGATCGACAAATGATATTCGAACATTAACAAAACAATATCAACTATTAATTATGTAAATAGTGTCATGGTGCCCTTGCCATGTTAATATATCATTTGCAATGCCAAACCATTACCATGGCATGACGAAAAAAATTGAAATCGCTAATTTTTTACTCTTAGTTAATATTTTACCAATTGGTTTTAAGCTGGGTTTGGCAATTTAATTCAATTTGATTTTAATTGGGTGGTTTTTATTAAAAACAGCATAATTTGAATCAATCTTAAAATTTTCTTAATTTCGTTTAATAATAATATTGAAAATGAAAACCTCTGACCGAACAAATTACTGCTTGCAGATACATTAAAAAATTTGCTCCCACTCAGTTATTTCTCTCTTCAATGTTCTTTGCAGAAGATAAGACCTGAGCCGTCCTTAAACTGGACTGCCTTATAAGCTTAGATTATTCTACCTGGGTCACAGCCAAGTCACAATGAAAAGAACGATAATATATGGGCCTAATATTGGGAACTGTGGGAGAAAAAATTAATTGTTAAATGTTTTAGATTAAATTTTTAAATTCAGGCTTCGAGGGGCATTCAGACACTTTTAAGAATACCTTGATTGAATTAGCATACCCTAAATGTAGAAATTATTAGAAACATGGAGTATTGTGCTTCTGACAATTTGCTCATGCCTGGGTTCAGCTGTGTCGTCTGAACTGTCATTTTAGTAGTATAAATAGGGTGTTGTTTAGGAACCACATAATGTAAAAATTTCTCTAAAAATCACTGCTTGGTCGATTACCAAGGTCAATATGAACAAACAACAGCTAGAACGAAGAGCATAAAATATTTAGACTGTTGGTTTGTTTATACTGTTATTACTTGTGCCATTTTCTTAGACAGTATCTTACCATCTAAAGTATCTGAATTCGTTGTTATTTCATCGCTTTGACAATCTGAGTTTTTTTTGTTCAAAGTGCTGCTGATGGAATCCCTTATGTTGATGTACTCCTGATCTAAAATTTTTATTCATAAAATGCATAAATCTCATTGTATTTTTCTTTTCAGCTAGCAACCAGTGGTTTGTCCCTCCTGTTAAAGGAGACATACCACCTGGATGTGCTGCTTATGGGTTTGTGTGTGATGGCACGAAACTCCTTGTCTTTGGTGGCATGGTTGAGTATGGAAAATATTCAAATGAACTCTATGAGCTACAAGCCAGCAAATGGGAATGGAAGAGGTTGAAACCTCGTTCTCCAAAGAACCAACAGCCACCTTGTCCACGTTTGGGACACAGTTTCACCCTCATAGGGAATAAAGTTTATCTCTTTGGGGGACTTGCTAATGATAGTGATGATCCTAAAAATAATATTCCTCGGTAAGTTTTGAATGCTTTTGTTCTTGCTCTTGTATATACTTTTAATTTTTTATTCCTTTATAAAAAAATTTCTTGATTATTTTCCTCTTGGAGAATATTCTCCTAAATGTTGTCACCAAGAAATTTATATCTATGCAAGGGTAACAGAAACACCATGTCTGAGACTAAATTTTTATCAGCGATAAAGACGAATCTTTCACTAATCAGACCAATTTATTATTGCATTGTGAAACTTTCCAACATTGAATACTCGCAGGTTGAAGCCTTTTGACCCTTTCCGAACCTCCTCCAAAAGAATTAAGGCTGTCTCTAAGGTGTATAAATAGTCTTTCATTTGATATTCTGATGTTGATGAGTGCTTTTGTCGATAGCACTGTTATAAATTAATCATTTTTGATAACTGGTTTACAGTAAAAACTTTAAATACGTCAATTTTAAGCCTTCATAACAATTTAACTGCACTTTAAATCTGTTCACTGTACTATAAATGATTAATTAAAAGTTCTAGAGATTGATAGAGAAAAAAAGTTGATTGTACTGATAATTATTCATTTTTAGTTCAAATTAGACAAGTACATGATGTTATAAATACTCTTGTAAATTTATTAAAAGTTTAAAAATCTTCAAATGTTGCTCAAAAATGTAAGGTTAACTTTTTTATTTACGTAATCTATTAGTGGTTGTGAATGCAGTAATAATTTTAGATTTGCATGATCATTACAGTATTGCAGATTGAGTACATTCAGTGGGTACTCGGCTTGAATCATTAAATTTCTTGATCTAAGAATAGCAACTTTTCAAGTTTTTTCAGTATTTTTTATGAGATGATATTTCAAGTTACAAGTATTGGGTTACGTGAAACATACTTATTTCTATTTTTGATTGTCTCTTTTAGGTACTTAAATGATTTGTACACACTTGAATTGCGCTCATATTCATCGATGATGTGGGATCTTCCTGCATTTTGTGGGCAGCCTCCACCTCCTAGAGAATCCCATACAGCTGTTGCTTATGCTGGGAAAAATGATAAGAATGCACGACTTATCGTTTATGGAGGAATGAGTGGGTGTAGGCTTGGTGACCTTTGGCAATTAGATATTGGTAAGTTCATTGCACCTATTTAAACTGAATTGTGATGTTGCTAAAATTGAATACAAATGCCTTTTTATTATTAAATTTTATCCGTAAAGTTTTTATGGCGACTCGATTCATTGCTGGTTTTGTGAACCCTGCAGATAATCAGTTTTATTTAAGAGTTAAGGAGAATAAATTATCTATTTATTTTGAACCATGATTGGTGGTAGATATTTTCTTGTTTAGTGTGTTATTACCTCCTTCACAAACTAACACCACAGGCGACACTGTGATGACCTCTGAATTGGTCCGATAACTATATAGTGGACTGTATTTTAATTAATGCAATTCGTTGCAACAAAAAAAACTTTTAATTACAACAAACTTAACAATGTTGTGGAAGGACCACTCTCATTATGGCTAAAGAAGCCTAGTACTAATTAGGGCTAAGGAAGCCTCGTTTTCATCAGATCCAAGGAGAGCACCTCTCTCCTCCATGTCTCAAGCCTAAATGTCACACAGCGCCCTCTACAGTTTGTAGGAGACAACACTCCTCGTGCTCACACAGCGCTCTTTACTATATATGAGAGATTTAACATCCTCAAAGGGGCTAGTTCTGAATAAATGCCAACAAATTAATTTTAGAATAAAATTTAAAAATTGGGCTCTGTGCATTAAATTTGCAAAAAATTATTACACCAGCATGGTGCCTCATTCCTTCCATCACAGCTCCATCTGTGTGAGAGAAAAACATTAATTTCTGAATGAGGCCCACCTCCACATGACATGGGCATGTTGCTAGGAAATCAAAATGAATCTGATCTCTTAAATGATGGTGAAGGTAGAATTCTGAATGGCGAACACCGATGTCAGACTTGGCACCGTTCCAAAAAAGTCGAAAACGCTGGTTAAAGGGAGATAAGAACTAATAAATTCATTTTGAAATGTTCTTCATTAAATTTAAAAGTTTGGACTGGACACAAAATTTACTAAAAATTAGGACTACCAGTGTGCCTCATTTCATTATCATATAACAGATAAAACAATGATTGCTACATAATTCCAAAAACGATCGCAATAGCCGCTGTGTTGGTCTGGTGCGACATTAATTAAATACATACCAAACACAAAAACGAGTCTAAGGAACGTAGAAGTCGTAACGTCATTGTCTAATGCACCCATATTCGTATTGTAAAAATAAAAATGTTACAGTTGAAAAATTATTTATTTAAAAAAAATCTGCTGTAAAATTTTCTTCAAATTTCAAATCCGTTGAATTTTGTACTCTATCTTTAACGATCCAGGAGATAGAAAAAAGAACAACAAAACTCCAATAAAAACTGTTTATTTGTTTTGTTCGTCCACTGAAAATGTTGCTTGGAAAATGAAACAGAAAAATAAATTTAGAATCTGTGATCTCTTTATGCTGTTGACATTCTAAGGAAAACAACAATAATAATTAAATGCCAATAAACTAATTTAAAAAATGTTCTAGATTAAATTTTAAAATCTGGGCTTTACACAAAATTCACAAAAAAAAAAATTGGGACTACCTCTGTGCCAAATTTCACTATTGTAAGTGCCATAGATTGGTTAGGACAATGCTCACACAGCAATAATTCCTTTTATAGTAGTAGAGATTGTATATCTGTTTGATAGTAGGTTTAGTAATTGAAGGCAGCAGGATTTTGCTATTTGATATTCCATTATTTTTTAAACTGAAAAACTTACAATTATTATTTTTAGAAGTATTGGATACATGTAGAACTAAAGCTAATTTCATTTGCTTTGGTCTTTTGATTAGATTCTATGACATGGTCTAAACCAATTGTTCAAGGCCTGTCCCCTCTACCCAGAAGTCTGCATTCAGCCACTCTGATTGGACACCGGATGTTGGTGTTTGGAGGCTGGGTACCACTAGTGATGGATGATAATAAAGCTGCTACTCATGAGAAGGAGTGGAAATGTACTAATACTCTTGCTTCTCTTAACCTGGGTAAGATCAATCATTCATTCTGCGATTTTATTTTACTGATGCAAAATTCTCTGCAAGTAATCGAATCTCTAAACCATAGGTTCTTCACCTTTTTCGGCTGAATACCCCTTTTCAAAAGCAATATTATTTGATGTCTCCCCCTCTGTAAAATTATTTAACTCATGGGAAATAGCCAGCATAGCTTTGCCAAAGATACCAACTACTACGGATTCTCTGTAGTTTCTACAGAACTGAAACTCCGTGATTCTGTCTAGTTTCTGTGGATTACGGAATCAATGATTTTTTTTTTCTGTGGAAAAATTTATTTTTATTTTTCACAACACATCAATTAGTTTACTTATTTCGTATTTTTTTTCATTTTTACTATATATATATTTTTGGTAAATGGGAGATAGTGCTTAAATTTAGTTATTAAATGTTTTTATGGACAAAATTTTTAATTTTTAGCTATGTGATATAATTTTTTCATACACAATTATTGGTTCTATATGTGTTTTCATGTATGATATACATTACTAATTATAAATAATATGTGTTACATATATGTTTAAATTTGTAATGATATATTTAATTTGATGATATATGCGCATTATTAAGCCCCTTAAAGCACTAGTTTTTTTTTGGAAAAACTGGTAAAAAATGAAAAAGTTTTTTTGACAGAAAATGAATATATAGGTATAGTGTAAGTTATTTTTCGCAATTTCAGTTGTGGGGGTGACTAGAAAATGGGGGGGGGATGGTAAAGTTATAAAAAAATATATTATACAAACAAAGTGTAAACAATTTGATTACATGTTTATTTTGAATTTCAAAATATTAAAATCAAATTGTCATATTTACAAGCATAAGAATAGCTAAAAATTCAGTTTGGTATGATATACCATGAAGCCTGGTACGACACAGTCCAACATTACTGTTCCTACAATATTATTACATTATAGTACAAACAACATTACAGTTCCTAAACAAATTACAAAAACACTTAGTGAAAATTAATTTATGGATAACTGTTTCCTTTTATGATATTTAACTCAATAAAAATGGATATATTACCTCTTCCACACCACACTGCTTTATAACAAAGAATTCCTAACTAACTTATAGCTAATCATCAAAATGCACCACATGGTTTACACTAGAAAAATGCTGCATAGTGGTGCCATCTATGGTAAATAAGTTTAATTATAATCTAGCCTATCTATTTTTACTAGAACGGATCTCATACGGGCATTAGAAATAAAATAACGCAAGATACAATATTGGCCGTGTGAGACATAGATATGTGCAAATTTGCAGGTAACTTTCACCCATGTCAGACACTGGCAAATGTGTTAAGGGGTTAAAGCTGAATTTTTAAATTTTTACTCGTCTACCGAAAACTTCTTACAACTACAGATTTTTTCCTTTGGTACTACTGAAAACTTCCATTGCAGGTTGGCATCTCTGCTTAGCCTGTAAAAATATTTATGTTGCTGTGTGCATAATTTTAGAATTTCAAAAAGCTAGTTTGGAAATAAAATAATTTGAAACTGAAATGATAAAGATATTTATTAAAGTGATATAAAAAATTAATTGTCTCATTACCACGCTATATTGCCCACTATTATTATTCATTAATATGAATCAAAAATTCATATAATTAAATAATCACTTGAGAACTATATACTGAATTCATGGACCTGAGTGACCTTTTCCCATGGGGTTTACTGTCTTTGGTAAACACAGGGTTGCACACTTGGGATACGCAAATGATCTATCTCTACTTTCATCCCATTATATACTCTATTCAAAAATCTCTCTTCAATTCCCCACCTAAACAACCAACCCCTGGGTTTAGCATTGCCCCCCCCCCCCCGAGATTTCTTTATGCCGACCCACCAGTCTGGTTGTTAAAGTGTTAGCCTCTAGATCCGAAGGTTCGTGGTCCTACGGTCCTATTTGTATGAGCAATCGTAGTTTTGAAATTGTTACAAATCTAATATGTCAATCTAAATTATTTATATTCTAGAAACTATGACATGGGAGCCTCTTGCAATGGATGCGTTTGAAGATGCGGTCCCACGTGCTCGTGCAGGACATTGTTCCGTTGCCATCAATTCCCGATTATACATCTGGAGTGGAAGAGATGGTTACCGCAAAGCTTGGAATAACCAGGTGGTGTGTTTATCCCAATTTTTATGTTCTAAATTTTTATTCTTAGTATTAATATTTAATCTAATTTGTTTCCATGGTGTTCTTGTTAAGTTCAAGTTTAAACTTTCTTTTAAATTCATCAACAGGCCAAAATAAAAACCTAGTTTTTATTAAAAGTTCGTTCTGAACAGTAGTTACATCATGAGGTGAGCATAACAAAAGAAGTTCAATTCAGAAACAAAATATCAACTTATATACAAAAAATACAGTTGTTGTAACAGTTAACTCAAACTAATTTTTTTAATGCAAAAATAAGATACTCTATTCCTATTTGTCAGCTGATGACATCACACTAGCGCGTCTTTCTAGGAATGGCTCTTCGTTACGTGGACGATTCTATTTAGGACCGTCGGTAGATATTATCTCGTGATAAGTGAATCGATTCTTCAGTTCGATTCTTTCGTAACTTGTTTTGATTCACAGTGAGCTATGATTGATTATTTACTTGTTAAAATATTACCAGAACCAGACTGAGGGAAACCTCAATAATTTTTGTGCATCGCCCGTCTTAGCTCTGTTGGTTATTCTTGTACTGCTGTCACCACGCAACACTTAAATTTTTTCTTCAAGTTTGTATTTCGACGATTTTTAACTGTATCTTCAAATATTTCCCACTTCAGATTCATTTTTCTCTTTTAGAAGTAAAAATCTCTCATTTTCAATTGATGAGTCTATATATATCTGCATGTATTAGTTCACTAACTGTTGAGGCTCTACTTTCCACGAGTTTAATATCTACCGACCCACCTACGTTCCAAAATAGAATCGTCCATGCAACGAAGAGCCATTCCTAGAAAGACGCACAAGTATGACATCACTAGTAACGAGGAGTGTTTATAGTTTCCTGTGAAGTTTGTTTCAACTCGTGTGGCCACGCCTTGCCATCTTGGCAAAACTGTTTACTAATGCAAAAACGCCTCTTTATTTAAAGGAGAAGGATGTGGGAACTCTAGTAAAATTACTGAAAGTTAACTTATTTATGCATACTAGTCTAACAGCTCTTGATCTTGCCTGATTGTTCCTTTTCCTGTGCACATAATTTGGCTTGATAAATCCTATCCTTTTCTGGGTTGTGCATTCTGTAGCTAAGTCGATCAGCTCATTACACGTCCATTGCTGATTGCCTCATCCAGGCATTATAGGTACAACTGATAGCAATTCATCAGTGACACAACAATATTTGCAGCAATCCTCTTGGCAATCTTTGATAAGTCTCGAGAAGCATGCTTCATGCTTACCAGTAACTATGTTTTCAAAGCTTTTTTTTTTATCTTTTGAAAAAGGACAAAAAAAATAGGAAATTTTTAATTTGTTCGATTGTAAAAACTATTGGAAAGAAAAACTGAAATTTTGAAATGGTCAAACATTAAGTCCTGAATTAGTGCACTGGGTTTAAAAAATCAATTGAAACCATAAGTAATTTTTCTTGTCTAGTCCTGTGCTATTAAAGAATTGTTTGGGGTGTTTAAATTTTTTGATAGCAGTGTAGAACAGTTTATGATTCAAAATTCACTATAAAATTTAGATCAATTGCTTTTTAAATTGTTACTAAAACAATGTATTAAAATTTCTGATTTATTGAAGTAAATTTTTTAAACCAAAAATATGTGCTAAACTTTTCAATTACGAAATGAAACGTGCTACATATTAAATGCAAGTAATAATGTCATTAAGACTTTAATCCCTGATCAAGAGAATGTGGAAGATTCCACAAGTAGATGACAGTATTCAGACATACTCTGAAAATGTTTGAGGTTATTCTGTTCATAACAAACATAAGTTCCAAGCAATGAAATTCTAAATTTGTCAACAAACCTGTTACTGCTTACGAAGCCTTTGAAATAAATAGTGAATTTTCTAGTAATGCACATAAAAGTTAGTCTTTAGTTTCATAGTACATAGATTTTTAAATTTCTACACTCAGATTGTTACTATATCAATTTAACTATTTGTTCATCAAAATTATGTACAATGAGAGTCAAAAATGCTTTTCATGTTTTACTTAAATAATCTATGGAATAATTCCATACAATGAAAATATCTTTACAACAAAATATTTCTTACAAAATTTGTATCCTCAGTATTGGATTTGTTGTTATTGTTAGCATCACAAATTAAATGCTTTCTGCTACTAGTTTATCTTTAAATCTAAAAAAAACTGTTCCAATCCTATTGTCATTACCAGTTTCAAAATACACCTAATGTGCTTTGTGTTTTTCTGCTTTTCAATTTTTGCTCGCTAAGAAAAATCTAAGATGCCTCCAGATTCTTAATTTATAGTTAACATTTGTTTTGCTTATTTAATTATACTATATCCATAGTACTAATACAAATTAGTACAAGTAGTACTACGTGTACTAATTTGTATAACAATGTTATGCTCTTAGTCAAGGCTAAAATTTGTCAGGGCTATGGGTCCTCTTGTCACCTGGAAATATGTACAATACAGATACTTATATTATTGACGTAAAATTTGGAAATCTTATGTAACAGAAATCATTAGACATACTTCTCGGTTTTAAATTTTTTAATTCAATCAAGAACTAGTATTTTATTTTAAAACTTCATTTGGAATTTCTTTTGAATGTTAGGTATACAGTGTACTCACCAAAGTTTACTAAATTATAATCTTAAAAATGATTACCATTAGAGATAGGCTGTGTAATTGTTATCATAATTCAAATTGTAGTAACTTGTCAAAAAAGGATTAAATCGACAATAAACATTAAAGACTAATCTCTAAATAATAGTTTTGCTCGTCTAATCCTCACCATAGGGTTGGCTGCAAAGAATTGAAATCATGCTATGGCAGCACTGTTAACTAGAATTTTACCCAGGATTTCATCCAAATAACAGCAATTTACTGATATCATGTTATTCATGTTTAGTTACAGCAGTTAACTGTAGCCAGCTCTGCTATTGTGTACATCAATTCATTCTAAGCATATCTGAACACATTGGAGGTGTAGTTTGATTAAAATTGACTTGCTTGAATGTTTTATAAATCCTAACTTTTTGTATAAATGTGTATTTCAAGGTATGCTGTAAGGACTTGTGGTACTTGGAAACAGAGAAACCAGCATCTCCTACGCGAGTTCAATTAATCCGTGCTTCTACAAATTCTCTTGAAGTACATTGGGGTCAGGTTGCAACAGGTATTATTTTAACTTATTTTCCAACCTTTGGATTTTGGTAGTAACATTGGTTACCAAGGAAAGTACTCATTGAAAAGATTACCAACTAAGAGAAAAATGTTTGGTCATACCTTCAACTTTTTTATTAAAATTGTTTCATTTTGCTAATTTTTGTTATTTGTATCATTTTGCTAATTCCAGTGTTTTTATAATGTTTGATCCTTTCTTCACAAATGCATAAATCATTTAAAAACTAAACCTACAATAATTTTTTAGCCGACTCGTACTTGCTCCAGTTACAAAAGTATGACATGCCACCAAACTCTCCTGTAATGGCTGGATCGGGTTCTCAACCCACGTTACCAGCATCACCAGTTGCAGCTTCGTCTCCAGCTCCAGTAACTCCACAAACCCCAACAACATCAATTATTCCTCCTAGTATAACATCAGCTTCAGCAGTAACTCCTGTGTCCCTAGTATCAACAACTGGTATGTATTTGGTTGACTTTGTGCATTATTCTAGTTTTAAACTTAACCCGAATATTCAAACATAACATGTGTTCATGTTGATTTTTTCCATCTGGTTTGAAAAGAGGTGAATTTGATAGTCCTTGAGATGTCACTTTTAAAAATAGAAATTATAAATCAATGAATTCCTATTGTAGCAGAACCAGTGTTCTTCCCCAAACGTGATGAGATATTATTATCTGTTGATTTTAAGTGCACATAGGTCAAGCCTTCGTCTGCACTTGTACCCCATTTAAAAATGGAAGCATCTTTATTTTTAACAAGTGAGCAATTATATCTGAGGTGCAGGGTTCCCACGGGTGCTTACAAAGTGCTTATTTTGACCTTCCATTTCTAAGGGCCCTTAGAAGTGCTTATTTTGCATCAATAGTCCTTAGAAAGTGCTTATTTTTCTTTAAAAACAAAATTCAGTTTTCAAATGACGATATTTTTTCACAATATTTCCGACCTCTTTTTAGCAGCTGATCGGCGATAAAACTGCTTACAAGTACGGTTTTAATGATAATTCAGGAACTGGCTTGCTAGAATGGCAACCCTTGATACGCGATATACAAATCGACTCTTGATGAGTACGTATCTTGATGAGCTCATAATCTCTCTATATTAAAAAAAAGTTGCCGCTGCCGCAGGATTGAAAACTGTGTTGTTTAGTTTGATTCTTAAACGAGTCGAGCAGGGGATCGGCGAGCATGGGGCGAAGCCCTCGTTGTGACGTCATGGACCATAAAGTGAAATCAGGATAATACAAATTATTCAGATAGTTTCACTCTGCGAAAGGAATGTTGGTTTGCGAAGCAAACCAAATGCCATATGTAAAAGGAGTGTTGGTTTGCTTTGCAAACCAAATGGGATTGGCGAGCAGGGGCGGAGCCCCCTAGTACACTTGAAAACTCATGAAAATCGGTCTGTTTTCGATTATGAGTGTCTCTCGCAATGCACAAAATAGTTGTCCTGATAGAGGAAACTAGAATACGATCATCCAATGTTACTTAATTTTGTTTTATTCAGTTACCCGAGGGTGCAATGTTTTAAAAATTTATTATAACTATGGGGAATTGTATTTTTAAGTTTGTAGGTGAATCGTAAACAATATAAAAATAATTTATTTTAATTAATACTGCTATCTAAGTGGTAATTTTTTTTTTAATCTAGATTTTTTTTATGCTTTTAATTCTTTGTAACAACTATTCCCGAAAAAAAAATTTGAAGATTTTCAGGGGTGATTCTGTTTTGAAAATTTAAAGCAATCGGTTATCAGTTCCAAAAAAAAACCAACCCACTCGTTTAAAAAAAACCATTTGAGGAAACATTTCCCGAGAATAGTCGGGGAATTTCAATAATCCGGAAAAGTCGTTTGAAAACTGGAAATTTCGGACTCTTATCGCATTTGGTTGCTAACCGAAAACAAAAGTAATTTTTCTATGCTTTATAATTTTTTTCTATTTGTATCCGGGTGACAAATACTCTATGGCCGACTGTGCTTCAACTTTACTTTCTTTTGTTATGCCATGCGCAATCTGTTTCCATTGTCAGCTAAGATGAATATTTTCAAATTAATTTTGTTTCATTAAAATGATGTTTGTAAGCATGTTGTGTAGAAGCGGCTGGTGCACTTTAAATCTGTCGTGGCCGAAAGTCCTCACGTTGGGTTGGTGTGGAAGTTTGGAGAGTAGGGCACCAGCTCAGATGTCTCGTCATCTGACCGTGGTTCAAAATTATGTGGCAATACACCGAATGGCTTAGGCTGGGACTGTGGCAACTAGTTGAATATCTATTCAATAAAGTTGCATTTTATTTTTTTAACCTTTTTATAAATTTATCAACGTTTTTTTTTTTTTGCATAACTTATGATCTGTTTTGGTTCACGGGAAAATTTTACTCTGACGTATGCAACTTGCAATCCTTTTACATACTTTTAGTAAATTCATGGTTTGCCACTAATTATAATTTATGAATGAATCTCGAAACAAACGAAGGTCATTCGAATGTGTTCTCTCCTTGGAGATGAAAAAACTTGGCATGGCTCCAAAGGACGTCAAGCAGACACATGAGGGCAAGAAGTCTAAATTTTGATGTTTCTTTATTCCTCTGATTTACCCCAGTAGAATGAAGAATGGTGAAAAAAAACTATTTAATTCATTTTAAAATGTTGTAGATTGAATTTTAAATTTCCGTCTCAACCGTAAAATTGGAAAAAATTCGGACTACCTGTGTGCCAAATCTCATTACTGTAAGTGCCATAGATTCGTCAGGACTTCGCGGGCAGGAAACAAACAGACAGATAAACACTTCCTTTTATAATAGTATAGATACATGCACACGTAAATGCCGACATACTAACTGCTGTATTTTGTAAAAATCAGACTGCTTTTTTTGAAAAATCTCATTTTTGTGTGGCCTTATTTGTGTATAATTTTTAGCAAATAGATTTGAATATTAAATTTTTTACATACTACTGTTATTATAAGATTATCTAATCTGTAAGAACATCCCCATTTGGTCGAAAGTTAGGTATTACATTGTGTAATACGGTTTCTATAATGTTTTTTGTACGTCCTTATAAAGTCCTTATTTTGTCTTGGAAAAGTGCTTAAAAAGTCCTTATTTTTAGTTAGAAAAAAAGAGTGGGAACCCTGAGGTGTTATAGTTTTATTTCTTGACTGTTGATGAATGTTGTCTCATCCTGAGATTTGATTTAATTTATACTGGCATAATAAGTTGCTATGCTGAAATATTTAAATGGGTAGTTTTGCTTATGATCTCTATATCAGAACAGATATTTTTCTTTTAAAATATCACATTTTAGAAACCTTTTTTTGGTGCCATTTTAGTTAGATTTCTATTTTATGGTCACCTTAAATTTTAAATCAGTTTTAGCACACTTTTTAGGTATGAATTAAGTTTGGCAATGACTTCATACGTATTGGAGTTCTAATTGTATAGCAGAAAAAGTTCCAATAAATAAGTCAAACCCTTGAATTTTAAATAAATTCAATCATCTCGAAGGGGTTGAGAGCATTCCGACTTTCGAAAATAAGTGTTTATAATTGTATACCCAATTTTTATGCATAAAATGAATAAAGCATTATTCCTTCTGTGCATTATTATTATAAAGCTTCATAATATATATTTTTTAATTTTCCAGCTCAACCACAAACTCTTGTACGTCTGGCAATGAATCCATCTAGCACTGTAACCAATGCTGGCAAAGGTAATTTTTACGTTTCAACATTTTTCCTACAACAATTTCTTTTACTGCTTTTGATGTGGTGCTGTTCTTGTTTCTTTCCCTTTGGGATTGATCCAGGACCATCGTCAATAGCCCGGTGTGTTGCTCCAGTATGACATTAACTAAAATACCTACCTACCTGCCTTTAATGTATTTATTCTGCATTGCAGTGATTTTCCACAATTGATCTTTTCCCTCCTTACAGGAACAGTCACTGTTGTGCATTCCAGAAATCAAGCCTCTGTGCCAACACAACAAATAAGAGTTGTGACTCAGACTGCAAGAGGAACACATGTGGTTCGACCCTTAACAACTAGTGTGGTAATTCATTCTTTTTAAATCCCTAAACATCCTTTTATAAATCTACTTTTAGCTTCATTTATGAAGAATGGTTGCATTACCAATTTATAAAAAATGGTTATATTGAAAAGTAAGAAATTTGATTATAAAGTAATACGTAAAATGTTGCCCCTCCTTGTGGTTGTCTCGACAGGGTATCTTATCTCTTGCAAAACTGACCAGATCTTAACCTCGTTGTCATAAAAAAATTGGAGAACGTCACGGTTCAGTGGGTATGCATGCCCACTGCACTTGCAACCTATGAGTTGTACTCAGCACAAGTGCTCCCAGGGTGTACTTTACTGTTCTGTGCTAGTAAAACTTTCCTTGTGTGTATGACCCTGGTGCCGTAAAACCCAACCTAATATGGTGATATCTCGTGATTAACAAAATTGGTCAAATCATGGAAGAGATAACTCGTCAAAGCCACTTAGAGGGTTAGTTATGTCTAATTTGTAGCAATGTGTGTAAAGTTATGTTTCACTTGTTTACTTTGCCTAAAGCAAAATATTAATTACATTATTTATATTAGGCACAAGATGCAACAAATACACCTGTAACTGCTATGAGTGGAATGGCAGCTCTGGCTGCTGCAGCTGCTTCTACTCAGAAAATGACAACAAATGTTACTTCACCAGTTAGCAGTATACGTGTAGTAACTCCATCTCTCATGAATCAACAAGGAATCAAACTTGGTACAATGGCTGGTACTAAAAAATTTCCCTTCATTCTTTTATAATTGTTGTGTTAATATATTCGTAACTCTACTTTCTGTGCTACATTCTTTGTATTGTTAATTGTATCTGAAATGGTGCTGGTGTGAGGTTTCAATCAGAGTTTTTCCTTTGAAATCTGTAATTTTGAAATTAACTTTTAAAAATGGATCCATTAGAATAGCGGTTCCCCACGTACTGCTGGGGGTATGTGGTGTACTGGTTTGGGGGATGCAAAAGTAATATTGATAATGGTGGAAAACACACAAAAAAAATAGGTTTTATAGTTTTGGATTTACAAAGAAATACATAAAAGTTGTCTCTGGGTCCTCTCATTAACAGTCATTGCTCGATTTTGCGTGTGTCCCCCTTCACCAAAACTGTCACTATGGTTAAAAGCAGTCCGCAGATCTTGCGATGTATGTTCCGATTGTCTGTTGGTCTCGGGTTGTGTTTTTTATAAAACAGTCATGTGTACTTTGTCTTGTTTTGTTGTACCTATAACATAAACAAATGGGTATAACAAAAATAAATAAACATAAAAATTCCACACACACACTTGTTTTTTATTTTTCACGTATGAAAATATGAAGGACATGAAAAGATTTAGTTACTCCAATATATTGAAATAATAAGTTGTAAAATCAAAAATAAAAGCCTATAAATGTTAATAGGTTAATTTGATTTGTTTTATCCATTTAACTAACCTGTTATTATATATTGCTCAAGGTGGTTCTTTGAAAACACCATTGGATTCCAAAAAATTATTGCACAAGGGTGCTTTTTACCCCAGGCATGAGAATCTTCCGGATTTCCGCTTTTTTAGGATTTTTTCATGTTTTTCCGCTTTTTAGTAATTTTTCGCGTTTTTCTAACGTGATTTTGGTCGTTTTTAAGAACATGACGTCGTTAGTGTTTCTAGCCAATGAGAATATATTTCAAGCTTTGAAGAACCGGATGTCCTAGTGACGTTTTTATGTACTAGTTGCTAGGCCTAGCGATGTAACGATACATAGTGAAAGACGGTGTGAGGACGACAACCACATCGGTTTCACGATTGCGATGCATCGTGTCATCGCGATTTTTTCCGATCTCACACAGTCATCCCTTAGCTAGCGCAGGTCTCGCGGTCATCGTGGCATCGCGATTTTTTCCAATCTTACACAGGCATCCCTTAACTAGCTCAGATCTCACTGTCATCGTGACATCGCGATTTTTCCCGATCGTATTCAGTCATCCCTTATCTAGTGCAGATCTCGCGGTCCTCGTGACATCGCAATTTTTCCCGTTCTTACACAGGCACCCCTTAGCTAGCGCAGATCTCGCGGTTCTCGTGACATCACAATTTTTTCCGATCTTACACAGGCATCCCTTAGCTAGCACAGACAGATCTCGTGGTCATTGTGGCATCGCAATTTTTTCTGATCTTACACAGGCATCCCTTAGCTAGAGAAGATCTCGCGGTCATCGGGACATCGCGATTTTCCCCGATCTCACGGTTTTTTGATGACGCGATGTTATTGCTCAGCGGCAAATTAATGAAGAATTTCTGAAAGTCATTTGTATTATTATTTTTTTTAGCGAAAGTGAAATTCAGTATAATTTAAACAAAAATGATTTTACACATTTTAAGTTGAATTCCAAAAGCCAATTCTTGTTTCTTGATGTTACAATCAATCCGTGTGCATCCTTTTTTGTTGTGAACTTCTGTGGCAATCTAGGTCATAAATGCCGTCATCATTACTTAGAGGAATCAAATGCTCCTTTATTTCTATTTATGCTGAAGTTTTTCTTAAAAGCTAATTTTGAGTCTACTTGAGCATATATGGTGTGTGGGGGAAACACACGCACACATATATTAGGGTGCATCAAACGCCCCTCTAGAAACAAATCAGTTTGTCTCCAATCTCAAAATGTTCCATTACCCTTAAAAAGTTACCATACCAATTCTTTTTGTTTTTTCAAACACTTTTAGGGGGTCCACGACAACTTTGTCGTATCAGTTTGTCGTTTTTATGTATCAGCATCATCATCAATTACAACCAAGATAAAGTTGTTGCCAAAACCAGGTGGTAACACTGACTTGACTAGTGACTGCAGCTTTAACTTTGTTAACAATACATTTCCTGTTTATTTCAACTTGTGGTTTTCATTATGAACTGATTTTCAACTTTTGTTTATTGCTAGTTTGATTCTGATTTGGACAGTTTACACTGGCTTAACTTTTTGTTCTGATTTCCCTATGGAAACCAGACTGACTTCAAATATTTTTGTCTTAAGTTGTGATGATTCAAAAATAAATGGCTTCTAACTTCCAACTAATTTGCAAGTTTTGAGGTGTATGATGTATCATATTGAAGAAGGTGTCCAAGAAATAGAACTAAATGTAAGTCTGCAAAACTAGTCCTTTCCCAAGCAAAGCTGTTTCATGAAAAAGCAAGTATCCCAATAATCAGTGAACAAAAAGTTTGTAAAAAACTTATAAAACTTCTTGATGACAGCTCAAAATTAAGAGGGATACCCCTTAATCGAAGATCTGCACCAAATACTATAGACAAGTTGAAACAGATGGAATATAAACTAGCATTGACATTTTCTTAATGGTCTGTAAATGTAGAAAAGCAAATACAGAACAAAGAAGACCTTGCCTTCCTTCAGTCAATGCAAAGTGACCGTTTGGCAACATTTAGATCACATGACTAATGTCTTGCGGAAAAACTCAAACGAAAAGAACAGCTACTACAAATAAGAAGGGAAAAAGTGAATAGAGAAATGAGTTCCAACTTAATATTACATGATATTCTCAGCTCTATCGATGATGATTGTGATGAACAAAGTGGTACAAATTATGTGGAAAATTTCCCTTTTGAAGGACGATCAACAAGTACTCAAAGTCATCATCAAAATAAAAGAACAGGACCGACATTATTAATTCCATGCGACATTATGATGAAAGCTAATCTTGTTTCACTATCAACACATTTAAACATGAGTCCAGCACAACAAGCAGTATATACAAAAGCATTAATTACATAACTAGGAGGAGAGACATCTACTATTGCAGCATCTTATGCAACAGCAGATAGATCAAGAAGGCAAGTTGCAATGAAGATTTCAACTACCTGCAAAGAACAGTGGTGCTTTCCTAAATATAGAACTGCATTTGGATTCATAACTTTCAACATCATTGTCCAATAAGTACAAAACTGAAGAACGTCTCACCATTATCGTTGGAAACGTTCACCAGCAAAAGATTCTTGATACGCCAGTATAATCCCAAGGAACTGATCGTAAATGTGGCCCAATCATTGCTGATTTAATATATGAGCCGCTCACCTCTTGGCAATGCACACATACAATTGTGAACACGACATTTGACTCAACTTCTTCCAACACAGGCCATGTTACTGCTGCCTGTGTCAGCGTGCTAAAGAAATTGGGACGTGCGCTCAGTGCTGAAGTCGTAAATAAATCAGAGTGTATACAATGGGGGCAAAAAACATGTACACACACGCACGCACACATACATGTATATATATGTAGGAAATCCTTTCTAAGGACAGGGTAGGTATTCATTAAACTAAACCCGCTCTCGTAAACGCCGTGAAACATGGTAATATTTCAATCGTTCTTAAAGGAGGCTTTAATTTTTCTGAAACACCTTGGGCGTTTTCATTGGTCCCTCAAACCCTGAATAGTGCACATTTCATCTATGCCAAAACGTCAACAGATCCTTTTTACCACCTTTTCTACATGGCGAATATACTTGTACTACCTGTATTTATATTTTCTGGATCAAGCTTGGATATATCCTTCAAAAGTTGACAGTTTTCTTCATTAACATCAGAACAAAGTCTGAATTTCATTATTTGGACAATACTTTGAATGAATTGCTTTTGAGTAATAGGTATGATTTGGAATTATGTTCTAAGGTGATATCTTGAAACAGAATTCTTTTCTTCTTTAATTCTTTTGCTTCTACAGCTATTTGCGTTTCACTGGATGTTTTCTAAGAAAAACAAAGCAGTGTTCGTAGTTTTTAATAAAAAACAGAGGGTATACGGAATTTGCTGGGAAAACCAGAGGGTATACCGCCGTATACCCTCCACTACAGCCCTGCGTGCGCTTTGGTCAGCTTGCCGCCATCATGTTGGAGAAGTCTTTTTATCCCACGTGTTTGATGACTTAAAGATCGAGGCTTCTAAGTCACCAGATATAACCTTGTTTAAACGATTTCGTGACAATTTTGATCACCTTGAATATTTTTGATAGTGAATTGGAACCTTTTGACTCAAAGTCAGTGAATGTACAAGCGAGATGTGAGAAGCATAGCTGATGGTCTTGGAGACAATGCAATCCAAACAGCAACATCTGCCATCGATTCAGAAAAAAACAGAGATGACTATGTGGAGTTCATAAAGCTTTGCCCATTGTACCTAGACTTTCCCAATAGTACAGGAGCCTTACCTAAAGCATGTTGGATGGCCAAATTGTTATACACAATTAAAATTTGTCGCGAGTTGTTAATTTTAATTTTTACTGTTGCGAAATCCTGTGCATACAGACCTGACTCGCGTGTATTTCATTTCATATTTTGGTTTTCCTCTTTTTTGAAATTTTGCATTCTCATGCCTGTTATCCACAGCACTGGATGGGGGTAATTGTAAATGAAAAGCCAAATCAAGGGGTGTAGGAGAGAAAAAGGTTGGGAACTGCCACATTAGACCACAAATAAATTGAGACTTCATTGCAATTCCATCCAGGCGTTAAATAAATAGCAATTAGTTGGTGTACAAGATAAACACAGTAACCCCTTGATGTTTCACAACATTTGGCTGTATTGCTCCTTTTTCACATGTTACTCTTTTAATTTTCAATTTTAAGAGCAGAGGAAGTCTTGATCTCTTTCTTTGTGCAGGCATCACTTGATTCAAGTTGTTTGTCCTAAACTGAATTTATGGACGAGAAAAAATTAATTGTTAAAAATATTCTTTTGTTTTGTGTGTTCTTAAAAGGCTGGCATCGATTTTGCATTTATTTAGGTAAGGTAAAAGATGTAGTGTAAGTTAGTGTATAATAAGCTATCTTTTCTCAACTTTCGCAATATCACTTCCCTCTGTATATCTTGCTGTTGGGTCCAATTCCTCTGAGTGCATTTCTTCTGTGTCAGTAAAACATGTGTGTCCATTTCTTGATATTGTCTCTATTGTGTTAGGCACAGCATCGCCCTTTCACCAAAACACTCTATAAACCCTCAGTATATCACACTTAAACTTGTTCATCAAGAAGTGTGGTACAGCAAGGGTACTGTACTCTATGGTAAAAATTGATTATGAAGAATATGTTTTGCAATATCATTGTTAACACAGCAGCTAATTTTGGGGCTAAATACAACATTTATATAAAATATATTCACTCTTAGCTTTTACTATAGGTCTTTTTTTTTTCTCCAAATCTCATTTACTTAATTTTCCTTCAGGATTGAGAATCTTCCCAGGAGTGCCCCATAATGCTAAAACCAAGTTATAGTTTACAGGATCTTTAGAATTAATCATCTGATATTGTGAGGAGTTTGTAATATACTAGGACCTGAGTTTTTCATTATTTCTAAATAATTTGGATTTTGTCCCCCAAAGCTAAGCACTATTGTATTTTGGATAGTTCTTCATACCCAGTAACTTTTACCCGAGTTTATGAAAATGTTACATGTCCCAAAATTTTCTTCAGTATATTTATTTAATTCTTTACCAAGTTTTCATTGAAAATTTTGCATTCTTAGATTGCATTTTTGAAATTCCTCTCTATTTTCTCAAAGGTTTAACTGGACAGACGGTTCGTATGAGTGCACCAACTACCCTCTTGAAAGCACCTGGACAAGTGGGGACACAAGGTGGAAAGCAAATCATTATGCAAAAATCAAATGCAAATCAACCACAGATTGTTACTCTGGTTAAAACAAGCACAGGACTTACTGTTGCTGTAAGTTTGCTGTAGTTTTGTTTTTACTATGGAATGATAAAATATTGATGTTTTTAAAGTGATTTATAGAACTAGTGACTTCTAAGTGAAATTGTATTTTGTTTATTGTTCTTCGTTATTTCTATTTACTACTTCATTTAACTTTCACCATAGATAATGATTATGCAAATTAAGAGTGAATGTCCATTTATTTATTGTTAGCCATAAAACACCATAGTAATTGTTTTGCATGTATCATGGTACTTAAAGACATTACAGTTGATTGTGATAAAACTTATGTTTTTCCAATGTGTGTTAAGATAATGCTTCTTTCTTTACAGATGCCTAAAATGAGTCTTATCCATAACAAAAATGCAGTTATTCAAGGCCAGCAGGTATCTTGTTCAAAATCATTAATTTTATTTGAAATTCATTTAGAATATTTACAAAAGTATTTTCTCAAATTGCCTGACTAGTAAGTACAACAAATTTACTGAATTTAATTTTTCCAATAGGGGAAGACTTCCATACCACAAGGAGCTACTATCGTGAAATTGGTCACAACGCAAGCCAATGCAGCTGGGGCTAAACAAACGGTAATTTGGTTTCTGTCACTTTTCACATCAATATACACTTCACAAATTCTCTCATATGCATCAAATAAACTGGTATTTAATCAGTAATTTACCTGTATAGTATATAATTTATTTCACTATTTCATTTATAATTATACTAGCAACTGCGTGGCTAGCACGGCAATGCCCATTTGGTTTGTTTCAAAAATCAACACCACGGACAACGCCGTGATGGCCTCGTCATTGTGAAATGCGGCGAAATTGGAATAGCGAAGATAACCAATCGGTGTGACGTCACAGCTTTCAACTTCCCTTTTCAATAATACATGGCAATACGACACAAAACTATTCATTAGTTTTAGCTATTATGCTTTATTGAAAACACTGATTTTCAAAGTCATTTTGTCTAATTTTTTTTCTAATACAAAAAAAATAGCCTGAAAAAAATTTTCCTTGTTATTTTGTTGGCTGTACTCTAAACTATCTTTTCTATATTTTTAAAAAATTTTATACAAAAACCATACGCAGAATGAATGAATGAAAAAAAGGTGTTCCATCCTATGGAACACTGAAGATTCAGAACAGCGATCACGGGTTACGAGGTTGTTTTCTCCTTTGGGTGAATGAACTCCTCAAGCTAGGGAATGGTTCGTGGGTGTTGTAATGTCGTGAGTATAATTTACGTGGCGAGTGGCTTGAAGGCAATTGAAAAGACATTTAAAATTACAGCACATTTAATTAATTATTTAAGATATACATATAAGTTAAGGCTATTTCGAGGCTAATAGATATTGTATACAAATAGGGTTTCAGTCCCACAGCTTCGATCGGAGTAGAGTCGTTCTGCGTCCGCTCACGTTCCTGCTTTCCACGATTCTCCCTTTTTTCTTGAGAGAAGACCCCAAACGTTCTTCCGAAATTGGTACAGTCCAAAGAGAAAGGGATACCCCATCCAGTCATAAATTCAAGGACCACCATGAAAGCTGTGGTCAGAGATACCCCCTACGACAACGCTATAGTGTGTTTGTTGTCTTTGAAGGGAACACGGGGGCTCTGGAATTTTGTGGGGTGCTTTGTTTCTTTCAGGATTTTATCAGTTTTATCAGCTCTACTTAGAGCTGTGCGAATTTTTTGCTCTCGCTTTTGAATTTTTCTACCGTTTATTTTATGTAATTGTAGATATTTTTTTTAATATATATATTTTATAGCTTATTTTTCATTGTAAATATAATTATTGTTAATTTTTTTGCATTTTATTCAATTGTGGTTCATTCCTGGTTCATGCTAAATCTGCTACACATGTATAATACAGTGTTTTCTTATTCATATGCAAAAGCTTTTACTCGTTTTTGCGCTTCACCGCAATGCTCGCTAAGCCGCACTTCAAAGCTCTATTCTCCCAGTGTCCCACAGCATGGAACACCCACAAAATAAAAGCCGGAAGTGCAATCTTTATGAAATTTTAACTGTGTACTCCTTTAGGCCTAAAATGAGTGCCTACAACTTTTTAGGTCTGAATTTCAACTTTAAAGGGTGGTGGGAAACAAAGGGTTAAACAGGAAACCCTTTTAATATACCTTAAAAATAAAGTAATGAATTTCTTAGATTTAACTATAACATTTTCAAAGATAACTTATCTTGTTCTGATCACTCTTTTGTAGTTTAATTACTTATTTTGTAAATATTTTATAAACGAGTGACAATCAGGTTTTAAAAGTATTAAAATAACATGCTTTCCTTATTAATAAGTTTTTTAAGGAAATTATTTTGTGAAAGTACATAATTTTTAATTCCATTTTCTACTGCTTATGAATTTTCTCTTGAACCTAGCTGCACAAAACATTCATTTTTTAAAAGTTCTGTTAACTTAATGTAACTTTGAATGATTTTCATTTGGGCAGAATCATAGCAATGGGGGAAAAAGTTAGTAAAGATCTATGTGGAAACTATTTGGATATGTTGTTTCACATCTACACTAACAGTACTGTTGAGGTGTTTGTGGAAAGCATTCAATTGCTTTGTACTCTAAAATAATTTATTCAATAAGAAAAATATTCTTGAATAGAAGTCCTCGAATTAAGCTCTTTCGGCATTATGTTAATAGTTTTATATAAATGAGCTGGTTATGTTAAAAACTAAACCTAAATGACATATTTATAGTTGTGTGTCAAATATTGAAGTTCGTTAAATTTAAAAAACTTTGAACTATAAGTGCCCAGTTTTAAAAGAATGTGTTCACAACTACATTATGAACAGGTTTTGAAAATGTCAATTTTTTATTTATTCCAAATGTAAAACAAGTTCAGCAGGAAAACATTGATTCTTCATTAGGAAATCTGTACATGTATTTACATTATCTGTTTTATTTTGTCTCGATGCAATGAGCACTAACAAAAGAGAGGAGCCTGTTTGTTGCCACTCATTGAACCTCTATCAAGAGAAACATCCATAATAGAAAATGGAAAAGAAACCCTTGAACATTACAAGTTTGAGTTTGAAGCAGTTAATTCTAGCAGCACCTGCACACCTTTGCCCGTGACAGTATTCTTGTCATGGTACTGAAAACAATAATTTTTAAGAATGAGTCCCACCTCCACTCAACATGACACAGGCATCTCACCTTATTCCTTGCACCTCACTGATCCACAAAATTGTAGAGATGGTTTACAAATTCAAAAGTAAGTTGTGCTTTTAAAAAGTGTTAGCACTAAACCTAACTTATTGCTACAAATAACGGAAATGAATGACAATGTCAGAGAAATCAAATTAAGCAGTAATGAACAGAATTGCATGACAAAAATTCAAAAGTTTGATTAAATCTTTGCTATAATTTTAAAGTCTTCATGTTAAACTTCACTGATTCTGACAAAGTAAATGAAAGACAATGTCAGCAAAATCAAAACCAAATGTAATAAGTAGGGCAACTTTTTTGTTGCAGCAAAATGGGAAAAGTTGCATTCATCATTCCCTAAACAGGGTTCCCACAGTCCTTGAATTTTGTTTTCCTAACTAGGGTCCCTTGAAAATTACGAAACTTGGTAAAAGTACTTGATTTTGTTTTGACTAGTACATAATTGCATTGGAACTTGTGTCCAAACTAGTTTCCTTCACGGCAGGTGCGCAATTTGAGCGCCATTCTGAAATGTTACGTGTTTTGACACCACGTTTTATATATATGAACAACCAGAATGGGTGATGTATACATGAACCACGTGATATGTATATATGAACACAAGGTCATACACCATGTTTCATTGACGCATCGCCCCATTACTTTTTTGCATAAACTATACAAACATGAAAGAGTTCCGCCTCTTTGAATATTTCTTAAAATTGTCTCGGGGATTGATGAAGAAATACAAAGAAAATATTAAGGTTTTTGAAAGGGGTCACTGTTTTTTTTCCCCCATTTTTATATTATTAAAAAAATTATACAATTGACGTCGTACGTTCAAGAATGAAAACTTGACAGTTTAGGATACTGAATTATCCGTTTTCGTAAAACAAAGAAGTCTCTTCAAGCACGCTCACAATTTGGGCTTTGCATAAAATTCGGCCTACCTGAGGTATTGATCTGGTGTAAAAATTTCCGCTCTGCAGATTTCGAATCCGTTAAAATGTTTGCTTTATTTTTAACGATCATGAAGATAGAAAACCTCTTAATAGACATTTTTTTGTGTTCGTAATGAATAACTTCGTCAAATCTGGCCGAATTCGTATTGTGAAAATATAAAAGTTACAATTGAAAAAATATTTATTTACAGAAAAGCACATTTAAGGTATCCTTGTAAAATTTTCTACAGATTTCAAATTCGTTGAAATTTTTACTATCTTTAACGATTGTAAAGATACTTGGGCCAGAGAACAAAAAAAAAGTAACACTGCAGTCAAAACTTGGGATTTGTTTAGTTTCTCAAACAAAATAAACCATGACAGCCGTCTGCTGTAGTGGCCGTGGACGAGAGCAAAACGAAAATGGAGATTGTGTCATGTGTCGATCGAACCATGTGCAAGCTCCCATACTCTTCTTTGTGCCATTAAAGAATTTATCGTACGATATTTTACCGCACGACAGAAATTGATATGTGTGCAAATAGCCTAATAGTTAGCATTGAGACGAGAAGCCCACTTTGCAAAAAAAAATCACTGGTTCTGTAATAAAAGAAAATCCAAATTATAACCAAAATTGATGACAACCTTTCCTCTTTTCATTGACTGTCAGTAGTTTAAAAAAGAGTTAAAAAAAATTGGTGGTGTTTATATATATATATATATCACATTTTTCTTTTTAATTGACAATTTTTGCACATGCTTTGATTTAAGTCGCGAAAAAAAATTTTAGGTTCTTGAAAAAAAATATTTTTGGTTTTGAAAAGTCCTTGAATTTTTTGGACAAAGGCGTGGGAACCATGCTAAAGTTGCATTTATAGAAATAAATTATTCATAAAAAATGAAGAAATTCAAAATTTACTGACAATTTTAGTCGTGTACAACAGTATTAGAAAACATCATTAAATAGAGAAGAACATTGATGTCATTCAATGACCTATCCTTGGCCAGTAATTTCTTTTACATTGAAAAACTGCGCTCTACAGTGACTGATGTCTGACATTGTTGCAGTTGCAAATACTGACTGGTGGGGTGGGTCATCTCATGAAAGTGTAGCAATTACAGTCAAGTCATTATTCTTTTCCAATCGTTTTTTAAGATCCGCTTTAAGGTTGTAAGGATCTTCTTTCAAATGTTGTACACTTTCAATTCCAATTTTTTTCTACGAGACGAATAAAACATTCGAAGCGACTTTTGATTTTCAGCAAACTTTTTGGCAGCTCTTGGGTCACACGCTGCTTTTTTAATGTGACGCACTGAAGCCACTCGCAATGTCTTTTACAGTGGGAAGTTGGCCGGCGTAGTACAATGCTGCCTGAAGCCTCATAACCCAGTGTTTAAGTACTGGCTCAGGCAGTTGGCCGATGGTCTGAAAAGCGGCTTTCAGAGCTTGTTTTGTACTGTGGCTGCCTTAATACAAGCGATGAGATTGCCCACAGTTGTGTAAAATCCGCTGACTTTTTCTGCAGTTGTGAAACAAGTGTGCCACGCAAGTAACTTGGAGCAATCGCAGATAAATCACCTTGAGTGTGTTTCCAGCCGCAGTCATATAATACACTGTATCCGATAGCAAAAGCGCAAAATCCTTTGTCTCAACATTCAGACATTTTAAAACATCATCGACAAGGCGAACATTATATTGATGATCGTAACTTACCTCGCAAACTCTGCCATCAATTACGCAAGTTTCCTCTAGATTATCAAGAGTGCCAACTAATGTGTTAAAAGTACTTCTTGCCATTTATTTCACTTTCGTCTGTTAGGACAGACACCTTCTTTCCATGAACTTCTTGTTTTAACTGCAATACTACGGCGCTCGCAAGATCAGACACATGTGATCGAAAGTTTGATTCAGAGGGCAAAAAATGAAATAGTATTCTTATTAATTTATTTTAAGCTAAATTTTAAAAAGTTGCAGGTGGTTGCATTTATGTTGCAGTAATAACTCACTTACAAGACTCCCCATGCAGGAGGAATTTTGGTTTTAATACTTAACATGCAGCGTAGAACGTGTGAAAAAAAGTTGCGTTGGTTGCAAAACTTTACCCTAGTAAAAAGCTTTAATGAAAAGTAATTAGTTTTAACGGAATGGGTTTAGCCTGAAACCATTACACAGAAGTTAATTGTAGCAGTAAACTTTCGAACAGTAATTCTGAATTAAGCTACCCTGATTGTTTAGGAAATCCAACAGAAATTGCTTATCAAGACAAAAATTAATACAAAATAAACGATTAGACACTCCCAAAAGTTTGTCTACCAGCAAAAAAACTAAGCTGTTTATAACTGCTAGTAAATAAGAATACCCTGAAACTTCTCAGCAACACTAAATACAGAAGGCATGTTGAAATAGAGAATGAAAAAAGCAAGAAATGATATTGGACCAATGACGTCATTGGACAACTATCGTGCACCGTGGCAGAAACTTGGCACGCGTCCAAAAGAACAACATAGAAGTAAAACTAATAAATTAATTTTAAAATTTTCTAGATTAAATTTTTTTAATTTGGGCTTTTTGGTGCATTTAGTCACCTTTAGGACTCTTGTATACCAAATTTTATGGCTCTAAGTACTATAGATTTGTCAAGACACCACACACAATCACTTCCTTTTATAGTAGAAATATAACACATCATAGTAGTAATACATTAACAGTTGCAAGAAATATATTACTGTTTTTTTATTTGAAGTTAAAAAACTCTAGATTTAAGATTAGATATTATTTTTGTAGTTTTTCAGAGTTGTTCCAGTGGATTTTTCACTCTTAAACTGCCTCTATTCTCAAATGACTACCCACAAATTTTTTTGGTATTGTGTATCAAGAAAACAAGCTATAACAAATTACATCAACAATTTATTGAAATGTTCGCAAATTTCTCTTTTCAAATAGTGTAAACTTGAAGAAACTAGAGGAATGGAAGTTGCAGTACTTTAGAAATTTTGCCCACATTATTTCTTCGGGTTAAAAAAATTGTAAATCCTATTTTTGTACTTTTAAGAAAATGTGTTCTGACATTTTTTATTTTCTTTACAGGCTGTGCTGGCACCAAAAGTCATGACCACCATTCTCCGAACACTTCCAACAAACATTATTAGTATTGCTAAGCCATCCATTGCTGGAACATCTAGTACAAACTCTGTTTCGACTGTATCTACTACACCTAAACAAACATTTGTTTTAGCAGCTCCAGGTAGTGGTAAATCAGGAACTCAAGCCAAAATTATTACATCAGTCCCCAAGCTGACTGCAAGTCCTAGTTCATTCTTAGTATCGTCCAGTGCAGGCGGAGTAAAATCAATTTTGACAACTGTATCAGCTGATGGAAAAGGTACTTAAATTCCCTTGCTTATTTATTTTACTTTTATGCAAGTTTTTCCTTAAGTTTTCATATCTATGCACAGGGTGGTAACAGAACTGGGAAATCAGGGAATTCTCAGAAAACTTTTTAATTCTGGAAATCTCGGGGGAAACTTTCCAAATTTCACAAAAATGAGTGCATTTTTTAAATTTTGACACTTTAATTGCAACTATTATCATTTGTTCTTTTTTGAGATGCGCGATTGCAAGTACTTGAGAATCCAATCAATCGTATTTGCCGAAATTGTAATTCGAACAAAGTACACTAGCGTCGTAATTTTCGAACACTGTGAAAAACGCCATTTTTTTCCGAGACCAAAACAACGTCTCGTCGCCGTGAAGACGTCGATTCAACTTGTGGTATGAAATTTGTGTAACTAATGATGTTTTTTTGTGCATTAAATTAATATTTTTTTGCTTGCAATTGCTTTTTTGCAGAATCTTTTGGTACAGCTTCAGTCTACGTTTATAGCAGTGGTAATGGCCTTAGCGCTTTTTTTTTTAGCTCTTCTTAAGTCGCCAAGAAGAAAATTATTTCAAGAGACCAAATGAAATCAAACAGCAGTGTAACGGATTTTGAAAGAACTTTCTAGAATAATTACAATGAAAATTTAAAATTTCAGTTTGCTGAGGTTGCCATGAAAACCACAATAACCGAAATAGATAGGTTGCCTTAACCTGCCACAACTCGCTACTAGAAATGCACCAAAAGAAAATTGTCAAGACCGTTACCACCACTATAAACATAGAGTGAAGCTGTACCAATTTTTTGTGAAAATTTGATTTTGTTTTATAGTAGGATAATGTAGGGCCAGTTATAAAAAGTTCATAATCAAAGTATTTTGTATTTTTTCCTCCAGTTTTTTCAATTGCTATCTTAAGGGTTCCAACCTTTACAGTAACAGTTAAAATATCTAAAGAGAAATAATACAAAATATTTGTGGAAAATGATCCTTTTACCCCACCTGACCCTAAATATTTAAACATATTGTCGTGTTGATACTGTATATAGATGCCAATTTAGGGATTGCAACATTTCTTAAAGGAATTGTAAAATCAGGGAATTTTTTGCGAGACTGTCATGGAAATATCAGGGAACTTTTTTCGAGGATTTTGCTGCCACCCTGATGTACATGTTTAACTTTTTTGTATGACCAACTTTTAATTGTAGCGACTTTATTTATTAACCAATTTGAAAAATAATTTTGCCATAAGAAAGAGGACATTCTAAAGTTCCCTGCAATATTTTCAAATTTAAAAAGTAATAGTAATAAGATATAGATATGACAGTTTTAAAAAACAGTAACGGAAATGTCCGAATTTTTCCCTAATTTAAAAAATGTTATCAGGAACCAAATTGAAGTTTCTAAAAAAAACTTGGCGTCCTGCAAGCAGGGTTCCCATGGGTCAGGAAAAACCTAGAATTGTCAGGGAATTTAATTTTGTCCAAAATAGTCGGGGGAAATTACGAACTTTCATCTAAAACCTGGGAAATCACCTCAATGACCTGGGAAAAGATTGAATGTGGCTTTTTGAACACTTTAAAGAAAAGTTGCCAGTAAGATTCGTACACAGTTTCGTATCACTTTATTTTATAAATTTCATTTTTCAACTGAATTTTTTTTAAAAAGCTTTTATTTAACAAGTAAATAATTTTGCTTCATCCTATTGAAAATTTTCGAGCTTGTAAAGCATTAAATCACAAATAGATTGAAGTCAAATATGTTGGATTATTTAAATAAGTTATTTAATGCAAAATTACTTGTACTTTGTATATTAATTTTTACAATTCTTGTCAGTGATCGAGCAATGTCTAATTTTAAAGAGTGTGTAGTAGTGGCCAAGAACAGGGGGGATCTGCACACCTAAATTGAACATTCACATTTATTTACAATATAATATAATGTTTCAAATATACATGCCTTGTCAGGTGCAAAAACATGTCTCACTCCTCTGAAGTGTACGAAAAATCTGTCCTTATTCATGTTCTTTTTAAAAATAGCACCCAATATTTCACCCTTTTTGCCCTGACACAGAAGAATTTACTTAGCATAATTTCTTATTTTTATATCCACTGTGCTTCAAAGTAGTAATGTGAATAATTTCAGAAGATGATTTGCAAACAATTTCAGAGTATTTTTTATGCATTGTATTCTAAAAGCTATTCAATTTATAGCAAAATCAGCCGGTTCCCCTGTAAGTGTTTTGCCCCTTGGTGGCGGTACCCCGTTGAACACGATAACTACGCCTTCTGGAATGAAGATGATAGTCGTCTCGTCAGCTGGTTTAACATCTGGCCAACAAGGAATTACTATTGTTACCACTGCATCAACAGCTGGTAAGAAATGCCATTGTTTTGTTGAAGAGTTTTCTGTGAGCAACTTTCTGCTAGAAATAAATACCTTTCTGAAATTTGTATGAATTGAATGACTGGTGGTTGTCTTGTCAACGTATCATGCCATTAACTTAACCATTAAGAGATCTTGATGGATGAGATATCTTGTCGATACCTCTTGGAGGTGTTAGGTACTTCTATAATATAAGCTTCTTGTTAACGAAAATAAATATTTAAAATAATTGGCATTAATTGAATTAGCTCAGGTAAAACCTCATTGCTTTGTATTACTGTAAATAAACTTTCATTTGTATCCTCAAAAGATTCATTCTTTAAGGTTAGGAATCTCAGTCATATAGAATTTAAGCTTGAAAATACTTTGTGATTACATTGTTTTAATGATTTAGTATTATTAAATTTTTACATTAATTATATATTAGAATAGTAGATTTATATTCTGCATTTGTTCTTTTACATTAGGTTCTCAAGTATTGCATACCACAACTTCCCCCATCACCCTCACAATGGCGTCGTCTGTTCTTGGTAGTAAAGCAAGCAGTATTACAATTCCTGCCAAGCCCTTGAGTTCCCAAAGTGCTAATCAGGTATTAGAAATTTTATATTTTTGTAAGTTTAAACATGTTAGAGATGAGGCATGCAAATCAGTAGTTTCTAAATACAGTCAAGCCCACATATAGTGAAGTTGCATGAAACACTGAAAATTATTCGTTATATCCGATGTAATAAAAAATGAACTTACCTGCATGTTATAAAGCAAAATATTTTTCAAAGAAGGCTAAAACTTTGTTCCATGTAAGTGGTAAGAAGTCTGTAGAACTTTCTTTTGAACAGTTGAATTTATAATGCAGTAGCATAATTCTTTTTCCACTGCACTAAAATTACCATGGCAGTCAATGTTATGCTATTCAAAAAAAGCACACAAATTTTGAAGATTATCCACAGCAGATTTTGATGTCGCTAATTGTCTATTTACTTCAATTTCAATGCCTTCAGAATCATCAGACGTATTTTGTAACACTGCTGCAATGATGTCATCGTCTGTTTGTTGTGCTTCAATTTCTACGTTGCAATCACTAGCAACAAAAGTAACATCACCACATCCAGAATTCTTTTTCCTGTAAATTTTTCCACAAGGAACTTTCTTCAGGATCAGAAATGAAATCTGAGTCTCCAAGTCCCCCTAAAAATTTTGAATGTTTCAGCAGTTTTGGATGGTTTTCGATTGAACCAAGTCCCCCTAAAAATTCTGAATGTTTTCAGCAGTTTTGGATGGTTTTCGATTGAACCAAATCCCAGGCATCATCTAAAAATTGGCAAGCAATATTTTAAAAGTCCACAACAAAATGAAGATAAGTTTCTAGATTCAAAAGAACGCGTCAAATAATCTTCAGATCTGTAATTACACTTTCACGCATTTTATTATGCCCATATCTAAAGGCTGCAGCTTTGATGTAACACATTTTGATTAAAACAAAAACACTTACTAAACCTTCTAAAAAAAACAATCTGCTTGCTATGTACTCTGCTTTGCAACATAACAAGACAAAATCACAACTGTCCTCCTATATCTTGTTTACAACTCAAGGTTAAAAACATGTGACCCTAGTAACAAATAAAAAAACAACAAACAAAACCTCTTTCCCACGTTTCTCGCACATTTTTCTCCATTGTTTCTTCTTTTTCGTTTTTGTCGTTCACGATTGGAAAAAGGGGAGGGAGGGTAGTTCCTTGCCAGAATCCAAAACTTCGCAATAAGTGGTCTCGACTGTAGTATTGATTTTTGAATGATTAGAGCAACTTGAATTCTTTTTGCCTTTTATTCTCTTATTTAAATTCTATTGCATTAGACAAATCCAATTATACTTAAAAGTTCTAAATTAAGAAATAGAAATATTTTAGAGCAAAGACTTCAAAATGCAACACATTTTTATTCATCATAATTAAATCCATTTAATTCCTATCTTGTTTTTTTTAATGCAAATTTTTTGTATTATGCAGCGAATTCAGCAGCTGTGGTGCTTATCTTAGCATCACATGAGTGGTTTTCTTGTCTTCTACACAAATATTAAAATATAATGACCATCTTCCTCCCTTCTATGATACAATGTTTTCACAAAGAACTCAATAACAAATTATTGCTTCTACTTATATTTTCATAATCATAGGCATGACACTTCACTAACTACCAATAAGTATTTGGACACCAGTGATAGAAAAGAGAAACAAAATTTATTCATATACAATGGTTGATCCTCCACGAGAGGCAATTACAGCCTCAACCCTTTGGGGCATGCTTTCCACAAATCCTTGTATGACGGCTAGTGGTGGTTTCTTCGTGTTTGAGAAGACATGTAAGTTCCTTCACCGATTTTGGACGGTTGTTGCACCCCTTAATGCTGTGGTTCAACTTGTCCCAGAGGTTCTCAATAGGGTTCTTGTCTGGGCATGCCAGTCCATTTGGTTAACCTCGTTGTCACCATACCAATCAATGGCGGACCTTGCAACATGACAGCTGGCGTTGTTCTGTAAGTAACATGGGTCCACCCCGTAAAACTGCTACAATGTAAGAAGCACACTGTCATCCAAAATACTGCAGAAGGCCTCGGAGTTGAGCTTTCCATGAATTTGTACCAAGGGTCCCAGTCCATGTCAGGAGAAACACCCCCAGATCATAATTCCATCTCCGCCGTACTTTACTGTGGGCACAATGCATTCTGGCAGGAGGCGTTCTCCAGGCAGACCCAGAACCTGCCATCCGAATGGTAGACAGTGAACCTTGATTCGTCAGTCTAGAGAGCCCGTTTCCACTGATCTACGGTCCACTTTCGACTTGCTTTGCACTACATTAACCGAACATCGCAGTTGGACTTTGTGATCAGAGGCTTATGGGTGGCAGCACAACCGTGAAAACCAAGCAAATGTGCTTTCTTACGAATGGTATTAATCGAAACTACACTCCCGGATGCCTGTTAAAGTATGTGGGCCTTTGGTTGGGTACGGTTCTTCAGAATTTTTCTGGTCAGCACCCATTGGTCTTTATCTCCTAGTTTCGTGGGTCTGCCGTCTCAGGGCATATTCCGACAATCTCCGCTCACCTTCCTCTTTTGAATCACATAAGCCACTGTTGATTTTGGGTAATTCAGCTTGCTATATATGTCCCATAAAGATCGGCCATTTCTGTGATACCCGACGATAACACCTTTCTCAAAATCAGATTACTCTGCACTTCTTGGCATCTTCCATGCGACTAATGCAAATGTTTTTTCCTTCATGATATTTAATGGCAAAGGGCGTGACATATCAGAACCGCAGATTTCATCATTTGCATGGGTGTCCGAATACTTATTGGTAGATGTTGTACCTGTTACTTTATTTTCTTTTGAAAGCTCTGGGTTTTCTTTAAAAGGGTACATTAAATAAAATCAAAGAATAGAGAGCACCAAGTTCTCGTTTGTAACACTGAAAAATGTTTAACAGTGTCGATTTCTGCATGACATTGCTAACTCCCTCATGAAAGGATATCAGCTCAAAAGTATCTACAACTCTGAAGCTAAATTAAAATGTTTTTAATTTTACTTATCTTTGTATTGTTATGTGTTTGAAACCATTATATAGAACTGTATTTTGATTTAGCAGATTACTACCAGCCAAACAACTGGAGCACAAATTTTAACTTTACCGGCTCAAGGCCTCCAAGCTAAGCAAGCTATTGTTGGAGGGCAGAAAGTTCTCACTCTCCTTCCTTCTGCACCTGTTTCAACAGCTGTTCCAACTGAGGTATTGCATAGCTTATTGCTGACATTTTTTACTTGGGGGAACTTATTTCCCTAACATTTTTGCCCCTCTGGCGCATCTTTAGGTTAAATGTGAAAATTAAGAATTGGCCCCTGAACTTGTTTCATTCAGTGGCCACGTATGAACGTTCACATATTTTGTAGAAAACACATGTTATATATATATACACACACACACACAGTCGAGCCCACATGTTACTTTTGCTGATTATGTTAATAGCGATTACAATGTAGAAATTGAAGCACAACAAACAGGAGATGACATCATTGCTGCAGTATTACAAAATACTTCTGATGATTCCAAAGAGGAAAATATTGAAATTGAAGTAAATAGACAGTTAGTGACAACAAAATCTGCCGTGATAAAAGATGTGCTTTGTATTGAAATTATCGGAGCAAACACCCAATTTATTTTAAAGACGGCCCCTCAGACAAATTTTAAGTATTGATTTTTATCACCCACATATTGTGGATAAGCAAAGTGCCCAGTGATATGTGGAGTAAGAAAATAAATCATCAGATTTAAAGAGCTAAAAACATTTATTCATTAAAAACTATTTACAGAAAAAGAAACAAAGATTGGAAAACCAGAGATACCACTCTGTCCAATGTATGACAACAATTGAGTGCTGAAAGAAAGGAATTCTCACTTTTATACTTCTTGTATCTCTAGAAATTAGCATAAATATCTCAATGGAAAGATTGCCATAAACAAAATCATAATACTGCATTAAGTACATGATTGGCCATAATATTATGACCACACCCCTTTATAGGTGTGATGTCATACTGTGGCCAATCACAAAAGCATGACAACTCAACTTGTTTGTTTGTTGTTTGTTTGCATTATCATAACCAAACAAGAAGGAGGTGCAAACATGTGAAGATGGATTCGAATAAGCAAGTTATCTTTAACAATGGCCCTCCTCTTCACACTTTTTGCACTTAAAAAATATATATATATGCAATAGAAACAAAAAAAAAATTGCAATACAATATTTAGAATGCAATACATCATGAACATAAATGTGTGTATAGGCTTTTATACGTAGGAAATATCATTTCTTAAAAAATATACACTAACAGAACAAAAAGTTCATTTTTGTTTTGTTGTTCATAATAGTCCATTTTTTATATTTTAAATACACAATCTTTAAATTTTTGTAGTTCACTCTTACTCAGAGGTTTAGTAAATATATCAGCTAAATTACTTTTACTTTGAATATATTTGATATCAAATAATTCCTGGTATATTAAATCTCTTACAAAAAATAACTTAATATCGATGTGCTTGGTACGATAATTCTCTATAGGTGATTTTACAAAATCAATTGCTGCTTGATTGTCAACTAGTAATGTAGAAAAAGCATTTAACAATATTAATTTAAAATGTTTACATTCAGTTACTATACGTTGTAGCCATATTAATTCTTTCGCTGTTTCCGTTAATGATACAAATTCAGATTCCATTGAACTTAAACAAACTGATTTTTGCTTAAAGGAACGCCAGGTTATTGGAACCTGATCAACGAATACAATCTGTCCATTCATGGAAATCCTATCATCGCGGTTATTAGCAAAATCAGCATCAGAATATGCAGTTAAATTTAGATCTTGTATATTAGAAAGTTTAAGTTTTAAATCTTTTGTATAGCTAATATATCCTAGTAGCTTTAATAAACCATTCCAGTGTGCAATGCCAGGATTTTCTTGAAATTGTGAGAAAATGTTTATTGCATAAGAAATATCTGGTCTAGTTCTTCCTGCTAAAAAATGATAAGCTACCCACTAAACTTCTGTATGGAATTTTAGACATATCTTGCAGTTCGCTATTATTTTGAGGACACTGAGATTTTGAAAAAAATGACTCCTTTGGAAATGGGCAGTGATGAAATAGAGAAATTATAATTTTGATATGACTCACAAAGTTTAATTATATATTCCGATTGATGTATATACAGCCCTTCCTTTTCCTCTATAAATTCAACACCTAATAATTTTTTAGTTTTACCTAAAATTTTTAAATCAAATTGTCGTTTTAAAAGATTAATTACTGTATCAATACAATTTTGATTTTTACCAAATAACACAATATCATCAACATATAATAGAAGAACCACATTCTTATCAAAAACATAAACACAGTTACACCAGCTAAACTTTTTAAATCCAAGCTCCCCCAATATTCTATGAATCTCAAAGTACCATTCTCGACCACTTTGGTGGAGACCATACAAGGCTTTCTGTAAGCGACAAACCAAACTTGGGTTTTGCTGAAAACCAGGTGGTTGTTTCATAAATACAATTTCTTTAAGCGGGGCATATAAATAGGCGCATTTAACATCACACTGCAGGTGTAACCACTTGTTAAGACAAACTAGTACGGCAAAGAAAAATCTGATAATACCAAAGTTTACTACGGGACTATAAACCTCATCAAAAGTTTCACCCTTTGTTTGATTGAAACCCTGGGCAACGAGACGAGCTTTAAAGCGTTCAATTGTGCCTTTGTCGTTTCGTTTTACTGTAAACACCCAGCGACATCCTAAAATTTTAGAATTCTCAGGTTTTTCAATTAATACCCATACATTTCTGTCATTCATAGTTTGTAGTTCATCCTCCATGGCTTTTAACCATTCATCCTTTTGTAAGGATTTTATTGCTTGTTGATAACTTTTAGGAATAAAAATGTCCTCGTCTAGTCATCTTGACGTCCTACTAAAATTACTCTCTTGATTACCATTGACTATTCCAGAGGATGTGTCAGCAGATTTGAAATTAAAAATATCTGGTTGAAATTTTAAGTTATTTTTAATACAGTAATTCTTAACTTCATTTAGTGATCTTAAGCGTTGAGTTTTAGCCTCTTCAAAGTAGTAAATATCTATTCTTTTCCCATCAGGCCTGGAAATGGGTTTTCTAATCCAGTTAACTATCCTTTCACCCAAGGACTCTGGTTCACTATCACTTTCGACAGGGGAAGTTTCTTCCTCGTCAGTAGTAGGTTCATTCATTAAAGGAATTTTACACAGTGTATAATCAGGGTCCAGGACTGCTTCCACTCGTTCAAACTTACAATGATCCGAGTCGGATTTTAAGGAAGGCGTTTCCTCAAAACGTACATTTATAGTCTCTACTATTTTTCGTTCATCAGGTAGCCATATTCGATATCCTTTAGTTTGTAGGGCATACCCAACTAAAATTCCTTGTTTTGACCTCATGTCCAATTTCCTTCTCAGTTGTTTAGGAACATTAACAAAAGCTTTAGATCCAAACGGTTTAAGATGTTTAATTGATGGTTGTTTTCCACCATATAACTCAAATGGTGTTTTTTCTTGATTAGAATGACATAATCTATTCCATGTATAAACAAAATGCAAAAGAGCTTCAGACCAAAAACTCTGATTGAGCTTACTATCCCGTAGCAAAACATTTATACCATCTACTGCTGTGTAATTAAATCTCTCACTTACTCCATTTTGTTGTGGAGTATAAGTGTTAGTTCTTTCGTGTTTTATACCCAATTCATCGCAAAAGGTTTTAAATTGCTCATTTATAAATTCCAATCCGTTATCGGTACGTATGCACTTAATTTTTCTGTCTAAAAATCTTTCTGCACGTTTTTGAAATTTGCAAAAAGTATCAAAAGTATCCGATTTAGCTTTTAAGGGGTAGGCATAAACTTTTCGACTATAGTCATCTATTATGGTTAGAAAATACCTCTGTCCATTTATTGAAGTTTTAGGAAATGGTCCACACAAATCCATGTGTATTAACTTCAGTGGTTCGTCAGAACGAATTTTCTTAATAGGTTTAAAAATTAACGCTCTTCCCTTTAGCTTCTTTACAAGGTTTACAGGTATCGATATTCCCTTTTAGATTTGGTAAACCCCTCACACAATTATTTTTGATTGTAGATTTAATGTGTTCAGAGTTAATATGAGCTAGTTTTCTATGCCAAGTATTAATATTCTCAACAGCAAAAGAAACAGATTTTGTAATTTTTTCATTTTTGAAATTTTTAACAAAATTCTTAGATTTACTAGAATATTGAGGGTAGACAAGGTATAAACCATTTAGTAATTTAGCTGTAAACAATATTTCACTATAACAATCAATCACTTCAATTTTTCCTCTACCCCCTTTAAAACTAGCTCCTTTTCTGTCAAAACATGCCCCAGATAACAAATTTCTTCTTAATTCAGGAGCATAAGCAACATTACAAAGTTTAATCTTTACCCTATTAAAATGAAGAAACACAGTACCTTTGCCTTGAATTGGAATAGAAGCATTTTCCACTGCTCCCACTAAAATCTGGTTATTAATTGGTTGGAACTCTGTAAACAGTTCTCTATCACGACAGAAATGTGTGGTGGCTGCTGAATCAAAGATCCATCCTTCGTCTTCCTTGGTGCTGGATAAGGCCTCCAGCAAAAAGCTTTTATCTCGACTTGTATGACGATTTGGACTAGGACTCCGGAATGGCTTCCTCCTTTCTAGACATGATCGCTCATAATGTCCAACTTTTCCACATTTGAAACATTTCGGCTTCTTCCGATTCTGGAATTTTGAAGTACGAGAAGGACGACTTCTTTCCACATCCTGGTTGTAGTTAGTCATCATTGTGGTTGCCACTTGGTCAGCTGTCCTTTGTTGGAGTCTTGCTTCCTCAGCTAAGATTTCTTCCAGTACTTTAGGAAACTTGAATTCTTTATCCTCCCATCTGTAAATCGATTGAATAATATTCTCATATTCAGGTGGTAAGAATCGAAGTAGTTGAAAACACTGGTCTAGATCTTCAATTGGATGACCTGCTTCTACTAGTTGTTGTATGTTTCTGGATAACTTGCTGGCATACAGTCCGATACTTTCTCCTGGTTCAATAGCACATGAAAAGAAATAGTGTTTTAGAGCCATCACTCTAGCTCTGGAATCAGGACGAAAGTGCGTCTTGAGCTTATTCCATGCTTCTGCACCACTGGAAATTCCTTCAATCACTATTCGGTACTGAGGGCTCACATTCATGTAGATTGAAGTGTAGGCCTTGTTACAGCGTCTGTTGAATTCTTTTATCTGTTTCCCATCGCCTTCTATGGATTTTGGAGGTCGTTCGTTTCCCGTGATGATGTCCCAGCAGTCTCTTTCAAGTAGTACGACTCTCACATCTGAACACCATGAGGAATAGTTGGTTCCATCCAGCGGTTTGATTTTGAAGAAAGTTTCCTCCATCTCAAAAAAAAATCCAGGCTAGTAAGGTAAAAATAGTTATACTGCAAACTGGCCTCTTACTTTTTACTTCTTAAAATAAAAAATTTTAAGTTTAAAATAAAAATCTCTACTCTTGGGCTAAGGCAGTATGAAAAATAATAATACTGCAAACTGGCCCTCCTACTTAGAACTTCTTAGAACAAAAATTTTCAGTTTAAAAAAAATCTCCACCTGGGCTCTGGCCCATAACCATTATCACCCACATATTGTGGATAAGCAAAGTGCCCAGTGATATGTGGAGTAAGAAAATAAATCATCAGATTTAAAGAGCTAAAAACATTTATTCATTAAAAACTATTTACAGAAAAAGAAACAAAGATTGGAAAACCAGAGATACCACTCTGTCCAATGTATGACAACAATTGAGTGCTGAAAGAAAGGAATTCTCACTTTTATACTTCTTGTATCTCTAGAAATTAGCATAAATATCTCAATGGAAAGATTGCCATAAACAAAATCATAATACTGCATTAAGTACATGATTGGCCATAATATTATGACCACACCCCTTTATAGGTGTGATGTCATACTGTGGCCAATCACAAAAGCATGACAACTCAACTTGTTTGTTTGTTGTTTGTTTGCATTATCATAACCAAACAAGAAGGAGGTGCAAACATGTGAAGATGGATTCGAATAAGCAAGTTATCTTTAACAATTTTTTTTTATGGCTGTATACATTTAGCAGTTTTTATGGATTTGGAAATTTTGAAAGGGAAAAAAGTCCTTTATGCAACTTTTTTCAGCTGTCAGGAAATGGCATATTTTAGTGACAAAATCTGTATGTGCTTTAGTATTTTGCTTTTTTGTTTGCACTTTTTCAAGCATTCTATTGATCACTTTCAATTATCTACAATTCACTAATTTTGTTTTCTGCAAATATTATTCAAAGTCTTTTTTTTTTCTGTAAAAAGCATTGAGATATATGGATTAAAATTGTCCTATTACCTATATATTTTTGAAAATTGGAAAATTCCTATTTTGACCAGCATTTCCGGTTTTCACTATTTCTTCCCTCACTTTCATAGCCTATTTGTTTAAAAACTAAGGGAAGGCTATTTTTTATTTTAAAAACTATTGGTGTATTGTTAAACTACTCATTGTATTAATCTTTTATTTCTTCAAACTAGGAAGCCTAATGCCATGTGTAGTATTACGAAGTATGATTCTGATGCTGATTAAAATGAAAATGTGTAATTTCTTTGTCCTTTGATGAATAATATACAATTTTACTTGTATCTAATACACATTGAATTATTGCAATGCCTTTTTAATTTTTTCTCTAGATTACTGCTGACAACTCCAGTACATCAGCCTCAACAGACAAAACAGGGGAATCGTTGGTTTCCGAAAATAATTCTAGTCCTCGTGAATTAAAATCTGAAGAACAAGGAAGTGAAAACAAAAGGACTACAGAAAATCCACCGAGCAATGAACCTAGTGTAGATGGTGTGCTTAGTGACATTAACAATGATGTTTCCTTAAAACACAATACTGAAGAATCGCTTGGTCAAGGGGAAACTTCAGTCGGTCAAGAGGAAGTGAGTGATGCAAATAACGATCACAGGACTAAATCTCTTAACAGCATTAACAGCAATGAAACAGAAAAGGTTACAAACAAATCTTCAACTGTGTGTGATGATGGAGTACACTGTGGCACCGATGATGAAAGTGACACTGTTAATGCAAAAAGTAGTACGGTTTGTGATGATGGCATTCACTGTGGAACTGATGATGAGGATGGACAAGTAACCAAAAAAGCAAAAGTGTGTGATGATGGTATCCATTGCGGAACGGATGATGAGGATGACCCTGTAGTGAAAAAAGTGAGCAAAGTGTGTGATGATGGTATTCACTGTGGAACTGATGATGAAGAGGAACAGGTGGTTAAAAAAGTGAGTAAGGTGTGTGATGATGGGATGCATTGTGGAACTGATGATGAAGAGGAACAGGTGGTTAAAAAGGTGAGCAAAGTGTGTGATGATGGGATACACTGTGGAACTGATGATGAAGAAGAGCAGGTCGTTAAAAAGGTGAGCAAAGTGTGTGATGATGGGATGCATTGTGGAACTGATGATGAGGATGACGAAGTTACAAAAAGTAAAAAAAGGTCCGGTGGTTTGGCGAAAAAAGATGAAAATGAGAAAGAGTGTGATTTTAAATCCAGCTGGGGAGCTCTTGATGAAGCGGGTGCTTCTAAGAAAATCTCCAAAGTGTGTGATGATGGAATTCACTGTGGGACTGACGATGAGGAAGAGGAAAAAATGGATGTCTCTGATTCTGCTGGTAAACAAAATGAAGAAAATGGGGATGCTAGCAACTCCAATGAAAAAACTGAGTTACAGGGTCTTGCTTCAAGTAAAGATGATGTAACAAAAGGTACGATGCAGGTCTTAATTTTTATTCCCTCAATTTTTTCAATTTTATTTGTCCTGTTTAAAATTTGACTCCTATCACAGAATTTATTTTTAGGACACAAATAATCTTCTGTTTAAATTAAACTTAGAAGCATTAATGATTTTAACATCTTAAATGGAGGAAATGCTGAGGCTTGCAACCTGTGTCAGATTTAAGTTGACATGTTAACCTTTTTACTACGGCTATAGATGTAACTGGTGTCCTTCTTATAACTTTCAAGGTAGTACTTTCACTGTTGTACCAGCCATAGTCTAAACGTTAACTGTGCATTCTTTCCTTCACTCAAGTTGTACATTGATTCTGATAATATATGATTCACATTTAAATAATGGGAAGAGACAGGCGTAGTTGCAACATTTGTTGTCTAGAATGTCCAAATGACTAACATTCTCAAATACATATTATTAATTTTGCTTTTTTTTCCAGACTGGGCGTGAATTTCATTCTACATCATTGTATTATAGTAGTTTCATTGTATAACATTGAGTGATGGGAAACTCAAATGTAAAAGGGTATAATGTACAATAATCTCAGGGTTTATAACATGTCACTTTTTCAGGTGTTTAAGTTCTTAAATTTTACTTGGAAAAAAAAAATTTTTAGTGCAAAATTAAAAAATTCATTTTTTTTTCTCTAAAAAATGTCAACCTAGTACATATTGTGTAATTTTGTCTTGCATTAGAATTTGTTCAGGCTAGTTTCCTCCATGGCAGGTACACAATTTAAGCATCAGTCAAAAGGGGGGTTTGTGGCAATTCCCCTCCCCTTTCTGAATAACACATGGGTTTCCGTCAAAATCGAACCTTTTTAATATTTATTTTGAGGTAATGTGATGGCGCCGGATGCTATAATATTGATTTTGGTACACGAAAAGAATTAGAGCCTCAAGTATCACCAAATAAGATAATCTTGCTATCAAATAACCAATAGTAACCCTCTAAATACGGAGCAGCAGATTATAGTTTCCTTCCTTCGTAATTTCTATAAAGACGTTCCATCGGATTCCCCCAAAACACCCTTGGTCACAGCCTGGTGCTAAGGAATTCAATATAGAAAGAAGAGAGTCAGCTTTGAAGCTTCAGGAAGATGTGTCTGAAGTAGTTTTTTCTATTCACAGATTTTTTTAATCAGTGGCCTGTGTGCCAAATTTCATTATTGTAAGTGCCATAGATTCGTCAGGAGACATTCAGACAGGCACTTCCTTTTATAATCTCAGAGATTGTTTATTTAATACTGGACCTTAAAACTAAAATTGATGTTTAGATTACATATCTGGAGGCCTTATGTCCCATACTGAGGGTATTTGCACAAGCATTAAAAAAAAGCCTATGAAGCTAACTTTTCAAATGTTTTCTTTCACAGCAGGTGTTTAAAAACCAGTTATTAAAACTATTGGTCTTTTCATTGTGCTTTAACCGAAAAGTGCTCTGTGGACGAATCTGGTCAATTAATATGCAGCAAAAAATGTATTTGATTTTTCCGCAATAGTTGAAGTTTGAGATTTTTAAGTTATCTTGAATTGTAGTGAATGGGTGTCTCAAATGTTGGATGTTAATAAATTTGAGTGACTTGAGCTGGCCAATTCCAATATGACAGACTGGCAAGTGATTTGACAAGTCATTTATACATTGATAAGAAAAACTGAAAGACAGTTTCCTGGGTGAGGTGATTAATGGTAGAAAAAGTTTTCAGCAAGCCATATTTTAGCAGTCACATACAGGGTGATTCAGAACTCACTGGGTGTTAGAGCACAAAAATGATAATATTTTGTTTCGCTATGTATGGGCACAAGTTATACATTTAGGCACAAACACAAGAAATGAAATAAAATGTTTATTTACGTCATTGTTTTACAATTATTTATTTATAATGGTCTTTCAAAATAACTGTTCAAAGGTGTGACCACCAACATTTATGTAAGCTTGACGGGTTTTTGAAACCTGCCTTTCAACTGCCCTGTTCCTGCAAAGGTTTTGATGTTCAAGCAAGCCACACTAAACAGTGCACTCTAGGGGCACAAAAGTCTGCCAATCTGCATTAATGTTGATGGTCGCACCTTTTAGCAGTTGTAAAATAATGATGTAAATTACTATTTTGCTTCACTTCCTGTGTAATGCTTGTGTTTGCCTAAATGCATCACTTGTGCCTATACACTGCTATACAAAGAATGATTTTTGAAGTTTGTCCCAAGAGTTCTCCGAATCACCCTGTGTAGTTTACCTTATTTAATTTATTAAAATACCTAAACATAATATGAATTAATTTTGACATTCATGTTATCTGAACAAAATATTCAGATGATAAGACCAAATATAAGCATAACCATTCCCTATGATTACTAATTATTTTATTTTTGCAGTCAATTCCTCAACTGCCTTATCTAACTCTCAAACTACATCGCACATGGTCCCTTGCCAGTCTGCTCTGACATTAGAACAACCTGGTGCTCAACCACCTGCCCAAATGTGTGCAGATGACCCACCTGTTCAATCTGAAGAAGCATCTGATGGTGATACAACAAATTCTTCAACCAAGATTGCTGCGAGCAGGCGTATGTTATGTTTACAACAAATTCAAATTATTTTGTACAAGTTCAATTTATTACAAGTGCAGCTTTTTAGTGTTTAACAAACTTAAAGATGTGTCAAGGGTATCCAAAAATATTTTAAATGCCACCAACACATTAAACAATGAATTCTAAAAGAACAATTGTGGTCAGGCACTGAACTCGACAAATGAAATGCCTGATAGTTAGCACAACCAAGCTAGTTATGGACACCTTATACCCTCTTTTTCTTCCTTTAAACCTTTTCTTTATTCGGAAAAAGGTTAAGTTCTTCAACAACCTTGGTTGTTTAACGGAACTCGATCGTTAAGTTAAAAGTGCCAGTATGTCATTGTTTTATTTTGCTTATGGGATAAATATGCATTTGTTTATTTCGATGGAATGAAATGTTGCTATAACAGTTTTATTTTTTCTTAAATTATGTACATATGATAAGATGTGCATTGTTATACAATCTCAAATTGAAATATTCCATGTTTACATCCATAACACCAATCCTCTTAAACCCCTTTCCTATCAAAGCAGTGATCTGCTTGGTTAAAAATACTGTTTTGTATATCTAAAGGGTTCTTTGTTGCTTTGATTTCAGCAATCTTGACAAGTTTATTTTGTTTAATATATTACATAAGAAATTTAGTTTCAACTAATAACATAATTTAATCCTTTTTATGTTTAACGTAATTAAAAAATGGTAGTATACAGTCCAACCACCCTAAATTATATTGTCGTGTGAATACAAAGCAATCTATTAAATTTAAAACTTTTGTGTGTTTGCAAATATTTATTAGCTTTCAGTTGTAATACCTTGTTGTAAATACTTGTGTTTAATAATTAATTTATTTCAGATTCCTTAACCACTCTTGCTACTGCTGCAATATCTTCAGGTGGACCATTCACAGCATCTATAGCAGACAAAAAGAATACTGTTACCAACAGCCAATCATCACTTATCGGTTTTGAGGATAACTCAGAAACAACAAATTTGAACTTAAAATTAGAACTTTCACCTATTAAACAGGTAATTTTAAATTGTGATAGCACATAACATCTTTGGTTGCCAGTGATTGTGGTGCTTGTTACTTCAGGAATCACACTAATTGGCTGGTGTTCTTGTCAATTCTTCATACTATATCCCACATAAATTATCTATGCATTTACAGGAGCCAATTACACCTGTAAAATTGGAAGACCTGAAACAAGAGAACAAGTGGTTTGATGTTGGCATGTTCAAAGAGAGTTCTGGTTTAGTTTCTCATTACTACCTTCCTCCTGAGATTACTGGCAAGAAAAATGGAGTAAGTTGTGAACAGTCCATTTCTATAACTAGAAAGTTATTTTAAAGCTAAAGTATTCTCATAGTAACTACAAGTACTTGACAAAGAGAAATAACTGTATTTTGGGATATTTCATCCAAATTGTAAAAATGAAACTGGCAAGTTCTTTTGCAATTGTTATGAATATAACAGCTATTTTCATCTCAATTGCTAAACATTCTGCATCACATCAAAATGTTTTCATTGAGACTTAGTCAAAAGCTGAAAATCAAACCATTGTAATGAAATGATATCTTACAGTTTAAACTGTTTCACCATTCGTAGGGCATTTCTTGACTTGTTTTAAGTCTCAACTTGTGAAAAGATGCTTATTTTTGTTTATTTAATAAGTTTCCTTGTAAAGGAAGGCATATCTCTTTGAATCTTAAACCTGTTTTGTTTTCCGGTGCCCCCTCAGATTACCATTGTGCAAAATGTCTTTGAGAAATTTATTATCAACCTTTGTTTTTTTAATTAAAACAAGTAATTTCTATAACCAGAAGAAGAAAAGTAGGTAATTTATGAAACTTGGTGGTTTTTCTAGGTTTCAAAATCTGAGTTCTGAGCACATACTTAAATTGTTCTGCTGTTATGTCGCAAGTGTTGTATCATGAAAAGGTAAAATGTTTTCAAAGATTCTGCTATTGCAGATTTATGAGAAAGTATTATTTTTTTCGATAGGAATCTGATTCCTATCCTGATCTGACCAGTATGAAGAAGCAAGAATTACAGCCTGGCACAGCTTACAAGTTCAGAGTAGCTGCAATAAATGCATGTGGTAGAGGACCTTGGAGTGAAGTTTCGGCATTCAAAACATGTCTACCGGGTTATCCTGGGGCTCCGTCAGCAATAAAAATTAGCAAGGTAAGCTTCTCCAGGGTGGTAACAGAACCGGGAAATCAGGGAATTCTCAGGGAACTTTTTATTTCTGGAAAAATCAGGGAAATCTCGGGGAAAATTTCCAAATTTTACAAAAAATCAGGGAAATTTTGACAATTTAAACTGTTACTATTATCTTTTGTCCTATTTTGCGATGCGCGATTTTGAATGCTTTTGTGAATCGAATAAATCGTATTCGCTGAAATTGTAATTCGAAAAAAGAACCATAGTGTCGTAAATTTTGAACACTGCGGAAACCGCTGCCGCCATTTTTTTCGCGGCTGCAGTGTTTTGTTGCCTTGAGGCTTGTGAGATACAATTTGAAATTTGTGCCACAAATGATATTTTTAGTGTATTAAATTAATTATTTTTGTTTGCAATTACATTTTTGTAGAATTATTTATATATATATATATATATATATATATATATATATATATATATCTGCATTTGGTTTCGATGAATAGTATGACAATGTAGTTTCAGGTGTAAAAAGTTCCTAAATCAAAATATTTTTAATTTTTTCTCCAGTTTTTTTTAATTGCAGTTTTAAGAGTTCCATTAAGGGTTCCAAACAATAACAATTAAAATATCTAGAAAAAAACATAAAATATTTGTGGAGGATGATCTTTTTCCACCCTTTGACCCTAAATACTTAAAAATAGTGTTGTGTGGATACTGTATATCGATACCAATCGAGGATCATAACATTTCTTAAGGGAATTGTTAAATCAGGGAAATTTTTGTGAGACTATCAGGGAAATCATAGAAATATCAGGGAACTTTTTTTCAAGGATTTTGTTGCCACCCTGTTCTCGTATATCTTAGTTCGAATTGCTTTGTCATTTGCGCTTGCAATTTGATTTTGGATTTTTCAGTCGAGTATCATCAACTATGAGACCATTCATTTCACATCAGTCCATTATATTTTAATTATTTCTGTGTAGCACTTATTAGCTGTATTGATAGCAGCAAGAAGTTTCTATGCTAGTATTCCTTCAACTAAATTGGTTGAGTGATTCATTTATTGTAACAAATAACAATGAAAAGATTGGTCATCCAGCAACTCTTATCCATTCGACCTAAAATTTCTTATTTTTATCATATTTGTTTAATTATTGCTTTTTTTTTACACAAGTTCTGCTTAAGAAACCTTGTGTAGGATTAAATGTGATAAGCTATTAATATGCCTAATGAAAATCCACTTTCTGTTTCCACTTCATTTGTTCATAACTTTATACTTAGATTGTTCTAAATAAAAAAATTGCTTTGTATTTCAGAGTGCTGATGGTGCTCACTTGTCCTGGGAGGCACCACAGACAACATCGGGTGAAATAACAGAATATTCTGTTTACTTAGCCATGAGGTCTGCCACCACCGGAGGTCAGGGAGACAGTAAGCAAACTGTCACGTCAAACACCTCTCAACTTGCTTTTGTCAGAGTGTATTGTGGTCCTGATCCATCATGTACTGTCAGCAGTGCAAATCTTTCCTCCGCTCACATCGATATGACCACCAAACCAGCAATCATATTTCGCATTGCTGCCCGCAATGAGAAAGGTTACGGTCCAGCTACACAAGTTAGGTGGCTTCAAGGTAGGTTTATGTTATTGTATGTGACAATTATATAAAGTACTAGACGCTGCATGGCCAGCAAGGCGTTGACCACGGCGTTTCTTTTCATAGGGTTAGGCGTGACCTGCTCGATAATGCTCGCCAACCATTCATTTAAAAATGTTTTAGATAAAATTTTAAAATTTGGGTTGGACACAAATTTGCAAAAAAAAAATGGACTGTTGTGTGCCAAATTTTATCATCATGAAAAATAAAAAATAATAATAATGCTTGCCAACTCCAGTGGTTGGTACTAGGGATGCGACATCAACAGCAAAACATCGATGTTCAAAATTAAAACATCGATGTTGATAATACATTGCCCCAAAAACATCAGTGTTTTTAAAATTCAATGTGTTTAATCTCTCTCTCTCCCCCCCCCCTCTCATTTCTTATAACTGGTTTAGCATCTAGTGATGCTACATTAACAGCGAAACATCGATGTTTTAATACATCGCCCCAAAACCATCGGATGTTTTTAAAATTCAGTGCATTTAAACTTTTTTTCCCCATTTTTTTAAAACTGGTTTAGCAACTAGTGATCATAGGTTTAGCAACATCGGCTCCAATACATCTATGTTTTTTTTATAAAACATCACTGTTGTAGAAACATTGACATCGATGTCACATCCCTACTTTTCAGATCCTTCACACTTGGCCAGTTTGGTGTAAAAGTATGTTCGATTTGCTGATTATAAAAATTATGCTACTTGGTTATTTTTTTAAACGGTATTTTTTTCATTCAAAAATAAAACATTGACAAGTATGAACATCGATGTTACAAAAACATCGACTCCAATACATCAATGTTTTTTTTTTTAAACATCGATGTTTTTAAAACATTGATATCGCATCCCTAGTTGGTACGCAGTTCCATAAACGATCGCAATTGCTCATTGTGTTGATTCAATGCGACGTAAATTAAATACCTACCTACCAAAAACAATCATGAAGCTGATTCCAAAGGACGGAAAAGTCATGACGTCATTGTCTAATGTGCCCATATTCGCGTTACAATTCAAAAATGATTTATTTAAAGAACATCAAATGTAATCTCTGGTGTTAAACTTTCCGCGAATTTCAAATCCGTTGAAATTTTTAATCTATCTTTAAGAATCCCAATTTTTCTAAAAAAGAACTAAGCAATGCCAGTAAAAAAAATTGTAGTTGTTTTGCTTCCCTTCACTCCTATCATTTGTGGGCAGGAAATGAATCTGTGATCTCTAACGATTGTGAAGAAATTCGTATTATAAAAATATATAAAACTTACAATGGAAAAATTATTTATTTAAAGAAAATTAAATGTAAGGTATCGTTCTGATGTAATATTTTCCGCAAATTTCAAATCTGTTGAAATTTTTATTCTATCTTGAACGATCCAGGAAATAGAAAATAGAATGACAGTAGTAGTGGTCCGAGGCCGATGGTTGTTGATGAACTCCGTCGTGAAAGTTTAGTAAAAAAACTCAAAAGACACAGAGTCAAAATTCTGTATTTGGAGTATATTTTACTAAATTTAATCGATCGTCACGTAAGTTACATGTAGTATAAAGTAGCAATTACATTTGGATAGGCATTCAAAATTGTAACTTTCCTCCCACCGCTGTATAAAATCTTTTCTTGATCTCTTCTGTTCTAAAGATTGATTTTATCTTTTAGTTGTCTTGGTAACTATAACTATTTATTGCTCTGACTTTTTTAATTGGCTTTTGCCGCACTTCCTCGGCTTGAAATCTTGTGGACGTTTCTTTTAATTGAAAAAGCTTTGTTCTTAGGTTGCTAGCTTGGCGTTTTCTATGTAGGGTTGCCAACTTGGCGTTTCACTTCTTGTAAGATGCGAGATGGCGAACCTTACATGTCCCTCCGGGGAAGCACATCCATCACTTAAGTCATAAGTGATGATGCTGCTGCCAATCGCCATCTAGAATCATAACTAAAAGTCATAATTAATTAGCTGGTCTTCATTACGATATCCAGTCCTTCGAGAGAAGCGTGAGAGCTCAAAAAAAAATATCTACACTAACATTCATGAACTCCCACATAAAATACATAATACAAGACACAAGAACGTTATCAAAATTATCTAAATCAGATTACAGTTTTGAGAAGAAAAAAAATATATACATATTTATATGAACTGAATAAAAACTAGGGTTCATCAATTTTGATGCGCGATAAGGCATCTGCATTGCCATGCTTACTACCCTTTCTGTACAATATATTCATGTTATATCTTTGCAATGCCAAAGCCCAACGTGCAAGTTTTGCACCCTGTGGCATTCCCTGGGTCAAATAAGTAAGGGGGTTATGATCGGAGACAATTTGGACTTGTGCTCCAAATATCCAAGTGTCAAATTTTTTCAACGCACTTAGAACAGCATACGCCTCCCGTTCGATAGTAGCCCAACGAGTTTGGCATGGGGTGAGTTTTCTACTGTAAAAGGCGATAGGACGTTCTTTTCCGTCTTCGTCTTGCTGAGCTAGACACGCTCCAATCGCTGTTGCAGAAGCATCGGTGTACAACTGGTATGGCTGATCTAACACTGGAGTATATAAGAATGGAATTTCCGTCAGCCTTTGCTTCAATTGTTGGAAGCTTGCTTCCTCTTCATCACTCCAAGGTATTTTGTTGGGCACCCTTTTCTTTGTTAAGTTTGTCAAGGGTAAAACCAAGGACGAGAAATCCTGAATGTACTCCCGATAGTAGCTTGCCAGACCAATTATGCCTCTTAACTCTTTCTTAGTAGTTGGACGTGCTAAGTTCTGCATGGCTTCGATTTTCTGGGGATCTGGTGCATGTCTTCCGGAACCTACAATGTGTCCCAGGAACCTCACTTGTTTTTTACCGAACTCGCACTTTTTAAGATTGACTGTTAATCCAACGGTCTGTAGAGTTCTCAGCACGTCTCTGATGTGACGCAAGTGATTCTCCCACGAGCTGGAAAAAATGGCCAGATCGTCGATATACGCACGGCAGTACTTTCTGTGTGTCTTAAGTACTTTGTCTATGGACTTTTGGAACGTACTTCCAGCATTTTTAAGTCCAAATGGTAAAACGTTCCATTGAAAATGACCAGAATGTGTCACAAATGCCGAATATGGTTTAGCTTCTTCTTCTAAAGGGATTTGCCAATAACCCTTTGTCAAATCTAGAACGCTGATGAAAGGAGCACTACCAATTTCAAATAGTAACTCGGTGGCCTGTTGCATTGGGTAAGCATCCGGGACAGTAAAACTGTTCAAAACTCGAAAGTCGACGCAAAGTCTTACACTTCCGTCCTTTTTGGCCACACAGACGACTGGGTGTGCCCACTCACTGTCACTCTCTTCAATCAGTCCTTGTTCAAGTAACTCTTGGATTTGGCGATCCACCTCGTTTTGTAAGGCGATGGGAACCCGATAGGGATGCATTTTCTTTGGTACACAATCTTTAGTTAGTTTGATTGAATGTCCATCAACTCTGGCTCGGCCAGGTCGTGCACTGAAAACTTCTCGAAACCCTTCCAAGGTCTGAACTAATTGGTGTCGCTGTTTTTCGCACAACGCCTCTGTAGTCTGGAACACATGACCCTTAATATCGTATGCAGATTGACTCTTATTTCGAGTAGGGGCATAAAAGATTTCCCCAAAGTCCTGATCTTGTTCGAAAATCAACCCCCCTTGTTCAACTCGGGCTATATAAGGTCGTAGTTTGTTGAAATGCAGCTCTTTTCGGCTTTTATCCTCCATCTCGACCAACGCAGAATGAGGTCGAGTTAACTGGATAATAGTTGCAGGTCCTGACCAGTTCTTCAGAAGTTTGTGACTAGAAGATGGAATAAGGATCAGTACCTTATCACCAACCTTGAAAGTCTTTTCTCTCGCTCTCAGATTATATTTAGATGTGTAATAGCCTTGTGCCTTTTCGGCATTCCCTGCGGCAATCTCGTGTGCCGTTTTCATCCTTTGACGAAGGTCTTCTAAGTATTTTTCAACAGAAGGAGATGCTCCCGTTGGAATTTCGGTTTCTCCTAACCAACTCTCCTTAATTAATTTTAATGGACCTGGAGGTAACCTTCCATACACCAACTGAAATGGCGATACTCCCGTGGTACTGTGAGGTACTTCTCTGTATGCGAATAGTAATAAAGGGAGATGAATATCCCATTGTCGACCATTTTCTTGTATGTTCTTACTGAGCATATCCTTCAGGGTTTTGTTCCATCTCTCCACGGCTCCCATGCTTTCTGGATGCCCCGGAGTTGAAAATCTTGGTGACACCCCGATGACTTGCATGAAGCCCTTGGTGAGCTGTGCTGTGAAATTTGTCCCTTGATCGGTACAGATAGTTTTAGGAAACCCCGTCTGGGAGAAAATCTTCATCAGGACGTCGCAAGTTGTTTTCGCAGTAATGTTCTTGACTGGTATAGCTTCCGCCCATCTCGTGCACAAATCCACAGCACAAACGATAAACTTGTGCCCTCTTGAGGATGGTGGCTCTAGGGGCCCAATACAATCTACACTCCACACTTCAAAAGGATTTTCAGGTCTCACAATAGGTTGGATAGGAATTCTGTCATTGTAAGTGGTACCTCTACGTAGCTGGCAGACCTTGCAGCTTTCACAAAAATGCTTGACATCAATCTTGATATTCGGCCAGTAAAAGGAATACTTTATCCGTTGTTTGGTTTTCTGTTCTCCTAAATGACCGGCCAATGGAATTTCGTGTGCCATTTTTAGGACATAGGGCCTTTTAAATTTAGGCAAAACTACCTGCTGAATTTTCTCTCCTCCTACGATTTCTGAGTGTACCAATAACCCATCTTGCACTTCGAATGCATTTCTTCTATTTCTTGCTAATTCCCAAATATCCTTTAAACTTTCATCTTCCAATTGCAATTGCACGAACTCGTTCCGTTTCTCATTAACCCCAGGGTGATTTGCGGTGTCACTACGGGCCAAGGTAAGTTCGTTTAAGGACGAAACTGAATAAATTTCTCCAACTCGAGAAACCCCTTCTTGGCTAATAATATTGCCATAAAGTTCCACCTTCGAGTTTAAAGCGTCATACGTTGAAACGCTTACGAGCATGTCGCTTACTAATTTTTCAGACACTGCACATGTCACTGGGATTTCTCCGTGTCGTCCGTCATTGATTTTCACATGGATTATCTTGAGAGGTGCCATTTCTGTCTCACCAAATGCGGATACAATTTTAATTTTTCCTTCCCCTTCATTTTGAGAATCCTCAATCAGATCAGCCCGGATGACTGAAATCTGTGCTCCAGAGTCGATAATACCGTCGAAGATATTATTACCGCTTTTTAAACTCACTATCTTGAGTTCATCAATACCTCTTTGGTATTCTACAGGCTTTGTGACTGGAACGGTCACTTTTGCCGTCAACATCGATGGAGGCTCCACCATGTCTTCCCTTGCACATGATGTTGTAGCGTCTTGGGCTCCAATATTGCTCACAACTGCTGAAGTTTGTCTTCTTCCTAGCTTAGGACATGCGTTTCTAAGATGCTGAAATGATCCGCAAGAATAACACTGAATCTTCTTCTTCCTTCCCGCTTCATTTTTCGGACTCGTATTACGTTGATGAGTACTCCTCTCGTGAAACTGTCCATATCTAGCAGGAAAATCGGAGTTCCTTTCTTGAAAGCGTCTTCTTTCTTGAAAATGTGAATTTCTTTCCTTATTTACTATGTTTTCAGGTGATTGGAATTTTTTCTTGAACCCTCGAACACTTTCGTATTTGTCAAGGAGTTCCGCTAGAGTAGTAGGAGATTTTATTGTGCTCCACTCATCGACAAAATGCTCTCGCATTTCCGGAGGTACCTTACGTTTGAATTGATCCGTAATTACCAGATGCTTTAACGTTTCGAAATCCGCAACCTCAAGACCTTGAATCCATTCTTCAAAATAATTTGTCAATTCAAAGGCAAAATCCTTCCACGATTTATCTTCAGTCCGCTTGAGCTGGACAAATTTCAATCGGAAGGTTTCTGGGCTTAGTTTAAACCTTTTTAGCAATAACCCTTTCACGTGGCTGTAGTCATATGCGACAGCCGCTTCTTCTCTAGCAATTAACTGAGTAATGTCATAGGGTAATAAACCCAAAAGCTGTGACACCCAGTCCTCCCTTTTTATGTGAGCATGTTCTGCCTGCCTCTCGAAAAGAACCAGATATAGACTGATGTCTCCTTCTTTAGGATCGAACTTCTGCATCACTCTTTGTAGATCGTATATGTGCTTAGAGTTGCTCGAATTCCCTTCATTTGATGTTTCTGTATTGTGACGGCCTTCCATTTCGAGCCTTAGCTTTTCTAACTCGAAAGCAGAACGTTTCTCAAGTTCCATCACAAAACGTCTTTCTTCAGACTCAGCAGCGAGGCGCTTTTGCTCAGTTTCAGCCAAGAAACGTCTTTCCTCGGAATTTTTCCGATCTGTTATGATACTGTTTAAAAGATTTTCGGTAAACTCCTGTTCGTATTCTTCGCTGTTCAATATTGATTTCTTTAAATCGATGATTTTGTGTTGCGGCAACACATCTAACCCCAATTCATCTGCCAACACCTTCAAATCCTCCTTCCTTGCTTTCGCGAGATACGCCATCCCAAACAAATTTAACTCAGGAATTAAATTTACGCCACAGAATGCAGAAATAAAAAAAATAAAAAGGTTGGAAACCTCACTCTAAATAGTCTAAAATTATGATTTATATTAACTTTACGCCTTAGCGACAAGCATTCCCAGAAATCCCCGTTTTCCAAAACGAAATAGTTATTCTCTAACCCAATACACAAAAAGTATCTAGTTCTGATGAACTGTTTCACAATTAACCATTAATCTAATTAACACATGGTGTGCTAAATAAAATTTGCACTGTGGTGCACATAACACGTAAGTGTTCTAAACAAAATGAATAGCATTAGCTTTCAACAAAGTCTACTTTCGCTCCGTAATTGTGTGGGAGTTGCATGAATTAAAAAAAAAAATTAAAACTCAGGATGAGCTCTCACCTTCATTTCCAGGGTTCGACGATCCTGTCGACTGCGCCAGTAGTGGTCCGAGGCCGATGGTTGTTGATGAACTCCGTCGTGAAAGTTTAGTAAAAAAACTCAAAAGACACAGAGTCAAAATTCTGTATTTGGAGTATATTTTACTAAATTTAATCGATCGTCACGTAAGTTACATGTAGTATAAAGTAGCAATTACATTTGGATAGGCATTCAAAATTGTAACTTTCCTCCCACCGCTGTATAAAATCTTTTCTTGATCTCTTCTGTTCTAAAGATTGATTTTATCTTTTAGTTGTCTTGGTAACTATAACTATTTATTGCTCTGACTTTTTTAATTGGCTTTTGCCGCACTTCCTCGGCTTGAAATCTTGTGGACGTTTCTTTTAATTGAAAAAGCTTTGTTCTTAGGTTGCTAGCTTGGCGTTTTCTATGTAGGGTTGCCAACTTGGCGTTTCACTTCTTGTAAGATGCGAGATGGCGAACCTTACAACAGTTAAAACCGTTTTATTTGTTGTTTTTTTCGTCCACTGAAATGGTTGCTGGGAAAATGAAAGGGAAAAATAATTTTATAATTTGATCTCTTTATACTGGAACTAGAGAGAGGAAAAAAATTTAAAGCAACTGGCAGAAAAGAAAGGTAATAGAAGAACGAAATCTTAAAATTATGTGTAAGGAAGAGGATGAGGCATTGGACAGTGCTTCAAAATTGTTAAAGGAAGCCACTGATATACTCAAGAAGGCAATAAAAAGTTAGGATTTTAAAGAAGCAGCACTTGCTCAGGCTATGATTGAAGGGGTGCCAAAAGTCTCAGATGATGCTGATCAGCATTGAAAAAATGCACTTTCTTCTCTTGAGAAGAAAAGACTAAATTAATTTCAAACTTTTTCAACAACAAAAAAATTTGACAATCTTTCAAAGAAAAGGAAGAAATTCTTCAAGCTATGTCAAAAATAAACAACATATTTAAAAATCATGATTACAAATTATTTTTTGTTACAATCGTTTCAAAATAATATGCTTAAAATAAATATTCTTCCGCAAAGAAAGAAAATAATAAGATAAGGGTGGTCGTGGACGATCTTTTTCTTTTCTATCTTTCTACTTGAATATATTTGGCATTATTGTTTTTGTCACTTTTTTGTTTTATGAGTCACTTTTTTACACCTTAAAACCTGTTGAACCCATTTTGAAAATATTGTTAAATAAGCCTTAAGTTGGCTTAAGTTAAAAATAACAAGGATGTAGTTTAGATGTTATCACTATTTTACCCTTTTTATATATTGGTGTTGAAACACAGGCAGAGAGCTGTTTTCGTATATAAGTAGTTGTGTTTGCTGTTTTCTTGTATTAAAACCGCTGATAACATTTGTTTTTTAGAAGGAATCAATACTCCTGCTGCCAGGCCATCTACTAAACGAACACAGTCATCTGAGTAAGTTATTTTTCTCTTCTGAGGCATTATAAATTATTTCAAGCATTTACAGAGAAATAAAGTAGCATCCAATGTCTACTTTGACCGTAGCAAACAATTATTCTTAGATGCATGGTTTTGACTTATTATTTTGACTGTTATCTCACTATCACTGAATTCTGTTTCTAGAAAAATTAAGTCTTTGCGTAAAAGTGCTTAAATTTTGGAATTAGAATAAAATAAATTCAAGATGTTGAGAAAGACTAAACTCTATAATGTGTAATGAATCCAGGTGAATTTCTTGCTTCATAGCATATTAAAACCTAGATTTTATGGAAGTCGCAACAAAAATGGTAATTTAAAAATTCTTGATGAAAAGAAAAGATTGTCTTGATTTCATGAATCATTTTACTTGGAATCCAAATTTTATTCCAGTTTTCTGTTCGGAGGTAACAACAATTCAAAAGCACTAAACTACAATGTCGAACGAAATTTGGACTTTGAGTTTTTTTCCTGAACTGATAAAATAAATTGATATTAAAAGTAATTCTTTTCAACTTGACCTCAATCCAATTTTATTTATTTCCTCAAAAACTGTATAATGATGATTTTTAAGTGTTAATTGAGGTTTCATTGAAGGTATTTCTCTTTAATTTTCTTAAGTTTTTACCATTCAGCTGATATTAAAATTATTCTCTTGAATAATTTTTGTTAGTTTTTAGGGGGGGGGGAATTCTATAGAAATTTTGGGCACTCTGTTTTAGTGCAGTGCTGAAGATAAGGCTAACGACCTTGGGTCAGTGTTTTAAGGTGCGAAAGGCCATTAAAAGTCGGCCATGCATGTCAGGAATGGTGATCCCTTTTGGCACCAAATGATAAACTTGGATCCAGGATCTTTTTGTTTACTTTTTAAACTATCACCTAATTAAAAGAATAAAACATATTCACAACCATGTGACTCAACTGCTTCCTCTTGTGAGCCGCCCACTATGTAGACTACCCCCATTGTGTTCAACAAATTTAACTATTTTCAAATTAATTTTTGGTTTTTTTTTTTTTAATCAATCTCATAATTGAGATGCATTTATAATTTCTGTGTGTATAATATTTAATTTTGTCATTCCAACATAAAAAGTTTTATTTGATCATTACTTACTGTCACACATGTTTTTTTTTTTAATTGTGCTGCTGAAAATTAAATAATAATTTTATTTTTCAGCAAAACCAATGCAGTGTCAAAGAAAATGAAGCTTGAAGAGTCATGAGTTTTTCGGAACACTTTTATATTCTATGCAGAGAATTGTACATTTTGTTTCTTTCATGGGACCGATCATGCATATTGTAAATTTCTACTCCTGTTGCATTTGTACATCATTCCCATCATGCATCTTGTAATAAAATTACCCATAATTTTCCCTCTCTAGTTCAAGTTCAACATTCTTTGGAGATGGGAAAGAATGGCTCTTTTTCTTTTGATTCGTCTCATCTCATTAGCAGATACACAGCATTTAAGTTCTGATATTCAAAACCTTTTTTTTGTGTGTGTGTGTGTAATGTGCTAATAATCTGTTTTTTTATTTACTCTGAATTCTCTACAAACTGGATGCTTGATTAGCCTGTTGTATTTGTTTTCATTGCTTTGTTTTTCAGCCTTATGCTTTGTATTTATAGTGAATGAAAAATGTTTTATTGGTAACTGGAAATTCAGCAAATGTATGTTATGTTTTTTGTTTTTAACTTGATGGATCTTAAATTATGGTATAAAACTGTTGAGAAAATGAAGCTGGAAAGCAAAAGTAAATTAGCAGCAATTATAGTGTAACAGTAATATTTTGAATAAGATTATAACATTGCGCCTTTCGTTTTTATTTGAACTTATCCCTACTGCCTTATGAGTTTTTATTTTGCTGTATTTTTTAAATTATGGATATATATTTTCAAAACTTCACTTATAAATCTGCAATTTCTTTTTTAAGCTTTGAATTCTTCTGCAACTCGACATCATTTTAGTATGTTATCACTTATAAAATGACATCTTAACAATTGGTCATTTTAAAGATTGCATCGTGTTACAAAAAAGGGTAGTATAGTGACTAACAAAGCCATTTTTAGGATTACATGTTACTTGAGAGATTTTTAAAAAAAGTTATGAACTCTGAGAAGCTAATCAAAAGTTTGTGGTTAATTGGGTTCAGTAATTTTAATTTAACATTCTATAAAGCCTCTTCTCCAAATAATGGATTGCTCTCTGATCTGACTAAAAGAGTGGGAAAATAAAATTTTGTAAATATGATATTGGTGATTTCAGACATTAGAGCCTTTTTTGACGTATCTTTTGCTATAATATGTTGACATTTGATTTTAAAACATAATCATGTTTCATGAACGTTGTTAGGCCTCATCTGTTTTTAGATAAATAAGTGGTGTTACGTCACTTTGTATATTCACAGCCATATTTGAAAAACTGCTTCAGTCTGTTTGCTGTTTGATGATTGTACTTTTCTTGTGTACCATAAATAAAGATGAATTTTAGATCTGTTCTACGTTTTGTTAATTCATGCTGTTGTAGTTTTTTAAGATGATCAAGATTTTTTTACATGAATTATTCTAGTATTTTGATACATTTTAAAAGAAATGTAATTTTGATTTGTGACTTTTTTCGGGCAAAACTCTTGTGTTTGCTGAGAAAATAAATATGTATTTTGTTAATTAATAGTGCCAAAGAATGTTGAAAGAAAATAAAGCTTGAAGAGGCATGAGTTGTTTTCAAAAACTTGGTATGTTCCTCTTTGAAAAACTTTGTTTATAAAGTTATTTTTTACTGAAAGTTTTACTTTATATTATACCTAGACTTAGGTATAAATCAGCAGTAAGTCATTAGCTAATGCCAAACGAAAGTAGGTCGTTGTCATGAAAATCAATTAGTTATGCTCATTTACATTAGTAAATAACAACCATGACTGGATTTATTAAACCAGGAAGGCAGACTGCTCTTCAATTTTTACATCAGTGATAATTATTCATAACAAACAATTCTGAAATGTATTGTAACACAACATGACTCGAATAACTAATCATTGGTGTGATTTTGATATTTAATGAGACAAATAACACATACAAGTCAGGAAGCACCACAAAAGAAACAATTAAAAGGTAAACATATTAATCTCGGGGGGGGGGGTAAAGAAACCAGACATGTTCATTGTTCGAGTGCAAGGGTTAGACTGATATATTTCTACTAATCATGAATCTCCATAGTTCCGAGCCGACCAAACGGCATAGTGGTTAAGGTGTTAGCCTCTAGATCAGAAGGTTCCTGGTTCGAATTCAGGTCCGGGCATGGATGTTTGTAAGCGTATGGTGTAGAGGCGGCTGGTGCACCTTAAATCTGTCGTGGCCGAAAGTCCTCACGTTGGGTTGGCAGCTCAGGTGTTGCTTCGTCATCTGACCGTGGTTCAAAATTACGAGGTGTTGTCCTCGGATCTTTCCCTTAAGGGACCGATTCCGGACCGTCGTCAATAGCCCGTTGTGTTGCTCTAGTACGACGTTAACTAAAATTACCGAGCCGACCAAACGGCATAGTGGTTAAGGTGTTAGCCTCTAGATCAGAAGGTTCCTGGTTCGAATCCAGGTCCGGGCATGGATGTTTGTAAGCGTATGGTGTAGAGGCGGCTGGTGCACCTTAAATCTGTCGTGGCCGAAAGTCCTCACGTTGGGTTGGAGTGGGGTGCCAGCTCAGGTGTTGCTTCGTCATCTGACCGTGGTTCAAATTACGAGGTGTTGTCCTCGGTACTTTCCCTTAAGGGACTGATCCCGGACCGTCGTCAATAGCCCGTTTGTGTTGCCCTAGTATGACGTTAATTACCATAGTTCCGATAGGTGGCGTTAGGAGTAATGTAAGGTTACGGGATTGTTACAGTCTCCTCCCTCTGGCTGCCAAGGCGTCTCGGCGAGAAGCCAGAAGTTTTGGATTGTTGATCACAGTTATGGGTAGGTTTCATGGCAAGGACGCAGGGCAGATGTATGAAAAGCTCCTTAAAATGGATTTTCGTTTTTAAGCACTCTTAAAACTCCTTATTTTTATGTGCTACTCCTTAGAAACTCCTTAATTTTTTCCCCGCCGTTTCAATTTCGAAATGCGCTACGTTCCACCGAAATAATGGATTCCAAAACGTACCGTTTCAATTGGAACGGGATACTTCACGTTGCTCGCGGTGTATTGGCAGCAAGTCTGAGATTTTCCCACGAGAAAAGGCTATCATTAGTAAAGCATCATGTAGCGAATCACGGCCACATGCATGTCCGACTACTAGCGCGTCTTTCTAGTAATGGCTCTTCGTTACGTGGACGATTCTATTTAGGACCGTGGGGAGGACAGGCGCCTCAATCCCATGATAGTACTTTACGCAAGTCCAACTTGATCGTCTAATCGGATCACATGACCTAGATACGTATGTCATCAAGGTTTATAGTTGTTGGCGATTTATCTCTTCCTTTCTGCTTTTTTCTTTTCAGATCCATGGCTATGGGTGGGTAGAGGTGGGAGCCGAAAATTGTATCCTTTTATTATATAAGTTAGTGTTTTATGTATGCTTTTTGTTACATCAGAATGGTCCTAAGCCAGCGGTGGATACGACACCATCATCCTAAAGCAAAGGGGGCGGAAAAATATCAGCTGGTAGCGAGTTCAGGAGTGGTTCTTAGATTATTTATGTAAAATCAACGAAAGCTTGGAAAAATATGAAAAGGGTTTTAAAAATTAGGAAAAGTAAATTAGAATGAAAAGGAATTAAATTGGAATTTTTTAAAAATAATTTGGAGGATCTAAAAATTTTTCCGCCAGCTGGGTTAGAACTCGGGAAGTCATCCTCCGCTGCCGACGCTAATCTGAAGGTGGGTGACTTTAGCCATTAGGCAATCGTTGCTTCACGAAAAGAAGCTCTTTAAAGTATAAGTACCCTTCCATCAATCATACATTCCATCAATCTGCTTCAAAAAATCATAGAAGACACACAAAAAAAAGACTACCAGACAAGTAAATAATCATAGCTCACTGTAGATCAAATGATCAAAACAAGTTACGAAAGAATCAAACTGAAGAATCGATTCACTTATCACGAGTTTAATATCTACCGACCTCCCTACGGTCCTAAATAGAATCGTCCACGTAACGAAGAGCCATTACTAAAAAGACGCGCTAGTATGTCCGACTAGTTTTGCCTAACTTGTGCAATAGAGCCTTGAGTGGCATTTACGACTGACGGTCAATAGGGTCGAACGAAAGGAGGACCCCTTTCTATAATGTCAGTCGCTGACAGATCGTAAATAGTGATCGTTAAATATTGAAGGAGCGTTGCGAACGTATTGAATATCGCCATCTGTTATCATCGAAGTTGATTATTACAAATTCTTGAATTTCTTTAGCGAAAGCGATAGTTTACTTATTAAGTAGACAAAATATATTATCGCATTTGATTTATTTTGAATTTAATTCAGCATTAAATCTCCATATAAGAGTAGCATTGAGAATGTATTGAAAATCGTAATCTGTTATAATCGAAGTGGATTATTTCATACTTGAATATTTAAAGTTAAAAAATAATTTACCTATTCATTTATAGCAAAAATAATTGCGGATTTCATTCATTCCTGTCTGAAATCTGTCGTTTGTATTTACTTGTAGAATACAATAAAAAATCTCAGCAAAGTAAAGTCTCGTATTTCGAATTTTTCCGCATTTCAAACTTTTCCGCATTTTAACCTTTTCCATATTTCGAACTTTTCCGGATTTCGAACTTTTCCGGGTTTTTAACTTTTTCGGATTTTGAACTTTTCCGGGTTTCTAACTTTTCCAGATTTCTAACTTTTCCGGGTTTTGAACTTTACTGGATTTTGAACTTTTCCAGATTTTGAACTTTTTTGGATTTCAAACTTTTCCGAATTTTGAACTTTTTGGGGTTTTGAACTTTTCTGGATTTCGAACTTTACTGGATTTCGAACTTTCCCGGATTTTGAACTTTCCCGGTTTTTGAACTTCTCTGGTTTTTGGACTTTTCCGGATTTTAAACTTTTCCATATTTTAAATTTTTTATTTTTAAATTTTTTGGATTTTGAACTTTTTCGCACTTTGGACATTTTTAGATTTCGGACTTCTCCAGATTTTGCACTGGATTTCTGACTATTTGCCTTATTTGTGTGTGTGTCCAAAAAAACCTTAAGCAAAACCACCCCCGCGAATTTTGGGTTTTCAATAGTAAAATAGCAGATATATAAATAGGAATAATTTTTAAAAATAAAAAAAAACCTTTTGAAAAAATGCAACAAATTTTACTTGCAAATCTTCTAATTTTTGTGTGTGGTAGTTTCTTTGGAGATGTCCATTATTTTGCGTTATTTCATCAATTAGGTCCAGGTTTAACTTCTTCTTAATAAATTGTCAGAACAAATAAAAAATTCTGAAAAAAAAAACGCTTGGATTTTGGACAATTCCGGATTTTTTGGGACTTTGTAGTGTATAACTTCATCCTAAAAATATTCAATTGATATTTTATTTTGAAAAATACTATAAATTGGAAAGAAAGATGCTTGGATTTCTATTATTGTTTTAGCTTAGATTTGAGAGAAATATGTACTTTAAACTGAGAAACGTTATATTGAGATTTCACTGTGTAAGAACTGTTTACAGCAGGATCCTAGATAAAACAGCTCCAGCAAGCAGGGGAGGAACTTCTGTTGAGTTGAAATATCAAAGTATAATTTTATTGTTTTGAGTAATTAGTAATGTAGTATTAAATGGAACTAAGTTCTTAAAAGGAGACAACTCATTAAATACTCCTTAGATACTCCTTAATTTTTGTATTCAAAATTCTGTATGAACCCTGGTTTGGAGTACCGAGGTTTGCTATTTCATAGCTCGCTGGGTGAGAATGACATAAGGTCCATCTGGACGATGTGCAAATTTGATTGTTCTCTTCTTGGTCTTATTGCTATGAAGGTTTGAGGTTACCCATACACGGATCGCCATGTGCGTATTGAGGACTCGTTCTTTTCTGATCCGCATACCTCTTTCGTTAGTCCTGCTTCTGTTCGACAATATCCTTGATTTCTTTCGACAGGTCAGCAAAATTTTTTTAAACATGGGGTAATTTCTGCAACAAAGTTGTCATTGCATAATACCGTTCTTAAATCATGTTGGATGTCATCGGGGGTTCAGAGTTCTCTTCCGAAGTGTAGAAAAGCAGCTGCGTGTTCAGCAGAGTCACTTTGCTTTGTTTAAGGCAAAACGTATGGTTGGAAGCTGACGTGCCCATTCAATGTGATTTTCACCAACTAAGATTGCTAATCTCGGTTTAAGATGTCTATTTTTTCTTTCGACGGGGCTTGCTTGAGAACAATAAACTGGTGTAAGAACTTGCTTCATGTCTAGAAGATAGCATACCTGCTGAAGAACAGCACTGACGAACTGTGGTCCGTTGTCACTGATGAGTCGACGTGGAATTCCGTACCGTAAGAGTACTTCTTCCAACAAAGTTACCGCACACTCCTTTGCGGTGGCGTTTTGTTGGGCAAAAAGTTCTACCCACTTTGTAGAGCGATCTTCAACGATGAAAATCCACTTTTTTCCATCCGATGATTCAGGAAAGGGACCGAACAGGTCGATTGCCAGGGTATCGTATCGCTGAGAATAGACTTGCGTTCTTAACAAGTCTGCAGATTTCTTATTGCTTGGTTTAAATCTGTTACAATAGGGGCATGTTTTCACATAATCAGTGATGTATTTACGCAATCCAGGGAAGTAATACCTTTGAAATTCTGTGAAATGTGCCTTCTGCGCCATAATGTCCAGCTGCTGAGGCATCATGATATTTCTTCATAACTGTTTCGCGCTCATGGATGGTTACCACTATCTGCGCTTCTTCTGTCTCAGAATCTCGAGCATAGCGGTATAGGACGTCTTGGTTCATGACGTACCCTCGTTGAGTCCAGTTGGCGAAATCGACTCTTCTGGAAGGTAAATCGACAGACTAAAGACTGCGCAGATGTCGCATGTTGCTTTTTCATGCATGCAATTAGAACGAGAGAGCATATTCGCAATGACATTCACCTTACCGGGTATATATTCAACTTTTAAACTGTAGGACTGCAACTGTGATGCCCATATTGTAAGACGACCTGTCGGGGATTTAAGGCTCAACAGCCCTTTCAGGGGTTGATGGTCTGAAGCTACTGTAGATTCGACTCCCGACTCCCTTGATGTATCCTCTAAATTTTTCAAGTGAGTGCCCAAACCACTGCAAGTGCTCTCTATGTGGTGGAATAATTTATTTCTGCTGTGGTCAGCAAACGGGTTCCATACTCTATTGGATGCTCTTCTGAACCTTGTCTTTGGATAAGATCAGCTCCTAAAGCATAATTCAAAGAATCTGAACGTATAACAAAAGGTTTTGATTCATCAATCTGTTTCAGCACTGGTGGCGAAATTAAACGTTTCTTTAAAAATTCAAATGCAGATTGCTCCTCTTTACCCCCACTCCCAAGTGATCCGCTTTTTGGTGAGATTGCTCAAAGGATGAGAAATGTCAGTAAACTTAGGAATGAATCGTCGATACCAGCTGCATGTTTGCAAAAAGGATTGCACTTGTTTCCCATTTTTTGGTGGGGGAATACCCGCAATGGCTTCCACTTTGGCAGGGTCTACTACGATACCGGAACTGGTAATGTAATGACCAAGGTACTTGACTTTAGGACAAGAAAAACTGTACTTGGCACGGTTAGCATTCAACTTGAACTGTTTAAGTCGTTCAAAGACTAATCGCCAATCTTGTAGATGTTCTTCAAAACTGGGAGACATTTCGATGATATCATCCAGGTAGGCGAGGATGTTGATCTTTAAACCATTTCGAAAAATGTCCATCAAATGTTACACTTGCAGTTTTAAATCCAAAAGGCATTCTATTGAACCTGAAAACTCCGAACTGGCATACAAAGGCGGTTTTGTCTTTATCATGAGGATACATTTGTATCTGATAGTATCCTGATCTCAAGTCAATTGTTGAAATAAATTCCGTTTGCTTGGCATTGTGTAAAAGGTCGTCCATACGCGGCAGAGGGTATGGATCTGATTTGGTGACAGCATTAAGTTTTTGGATGCAAAGTCTGAAATCTCCATTTGGTTTGGAAGTGAGAACTGCAGGTGAGGCATATGGAGAGTCACACTCCTCGATTACTTCTTTCGCAAGAAGTTTATCAATTTCCTTTTTTTTTAAACTTCTTTCCTGGCAGGGGAGAGAAGTTAAGGTGCCGATGAAATTGGTAAAGTATCTCCTGTGTCAATTCGGTGTTCAAATAAGGTGTCGGTTCTCCCCCTGGACTGAAGATTCTTTTGTATTCCGTCAATAATGCATTTTTTTGCTTTCTCTGTTGAGGGTTTATATTTTCACCTTCGTTTGTTCAAAGTAGTGTTGAATTCATAGAAGTATTGGTTTTCACTGAGTTACAAGATTGATCTATAACTTCTAATTGAAGTGGGTCAGAATTTGTTGGTATAACGTTTTCCATAATATTGGAGAAATGGTCTTGAACTTTTAGCTGAGTTTGACAGGGATTTACTGGGGTAGACCTTACGACGATGTTGGAAGAATGGTATTCAACTTCTGGTCGAAGTACACCAGAACTGGCTAGGACAGTGGATTTCACAAATGTGATACTTTTATCGGGTGAAACACTGAAGAACCAAGATGTTTTTTTAGATTCAGGACAATTCCAGTTTTTTCTATAAAATCAATTCCAAGCAGAGTATGGTTTCTGCGTGCTTCTGGAATAGCAAAATTTGGTTATGAAAACATTATCCCTTCCAGACAGATACTAATATATGCTTTGTGTACCTCCTTTGTTGTCTGGCTGCCGTCGGCGAGAGTCATGGTAAGATGTGTCCTTTGGAAATGGGTTCCTTGTTCTTTCAGCAGTTAGTAAAGAATTGCACCAGCAATAGAATGAGTTGCTGCTGTATCTGTACATACCGTACCACACAGTCCGTTGATATTCACATTAAGAATCGCCATCTGACTCGATGTTGAAAGACTACTTAGCTGTATACTACTGAAACGACTGGTATTCTTTTTGTCAGGCTTGGAACAATTCGGACAGTTTGACTTATTGGAGTGCCACAAGCATAACAATAAACAGTTGGGTGTTCTTCCTGCTTCGGCCTCTCGTATTTTCTGTCCTGGAACTACTTCCTTGTAGAGTTGAATATTGGATATTCTTTCATTTTCGTAAACTTTATCTTAGGATTAACTGTGGTCCATCTTTCCTGGTCTTGTCTCTGTGACTTTCGTAGGCGTCTAGTTTTTCCACAAGATCAGTTGGAAAAATAATGTCTCCCCGCATTCCATCCAAAAAGTGTTCTATGAATTTCGGTGGGCAATTTTTGTTGATTTGATCAATTATCATCAGGTCTTACAGCCTTTCAAAAGTATTTACTTTCACTTCTCTAATCCAATTCTCATATGTAGATATTTTTTTTTATCAAATATTGGATGAGGAGGTTAACTTTGATAAAAGAAACTTTGAAAAAGCGCGTATTTGATCAAAGTTGACCATTACACTATCATATTTCATTGTCAAACTTATTTTATAAAAGATCTTTGTCAAAAAACTTTTATAGTGTTGTACCGGCCTATCCAGTTTCAAACAAGACTTTCAAGAATAGGGTTGCCGAAAAACTGATTTAGAATGCCGGGTTACCAGATTTGGCAAAAAAAAAATCAAGGGGAACCGTAGAGTAAAGGTTATCCCGAAAAGCAACTAACAAATATATCGAAATTTGAACAGAAAAATAAACGCACAACACAAATCCTTAAAAAAGGCAATAGGTATCCTAAAGAACTTTTGCTGAAAGGAATAAGAAAAGAATACGATTTATTTTCATACACGACACCCCACACCAATACCAGAACACATTCCACCACAAGACACGGGCCCAAATCAAAATTGGCTGATGGATTTATTGTGCCAAGTGTGCCAAAACGTCGAAGTCTGTAACAACCCAGTGAGCCCCTAAGCCGTAATAAGCACTGCATTTCGCTCCCAAAAGCAACTTTCGACAAGAGTCTACAGCCAGGGTAATCCATCGAGCCGAGTCTCCTCTGATTGGTTGAAAAATCACGCTTTCGTGGGCCTCAGTTTCAAAGTTCACTGCGTTCGAGAGTACATAACTAGCTGAAATGTAAACAAAGATGTTTACCTTTTATCTTCCCATTTCAACGATAGAAATCATGCAAGAAATCGAAAAAATGACTCCCCAAATGTTGAATTAAACATACGATGTGCTTAAAATGAAAATTTTCTAAAATTTACAAACGACGTGTCATATGAACAGAATTTAAGAAAAAAGATACGTTTTCGCAAATGCTTCATAATTAACAATATTTTAGAAAAAGTTCCTAACGACTGCATCTTAGCTTGTCGTAACTATTCTAAAACTTATGAATGAAAGAAACGCTTTTTTTCTCATTCTGAAAAATTCGTAGGAATAAGATATTAGAATTATGATACAAACTTTAATATTGGCAATATGAAGAATTCAAGCTAGTATCAAATATTTTTTCATTTTTACAAGTCATGTCCAATTTAGAACAGCAAGAACCTATTAGGACTTTCAATAAAAAAAAAATACTGTTGAGTCTATTAAAGGAAGTCATCATTCCACTAAGAAACTTCGTTGTAAAGAAACTTCTTTAAATACAAATTTGTGAATTCAGCTATGAAAATATAAAAAAGACTAACCAATCCACTTTAACTGAAATACATATCCTAAACTGAAAAAATATAACACTGCTTTGTGCTGTTCTTATATGGTACTTTGATGTAATCGAAACTAATAAAACAGCACTGAACACCAAGTTTGGTGTTCCCTTAGGTCATCATGGTGGGTTTTGCTTAGCTTCATTCACTTACTAGTGATGATATGAATCTAGTAGTCTAATTTTATTTAAATTTATCATGTCTGTTAAATTTTTTAGGGACTTCTAGTTTAAAACACAACATGATAGCTATTTGGGCCTAAGTGCATCCTTGAATAAAATATCCAATTCTTGTAATACTTCCTCCTGAAATACAAATCATACAGTTTACTGTGATACGTTTATTAATACATAATTCAATTTAATTAATTCTTCCAACATTCTTGCATATTTAAAATAATTTTACATAATACTTCTTATGTTAGTTTTGACAGAAAATACCTATTTATCAAGATTATTTTTCTTTTTATTAAAATAAACGGCAATAATATTTCTTGTACTTGAGCTTCATATACTGTTCACTTTAGAATAGATATCTGGAACTAAAAAATATTCATAATTGATGCATAGTGAGATTTTCAAAAGGTCATCAAATATAAACATCATTTAGTCATCCATCAACACAGCGACAACCTACAAAGAAAAACAGTTATTCAAAATTCAGGAATATATTCAGCACAGTTTCAAAAAAATAATTCATGCAAACATCTCTATACCACAAGGCTTCTGCCTAGATTCAAGACTAGTTAGCTAATTACTATCTCCCATTTACAAGATTCAACCAAATCATAAACCTTAAATGTAAGAAAAAAGTATTTTTTGCATTATTTCAATAAAATATTGCATTTTAATGCAAAGAAAAAACATTTTTTTCATGCAAACATCTCCATGCTATAAGACTTCTACTTAAGTTTTAGATTAGTTAGCTAATTACTTTCTCACATCTACAAGATTCGACCAAAGCAGAAACCTCATAGGCAAGAAAAATATTTTTTTTTCATGCAAACATTTCCATGCTGTAAGACTTCTGCTTCGGTTTTAGATTAGTTACCTAATTACTTTCTCTTATTTACAAGAACAACAAAAGCAGAAACCAAGGCAAGAAAAAAAATACATTTCATGCAAAACATCTTTATGACATAAGACTTTTGCTTTGTTTTTAGATCAGTTAACTAATAACTTTCTCTGGATTACAGGATTTGTGAAAAAAAAGCAGAAACCTATTAGGCAAGTTAAGCATCCTTCTCATGCAAATATTTAAAAAAACATAAGAGAAGCAACTATTACATACAACAGTTACGATGAAATCATTTAAGTATAGAAAAATCCAAATATACAACAGATTAATTATAAAGGTCTATAGAATATTTAATCCATATGAATTAATACAACGACTAAAACATTCAAATTATTTATTCGTGAACCATTCTGACACTTTACATTCCTTAATGCCTGGTATTGATATGGATGTTCTGTTCTTGTCACAGTTGGTTTTATATTCATTTCGGTGAACCACTACTTCAATTCAGTTCGCAGTTACGTTTTTACATATGAAGTATCACTTCACAGCAGAGACTTCACAGCAGAGATTTCACCACAGAAACTTCATACAGAGACTTCACTACAGGTCCAATAGAATGCAAAGAAAGGTCTAGGTAAAATGTTGCACATCAAAACACAAAAGAAAAACTACTAATAAAACACTATTTTTAACATGCATCTATTTTAAGGTGTTACCAAAATATTTATGCACACACACACAGAAAAATCCAAATATATGGCACATCAGTTACAAAAGGATATTGCTCAATGCTAAGAAAGAGTTCAGAATAAAATATTGCAGTTCAATGCAAAGAAAGTATTCCAAGTAAAATACAGCACTTTCAATATATAGCTTCAAAATTGTTATCAAAATGTGTGCATATACAAAAAAAAAATGTATTGCACAATTGTACAAAGGCATATAAATTACACAAGAAAAATATTGCATTAAAAAACAGTTGAAATCCTATAATATTGTATATTTTTCTGAAAGCAAGCTGTAAATAACTAAGAACCAACTGTCTTTCACATATTAAAGGAGATGCAGATTTCAACTCAGCAGTAAGTAAATGGGAAAGTCACACATCCAGTCTGTCTTGTTGATATGTACAGTCAACTTTTGAAAATTAAGCCGAATACTTGTGGTTTCGGGTAAAACTTATCTTGTACAGTTATTGTCAACAATCAGAATAAATTTTAATTGTGGTACAAATGCTTTCTCAAAATAATATTTTATACTTAGATCATATTCATATAAATGTCTCTTTTCTTCTTAAGAGTTGGTTTTTCTAGGGCTGATTTGGACTCTCTTTTTCTTTGTACTGTATAACCATTGTTTTGTTATACTTTTATTACGACTACTACTGTCCTTAACTGCCAAGTTATCTGTCAAAGTATTTTGTCTAAATGCCTCTAACGTAGGCAAAACTGGTTTTATTAAGTGTTGGGCCACTTGGATCTCTAGCACACTTTTTACAAAATCTGCGATTCTCTCTAAATTAGGTTTAAAACGTTGGGAACTGATGTCAAATGGGGAATCACCATCACAAGTTGCAATACTTAGTGGCATTTCAGAACTTTCAACAGATGAATCACCATCAGATGTTGTAGTCGGCTGAGTTTGAATACTTTGTGGTTCTTCCACGGTTTCAACTAAGTCTTCGATTCCAAAATCAATTAAGCATACCAAATGAATATGCTTGCACATATTTGCTTTAATCATTGAGTCTGGGCATGAACAAACAAATTTACGCAAGCAAGCTCTACAGTCATCACAAACTAAATAACAATTACAGCTTGGGTCACTAATTTGTACAGCAAACATTGAATCTTTGTTGGATGGCACTATCCAGTTATTCTGGTACTTAATAACTGACATGCATGGAAGTATCAGACTAGATTTATGATGAGTTATCAAATCTTATACTTTTTAGATATTTTATTTTCCCCTTGTGTTGGGTTGTGAGATGATCAAACATTTTGTCTATAGTAAAGTTCATTGATGCATTATTTTTTAACCTAACACACATAAACTTTTTAATGCTAGATACAACTTGATCAGGATGCTTCTGATTTGTGTGTCTTTTCAGGGATGAATTAAGTGCATATTCACATTCACAATGGCTACATTTAAACATCTTGTCAAAAATTTAAATTGCTTACCAGCACCACAAGTTGGAAAAAATTGGTTTTATTTCAATGTATCCAGGAATGACCTAATACAATAAACAAAATACTAGGGAAATTATTATTGCAGAATTAAATCATGGGTTGGGATTCCATTCAAGGATGGGTTTGCCAATTCCATCTACAGTGCAGTTACAATAAACAGGCAAAAAAAATCTAAACCAGATTATAAGATTTATCACTATCATAGGCAAATCTAACCACTTGAAAGGAATATTTTAAAAACCAGGCAAAAAAGTGACCGTAAACACTTACCTTGATTAAATTGTCATGAAAGTAAGAAAAAGGTTTCACATCAATCTTTATTTCCTCACTGATCTGATTCATTCTTTTATAAAACAGATATTACTCAGTCATTTTTAAGTGAAATCTTATTTTAATTCCTTTAGCGTGAAGGTTAGTGTCGCTTTCTTGCATGATGTCTATCGTTGAAATGGGAAGGTAAAAGATAAACAACTTTGTTTACAATTTAACTAGTATACTCTCGAACGCAGTAAGCTTTGAAACCGAGGCCCATGAAAGCGGGATTTTTCAACCAATCAGAGGAGACTCGGCTCGATGGATTACCCTGGCTGTAGACTCTTGTCAACTTTCGTACAACGGTCTTTGGTTGGAATTGAACTCGTAACCCTACGGTCGCTAATCCGATGAATTTGCAACCGGACTACCGCGGCCCTTTTCTAAAATATGATTTACAACAAAGTATAATGAAATAAAATAATTTGAGGGGTGTTAGTCAAATGAAATTTTGCGTAAAATAAATTATTTACAAATGCACGAGTATATTTAAAAAAAAAAAAATTAAAATTTTATATGTGTTGTTTGGCAACATATTTTATTTTTTGTTTTGGTTTCCCGTTGAGATACGATTTGTGAATATGCATCAACGAACTGACAATGGAGTGTTTACAGGTCCATTATTATGTTTGATATGGATGATTTACTACTAGAATTAAAAATTAGACAAACAACAAAACTGATACGTTTTGGTGTTTTATAAATCAGATGGTCTGAGGTAATGCAAATTTTTTAAAAATTTGTTGTTTCTTGTACGATTTAATTATTTTTCTGTATTTTTTGCAAATATATTATCTTTTGTGAAAACTGTATAAAAAAAAGTTTTACTTTTCTAATTTTGTGGTACAATTTAAGTGCCAAAAATTCCCTCCTACAATTCAGTGAGATATGGAACAAGTCGGGTATCATGCATGGTATCGGAAAATTTAAGAGTTGCGCTAAATTCCTTATGTAAAGCCTTTTTACATCTTGTGTTCGATAATTGCTTTTTTAATTATGTGAAAAGAATATAAAAAGTTAAAAATATTTTTTTTTGACTAATTATTGAAAAGTATTAAAATTCTTGCACTGATGTTCTTGTGCAGATGTTTAAATTTATGTTTTATTCAACTCTTCTTGATTTTCGAAAAGAACATGTTTGTTTCAAAATCTCGATCACAAAATACTTGTGTTATGTTCCATTTTAACTAATTCAAAAACAGATTTAGAACATAATGCACTATATATTGTTACATGTAAACATTGACATTTGAACCTGAAATGGAAAGATATGTAACCCAAATGAAAATTTATTTCATGTGTTATGTTCTTGACATTTTCATTTAATGAGATTTAAATTCAAGTCTTCAAAAGTGCCAAATATTTTTTAGAAGAAGCCATCAGTTAAAATTAGTTTTTGATTTCAGAAGCATCTTGATGATGATTGTCTTAGTAAATTAAATATTCTGCAAGTAAAACTTATGCAGATAAATTTAAAGAAGTATTTTTTAATCTTATGTTAAATTTGTTTCAAGAAGCTGAGTCATACATCCTGTCTTTGATCTTTTGTTCCAGGTTTTTATGTATACTGGTATTTATGTTTATTAAAGACACCTGATGTCAGTGCTAATGTATTTTTTGTATTTGTGTTGAAAAAAGTTGATATTAAAGTTTTATGGAAAATTAACAAGACAAGTTAGAGAGTATGTGAAGCATATAAAGAACTTGATTCAGCATGAAGTTTAAAGTACAAAAGGTACAAGAAAAAATATATAAAGCTATGCCATGTAACCAAGCTTGTATGTCTTCAATGAGCCTTAAAGCTTCAATGTAAATCAATAGTAATTACTCTTGGAGACTGGGTTTTCACATGTTTTTAAATATAAATATCATTGTTGTTTGGAAATGAAAACAATACGAAGAGAGTGATTATGAATTGGGTGATTATGAATTGGGTGGTGTACAAAGGAAATTCTTAAAATGTAAAATTCTTCCAAATACATTTTATGAAAGTCAATTTAAATGTTATGTTAGTTATATATTCTCCTTTTATATGTTTAGTCACCCTTGTGGGAAATACTTTTATTTTTTATAACATTTTATAAACTTTATTTGTTTTTAATTGGGGTGAAATAAAAAACTGAATATTTTACAAAATTGCAATCACTTTCAAAGAAATATTTGTTAAGTTAAAGTAGCCGTTTGGAAAAAGTAACTATTTGGAGTTTTAAAGTTTTTTTAAAAATTTTTTTATTCTTTGCATGATTTAAACCTATTTTCCTTCAGTTAATGTGTAGTATCCCAATAGAGGTCTGAAGTGATTAACGATCCTGGTGGTTGACTCGGCAAGGTATCTCTTTTCAGTAGCAAAAAAACTGACCAGATCTTGATTTCATCATCATAAAAAAAATGGCAATATCTTGATGACGAGATATCTTGTCATTAGCAAAATTGATCAGATCCTAATTGAAAAAATATCTTGTTGAAACCACTTGAAAAGTAAAATATAAACCAGATCTTGATCTTATCATCATAAAAAAATTGCAATATCTTGATGATGAGATATCTTGACACACACACACACATTAGCAAAATTGAGCATATCCTAATAGAAAAAATATCTTGTTGAAACCACTTGAAAAGTTAAGTATAAAATTTTTATTATCAGGAATGCTGTGGAAGAAGTCCTTTAGGTAGTTTTCAGTCATTTCACACAGTTACAGTTCTGGGCCTAGTAAACAAGTTTATTCCTCAATAAAACATTCAGTTCTTATCTGGGTACATATCTTTGTAAATTGAAAGTCTATTAATCCATATAGATCACAATATAAGCCTCTTGATGTTACACAGAGGCAAAAGGCTTTAAATTTGGGATTTCTGTGCTCCAATCGATCAGCTTGTTCATTCTTAACATTTCCAAGGTGACTTAAATATTAGTTGCCAGTGGTGTAGTTGTAAATTAAGGAGTGACAGAACGCTCTGACCTGAGTAGTATTGTTGGGATTGAGGGATACTGAATGGAGCGGTATTATACATGTTTTCTTTATTTCTGACAGTTTTGTCATCATTTGTGGCAACCCAGTTTTCACTGCAAAAAGCTTTCAACTGTGGATTTTTGTTTAAAAAATATTGACCATTGTTAAGAGATCTAAATCCTTATTATCCCTGATAATTTATCAAAATTATCATCGAAGTACTCATAATTACTAAGATTTTTCTGTTTATTGTTCTCTTTCACTAATTGATGCTACATTGTACTTTAATGATGTATTGAATGCTACATATATTTCTGCCTTAGAGCTGAAATGTATTTCATTGAAGCTGCTTAGTTTTTTAATATTCTGCACACAAACATTTCACTGTAAGCTAGCAATTAAACTATTTTTAGAGTTTTTGTTTTGTACTTTGTGAAAGCAGTTGTGTGTGCATCAGAACCTTTTTTATTTCTTCCTAACCATACATTAATCTTTTTTCGTATTTAAGCTTGTTTATATTAATTAATTACTTTTAATTTAAAGTAGGAATAGAACATTGGAATAGCGGAATGTCACTACGACAAGCGTTTAAATCCAAATTTCGATCTGAGAAACCTGAAATTGATATTATGTCACCACCTACTATTCTGCACACTTACCCTTCAGAAGAGCGCCTGCTGGAGGAAATTCCAGATGAAGTATGAATGTTTTTGATCTATTATGACACTTTCTGAATATTAGTGTGAAATATCCAGATTGTAAAATGTGTGATTAAGAATTCAGTTAGCTTCCTAGCAGCTTTTTTGTGGACAATTTGTGCTCAACATTTCAAGCTAGTATTAATCATAATATTAGATTCTTATGTAATTTTTCTTTCAGAAACCTTCTTAAAACAGCAAACTGTCTTAAAGGTTGTAATTTTGGAAGGAACTGCTTTTCATGTGGGCATGCATGTTTCTTTTGGTTTTTATTCTCTTGTTCCATAAATAGTTATTCAATTAAATTACACTCCAACTTTAAATTTTTTGCTTTTCTTATTCAAAGTACTATAGTCCATTTTTAATTGCTAAAAGGGCTATTTTTTTCTGCAAAAAGAATAATAAGAAGGGATATTATTTTTGTAATTTTTAGCTTTTGTTGTATAGAAACTTAAATCTTCTGTATGATAATTATAATTCTATCGATTTTGGTGCTAATTGGTAATCAATGTTTAAGTGCATTAATGTTGTAAAAAGTGTATTTGAGATTTCAATATTTTTTATATTTTATGAACAATAAAGATTAATGGAACTTTTAATTCTGTTATTCATTGATCCAATTCCCCACCAATCAAAAATTTAAATTCTTGAAGTACAGCGAAACTTTGATTAACTGTCAGGGTTGGTACAGTGACGGTTAATCGAATAGACGGATTAAAGATAAAGCTTAAACAAAACTAACCCCCTTCCATTGCATATTAATGAATGATAAAAAATGCATGTTTACGAACTGGAAATACACTATACCACATACATTTATTTTATTTTACAGAATCAAATAGTATACAATTTACATTAAGCTCAGTTTTGTTCCTATGTATATATAGTTGCATAAAAGTACATTGCACTTTATGTAGCAATGTCACTATATTGTATGCTGAAACAATTGCACTACACAAGGCTGAATTGTTTTGGTTTACAAATAGTTATGCTATTTGTTGCAACAAATAATGTACAACACCGAGCACAACAGTTTCTCAGCCACAACTGAAACTGTTCACATGTGCTATAGCTATGCGGGCCAAGAACAATACTCATCAATAGGACATTAGTGTGCCACTCAGGTGCCTTCGCCGCTGCCCAGCAGTAAAGCAAGGAGGAATTTTTCGCAGCAATCACGTTACTGTACATAGGGTGCAGTGTGTATGTATACGTGTACGTACTTATAACTTTTAATATTCAATTAATTAACCTTTAAAACCGAATTGACGGTTAATAAAAGTTTCACTGTACTGTTTACAACTTGATTGAATTAAATATTGTCCATAGGAGTTGTTACTTTTTTAATACGAAGTATTGTAATTTCTTTGTAAATTGGAAATTATATTTTGTATTTTGTCCTATCAGAGTTGTGCATTTATTTTATCAGAGTTGTGCAAGAGTTTCTTTTATGCTGATTTTATTAAGGATTCTTAACTTCAAATGGTAAACTCGTATAGTATTATTGTTTTCAGTTTTTTCAATTCATCAACTATTTTAATTATATTAGTTAAGAACATTTCCTGCCTCATACAGTATTCAGTAGACACTGAAATTCATTTTCAGGCTAAGTTGCATGTTATTTTATATTTTCTGTATCAAGTATACTTATTATTTGTTTTAATCTATTATGCATTTTATTAGTTTGAAAATTTTCTCTACTGATGATTCAGTTTTCAGCTTACAAAAATTGAAAAATAAAACTTTTACATATTAAATTATAGTGTACCGTTTTCAGTGCACAACCCCAAACTCATGCTAACTCAAAAATGAATAAGCAGAGAACGTGTTAAGTATGCCCATATGTTACCTTATGTGTTAGTTTACTAAAATAAATCCTTATATTAGTATGAAATATCTTCTTATTTTAAAGGCTGTTTTAATGGCATAATAAATTTATGTTCAAAATTCTATTTTTACGGACAAGAAAATTTCAATACTTGCTACATTGACTTCTAGAACCTGCATTCCCCTTATTATTTCATCAGATAATGTTTATTTTAAAAGCCTTTTGAGCTTACTTTTAGTTTTAATCAATTACGAAGGTACTACAATAATGGACCGGACGCTAGCGAATTTGCATAAAATCCGACCACTTGTTTGGGGGGTGTTTTTCGTGGTATCGCCTGCGACCTTTGCATGTTGTTCCTGGTCAATTGAATGCTGATGCCTACCTGAACATTTTGGACAATCAGGTTCTTCCTACGCTCTGGCAATTTTATGGAATGGACGAATGTTGCTTCCAGGACAACTAAGCTCCATGTCATGTTGCAGCCTCTGTCAAGCAGTGGTATCAAGATATGGATGTAAAACGTCTTCACTGGCCTGCTCATAGTCCCGACCTAAACCCCATAGAACATTTGTGGGACGAGTTAGAGCGAGGCTTGCAGACCAGGGAATCACATCCTAAATCTACTACTGAGCTGACAACATTCTTGCAGTAGGAATGGACTCAAATACTCATAGCTGGGTATCAAAACATTGTTGAAAGTATGGCCAGAAGGGTTGATAGTGTAATTGCATCCCCCTATTAAAGCATGTATTCTTTCTCTTATAACATCACATCTTGCTGTCCGGTCTATTATTGTAGGGTAGTGTTTATATCTCTAATACAGTGTTTCCCAAACTATTTTGGTCGAGGAACCCCCAAATTTGTTGCCAATGATCGCAGAACCCTGAATATTTTTTATATAACGACTTTTCAAAATTTAATATACGATATTAAATTAAACAAGAATTATTTTGGTATTTCGGATTTTATTGAATTTAACGAAACTAAAAAAAAAAATTATTATAGAAATAATTAATAAAAATACAAAACATCAACTAAAATAAATGAAAAAACTTTAATGTGAAGAATGCACCTGCTTCTTTGATTCCATGATTCTCTTAAAATTGGGCGTTATGTTTGATAACTGAACTCGCATATCTGGTGCAGCATCAAGTTTGTTACGATATTTGGTTTTTGTCGCAACATATTTTTAAAACCCAGCTTCATACAAATAAAAACGTAGTAAACGGCAATAGAATTCGAATACCATGTTTTGATAAATTTGGATATTCATCGAATACATCTGACCAGAATATTGTTAACGAAACTGTTCAAAATTTGGTTTCTAATTGTGTATCTGAACTCAATTCAATCAATTTTTCATAATCCATGGAATGAAATCCTTTTGGGTTTTGAAAGGATTTTGTACCCAGTAATTACCTTGATTCTCTAGGTTTGGAAAGTAATCACTGAGTGATTGCTGTAAACTGGACAGATATGTTTTTATACCATCGCGGATTTCCATATCTAAATTCACTTCAGATTCTTAGAGAAAATCACTAAGCGTCTGGAAACACTCGAAGTTGTTTTGCTCCACAGCTGAAATCCAATATTGTATTTTCCTTGAAAAGGCAACCAATTTATCTTTTGTTTGGAATATGTTGACTTGTTTTCCTTGCAGAGCCAAACATAATTCGTTCAATTTTCCAAATATGTCAGCAAGATATGCAAGTGTAGATAGCAAGTGATATTATTTAATCCTGTCTGATAATTAAAATTTATGACCAATATAATACGGCATCAGTTCCTTTCGCAATTCAAATATTTTTTTTCTTCTAATGGCGGGCACATTTGACTTAAGTCATTGGCCACTACAAGGCCGGAAGTGATGGCCACTTGTGAAGGAGCACCCAGTGGGAGGACCATCATTGCCCCTAACAACTTATACTTCGTAATTTTGAACTATGTTCAGATGACGAAGCAACACCTGAGCTGGTATACGCTTACAAACATCCATGCCCGAACCCGGATTCGAACCGGGGACCTTCCGATCTAGAGGCTAACACCTTAACCACTATACCGGTTGGTCGGCACAATTCAAATATTCGCACAAGCATTTTACCTCGCAATAACCATCTAACATCCGTATGAAGAAGTAAAGTGGTATGAAGGCTACCCATATCTTCGCAAATGTCTTTGAAAATACGTGATTGCAATGGTTTACTTTTGATAAAATTAATAATCTTCACTGCTTCGTCTAGAACGGATTTAAATGGCACCGAAATCCTTTTTGTTACTAATGCATATCTGTGAAGAATGCAATGAGTACTGTTACAGTTTTTTGCAACATTTTTAATCCGTGCTACAGCACCACTCACTTTTCCTGTCATTGCTTTTGCTGCATCGCTGCATACTTCAATACATTTTTCCCAGTTAATTTCATGCGTTGTCATAAAATTATCAATGCAGTTAAATATATTTTCCCCCGTGGTGTTAATGTTCACACTATCAAATAAAAGCAAATCTTCAATTTTTTTATTAAAATCATACCGAATGAAAGCAAGCAAAATTGCTAATCTAGCAACGTCTGTGAGCTCATCTAGTTGTAATACATAAGCGTCACACGCCTGTAACCATGAAATAAGTTCTATTTAAATGTCACCGACTATATCGTTAATACGCCTTTTTACAGTATTGTTTAGAAAGAGACAAACTTTCAATTTGTTTGCTATACCCTTCGCCGAATACACACGAAACGATGTCTTGAACACAAGGTTTAATAAGTGATTCACCAATAACATGTGCCTCGCCTGCAAGAGCAATACGGCAAGATACTTTATACGACGCTTCCGTTATCTTTTGATTATTGTTTTAAAATTTTTTATCATAAAACTCTTTCTTTTATTATGGTTTTCAAGTTTTCTTCTTAAAAAAAAAAGATATATCTTTGCCTTTATTTGTTGGGTGATTTTTTTTCAGTCACCTTATTTAAAATTTTAAATTTAATGTGTTGGTTGATTGTATACTTTCCAAGGAAAATGTGAATATATTAGACGCCATTCTTATTTTTTTAATGAAATAAAATTTGTCACGCGGAACCCCTAAATTTTTTTCGTGGAACCCCAGGGTTCCGCGGAACCTACTTTGGGAACCACTGCTCTAATATTATAAAAGGAAATGTTTGTCTGTTTGTTTTTTTCGCTGGCACAAAATCCTGATGATTCTATGGCACTTACAGCAATGAGATTTGGCACACAGGTAGTCCAATTTTTTTGCAATTTTTGGGTTGCGGCGAAATTTTAAAATTTAATCTAGAAGATTTTAAAATGAAATGAATAGTTTTATTCTCTACGTGGTTCTTCTTCAGACAAAAGAAGGAACAGCCCTAATTTTGACTTTTCTCCCCACGTGACCTTGGATCTATGCCAAGTTTTTTTCATTGCTTCAGAGAAGCTCAGAAAATTATTATTTTTGTTTTCGCTTTGATTTTGCACAGCGGAGTCCTATTCCATTTCCGCTTCCATTCTCATTTTCAATGAGAGCAAGAAATAAAAAAACATATTGAAATAAAAAACTTATGACTGGGATTAAGTCTATTTTCATAAAATCTGAATCGCTAAAGATAGATTGAAAATTTCAACGGATTTGAAATCTGCGAAAGTTTTACATCAGCTTAATACCTTACATCACGGCGTTGCTCATGGTGCTGGTTTGCGGGCATGGGCAACGCCCGGCTAGCCACGCAGTGGCTAGTATATATATATATTATACGTTTTATACAAATTCAAATTCACTGATTTCAGTGTCCTCATCCTGACAAAGAACGCAGTGAAGAATCTTGTAGCGCATGTTACCAGTCTCAACTGGCACAATTGCAAGAACAATTTGTGTCCATTATGTTAGAAAATCAACAGCTGGGTATGTATTAATGTAATAAATTTAAATATATGTTATAGTCTTACTCTTTATATGTATATATATATATATATATATATATATATATATATATATATATATATATATATATATATATATATATATATATATATATATATATATATATATATATGTGTGAGGATAGGAAAATTAATTTGTAATTTAAAAGCAGTAAGGAACTCATCTCTATTTTAAATACTAAGTGGTGAGATGTTTTGTTCCAAACGGGTGAAAAAGGGAGATGCACCATGTTTACAATAAAGTTCTTTCACCTTCAGATGTCACGAGTGCTTCCCTCAAAGGGTGTCTGGTATTTGTCAAGTAACGTGTAAGATTCCGATTGGTTTCGGAGTGTCACATGACCGTCATCCCCGTGTGGGTTTGGGGTTAGCAACAGAAGAAAGACACACTTGTAATGATATTGTCTTGCTGACATAACGTATGATTCTGTTCCTCTCGATTTGGGCGTTGGCTCGATCTTCATTGTACATATTCATCCTGATGATGTGAAAATAGTGATTATGTGTTTTATAGAATAAATTAATTTGTTAAAGAGAATGGAAATATTATTGGAACGACTGCTATAGCACCACATATATATATATTTAAAAATTATTTTGGTCAATAGATGGCAGTGTAGATTTCTGTATGTTACCTGCAATGTGTTTAATACATGCATTGTATATTATACCTAGGAAAATTAGAGTAGGACTTTTTAGGCAAAGCATGAAATGTTTTATTTTAATGTACTATATACTTTCTCTAGGCATTGTATGTAATACCTAGGTATTATACAGAACAACAAGTATTATTCAGACAAAGTATGGAAAAGAGAATTATGAAATGACCTTTGTGGGAAAGATTTGTAACCAGTGTAAAATTCCAGCATTATATGTAATGTCTAGGAAATCTAAAGGATGCTTGATGTTTTTAAGCAAGAAAAATCGTCATTGGAGGGACGATTTTATACTTTACCAGTTTTCTCTTTTGACATTGCATAGAATGAATAGGAAATGGAAAATATTAAGTGTTTCATACATTCATATTCCATTTACGTCATTCTGTGGATTTCCAAGGCTTTATATACAGTAGCTGGAAAAACAAACCACTTCTCTTTATTCAAGCAATTTCAACAGTAGAGATAATTTAAAGATGGCGTTTGACAGGAAGTAGCATCTTCTGTAAATCAAATTCATAAAATTTGCATAAGGGCCTGTTTTTATATTAAATTGAGCACCAACTTCATGATTTCTAATGAGAACCGACTCCTATTTCGACACAATTTCAAATCTATATCTAAATTTAACTTCAGATACCAAATTTCATGTCATTAAGTCACTTTCAAAGTTATGACGGCAGAAAGATTGGAGCTTCTAATGTTAAATCCATTTTTAGACTTTTATGAATATCTTCTTAAATAATAATTCTGTAGCGTTGATATTTTGTGCTATGTTAAACAACCCAAACACAATCCACCTAGTATTACATCTTAAAAATAGAATTTTAGTATGTAATAATAGTTATGAAATTAATGTTTGAAAAAATTATGAATTGGAACCTTATTATATTTTTATGTGAATTGATTCAGAAGTACTTCTAGTATGGTCATGTAAAATTTCATCTGTTTCCGATATTTAGTTTTTGAGCGACATTAAATTGTTCCAAATTATTGCGATTTTAGTGAGAAACCAAATGCTTATAAAATGTCTGACAAACCTTGGATAATAGCTCTTTCATTTGCACTTGCAATCTATCTATAAATAAAAGGTTGTGTGTGTATTTTCTATACAAATCTACACTGTTTGACCAATCCAAACCAAATTTGGTACACTCATGCTTTAGAACACTGCGGAAAACATTGGCTATTACTTTCCTGTCTTTAGACCAATCTGTAGAAACTATCACCACGAAAATTGGCACACAGTCAGTCCTAAAAGTGCACCTCGAAGCCCCAATTTTCTAAGTTTCTTTTCCTGCAATAAATGGATGTGGACAAGGAAACTTGTTTTACAGGAAACTGAAGGGATACAATGGTTCTTATTTTGAATGCGTGTTTTTATCTGTAAGCATAACTTTGTCACAAAGAACACTGCTAGTAATAAATTTAGTGTAACATTTTGTAGTTGGAACACAAAAAGGCCAAACGAAAAACTCATTGATCATAAAAGCATAATTTTGCTATTTGAGCTAGTCAACCAGAATTAATGTTTTATTTCATAAATTTGATTTAGAATCCCGTATTTGTGCATTTGAGTTAACACAGTGAAACGTTGAGGTCATATTTAGCATTACTAAATATCATAAATCATTATAGTCTTTATCAATATTTTTCTAATGTCTTTTTTCGAATTGCTCTATTTCAGCTCAGGAAGTCGAAATTCGACACTTTGCACATCTTTCGATTTTCAGAATTCTGCATTTTATCATTGGAATTTCGTTTCTCTTAGTCTTTTGCATTTTGCAATATATTATTCAGGAATTAAATGTATAAATTTGCATTCGAAGTAAATTGCCAAAGCTATGAAGAAAAAAAAAAGTGTTTTCCGTACAACTTAATTTTTTGCATTTTCTATATAAGAATAGTGATTATTCTAATTCACTTTTCAATCAACATTTAACCAGTTCAACCCAAGCAATGCAGGGTTATTCATCTTGTGAATATAATAATATAATTCTCAAATTGTTTGCATTTGCATAATAAATAAAATAATTTTTGGATTACTGAAAAATACATTTCAAATAGTATTAAAATTTGAAATTCAGGTAGCGATAACCACAATTAATCTCAATCTACGAATAGCGTCTTTCTATGTTTAACATTGAATTTCTCGGGATATGTCAATAGTACTGTCGTGAAATTTTATATTTAGACCAATTTAACTGTGCAGAATTTGATAAAGGCATCAAAACACAGTGTTTCCATTAGAAATTTTGTTTTCTGAAAAAAATTTGATATGAAGACCTGCCCTTATGAAGCTTTTTGGGGTTTAAATTTGCAGAGGGACGTTATTCCCTAAAGAATGATATCTTTGAATTTGCTCTATTATAAATAATACTTAAAATAAAGGGTTTTTTTTTTCCCCCGCGACTGTACAATACCTAATTTTGCACATTGCATTTTTACATGTATAATTTTAAAATTAGGAATTGAAGTTGATTTCAAGTATTGTGCATTTTTTGAAACCAACATTAGTCCATATCCAATACGACTGCTGATCTTTGTGTTGGTCAACAATCAGGATTAAACATAACAGTTCTATAGACTGTTTAGAGACAACCGATTGATAGCTTTGAAACTATTTTTTCAATGACTGTTTGAAATACGGAGATGTCGTTTTCTACCCAAAAGTAAACATAGAATTGAATAGTTCAAACAGTTTTTATTTTATTCCATGATGGAATTTTAATATTTATCTTATTTCTTAAAATATTTCATTTTTTGTTTGTACTTCTTTGCTTATCTTTAGTCTTAAAACCTGAAGATTTTAAAGTGAATATAATTTTACCAGATGTATGTATGAACTTTAGAACTGAGTTAGTGAGAATATATTTTTCTGCAGTTAATGAAATAAAGGAACTAAAATCCCAGAGTTTGGTAGATCAGCTCTCAAAGCAACTTGAAAAAGAACGAGAACGCTATAGAGTGCTGTCAGAAAAGATTCATGAAAAAGAATGCAATACCCTCAGCAGTAAATCTCCTAGGTTTGTGTGTTCTCTGATTATATATTTATTCAATTTATTTTATTTAGTTTTTCAGCGTACGTTAACAAAACTATTTTATCAGGTTACGGAGATTTGTTCGTAAGGATAAACATGTCTCTGACAAATCCAAGCCATCCGATGCTGGAGAACAAGCAGGGATGTGTGTCATTTTAGAAAAAGAAGATGCTGGAGATGTGGCTAAAGAGATGGATGAAGATAAAGACAGTAAATCAATTTAGTTATTTTGTATTCATTAAACCATGCTTTAAATGCCCTTTCTTATTTTTGGGACTCAAATAAATATATTGTGATTTTAGTACTATCCTTTCCTCTATTATGCAATTATTTTCAATCTCCTCAAACTAATATTGTGTAAAGTATTAAATTTACATTAGACAATACTGAATTTTTAGGAAAGTCTTACTTAAAGTTCCTACAGCATTTAAATCTACTTCCGAAGTATGCACTCTAAAATAGTTTTTTCTATTGAACGTGACTTTGTGTTCATCCATTGAGTGTCAGTGTCCCCACTACTATCCAAAGCCAATACTATATATGTCAGTCTGTTCAGAGCGGGACCATCTTAAAGAAATGGTATTAGTTGCCTTTCAATTTTGTTATACTGTATTTGAATTTTATTTTTTAAATTGGGGCTGTAGACGAATACGAATTTTATATTAGAATTTCTTAAAATAGAATAGAACACTCGGTTCTGTTTAACAGAACACAAACAATATCTCTATTTTGTATACAAACACTACCGTTTTTAGTTTTTAATAGTTTCATGCAACAAGAGGTTAGGTTTAGATTTATTATTACTACTATTTATCTGAGATGACCATCAGGCTCATATAATAATTTTAATTTTAAAAACCCATAAAAGCCCAACTATTATTATTTTTTACATAATTTTTGTACTTGAAAATTTTTTTCTTGAAAAACTAGGTATGTTAATGTAAATTGATTTCTCAGTGGAGAATATTGTGAAATTACATGTATATATATTTCAGTTATGGGCAGCATGTACTGAAATTGTCTCAGAAAAAGTTGGCAACCCTAGCTGGGGCACATCTCCTTTAAGTGTGTATGGGTATCACAAATCCGAGATACTCTAGAGATATTTTCCCATGGGGTTTACTGTCTGGTAAACATGGAAGTCATGCTCCCTAGATACCCAAGAAATCCTTTTCTTTCATCACACTGCTCTATTCCCCAATCCCACTTTTTTCCCCCTTTCACAACATTTTTTACTGTCTTATCATGGCATAGCTTGGCTAACTGTGGCCATAAAAGTTAAAAACAACGAACCTATTGAATTTGAAGAATGTGCTTGCAACTCCTCTATTGCCAAAATTCTGAACTTCGGAAACGTATTTAGAAGCTACGAGATAGGCAAAAATGACCGATTAGAAAATTGCTGGCTTTTGGATCTAAAAGTTCATGGTTCAAATACGAGATTAAGGCATGTCCATATTTTCCCATCTAGAACTAAAATGACTATAGCTTCTCTATAAATCGCTTGTACCTGGAATGAATCCTCGCCCTTTATTGCACCAGGGTAAGGTTAAGTATTTAACAAATCTGCCCTTGTACAATAAAAATTAAGGTCAATTGGCAAAAAAAAAAAAATAATAATAATAATAATAATACTTGTTGCAGCTAATTTATGTGCACAAAAGGTGATCAAAGTAATTGTGTAAACTGAATTCCAGAGGCTAGTAATGAGCAGTAACAGAAAAGTGTAGATACCATAACGTTATGCAATTTGAGGTTTGATGTAAAACAATGTCTGGCAGGTAAAGAGGTATAAATGATAAGTGGGAATAAAAAGCAAGATTCAGAGTATGAGGTAAACTGGTTGTGAATTCAGCACAAGGAGCTCTTAAATTACAAATTGTAATGTCTGGTTGTGTAGTAATTAGTTGCATTGTTGTTTTGAATTTCTTTTTGAATGAATGCAATGGCTTCAATATCAGTATATTTTTAGCTTTGTATTTAGTTTATTATATGCACAACAATGTATGACCATATCTAACTGAATGATGACTGTCTAACAACAAAGCAAAATTTTGCATGATAAAATTCTCGTTGTTCTTTGAAAGGAGAAGGTGGAAGCTGATTATCAAATTCATGTTTTCACCAGTTACATTTGGTTTTTGATTATCCTGTTGCAATTATAGTTCATTCTGAAATCACTCCAGTGAGTGCTGAAGCACTGCCATTTCCACCTGCAGAAAAACCATCTGGTTTGTGCAACCGCCTGAAGGCCTGGTTCATATCGTACTTCTTTGATGTCGTCGAGGACTTTACAGACACAGTGGTAGAAGATGAAGACAGTGCTGATGACGACACGGAAGGTGATCCACTTACAGTTCGCAAGTAAATTGACACAACTTTCTCTTTTTGTGATTAAGGTATATGTGTATCGTGTAACTAAGTAGAAAGGTGTGCAACAAAGCTGTAGCAAATATCTAAATTCCATCTAATATTTGATGACTAAAATAAATATGTAACGTAAGCCAGTGATATTCGATATTCATTCCCCTATCAAGTTTCCAGACACACATGCATTTATTACTTTAAACAATCCTTGGTACAGATACACTCTACGTTTATAGCGGTGGCAATGGTCTTGGCGATTTTTTTGGCGCATTTCTAGTATCAAGTTACATTAGGTTAAGGCAACCCATCTGTATTTACGGTTATTGGCGTTTTCATGGCAACCTTTAGCAAAAGGAAACTCAATTTTCATTTTGATAGTTCCAGAAAGTTCTTTCTAAATCCATTAAAATCGTCTGATTTCATTGGTTTATTTGAAATTTTTTCTTTGATTCCATTGGTTATTATAATTTAAAAATATCTTTCATTTAAATTTTTTTTCTTTGATTTCATTGGTTCATTTAATGGTTTTTTGGCAGTTGTGAAATTTTTATTTTTGTAATTTTTTTCATGTTAATGTTATAACATTATTGTTTTTTAGCCATTTGTGGAATTAATTTTTTTTCAATATTTTTTTCCCAGAACAGTTCTGATGTATCAGTTTGTATTATTTCTTGCTTTTTTCTTTTATAAATGTTTTTCTTTTTCAATATGCCCATTGTATTTAGCGTAACTGATAAGTTTCAGTGTATTCTTACCCAACATTCGCACCTTAGTTTTTCTGCTGGTTCACAAATGTGTTCAAACTTATTACTTTTTGTAAAAGTTTTTAAAATTATAATTTTCAAAAAGATTTTTGAAATAATTATTTTTTTGGCGACTTTAGAATTGCGGCAAAACAATCGGCAAGGCCATTGCCACTGATTTAAACATAGACTGTAGCTGTACCCAACCCTTAAATTTGCTGATTGTGCACCTTTCACACTCTCCATACAGTTTCTCACATGCTTTTCTGTGACTTTAACTTCTGTTACTGCTCTGACATCTCACCCCAGGTTTCACTATTTGTAATTCATGTTCATTATTGTCCTAATATTTTAACCCTACAGTGCATTGAGTAGCCATTTGGCTAGACATATTCTTTCTCCAATATCAGCTCCAATAAATGTTTCCAAACGGCAACACTATGCAGCAAATATGATAAAAATCTTGATTCGTGTCATCAGCTCTTAAAATTGACAATAGATGGAGGTGGAAGTTCTATTTTGAGAAACGTGTCTGTTGATACAACTTCTAATTCGCACGGTTCTTAAATGAATTTCAAAAGGTTCTCTTACCTGTCAGATGAGAAAGACAATCTAGGGTTTATCCTTTTTAACCTTTATTTGACACAAACACAACATCACAGACAACACAAAGGAACACAGAATACTAATCAAGCATCACATTTTCTCACTCAAGCAGTACTAACTGGAGCTTCAACATCTATCTCACGTCAGAGTGCATGCAGCGCCCTCTGTTCAGCATTTGAGTTTCAACATCTGTTGCTTTCGAAATTTAAGCAGCGGTAGCTCAGTCAGTAGAGCGTCAGGCTCGCATCAGAAGGGTTGTGGGTTCTGTCCTCGGTGGAGCCTGCAATTCTGATGATTGCGAGATCGGCGCTTCGACCTGGCTAAAGACCGTTGTGTTCACTAATGGTGACTGGGGCACGATAAATAGGTCGTGGTCACAAAGTCTCCCATGTTCCCATACGAAATCAATACCTCTGGGGGTACCTGATCAGGGGGTTATCGGCCTCTGATTGGAATCTAAATTACGATATGTGTGAGTGAATGGATGTATGAAAGGGGCCTTCCTGTAAAACGGATGTGCCATGCATGTCGTGCAAAGTCGGACTTCCTCCCAATGGGGCTCAATAACATGGAAGGCGCACCCCCTCGCCTCTTGCCGTCTTCGACGTGCCTGGCACTCCTCCGGTCTGCCAGTGTAGGCATAAGAAACAACAACAACAACATCTATCTCACGTCAGAGTGCACGCAGTGCCCTCTGTTCAGCATTTCAGTTTCAACATCTGTTGCTTTCGAAATTTAAGTTGGAAACAGAAAACGTCATACTAAAATAACAAAATTTTTCGAAATAATAATTTTTTTCATGTTAAAAAAAATTGGTACTATAAGACCAATTGTATTTTACATTTTTTGGTGCATTAAAATGTTAACAAAATGTCAGTTGAAGTGTGTTGCTGCATGGTGTAGCCAATCGGCACAGTTTAGTTTTTTGTCAAAAAAACATAGTAAGACATAGAGTTTATTTTTTTAAATATTTTTTTATTAACTTACACTGTTATAGAAATCAAATGTATTTTTTTTTCAGATGAAATTAAATAATCATCCATTGTAGGGTTAAAAGTCTTAACCACACTCATCCCATAACTGCTGTTTTAATATGACATTTATAATAATTTATGGTATTGTACACATGCTTCTCAGGTTAACTGTTCTTTGCTTTACTTTAAAGCTTTTTTGAATTCACGTTTTAATGTCTGGTTTAAATATAAATTTTCCATAGTAGTACATTGTAAGTGATGAAAACAAAAATGAATACCAAACAAATTATTGTTGATTGATAAAAAAAATTAACTATGTTTTGAGTGTGTAGTGTAATTGTTAATGATAAATTAATTTCATCTGTAGGTTCTAAAATGCTAAATTGAAAACAAATATCTTCAGGTCATTTTATTTCTTATGTGGTTATATTTTCACTTGTTTACATAAAGATAATTTTAGAGTCATTGATTTCTGTTTCTATTATACCTTTCATCTCTGTTATTCTGGTACTGTCTTAAAAGTCTTGCATTTGTCTTGCACAGTTTCTAAAATTAATTTAGCTTGTTGTATGCTCTGTTACATAAAAGTTTTTCAAACTGGCACCTGATACTTCTTAATTGAGATTATGATAATGAAATTTGATTAAGATTAAATTCAAGTTTAGTTTTGACACATGGAGCTTAATCTTCAACAGAAAATAACTGTTCTATTTATAGCAGAGGTACACAACCTGCGGCCCGCGGGCCACATGCGGCCCGCAAACCAATTTTGACTATAAACTTCCAATAGGATTTAAGTTAAGAAGCAAATTGACTGACAAACATTCATTTAGAATCTGTCTTAAGAGTTTCTACTAGTGGTATTGAACCTAACATTTAGTTAGTGAAACTTAGTGAAACTCAAGCTGTATCATAATTCGTGTTTATGCTTCAGAAATTTTAATATTAAATGTATTTGATGCTGTAATTTTTATTTCTAATTTTACTAATATCATTAAAATTTCTGATACTCATCTTTATTGCTCATTGTACTATTGCTGTAATTAAGTTTATAACCTAAAATAATTTGCTGAAGTACATATGATGTTTTTGAGACACATTCTTAAAAGTAATTCTAAATGATTGATCATTGCAAAATGTGTGTTAACTTCTTTTTTTTTTAAACTATTCACACTATCATTTATTTAGCTCTGTTACAAGCTCCTAGAATTATTGTGAAAAAAAGTTGTAAATTTAATCTTAAAAAAAAAAGAAGTTATTATTTGTTTACTATACATATTAAGTGTAATAATAGCTGTACATAATTGGGTTGTAGCACTTTCATTGTGTCTGTGCTGTAACTTCATTTGCAGCCCACCTTGTCTCAGTCAACGGTACGAGTGGCCCTTCTCCTAAAAAGGTTGTGCACCCCTAATTTATATGTTATTTTTCAATATTTGTACAAATGTTTCAGGAATGAATTTGTATTTTCTGCTTATGTATATTTAACACTGCTCTCTTTTGCAGATTGAAAGAAAATTTGGTGAGATTTAGTAAGTGATTGACCTTTATTAACTTTTACTCAGTATTTCATTTATTAACATTTGATTTATTTCAGCAAAATCATCTAAAATTTAAAATATTTTAGGTAATGCAACCAAACCTGTTTCTAATCTTGCTGATAGCTTTGTATCATTATTGAGATGGAATTCACCTGGAACTACAATGTTGGCATTCTGTGTAAGTTAAAAATCACTTACTTTTGTTTATTTGAAAGTTTACGTGTAGCTTTTTATACAAATGGGTTTAAAATATTTTCCATTATCTTAAATGTATCTCGAGACATGGTATTCTGGTTGGAAAAATGGAGGATTAGCAACGGGAGGGTTGCTAGTTTGAAAGTCGTTCTGACAAACAACCGTCATGTATATGGGGAGAGGTGCATGTGAAATTCACCAAGGCCTCAAACGTCCTCATATTTGCATTGTGAAAAAGGTTGTAGATTGGAGTACCAGCTCAGGTGCTGACCTTGTCATCTGACCATAGTTAAAAACAATAAGGTGTTCTCCGATCTTTCCCTTCAGGATGGATCACTGACCGTCACCAATAGCCCACTCTGTTGCTCCATTGCTAGTTTAATTTAACTACCTACCTTTAATGTATCTTAACAAAATTTGGTATTATAAAGCTTCTTTGAACTTTTATAGGTGTATATGTATACAGTGTACCATGGATGGCTTCTTCCCTTGATCCTTTTCTCATTCCTATGCCAATTAACGTTTAATTACATACGGTAAGTAACTAGTTTTATTTTTCTTGTGAGAAAATATTTTTTCTATCAAGCTAAATGTAAGTGGCAGTTGTGTTTTTATGATGCAACATTTGCATAATGCATACACATTCTGAATGTGACATTACTTATCTTGTTTTTAAAATATAATGTCAGCTCATCATCTATATAATTTATCATAATTCTTATTTATCTATGTATCAAACATGCTTTCATATTCAAACAAAACAAAATAGGAAAAGTAATTTCAAACACGATGGAGGAAAATAAAAATAAGTTATGAAAAGAATTTGATGACGAAAACCAAAGTATTAATTCTGAATTGATTTATGATGATTTATTAGTGATGAAAGCAAATTAAATTAAACAGCGATAAAATGCATTTTAAGTTAATCCCAATGCAATGCATATTGCAAGAGCATTTGGGTAAGAGGATGTAAAATCCCTGTCTTCAATCTTGTTTGTCTGCTAATCACATTTTTTCTCCTGTGTTGGAATGACCCCTTCATATTTATTCCAGTGTCTGGATGACTGTTATTTCTTTGAAAAATAATACTTTGTTAGTCTAGATCTAGCAGGCAGCTCGACCAAGATAAATAAGAAACAACTGTTTATGTAACATTGCAAGCTATATATTTTAAACTGTCATTGTTTCTTAAAAATGGATATGCTTTGCTACACTAGTGTGCGAAATTTAAGCAGCTTTTCTGATTTTGCCGTAATTCCTTAAAAATTCAACTGGGAGACATGAAATTCATACTACAGAGGCACAATGTAGTACTTAAAGGATGAAGAAAGCATAGTAGCAAAAATAGGAATAGGATGCATACAATATCAAATGAAGCAGAAAAAGGTTTTATTGACAGAATGGAGTTGGCACAAATCACTAAGGGATATCACCACCCCTAACTGCAATGGTTATATGACACAGTCTGTCCATACTCTACACCAGATTATTTAACAGTTTTTGCGAAAAGAGTGCCCATTCCTCAATGATGTCAGTTGTTCTCTGGAGGATAATATCATCCATCTCCCAAAAGCATCCCACACATGTTCAATGGGATTTAAATCAGGGGAGAATGCTGGCCAATCCATTCTACAGATATCTAGAAGCTCCTGAACAAGATAGGATCTGTGGCTGTGTGTTGTCCACAAAATCAAAGTCTTGGACCAATGGCACCTTGGAACAGACGAATGTGGGAGAGGATTACTTCATCACAATAACAATCTCCGGTAACTGAACCTCTAAAAAATGTGAGTTCCGTCCGTCTGTTCATCCTAATGCCACCCCACACAAGCATGCAAGAACCCCACACAAGGATGCTAGGACCCCACACAAGTCCCCAACAGTCTTTCCCCCTGATGTTAGTGGGTTGAAAGCATATCCCTACCTCTCTCAATATCAACTAGTGTCGAGAATCGTTTATCAGACTGAAGTGACTCCATTGATGAGATGTCCAGTCTTTGTGTTTGTTACACCACTGTAAATTTTGCCGCTGTCAATGGTATTCAGCGTTCAGGATGGCAGGCGAATAGGCCACCTTTATGAAGCGTTTGGCCACAGTAAACCGGGACACCTGTCATTCGGCTGTCATATGCATCTGCTGAGCATTGTTGCCTGCTGTCTGGTTTCTGTCTATTTTCATCTGCACAACTATATATCGGTCATCACTTACCCTTGTTTTCCTTGGCTGACAACCACCAACCTTTCTTTCAGCTGTACTTGTCCTTTGGAAGGCTTTCCAAGCTTGTGAAACAGCCCTTTTGTCAATTCCAAACTCTTTGGCAACACTTGTCAAACTATTTGGTGATCTACCACCTGTAAAGGCTTCCTAATAGTTTCTTTTAGCCATATTGCACTTGCGATCTCGCTTTCACTTGCAGCGAATGTCTTGAAATACGTCTTTCCTCCTTTTTAAGTTGCCTTGCATTGCATGGGCTTTGCGTGACACCAAACGTTTTACGTGCCCTCACGTCACCTCTGACGTCATGCTCCTGATATTTGCATATGCATCACTTTTCTTCTGAGTTGGCTTTTCATTGTACTGATAGTAAAAAGCTCTTTTCTACAACTTCATGGCTGTATGCTGAAAAGTGACTTTGTTGCTTAAGTTTTACACTCTAGTGTATAACAATAATAGCATCGTTTACATGACCAAACCAATCAACCCGGGTATTTCGAGGGTGAAAGGGATTTTCGAAGATCACCCTCATCGCCAAATAAGAACCCATTTATATGCAAGCTGATATTTACGCAGGATTTTGCCTCACTTTCTTTAACGTCTGCGTCACGTGACAAGCGGAAGTAGTCTTCGTGTTTACTTTTATTTACATTCCTAGGCTATTTTTATTTCCCTGTCTTGAGCAAGCTACTACATCATGTAGTTTTTTCGCTTATTTCTTACATATTATATACCAAGGAGCATAGAAAGGCCAGAAGATCAGCAAAGAAGGACCAGAGCCTAAAGATTAATTGATGAAATAGCCAGATGTGCTCAGCCCTTCTCTGAAAGCCAGTGCTACTCAGCTCGCCTCTTGGGCAATTATTTTATAACTATCACTGTCTCTTACGGTGGCATCAAATTTTTGATGGATTACATACGATTCCAAAAGATTTATCAGCGCAACTACCTCAGCATTTTTCCACCAATCGGAATAAATATATATTTTTTTCTGTTGCGCTAGCGTTCTTCATTTGTTCGAGTGGATATAAACAAAGCTCAAGGGATTGTGGGATACGAAATGCATTATGGGAGAAGAGGGTAACCTCAAAAACACTGGACTTGACTAAGGTTGAAATCAACCAGCGTATTTCCTCGCTTTTTCCCCATGTAGGGGAAGTGGAGTAGAAAAAACTGGTTTAACTTTCTTTTTACCCAGGTATTTGGCTCATATAAACAGAACGTATGTAACAGATTAGATACAAATATGTAATTTTGAAGTATAATTTTTTACATGAAGTATTTTTATAATTCTTTTATAGAGGCTGGTTCTCTTCACCTCACATTGCTAGGAAACCAGAACATGAAGTGAGTTTAAATATTAATCCATACTCTACTTAGTATGTGTACATCGTACTCCTTTAAAAAAAATTATACCTTTTGATTACTGAAATTAATATTGGTTTTTTCTCAGGAAGGTGATATGGGTGTTTCAGATAAGTTTCAACTCGTTTTACATGTCGCAAGAAAAGTTCAGGTATATTCATAAGTTCTGTATATATATTTTGTGTTAAAAAAATATTTTTTTAAGTAGTTTTTTTTAACTATGCAATTTTATTTTAGAATCAATTGGGATACATGGCCAATTGTCTTGAAAAGATAAAAAAGTAAGACATGGTAGTTTGCTATTCTAGAGACAATTCTATTTGCATTCTATGCCTTTTTCGTTTTAGTTCTCTGAAATTCAGATTTTAAGCAGTAATTTCTTTGTACACTTCTATAACAAAAAAAATCAACGCACCAAGAAAGAGTTGTCTGATTGTGAGAAATATTGGTAGATAGGAGGCGTGCGTTAAATGCTTTAAAAATAGGTTTTAAAATTTAATGTTATGGAAGTTTATTTATATATATTATAAAAATTACATTTTGTTGAATTTTTCACCCCTTCCTTTGCACTAGTCTGCACCTCCCAATATGGAAATCGCTGATCTACAGTGTAGAGCAACTTGTCATCTTTCAATAAACACTGAATTGATTACTGAATTTGTCATTCTTTCATTTATTACACCCAAATAAACTCTATAACGATTCTCGATGATAAGACATGTTCACATAAAACTTTGCAGCTATACTATGACACAGCTTACCTGATATTTTTACCTATCTGTAGGGTATTCTGCATCATCAAATTAAATTTATCTCAAATATAAATTTTGTGCACAATAGAATTGAATATCTTGCATCTAAATCCATCAAACGTTTCATTGATATAATGTTGTATTAGAGGCAGTGAAATGGGTAAATGACGCCTAGCAACATATTGTAAATCAGATGCAAATGTCACCAACTATACAGGCATGTAAGTAGATTAAACACTGTGGGTGCTTGGCCATTTTCTAAACATAATAAAATCTGTTTTCTATCAGATGCTGTACAGAGATAATTTTAGTTGAATTACATTTTATAATATCAATTACACAATAACCAGAATGTGTGTGTTATTAAGCGATTATTTTGTGCAAGTGCTTTGTTTCATTCAGTGACTTAAAATCACACAAATTGTTTCTTAATATTTAGTTCAGATTCAAATTGTTCGATTTAGTTTAATTGAAACTTTATTTATAGTTTGGTGATGTGGCAGCAAGCTGAAGTAACTGGCCATCTGTTTTTCATGTTGACTGTTGGATTTATATCAGCATGCGTTTTCCCTGCTTATCAATTGTTTACTGTTTTTGGTCAGTATATTTTAGGAATCTCTAAATCTGAAAATTATTGTGCTAATAATTCATTTAAAAACTTATGAGATTACTTTAATTAGTTCTATAACTAATTCTTAAAATTGACTTCACTTCCTGTTTTTTTCTCTTATTTATTTTTATATTCTCATTTTTTAAAGTTCTTCACAAATTGAAGTGATCTGTTTTCTATATGTTATTTTAAAAGTTTAGAAATGCAAATTTGAAAATTAGTAACTGATGCACATATTTTAGTAAATAACACCAATCATCCATAGAATGTAATGAATTCGCTTTTTTGGATAATTTAGTAAGACTTAACTATTTCAATTTTATCTGAATATTGAATGGTTTTTGAATATTCAAGTTTAAATCTGAACTGTTAACAAATATTATGACTATACTACTTAGTATATTTTTTTATTAAATTCTTTTCAAGTGATTTTTTCTGTTTAATACATTATATTTATTTTATTTGTTTGAAATTTTTTTTTTACAGAATTTTATGTTGGCATTAAGCTGTTTATTATCGATTACGTATTCTATCGATTTCCAAGAGTTCAACAGAAACACGACACAACAGCTCGCTTGTGGAAATCATTACCAACAGATGCACAGCTTGAAAGAAAGCATCACAGAGCAGAACTAGACAAAGTAATTTTGGCAAAGTTTAATTCATCTTAACATCTCTCCATGCTGTAAAATATACTTTAGTGAATTTTTAGGGTTGTTTGGTTACCTCTTTCTATATATTTGGGGAGGTCTCAGTCTCTAATGAGCCCTTATGTAGCAAAGAATTGCCAGTAGAGTCACAAACCAAACCAACCTGCATATTGGATTACATAAGCAATTCATAAGGCACAAGAAGAACAGAATTGCATGATACATTGTCTTTTATCTGTAACTAGTTAAATTCTGGAACTAAAATATAAAGGTATTATTTAATTTTAATATTCATTTTACGTATTTAAAGTAATTTCATTGAGGTGAGATTACTGTAATTTCTGTTACTTAGATTTCTATCTTAAAATATACTATTTCTAATGGCTTGTACTAAGTAATATGTTTTGAGATTTTCTGGCTTTGGACAACCACATTTGGTCCTTGGTTTGCAGAATTGTACCTTCTCAAAGAATGGAAATCAAGGTGAAATATTTTCCTCAATCACATTTAGATATTTTTCCAAAATCCATTTAATAGAATATTTTTGAAAACTAGATAAAATAATTTCTTCTTTTGAGTCATTTAAAAAGTTCCATTGATTTAGATACATTTTGTAGTAAGAGTCTTTAAAAGTAAAATGTTACTTAACACTTTCGCTGCCAATCTCACAGCAGCGCATGATGTGGTGTCAATGCTAAAGAGCCAATCACGTGCCAGTGCATGGTGTGGAGTGATGTCTCAGTAGCCAATCATGCATTCGTGTGGGACGAGCTTCGCCTGTACATTTATTCTCTGCTTCAATTGGCATTGTATGTTAGGTGTTGGTGTGGTATTGGCATGTATTAATGGTTAAAAGCTAGTTGTAAAGGTATGTGGTTTCGAATTTATAGCTTTATTAGTTATTAAAAAAATCTTGTAATATGAGTTGTAGAGACACTAGTTCTGCAGAGCCTTCACGCCCCCCCCCCCCCTCCTAAAAAATAATGCAATCTAATAAGTCTCTACGGCAGGGCAATAACTATCAACGCATATCAGCTTTGACAGCAAACGTGTTAAGAAACTAGAATTGTTGCAATGTTTTTTCTCTAGATCATATTGTTGTAGTTTTATTTTAAGGAAAAAAAATGTAATTGTGGTTTGTTTCATCCTATGCAGATGCAAATACATGGAGCAGTTTAACTTAAGGGTAAATTTGTACAGTATGACCTTCTCTCGGTTTGGCTAAATTTAGCTTTTTAAATATTAGCTTTTAGCTTTTTTAACATTGAACCGTAATGTTTAAAAGCAATTTTCAAACGTTATATCAAAGCATCTTTGTATATAGTTTTACAACCGACCATCATACTCAATTTACTGATTTGTTTTTATTTTTTACAGCTTGTAGTAAATCAAGGCAGTTTCATAAGTACTTCATTATCATCTGAGGCCCAGATCTTTTGTGAATTGTTTAACTTACCACCTACAGAAACTCCTGTGCCATGTAATATTTTTTATTTCTTTTGTCAAAACATTTTCAATACGATATTAATATACTAGTTCTAATGTTAGTAATTCTTATTACTTAACTGTTTTGTTTATAATATGTTTTGGACTACCTTTAAATATTAAATCCTTTTAGATCATATTCTTTTTCTCAATATAAATGAAGAAATCTTTGTCTTGATCCCCCCCATTTAGAAGTTAAAAAATGAAACTGAATTAAAACAAAATTTTAAAGATTCTGTAGAAATTTTCAAAAATGATTTGACTTTTTCTTGCAGATCTTTTCAAGTTACTTTTACAGGTGAAAATAACTGTTATGAAGGATTAAAAGGACACCTAACTTGGTACACATTCAGTTTAGTGAGATTAAACATAGGAAAACTTGTAAAACCAATACTGACCTCTTAAGATAAGGAAACTAACTAGACACTCGTTTAAATGAGACATCCTTTGTCTTTTTTAAGCAATACATATACAAAACAAAAAGTGAATTTTTCCTCTTATTTTACAATTTTAAATTCGTAATTGTATGCATTGCCAGCCTTGTAGGTGAGTACGTCAGTGCTCTGACCTGTTCTTCAACAGGCTCTGGGTTCGAATCTCAATCTAGGCATAGTTTATATATTGGTTCAGAATCCATTCTAAGCTGTAAGTCCCTGTCTACTTAGCCCTCATAACCATAGGGTTGATAAATCAATCATTTTATACAAAGGTATGCCTGGTTTGTGAAACATCAGTTTTTACAGGCATTAATCAAAGTCCAACATGTTTACATTACACAACTTAATGTTTGAAATTTTAAATGTATATATGTGTGTGTATTTATTTGTCAGAATTTATGTATTTATTTTTTAAATGGAATGAGTATTTTAAATTTAACATTTAGCTTGGCACGGTGGTCGAAGATGCACTCTGATAAACAAAGACAAGTCTCTCACAGCCGCTTTTAAGAATGGACGACTTTATTTGACAAACAGGTATAAATTATTACCCTTTTAGAATAAAGCACTTATAATACCTGTAAATGAAAATTTCTGTTTAGATTACTCATCTAATTTTCCTTTATAACAGTATTTAATTTATTCACATCAAAATGTATTTGTCAAATTGAATGGAATTATTAAATGGTGTGCCAGAAAAATGTTTTAATTTTAAATTTTCAAAGTAGTATATTGTAGTGATATTTATATTGAGACAGTTAAATATTTAGTAGTTTTTGCATCCTAACATATCTGGCTTTGACTATTTCAGTATTTTTAGCACTCTTAGTATTTAAAATTGTAATTTTTCTGAAAATTCGTAAAATAATTACTATAGTCAAATATGATATTGGAGAAATAAATTTGGATTATATATAATCTCTCTATTAAAAAAAGTTACTGCTGCCGCAGGTTTGAAAACTGTGTTGTTTAGCTTGATTCTTAGACGGTTTCCCGAGAAAGTACAGATCAGAAAATTACAAAATAAACATGGTTTGTTCAAAATTGTTCAGTCAACACCATGAAGAAGATTTTTTTCCAATGCAGCTAATAGTTTAAAGATTATTAATTGTCAAAGTTGAAAGAGCGAAATTTCTACCACAAGTGAGCAAAACACATACAAATTTTCAGTCTTCAACCGTGAGTTTTTTTAAAGAGTACATCTCAACGTAAATTTTTGCAGCTCGTCAAGTTTTTATTAGAAATTTCAATGTGGTTCTTGATAATATTTCGGGAAAAATCGTGACATTTTCGTTACTTTTTTTTAAACTGTCATATCTATATCTTATTACTATTAGTTGTTAAATTTGAAAATATCGCAGTATACCTTAGAATGTACTCTTTCTTACGGTACAATTATTTTTGAAATTGGTTTACAAATAAATTCAATGCAATCAAAAGTTGGTGATACAAATTTCGAAATATTTTCGCTACTCTTTGTTAAAACTATCATATCTACAGCTTACTACTATTATTTTTAAATTTGAAAACGTCAATGAATACCTTAGGCTGTACTCTTTCTTATGGTACATTTATTTTTTAAATTGGTTGATAAATAAAGACGATGGAATCAAAAGTTGATCATACAGTTTTTGGAACTTTTAGATCGTAATTTCCGCTACAAAGCTAAAACTGTCATATCAATAGCGAAATACCATTAGTTTTAAAATTTGAAAGTACCTTGGTAAAGATTAGAATACACTCCTTTTTTATAATGAAATTATTTTTTAAATTGGTTCATAAATAAATTCAATGCAATCAAAAGTTGGTCATACAAATTTCGTATTTTTTAGATCGCAGAGCATTCACGGAAGTGAAGGTTATATTTTCTGACCAATGGGTTTGCCAGTTATCAAATTTACTGTAGCAAAATTACTATAGAAAGTTTTTTTTTTATTTGGCGAGAAAAAAGGCTTGCTTTTTTTACTCTTCTCAGAAGGTTATTCAAGGAAGTACAGATCACAAAATTACGATATTACACGTTTTTTTTTTAAATTTTACAGGGAACAAGGTGGAGTAGGTTTTTTACTGATGTTGCTATTAGTTTAGGATGCATTGTGTGTTAAAGTAAAAAAAAAAAGGGAAAGGAGTCTTGGATTGCAAAACAAACCAAACAGGACTGCGTAGCAATCACCGGGGATTGGCAAGCGTTAGTGAGCAGGGAGTCAAGCCCTATCTGTGACGTCATGAACCAAATTATTAAGATAGTTTCGCAATCACAGGAGATTGATTCTGTGAAAGGAATGTTAGTTTGTGAAGCAAACCCAATCGGATCTGTGAAAGGAGTGGTGGTTTACAAAGCAAACCAAATCGGATCTGTGAAAGGTTGTTGAGAGTGTGGTGAAAGAGTGTTGGCTTACAAAGCAATCCCCGGGGTTGGTGAGAGTAAGCGAGCAGGGGGCTGAGCCCCCTAGTAGATCTAAATAATAGATTATCTTATTTTACCAATTTTGAAAACTTTGCTTTCATTGTAAGTTAGTTATCATGTTTTCAATGTTATTTTTCATAAAAGTATTTTTCATCTTTAGTTTCCTGTGTTTTGAGAGATCCAAGTTCATCACACCAAAGAATTTGGTTTTAGCTCTCAAAAATATAAATAAAGTTGAAAAGGTATGAGCGTTTACGAAATAGCTTTTATGATGTTGTGTCTACTTTTAATTAATGTCGCATTTCTTTCATTCATTTCTATTATTTAATCATTATTTTATTAAAATTATTGTAGGCCAAACCTTATCCTTGGATACCTGGTGGTGGAATGGCTATTGAAGTGACAATGATTGCACCTGAAAAGGTACGAGATTTGCACTTTAAACGGGCAATGATTTTATGTTTTTAGTTTTTTATGATGAGTTTTACTATCAACCTTAATAATAAGTTTTCATTAGTATTTTCTTTATTCATAATTGACAATAGTAACTGCTATCCTATCATGTGTAAATTCAGCTTTATCATATTGTTTATTCTTTAATTGTCTTAGACATTGATTTGTTTAGCAGAGCTGAGGTATTAGCTGCCCATATACAAATCTCAGCAAAAAGACCTTTCTCAAAATTACCTCATCTTCTAAAGAATATCCTTCATCAAGTATATATTCAGATAATAGATGACCCAGTCTTTTTCTTTGTTCTCTAACTGCCATCATATCAAATGATCAGTGTGTTGTATGGTTTTTTCTGTTTAAAAGCTGTTGATGAATTCAGACGTACATTTCACCCGAGTGATTTTTCAAAACTTTGATTTTATACGATATAACTAGCTTTAATAGCTCTTACATCTTTGATTGCTTTCCCTACCCGAAACTCTTTCAGAAAGAATTCGTGATTCATGGGTACTCCTCCTGCTCCTAGGTTCTTTGGGGGACATCTCCTGTAGGTGTGTATTTGCTTTACGAACCTGAGGTTCTTTAGCGTGCTTTTCTTTTCTCATGGGGTTTAATGTCTTTAGCAAACACAGGGGCCGCACTTTCTGGATTCCCAAGCAATCTTTTTCTGCTTTCGTCTCACTACTCTGTTCCCCAATCCCTCTTTTTTGCACTGTCAAACATCAAAACGGCTAACCAACTCCCTGCTCCTGGGCCTGTGGCCCTCAGGGACACATTGTAAGGTTTGTTTTCACTTTACAAAGCCTAGGTACTGTGACATTGGACCACCCACATTCTCTTCGTGGAGCCCCCTTGCTTAGGCTCGATCGCTCTTGATGACCTCCAACAAAGATAATGCCAGCGTGTAAACACGTGGGGGTAAACACAGATTTGCCTCACACGAAGCCAAGCCTAAGAGGTGTTTGACCACCATCGATCGAGAGATTTTGCGCAAAAAACTTTGAGAGTGCAGACTGATCCGAACACCTGTTCAGAAGCAAAAACCCGGAAACCTCAAACAGAGGCAGACTTTTCCGTTAGCAGATAGGCCAGATCCTTTGCGGCCTAGACTTTTCGGTAGATACAGATTGTGGTACCAGACGACCATCCCTGTCAGATTTAGGACTACTGTCCTTTGCATAGCCAATATTGGCAGATAGGCCAGATTCAGCAGCCTAGAATTTTATAGTGTAATAAATTTTTGTGTTATCTTTTGACAAGTATATTTTGGTACTTCCCCGTCACCAGGACACCAAACGACACAGTACCCTTGTGATCTATTCTTTTCCCATGGGGTTTACTGCCTATGGTAAACATAGGGTCAGTTCCCCTAGATGTCCAAGTAATCTTTCTCTACTTTCTCATCTCCGTCTTTTCATAATTACTTGAAATTGATTGGTGTTTGGTGCAACTTGGCCTAATAATGGCTCTTGCTCCTTTAATCCCCAAACAAACCTTGGAGCTGCTGTGGTTCAGAGGCATAGTCCACTGCTCTAACAACCTGCCAGATGTACATGGAGCAAGTTCAATTACTCCCTGGATGTATTTCTCTCTTCCTTGTCAATAAAACTTTCCTTGTGTGTGTAAGTCTGTCGTATGTTTGGTGTAGCATGGCCAAATATGATTCTTGTGCCGTAAAATTACCAATCCCTGTTGAATGCTTTTTTTAGTATTCTATTCTAAGAACAAATTGCACTAATTTAAAAGTATCTTCTATTGCAATTGTTACAAGAACTAACAAAGAAAGAATATGCATAGAATTAATATTGGAAGACTTGTTGTCTCGCTAAAGTTGGAGGCATATGGTGCCAGTCTTTTAGACGTTTCTGTTTTTTTTTACTATGTAGAAGTTTGTGTCTATCACATCACATTACTCGGCAACAACCCTGCTAAAGACGTTTCTCAATACTGATGATTTCAGTTAACCCAGTCAATTCAAATGGCACTAATATGTTAGAGACATGTTAGTATCATCTTGTTGAACCTCTTTCCTTAAGAACAATATTTTAAAAATAATTTTGATCCTGCAATGTCAACCAATGACATTGTAAGCGTTGTCAATAAATAGGTATGTCCACACTTGTGCGCTTTTGCTTGCGCTAAGCGCATGCCTCTCCACATACCTCAGCGCATGCCTTAACGCAAGGGACGCATGCGTCAAGGCATGCCTGAGATGAGTCAGAAGTAGCAGTTTTTCATAGCGCACAGCGTAGCGCAAGGAGTTCCAACAGCCTTGGATCTCTATGCGCTTCAACTTTCAATTTGCAGTGTTTTGGTGAACCGAAATCGTTGTGTTTGGGAATTGTGGACTACAGGTCTTATGAGCGTTTGTGGAACATTCACTGTAAAAATTATACGGAAAAAATTAAACACGTCATGATTAATAAATAAATTAATAACGTAATAATAAATTTTAAATCAAATTAAAAAATAATTAAAAGCGTCATTTATTTAAAACTCGTAAAGAGCATTTATTAAATTTCCTTAGCGAAATAACAACACAATAGCCTTTAACTTTATTTTGATTGCATTTAAAATATTTCTGTACAAATTATTGTTTGTTGAAACACAACATGAGTTAATCTTTTTTTTAATTGTGTATAGGGATTAATTAAACATATTTTAAGAAATGAATTAAAAACTGACAAATTAAGCTTTTTATTATACCAGTGTAATATTAACATAGTTTTGGATCCATTAAAGTTTTCTTAGATATGGTGCAGGTTCTAAAGATGTATAAGGATGAATATGAAACAAATTTATTTTTAAGCTGGCAAGGAGAAATATGATAAATGTACTTTGTTTAAACACTTATTTATCTTTTAATTATTAAATGCTATAAGCCATCTAAGTTCAAAAGCATAGATTATATGCAAATATTATTATTCATATTTAACTCAAATGTTTATAAGTACTTACGTGTAACGAAATGCACAGTTAGGTTTTATCTTCTGATTTCAGCAGTAAAATTTTGAAATCCAGCTAATCGGTAACGACGATTATTTACAACTGTTTTGTAACCACTTTATACATTGTGTTTCGAATTTATTTTTATTGGTTCCACAAAACACATGAGGTCTAAATCACCACATCTATTTGACGAAAGAATAACAGGAAATATTTAAATTATTAGTAAATTTTAATAATGATCAGTGGGTGGGAGAAAGGTAAACTCAAGTCTAACCGTAACAACAAGAATTTAATCAACTAGGAAAGGAAGGCATACATATTAGCCGCATCCAAGGTGAGATACATTAGTACTCTGACCAGAGATCGAATAAAACATCGGCGCAAATGTACGCCTTCCTCCTATTTCGGGGAAAATATCGTTCTGATTTTAAGCAGATTCAGCTGTTACTTGCTGCGAGCAACAGGAAACATGTGCAAAAGATTCTAGCGAAATAAATCAAAGAAAATATAAACATCCCGTTTGAACGTGTGCTCCAACAAAAAATAATACATTTTAACGTAAATAAATAAATGCTCATTATGCGTTTTGAAATATCTTTCATCCAAATCGCTCGCCTTGATTTCCTACGTTTATTTACTTGCCTGATCACAAATTATGCTCTGATTCAGAAACAGTCCAACAGAATAGCATCATGTTCGTCCATCTTGAAACTGAAATTGGGCACAAGTGTGGACAGATAAAGGGCATGCCTCTAAGCGCATGCAATAAGGATTGCGTTGACGCAAGTTGAATTGAATGTTGAATTGCACGTTGAAAGGCAAGTTGAAAATGAAAGCGCACAAGTGTGGACATACCTATTATACTGTAAATAGAGTCCCATGCTGATTGCAAAGCTGCTGCTCATCTTGTCTTACTGATGCTCTATTCATATCTATATTTAATATCAAGTTGCCAAACTAACGAATTTGAAACAAAATCAGGGCATGATAAAATATCAATTTTCATAAATGGAATTTCCTGTTTGCTACCTTAGTTATTTTGTCTTGTATTTTGTTTTGAGTAATGTATGGAAATTAAGAAAACTGAAACTAGTGCAGAAAATTAGACAATGATTTTCAAGTTTCCTGCCAGCTCTTTGAATAATCAAAAATGTGAAATTGTTCTAAAAAGTGTTTTTTACTATGTTATTTGCTTAATCATTTGTCCTAGCTGATCATATGACATAATTGCTTGGAAAACAAAGTTAAATAAATGATTAAAAATAACTAGTAACCTTCCTCATCTCTATACATCGTATTGAATTATAAAAGATAAAACTAAACAAATAATCTATTCATACTTGTCAGCTTTTATGGATTATCCATAATTTTTGTGGATTTTTACTTAATTTTACTGATTTAGGGATGGGTCTGAATCTTTTACAAATTTTTAATATTTCGTTCAAGCAATCAAATTTTTCATTATCTGCAATCATTCACTAAAATTTTCTATCAGACTTTATGAGTGCAAAGACGAAGCAATGGATGAGTTGGAAAAGGAGTTTTGTTGCCTTTAACTTGAAGATTTATCTGTGATAATAGAAGGATATGACCACATTGATATGCAATGGGTTGGAAGTAGGTAAAATATGAGGGGCTGATGGACTTCTAAAACACACTAGATTGGCCAAAATTATGCTTTCTATTCTGCTCATCCCCCATTGCAATGCAGTGGGGGTGAGAGATTCTTCAGCCTCGTCAGAAAGAACCGATCTGAATACGGTCTCTCATTTCTAACAAAATGTTGGAAGGTTTGTTGGTGTTGAAGACACAAAACCCCTAACCTTGTTTTGAGCAGAAATTCAGTACAGAATTATTAAAGACCAAAAAAGCTACTACAGCTTCATTGAATTTTTCTGCAACCTCCTCTTCTGGATAAAAACACTGAATGAAACAACTTTGTAAATAGAACATTGATTATTTTTTCTTTCATCTACTTGTAAGTAAGCTTTATAAACACCAATGATCTGTAATTTAGACACAAGTTTAAATGGTATGTAACAGACAGTTTCAGATGCGATGTTTAGGTACTCATAAAGTGAATGTTTTTTTACAGTGGATGCCAGTTTGGTATTAAAACACTACTGTTTTGTAAGGTTTCTGCAGTTGATAAAAATGAATTTTTACTTATACATTTTTTAAATACAAATAATACTAGTTATTTTGACACATACAGATATTTCTAATTCGTAATAGTTCATGTATTTATGTTGTGTTTTATGACAAGGGGTGTTCGCAAAAGTTTTACTGATGCACAATTTTCAAAGTTGGCAAGTATGTATATTTGAAATAGAAAACAGTTTTTCGCTTATACGTAACCCTTATTTATAGTCTTAACCCACCAAGCGCCCAAGTGGTTTCAATTTCGACAAGATATCTTGTCCATCAATGTCTGATCGATTTTGCTAGTGACTAGATATCTCACCAATAAGATTTTTTCGATAATGATCAGATCAAAATGCGGTCAGTTTTTTACACCGAGTTATCTAGTTTATCAAGATCCTGTCATTTTTATCAGATTGACGAGATACCTTGTTGAGACAACAACCAGGATTGTTAAATATACTTTCCATAGCTATATGATCTGCCATCAAAGTGGACACTTTACTGTATTGAGCAAATATTCCTGAGAATTTTTATAATTGACCGTATAACATTCTTTAAAATTATGAATTCTTTTAAACTATGGAATCTTCAGACTAAAGTTGCTAAAATAAATAATTTAATTCAGTCATAAATAATATGACTTTGTAGCTAACCAAATGCATTATTTTTAGACTTACATATTTGGTTGCATATTGAATCGTGATGAGACACTAGAAAGTATCATGGAAGCTGGTATCAAAGCCGCTCTGCCATGGGCCACATCGATTCCTGTGCAGCCACCCGATTGCGAAGAATCTCAACCGAGCACGAGCACAAAAAAGCCAGCTTGATTGTGATTGGTTCATATCTGTTCTCTAAGTGTTTCCTCCTGTCGTTAGCTATCTGTGTATCTTGTTCCCTAAAATATGAGCTTCAGATGTACACAGAATTTAAGAAAGTGATTCCAAAATACAATTGTTATTTACTGAAACCTTTCCTAGAATTTAATCCATCCTGAAATACAAAGGCACAGAGTGGTTTGATCCTTCTATTTTGCAAACTACTTTCCACTCATTTATCAAGTTAAAGATGAAGACAGTAAATTTCACTCAAAATTGATATCTATACAATTCAAATGCTTCATTTCAGTTCTGTGTTACATTAATATAGCCAAAAAAAATTTGGGTTTTTAGAGAAAAATGTAATATTCCATACACATGTCCAGTTTGAAAAGGGCTTGATACTCAAATTTGTAAATTAATTTTGGTGGTTTAGTTTTCTTTTAACTGTCTCACAATTTCCGAGGTAAGAGAAATTGAATTGAGTCAAGGTTGTGGATAAGCTGCACAGTCACTCTGAAAATTGGAGTCTTATCGCTAACCACAAATATTCAGTTTATTCACTTTTTACCTAAAAGATCCAATTACACTAAACCGTGTTGCATTTTTAACTTATGAACAAAAATAAAATTTTATTGGGATTTTGTAATAATCAGGATAATCTGATAATGTTCATTGAAAACAAGCAAAAAGTTCAGAATACTAAAAATTTCAAATGCACTAAGCATAAAGTGAGATTTTTATATATCAAATTTATCTTAGCAATATTTCAAAAAATGTCTACCAACAACTAATAAGCATGACTTTTAACATGACTTGCTAGTCCATTAAAAGACTGAATTTTATTTCAACCTTCAAAAATGCTTTTTTAGCATTATTATTTTTGGGAGCATTGTCAACCGTCCATATTTTGTATACCCCTTTCCAAATTATTAACTGTATTATTTTATATTTAACTTTTCCCCCTTCCGAGGACATTTCATTTTCATTAACATATTGAGGAATTGAAAGTAATTATGTATCATCTTCATAATTTAAGTTATTAAGAGTATTTAATATACGTAATGAGAAGTAAATTTAATATTCAAGCAGTGTTACAAAATAGTTTTTTAGTCCAAGACTAAAACATACTTGGTTGAAGGGATCTCTAGGTTTGCATTTGTAAAGTGATCAATGGGGTTGAGTTAGCAGAGTATAGCATATTATGAGGTAAAAAAAAAATCTAATGTATAGACAAGTGTTTGATTATTGTAGGAGGAAGTTCGAAATAGTTTAAACTATCTTTCATAATACTTAAATTGGCACAGAATCATAATGTCATCAGCGTTCACAATTTCAGATATGATTTGGATTTCATGAGACGAAAAATATCAATTTAGTTGAATTAACTTATCACATTGGGTGGCCAACGGTGGCATGCATTTTATAATTACAAAATATTCATTTCTGAGGATTGCCAAAACAAGAAATACATATGCTCATTTCCTAAAAGCCAATTTAGTATCATAGACATTTGACATGTACATAGAATTGTCTAAGAAATTTTAAAGTGTTTTTACTGTAGCTCTCAAATATTTCAATAGATATTGTGTAATGTAAACTACAGGAAAAAGATGCTTTATTTGTGGTTCATTGACTGGAATGTGTGGTAGATAAACAGTTGGCTTATTTGCTATTACTTTTTAAGTAATAAGTGCATAACGTGTCAAAATTAGCTACCTTTTTTTCGTAAATCTCATTGATATCTGAGGAGTCAGGAAAAAAATATCACTCACAATCATTAGGTTCGTGAAGTAAGAATATGGTTTACTCTGTTCTGTGTTACTATTGAGCTCTTGTGTAGATATTGGTGTGTTCATATGTGTGCATGTGAAATATTTTCTGTATTTTTGCATGTTTTACTCGTCTTTTGATGAAATGGAAACAGTTTTAGAGACATGTAGAATTACTCTGCATTGTGTTTTGTATATTCGCTTCAAATCGCTGGAAATGACCAAAGATATATGAATATATACATTTATAGATATATATATGTTTAATACATAAAAATGTACCCTTTTATAGTATAGTTGATTGTCATTTATTTTTTATGAAGAACTACATTCCTTTGCATACTTTTTAACTTTGAATTTTAATAGTTGATGCCAATCATTTTGTTCCTGATGATTTTTATTTTTAAGTAGTAGTTACCCCAAACAAAGATAATTTGTTTACAACTTGTTCGGGGGGGGGGGGGGTTGAAAGCTTTATTTTTTACTTGACAGCCGAATTACAAAATATTGTAACCGATTTTTAGTTACATTTTGTTAAGTTTTTTATAATTTGAGTTAGCCTTTGTATTAGACTTTTAAATGTATTACATTGAAATAAAACAAAACATGTTTCAAAAGGTTTTCAAAATCCAAAAAAGCTGGTAATATAAGTTAAAACACATTGTACTTTACAAAAATGCTCTAGCTAATTGCATGTTTAAATTTAATTGATTTTATTTTTCACCTCTTTAGAATAATTTTCTAAATTGTTTTTGAAATTTAAGTGCGCTGTCTAATTTATTGGTAACTTTATTTGGTTCTTTTTTATTTGTATTAATTTTGTTTACTTTACTTGTGTTTATTTTTATTTTTTCTGCAAAATAAACCAAGGTATTACGGTTTCAAGTATGTTTGCCTATGAAAATCTACAGAACCTCAAAGCTGCAATATAGAATTTATAAATATTTAACAATTACTAATGTGAAACATAAAATGCATATTTGAGAAGAAACATGGTCCACATGTACTTTAAATGTAATCAATACTCTGATAGTGATTCATAAAAACTGTGACTTATTTATTTACATGAGAAACAAAGGGAGTTAATAAATACATATATTTATTTTTCAAACCATTATTTTATGTTTGTTTAATTCTGATATTTTTATTTTACTTTATTGTGTGTATTGTAATGTTAACCATTTTTTTTTATTGTTAAATAAGAAAAGTTTTGCTTGTATTTGCTTTCCAATATTAAAAAAAAAAAATTTTTACTTTCTTTTCTGCCTTTAATTTTTTGTTTTGTGAAATAAATTTGTTAAGAGTTTGTGAGAAAAAGTAAAACACAATGTCTTTACTTTAAAATATATTTATTAATTTTATTTTAAAATACAAAATGTTTACGGGAAAAATTTTATGTATTTTTGTTACTGTGAAGTCTTAGTTTATAGATTCTTGTCATGAATTTATAGTTCTTTATTTCTGTGATTGTTTTTCATAATATTATACATTGTTGATATACAAGTCCTGTGATCTTCTTTTATGGCCAAGAAAGAAATGTTTAAATTTAATTTTTTATGTAAACTAGCCTTAAGTTACCTGATATATAATTGCAGAATGTTGCATTAACAATTATGGATGCAAATTTCATCAAAATAAAAATTTAAGTTATAGTTAAACAAATAAAATTTACCTGTTCAACATAATCTTAAATTTTAAGTGACTAAAATTTAAAATATGCATTTGATTTAACTGAAATGTAACTTTTTTCATTTCATAGTATTTTTATCTACTATAAATGTATCTTTGGGACAATAATACTGTAACTTACTTTTGACTGTCAAGTGTTCTTGAAATGAATTTGATGTATTATAAAACTAATTTGTTTTGAGATTACAAGTTGAATACTATTTATATGTATTATATATTGACTTTACTTATATCATGTTGACGTTATCCAATAAAATATAAATTTCAAAGTTACTAGTCAAAATTCTATGCATTATTTGTTATATGTATTGGGAATTTCTTTAACCCAATTTGAAGATAACTATCTAAAAAAACAAAATTTTTTTTTTTAATGCAAAGTATATTTGGGACCATCATAAAAGCAGAATCTTTCAGAGTATATGAAATATATGAACCAAGATATAAAAGTTATGTTTACATTTTCATCTATTTGTACTCTTAAAAACTTTTTGTACAGCTTTTATTGAGCATTCATTTTAAGTATACACAAATTGGAAAAAAAAACCTTTCTTTTGAGCAGTTGAAATAATGTTTCAGGAGATATATCCAGAGCTCATAATTTAAGATAATCCGAATAAAATTAAAATCAAACAAAAAAGGAATATCTATACTATTCTCTATAACTGTAAATATATGCAGGTATATATGTATGTAGATCAAAGTATTCTATGTGATTTTTTTGAACTTATATACTCTTTATATTTTTTTGTAGTCTTTCATCCTGAGTGAGCAAGTTTATTTTACCCTATTGTTATAGACAGCACAGTTATTTGTATGCTGCTAGTGAAATATTTATACTGCATCATGCTTTTCTAAACAGCTGCTGCAAAAGTGTTAATGTTTTTATGCCATATTTGTATATTGTGATACATATATTGTACATGTATTGAAGTATTTTAACATTACTGTTCTTGTGAAGCTCTATGTTTTATCAGTGTTGTGCATCACTTGTGCATTGAATGAATCTGTCAAAAGAAATATTTTCTGATTTTCATTTGTACAGTGCTACGAATGAGATACAAGTGTTTTTTTTATCATTTTGAAGATTTTTTGGTTTTTATGCTTTGAGCATGTATTTGTGTCAAAGCAAAGCCATGCACCTGATCAAATTATGAGGAGATGAATTGTGACGTTTTGCTCACAATTGTTTTGTATGAGAATGATGTAATAAATCTATTTTCGTTACTCTGTCTATTATGAGCGTCATTGTGCTGATTTCAGTTCCTTTCTTCTTGAGTTCTTGTAAAATTAAATTTGGTAAAAGAGTCTTCGTTTTAATTTAACAAAACCATTTTGCTTATTTCAAACAATACAAATATATCATTGTTCTGAAAGAACCTTCAATGACACAGGAGGAATTCATCAATTTATCTCTCTATATTAAAAAAGTTTTTTACCGCTACCGCAGGATTGAAAACTCGCTTTTTTCGCTCGATTCTTAGACGGTTTCCCGAGAAAGTACGGATCAGAAAATTACGAAATTAGCATGGATTGTACAGGAAACAAGATGGCGTAGATTTTTTTCTGATGCGGCTATTAGTTTAGGGTACATTTAGTGTCAAATTCAGAAAAAGCGAAATTTCTAACGCGAGTGTGCACATACAAATTTTCAGTCTTCAGCCGTGAGTTTTTTAGAGTACCTCAACGTAAATTTCAATTTTATTCCTGGTAATATTTTTTGAAAATCGGGAAATTTTCGTTACTTTTTTTTGTTAAAAAACCTGTCATCTCTTGCTTATTACTATTAATTTTTACATTTGAAAACATCACAGGAAACCTTAGAATGTACTCTTTCGTATGGAATAATTAGTTTTGAAATTGGTTAATAAATAAATTCGATGCAATTAAAAGTTGGTCATACAAATTTCAGAATTTTTAGATCGTAATTTCCGATACAAAACTAAAACTGTCGTATCTATAGCTTAATACTAATAGTTTCAAAATTTGAAAATACCTCATGATAGCTTAGTTTGCCCTCTTTCTTGTGATATAATTATTTTTAAAATTGGTACTTAAATAAATTCGACACTATGGAAAGTATAATTTCCCTTTAGTGTACAAATTTTTCATCGTGGAGATGAAACGTTAGATCCTTCTAGCTGGCCTTGGGGTTGATCTGGTGGCGGATCCTTCTAGTCTAGAAAATTTTCTTTGCACAAATAATATGAATTACAACATGTAAGAAACTGATGGAAATGAAGCTGGGGTTGATAACATAATATTACATTTCTTTTTCATGCCACTCCTGAAGGTATATCTTGAAACTCACCCCCCCCCCATTTTTGTGTTTGTCCAGAACAGCGAATTTTTAAAAATGTAAGCAGTGAGCGAAATGTGTAAGATAGGGCTGAAATCGTTTTGTAACTAAATTAATTGTTTCTTTCCAGCTTAAAAGCAACTTTAAAAAAAATTTTGTTCACATGAATTCATTATCTGAGGTTTTTATTTTTGCTTCTGTTAATTTCTTTCCAACTAGGTGTAATTCATTTGTTTTTCAAAATATTATTAAATAAAATACTTCAAATGATTGCTCTTTTTCAAAAGTTTTAATGAACAGCATATTTCATTTAAAGCTTTTACAGGCAAAGTTTAAATTTTACTGCTAATAAAAACGTAAATTTTTAAATAAAATATGTTATTTGTAAATACTTGACTATAATTGAATTTGGTTTGATTAATTTTAAAATTGTAAAACTCTTTTCAATATTACTAAATTTTTAATTCTATAAAATATTTATTTAAGAACATCAATGGATTATATTTCAAAGTATTCACACATACTACTGTTCAAATCCCGTTTATTTCTAAGTCCGTGTTTAACACTAAATGCCTAATGAAAATGACAACTATTCAGGCTATATCTTATTGTCTTAACTATTATTGTCTATAACTTATTAATATTAACCTTGTGACATTTAAAAATGAAATTAAACTAGACAACTATTTTATCTACTTAAGTTATTTTTATTACGTTTTTGGAATGTTAAAAGTTGTTATCAGTGTTTATTTCTAATTAAGAGTTGAATTAGTGTTAGGCAACTAGAAATTATTTTCATTGGGTGAAATGACAATTAGCGATATTTTTATTGGCAAATCACGATAATTTCTCGATATGAAATCTAGACCAAACCCTAAAAACAAATCATACAGTTGCATAACCATAAACAGTATATAGCATCTTCTGGAAAGTCAGCTCAAAACGGAAAATTAATTTCTTTTTGCAATGGATTTTAACTCCAAGTAACCTGGGAAATAAATTCAGGAAATATGTTTCAAATATTTAACTTAAGAAAAAAATTTACAAATTTCAGTTGTAAAACATACTTAATTATTTTCAGTAATGAATTCTTCTATAAAATTCACTTTTTAAGGCCAACCAACCGGTATAGTGGTTAAGGTGTTAGCCTCTAGATCGGAAGGACCCTGGTTCGAATCCGGGTCCGGGCATGGATGTTTGTAAACGTATGGTGTAGAGGCGGCTGGTGCACCTTAAATCTGTCGTGGCCGAAAGTCCTCACGTTGGGTTGGCGTGGAAGTTTGGAGAGTGGGGTGCCAGCTCAGGTGTTGCTTCGTCATCTGACCGTGGTTCAAAATTACGAGGTGTTGTCCTCGAATCTTTCCCTTAAGGGACTGATTCCGGACCGTCGTCAATAGCCCGTTGTGTTGCTCTAGTACGACGTTAGCTAAAATTACCAATACCACTTTTTAAGCTTATCCATTTCTTGATGCGGTGCAATTGTAATGAGCACCAAATATGTTTATTTTGAAATGTACATAATGTATATTACTTTCCTTAGGCATTTGGCCCAAGTAATAGATATAGCCGACATGTTGAGGTTATAAGTTTCTATAGAGCTTCAGCAAAAGTGTGAAACCACGTAAGTCCAAAAAATTTGATTTCAGGTTATTCTGGCAACGTGCGCAGAAAAATCATCTGCAACTGTCTTGTGAATTTTTTCCAACTAGACTTCAACTAGTCGCTTGTGCCACTCCATTTGTAACGATTTTTGAAGTTATTAGGGGCACCATCAGAAATAATGATCTTTTCTGTCTGTGATTGGCAGCTGTTGAATTTTGCGTACTGCCAACAATGCATGTGCTGAGTCATGTCCTCTGTCGTTACTTATAACTGCAATATTTGTGGTCTTGTTTTGAAAATATGTGACTAATGTAAAAATTGAAACTTGATAAGTACTCCAGTGATACCCTTACACTTGTGGCAGAATCACAGTGAGGCTCAAAACATAATTGTTCAGCCTCTACACGTCAATGAAGGTATCAATGGCAACAGTTTTCTTAATGAGTTAATTTTCATCCCATGTTTCATATGTAACTTCAGAAGAGTCAACTTTGTTTTCCAGACCAAGTGTCTGTAAGAAGAGTCCTCTCTCAATCTTTTTTCCTTGGCAGTCTCCACATTCCTGAAACAAACATGTCTCTCGCTCTACATCACAGACTACAAACCACTTCACACGTCCAACCAAGGTAAGGTTGCCAGAACATCTCTTTTAAAGAGAACATGTCCTCTTTTCCCCTCGGATCTTTCTCTTTCACTCTTTTTTTAAGTCGTATCTTTTAATGTCCTCTTTTTTTCGGTTGTTCTCTTTGTTCATTATTTCGGATTGTGTTGAAAATATATTTCACATTTTAAACTGTATGTGTTAATATATTCACATTACCTACTATATCGTTTTATGTAAACAACAGCTATTCAAATACGTACTAGATCTAGTACATTGTACGAAAATCGTACGTATTAAAAAACGCATCAACATTTTCAACCTCTAGTGTATATTGAGCTCCATGTTAAAACGCCTCATTAGGAGATCAAATAGATAACCAATGAAAATTTAGATTCGTGTTAGAATAATATGAATAAGAAATATTGCTCTTATTATATCAGAATGAATATATATATATATATATATATATATATATATATATATATATATATATATATATATATATATATATATATATATATATATATATATATATATATATATATATATATATATATATATATATATATATATATATATATATATATATATATATATATATATATATATAGTAAGAAATATTGTTCTTATTATATCAGAATGAATAGTAAGACAGACGAGATTCGCGGTCTTTTTTATTGGGAAGGAAATCGCGTTGCTAACTTAGCCACCTTTTCGCATTAAATCGAAGTCGATAACTTAACTATACTGTTGTTCAGTGGCGGATTAAGCGGTAAGCGGCCGCGTAGGGCCCCGAGGTTTAAAAATGTCTTTTCATAAAGGTTCGAGAAAAGTTGTGACAATGTGTGTGTCTTTACAATGTGCAGTGAAAAGAGTTCCTAACAGGGTGTCAAGATTTAAATCACTTGATTTAAATCAACGATTAAAATCATGATTTTAATCAAATGATTTTTTTTTTAAAAATCATTGATTTAAATCACAACCAATCTTACATTTTTATAACTAGTAAATACACTCTAGAAAAATCACAGAATTTGTCAAATGCTTTGAACTTTCTGCACACATGGTGATTTCAGCACTAATGGCTACACCTCGTACTGATGAGCTTTTAAAAAAAATGTTTGGCACTGGACACTTGCAAATAATCTGAGGTGTCTATGGACTAAGTAATCTGTTGAGTCAGGGATTCTGCCAAACAGTAAAGTAAAAAATAAGTTAACATCTATTTGAAAGTTTTTACAATGTTTATGTATAATTTTATGTTACAAACAATAAAGCAGTAGGCCTACATCTACGTAAATGTCAAGACAGCAAAAGAAAATCCCCACAAAGTAGGCCTAAACTACTTGTTACCCCTTTAATTGATTGACCAATGGCTTAGCTATAGTGATTTTTCAACTACTTTTTTTTAATTGAGACATAAATACAAAATAACACAGTTATAATGTGATTAATAATTTATTAAATAAAAAATTCAACTGAGCTTTCTATTTGAAGGATGAAAGTTTAAACACAATGAACATCTTTTATTTTGCAAAATACACCCTGAAACAGTCACCTTTCACTTTAAGAGTAGTGACCCATAACAAATATTTATTTAATCAGACTAATTTAGGTCTCACTTACACTTACTGATACATTTGTTAACATGATTATGTTAATTAGTCAAGAAAAACTATGGAGGATGTCAACTTGTGTTTTAAAGTTAAACAAATGTCTTATCTTTTGCTCTTGTTTTGAAAATTCATTTTTTAAATGTATTGTCATGTAACACACAATGATATTTAGTAAAATAAATATTAATTTACCATATCACAAATTCCGATTGTTTACTTAATTAAATATTAGTTTACATGTCATGTCAGAAACTCAATTTTTTATTTAACAAATTTATAGGCCCTACAGAAATTTAAATAAAAAAATCCGATTTTTGATTTAAATCAAATAAATCCGATAATTGATTTTTTTGAAAAAATCATGATTTTTTTACACTCTGGTTCCTAATATAAGATGGTCAGCAAAAGCCAGATGCTGTATTAACTATAAAACTTGGTTTCACCCATATAAATGAGGCTTTAACTGGAATTTGTAATTCCGAAGAAACAAAGTTATCATATTGAAGGCGACTTCACTTCTGAGGAAAATGGACAAATATGAAACCGCCCTAATGACAGTTATTTGGAATACCATGTTACAAAGAATAAATGATACTAGTAAATCACTGCAATCAGTAGAATGCGAACTATTGAAAGGATCTATCCTGAAGTCATAAGAAAATTTTATCAATATTTTCACAGAAATTGAAAAAGGGGCAACTGATTTATCAGGGCTGTCATTTAATGTGAAAGATGGACAAACTCACAGACAACAAATGAGAAAAAATTTTTTTTAATGAAAACAAAGGAGTCGAGCATGAATTTACAACAAGAGAAAATCTCATACTCAATTAATTCCTTTCATGTCATATGTGATAAAACCAAGGCAGAATTATCTCAAAGAACTCAGATGTATGAAGTTGTTGTGGAGCCTTTTCGAATATTTTTTTAATTGGGTTTCATCAGTAGAACAAAAAAAAAAAAAAAAAAAAAAACACAATAAAAAAGTTGTAGGATATTTACAAAAAGGACATTGGTGACCATTTTTTAATATTTTTTAAAGAAAACGAAGACACCATAAAAACCACACCAGTCATCTATCGAGCCGCCAATCTTGCACATTTCCGAATGCTCAAACATTATTGAAATTTTTTTTAACAATTCCCTTATCTAATGCAACAGGAGAAGGTTGTTTCCTGTTTTAAAGCGTGTAAAAAATTATTTAAGGAGTTCTATGAGAGAAGAAAGATTAATTAATATGGTCATTCTGTATATAGAGCAAGGAATCGTAAATCGAATTGACACTTCCAAAATAATTGACGAATTTGCAAGAAATAAAGCAAGACGGAAATACATATAAAAATGTTTTTTTTTTAATAAATTTATTTAAAGGGCTGTGGTAGGCTTAGGAAGAAGTTGAATGTGTTGGGCTGAATAGAAGTCTCGAACATTCCTTGCAACATGTGGGCGTACATTATCTTTTTGAAAGATAGCTCCAGGGATGCCTTGAAAGAAGGGAACGGCTTCGGGCTCTAGCACTTCACGGACGTACCTGTTGCTATTCAGATTACCCTCAGTTCGTAGCAGCTGAGATTGTCGATGATACGAAATCGCACCCCAGACCATAACTCCGGCTGTTCGGCCACAATGACGTTCGATAACGCACTCTGGAAGGCACCGGTATAGCGTCTAACACGAATGCGGCCATCATGATTCCACAAATTAAAGCGGGATTCGTCAGAGAAGACAACTTGTTGCCAATCAGCCCGCCAGGCTCTGTGGTCATGAGCCCATTGCATACGCAGCCATCGATGGTTTGGCGTGAGGGAGATCCTGTACAAAGGAATCCTTGCACGCAGTCCACGGTGTAGCAGACGTCGGCGAATTGACGAAGCCGACATTAGTACACCTGTAGCAGTAGACAAAAGTGCAGCCAACTGCCTGGAGGACGCTGTACGGTCATTCACCGCCATGTGGACCAGGTGTCTATCATCGCGCGCTGACGTCACCTTTCGTCGTCCACTCCCAGTTTTTCGAGTTGTCCGGTGATCGTCGGTCCACTGCTTCCAAACTCGCATCACTGTGGAACTGTTCCGCTGCACACGAGCTGCTATTGCGCGATAGGAAAATCGTCCTTCACGAAGGCCGATGATTCTCCCCCGTTCAAACTCCGTAGGTTGTTGAAATTTCACCCTATTTCGTCGTGGAGACATACTTATGTATGACTAAACGTTCGCCACTAAAAAATAACCATGCACTATTTTCAACGTCCCGCTACAGCCCTCTATTTATACGCTGTTAGCATCAGTTCAGAGAGCGCTGCTCACACCACGCATGCGTGGTGGCTCTGAAACTTTACTACTTTGTATAACATCCTATAATTGACATTTGCTACAAATTTCATTTCATTCGGATGATTCTTTCATGGTGTTGCATTTTTTACAAACAGCATTGTATGATTACTGCGCAGAATTTGGCGAGTTATTTATGTTTAATTATGTGAGTTATGAGTTTAATTATGTGAAATCATAATTTTTCGTGTTTTGTTTATGTGATAAAGTTAAAAGAATATAATATTGGTTGCAGTTAATTTATTAATCGAAATTCTAAACAGGTTGTACATTTGGATATATAATAGTGTAGGAGGTATAGAGTCTCATCCATGTATTTGTCATCCAATCTTGTCAGTAATTTTCTCCGCAAGCTTTTCAAATGATCGAACGCTCATTCGGAAGTAATAAAACACCTGTGGATTTTCACTTTTTCTGTCCTCTTTTTTTTTTTTCAAAATAATTTTACTAAATGTTCTCTTTTCTAATATTCATCTTCTGACAACGTTGTTGGTGCAGTTTCTTCTACTAACAACTTAAAAATAATCAAGCAATGTGGCCTTGAGAGCCTTGAGAAAAGAAGACGTCTTAATGTGATAAAATTCACAAACAAGGCAAGAAGTTGTGTACCTGAACATATTTCTAGGAGAACCTTTCAAAATTTTAACAGCCACACACGACTGAAAATGTCATCTCCTGTTCAATTTGACAAAGAAATTAGGGAAACTCTTGGCCTTGAACATTACAAACTTCTTATCCTTCAAGAGCCTATTGTCCCCTCCGAACTTCCCACGATACCAAAATTATATTAAACCTTTTGGAGCCATGCAATAAAAAAGAGTTGGCCGATGTCATTAAAGCAAAAGGACTCAGAACTGTTGAGCAGTATCCAAGGAAAATTTTTTTCCACGCTTGCACTGACGGCTCTTCTGATGAAACTATCACTAATGGAGGTTCCGGGGTTTTCCTGACTGCTCCAAGTGTTACAGTTCATCAACGAAAAATTGGTGCAGGAGCTATTGCGTCCAACTTCACTTGCGAACTTCTAGCGATTGTAGAGGCACTTGACCTGTATAAAACCCTTCCTGCTTCTGAGCAGGCTGAGGGTGTAGTTATTTTCTGTGACTCAAGAGCTGCCCTACAAGCAATACTAAAAAGAGACTTCTCGATCATCAGCAGAATATGCTCCCACCTAAGAGAAATTCAACATTTGGGAAAGATCTGCACACTACAGTGGTTGGCCGCACACGTTAATATATCAGGCAACGAGAGTGCAGACCAACTAGCAAAAGAGGCTAGAAATCTAAACAATGAGGACAATGTGAATGTCACCCTGCTGGACGCAAATGCCCTACCTAACTTCAAATTGAGAGAACCTTCGATCCCAATTAAGCATCAGCTTTGTAATATCAATGAGGATAGACTAATTACCAAAACCATAGCCAGGTTAAGAACAGGTCATTACAGAGAAATGAAGATTGACAGCGAGGGTAATAGATCTTACAGAAAGTGTAATAGCTGCCCAGATATGGAGTTAACACCAGCTCACATTTTCGATTGTCCAGCAATAATTGCGGATCTATTTAAAGTCGGGGTCCTTTTCTCGGAACCGAACCTGTAAAAGGATAATATAGTGGAGATTGCTAGAGCTGTGATAACTGCTCATGGCACCATTTGAACAAGACTTGTCGTAGACACGACATCATCATCATCTTCTGACAACCCTAAACCAAGGTGTAATATTCCACGCTTACGCTGAACTTACGTGTGGACTACAAGATGTTCCTTCTCATATATATGGCGAAAGTTTCTTTAATAACTGCGGGTCATGCATCCTTCACATTCACTTTCACCAATTTTTCTCCTGCAACTGTTATAGTGGAAGTTTTTTTTTTTGGCAGGATGACCAAAATAGGAATACGGATTTCTAAACACTTCTTTTGCAGACATCACATTTTTTGTTTTATCCACCATGTACACTACTGTGTGAACAACATTATGAAAAGAATCACAAATAATCATCAGAAATAAATGAAACTTATTCCATGTACCTATTACTTATAGTGGTTTAAATAAATGATCAAATTTACAGAGCAAGAAAACAAAAAGTAATGCCGAAAACAAATATTTTGTGCAGCCACCACGCGCAGGGATGAGAACCTATACACGTCGTGCCATCGAATTATACAGATTCTGAATGTCATGCTGAGGAATGGCATTCCAGATGGCATTTGTCTGTTGCCAAAGTTCAGCCGTACTCTCTGCCCAATGAGCGGTACGAGCAAGTCGCCGAACGATGTAATCTCAGACATGCTCAAAGGGCGACATATCCGGGGAACGTGCAGGCCATGGAAGAAGCGGAACCTGTCATGCACTGAAGAAGGTTTGTACATTCCGAGCAACATGTGGACGGACATTGTCTTGCAAAAGTAACAAAAACTTCAACTGAGAAACTAGTCTTGAAAAAAAGAATTCTCAATCCTTAGTTCACACATACAAATAAGACGGAATGCGATACCAATTGATCTACTCGTCCAATAATATAGTCAGTCAAATAATATTTGATACAAATAGTTTTAAATAACACAAATGCTGAAAATACAACAGAATCGATCTGATTTTGCTCAAGGGATCACAGAAAGAAATTCATTAATAGGGGGTGTTGACAACGTCTTCCATTACTTTATTTAAATGAAAATTTACTTTAAAACATTTTCATTACATATTACCACATGTTTAATTTGCTAAAATAAAATAATAAACAAAAAACAAATATTTTCATATGTTTTTTTTTTTTTAAAATATTTTTACTGATTTTTTAGATCAGGAAGCAATTTTCTTTTCTTCCATACATACAATGCCTTTTTTATACTTTTTTTAAACGTATTTTTATCTATCTTCTTTCTATCTATCTATTAAAAAAAGTCAAGTTTATTCGCTTTGTGATTGGTAGATAGCAAGTCACATGATAGTGAGTCTTTTGGCTCAACGGGCTAATTAATGCGGAGCACGCGCACACGATAAACACAGTTATATTTTTTGATTAATTCATTCATAAAATTTGAGAGTACTCGCTAAAAATTTTGCAACGTTTTCAGAAGAAATAACAAATTCGGTCGCTATTTCCATAGCAACAGTCAAATATGAAAAAATTAAAAATTACTATTACAACAAACAACACGGATCAGCTAAAACAATTAAAACGATGAGATTTCCTCTGAATTTTAACAGTATGTTTTGCTAACAAATTTCCTTTTTTATGTGGAAAGGAGATTGTTTTGTTCTTGACATTTTTTGAACATTTTGTTTTTATATACACTAGATTTCCGTGTATAAGCCGATAATTTTTGGAACGTTTTCTAAAGCTAAAGCACTGATGTCAGCTCATATACGGATCCGCTAATCTCACAAAAAAAAGTAGGCAATTTTCCGTTAATCGGGCGCATGCGATAGCTATCGCAATGGGAAGGGAACCTTCAATTAACGTCGTACTAGAGGTCCGGGATCAATCCAGCAGCGATCAAAATGGGGATGGATTGTAAGGCAATAACCTCACCCTCATTGTTGAAAAGTATAGTTCGCGACGCGAACTAATTATGATTGCCTAGCAATTATCGGGGGTTGACGATAGCGAGCAAGAGGCGGAGCTCCCTAGTCTATTATAAAAAAACTAGGGGGCGCGCCCCCTGCTCGCTAACGCTCGCCAACCCACAGAGGATTGCTTTGCAATCCTCATTGGTTCGCTGCGCGAACATGCTCGCTACGTTCGCATCAATGTAGACATGTGTTCTAGCAGAAGGGATTGCTTACAAAATATTATATTGCAAAAAAATATTTTTCAAATATAACTTTTTTGTATTACCGAATAGTTATAACAATACCTCTGAAATCAGAATTCAAATGAAAACTTTGAGCAAATTTTGACTCGAAATGTGAGCGATGCTTTGGAAATTAAATACCCAACATGTTTGTGTGTACATTTCCCCAGCACTCGAGCCACCTACACTTTTTCATCGAGTTTTTTGTCGAAAGTTGTAGTGTAAGCGTCTTGTTGAACAGTAATTGTTGGCCCTTAAAAGATCATCTGCTTTCTTTAATTTCTATTATAAACTGCAACAACTCGACTAAAATTTTTTTTTCAATGAAGTTTCAACGATAACGCCAAAAATTCCATTGAGGAGCGCGGCTTCGTGATAAACAAACAATCGTACAGTGTTGCCAAAACACAATAACAAATAACGTCTTTTTTGCGTGCCACGTAAGAGAATTATATATATAGATTGTCGGTCTTTTTCAGGTTTATTCGCTTTGTGAGTGGTAATAGCGAGTCACGTGATAGTGATCTTGACATTTTAAAAAACATTTTGTTTTTATTTACACTATATTTCCGTGTATGAGCCTAGAATTTTTGGAACGTTTTCTAAAGCTTAAGTACTAGGGTCGGCTTATATACGGAAAAAAAGTAGGTATTTTTCCGCTACTCAGGCGCATGCGATAGATATCGCAATGGTAAGGGGAGCAAAACCTTCAATTAACGTCGTACTAGAGGTTCGGGATCAATCCAGAAGCGGTACCATATGTGGATGGATTGTGAAGCAACCCCCTTCCCCTCATTGTTGAAAAGTATAGTTCGCAAAGCGAACTAAATATGATTGCGTAGCAATCATCGGGAGTTGACGAGCGATAGCGAGCATGGGGCGGAGCCCCATGGTAGAGTAAAATCAGAAATAGGTGTGTATTTAGGTTTTATTTCTATTATTATCTCTACTGTTATAAAAGGAAGTGTTTATCTGTGTGTGTCTTTGCATGCAGTGTCCAGACGAATCTATGGCACTTATAATAATGAAATTTTTTAATATTTATTCATTGGAATACATTGTTATTGTTTTACTTAGAATGGCAACAGTATAAAGAGATCACGGATTCTAAATTTTTTTCCCTTTCATTTTCCCAGCTACCATTTTAGTGAACGAACAAAACAAAAAACAGTTTTAATTGTAATTCTTTTTTTTCTATCCCCTGTATCGTTAAAGATAAAGTAAAAATTTCAATGGATATGAAATCTGTGGAAAATTTTACACCAGATCGATACGTTACTATTTAATTTTCTTTATAAATAATTAAATATTAGAAATAAATAATTTAAATAAAAAATAAATAATTTTTCAAGTGTAACTTTTATTTTTTTTGCAATAATTCCAAAAAAAAAAAACAAAAAAAAAACCGATCGCAAATCGCCCATTGTGTTGGTTTAGTGTGACGTTAATTAAATATCTACCTATCAAAAACAATCGCAAAAATGATTCCAAAGGACGAAAAAGTCGTGGCGTCATTGCCTAATGTGCCCATATTTGTGTTGCAAATTTTAAAAAATTGCAATTGAAAAATGATTTATTAAAAGAAAATCAAATATAAAGTATCGATCTGATGTAAAATTAAACGCAGATTTCAAATTCGTTGAAATTTTTAATTTATCTTTAACGATCTTGATTTTATAAAAAAAAGAACTCCAGTTAAAACTGTTTATTTGTTTTGTTCGTCCATTGAAATCGTTGCTCGGAAAATGAAATGGAAAAAATAAATTTTTAACCTGGAAAGTAATCAAATGCTAAATAACTATTCTAGATTAAATTTTAAAAATCGGACTAGACACAAAATTCGCAAAAAAAAATTAGGACTACCTGTGTGCCAAATTTCATTATTGTAAATGCTAAAGATTCGTCAGGACACTGCATGCAGTGATACACACAGAGAAACACTTTCTTTTATAACAGTAGAGACTAGCACTTCGAGGTCATCAAAGCATTGCCTGTGGTGTTGGTTTGCGAAGCAAACCAAATGGGAATGCGTATCAATCACCGGGGATTTGCAAGCGTTAGCTAGCAGTGGTCACACCTGATCCCACGAAAATAACTGTCACGGGCAACGCCGTGCTGACCACGCAGTGGCTAGTTATTTATAAAGCGCAAAAAGACGAAAAAGTGCCACCTCGTCAAACGTCGTGCTCACACATAGGAAGCCGGATTTAGACTAAATTAATGTGAGGCAGTGCGCCTTTTTTTGACTCAACTTAGCACTGCGATTCCATCAGCCGATGACGTCAGTTCAAGATCGATGAGTATTTATAACATGCTTTGCGAAATGCTTTATTGAACACGAAATCGTTCATTTATGTATCCTTTATATTTTTCAAGTTATTAAAAAAAATTTGTGATTCCCTTTTGTGTTGCACTCAAAAATTAAGCGTGGTACCATGCACCCTCTTTCGAAAGGTAAGACTTGTTCTACATCAAAAATTCAATATACATTTCTGGCCACCCTAAATGCAACACCCTGAAGGAAGCATGCAAATAATATGAAATTTACAACATGCATTAGCGGAGGTAAGATATGCAAATGATTAGAATTTCAGCGCAGACGCACATCACGCGCGCCTGTGGCGTCACTTCAAAGCGCTATTTAAGGCTTGGAGATTTCGACGATTTCAAGTACGGCAGTTGTGTTTTTCTTGTGGTTTAAAAAAAAACGACCAATTATGCCTCGTAGAAAACAGCGATCATCTTTTGATCAAGTATCCGAGTTCGACAGAGGAAGGATAGTGCCCTACCGAGATCGTAGATTATCTTTCAGGGAAATCGATAGTCGTGTTAAACGAAACCAAACAACTGTAATGCGGATATGTGATCGTTGCATGCAGGAGGGTACGACTGACCGACGTGTACGATCGCATCCACCTCAGTGCACCACTTCACGTGATGACAGGCATATTGTGCGTATGGCAGTGACGGATCGCTCAGCCACATACCACAGCACATTCAGTCTGTAACGCATCATCCAGTGTCTGCGCGTACCATTCGACGCCGTTTACAGCAGAGTGGTCTGTCCGCAAGAAGTCCATTGCTTCGTCTATCCTTGACGAACCACAGACGTCTCCGCCGCCAATGGTGCGATGAAAGAAGGATGTGGACGGCAGAATCGAATGAAATTGTCTTTACTGACGAGTCACGCTTCTGTCTGCAACACCACGATGGTCGGATTCGAGTCTGGAGACACCGTGGAGAGAGGATGCTGAACAGCTGCGTTATGCACCGCCACACTGGTCCTGCATCGGGTATTATGGTATGGCGCGGTATTGGATATCACTCTCGCACTCCTCTATTACGCATTGCCGGTACTTTAAACAGCCAGCGCTACAACTCCGAGGTATTGGAGCCAGTTGTCCTTCCTTACCTTCAGGGCTTGCCCACAGCCATATTTCAACAGGATAATGCGCGAACACACGTGACCCGCATTGTCCAAGGGTTCTTCGTCAATCGCCAGATTAAATTGCTTCCCTGGCCAGCTCGCTCTCCGGATCTTTCGCCGATCGAAAACATGTGGTCCATGGTTGCTCAACGATTGACCCAGATTACATCCCCAGCTGCCACACCAGATCAAATTTGGCAACGTGTGGAAGCTGCTTGGTCTGCTGTACCCCAAGAACACATCGAAAGTCTCTTTGAATCAATGCCGAGGCGTGTGGCAGCGGTGATCTCCACCAATGGCGGCTAATCTGGCTACTGATTTTGGCAGGAACCACACTTCACAGAAGTCTATAAATTTAATCATTTGATACTTGGTCAACATGTTACCTACAAAATAAATTTTGTTGTGATATCTCTTGTCTTTCTTGGTGTTGCAATTTGGGTGGCCAGCAGTGTATATGGAAAAAAATTATATATATATATATATATATATATATTAATCTGCAAAAAACAGTTGTGACCAAGGAGCTTCTTTGTTACCTGTATTAGTTTATTGATGGGAAAAAATATCTTCAGAGAAAGAAATTGGGGGGCTTAAAATAAAAAATAGCTCATTTATCAGAATAAAAAAGTTTGCTTCAGTTTAATCATAGGACAAGGCTGGGACTGGACATATCACTTACAGAGACCCGCCGCGAAGCAGCTCATCTACTCATCAAAAAGGGGGAAATCAGAATTGAAATCTCTCAAATGAAATTATTTTAAAGTCTGGCCAGTCACAGTTATAGACTCTTACTGTGAAATCCCTATGGCAAACAGAACTCCTGCCAATTTCTCGTGTGTGAAACAGGAAATGAACAAGTACCATCATGCCTAGCCAGACCGGCGGAAGTTCTTGGTGATTCCGAGGAGACAGTTACACAGAATTATGCGAGAAGGGGATGACGTACTGTCTTACCCAATGAACACTGTAAAGATAACGTGTAATGTTTTGAATGTTTGAAAAACCGCGTTTAATCTTGAAATATTTCCTCCATCCACTGTAAATAAAAATCTTTAATTGTTAATGATGTCCCTCTCATCCTGCTTATCGTGTTTGTATAAAGATATATATTTGTTTAATATTACAGACTTAACGTAATTTGTATAGTGCTATGTTAATCCTATAGCTTTTACTTTTTAATTTGCCTTTCTTTCTCTGAGGCTACTTGCACACACATCGATTTTCTGTCGTACTACAAAATTTTGTACCGATATTTTATCGTGAGTTGCTTGTACACAACAGTGTCGTGGTTTATTTTATTCAAGGAAAAAAAACAAAAGGGCTTTTTCATTCACTCGTCCAAGTTTCTATCTTCGCGTTGAAGATAGGGTAACAATTTCAACGGATTTGAAATCTGCGGAAAATTTTACACCGGGTCGATACTTAAATGTGATTTTCTTTAAATAAATAATTTTTCAATTGTAACTTTCATCTTTTCGCAATACGAATTTGGCCGCATTTGATGAAGTTGAAAGGAGTTTATACTTAGTTGCTAATTTATTATGAACATCCATTAAAAATATGTTTATTTTATTCGATGTCATTCGCTGAGCACAACTACTGTCGTTGGATAAAAGCTCGTCCATCTCGATTAGTATAGAAAATGAATTCCAAACGTCTGGCTATATGGTTGGCGTACCGTCGTCTCATGCGTCGGAAACGAACTTACTAGCTTCATCTAATTAACCAGAAAAGGGAACAAGCAGGAACATTCTATACACTTGTACTACAATAACTTCGAGATGACGAGAACAAGTTCTTCAACTATTTTGTATGTCAATATCATAATTGGATGAAATACATGAACGACTTAAAAGTGGAATCTAACATACCATTACGAAAATGAGAAATTGTATTCCATCAGAAGAAAGGCTTATTGTTACGTTAAGATGAGTAAAAGCAAAAAATTATCATTTCAATTGTTCTACATACTTTCTAGATTGTTTACATTAGCTTAACTTTATTGTTATAGTTATACTCTAGTTTGTTGTAAATATGGCGTATGCCGTATATAGATAAATGAAAAACAAAAAAAAAGAATATGTTTCACTCCAAAGCCAGCAAGAAGGTTTCATCTCCACGATGCAAAATTTGTACACAATCGCGAAATTATACTTTTAATCGAATGTATTTATGAACCAATTTTTAAAACAATTATACTATAAGAAAGAGTGTATTCTAAGCTTTCATGTGGTATTTTAAAATTTTAGAACTAATGGTATTTAGCTACATATATGACAGTTTTAGTTTTGTATCGGAAATTACGATCTAAAAATTATGAAATTTGTATGACCAACTTTTAATCGCATAGAATTTATTTATTAACCAATTTGAAAAATAATTGAACCATAAGAAAGAGTACATTCTAAGATTTCCTGTGATGTTTGCAAATTTGAAAACTGATAGTTATGAGCTATAGATATTAAATTTTTTTTCAAAAAAGTATCGAAAATTTCTCGAATTTCTAAAAAAACATTACCAGAAACTAAATTGAAATTTCTAAAAAAACTCAGCGAGGTTCAAAAATTCAAGTTTAGAGAGGTACTTGAAATAAAACTCACGGCTGAAGACTGAAAATTTGTACGTGTTTTGCTCACTTTCGTTAGAAATTTTGCTTTTTTCGACTTGACACTTAATTTACCGTGAACTAATATCCGCATCGGAAAAAAAAATCTTCTCCATCTTGTTCCCTGTAAAATTTTGAACAAATCATGTTAATTTCGTAATTTTCTGATCCGTACTTTCTCTGGGAACCGCATTAGAATTGAGCGAAAAAAGCGAGTTTTCAATTCTGTGCGGTGGTGGCGGCAGTAACTTTTTTTAATCACTACAATCAGTGGAATACGAATTATTAAAAGTATCTTTCTTACTGATGTCATTAAAAATTTTTATCAATAATATCAGAGATGTTGAAAAAGAGGCAACTGATTTATCAGTGCTGTCATTTAATGTGGAAGATGGACAAACTCGCAGACAAGAAAGAAGAAAAAATCTTTGTAACGATCTCCCGACAGGTGTTATGAACACAGATAAGAACAATCGTTCTTTTGTTCTGGTTGCTACTGTTCTAGTAGACGAACATCGATGTATGACAGTGCCTGTGTTCTGATACGATCAAGAATACGAAATGTTGGGTTCTGTTCTGAAAAAGAACACGAATATGGAGATTTGTTGTAGACTCTCGGAAGAGAGAGATGTTTTTGCACGGAGTGTATATCTGAATTTTGTATTATATTGTAAAAATAAATGTGCGTGTCCAATTTAGGTATAGAGTGTCCTTCTGTAATTGGCCACTACTACACACATTGTCTATCAAATTAAACTTCGCTCGGTCCCTCTGACATAATTGGTGTCAAGAGTGGGGTTGTATAGTTGTGTGATTGTGTAGAACGAACGGCAAGAGGTGACGCTGCGCCATATAGGAGTTTCGTGAAGAGCAACGGGATTGTTGCTGGACTCGATATACTTGCACCATTTTGGAGTTTTGTAAAGAGCAACGGGATTGTTGTTAGACTTGTTATACTTGCGCCACTTTGGAGTTTCGTGAAGAGCAACCGGATTATTGCTGGACTCTATGTACGGATGACGCTTTAGAATTTGTGCTTCCGTTTCGTGAAGGGCAACTAACTGGATTATTGCTGGACTCGACACACTACGATGCTCCTGAATTCCTGCTTCCGTTTCGTGAAGAGCAACTGGACCGTTGCTGGATTCGTGACTGTGAGGTGTCCTAGGAACTACACAAGCCAGCTTTAGAGAATTCCTGGAGTGAATTCTATCCTCAACGTGAACCTTCGACAGATCCGGACACTGAACCGTTGCAGTCATCACCTGGGTGAGTGACGATTAAATATTTTGGCTTTGCGAATCAATTTATATTTAAAGGTGGAAATCGATGTTAAATGAAGAATATTCAATATATATATAAGGAACTTTTAAGAATTTTATTAGTGTATATTATTTGTACGGTATAAAAGGGCTTTCCTTGCTAAGGGTAGTAAATAGGATTTGATCAATTTGGCTCAAGAATTAGGGGATAATATTCCTCCAAACGCTAAAATTATCGAATTAAAAAAAAAAATCAATTGTGAATGGTCGTGATTTCGAGGAGCATTTTGTGAGCCAACTATTAAACAGCATTATAAGTGAACGTGAGCAAAGGGAACGTGAACAAAAGGAAGAAAGTGAAAAAAAGGGAAGAAAAGGAAAAAAGGGAACATGAATTGAAATTAAAGGAATTAGAAATAGCACAGGGCAGAGAGAACAAACTAATGAATCCCATAAGAATTCAAGGTCTGGGACAAATGAGTCATTTCTTGGATATTTAAATTTGATAAAGGGAGTTTCACCAAATACTCCGGGAAAATCCGAGGGATGACCGTTTTTCTTCCATCAAACAGAAGAAATGTTTAAATTGTATGAGGTGCCTAAGGAATATCAGGGGAAAATAATTTTGTATAACCTAAAGGGGCATGTAAGATGCCTAAGCTCACGGTTAGGAGAACAGGATTTTGACCAGTATGAATAAATTAAGGAAATCGTGTTAAAAGAATTCCGTATAACCGCAATAGAACACAAAAAAGAACTTGGATATTTGTCATCGAAAGAATAATGAAACGTATACGCAATATTTGGTTAGGGTAGAAGAGGCGTTAGATTTGTATTTAGAAGCGAAAAAAAAGTAAACACATATGAAGAGATAAAAAAACCTACTAATTTCCTACAAAATAAAAGAAAGTTTACCCTCAAATATTAAAACCCATATCTATCTGTAGGAAACAGACAAATGGTTGACACCTGTGGAATTGGCTAATGAAGTAGATAACTTTATGAGTGCAGTACCCACAGGAAAATTAGAGGCAGTTGGGAATTTAGGGAAAAGTGAGAAAAACTTTTGGAGACCAACACACAAGTTCAATCCATTCAACCGGGGAAATCAGGAATACAAACGCTTTGAGCAAAACTCAACGAAAGATATAGGTTGTTTTACATGCGGATCAAAATTTCACAAAAAGACTCCGAAAAATAAAAATAGATTGATAAATAATAGGAGTAGAACAATTAATTCGGAGCCGCGTGGAACAAACAAAGTAGCTGTACCCGATTCAGAGGTATATAATTGCGTTGTATTGCTATCCAATATAAACGCGAATAACGTGACTGATGCGAATGTACAACCATATATCGCACCTCTAAAACACATCAAAATTAGTGTGGAAGGTAAAATCTTAAATGCTTTGATGGATAGCGGATTCCAAGTAACAGTATTGATAGAAAACAACCTTCCCAAGAATAAGTCGAAAGCGGGAGGTAAAATCCATCTAAACCCAGCTTTCGGAGAGACAATAGTCGCGGACTTGATACACGTGAATTTGGCGATTCCATATGGAAGTAATACTAATGTAGTGCACAGACCAATACTATATGCGATCACTCACCACATTTTTGAGGGAGCGATCATTAACCTACAAATAGGAATTTTAGAGGGCAAAAATGACCGTAACGAACCATCAGTTGTCGAGCCTTGGAAAGTAGAAATAGCAAGGTGTAGAGAAATAGTCCTAGAGGAAAAAGACACTGAGGCTGGCGACAAAACACTAGAAAGAGAAAAGAGCCACAAACAGCCACTCGCCGACAAATTTCAACATACACCAAATACAAGCGACTCACTGAGGAGTGAATGGGATTTGGCAGCGAGGGGAAAGGGAAACCATCGGGAACATAAGCGCCGACTATGCGATGCCTCCTCAATGGATTTCACCATTCCCTTTCAAATGCATACCGATGCATCAAATTTAGCAGTTTCCGCTTGTTTATCCCAAAAGGATAACGAAGACCATTTTAGACCTATTGGGTTCGCAAGTCAAAAGTTGTCGGACACTGATCGACCATCGACAGTACGACATACGCCCGGAAAGGAGAATTGGAGTGCAGATGCCATATCGAGACTAGAGATGGCGTAACTAACACGGAGTTATGAGTATAAAATTAAACTGTGCTCAAGAACAATTTCGCACACTTAACATGGTCTTGTGTAATTAGATATTAGTTCAATTATTGTGTGTTATTACACAATAATTGTGACATTATTGTGTGTTGTGCAAAAATGTTTTATAGTATGTCTTGCATCTTATGAAATAGGCCTTTCGGGCATATTTCACGCTTAAGGAGGGAGGAATGTTAAGATCTCCCGACAGGTGTTATGAACACAGATAAGAACAGTCGTTCTTGTGTTCTGGTTGCTACTGTTCTAGTAGACGAATATCGATGTATGACATTGCCTGTGTTCTGATACGATCAAGAATACAAAATGTTGGGTGCTGTTCTGAAAAAGAACACGAATAAGGAGATTTGTTGTAGACTCTCAGAAGAGAGAAACGTGTTTTTGCACCGGACGGTGCGGAGTGTATATCTGAATTTTGTATTATATTGTAAAAATAAATTGCGTGTCCAATTTAGGTATTTCGTGTCCCTCTGTTCTTGGCCACTATTCATTGTCTATCAAATTAGACTTCGCTCCGGTCGCTCTGGCAATCTTTTTTAATGAAAACAAAGGAATCGGACATGAATTTATAATAAGAGAAAATTTCATAAATTCATTTTTATGTAATACACTGCCCTTCAAACTAAAAGTTAAGGTAAAGGATGTTTTTTGTCTAATTGAAAATTAATGAACACAGAAACAAGAAATTTGGAGGAAATGTGCACAAAACATTTCTTTATTGAATGCGACATAGAAATTTACATACGGTCAACACAAGCATGATTTTCAACAAAAAAAGCACTATTGGCAGAAAAGTCCATTCTTGGAGGACAGTATATCACAGGTTTATGTGGGATAATGTCGTGTAACCATTAAAAAATGGGTTCTAATTAAGGAATGTGTCCACCCCTAACTGCAATGCATTGGCGGCATCGACTTTCCATGCAGCCAATTGAATTGTCGGACACCGAAATGGGAAGCGAAGACCAAACACCTTGTTTAAGCTCACGTAACGACCTTGGAGGAGTTCTTAAAGCAGCAACGTGTCTGCAAAGGTAGTCCTTAATATGCTCTATTAGATTAAGGTCTGGAGATTGAGCTGACCATTTCATTAGCTCCAAATCGTGACTCTCAAGATAGTCCTCAACAAGTACATCTATGTGAGGTCTAGCATTATCATCCATAAGAATGAAACCATTACCAATAGCAGCAACATATGGGCGGACATATGGATCAAGGATCTCATCCTGATATTTCACACCAGTCAGATTTTCTCCATGGAACACATGCAGGTCAGTTTGACCACCGATAGAGATCTCTGCCCAAACCATGATTCCACTACCTCTATAACTGTGTCTTTCAACAATGTTGGATGGGTTGTACCTGATGATTCGTTCCCTGAAGATTAGCACGCACCCTGAATCGCTGTCTAGTGTCAATCTGGACTCGTCTGTCAAGAGTACAGAAGCCCATTGCTGTCTGGTCCAGGAAACGTGTTCTCTTGCCCAACATAAACGGGCACTTCTATGACGTCGTTCAGTAGGTGGACACACAAATGGTCGTCTTGTATAGAAATCTGCATTGCGAAGGCGTCTTCGCACCGTAATAGCGGATATTCTTGTTCCTGATGCTACAAAATGATCTGCAACGAGCTGAGGTACAGTAGTGCTTCTCCTCATTCGAACAGAAAGAGCTAGAAAACTGTCTCTTGCAGGTGTTGAAACTTGTGGTCGGCCTGGAACATGTCTTCTAGACACAGAATCTTCGGATTGAAACTGATCCCACAGTCGTTGGAGGATGAGGCGTTGGACAGTGCTTCAAAATTGTTAAAGGAAACCAATGATAGTCTCAAGAAGGGGATAAAAAAAATTAAGATTTTAAGGAGGCAGCACTTGTGCTCAGACAATGGTTGAAGAGGCGGCAAAAGTCTCAGATGATGCTGGTCAGCAAAGACAGACTCTTGAGTAGAGAAAGACAAATTTAATTTCAGACTTTTTCAAAAAAAAAATATAGATATATATATATTAAAGAAAAGGAAGAAATTCTTCAAGCTACGTCAAAAATTAACAGATTTAAAAATCATGATTACAAAGTTTTTTATTTATTTTTGTTAATATCGTTTCAAAATAATATGCTTTTTAAATGAAGAAAATAAATATCCTTCCAAAAGAAAAAAAAGATAGGGGTGACTGCGGGGGATCTTTTTCTTTTTTATCTTTATTCTTGAATATATTTGGTATTATTGTTATTTGTCACTTATAATCACTTTTGTGTGCGATTAGTCATTTGTGCTATTAGTTTTTGTTTTTATTTTGTGCTATTAGTTTTTTGTTACTTTTTTACACCTTAAAACCTGTTAAAACCCTGGGGAAAAGGGAACATAGTTTTGGAAAAGTCATCTTGGGAAGATAATTGTAGAACTTTTTTGTGAAGTTGGAGACAGCATAAAAAAGAAAGAAAATATTGACTAAATTCTTTATTGTATTTTATTTTTAATATTTAATAACATTTATATAACTTTATCCTGCCATGATACTTTGATACTTTACCTTTATTCACAAAGTAATCGGTATATCTTCTGAACCAAAGCTTGTTGATGGAGCCAAATGCGTTTCGCTAAAAAATTAGTTACAACTACAGAAAATTAATTTTTTTATGAAGAAAATTATTTCTTAATTAACGTAGTATTAGAGCAACACAACAGGCTATGGTGTTCACATGGACTTTTCAAAACGCCATGTGAACAGGACTTAGGATCTGGCATATTTATTATTGACTTCAAACATTTTAGAAGGTAACAATGAATAAATCATTGCCCGGAATAATAAAAGAACATCTTAACAATTTGCTTCAAAATTTGAATTCATACTTTCAAAGGGACACTCAGAAATCGATTCGAAAAAATTCTGAATGATTTGTAGATCCATTTTCAGTGACGTTAAAACCAGCAGCCCTCACTGCGGCAGAACATGAGGTCCTAATAAATATGGGTTATCTTAAATATGATTTTGGATGGCCGCTGTCAGGCATATTTTTAAAGCAAACCCCTTCCCGAATTTTGGAGTTCAGTTAGGGAAGGATCTTTCGATATTAAGTTCAAAAGCTGAATTTCTCTTACTACCTTTTGGTACTACGTACCTCTGTGAAAGGGCTACCAAAACTAAATATCGAGTTCGTTTGGACGGAGAAGACGATATGCATGCTTCAACTGACTTCTGTGACACCGGAACTTTGACAAACTTCTGCAAGAAGCAGGCATATCGTTCACATTCACTTCAGGTGAACATGCAACAGTTTTCAAATATCTTAACTAGTGTTGTAGATTTTTAAAATATTGTCTCCAGTTCTCTTTCACAACTGTTTCCTTTATTAATATATTGCATTATTATTTATACTTCCGTATACGTAGATAGAACTAAACATTTCTTGGGGCACCACGAGAAACCTTTGTGTCAAAAAGGGCTTCGTGGCAGAAAAATATTGGGAATCGCTGTTTTTCTATAAGATGGTACGTCATTTATCCTCATAGGCTGATTCCCCCTGGAGTTATGGGGCTTTGAGATATCAACAGTTTTCGTGACGCGCAAGTTTCTGCAGGTGACCCCACACACACATGCTTGCGCCTTGATCCCCAGTCCGATTTTAAAGACGTATTCACATCAAGAATATTATATTTCATACGTGTTTTTATGATATCGAGTATAAAATGGTAGCAGACGATAGTTATTATCCTTTATGAATTGTTAAAAAAGCTCTAAATATTATCGTTTGCTTTATCAACAATTTTTGAGTTTATATTGTTCTTTAAACTTGTCTACTTTTACTAGTCATATTAAAAAAAAAAAAAAAACAGGCGTATTGTAATTTTCATGCAGCTTTCCTGGATTTATTTTTTAAATTTATTATATTATCTTTTAATAAACATTTATATTACTTCAACTCTGTAATATGGAAACTGTAACTTGTTTGAACAATATCGTCTGACAGATTTGTATTTACCTTCCTTCTACATTTTGGTACTTGTTTTCTGCTAATTTCTAACAATTTAGCAATGTTAAAAAAAGCAACTATGTCAAAAAAAGTAAATCGTACAAGAGAGCAATTCCAGTACGATTTAGTTGACAAAGGACTAAGAAATTTTGAACAAGATCAAAGCTTTTCGAGTTATCCCAAACACAGTATTTTGAATGACAATATGGATAGCTCATCAACGGGCGAAGATAAATTTGGAAATGAACTGTCAAAACTTTGTGGAAGTTTTTGTAGCGAAGCCAGAAAAATTATGAAGTCGAAGCGAAAATGTCTGGGTAATTTTGCAAAGGTATGTTTTTAATGATATTTATCATTGCATTGGGGTTTAAAGATGATGTAAATATTTAGTGTTTTCACAAAGTCATGAATGCATAATTATCATTTAAAATGAGTGAATTCAGAAGATTACCCAATTAAAATTCTACGCGTTATGCGATAAGTCCAAGTAAAGAAACGGAAAATCATTATGACAAAATATTTTCACTTGAAATTATCAAAACGGTGATAAATATTATTCAGAAATTATTATTCGAAAACGTTTTTCTGTGTGAATTCGAAAATTACTGTGGGTAGTTATTATTATTTTTTATTTAAAAAGTACAGAACTTGGATTATTTTCTATAGAGAAAGTCAAAATGAAAATCGACAATTGTCTGATTTCTTATGGTTTCCATGGATTACTCTTGCAATTGTTATATTTACACCTTTTTTCGGAGTAATTACGAATCTGGTTCAAAGTAAAAAAAAGTTTTCATACTTTAGAAACTTTTCCTTTTATTTTACACGCAACATAAATTGTTTATTTTTAATTTTCAAGTTTATTAAAGGATATTTTTTACTAATCCATTTGTCACAACCAGCGCTTTTCTATTCATGGCGCTATTTTTTGAACATTCATTGCGCTGAGTACTTTCGGTTTCTCCTATCAGTGAATAGAGTATCAAAAGCATTTTCCGATATTGTTTTTTCGGTGATACGTTTTCCTGTACGGGTAATCTGAAATTGACATACGTTTGCTTGCTTTTCGATAACAATATCAGCACTTCGCCAATCAAAATTTCAAAAAATAAATTCCGAATTGATAAGGGTAGCTGATTGGTCAACACCAATTGGAATAAACGCCAATCTTTGCCAAAACGTCGATAAACTTCATTTTAAGGTAATCCGGGTGTGTATCATTCGAGAACATAATTATGCAGAAATAAAATCTTCGTAGACTACCTGATTTGCTTGTTGCACTGAAAATCCCTCTCATATTAAAACTGAATTTGTATATGAAACCTGCTGGTCACCGAAGCTACATAAAAAATAAAGGATTTTGCGGAGTAGTTTAATTTTAGTTACAAATATGGAGTGCTGGGAAACAGGTCGGTAGATAAATTTACGTCGCACTGGAGCATCACGACGGGCAATTCGTAAGTGTCTGGGATCAATCCATTTAAGGGATCCGAGGATACCTCGTATGAATAGCAAACAGAACAGTTAAAAAGAAAAACTAACTGAATACAAACAAATATTAATCATTCTAACAATTTGCTAACTGCCCTTTGTGAATTTTATCTTAAACTTAAAGATATAATTCCTTCAATTGAATTTCCAAGATCTAAAGGATCTCTAGTAGTGGTGCGCTAACTCCTAGGAAAATGGTGGTTGTGTAACAGTATTCCTCTTAAATTGAAAATATAAGTTTAAAAAGGAAAATAAGTCTTTAAAACAATTTTCAAAATGTAACAACAACAGAGTACACTTCTCCATCTCTCACTAAGAAATGTAAAGTATTTGAGAACGCCATTACTTTCTTTATAATCTCTCTTAATTTATATAGTGTCAACCATCCAATCCTTGACCATCTACCAGTAATTGACCTTTCCCTCGCATTTCTCATTAAAACAATCAATTTATTTTTCAATAAATAAAATTTATATTCGTATAAAAATAGCTATTGAAATTAATGGTAACAAATCTGAAGTTTACTAATTTGTTATTTTTGTTGAATCAAGTAGCTACATCCGATTCAGAGGTAGAAAATAGCGGTGTATGTGTAGCCAAAATAAATTATAATTACGGGACTGATGCGAATCTACAACCATATATCGCACCTCTAAAACATATCAAAATTAGTGTACTCAACAGAGGGAAAAGAGACTGGGGGTGGCGACAAAACGGTAGAAAGAGAAAAGGGCCAGATAGTACGGCTGATAGGTGCAAAAAATTGTTAGAATTGTGTATGCTTCTATCATTGAAGGCACAATTATTTCACATATCACGAGTTAAAAAGACCAATGACATAAAAGGATGTTCGTTCGGTGTTAAGCTTGAGGGGTTTCTATAGATCCTATGTTAAAAATTATGCCCTAATTTCGGCACCATTGACTGAGCTAACAAAAGAATTCGTTCCAAATAAAGTAACTTGGGATGAAAGAGCCGATGAGTCTTTTCGGGAACTTAAACGACGACTATCGATGCCTACTCACTCGTTACTCTGGATTTCACCATTCCTTTTCAAATGCATACCGATGCATCAAATTTAGCAGTTTCGGCTTGGTTATCCCAAAAGGACAACGAAGGCCATTTAAACCAATTGGGTTCGCAAGTCAAAAGTTATCGGACATTCAGCGGAAAACCTTAATGCACCTTAAATCTGTTATGGCCGAAAGTCCTCACGTTGGGTTGGTGTGGAAGTTTGGAGAGTGGGGTGCCAGCTCAGGTGTTGCCTCGTCATCTGACCGTAGTTCAAAATTACGTGGTGTTGTCCTCGGATCTTTTCCTTAGGGGATTGATCCTGGAACGTCGTCAATAGCCCGATGAGTTACTCTAGTACGATGTTAATTAAAAATTAACAATCATCACTAGACTTTAAAATTTTTTTAAAGCGTTAGAAAAGTGTTCAACAGGGACATTTTAATTTTATTCTCTTTGTTTTTGTTTTATATTATGCAGGATTACGTAAAGAAATCCAAGCAGCGTGTATTAGAAACTGAGACAATGCAATTGGAGAAAAGAGAAAAGCTTGTTGAAGAATTCAAATCTCAATTTTACTCCGTTATTCAATTGGCTGTTTCCGAATTGGATAAGATAAAAGATGTGGAAGATAAAGTGAAGGTAAAAATACTTGCTTGTTCACCGCAATCGTTATGTTTCATTTATAAACGTGATTGCTTTAACTTTGGGTTCTAAGTTCATTGAAATTATTATGTAAAATAAAGCCGAAAAAGTGATATTTGTGTTTTAATACGTAGCACCTTTTGATGGAAGTTTTTCTGCCAAAAAACTGAAAACTAGTTCTATTACTTTCAGAGATCAAATTTTTTCAGACCTGTTTGTCTATATATATATATATATATATATATATATATATATATATTATTAGATACCATCTTTTTTTGTTATATAGAGATTTATGAGGCATTCAGAACTAGAGTGGATCAGGTCCACTTTCTGGTCAAACTGATATTCACACACCCGAACTCCTTTAAGTTGAATCTTTTTAGTGCATCTTCATTCAAGTTCCTAGTTTCTTGGGTTCCCGAGAGATGGCAGAAGAAATGCCTGTCCAATAGGAAAAGTACAAACGAGAAGAAACTAGAACTCGATGTATCTCAAAATGTTAAGAAATGAACTGGTTCCACTCTAGTTCTGAAAAGTCTCACATGATAACACTAGTCATTGCATGACCAGCACGGCATTTCCCGTGACAGTTCTTTTCGTGGGGTCAGGTGTGACCACTGCTCGCTAACACCCGGTGATTGCTACGAATTTCCACTTGGTTTGCTTCGCAAACCAAATGGGAATTCGTAGCCTATTGGATAACAGCCGGAGTTGCCTGTGGTGTTGGTTGGCTTCGGATACGTCAAAGTATGGTTAGAATACTCATCTGAGTTCGGGGTCTCCGAACTGAGATGAGTAATTCTAACCAGAATTTGACGATCTGGGATGTCATGCAAAGGAGCACAGAAATCCTACCCTTCGGAATAAAACAGAATTATGAACCGCTGTGCAAGAAGTATGGTGTTCAATACTTACCAAATACTTCTGAAAGTTCATGAAGTCCGTCTTGTCGTATTTCAGCAGTCCTACGCTCCCATGGGAGGCCTACCAAGAATTACACTGGTGTACCTCTTTTTTTACACTTCAGTGTATGTGATACGAAAATAAACATTGAATTTCAATACAGTCTCAATATGTAGCATGTAAACTACTACATCTGACCTTGAGGATTGTCTCATTCTGTCAAATAAAAGTGAAATCGTGAATTACGTCTCCACAGCTATTAATTTCTTCCTGTGAGCCCTCAACACCCAATTTTGACCACTTTTCAAATCTTTATATACCAAGTTTCAAGTCCTTCTGTCTTGTGGATAATGGGCATGTAAAGTTCGGAGCTTATAATTTTATATTAGTTTCTCTGGTTTTTATGTCTTCCAAAAAATTCGTCCTAACACGCTGATTTTTATTACGTTATCCTAAAAAACTTAACAAAATCAACGTAAAATTTCTTTTGAAAAAGTAAATTTTATAAGAAACATTAATTGCCGAATTATGTTTGAAAAAATACGAATAAAAATCTTGACATTTTGATAGAAAGCAGAACTTTATAGTTTCTCAAAATATCTGCTTTTTCCTCCAGGAGTTTGGGGTAATAAGAAATTTAATTATTGCTTTTGTCAGCAAGTTGTTTTGTACAAAGAAATGCCATTCTTCTAGCAAGAGGCTACAGTTTTGCTTTATTTGCTGATTCGATTTCTATCGTTTCTCACCATATTTTTCGAAAATATCAATTCTGTAATTAATTTTGAGTACGAAAAATATTTTTGAAGCTACATAAATTGAGATTCAGGTTTCTAACTTAATTAAAATCATCGTGATAGGAAAATTAGAAGATACGAATTAGTACAATAGTTCTTGGTTCAAATTTTATATGCTCATAAATTTAGAAATGTCTGGAACAAATTATATAAAACTTGATATCCCAGGTTAATTTTAAAAAATTAGAATTGAATTTCAAAATTGGGAGTTTCTATTCGAAATAAGAAATATTAGTGCGCGATTTGGTAAAAAGACTGCCCTATTTCCAAATGTTATACACTTGATTCTGTAATTGATGTTATTGCCAATTTACAATATACTATTCAATTTTCTGTTTTTTTAAGATCGATGTGCGAATAAAAAGAGTTGATTCATAAGAGGACTTTCAACCAACTCATAGTGTATCAGAATTAAAAAAATAATACTGTAATGAACAAATTGCAGTGATTGTTTACAACTTGGAACGATACTATTAAGCTTACTCAAATGAAAAGTAACGTTATAAAAGATAGGACAAAATTTCTAATAAGATTTTAAGATAAGTTTAAGAAATAAGTTTTCTTATAAGACAAGGAGACAAAATTCCTTTAATTATGTAGATAATCTTCATTTAAGTTATTAAAATGAAACATATTTGTTAGTTAATAGTCTCTTATCAACGATCCTAACACTAGTTGAGGCGAAGCAATCTAAACAGCGGTATAAAATTTAAAATAGAAGAAACTTTATTTATCTAATTAACTGACTTCTCGACAGCACTTTTGCTGTTCAATCTGTTGTTTCACATCATGTTTTATTCTGTATTGTCACATGTTATTTTTCCAGAATCTGCTGGAATTAAAGGAAACCAAAAAACGAAAGCAAAAAGAAGTATGTTCTAAGCAGTTAGAGGAATTAAAGAAATTGAACGATGAATTTGGAAAAGTATGTGTTATAAATGAGGTTTTGAAAACTGAGTTGAAATTGATTTTAACAAGTATATTTACCTTTTAATTTTGATCAACTGAAGAAATATTTCGTCGCTTTCATTGAACTGTGTACGTGCATGCGGACTTTGCATTCAAGGATCTAAATTTTAGTCTAAGAAACCAACTGTTTAATTGCAGCATCATGAACGCATCTTATATTTAGAGTGGGTAATATTTTATAGATTAAAGTGGGAATAGGTAGTGTTTATTTTGTTTCAAGTATGTTGTAGTTAATGTGATAAATGTTTAGCGCTATTAAAATTATGGTGCACTTGAGTATGTGCTGAGTACCTACTGAATATAAAATGTCTTCATTAAATAGAAGTGAGACAGCGTGTATGTGGAATATAATGCACACACAAACACAAATAAGAAATTAAAACATAAAACCACCATCATATAATTTCATATATACAGATACACTGTTGATCATAACGATCTTTTTACAATTCCAATAACATGGGGAGAAATGACTTATTTTGTAGTGATAGTGTTATGGTATAACACACGAATTAATGCATGGATCCGCATCTAGAACAGAAATTTTCTTTATACCTAGATCAGCCTTTTTTTACAAACTTTTTTGGTATTGAAAAAAAACATTTGACATTCTGAAACGAAAATCGCCCTTCGTCAAGCGCAAAATGAGAAAATAGTAAAATAGTTTTGAATAACATAGTTTTTCTCCCAGTTTCCTAAGGGGCCTTCGTGACTCAGGGGGTATGCCCACTGCGCTAGCAACCTTCGAGTTGTAGGCGGCGCAGGTTCGTTTCATGTCAGGTGTATTCCTCCCTGGGTGTATTTCTCTTTTGTGAGTCATTAAAACTTTCATTCTGTGTGTCTGTCTATTACTTGAAATTGTATGTCTTGTGTCTGGCACAGCCTGGCCAACAATGACCCTCTTTTCTTTTTTTAACATATGACCTATTGGAATTCAATCCATATACATTGCAATGGTCAGAAGAGATGGCCATTTGTGAAGGAGCACCCAATGGGCGGCCATCACTGCTCCTAACATAGACAGCGCAATTTAATATCCATACCCTGACCCCGGATTTTAACCTGGAACCTTCCGATCCAGAGGCCAACACCTAAACCACTAGACCGGTTGGTCGACAGGCCCTTGAGCCCTAAAACCCCCCAAAGCCAATCCAATTTCCCATAAAGGTAAAAAGGAATGACTTCTTACGATTTCTTTGTGTGTTTTCAGACCATTGAAGCATTCAGGCGTTTATTTTACGTATGTGATTTGCGAAAATCCGTTTTTGTCTGATAGAGCTATCTTCAGTATGTATCTTTGATAGCCGCTTGAATTCCAATATCCTTTCGGGAAAAATTCAAGATATATGGGCACTCCTGCGAAATGCAACCTTGAATACAATCGTTTATTAACATCGTAAAATGAGCCCACAAATAATGAATAAGACAGAATCAATAATAAGAAAACTTATTAACTGGTGGTATGCTTATTAAAGTTGGGGACATACTGTGCGCCTGTCGGCAGCTCCCATTTCTCTGTCTGTGTGAAAACTACCTGCTCAGAACGCTATTCAGTAAAGGCCATGGGGCTAGCAAGAATGGGTGCGAATCAGACAAATCACAAATTGATGTACTTTGAAGTAGAACCAGTTTTCTCCAATAATTTCTTTAAGATATAGGTAGCGGACTCGGCACACAACCCAAGGGTCGACCACGTCCACTTACCCCGTCTGCCAATGCTGCGCGGACTGTGGGCTTTCGTGTGGCATGTTCTATGGTCCTGTATCCTTCTATATCCTACTCGAGGCTCTACTTAGCCAAATATATGTAATCCGCTGTGTATTTTCAAAAACTCGTTATGGAAGGGTTTGCTTCCATTCGGAACGGAACGATCTAATTTGCCTTCGTCTAGCAAAAAATAACCAGAGCGTTAAAATCAAATCTATTCTGATTGTGTGAACTTCTCTTATTATACAGTTGACTTTTAATTAAGAATTCCTAGATTATTCGAAAAAGATCAAGATAATTCAATACTGGCCTGCTTTCTTGAAAGGAGTAACCATATCCCTTATAAATTACAATGCACCAGTTTTTCTTAGTTTTTCCACTTAAAACGAAAATTGCATTTTATAAATTTTTGAACCAGATTATAGTGTTATAGTATTTTTTCGTTCCTTGTATCCTGTTGTAAATAAGAAATAGGTTATTGCGCAAGTATACCAACCTTTTTGGTTGTGTGCATTCCGACCAATTGACTTTTGTAATATTCAAAAGTATAATTATTCTTCATTTCTGGGATACATATATACTTAATATGCAAAATTATGTTATACTATCTTCCGTAGCAAATGTTTTTATAACATAATTTTTAAAAATTCTTTATTTTCCTAATCACGGCCAATGTGTTACATTTGATTTTCTTTGTGCACTTTTATTATACAGGGTATCCAGGATTTAGATGAACATCACAAAAAGCAATATACTTCTGTTCTGAAGGATATAAAAAGAGAAATGAATCGTCTACAGAAAAAGATATTGGCAGAAACACAAGAGCGAGAGATGGAAAATGTTCGAAAACATTTAAAAATGTCATTTTAAATAAAATATTTGTTTTGTTGGATATGTATTCAAATTATCTGATGTTTGAAGCCCCAAAATATTTATTGCTGTATCTATAAACATAATTTTGTTATTGCAATAATTTGTGTAATTTGTTTTTTTCCATATTCAATACGTCTAGAAATACTAATACTATTACTATAAATATTTAATAGGAGGGAAGTGCAATGTCAAACCGCTTGTAATGCTATGTACTTGAATAGGAATGTATTTATTTTAAATTTGTTCGAGATTCAATTTTTATATCTGGATAAAAAATAGTATAATTGTAAGTTCATTAAATCTGGCTATGAATTAATACGAGTTTATAAAATTATGATATGCATACAAATGGTATTAGAAATTTTTCAAACGTTGAAGATATGCATATTTTCGATTTATACTTCAAAAGTTAAGAGGAAGTCCTTCAAAAATGTATAAGAATAGTAATACTGAATTTTTTCAAAAGTACTTCTGGTAATACGAATCATTAGAAAAACTAATTAAGTTATATATAGATATATTGTTAAAAGAGGTGCCTGACTATATCAATGAAACTAACTCCAGTCATTGCATAGCATCATTAACAAAAGTGTGAAAACAAATTTATTAAAAACTCTAGTGTTGTACATGTTTTGACCTTTAGTTGTGTATTATTTTTGCCATTTTACAATATTTCACAGTTTACATATATTTTTACGCAGAATATTTTGATTTATATGGAGTATATCTGATTTTGTACTCAGATATTCTTTACTAGTAATTGTATTTTGAATCTCATGTTAATGTCTATTTCTGGGGCTTGACAAGCTTATTTTATTATTTTTCAGAGTATAAAAATTCTTGTACAAATGAAATAAACTCTTTCGTCGTCTTGACTTTTCTTATTAGCTAAGGAGTAAGCTCAATAGTGTTTACATTTGTAGAGTAATTTGACTTGATAAATAAAAATGCTAACATATAAGGTGCCTCATTTTCTTCATATGTGAAACTCGTTAAACGATGCACTGGTTTCAGAAGAACCTGACCCTTTAAAGTTATTTAATTATTTCCTCAGAGTTAAGAACTACAATGTTTAACTAACTAAAGAGAATATTGTATTCGTCAAAGTTGTGAAATCAATTAATATGATTTGTGTGTGCCTAAAAATGTTTAAGTATAAGTAAGCCTGACTTCGGGGGTCATTTTTTTAAATTACTTAAATTTTTACTTCTAACCTAAATTTTAAGATTAAACGCAACATAACACTAGAAACAGTATATAAGATATAAGCATCTAAAAATTTGTTCATTGGTTCGATGCAAAAATAAGGTACAAATTACAGTAAAATATGCCAACACGCAGAATGATATAATTCCGAAAGAAATCATTATATCTCTCTTTGGTAAATTTGACAATGACTATAATGAACTTTTTCAGGGAATAGATTATTATCATGTTTATCACACTTGTATTTCTGAAATTATGTAAACTCGATTACAACCCTTTGAAAAATTCCCTAAACTTTTGCACAAGTCATGAATTAAAAGAGTAAATCCGAAAATAATTAATATTTAGCCCTGGCTATAGTCTATTCTCTGTATATACATGTGTGCAATATGCAGACAGAATTTCAAAGCGTTTTAACTTTTTGAGTTATGCCAAATTGCGTAAAGCAAAAATACGTTAACATCAATTTTGAGGAAAATAGAAAATAACTTTATGTACATGAAAAACTACTATAAAACTCTCGTGATGCATTAAAATGCACCTGGATTAAAAAAATTCATCTTTTTTTCTGTCGGAAACAGTGATGTTTTTCATTATTAGAGCATTCAATATTTTCCCACGCTTTTTTTAGAAGTAGAAGAATGCCTCTTTGAATCACGAATTCTACTACCAGCACATAGCTACAAAAATAATAAAGGGGATAACAAATCTCGACTATAATGAACGTTTAAGTAAGCTAAACATGTATACACTGGAAAGAAGAAGAAGGAGGGGGGATTTGATTCAGCTTTTCAAGTTGGTAAAACAAGGGGACATAGAGGGCTTAAATTTCAATAGGGATAACAGAACAAGGGGCCATGGGTATAAATTGAATAAGACACATTTTAATCGGGATTTAAGAAAAAACTACTACTTTAATTGGGTAATAGACGATTGGAAAGCGATGCCAGAAAATATAGTTAGTTCAAAGGGAGTGTACGCATTTAAGATGCAATTGAATAGTCAGTGGGAATTGAAGAATTCATAAACAAAGGACCAGCCTTGTTGGGCTTGAACCTGTAGCTGGTCGTCAATATTTGTATTTGTAAATGTTTATATTCTTTCAATGTAAAAAAGTCAGGATTAATGATGGCAGGTTAAGACAAGCCATCTGTATTACAGTTTTTGCGGTTTTATTGCAACCTCGGTAGGCGGAAAGTTTGAATTTTTATTTTTAACATTCTAGAAAGTTCTTTCAAAATCCGTTAAACTGCCGTTTTATTAAAAAAAAATTTTAACGTTCCAAAAGGGTTTCTGAAGATTATTACTTTCAGTTTTCAAAAGAAAAATATTTTTGAAATAATTCTTTCCTTTGCGACTTTAGAAGTGAGCCAAAGCCGTAGCCACCACTCTAAACGTAGACTGAAGTTATTCCTTCACTTTGTTTGGATAATTTAACTATTTTGTCTTGAAAAAGACAGGTGTTCCAAATGATTAACTATTGATGACAAGACTTTACAATAAACTAGCTGAATAACCCGGCGTTGCTGTGGTTTCAAATATACAACGAAAATACAACAGCTAAAACAACAAATAAAGTATGACCGCGACATTTCCCTTGTTAACTCAAATACACAAACCCTGTAGAACATGTTTCCTACCGCGACCGCTAAAATAGGACCACGACTTTTTTTAAATTAGGACCACATGCGTTGATCAATTACACAAACCCTGTAGAACATGTTTCTCTGTCCATGTCCACTTACTGCAGGAAAACAAACTTTAGATTTTAAAATTGAAAATTTTTAAATTCGGAGGGGTACTTTTAGGATTACCTGTCTGGAAGGACTCAAGGAAGGAGTAGTAAAACTATGTAAAGGTAGTCCTAAAAGTAACTCATTAAATTAATATTTCAAATATTGATGATAAACTTGTATACAACAGTTTTTTCTCACTTTTCTTTGCACATTGAACAGGTTTTTTTTTTGCATAATGAAAAGGTTTATAAATTTTTTAAGTTTAGGAAACGGATTGTACATTTAAGTACATGAAACGCATTTGAGCCCTGATTATTTTGGCAACCATAAACACCTATTATGTGGTAGCACTAATCACTAGACTTGTAACAATGATATGGAAATTTTATAGTTCGGTTTTTGTAGTCTGACAGTCGTCACGTGGTTTTTAACTTATATGTATACTTTAGCTTGCCGACCAACCGGTATAGTGGTTAAGGTGTTAGCCTCTAGATAGGAAGGTTCCTGGTTCGGGCCCTGCATGGATGTTTGTAAGCGTATGGTGTAGAGGCGGCTGGTGCACCTTAAATTGTCGTGGCCGAAAAGTCCTCACGTTGGGTTGGCGTGGAAGTTTGGAGAGTGGGGTGCCAGCTCAGGTGTTGCTTCGTCATCTGACCGTGGTTCAAATTACGAGGTGTTGTCCTCGGATCTTTCCCTTAAGGGACTGATCCCTGACCGTCGTCAATAGCCCGTTGTGTTGCTCTAGTACGACCTTAACTAAAAAAACTACCAAAAATATACTTTAGCTTTAATAAACCGATTAAGCATAAACGATACACTGCTTCTCTAATCGAGGATTTGATTCTCAGTTTATAGCAGCGGCAGTGACCACGAGTTGGGCTTTGAAAAAGGCATTTATGACAATTGCCAAACATGTTTTTGTTTATTACAGCCTTTTAACATGTGGAACTTAATACCTTTCGAGAAGTGGATTCGACCAAGGTCATCGGCTTCCCTACCAAAATCGCACTTCATATGATGAAACTCCATGAGTGGTGTTCGCTGAGTACGAGGTGTCCACATAAATTACAAAAAGAAATAAAACATGCTCTCACTCCAATCGGCGAACATCCTAATGAAATTGCTATATGTATTTGCTTTCACATTCCACTTTACGTGCGCAGTTCGCATATTATTACCATATACGAAATGCTATCATATCTGTCGCGAGTGCATAGATTTTAGTTAGGGCCAATCTCGCGCTTGTAATGTCAGATTAATGTTTGTTACTTTCTTACTGGAAAATCCCAACTTATACTATATTCCGAGTCCCAAGTCGAACAACTTAACTTTTTAACTTATATGTATACTTTAGCTTGCCGACCAACCGGTATAGTGGTTAAGGTGTTTACCCTCTAGATAGGAAGGTTCCTGGTTCAAATACGGGTAAGGGCATGGATGTTTGTAAGCGGTATGGTGTAGAAGCGGCTGGCGCACCTTAAATCTGTCATGGTGGAAAATCCTCACGTTATGTTGGTGAGGAAGTTTGGAAAGTGGGGTGAAAAAATATCATTTTCTTTAAATAAATACTTTTTAAATTGTAACTTTTATCTTTTTTCCCATACGAAATGGACCTTCGCCGTCGAGAAATCAACAGATTCCACTGCCTGCGCTCAAACAATTGCAGCGAAAGAAATCAAAACAAATAAAAAAATAATTTTGACGTACATTGTTGTTTTTTTATTTTTTTTATTTTTTTTGCAAAATTGGGATCGAAATAGATAGATTAAAAAGTGTTCAATGAATTTGAAACATGCGGAAAAATTTTACACCAGATAGATAGATACCTTGTACGTTTGATTTTCTTTCAAAATAATTTTTCAAAAAATATTTATATTTTCGCAAGAGATTGTGACGTTACGCAGATTGGATCTCTTCGCAATTCGATTTTGGCTGCATTTGACAGTGACGAGCCACCACGTGCAACGTCGTGATGGCTGTTATCCAATAGGCTACGAATTCCCATTTGGTTTGCTTCGCAATCCAAATGGGAATTCGTAGCAATCGCCAGGGGTTAGTGAACAGTAATCACACCTGACCCCACGAAAAAAAATGTCACGGGCAACGCCGTGCTGGCCACGTAGTGGCTAGTTATAAATAAGATAATATTGTAATTTTGAAAAAGGGACTTCTCACACACATTATATTACAGAATACTTTCCGGGCCCCAGTATGGTAAAGGTGACATATCTGTGTTGGGAGATGTGAGCCCTGCTTACAATACAGTATCTATACTATTATAAAATGAAGTTTTTGTATGTGTGTGTCGTTGCGTAAGTTGTGCCCTGACGAATTTATAGCATTCACACTAATGAAATTTGGCACACATGTAGTACGAATTTTTTTGCGATTTTATAGACCAGCCCGATTTTTAAAATTTAATCTTGAAAATTTTAAAATTAATTTAGTGCTATGTTCTATTATTATTATCTTTCTTCCGAATGGCAACAGTCGTGAATCGGTATTGAATGAATCCGTATTTACTGCGCGTGTGTATCCGTTGCTGTGTAGCCGCCCGATTACTGCATATCCTTTCAAAAATGTATTGCCTTTTTAAAAGCATGTTAACTTTTAGTTAGCATTGACTTTTAATCTTTTATATAAGTATCTTTTTATTGTGCTTACTTCATTTTTTAAACTGGATAACGGTTGTGCAATACGTTTGTTATTGTTTCTTTTTTAGACTACGATAGTTCGGATTTTGATTTTTAAAGCATATTAACTTTTAGTTTGGATATTTTTTTCAAAGTTTAGCGATATTTTATTTTGATCTTTTGTGCAATTTCTGGTTTGTTTCATTTATGCAATCTTTTGTTTGTTTCTGTATAGTACTTTGGTTTTCGTATAGTTTATTTTTATCATTTTTGTTGTTGTACATACGACTAAATCAGATGACTCAAGAGTGGAACAGTATGCACATTTGACGCATCTGATTCAGATGCGTTGATGAACGATGGAAATGTTGCCGTACGAAAACTGAAGTACACAGAAATCGCTAAACTTCCAAAAAGATATAAAAACCAAAAGTAACAGGTGATGCTTTTGTAAATTTATATATTGCATAACTTATCAAAATTAAATATTGCTATTATTTCCAAAAGACACTCAAACACAGAAACAAACAAAAAAATTCATTAAATAATAACAAAATTATGACATTTCGCTATAACGGCCTCTTTTCACGTACGCCCCACAATGTTTTGTTATACGACTAAAACAAATGCTGTTTTTATGCTGTTTAGTATCAGCTTCTCCCTTTAGATTACACTGCTATATTTTACCTCACGAAAATATCAGTCATGTTTGCATAACATTGTCGTCATTTTACTGCGTTGTCGCTTTAGTGTAGTTAGACCAACACCGACTTTATACAAAGCCCACGTCACAACTCTAAATCCTATCGCGAGGCTACTTTTACGCGCTGCGATACGAACAGAAGTCGGTTCATACTAATAGGTGTACTTAAAATAAGTAACTTTTTTATTTGTTATCGCGTTTTGGCAACATTGTACGATTGTTTACCACGAAGCTTCGCGCCTCAATTGAATTTATAGCATTATCGGATGAAATTTGATTGAAAAAAAAATGAATTTTAGTCAAGCTGCTGCAGTTTATAATAGAAATCAAAGAAAGCGGAGGATCTTTTCAGGGCCAACAATTATAGTTCAACAAGAAGCTTGCACTTCAATTTTCGACAATAAACTCAATGAAAAAGTGTGGGTGGCTCGAGTGCTGGGGAAATGTACACACAAACAACATGTTGGGTATTCAATTTCAAAAGCAACGCTCACATTTCGAGTCAAAATTTGCTCAAAGGATTCATTTGAACTCTGATTCCAGAAGTACAAAATATATCTTTTCTGTAAAACAGCAAATTTAGATTTGAAAAATATTTTTTTGGAATATCATTATTTGTAAACAATCCTTCTGCTATACTAAGTTACAGGCTTACTTGGCACAATAGGAATACGCTGAGAGCAAACGAAACAAATAGTTCCCAGAGCCTTGTCCGATATTTGAATGCAATGAGGCACTGCAACTTATAAATGTGATTAATTTGTTAACCCCACACATATATAATTATTTTTTGTCGTAGTTAGCGTGAAATATTGAATATTTTGCCTTTTACGTGGAGCGTAGTAATTACGTTTAGAATCGCGCGCCAGCCAATAAGAGCCAACCAGCATTTTCCGCGCGCTCTCGATTCTTGTTGGCGACATTGGCAGATATTTAGTATTTACTTATCTTTCGGCTTACGTGCGTTGCATTTGTTGTTAGAATTTGAATCTACATTTGTGTATTTTGTGATTAATTATGGAATTAACTCCGGATTCTAACTAAATTTCAATGAATTTTAAATATATCATGAATTTCTAAAATTGTGAAGAATACAACCTTCCCATAAGGGTTTTTAAGGAGGTTCATATCCTATTTATGGAATATGTGATGATTTATTTAGAGGACACTCAAGGTTATTCTATTTATTTTACAAAGTTATTATATTTTTTATTCTATTAAAAGTTTGTAGTAATGTTAAACAATAATCATTAAAAAAATATTTACGTACATTACTTACAAAAATTGTTAAAAATATAGTTCTAAAAATTAAAAGTTAAAAAAAACTATATGTTCTCTTCAATTTTATAAACTATTATATTTTTTAATGAGTAATATTTTTAAAATTCTTAAAATTTAAGATTGTTGTAATCTTGTGTACCCTCTAAATAAACAATCACATTAGCCATAAGAAGTGTATTGATTAATATTGAATGAAAATAACTCAATATTGTGAAATGTCGAAAACCGATATTTAGTATTATTGCCAGGAGGTCGTTTTTACGCTGGGCAATATTGACCGACATATAGCACCCCGGCAAAAAAAGTGATAGCTCAAAATTGCAGCATTTTTGAAAAATCACAACTTTAAGGATACTATAAAACTTATATTAAAATACAAAGTTTTAACTAATTGAAATACAATCTCTTTTTAAATTTCAGGCAAGTATTTATTGCGGTAAATTCTATTATATTCTTTAAACAGTAATATAACACGCTGGGGCACACCTCATACATATTTTTTATGACAACCCTAAAAATTTCATTTGCTTCCTGGGATACTTCTTTTTGAAAATTTTTAGGAAGCAATAACTTAAACAAATACCATTGCAAATTCAAAAAATATCTTTCGATATTATCTATTACTAACTGTATAAACATGTCTTAAAACTACTATAATTGTGCTTTCTTTATATCAACTGACAGGCAAGCTGTCAAAACATTTACATGCTAAATTTAAGGCCAAATTAGATTAATGCGCCAAGTTGGTAGCTTGTAAGTTTGACGTCTCCTCGAAACCTCTCCCTGTAACCCAACAGTAGACGGATCACTCACTTAATATTTGAGACCACGAGGGATTCAACGTGCACCAGTCCCGTCCCCTTTGTACACGACGGTCTTTGGTAGGATTCGTAATCCCAACTCTCCTGTTCTAGATCGGAAGGTTCCTGGTTCGAATCCTGGTCCGGGTATGGATGTTTGTAAGCGTATGGTGTAAAGGCGGCTGGTGCACCTTAAATCTGTCGTAGCCGAAAGTCCTCACGTTGGGTTGGCGTGGAAGTTTGGAGAGTGGGGTGCCAGTTCAGGTGTTGCTTCGCCATCTGACCGTGGTTCAAAATTACGAGGTGTTGTCCTCGGATCTTTCCCTTAAGGGACTGATCCCGGACCGTCATCAATAGCCCGTTGTGTTGCTCTAGTACGACGTTAACTAAAAATTACCAAATTACCCAACTCTCCTGTTGTTAATCCGATGCTCTTCCAACCAGACTACCGCGGCCCGAATTAACGTTCGGAACTTTGGTGTCACTGTCGATTAACTGGTACAGTGGTCACATAGCGGTCGTCTGTCACCCAATAGATTCTATGCCCAAATCCCGCTTTGTAAGAGCATGGATTTTGATTGTCCTTGGAATGGGGGTAACGGAGGTATCAACTAAGGAGTACCAGGCAGATCGACTAATAATCTCTCCACATCATAATAAATAGAGTTTAAAAAATTGAAAATACACTCTATAACAAAAAAATCGACGCACCAAGAAGGAATCATCCGATGGCTTTGAAATTTCGTATGCAAAAATGTTTTGACCAAATATGCAAATGATTAAAATTTGGTGTCCAATGAATGAATAGTGCGATCTCCAGCGCATCGGAACTGCGCATCCAGCAGATATATGTAAGGAGTTGTTCTTGAACTGTTGTTAAAAATTTCTGCTACATTGCGATTTAGGATACCTTTCAACGACTGAAATAATGCCTCGCCGCAGGATTCGAGTTCATTACGAGCAACTTTCAGAGTTTGAAAGAGGTCGTATCATTGAATTGAAAGAGGCAGGTTGGGCAAATCGGAGAATCGCTCGTCATGTGAGTCGAAGCGACGCGGCGATTAGAAGATGCTGGCAAGAGTGGGTGGACAGTGGCGTATTTCAGCGTCATGATGGTAGCGGTAGACGAAGGGCCACAACAGATCGCTAGGACAGAGTTATTGTCAGATCAGCTGTCACAGCCCCTGATTCATCGCTCTCAACCATCAGTCGTGCGACCCACACACGAGTGTCCACCATGACCATTCACAGACGGCTGAGAGAGCGAAATCTACGCCGACCGTTACGCCACCTGCCACTCACGCCTGCACACTGTCGAGTCAGATTACAGTGGTGCTTGGATCGATCAGGCTGGAATAATGCTGAATGAGGACGTATAGTCTTTAGCGACGAATCCCGCTTCCAACTGTGTCCTGACGATCATCGAAGACGTGTCTGGAGACGCCCAGGGCAGCGTGCCGATCCTGCTTACACTATTGCACGCCACACGGTCCCTCAACAAGGAGTTATGGTCTGGGGTGCCATTTCCCATGATAGCCGGACCCCTTTGGACGTCATTAGAGGTACACTTACTGCACAGCGGTACGTTGACGACATTCTGAGACCTGTTTTGCTGCCGTTCCTTTCGCAGTACCCTGGGCTTATTTTTCAGCAATACAATGCCAGACCACATACGGCATGTGTTGCTATGAACTGTCTTCAAGCTTGTCATACACTTCCTTGGCCAACCAGATCTCTCTCCCGTCGAGCGTGTCTTGGATATGATGGTAAGGCGACTGCATCCGGTAGGGAATGTTGATGACGTAGTCCAACAATTGGAGCAAATTTGGCACGAAATACCGCAGGAGACCATCCGGGAGCTATATCGGTCTATGCCACACCGTGTGGCAGTTTGCATCCAGGCTAGAGGCGGGTCAACCCCTTATTGAGCTCGTTACTGTAACTATGAAATAAATCATTCAATTATTCTGAAATTTTAATCATTTTCTATTCTGTACATAATTTTTCTATCCACCAATTTTTGTCTCCATCGGACAACTCCTTCTTGGTGCGTCGATTTTTTTTGTTATAGAGTGTAGCTACAAGAGGGAGAATGTAAGTGGCAATACAACTTTGTAAAAGGAATATGATTGAGATAGAATTTAGAGATTGATACAATTATGTGTCCGGTTGTCCCTGATATGAGAAACGGCGGTTTTCCCACTGGGCGCCCCTTCACGAATAGTCGTCATTTTGGCTTCTTGTAGTGCCGAAATGTCAGTGGTCGGGCAGTAGAAACTTACAAAATGGTTTCAGCAGTCAATAAGTTTAAAAAAGTGTATGAAACAGAGTATTGTTTTTTCGATGAAACAAAACGTCCATCATCATTGATCAATATAAAGAAATGAGGAAATCTCGAGTGTTTTTTTTTTTCCTCGCTGTTTTTTTGGTTCTGGTTGTGTAATAAGGTATTTTTTGGTGCTTTTATATTATTGACTGCGAGTTTTTTTTTTTTTATATTTTACTCCACTTCAATCTCAGCCTTAAAAACAAAATCTTTGTTAATACGTGACGAAATCAAATGATCTGTCAGACGGTAAGCTATTGATGAAATCCGAGACTTAGTGATTTCTTATGAAACATATTTCATCATGCATGTGTTTACAAACTGCAAAGATCGCAAAATGGCTGATAATGTTCGCTGATACTGGAAGCAACTGATTCAATTGAAGAGGGTGCTTATGCTTCAACAATACTTTTTTTTACATTTTGACCACCCCATGGAGCCTATCGCGGATGGATTGGCTGCTGAAAATTGGGGGGGGGGGGGGAAAGCGTGGGATAACAACTTTATATGCTAAAAGTAAAACTTATATACACTTCCTGGAAGTGATAATAATTCTTCAGCAATAAGTGGAAAAAATGATCAAGCCAATTTTTGTTTTCTTTTTGAAGAATATATAAATGACTACTGCTGTCCACAACATCAGACTTGATTATTGTAATAAGTTTCGTGAATACTTTTGTAGAATTTAAATACACCTTCAAAATGGATCTGGAGCTCGGCTACGCGGATACTAAAGACTACACGGATTAAGACACTGAACTTAAACATATGACTATAGTATCAACATGATCTATAGTAAGTGTCAGAAATAACATAATTTGATTAACCATACAACTTAACTCTACCTGAGTCAATAGATCATACGGCTCTTTTCAGACTAGCCACTGCGTGGCTAGACCGGCGTTGCCCGTGCCAGTTGCTTTTGTGGGGTTACTGATTTGCTTTGCAAACCAAATGGGAATTCGTAGCCTGTTGGATAACAGCCATAACAGTGTTGCCCGTGGAGTTGTTTTTGCTTCGCAAACCAAATGGGAATTCGTAGCCTATTGGATAACAGCCATCACGGATTCCCATTTGGTTTGCGAATTTGTAGCCTATTGGATAGCAGCCATAAAGGAGTTGCCCGTGATAGTTCTTTTCGTGGGGGTCTCATATTGCCCGTAGTGTTGGTTTGCTTCAAACCAAAAGATATAAATATTTAATGGATTAATTATTTATTAAAATAAAAACAAACGTATAAGATATCTATGTGGTGTAAAATTTTCCACAGAGTTCAAATCCGTTAAAATTTCTGTTCTATCTTTAACGATCGCTGAGATAGAAAAAAACACTGAAGAACGCCAGTGATTTTATTACTTTCTTTTGTGGTCACTCGAATCCATTTCTCAGGAAATCAAACTGAATGAGTCTCGAATGAAAAGAAGGTTTTTCGAATCTGTTCGAATCCATTCAAGACCGAAGGTGAAAACACTTGGCAGGGTTCCAAAGGCTGACGTCAACAGTGACGTGAGGGAGAAAAGTCTTAATAATTTGATACTTCTTCATTTCCCGAAAAGAGAAAGAACGGTGAAAAAAAACTATTAAATTCATTTAAATATATCGTAGATTGAATTTTAAAATTCGTCGCGACCCAAAAATTGCAAACAATTTGGACTACCTGTGTGCCAAATACTATTACTGTAAGTGCCATAGATTCGTCAGGACTTTGCGGACAAGAAACACTATCAAAAGAATACTTCTTTTAATAATAGTAGAGACTAGCCACTGCCCGTGACAGTTACTTTTGTTGGGTTGTGTGTGACCACTGTTAACACTCGCCAACCTCCAATGTTTGTTACACATTCCCATCAAATGCGAAAATCAATTGTATTAAGTATCGATATAATGTAAAATTTTCCGCAGATTTCAAATCCGTTGAAATTTTTATTCTATTTTTAACGATCGCTCAGATAGAAAAAAAGCACTGATGAACGTAAAAGTTGTGATGTCATTGTCTACGAGGGTAGTCCCAGAAGTTTCCTACCTGACGTATAGATGACGGTTGTTGTTTGACAGAATGACTATGGTAGAAAGTGCCAACCTTATAAAGCTTAAGTTTGAAGACGCTACGTTGTTCAGTATTTGCTTGGCAGTCATCAATAGTGAACGCTCTCAGTGCATTTGCAAACATGGAAAAAAAATTGGCCACCCGTTCTGTGATACAATACTTTCATTTGATAGGCCTCAGTCCAACCATTATCAAAGCGGAGCTAGATTCTACTCTGGGGAAGACTGCTCCTTCGTTTACAACAGTAAAATATTGGGTGTCAGAGTTTAAACGAGGCCGTAAGAGCTGCCGAGACGAACATCGCAGTGGTCGACCCAATGAGGTGACCACGCCAGAAATGGTGAAGAAAATCCACAAAATGGTATTGGATGACCGTCGACTGAAAGTGCCCGAGCTAGCAGGTATGGTAGGAATTTCAAAAAGTGCTGTACATCGAATATTGACGGAAAATTTGGACATAAGAAAGCTGTGGGCAAGATGAGTGCAGCGATAACTCCCAGTGGAACAAAAACAGCGTCGTGAGGATGTTTGAATCGAGTGTTTGGCGAAGTTTCACAGCAATAAAGAAGAGTTTTTGCGTCGATTCATAACCATGGATGAAACATGGTTCCATCACTTCATACCTGAGATGAAGGAACAGACAAAACAAAGGATTGAAAGGGGAGAATCTGCTTCAAAGAAGGCAAAAACAGTTCCATCTGCAGGCAAGGTCATGGCGTCAGTTTTTTGGTATGCGCGTGGGATAATTTTCATTGATTATCTTCAGAAAGGAAAAACAATCAACGGTGAGTATTGTGCGAACTTATTGCAGCGTTTGAGGGATGAAATAAAGAAAAAAAAATCTCCGCATTTAGCGAAAAAGAAAGTTTTGTTTCATTATGACAATGCACCAGTTCACACATCCGTTATCGCGAGAGCCAAAGCCAATGAATTAAAGTTCCAATTGCTTTCTCACGCACCCTATTCGCCAGATTTAGCCCCCTAAGATTATTTTTTCTGTTTAAAAACTTGAAAGATGGTTCGGTGGTAAAAGATTTGCCAACAATAAAGAGGTGGAGTCTGCAGATGATGGCTATTTTGAGGAGCTGGAAAATTATCACTATAAACAGGGTATCGAAGCTATTGAACATCGCTGGGAAAAGTGTATAGAGCTAAAAAGAAACAATCTAGAGAAATAAATATATTTTTTCTAAACTATTTTGTGTTTTCTTTGTTAGGTCGGGTACTTCTGGGACTACCCTCGTGATGCGCTCATATTAGTATTCCAAAAAAAAAAAAAAAGCTACAATCTAAAAAGCAGGATATGAAATCTGCGATTTCTCGACAGCGAAGGTCGAATTCGTAATCGTAAAAAATATAAAAGTTACAATTTAAAAATTATTTGTTTTAAGAAAATCATATTTTTAGGTATCGATCAAATGTAAAATTTTCAGCAGATTTCAAATACGCTGAAACTTTTTACTCAACCTTTAACAATCTAGGAGATAGAAAAATGAACTACATAACTCCAGTTAAAACCTTTTTAGTTTTGAATGTCTGCTGAAATCGTTCCTCGGAAAATCAAACGGAAACAGAAGAAAAAAAATTTGGATCTGTCATCTCTTTATACTGTTGCCATTCTAAAAAAAACAATAATAATTAAATTCCGATAAATTAATTTTAAAATGTTCTAGATTAAATTTTAAAATTAGAGCGCGATAGAAAAATCGCAAAAAATTCGGACTACCTGTGTGCCAAGTCTCATTATTGTAAGTGCCATAGGTTCGTCAGGACAGGGACACACACACAGACAAACACTTCTTTTTATAATAGTAGAGAGGCATAAACTCTCAGAACCTCATCCCACCTCTCCAAAAAAATTCAATCATCAAATATTCGGTTTAATCATCATCAAATATTCGACAAACCCCGAAGATGAAATACTTTTTCATTAGCGAAATTGGCCAGATTTTTACAGACGAGATATCTTGTCAAAACCACTTCGATTAAAATATATTCTACAACAAAAAAAATCGTCGCTCGAAGAAGGAGTTGTGCTGAGCTCGATCAACTTGGAACGGCTTTGACTGAGGTCTTAGTCACGAGTCCCGTTTCCAACTGTGTCCTGGCGACAATCGCAGACGTTTCTGGAGACGTCCAGGGCAGCGTAAGGATCCTGCTCTTACACATGCCCACAACAGGGCGTTATGGTCTGGGGTGCTATCTCCTCGATAGCCTGATCCCTTTGGTAGTCATTTCTGGTACACTAACAGAACAGCGATACGTAGACGACATTCTACGACTGGTTGTGTTACCGTTCCTTTTGCGACACACCAGACTTATTTTTCAACAAGATAGTGCCCGGCCGCACACGGCACATATTGCTATGATTTGTCTTCAGGCTTTCCTAACACTTACTTGGTCAGCTAGATCTCCTGATCTCTCTCCCATAGAGAACATTTAGGACGTTATGGGAAGGCGATTGCAACCTACCCGGAATGTTGAATATTTAGCCTGACAGTTGGAGACAATTTGTCAAGAAATTCCGCAGGACACCATCCGAGAACTTTTTCAGCCTATGTCACGCCGGGTGACAGCTTGCATCCAAGCCATACGCCAATTGACCTCCTGCCTTTGTGGTGGTCAAACTCTGAAATAACTCATTAAATTGTTCTGAAATGTTAGTCGTTTCTTCTTCTATGTATGTTCTTCACATCCACCCATTTTTATCGCAATCGGACAACTCCTTCTTGGTGCGTCGATTTTTTTGTTATCGAGTGTAGTTTCGCGGGGTAGCCCGTTTGGAAGTGTAGTGAATTAGCAACCCGGGTGTCGAAACTGGATCGACCAAAGATCGCCGTGTACGTATAGGCTGGTGCTCGTTAAATCTATCGTGACCTTGGTTTTTTTGTTTTGTTTTGAGTATAATATAGTACTCCTGATTCTTGTTCCATACCCAGTACTTTCAGACAGCATACCACATCAATCAGTCAGCCCTATCCTTTAGAGTCCGTTTTGGTACTTGTGGCATCCGTGGATCAATGTGCCCACTGCGCCAGCAACCTGCGAGTTCTTGGCGGCGCAGGTTTAATTCATGTGACAACCTGTGTGTATTTTCTTACTGTGTCCGCAAAACTTTGCTTGTGTTCTCGTGCATCGCGCAGCCTGGCCAAATACAGCCTTTGCGTCATAACATCCAACCAGCCGCTTTAGTACTACGTTATGGAAAAGAGTGTAATTTTACCACATCATAAATGGGGCGTTATGATCTCGATGGAGTGACTTATACCCCATTTATTTTCTTTTTTTTGCTCTGGTGTCCAAATATATAAAAGAAAGCGAAAATAAACTACTCTATACTAAAACTAATATAGTGTAGCTTACGGTAAGTTATCCATGAATCCAACCTTTCATCAGAGATTGATGTAGAATTTTTTTCGCAAATCTACTTAACTTCAACTAATGTAACCAAGTCGATGAACACTTATTTTTCTTTTTCTTTGCTTATGTCGGAAGCACATCAGACAATCCCTCGGGTGGGACTAAGGTTGAACGTTTAAGCAGAATCAAGTGTTCCGGAAACGCAGATCCATATAGTGAGCAACTGGAGATCTGATCTTGGGCCTTCTAATATTCCCCCAACTTGAGAAACAGATTCAATTTGAAGTAATGTTCTTGTACCGAAGTTAGTTGTCAAGGGTTTAAAATAATCAAATGACTTCACTTGATATCTGAAGTTTTTCCCGACGCGCAGATAGATTTATACTGATTGAGATAAACACTTGAGGCATTTCTGAAACACAGATTGTGTTTTATCTACGAGCATCTGATACCGAAACAAGTCACGTGTTTTCGAAACCAGTAAATAAGAATTCATCACGGCCTGGAAGCTAAATCTCATTACGTCTCGAGAAGGAAGTTGTTAACGTGAGGCATGGCTTGTCTTAATGTTCTGAGGAACGGAATACCTTTGCACCCCCTCCCTCCCGAAAAGCTGAGGGATGAGACTGTTACCCATGCTCCCGTGAGGAACACGCACCTCACAGTCCAGGAGGAACAAGTAAGTGTTTTACTGACGATGTCATATTAGTGTCCAGTGGGTTGATTGCTTAGTCTGGGTTTTATGGTGCAAGGTCCGGTACCGGACACGATACGACAGTTTCAAATGGAATATTGGGCCACGGGTTAGCAACCGAAGGATTGCCAGTTCGAAACTACAATGTGATAGAGGTGGTCCCCCACGTGCTGCAATTACATTAGCAATCCTGCTGGGCACACTTTCAACAAGGTTTCGATCCACAGCTATGGGTATTTGTGTCCATTCCTGCTGCAAGAATGTCGCCAGCTCAGCTGTAACGCGTCCCACAAACGTTCTATGGGGTTTAGGTCGGGACTCTGAGCAGTCCAAGGAAGATGATTTACTTCAATATCTCGATACCACTGCTTGACAGAGGGTTCAACATGACATGGAGCGTTGTCGTCCCAAAAGTAACATTCGTCCATTCCATACAATTGCCAGAGCATAGGAAGAACCTGATTGTCCAAAATGTTCATGTAGGTGTCGGCGTTCAATTGACCAGTAACAACAGGAATTGCAAAGGTCAATTGGCCAGGAACAACAGGAATTGCAAAGGTCTCAGGCCATACCACGAAAAACACCCCCAAACAAGTTGTCGGATTTTATGCAAAACCACTGGCGTCCGGTCTATTATTGTAGGGTAGTGTATATTCAACCAAAGATCGTCGTATATGTGGGACGAGTGCACGCTTAATCTGACATGGCCTCAAATGCCCTCACGTTGGCGTGGTGTGGAAGTTTGGAGAGAGGTGGCAAGGCTCAGGCGTGATCTCGTCATCTGATCGTGGTGTTAAGCATTGCGAGGGGTGTTGTCGCTGGTTCTTTCCCAACGGTATTGACCCCAGATCGTCACCCGTTGTGTAGCTCCAGTGAGACGTTCAAATTCAACCCCCCCCCCCAACACACACACACTTCCTTCAGTGGGATACAAAATATTTCTATCGCCGATTACGCAAATCGCCTCATCGACATCGACGCAGATCGACTTCTGTTTCGTGTTAGTTTCTAAGAACAACCTAAGTTTTCTTTAAAAAAACCTGTTATTTTAAAAATTTTAAATTTGTTTTGTTCTTGCTGCATTAATGCTCGTTGCTAACCCGATCGTACTCTGTTGATTCCGAACATGCACTGGCAGTACAGTGTTATACACTGTTGAACCTGAATTTGCAACTAGTGGCTATAGAATGGTGACCTATTAAAGAAATAGTGTGAACTTGCAAAACTTCAATATACTTCATCAACTCGGGAGCTTTTAAGTTAGCAGGTGCGAGTTTTTCTTGAATTTATGTTTCTGCTGTGCTATTCCTCGCGATTCGCGCAGTACTCTTTGGAATATTATAGCACTCATCTGCATTTAGGTGATCAAATGCCTTCACAATTACATCCAATGCACAGTGTTTAGTCGAAGGTATTATTAATTTGTAGAGCTTTTTTTGGAAGGTAAAATTTTTGCTGACGGGGTACTAAAATTAATACTTGTGGATCCAAGAGAATTGTGTTGGATCTCGGCTGGCCATAAACTTCCATGTACTTTTATTATTTATTTATTATTTATTAACTTATTATTTATTAACTTATTATTCATTTATTATTTATTAACTTATTATTCATTTATTATTTATTAACTTATTATTCATTTATTATCTTATTATTTATTTATTGTTTATTAACTTATTATTGATCATTTATTAACTTATTATTTATTCATTATTTATTAACTTATTATTTATTTATTAACTTATTATTTATTTATTAACTTTAGTTTTGCAACCCTATTCTTGGTGCGAACTTTCTGAAGAACTTTGGATTAACTGTTCACATTTACTGTTATAATTGACAAATTAAGATCAGTCTGCAGTAAAATCGGGTAAACCGTTGGGTATCACAACGTTTTCCGGAAATTCGCTCTAATACAGAATTCTGTACGAATTCATCTGTATTACAATTTTTGTTTTATGGTTTCTCCATTCACTCATGAGTGAATACAGATTAAATTGTGTCCTCATCAGCAGGTTATTCAAATATCTATAGGCATCGAAATCGATGACAGACACTCCGTAATCAACAGACCAGGCGCAGTAGGATTTCATCCTATTCTTCTAAAGTGAAAAAACAAGTTCGTGGGTATCGGATTTCATCAGATATTGGTTGGTAGGATTTAATGGTGCAATAGCCATATTTGGCCAATATACACAAAATACGAAACAACGTAAAGTAATGGCCACACTTAATCATCAGATAATTAAACAGTGCTGTGATGGTTAACCTGAGAATCATGTCATAGAAGGAGTCATATAAAGAGTCCGGAAAGGGAGTGAAGGTGAGACCGATGCACGCATATATTCAGGTTGAGAGAATGCTCTGGCAGTTTGTGAGATATATTCATTGCACGCGTATGCTTCATGTGAAACAGTTGCGTTACTCTTTGAACGACTCTCGTGTGTATTCAGTATGTAAATCTTCCAAATTCATAAAATGGGCTTCATACGTAAATGTACTTTTGAAATAATTACCCTCAACATTTTAAAGCGATTTAGTACACAAATAAAGCACATCCAAATTCTGGATTTTTTTTGTGTGTTATTGGGTATTATTATACACGTTATTTACTAATTTGCAATCTGTATTTTTAAACATTTTATTGATTTTAATGCAATTGGTTATCCTTTAAATACACCAAACGGAAATACAACAGTTCAGAACCCTGGTGATCGCGGCAATCATTAGTAATCTGCGAAATGACTCATTTGTATCGCGAGATAGATTTGATGTGATTCATTATTTATCACAAAGAGAAGGGAAATTTATGAAATCTGTCTGAAGCTTTTTTGACTTCTCAGTTCATTAAAGACTTATAAAGACCTATGAACGATTAACCCTTCTTTGCATGATTTTTTTCTTTATTGGTGAAATAAATCAAGGTGATATAATTCATGTTCAAAATTTTAAAGGAAAAATGGTTAAAAAAATCTTAGTATATATTTATAGTATAAATTTAGCAAAAAACAATAGGATGGTATCATGTGGTATTTTTTAAATTAAACGCAAACTTTTTCAGAAATTGCTCTAAAAATAACAGAAACACATGTTACAAACCTTTCTTCCACTCATTTTCACTTTTTTAGCAATAGAAACTCAAATATAATAAAACAAAATTAAAAACGAAGTCATACGTTTATTGCAACTACAACAAACAGCGGAATGACAACTTCAAGCTCGTTTTACTGATAGTGACACTTGCTTATTTTTGACAGCTATGTTTTTTTTATGCAATGAACATTAAAAAGGTATCCAGACACGATCAACTTAAAGTGAACTTGTTCTTTTATATAATTTTTGGGCATTCAATGTTATGATGGAAATTTCCACCATTATGCAAAGAAGGGTTAAGTATTTCATGTTTTGTTTTTCTGATTCTTTTAAGTTTGGAATTCTGTTAAAATTTCTTAAGTTTAAGAATTTTTAAAAGTTAAAGCTACACCCAATTTATATCCACAAACGTACAAGATTACATTGCTTTTACCTGTTTTCATCACACAAAAAAGTTTATGTATGGATTATTTGTGTTTTCAGTTAGCATTAAAGAACAGCCTTCGATATTTTCCCAGTCATCTCCATCACACTTTGGCTCAAGAATTCTCAAGAGAACTCAAACTTTATGGCCATATATATATGTACAGATTTTGTCCTGATTTTGCGATGCGGTAAGTCGTCTATACATACATATATACACTTCTATCCATAATTAAGGTAGCAGACACCAAATTATCTCGGAAATTTATGAATTAGAGTAAAACTTCGTACGTATACCTCATGCTGTTTGATTGGTGCTTATCCCATATGGTGTAACTCTAATACAATGAGGTGGTGGAAAATTAATTTTTTAGCAATTGTAGTGGGATCGGAGATTTTTTAGTTAGTGACATTGATAAAATATACGATGTGATGTGTTAAGGCTAGTTCTTTTTTAAATTTCGTACACTGTTGGAAAGATTGGTCCCATCGACGAAGGTCATGCTTTAGTTGTCCAATGTGCAGATTTCGTGTTATGAAGATGAATACACATTATAAAATAAAATTACCGATGCATTCTATATAACAATAATTACTAATATCATTGACCTCCTGGTGGTTGAACTATCGACAACTTCCCTGTAGTGGCCAGTCTCTGGTGCAAAAATGTGTTCTAAACTGTCACCAGTGTTGTGTAATGTTTCATAGACACTGCACCGTCTATGTAACATCACTTTTGTTTATTTCAATCATTTATTGCATTGTTTATAGTCTAAACTGTTGCATTCATTGTTGGATAAACGTAAACTAGTAACCTCTCGGGGTCAAAGGTTGACACCTGAACCACTGACCGCCGATCGTAACTCTCTATCAGGAAGAGATCTTCAGATAGATCATCCCGTTTAAATGGTTTTTAAGGGATGCCCGGTGGCCGCATCTCGATTAACTGTCCTGTCAACTGGAAGAACGAGAGAACGAAGATGATTTCAAGAAATCGATCTGGTCATATTTACTTTTTGGCACGCAGTCGCCGGCTGTTGGCGTGGATTCCATTTTTCGTTAAGCATCCACAACCTGACACAAAACCCTGAATTAATTGTGTATATAGGGTGCATTCCTGTTAAATATCTATTTAACTTTTACTTTGACTATGCCATTGTTTTGGCACACCACTCGGCCCACTACTTTGCAATGCAAGCTCCAAAGAGTTGAAAGTGCTTCGGAAAAGAGTTTCTTAACTTAAATCTTCTCATTTAGAGAGGATAGGAACTACTGCCAGGGATGATGTCCATGGTGCTGTGGTGAGATCCACACCCTTTAAGGGTTAGTGTCAAGGGAAACCCGTGGGAAAGGATTCCATTGAAGCAGGCCGCTTCTTTGTGGACCATCTCTCCCATTCTACGCTATCCACACCGCCGTAGGGAGTTTCTCATGGGAACGGAATGTGTCGGCGAGTCCGGACATTTTTGGACTGACCGACAAACAAGCCAGTCGGTTCCTTTGATCCGTACCCTAACGAGAAGGAATTTGTCCCCAGCTGTAGGGTCGGCTATAAGAAGACTGCAAGAGATTTTCTTGCAAGGCTGCAAGAGATTTTCTGGACTTCTGAGTCGGACTTCTGGAGAGAGCGTACGGTGTGCCTCTTTCGTATGATCTGTGATTGATCTCTGTGCAAGAAAACGAGTGATGATTTTTCACTCTCCTCAGTTTTAAAACTGCATTCCTTCATGTAAAAAGTGTATATATCGTTTATCTATCCAAGATATAATAAATTGATTTTTATTCTAAAAATATTCTATGTTTGGCTGGGCATAACGTCACAATGCCATCTTGCGCAGAAATTGATGAGGGTCACACACACACACACAACTTTTAAAATAAAGTCAGTATTTACTTTACCCTGATACCGTTGTTCCAGGTACAGTGGCGAGCTTAATTAAGAGCTGTCTATAACAGGCGTGGATTTATTACCAGAAAATAATAGTTTCGTTTAACGGGATATTGATCGTTGCCCAGTGATAGTCGATTGTAAAGTTTCCGATTTTTTTAAATTGTTTCAAACTATTTTTCTGTACACTAGTTATCCATCTATAAGTTCATACAGAATATACACAAAACTAAGTTCTCTTTCAAGAGAAACTTCATTTGGAAACTCTAAGATCGCTGTATAAATGCCTAAATTAAATACTTTTAAAGGCGATGCAATTCCAATCTTTGTACAATAGCCACAAATGTTTATCATTGTTATGTTTTCTTATCATTTCGACGCCTTCAGATATCAACATGGCAGATAAAATTGCAACTGCTTTAGTTAACTATCTATAATACTTTTGGTTTTGTTTGAAAAATTTTCATTTCTATATATTTTGAGTAAGATATGTTCCTCACACGATTTTTCTTATAATTTTTCTGTTTAGGGTTTAAGGAAGAAACTTTTCCGTGAAATTCAAGTTAACTTAATATTTGGAGGTATCGATAGTCTTGCCTTACAATTTTGTGATTCATGCTGTAAATTGTCAAAAATATAGTGATGTAACGGAACCAACAACGCCCCCTACTGACAAAAACTCTCACAGTGTAACTCCAACCCTGGAGCAAGCAGCAGCTAGGCTGTGGTATATGATAGTAAACATGTCCCTGTCCTTTACTTTTCCCTATATTTTTTGTGTGTGAAAGTCTTGTAATTTCTGTGGTATGAGACGTATGTAAATAAATTCAAGTGTTACTTAGCCGTGTCAGCATACTTCATTGCTACAGTGACAATAATATTTCACTTCTCTTGTTAATGTGTTGTTATAATGTTCTTTAAAATGTCTTAATTCTTATGTTTTTTTTTAAAGCGTCTCTTTATTTTAGAGAGAACACATATTTTGTTAATGTGATGATAATTTTATAAATTCTTTTCTTGAATCAAGGAAAAATGGAGTTGATTTTTATATTTTGTATATTTTTTGTGAATTAACCGTAGCATTTTGTTCTGAGTTTTTAACCTACTAATATTTTTAGAGCATATCCTATCAAGGATTACCCGGCACAATGCAAAGAGGCTGCTGCCATTATGCTCATGATAATGAATAATCTCGATCCATTGGTGGCTCAGTTTCCTCACGAGCTGATTACCTATGGTGGGAATGGTCAAGTTTTTTCGAACTGGGCTCAAGTGAGTACACTTTATTTTTATTGAAGTGCTCAACTTTTTGGTTGGGAAGGAATTGAAGTGTAATGCATTCTGATGTAATGCTTAATGTAATGCATTGTGCGGTAATGTGTTCTTATTTTTCTCACTTGATATAAATGGGCCGTGGTTGCTATAGTCGTGGATTACAAACCGGAGGGTTGCGAGTTCCAACAGTGATCCAACCAAAGATTGGCATGTACGTAGGGGCTGATGCACGTTAAATCTGCTGTGGCCTGAAATGTACTCACTTTGGCGTAGTATGGAAGTTTGGAGAGTGAGATGTCATCTGACCATGGTTCAAAATGACGAGGTGCTGTCCTCGGATCTTTCCCTTGGAGATTGATCCCGGAACGTCACTAGTATAGACCGTTGTGTTGCTCCAGTGCGACGTAAATTCAACTATCTCACTTCTTTACGCATGAGCGATTTCCAAATGTTTTGCTTATGTGAATGCAATAATAATTAGGCCTTGAACTTTGATTACCATTTGTAATAGAGGCTTTTTCTTGTTAAGGACATGTTTTGAGGGTCAACTCGGACGTCTTACTCTTGAGTCCTCTTTTCATAATATCGTTATATTGTAGCGTAATAAATCTTAACCCCAAGCCCATAGTTTGTTTGATATGCTTGGTTTATTATGAATTATTTGGTGAAAATAATTATAATGCAATCTCTGTTATCAGATCAATCGCCATGCGCAACTCTTGTAAACTTATAGTAATCTCTTACTTTAAAACGTAGTTTAATGATCGAAGTTAACTACATTTTAAAGTAAGGGTTATCCGGCACACATCTCAATCACATAAAAAAATATTTTATGACTAGTATCCAACTGCCCCAGAAATGATATACTTGCTACGCTACTACCCGAAAAATATTCCTATCGAAAGGTTTCTCTTGGCCGCTCTACTTTAAAATGTTTACTATACGCGAATTAATTAGACGGGGAATTCTCTTGTAATACGTAATTTAATATGTGAACAATGTAATATGATACATATACAATACATGCACTACCCTACAATAATGAACCGGACAGCAAGATGTGATGGTACAAGGGAAATAATACATGCCTTAATAAGGGAATGGTCCTCCACGTGCTACAATTACACTAGCAACCCTTCTGGGCATACTTTCAACAAGGTTTTTGATACACAGTGATGGGTATTTGTGTCCATTCATGCTGTAAAAATGACGCCAGCTCAGCTGTAGATTTCGGACGGGGTTTCCTGGTCTGTAAGAGTCGCTCTATCTCGTCCCACAAATGTTCTATGGGGTTTAGGTCGTGACTCTGAGCAGGACAGGGAAGACGTTTTACATCCATATCTTGATACCACTGCTTGACAGAGGCTGTAACATGACATGGAGCGTTGTTGTCCTGGAAGTAACATCATTCCATAAACTCGCCAGAGCGTAGGAAGAACCTGATTGTCCAAAATGTTCATGTAGGCGTCGGCGTTCAATTGACCAGGAACAACATGCAAAGGTTCCAGGCCATACCACGAAAAACACCCCTAAACAAGTTGTCGGATTTTATGCAAATCCACTGGCGTCCGGTCCATTATTGTAGGGTAGTGTATATTCCTGTCTCAGTTATGTTTTTAAAAAATGTTTGTTTATCCTCGTTTGACGACTTAGTTTTGGCTGACTATGAAATACCTCAGCAAGTTGAACACAACACAGACACTGGTAATGATGTCTGGTCATCCACTCGGCCTGTTCCCATCCAATGCCTTCGGTCCACGGATGGTCATCACGAATGGCATGATGGTACCCAACCACTCCTCCAGAAAGAACTACGACCGCTTGTTTGCTCTTGGAGTAACAATGTACGTGATAGTTTCATTGTCTATTAGTACTTATACGCTTGGATTTCGATATGAGGACATTTTGTTCATGGAAGTTCCTTAAAGTTCAACTAGACGCATGTATTTTCTTTCTACCTTTGTTCAATGTATGTTCTTTGTTTCTATGGTCTTTGTACAAGAACATAAAAAAACACATACACTGAAAAATTCTTTTAAAAAAATTAAGATTTTTTCTAGGACTAGTTAACTACACTATCTATTAATAAGTATTTGGACACCTGTGATAGAAGTGAAACCAAATTTATTCATATTCAATAATTGGCAGAGCCTCCACGAGAGGCAATTACAGCCTCAACCCTCCGGGGCATGCTTTTCACAAGTTCTTGTATGACGGCTAGTGGTATTTTCTTCCATTCGGCTTGGAGAAGACATGTAAGTTCCTTCACCGTTGTTCGACGGTTGTTGCACCCCTTAATTTGGCGATCCAACTCGTCCCAGAGGTTCTCCATAGGGTTCAGGTTTGGTCTCTGAGCAGGCCAGTCCATTCGGTTAACCCCATTGTCATCATACCAATCCATGGTGGACCTCGCAACATGACAGCTGGCGTTGTCATCCTGGAAGTAACATGGGTCCAACCCGTAAAACTGCTACATTGTAAGAAGCACACTGTCATCCAAAATAGTGTAGTAGGCCTCGGCGTTGAGCTTACCATTAATTTGGACCAAGGGTACCAGTCCATACCAGGAGAAACACCCCCATACCATAATTCCACCTCCGCTTAACTTTACTGTGGGCACAATGCATTCTGGCAGGAGGCGTTCTCCAAGCAGACGCCAGACACTGCCATCCGAACGGTAAAATGTGAACCTTGATGCGTCGCTCCAGAGAACCCGTTTCCACTGATCTACGGTCCACTTTTGACATGCTTTGCACCACATTAACCGAGCAGCGCGGTTGGACTTTGTGATCAAAGGCTTATGGGCGGCAGCACGACCATGAAAACCAAGCAGATATGCTTCCTTACGGATAGTATGAATCCAAACAACACTCCTGGATGCCTGTTGAAACTCCTGAAGTATGTGGGCCATCGGTTGAGTGCGGTTCCGAATTTTTCTAGACAGCACCCGTCGATCTCTATCTCACAGTTTCGTGGGTCTGCCGACTCGGGGCACATTCCGACAATCACCGCTCACCTTCCACTTATGAATCACGTAGGCCACTATCCATTTTGGGTAATTCAGCTCGCTAGATATGTCCCTTAAGGATCGGCCCATTTCTGTGATACCCGACGAATACACCTTTCTCGAAATCAGATAACTCTGCACTTCTGCGCGACTATGCCAATGTGGTTTCCTACACAATATTTAACGGCGGAGGTCGTGACGTGTATCAGGACCGCATATATTGTCATTTGCATGAATGTCCAAATATTTATTGGTAGATAGTGTATACTTTCTATCACAATTTTTTGATTACCTAGACATAGGATGTGGTATCAGGGCGTTTCTAAGGTATAAGATGCTCACGTGCAAAACTCTGCAAATCTTCCCCTTGTTTTTCAGATCTCCTTTTATCAAGCACGTACACATATTTTCGGATGACTCAGTCTTCTTTCTTCCGCAGTTTCCTTCGTCCTCAAGGGTACATCTTCTTTAGGCTTGTACGGGCATCACAGACCCGAGGAACTCGAGTGATCTTTCCTCTTTTTCATTTTTACCCTCGACTACCCTTATTTTTTTTCGCTTTTTCTTCCTCCTTCGTTGCATTGTCTTTCTTGTGTTTGGCGGAGTTTGGCCAAACATGGCCCTTGAGCAATAAACCCGAAAACCAATCAACCCGGCGGTTCCCTAAATGTGAAAAAGGCATTGCATTTCATGATTTTTTTTTTCGACTTTTCCAGATCATTGACGAATTTAGTAGTATATTTTACTGGAATGTACGAAACATCGATGATTTAATGATAAAACTAGCTTCAGGATCTGTTGTTGGTTGCGTTTAGTTTCCTAAATCATTTCGTGAAGGATTCAAGCCCCCATTGGCTCTCCCCCTCAGAACACCCCTGCTCTTGATGAGTGCTTTTTTGACAAGACTGATGAATATTAATACTCCTGGTGGTTGTATCGAAGAGGTATCTCGTTACTAGCAAATCTGACCAGATCTTGATGGACGAGATATCTGGTCCTCAGATGCAAACTGACCAGATATTGATGTCGTCACCATTAAAAAGCGACAATGATTCATCATTCAGAGTTCAATCTGCATTCTTGATGACGAGGTATCTCATCATTAGCAAAATCGGACAGATCTTGATGAACGAGATACCTCGTCGAAACCAATTGGAGGATTATTCAAAAATATATTTCATGACAATCGTGAAAAGAACCTACAAATACCTAATAAGTATCAAATAAACGACATCAGAAAATGGGTACAGCTACAGTCTACGTTTATAGCGGTGGCACTGGTCTTGGCGAATTTTTTGGTGCACTTCTAGTTGCGAGTTATGGTAGGTTAAGGCAACGGTTATTTCGGTTTTCATGTCAACCCCGGCAAGCGGAAAGTTTGAATTTTTATTTTGATTATTCTAGAAAGTTCTTTCAAAAAATCCGTTGAAGTTATTTCATTGGTTCATTTGAAATGTTTTCTTTGATTCCATTGGTTATTTTAATTTAAAAATATCTATTGATTGCATTGGTTACTTAAAAAAAAAAAAAATTTATTTCATTGATTCAATAGCTTTTTTGTCAGTTGTGGAATTTTCTTTCATTATAATTTTTTTACACCGCAGTTCTGACGTATCAGGTTGTATTATTTCTTGCATTCCATTAAAACTGATTACTTTCTTTTGTAAAAAAAATTAAGTTTAAGCTTTATTACTCTTTCTTAGTCTTTAAAAAAATACATTTTCCGAAAAGATCTCAAATATGTTTTGAAGATTTCATTTTCCGTTGTAAAAAGAAAAATATTTGTGAGAGCAAAATATTTTGAGTTAATATAAAGTGAAATAATATAAAGTTGGAGGCATACTGCTCCGATCTTTCTTCCGACTCTATTTTTTCTGACTACGTGCAAGTGTAAGACCAGCACATCACTCGGTAATTGCCCTGTCTGTTATGAAATGTTATGAAACTATGTGTAAAGTTGGTATATTTTTTACAATTTTCAATCTTATTACGCAGGTATGGTCAGATGACTGCTGGCAGCTACTGTTATATTGGTCCCCAAGGGATAGTTCACGGTACGACTGTGAGTAGAGGTTATCTTTATCTTTTAACCCCAAATCCTGTATTCTTCCAAATCCTGTATTCTTCCAAATCCTGTATACTGAACATAATGTCTTTTTCAGTTAACTTTGATGAACGCCGGAAGAAAATATTTAAACGTGAATAATATGGCTGGAAAAGTACGTGAGTGTATATTCTTGTTTTTTACAACACTAGGGAGCTCCGCCCCCTGGTCGCTTACGCTCGACAACCCCCTGTAGATATGACAGTTTTAGCAAAAAGTAGCGAAAATATCCCAATATTCCGAAATTTGTATGACCAACTTCTGATAGCATCGGATTTATTTATAAAGCAATTTCAAAAATAATTGTACCGTATAAAAGAGTACATTCTGAGGTATACTGCGATATTTTAAAAATTAAAAACTAATAGTAATGACCTATAGATATGACAGTTTTAACAAAAAAATAACGAAAACGTCCTGATTTTTCACGAATTTCAAAAAAATAATATCAGGAACCAAATTGAAATTTCTAAAAAACTCGACGAGCGGCAAAAATTCACGTTTAGAGGTACTCTAATAAAAAAAATCACGACTGAAGACTGAAAATTTGTATTGTCTTTTGCTCACTCGCGTTACAAATTACGCTTTTTCAATTTTGACACTTAATAAACCCGAGACTAATAGCCGCATTGGAAAAAAGTCTTCAAAATTTTCCAGGGAACACAATGAAGAACAAACCATGTTAATTCCGTAATTTTCTGATCCGTACTTTCTCGGGAAACCGTCTAAGAATCGAGCTAAACAACACAGTTTTCAATCCTGCGGCGGTAACTTTTTTTTAATATAGAGAGATAACATTCTTCGTAAACGTAGCAATAGGAGTGCGTTATCAGTCTATTTTTAAGAAAAAGTTACAGTTGGAGAATTGGTTTGACTTAGCGAAAAGAAGACTTGATGTCGTGACGTGTCATTGATCTTTGAAACAAGGACAACGGTGAAGCGTCTTTGTAAGCCCAATTGCCCGGCATACCCTGAACAGAAAATTGAATTTCATTAAGAATGAATCGAAAAAAAGAAACAAACAAGGCGATTTTTTTAACTTCAGTTTCGCATTTTGAGGGCCTTGATTTTTCACCGCAATAAGTCAACCAGAGAATGTGAACTTCAGCTCCTTACTGTTTCTTAGTGATTGGATAATAGTGTTTCTCAATGGCTATACCTTCAGCATAGACCCTCGCTTCTACACGCCTCCTATGGATGCTATATGCTCTACCTGTTCTTGCACTTGTTTTATCGTTTTCATCTCATTAAGACAACGTTTGGATCACCGACACAAAATTTCCTCGATTTTACGCATCCGTTGGGGTCTTTTTTAAATTAAAGGGGTCCGGCACCTAAAAATTCGTAAAAAAGTTTTTTAAGATTTTTACTGTCTATACAAATTTTAAGTGTCATCTTAAAACAATACCTCATTTGTAAAAATCCGTTGATTGAAAGTATTTTTATCTATTTTTGAAAGTATATGCACTATTACCGCGACGTACGTCTCGGAACATAATTTTTTATGTCAGGGGGCACATGACTCAAAAACTACTTGAGATACATTCTTGAAACTTTTTATGATTGTTTATGAAGCACTTTTAAACACTTTAACACAAGGGATAAGATATAAAATGTATACTTTAAAAAAAATATTTTATCTAAAAATATTCACACTTTTTGTGCACTGTAAAAATTTCAGATCAATAGAATAATTTATGAATAAATTAGATGCTCTCAAAGTTAGTGAATTTAATATCCATCATCACTGAAGTTTAAAGCCTTTTTTCTCAGAACACACTTTTTTCTTGTTTGGTTGCACATACTCCAAAACAACATGAGATAAATTCTTGAAACTTTTATGATTGCTTATGAAGCACTTTTAAAGACTTTAACACAAGGAATCTCTACTATTATAAAAGGAAGTGTTTGTCCGTCTGTTTGTCGCAAAATACTGACGATTCTATGGCACTTACAGCAATGAGATTTGGCACACAGGTAGTCCAAATGTTTTGCAATTTTTGGGTCGCAGATCATTTTAAAATTCAATTTAGAACATTTTTAAAGGAATTTAATGAAATTTAATCATTATTGAATGCTACAGCACAGAAGAGATCACAGATTCTAAATTTATTGTTTTCGTTTCCGACGCGCCGATGAATAATTTTTCCGACAGACGATAAAAACAAGCAATCTTTTAACTGGAGTCAATTAGTTCTTTTTCTATCTCCTAGACCTTTAAAGATAGAGTAAAAATTTCAGCGGATTTGAAATCTGCGGAAAATTTTACATTTGATCCATACCTAAAAATGTGATTTTCTTTATGTAAATAACTTTTAAAATGAATATATCTATATATATAAGGAGGGAGAAACAGTCAAGGATCTTGGGTTGATAATTCACAGGGATTTTAAAATGGGTCATCAATGTTCAGCTGCGGGTAAAAAGGCTAATAGGTTACTGGGGTATATTAAAAAGACTGTAACTTCAAGGGATAAGAATATAATCTTGCCGTTATATAAGGGTTTAGTAAGACCACATCTAGAATATGCTGTACAATTCTGGGCTCCATATATGAGAAAGGACATAGAATCAATTGAAAGGGTTCAGCACAGAGCTACAGAAATAATAAAGGGGCTAGCAAATTTCGACTATAATGAACGTTTAAGTAAGCTAAACATGTATACACTGGAAAGAAGAAGAAGGAGGGGGGATTTGATTCAGCTTTTCAAGTTTGTAAAACAAGGGGACACAGAGGGCTTAAATTTCAATAGGGATAACAGAACAAGGGGCCATGGGTATAAATTGAATAAGACACATTTTAATCGGGATTTAAGGAAAAACTACTACTTTAATAGGGTAATAGACAGTTGGAAAGCGTTGCCAGAAAATATAGTTAATTCAAAGGGAGTGTACGAATTTAAGACACAATTGGATAGTCAGTGGGAATTGAAGAATTCATAAACAAAGGACCAGCCTTGTTGGGCTTGAGCCTGTAGCTGGTCGTCAATATTTGTATTTGTATTTGTATATTTTCGTACGAGATTGTGACGTCACGGTAACTTTCCCTTTCCAAAAATAAACAAATTGCCCCCTTCCCCCCCCCCCATTCCGCGCAAAAAAAAAACCCAGTTTACATTTCCTGCTTTTTTCAGAGGAGAGCAAAAAATAAAAAACATTTTGAGAGGCATTGGTTTAATTCTTTTTTGTAAAAGCGGATTCGTTAAAGATGGATTAAAAATTTCAACGGATTTGAAATCTGCGCGGAAAATTTTACACCAGAAAAATACCTTATATCACGGCGTTGCCCATCGTGTTGGTTTTCGAAGCAAACCAACACCACTGGCACGGGCAACGCCGGGCTAGCCACGCAGTGTCTAGTAAGATATAAAATGTATAAGATTTATAAAAGTAAATTATTTAGTCTAAAAAATGTTTTATGTCATTTTAAAAAAGTTTATAATTTTGTGAATTTTTAAAAACAAATTAAAAAAAACCGAGTCAAAGTTTTTAAAAGTATTCAAATATTACGCTGTAAAAATTTCAGGTTAATACAGTAATTTATGAATAAATGAGATGCTCTCAAAGTTTGTGTTACCCGTGTTAAATTCACAAACTTTGGAGGCATCTCATTTATTCATAAATTACTGTTTTTATCTGAAATTTTTACAGAGTAATGTTTTTTTTTTAATATTTTGAACACCTTAACACAAGTTTTTAAGTTTTCTTAAATTCTCAAAGTTATAAATTTTTTAAAGAATGACAAAAAAAATTGAAAGATTTTAGATAAAATATTTTTAAAAAATAATGCATTTTATATCTTACTAGCCGCTCCGTGGCTAGCCTGCATTGCCCGTGGAGTTGGTTTGCTCCGTAAACCAACACCATGGTCAACGCCGTCATTTAAGGTATTAATCTGGTGTAAAATTTTCCGCAGATTTCAAATCCGTTGAAGTGTTTACATTGTCTTTAACGGTCTAGGACACAGAAAAAATAACTTTTACTTCAGTTAAAAGATTTATCGTTTGGCTGGGAAATCAATCGCACAAAATCAATGCGGAAAAGAAAATAATAATTTTCTCCGCATTCTGCGGTGAAAAAAAATTGGCATGATTTCAAACCCTACTGCAAGGTTGCATGGGTAGAAAAAGTTTCTCCGCGTAGTATAAAACTATGTAAAAACATAGTATAAAACTATGAAATTCATTTAAAAATCTTCTAGATTGAATTTTAAAATTCGCCGCGACCCAAAAATTGCAAGTAATTCGAACACTTTGTGTGCCAAAGAATCGTCAGGATTTTGCGGCCCCAAACAGACAAACAAACACTTCCTTTTGTAATATTAGAGATTCCTTCTGTTAAAATGTTTAAGGCCCGGTGCACACATCCGGTTTTTCAACTGCCGCGCCGCTGCCTCAACGCAAGTCATGTCTGAGATAAATTAGATCCAATGGAGTAGTGCATACATGCCTCCGGCGCAGCACGTCCAACTTGCGTGCAATTTGTACCGCAGTTCCCCACGGCGCCGCAGCTCGCCGCACACGCGTCTCCGTTCTGAAGTACCTTGTTTTCATAAATAAATGGAATATAAATAATAATTAATAAATGATTGTATCCAGTAACGTCTATTTTGTTTCAAAGTATACTTTTTTTGTACACCAAGTAAGTGAAATAAACACGTTTTCTACGATAGAATATTTGTCGCAAATGGCGCGAAATGAGTACTTGCGTCATTTCACGGTTATGTATGCATAGTTGGGCTTCGGTGGCCGCAGCGGCGCCACACGTTGAAAAACCGGATGCGTGCACCGGGCCTAAAAGTGCTTCACATAAACAATCATAAAAAGTTTCAAGAATGTATCTCTAGTAGTTTTTGAGTAATGTGCCCCCAAACAAAAAAGTATGTTCTGAGAAATAAGGCTTTAACTCCGTAAGATATACGTCGAGGAAAAAATGTATCTACTTAAAAAAATATTTAAAAATACTTCCAATTAACGGATTTCTACAAATGAGGTATCGTTAAAAAAAGGACAATTCAAGTTTTCATAAACAATAAAAATCTAAAAAAAAATTTTTTTTTTAAATCGAATTTTTAGGTGCCGACCACTTTAATTAAAACACTATTTGCACTGTATCGGCTTTGCGTAAAAGTAGAAACGACGAATGGAGTTGACATAAGGTTGTCCAAATCTAAGCATAAATTTCTACCTTTCTTTCAATCCCCTCTTGGAGGACCGTAACTCAGTGGGTTTGTCCACTGCGTTAGCAACTTGTAAGTTGTAGTGGGCACAGGTTCGATTCCTCCCTAGGTATATTTCTCTTTTTTTTTGCTGCAGTAAAACCTTCAATGTATGTAAGATACTTCAACCTATGTAAAATTTTCCCTGTGTGTGTTCATTACTTGATGTTTGTCTTATGTTTGGCGCAGAAGCGAGCGTGGGGCATTTAGTTGTTAAAAAGCACAAGTTTTCTAGCTTTTATCAACAAATTATTTGTATTGTACATTTCTTGCATCACGGGAAAAAAAAAGTAAATCAATACACTTACAGGTATATCTTAGCTCTGGTCTTGGAGGTATGAGTGGTGCTCAAGCAAAAGCGGCTGTCATATGCGGTTGCATTGGCATACTATCGGAGGTATTGATCACAACTTATTAGAAATTAGCAAATTTAATCTGATCTGATTCAAGATTGATTTTTTTTTCTCGTAAAACTTTTAGGTAGACCACTGCGTTTTACTAAAACGTTTTGAACAAGGTTGGGTTCAAGAGGTCATAATGGATCTGGATGTTTTGATAGCTCGCATCAGGTATTGACTGTTTTTATGACATAATTTGAAAAAAGTTACACTTCGTTATTCTTTTGCTTGGTGAGCTGTTTTAAAAAAATAACCTTTTAACTACCGCTATAGATATAACTGGAGCGATACTTTTAACCTTCAAGGTACAACTACTGTATTGTGGCTGTAGTCTAAACTCTTTCTTGGCGTGATTCTTATAACTTTCAAGTTACACCCGTCAAAAAAAACGACTCACCCGATCGCAATTGCACAATTTACATCGTAGAATAAAACGGAAAGTAGCAATCGATAGGGATGAATGTTTTCTACAAATATCAATATTTAATATTTGTCTAAGGGGCCGTCTTCATATTAAATAGGGTGCTTGCTCCAAAACTTTCAATACGAACCCCCTATCTTTTATCACAAATTTGGATTCTACACACAATTTAAGGCGGAAAGAAAAAAAGTTCATCAATTTTTTGGATTTTTTCACCGATTTGTAAATGTTTGAAAATTAGATCTCCTAATGTTAAATTGGTGTTTCACGTTTTTTGTTATATTTGCTAAAAACATTATTTTTCCTTGGAAATTGTTTTTCCATAATTTGCTACCCAAAAACCCAAACACAATCTATAAACATTTTAATTATCAAACTAAATTTTACTATTTTTTATTAATTATGAGATTAATATTCATAAAAATTATGAATAGAAATCTGCGCAAATTTCGACTCTATGCGATTCAACTGTTACTGAAACATCGGAAATCCAAATTTCATCTCATCACGTGCATAATTAGTAGCGCAGTGAGACTGTTTGCAAAATTCGATTATTATTATCGTTATTGGGGATTGTTCACAAAGTGAAAACAGAAATTTCTGCCAACAGATCCTGGGATCCAATCAGAATAGATTCTGACTTTGTCACCATCTTAATGGACTCCATACCAAGACACCTGCAACAGGTCATTGATTGCGACGGCCACTACACGTCTTTATTAATATTTATAATGTGATTGAACTCCGAACATTTACACGCTCCCCTCAATGGTTTTTATGGATTTTCTCGGTCAATTTTACGCCGTTTTTATTATTTTTTCATCCAATCCGCCTGAAATTGTGTGTAGAAACAAAATTTGTGTTAAAAGATGGGGTTCGTATTGAAAATATCGGAGCAAGCACCCAATTTAATATGAAGACGACCCCTTAGATAAATTTTAAATATTGGTATTCGTAGAAAACATTCACCCTATCGATTGCTACCTTCCGTTTTGTTCTGTGATGTAAATTGTGCAATTGCAATGGGGGTGAGTCTTTTTTTTTTTTTTTTTTTTTTTTTTTTTACGGGTGTACAACTGCTGTAACGGCCGTAGTCTGAAGGTTAAACAATCAGCGTGGGTTGACTTTATAAAACAGAATATTTCTTTACTCTCTCTCACTAACTACACTTATATTATTAACAACTACAAGTATAAATTAGTCCGGGGAAAATTCATAAACAAACCACATTTTTGCAAGGATAGTCGAAATGGAATATCTTTATCAGTACCTGAAGATTGTTGCAGGCTAAATTCGAAATTAAACTAAATTATTTTAAATAGAAAACAGACCGAAAAAGTTTAGGAAAAACTCGAAAAAAGCTAAAAAAAAAAAAACCCGCTTTTCACACTTACTCCACTTGGATGTGCGTTCGATAAGTTTCATTTTGCTTCCCACATTTCTTTAATATACGTTATTTTACTAATCAACTTGTGTAGTTTTCACAATATTTTGTAAACTCTTTTTGTGTATGCATGTAGAATCAAAAAACCTAACGGACAAAAGTATTAATATCATAATACACTGCGGGACTGACATAAATGTTGTTATTGAATAGAACGTTTGCCTCTAAAGAATGCAAGGGCATACACATTTTTACATAATTGAGTCCCAAAGTGGGAATACCGTATTCTAGAATTAAATATTAAAATCATATGTATAACTGAATGAAAACTATAAAAATAACAATAACAGGTACTGTGTCATATTATCTCTTTTTTCTTTTTGGTAGAGAAGCGAAGACTCAGAAAATAGCCACCAGCATTGGATTTCATGGAAACATAGTGGATATCTGGTGAGTATTTGTTACTAATTATATTATAATTTACTAAAATACAATGAGAAGCAATACAAAGAACAGGCGAATGATTATTTCCAATGTAACTTGAAAATTCTACCACTGTAAAATAAGAAACTTTAAACGGTATTAATTGACGTCATATTATTGATTCTAAAATTGTTTAATTTTCTCTCAGTTATATTCATTAATATACTAACTAACCATAGGTTGAATGCATCAGTCTTTGTGTAGGCTACGTCATACTTTTCTAAAACAAAGGAATCTGCGATTATTCACTTAAGGTGACAGCTTAATATTTTATTTTAACTTCAAAATTAAAACCGTAGTTTTTAATTACATGTATGATAGTACAGTAGAACATCATTATAACGGACGTCGCTGATAAGAACAGTGAGCGAAGTGAAAGACCATTTAAATTTTGTTATTCAATATGTTCAACAAACGGCAAATGAAAATGTGTTTTCCTATTATGAACACCTTACGGCACCTCCGTCAGTTATTAACTGAAGAATAAGCAGCAAACAAAACCAGCAAAAAGTAAACAATTTTTTAAAACCAATGAATGTAAGCAGTCAACATGATCAGCAATCCACAACCAACAACGGCAATCAACAACCTTCTTGCTCTAAAGATAAATGTAGTGCCATACGTAAACATCTTTTTCAATTCAACCTATGTTGAAGACTGTTTTTTATTTTATACCAGGACGCTCCGTCCATGCTTGCTTACATTAGCCAACCCACGGTGATTGCAACACAATCCCATATGGTTTGCTTCGCAAACCAGCACTTCTTTCGCAAGTGTCTTTCCGGGCCATGACGTCACAGCGAGTTTCACCCCAAGGCCAGCTAGAAGGATCTAACGGTTCATCTCCGCGATGAAAAATTTGTACACTCGCGAAATTATACTTTTCATCGCATCGAATTTATTTATGAACCAATTTTAAAAATAATTATACCATAAGAAAGAGTGCATTCTAAGCTTTCACATGGTATTTTCAAATTTTAAAACTAATAGTATTAAGCTATAGATATGACAGCTTTAGATTTGTATCGGAAATGACGATCTAAAAGTTCCGAAATTTGTGTGACCAACTTTTAATCGCATCGAATTTATATACTAATCAATTTCAAAAATAATTATACCATAAGAAAGAGTACATTCTGAGTTTTTCAATGATGTTTTCAAAAACTAATAGTAGTAGAGCTCGGATCGATATGCGAAATATGCATTACAAAATCCCCAAATATGCACTAAAACCCAAAATATGCGAAATTGCAAAAATTAAATTTTTATTCCTACAAAAAGGGTAGTGAGGAGGATAAAATGAAATTGAGCCCTTCATGTATCATCACCCAGCAACCAAAAATGTGCTCAGATAGCTTGCGGACTCCGTCTGACTGAGTATCTCCGTAACAATTTGATCACTATAGAACTAAGCAATATGTTTTGTTTCACGCGCTTTCGCTTTCAGAATTATTTTTCGGTTCCTCTATACATTTTACTCCTCTTTATCTTTATACATTTTTGACTAAACAAGAAAAAGTCAGGCCAACCAACCCAAAAGCGTTTTGCTTCTGAAAATCTTCCTTTCAAACGCACTAAAAAAAGTTATTTGAAAAAAATTTTTTTTTTTTTTTTGGTAAAATGCTTGAAAATAGAAAAAAAAATTTCCAAATATGCACAAAACATGCAAAGAATCCCAAATATGCAAAAAATGCTTGATAAATTCGGGTTTCTTTGGTTGCAAATTGCTACAACACCACTCAATACGAATTTCTATCAACATTAGGGGCTATAAAAGATATGCAAAATCCGATCTTTTGTAATAAGCTATAGCTATGACAGTTTTCAAAAAAAGTAACGAAAATTTACCGGTTTTTCCAGAACTTCAAAATAATATTACCAGGAACCAAATTGAAATTTTTAAAAAACTCGACGAGGTGCAAAAAAAAAAATCACGTTTAGAGATACTCCAAAAAAACTTACGGCTGAAGACTGAGAATTTGTACGTGTTTTGTTCTCTCGAGCTAGAAATTTCGATTTTTCCGACTTTGACACTCAATGCACCCTAAACTAATAGCCGTATCAGAAAAATATCTTCTCTATCTTGTTCCCTGTACAATCCCAGTTAATTTCGTAATTTTCTGATGCGTACTTTCTCGGGAAACCGTCTAAGAATCGTGCGAAAAAAAACGAGTTTTCAATCCTGCGACTGTAGCGGCAGTAACTTTTTTTTAATATAGAGGTATAATAAACACTTTTTATAGCTAACTACTGTACATTCATTTATGTACACCCTGTTGCCCTATAGCAATTATGTGTTATAAATAGGACTTTTATTAAAAAAGGCAACCTTCAGCCCCTATTAGTCCGTTATAATGAGGTTCTACTCTATAAATTTTATAACTTTTAGGGAACGGATGCAAAAAGAATATGAAAACACTGGAGAGTTATTGGTTGATTTAGGATCTGATCAAACTTCGTGTCATAATCCATTCGATGGAGGGTACTATCCTGTACAGGTAAATTTAGCATTAAATTTTTTCTGAATTACTTCAAAATCTTGTCAAATAAAATTTACTCTGTTGCACAAACCTATGCTATAAAATCTCTCTCAAGAATGATAGAGATACCTTTAGGTAGAGACATCTGTTTTTCTATAATTTTATATCTATTGAAGGTGGTAAAATGACATGGTCAATATTTTTTATTTTTGAGATATTTTATACATTAGGAAATATCATATTTCGATCGGTTCAGACGACATGTCTGAGAGCACAGTTTAAAAATAAATGTTTGTATACATTTTTTGAAATCCAGAATAATTTTGATTTACAGAGTTAAATGGTAAAACATTCTCAATTAAATCCTAAAGCATTCAATTAAATCGTAAAACATTCAATCAATAAAAATTGCATTTTTATGCGTCTTTTTGCCGCTCTCCAGAGAGATATCTTTCTGTACGTAGATTTTAGCTCATTTATATGCGTTTTTAGTTTTCTTAAAATCTTTTAGTTGACTTTTGATGAAGCCCAATCTTTGATTGCAACTGATTCAGCGAAGTTTCAAACCCTTGTTCAAGAAAGGTAAGTAACTAAATACTTTTAATGAAAAAACTTTGTAGTTATACCACGGTCACTGGTCACTCCTAAGAGAAATTTTTATATCCGACTTGGTGGCCTCTTGAATGTACAGTACAAAGTCCCAAATCCGGAATTGTCCAAAACCCGGACGTTTTGCTAACCGGCGTTTTTTGTTTTTGTGCATTTATTTCCATCTTTCCGACAGCTTTTAAAGGACAAGGAGTTAAACATTAAACAAGGATTACCTGGACATAATTGATGAAGCAACGCAAAATAACGGACATGTGCAGAGTAAATACCACGCAGAAAAATGAGAAGATTTGCAAGTAAAATTTGTTGCATTATATTAAAAAGGAATAGATTACCAGAATAGAAATACCAGAATAGATTGGCGATAGCTCAAGCCAACAAATTTGCAATTTCATCATCTGTTAGAGGCTTATTAGATTGCATTTTTCCTTTTTTTGAGGCGTGAAGGCCCTACAGAACTATCATCTCTACAACTCATATTACAATATTTTTTAATAACTAATAAAGACATAAATTCGAAACCGCACATACCTTTACAAATATCTTCTAACCTTTACACCACGCCAATACCACAACACCTAACATACAAATGCCAATTGAAGCGGTAAGGGTAAGGGTAATTTTAGTTAACGTCGTACTAGAGCAACACAACGGGCTATTGACGACGGTCCGGAATCAGTCCCTTAAGGGAAAGATTCGAGGACAACACCTCGTAATTTTGAACCACGGTCAGATGACGAAGCAACACCTGAGCTGGCACCCCACTCTCCAAACTTCCACGCCAACCCAACGTGAGGGCTTTCGGCCACGACATATTTAAGGTGCACCAGCCGCCTCTACACCATACGTTTACAAACACCCATGCCCGGACCCGGATTCGAACCAGGAACCTTCCGATCTAGAGGCTAACACCTTAACCACTATACCGGTTGGTCGGCGCCAATTGAAGAGAAGAATAAATGTTGAAGCGCAGCTCTTTCCGCGCTAACGCGTGACTGGTTACTGAGATATCACTCACATCACGCGCTGGGGCGAGATCGGCAGCGAACGTGTTAAGTAGCCTTGGGTTACAGCCCGGTATAATTGATTCCTGGGCCCAGTGCAAGGCCGCGACCCGGCGGTTGATACACACCGCTGAAAACATATTTCAATATTTTGCATCACCTATGCCCCAGTGCCGACCAACCGGTATAGTGGTTAAGGTGTTAGCCTCTAGATCGGAAGGTTCCTGGTTCGAATCCGGGCCCGGGCATGGATGTTTGTAAACGTATGGTGTAGAGGCGGCTGGTGCACCTTAAATCTGTCGTGGACGAAAGTCCTCACGTTGGGTTGGCGTGGAAGTTTGGAGAGTGGGTAGCCAGCTCAGGTGTTGCTTCGTCATCTGACCGTGGTTCAAAATTACGAGGAGTCGTCCTCGGATCTTTCCCTCAAGGGACTGATCCCGGACCGTCTTCAATAGCCCGTTGTGTTGCTCTAGTACGACGTTAACTAAAAAATTACCAATTACCTATGCCCCAGTAATCACTGTTTTTAAGTTTCTAATAAAATGCAATACTGAAAACCTACACAATCCGAAATGGTAAATCATATGTTAAGTATTATGATTTGAAAAGATTTTATTCAATCTTTATGAAATCCTGGAAGTATATATTCTATAAGAGTTTTCTGAATATTCTCTGGCCTCTCTTTTTATACTTACTTTATTTCATGCTCTATTTTTATAGCCTTCGAAGGCATGTCAACGCTATCAATTTCCTAGCAGATAAAGGATTGTTCTTTTGGGACTATGGTAATGCTTTCCTGTTAGAAGCCCATAGAGCAGGTAGGCAATTCACAAAATAATGTAACAATGTAAATAATTTACAACCTTGAATTTACTTTAAAATACTCTTTTTAGACTATGTGCAAGATTTGTTAGTGTATTTCAATTCTATAAATTGGCTTTAGATCAGAGATGCACAATATACGGCCTCTGTATGTTTGCATCTACACTGCTGGCCACCCAAATTGCAACACCAAGAAAAACAAGAGATATCACAACAAAATTTATTTTGTAGATAACATGTTGACCAAGTATCAAATGATTAAATTTATAGACTTCTGTGAAGTGTGGTTCCTGCCAAAATCAGTAGCCAGAGTAGCCGCCATTGTTGGAGATCACCGCTGCCACACGCCTCGGCATTGATTCAAAGAGACTTTGGATGTGTTCTTGGGGTACAGCAGACCAAGCAGCTTCCACACGTTGCCAAAGTTGATCTGGTGTGGCAGCTGGGGATGTAATCTGGGTCAATCGTTGAGCAACCATGGACCACATGATTTCTATCGGCGAAAGATCCGGAGAGCGAGCTGGCCAGGGAAGCAATTCAATCTGGTGATTGACGAAGAACCCTTGGACAATGCGTGCCACGTGTGGTCGCGCATTATCCTGTTGAAATATGGCTGTGGGCAAGCCCTGAAGGTAAGGAAGGACAACTGGCTCCAACACCTCGGAGATGTAGCGCTGGCTGTTTAAAGTACGGGCAATGCGTACTAGAGGAGTGCGATAGTGATATCCAATACCGACCTATACGATAAAACCCGGTGCAGGACCAGTGTGGCGGTGCATAACGCAGCTGTTCAGCATCCTCTCTCCACGGTGTCTCCAGACTCGAATCCGACCATCGTGGTGTTGCAGACAGAAGCGTGACTCGTCAGTAAAGACAATTTCATTCCATTCTGCCGTCCACATCCTTCTTTAATCGCACCATTGGCGGTGGAGACGTCTGTGGTTCTGCGTCAAGGGTAGACGAAGTAATGGACGTCTTGCGGACTGACCACTCTGCTGTAAACGGCGTCCAATGGTACGTGCAGACACTGATGATGCGTTACAGACTGAATGTGCTGTGTTATGGTTCGTGATGTGGCTGAGCGATCCGTTCGAATTTTATTTTGGAATTAAAATAAAAGTCTTTAAAACTAATTTAGCATCACATATTCTCCAAATTTTCTCTTCTAATAATACAGAAGCAGTGACTTGAGACGTGGTATTCAATGTTAAATTTTAATAGATTCAAAATTCAATCTTCGCATTGGAAATTATGAAGTTTGATTGCAATTTAATATGAAGACAAACACTCGATTAACTTTTATTCACATTAATTTATAGGCGTTTTTCCCTATTGTAGAAATTATTTGAATCTTAGATGGCGCTGGCGTCGCGGACGTCATGTGCCTTCCCTGCTCTCTCACACTTGCAGCTTTTGTCACTTGAAGTTAGAATCATGATTTGAATTCGAAAAGAACCTAAGTGTTCTTAATTTGATTGATGTTTTGATTTGCATTAATATGTAATATTTTACTACTATCTGTAAATAATGTAAAATAGTAATTAAACTTTAATCTAACTGAAGAATCTCTCCAATCGACATTTTTGTATTTGTTAACTAGATCTAAAAATACTACTGAACCAATTGATTATAGAAATCCCGCCATTCTGCGTCACTTATAAAATGTCACCTTTGAATTTTTTTTTCTACGCGAATAAAGAGGAGTGGTTCGATTTCTTTCGCGAAGCTATATTTTTCTATTTTACATAGAATTCTATCCTATTATTGTATTTTTTCCGTCGCTGCATTTTATTCTTGTGTTCTTAAATGCGAGCATTTTTAAAATAATTTTTTAAGCGAGCAAAATTTCAAAGTTTAGAAATCAATTGCGAATTCAATGGACAGTTGCGAGTTCAACTGTCAAATTAAAATAAAATAGTGATTTCAAAAATAAGCATCTGCCATTCTTAGGTGCTGATGTTGGAGCCAAGCAAGAGGGAGGTCGCCTAGTTTTCCGTTATCCATCTTATGTTCAACACATCATGGGGTAAAGTATATGTATGTTCTACTAAAATTAAGTAGCCACATACGGTAAATTGTTTCCATTACACCTGCTGATAACGAGAGCATAAGCGATGCTTTACACGATGATAATGATATGCAATGAATAAAATTCAATGGTCATTTCTTCAAGTTTCAATGCTCATCTTTAGTTTCAATCACGATTCAAAATATTTTTTAAGTAACGTTTCCTAATATTATAACGGTGATATAATTTTAAATAATATTACACATTTGTTTTACTGATATTTTAAGGAGGTAATTATAGTCATATGTCCAAAAATTAAGGATACTGCAACTGGAGATAAATCCTCTCGTAAGTATCTGCACCGAAGTACCTCAAATGACAAATGAATATTCCATAACCTATGAGATATATGGTGCTAGGCAGCTATTATTAATATGAGAAATACCTAGGTCCGTATAGATATATCAACTCTGCGGCATGCTCTATTCATCCCAACTACACAAAGTCCCGTGCGATGTAGCAGATACCCTGCTAAGTGAACTGGATAAAATTAAAAATCTATTTTATTTACAAATTAGAAGTAGTATATATACAGATCCAGTGACTCTGAAATAAATATTCCATGCGTTCTGCGTGAACTGGATAAAATTAAAAATCTATTTTATTTACAAATTAGAAGTAGTATATATACAGATCCAGTGGCTCTGAAATAAATATTCCATGCGTTCTGCGTGAACTGGATAAAATTAAAAATCTATTTTATTTACAAATTAGAAGTAGTATATATACAGATCCAGTGGCTCTGAAATAAATATTCCATGCGTTCGTACAAAAGTTGTGTTAAGGCATAAAAGATCGACGTATACGTAAAAGTCGAAGAATTCTATTTTGTTTACAATTTAGATGTAGTATATATACAGATCCAGTGGTTCTGAAATAAATATTCCATGCGTTCCTACAAAATTTGTGTTAAGGTATAAAAGATCGACGTACGTAAAAGTCGAAGAATTCTTAACACAAACAGTTCTAACGATAACAAGAACACAATTTTAAAGATATATTTTAAAATTTTCCCACATTCTACAGTTTTTCTACAGTCTAAAGAATAAAAACAAAAATAATTTTACAGCAAACGATTCTTAATTCTTCGGGTTGCCAAGATATCAACTCGCGCGCAAGCGATAATTATCCAGCATGCGCGCACAGACACTCATTAATCTGATACAGTGTCTCACGACACAAGGAAAGGTAGGTTAATTAGTTAGGTGCTAGCTGGTGATGTGGTAGTTCTTGCGAAATTTTTTTTTCTTCTGTTAAAAGCAACTTTATAGGTGGCATCTGACCATAATGACAGACCTCACAACGTGCTTTCTACAAAACCAGTGGTCGGCAAACAACTGCTCTTTAGCCACTTGAGAGCGGCTCTGCTATGAATCGATTTCTACTAAATGCAAGCAGTAAACATCCCACCGGTGAGTTGAGGAACTTCAGAAGAGTCGAGAGATGCTTGAAATAAAAACAACGACATACAAACCTGACTCAACTTTCCAATGAAATGCAAGGCCATTGTTCACATTAAATGCGTGTTTTGTCATACTTTTATTTCAATGTAAAAAAAATATATATATTTTTTGTCAACAATAATAAGATTATTATTATTATTATGATATATCTGGTTTTATTTAATGTTAGTGGCTAGTTTAAACCGACTCCTAAAAACATGGTTCTTGAAAAGAAATTCGGCTCGGAAATGTAAATCGTTGTACTGCTGATCTTTGGCTCTTTTGACATGAGTTTGCCGACCACTGTATTAGACTATCCAAGCGTTCCTGTGGTAGAGTCCCATTTGCACGATTTTACTCACTAGGGCACGTTTTTGCTCTTGCGGTCTTTGATGATGTGTAGACTACAATACGACGTCCGGAGATTATCCCTAGTATGCCTTGTAACGTAGTGGGCCGAGTGGTGTGCCTTTCAACCTAACGAAACAGCCTAGTTTACAAATAACTTACGTTTATTTTGCAAGGAATTATATACGTTTACACTAATTTCAATAGAGATTTGCATCCCTTATTTTCATGGTTGCTGCAAAACGGGCAAAAACTCAACAGACACGGCCTCATAAACGCGAGCACCACAAAAACAAAAACCCTTTCATCTCTTCGAGCTCTGCAACCGATCTCCCTGTGTGGCCAGACCCCCCATTCAGCCAACCACAAATCACTTGCACCCAACACAAACTAGGGATGCGATATCGACACCAAAACATCGATGTTCAAAATTAAAACATCGATGTTGATAATACATCGTCCCTAAAACATCGATGTTTTTAAAATTCAGTGTATTTGAACTTTTTCCCCCATTTCTTAAAACTGGTTTAGCAACTAGTAATGCTACATCGACAGCAAAACATCGATGTTTTGAAACTTTGATGTTCAAAATTAAAACATCGATGTTGATAGTACATCGCCCCAAAACCATCGATGTTTTTAAAATTAAGTGTATTTAAACTTTTTCCCCCATTTCTTAAAACTGGTTTAGCAACTAGTGATGCGACATCGGCTCCAATACATCGATATTTTTTATAAAACATCAATGTTTTGAAAGCATAGACATCGATGTCGCACCCCTACTTTTCAGACCCTTCACACTTGGTCACTTTGTTCTAAAAGTATATTCCATTTGCTAATTATAAAAATTATGCTACTTGGTTATTTTTTAAATTTTTATAACGGTACTTTTTTCATTTAAAAATAAAACATCGACAGCGTAAAAACATCGACAAATATAAACATCGATGTTACAAAAACATCGATGTTTTTTAAAAAACATCGATGTCGCATCCCTAGCACAAACGGGGCGGCTGTTGCGACATTCATCAGCAGGGCTCGAGTAGCTGTTTCGGGAATTCTCGATCAAAGGTTAGTGGCGATGCTTTACGACGCCACAGCCTTATTGGATTGAGATCAAGTGACTGCTTGATACGAATTCAGTATTCTTAATTTTTGGACGTGTGTATATAGAAAAGGGGGAAATTTAAAAATAGAAGGAAAGCTTGAAGTTGAAGAATTTAAATCAATAATCACTACAAAAGATTCATTTTATTTACACTGAAGAGCCAAACCATTATGACCACCTACTCAATAACACGTTGCGTCTCCTTTGGTCAGTAAAACAGCTGCAACTCGTCTGGGCATAGATGCCACAAGTTCTTGGTTCCACAGGTTGTACCAAATGTCCAAGCAGTGGTCACGCAAAGTCGAGATATTCGGACAAGATGGAGTTTGAGCTTTGAACTGCCGCTCCATGACACCCCAAATGTGTTCTATCGGATTAAAATCCGGCGAGTTAGGTGACCAGCACATTAAGTGGAATTCATCAGTATGCTCCTCGAACCACTCCAACACAATCCGAGCCTTGTGACATGAGGCGTTGTCCTGATAGAAGATTCCATTTCCAGTTGGGAAGACACACGCCATGTAAGGGCGCAACTGATCCGCAATTATTGTCAGATAGTTCGCAGCGTTCATGGTCTGTTCTACCACAACTACCAGTCCCAGAGTCGCCCATGAGAACGTCCCCCAAAGCATAATACCGCCACCACCAGCCTGTGTATGACCTTCTGTACAAGAGGGGAGCAACTATTCGCCTGGCAGACGGCGTACCCTGACAAGACCATCGACGTGATGAATAAGAAATCGGGATTCATCTGACCAGGCAACTCTCTTCAACTCATCGATGGTCCAATATCAGTTCCCGGGCCCACTGTAGGCGTAGTTGACGATGACGCTTGGTCAACAGAGGCACACGAGTGGGACGTCTGCTGCACAGTCCCATATCCAACAGTGTCCGCTGAACTGTGTGTTCCGAAACACTTGCTCTTGGACCTGCATTGTATTGGGCTGTCAGCTGAGCCACTGTCTCGTGACGATTTTGCTTTACCAAGTGGAACAGTCTCCGACGTCCTTTTTTTTTGATGACGCGTGGACAACCAACACCTTGGCGTCTACTGCTGGTGTCACCGTCATTTATCCACTTTGCATGAATACTAACAACGGCAGATCGTGAACAACCTACCAGTCGTGCAGTTTCGGTGATACTCGTTCCGAGTCTTCGGGCCATTACGATCTGCCCTCTATCAAATTCGCTTAAATCAGCAGCCTTTCCCATCACTCGCAAAAGTAAGTGCAAGAATGATTACTTACCTTCTCCAGCAGCAGTTAAACACCATTATCATTTAATTACGTGCCCTCCACGTCATCCAGACGAGTTAATTGAAAAATGTGGGGATGGTCATAACGTTTTGGTTCGTCAGTGTAGGTTCAAATTACTCATTTTTATCACTTCTATTTTTGATATTTTAAAGACGATTTACTCCCCATGTCCATTTTCATTGTTACATTCAACGTCTTTTTATATTCTATAGTTTCAACTTTTTCGTTTTTAATAACTCTTTCTCTTTTAGCTATTTCCGATATCCTCATAAGTATATTCTTAGATCCGCACTGTAACATAGTGGGCCGAGTGGTGTGCCTTTCTACAAAATGAAACAGCCTAGTTGAAAATTAACTTGCATTTATTTTGCAAATAATTATATGTACACTTTGTGCACTAGAGATTTGCATCCGTATGACATGAGTGGTGCGAAACAGGCAAAAAAAAAAAAAAAAAACAGCCGCGGCCTCATCAACAAGCACCGCAAAACAAAAACCTCCGCTTTCCTCGAGTTCTGGAACGGATCTCTTGTGTCGGCAGACCCCTCATTCCGCCAGCCACAAATCACTGGCACCCCAAAACAAACGGGACAGCTGTTGCGACAGGCGCCTCAATCCCATGATAGTACTTTACGCAAGTCCAACTTGATTGGCTAATCGGATCATATGACCTAGATACGTATATCATGAGAATTTTTCTGTTGGCGATTTATCTCTTCCTTTCTGCTTTCTTCTTTTCTTTTCAGATCCATGGCTATGGGTGGGTAGAGATGGGAGCCGAAAATTGTATCCTTTTATTATATAAGTTAATAATTATATAAGTTAGTGTTTTATGTATGCCTTTTGTTACATCAGAATGGTCCTAAGCCAGCGGTGGGTACGACACCATCATCCTAAAGCAAAGGGGACGGAAGAGGGGCGGGAAAATATCAGCTGGTAGTGAGTTCAGGAGTGGTTCTTAGATTATTTATGTAAAATCAACGGAAGCTTGGAAAAATATAAAAAGGGTTTTAAAAATTAGGAAAAGTAAATTAGAGTGAAAAGGAATTAAATTGGAATTTAAAAAAAATAATTTGGAGGATCTAAAAACTTTTCCGCCAGCTGGGTTCGAACTCGGGAAGTCATTCTCCGCTACCGACGCTAATCTGAAGGTAGGTGACTTTAGCCATTAGGCCATCGTTGCTTCACGAGAAGAAGCTCTTCAAAGTATAAGTACCCTTAATATAAGTTGACAAGAAATACTACTAACAACCATGCAACATATATATGAGGAGCAAATCAGAGTCAATTTGTCGGACACTTACGCTGTACGCTGAGGCGCTAGTGTATGTATTGTATTTCTACGAAACAACGCGCATATTCAAAATCAAATGGTTACTGCAACAATCAGATTGGCGAGATATCCAAGTGAAGCCAAGCCCGTGAAACTAGCCAATCAAGTTGGACTTGCGTAAAGTACTATCATGGGATTGAGCCGCTTCTGCTGTTGCGACCTTCATCAGCAGGGTATATGTTTCAGGAATTTGGAATCAAAGGTCAGTGTCTGCGACGTACCAGCAGTGCGAAAGTGCGGTGTTTGCGACGTCACAGCACTGACAAAAAAATGAAAACTGTTCAGAATTTCCTCACATGCAAATAAAAACATGTCTCAGTGAGAGGATGCTCAGTATTCTGACACAAATCACTAGGCGAAGATTTTATTTCCGCTATCTAAGAGCTCTCTCATTAGACAGATCGAGGTTACTTTAAAATGTAATTTATTACCGTTTTGGCGACGCCTTGCGTTTAGTTTAATTGGTGTTTGTTACCTAACCAACTGTCATTTTTCAACTCAGAATTCATCCTTTGTAATTTTTATTTATGAAGTACTGAAAATCATTCAAAATTAAGCCAAGTGAAGCCACAATGGTAAAACATGCAGGAAATGATCGCAGCAGAAACACTAGCACCATCTACAATTAGCCAACAGAAAATGCTGTAGCAACTTGTCGTTTTGGATTTTGCGCCGTAGAACCCAACAAAAAATCCATCCATTCACCGAATATGCCTCTCATAAAGAGAAGAAACTGGCCATAATTCGGTTAGTTTCCGATTAACCCCAGCAATAAAATTATTAATTTACATTAATGGAAAATTATCCAATCAAGTGAATAAATGTGAATAATATTTTGTTTCCATTTGATGAGGTATAGTTATAGTGTTGAAATATACCAATTATTTTTATAATAGTTATAAAATGATTAAAAATGCCCCCTTTTCACATTTCATCTTGTTGTTTAACTACGGATGTATTATTAATTTTTATGTATCAATGCCTGTTATTAAGATTTTTCTTAATTTATTTTTGCAGGGATATATTCTCGCTAGGTTTTGGACCTTTCAGGTACTAAACCATGAATTTTATTTTTCTGTGCTCATATCGAACCCCGGCAAGAAAAATGACACAGGTCAAAAAATAAAAATTTTGATGTTATGTCATTGAAAAAATATGTATGAGGTGCCCCAGCGTGTTATATTACTATTCTATAGAATATAATAGAAGTTACCACCATAAATACCTAACCTAAAATTAAAAAAAAAAAGCTTATACTATTTCAATTTGAGTTTTATATTATCCTTTAAGTTGATGTTTTAAAATTCTGCAAATTTGAGTTGTGTCACTTTTCTTGACGGGTTGCGATATGTCCATGTCATCAATATACTCAACTTTCGCTTCTTTTTACAAACACGAAGCTTTGTACTCTTTGTCATGCCATAAAACTTTTAATATATTTAAACTAAATTTACTAGATTTCTACTAAAAGCGTTACAGTGCGACTCTGGTGAAAAGGCAGATGACCTTATGGAAGACCCCGTGAGCAGAAAGTGCGACGTACGTCGCAGAACAAAGTCTATGCAGAACAATCTTGCCTTAATTTTATCAAAATTTTGGCCGATTTTTTTTTCAATCATAAGTTACGACGTTCTGCAGTGCAAAGCACGCTCCTTGCCACACCTTTTTTTTCTTTTCTAGCTACGAAACAACCTCCCTACACCGCCCAAATTACCTCAAACACTTTATAAATAACATATCTTCTAGGTCAATGACAAAATATTTAACTTCGAAAGTTATTGACAGATTAAAAATTCTGAGAGTATGCCTTGGTTTTAAAAAAAGTAAGTTAATTAATTTTGATGTTTTATTATAAATATATAATCCATATTTAGCCGATAATTGTGTTTTACGTCTGTTTTGATTTGACTGCGGTTTTCAAAATTTAGACAAAATGTCTGCAGAACAGTGGAAATTGCTTGTTGTGCTGCAGAACACTGAATGTACTCCACCTAATACTAATTCTAGAAAGGTAGTAAGCTCTTCAGGAAACAGAGATGTCATACACATAATAATGCATGGTGATTGCCCCGTTAGTGAGTATCTGTTTTGCCTAACTCTAACGTAATAAATAGACTCGATCAAAACCACGTGATTTAAATGCCAACACGCCAGAGTCGGACTATAAAAGCAGTCTGCCTGCAAATAAATAGACTGACTTATCTCGCAGGTGGGTATGCACTTCTAATAAGCCAGAAGATCTTCAAACAACTGATCATATTGCCACTTCAGTTCTCGAAGACATTATCGAAGAAGGCGGTAAGCATAGACTTAGACATAATGTAGATTTACGTTCGTTCTACCATTACTTATTTTCAAATTAATTTGCATCACATTTTAGTAGGGTAGGTGTGCCAAATATCACCCCTGTGCTTAATATCGCCTACCCGTGTTTGCAACCTACTATGCGCGACAAGAGTTTATGTAGTTACCTTGACGGTCTAGGGTTTTGCCACACGTAGCGCCACCGACAAATTTCCTATCAGTTATATTAACAACACTATTGCATCTGAAGTATTTGAGGCTGTGATTAACGTAGTTTTTTGTCTCCAACCCATTCAGGGAATATCCTGGTAAGTGTTTCTAAATCATAATTTCGTTTATATGACTTGAAAGTACATTGAATACTAAAGGTTGTAGGTATGCTCTACTAGGAACTCGTTTTTAATAGTAGAGCTCCTCATTTCGCCTGGTGGGTGGTGATAGGAATAGAGGTAGGCGATATTAGGAACCCACTTTCGAAAATTCTCGGAAACTTTTTGAAGTTTTACTAGTTAACTTAAATTGACATAAGTAAAGACGGTATATGATCTCTGGAAACCAGAGAATTGTTCCTATTGATATTCATTTAGTTTCCAGCTTGATTTTCCAACCCAGGAGGCTGAGATACAGAGAAATAGTTAGAGTATACGATATTTGGAACACACCTACCCCATCTCCCAATTTTTCAAATTAATTTGCATCTACTTTTGGTACCTCATATTTTTAAAACTAATTTACATCTATTTTTAGTACCTCCTATTCTTCCAATTAACTTGCATCAACTTTCAGAATATCCTATTTTCAAAATTAGTTACACTTTTAGTATCTCCTAGTACTTCCTATTTTTCAAACTAATTTGCATTTATTTTTAGTATCTCCTTTGTTGGAGGACCAATATAAAGATAATCTCAAGTGGATAAAAGAAGCTGGTAGTCACAAACTTGTGAGTAAAACATATTTGTCGAAATAGATCAAAATGAGATGGTATTTTACAAAATTTATTTCTCTTATAATGTACTTCAAAGAAAGTTTCTCAACTATACTGCTGTTAATAAAAAATGCAACACCATGAAGACGTCATCAGAATTAAATGAAATTTAATACACAAACGGCTTGTATTAGTACTAATAAATGAATAAAATTTCAAAGCAAAAAAACAATATTAAGTGTCCGAAATCAGTATTTGGTGTAGCCACCACGCGCTGCAATAAGTGCTGCTATACGACGTGGCAGGGAGTGAAACAGATGTTGAATGTCTGCTTGTGGAAGAGAATTCCATATTGTTTCTATGCGCACCCAAAGTTCGTCTTTTGAAGCTGTAGGACGCGGATCACGAGCGAGACGCCGACCAACCAAATCCCACACGTGCTCAATAGGCGACATATCCGGTGAATAAGCAGGCCAAGGAAGCCCAGAAGCAAGGTGCATGTATTGGGCTGAAAAGAAGTCTCGAACATTCCTTGCAACATATGAGCGTGCATTATCCTGTTGAAAGATAGCTCCAGAGATGCCTTGAAGGAAGGGAACGACTTCGGGCTCTAGGATTTCACGGACGTACCTGTTGCTATTCAGATTACCCTCAATTCGTAGCAGCTGAGACCGTCCATGATACGAAATCGCACCCCAGACTCCGGGTGTTCGGCCACTATGACGTTCGATAACGCACTCTGGAAGGCAGCGTTCACCGGCATAGCGTCTAACACGAATGCGGCCATCATGGTTCCACAAATTAAAGCGGGATTCGTCAGAAAAGACAACTTGTTGCCAATCAGCCCGCCAGGCTCTGTGCTCATGAGCCCATTGCAGACGCAGCCGTCGATGGTTTGACGTGAGGGGGATCTTGTATAAAGGAATCCTTGCACGCAGTCCACGGTGCAGCAGACGTCGGCGTATTGACGAAGCCGACATTAGTACACCTGTAACAGTAGACCAAAGTACTGCCAACTGCCTGGAGGAAGCTGTACTGTCATTCACCGCTATGTGGATCAGGTGCCTATCATCGCGCGCTGACGTCACCTTCCGTCGTCCACTCCCAGTTTTTCGAGTTGTCCGGTGATCGTCGGTCCACTGCTTCCAAACTCGCATCACTGTGGAACTGATCCGCTGCACACGAGCTGCTATTGCGCGATAGGAAAATCCTCCTTCACGAACGCCGATGATTCTCCCCCGTTCAAACTCTGTAAGTTGTTGAAATGTCACCCTATATCGTCGTGGAGGCATACGTAGGTCTCACTAAACGTTCGCCACTAAAAAATAACCATGCACTATTTTCAACGTCCCGCTACAGCCCTCTATTTATACGCTTTTAGCATCAGTTCAGAGGGCGCTGCTCACACCAAGCATGCGTGGTGGCTCTGAAAGGTTACTACTTTGCATAGCATTCTATAATTGACATTTGCTGCAAATTTTATTTCATTCGGATTATTCCTTCATGGTGTTGCATTTTTTACAAACAGCAGTGCATTTGCTTCATTACATTTTAAATAATTAAAAATAATAATAATCATATGCACCGATTTAATCCTAATCATAAGACACCCGAGTCTGACATTGTAAAATTTTAAGTGAACTATGAGGCTCCGCTCCCTGCTCACCAACCCCCGATTTTTAAAGAAGAGTTTTAAATATCTGGAGGCACAATTTTCTACCTTTGTTTATCGATGTATTCAGCAGTTTGGATTTCGTGCATTTACACAAAGAATAAATAAAAGTAATTAATAATGAAAATATTAAAATTTTACATAAAATATCTGTCCGAAAAAATTTTAATTAAAAAAAATTACAATAACTTTTTTTCTAGGTAGTAGGATCTCAAGCTAGGATTCTTTATGCGGATCACAAAGGAAGAGTACGGATGGCTTTAGCATTCAATCAAGCAATCAAAAATGGACTTGTACAAGTAAACATTAATCTTCCTATCCTTTTCTTGAACTTTAATTACTATGCACAATGTTTCAAAATTTCCTGTTAAAAGGGAGACGAAGGGAACACAAAATTAAGCCATATACACACACTGATGTATATCAGAAAGCGCCACCTAGAGGGTATACGCTGCCATTGACCAGTTTGAGCCATCGTCATTTTAGATGCCGACTTTGTATGGGTAACAAGTATCATTTCAAGAATGCTAAGATGGCTGAAAAACACCTAGCATGCGGGGAAGCTAACGAAAATGGACGATCCTATGTGAGATTATATCGGTACTCGAACACCGTGCGCCTCAGGGACACATCTCCTTTAGGTACTTCACGTACTTGAGAGGTACTCTGTGATCTTTTCTTTTCCCGTAAGGTTAACCGTCTTTAGTCAACTCGGGGATCGCGTACACAAGGATATCTTTTTTTCCCTTTCATTGTGGATCTGAGAGTTTCTCTGCGGGATTTACACCCGTATATCCGTTCTGCAGCCTGCAGTCTTCCCTGCACGACTTGTAATCAGTTTTGGTCACCTTAACCAATATAATCTTACATATGACTTTGTCAACCAATCGAAGTGATTATTTGAAGTGATGTGAAGTAAAAAAACTACTTCTCGGAAATCTCATGACGCTCAGAGGGTTAAAGTCTTTGCTTTGCTTGTAGGTGAATTTTACATATGAAATTGATTTCAAAAATTGACCTGAACAAAATTTATTTTTGACAAACATTCTTAACCTATGAAACATGCATAGAAATTGTTTTCCACACACATCGCATTTGACATTACATCGGTCATAAAGTTATGGGCACTTGAAATAAACCCTCTTCATCTGACGTTACACTGACATTACGATCTCATAAATCTCCAGTCCCCTTGAGAACATTCAAGATTCTACCGACATGTGGTTTTCAGCTGAAAGCGACTTAGAACGCCGGAAGACCTGAGACCTCAGACAGCGAGGACACGCTTGCGAATCTCTGTCGAACCCTTCTTGTCCCAAAATATCTGTAAATTTGCTGTACATATCAAACTGTAGGATGTTAGAATAAATGTTGTAGTGGTTGGTGAAACCGAAAGATCTTGTTCTTTACGCTACCATTTCTTTACGAACCAGTGTACCGGACCACAGCATTTCATCCGGTGCTCTGATTCTAAAGGTGAAATTAATCCTATACTCAATTGTCCGACCAACTTTCTGTCCTGGTGCTTCTTTAGAGGAAAAAGTGTAGTATTTATCTCTACCAAGACTGGGTTGACCTTGTTCCCTCATAATAAGATCCTTCAGCTCAAATATCAAGGGAAACAAAGAAACCGCTTGACTGTAAAATCAATTTAGTGGAACTTGCTTTTGTCCTTTTTTTTTTAAAGAACATTTTAGAATTGCTTAGCAAAACATCCAACACACCCTGAGTGTGCACCTGTCACTAATTATTAATTCCAATCATCATATACGATATAAACACGAATAATTGAAATTTTAGGCGAATAATTGAAATTTTAGGAACTGCAAACATAAAATATTTTCGCGAATTTGATCTATGCTCGTTTAATCAATGCTTTAATTTTTGTACAAACTTGTTTTGAGAGAATAAATGTCGTGTCTCCGGCATTGGCATTAAAAGATGTGTGATGGTGTTTCAGGGTCCTATTGTTTTGAGCCGAGACCATCATGATGTCAGTGGCACCGACAGTCCCTTCCGAGAGACATCCAATATCAGCGATGGATCGGCGTTCTGTGCAGGTGAGGCAATATTTTTTAACAATCTGAACGAAAAAGTTAGTAATCTAAGACTTGAAAAGCATTTTAATTCCGTACACAGGGTGATTCTACGGTCATGGGACAAACTTGGAGGGGTGGTACACCTTACTAAAACGTACATTTTTCGTATAGGAATGTAGGGTCGAAAGTGAATGGAGGCACGAACACAAGAAATGAGACATGAACAGAAAAATATTGTTCATTTACAACATCCTTGCAAAGTGCTTCTTTGCAGAAATGTTTGCAATAAATGCTCAAAATTGCGACCACGAACAGTAATACATGCTTGGTAGCGTCAAAGGAGTGATTGGCAAACAGTTCCAAGAATTCCAGGCATTTCGCGCACGCTTGCAGCCGCATGGATAGTCGAGCAACGAGATCCTCAATTGAGTCAATTGGAGCCCCGTAGACGATGGTCTTCAGATGCCCCCTAAGAAGTAATCGACGCTCGATAAATCTGGCGATAGGACTGGTCCACCTCGCCCAATCCATCGCCCCGCAAAACTGGCATCCAGGTAATTGCGAACCACGTCCCTTCCTACCATACATTCTTATACGAAAAATGTATGTTTTAGCAAGCTGTACCATCCCTCCAAGTTTGTCCCATGACCGCAGAATCACCCTGTATAAAGAGATAATTTTTCTATAAAGATCTACAATGACGGAAGCAAAAATGCAGATGGCTTGATTATAGCGGAAATCACATTAAAACTTCAAACGAGCCTCCTTCCTGGTGGTTGTCTCGACGAGGCTTTTCCTCTTTATCAAAACTGTTCAGATCTTGATAGACGAGGTCCAACCACAAACAGCAGTGTTCGAGGAGGTTGGTGCACGTTAAATATATCGTGCCCTCACATGTCCTCACGTTGGCATGGTGTGGAAGTTTGGAGAATGGGGTACCAGCTCAGTTGTGACCTCGTCATCCGACCGTGATTCAAAATTACGTGGTATTACCTTCGGATCTCTATCTTCAGGTTTGTTCCCGGATCGTCGTCAATACCCCGTTGTGTTCTTGTGCGACATTAATTAAATACTTACCTACCTTGATTGACGACCAGATCTTGATCTCGTCATCAAAAAATGGTAATATCTTCATGTTCGGAAATCAATCAGCATTCTTTGATGATAATATATTTCGTCCTTTGCAAAATTGGCCAGATAGTGACGGGCGAGATATCTCGTCGAAATCACTTGGAGGGTTAAGAAGTGAAACACTGACTTTTGTTCGGTATTTCGTTCTATGAAGCATTGAGCAACATTTATTTGCTTTAATTAGGTTCCTGATTCGAATCCGGGTCAGTGCATGGATGTTTGTAAGCGTATGGTGTAGAGGCAGCTGGTGTACCTTAAATCTGTCTAGGCCGAAAGTCCTCACGTTGGATTGGTGTGGAAGTTTGGAGAGTGGGGTGCCAACTCAGGTGTTGCCTCGTCATCTGACCGTGGCTCAAAATTATGAGGTGTTGCCCTCGGATCTTTCTTATAGGGGATTGATCCCGGACAGTCGTCAATAGCACGTTGTGTTGCTTTAGTACTACGTTAATTAAAATTACCTTACTTGCCTTACATATGTTTGGATACATAATCGTAGCTACATCCAATATCGTAGTAAGAAAATTAGAGACAAAACTGCAGCTTGCACATTTACGGCCTGTTATATAAATTCATAGAAACTCTTATCTAATGGATTCCCTTTCATGTAGATCTCAAATTTAATGTTTTGAGGATAGATTTGGATAGGCGCCATGTACGTTACGTCCTATCCTTTCCATACACCTTTGCCCACAGACCTATAAAGAGTTATACGCCATAAAGAAGAACTCGAGTAATAGAATTAGGTGATCCTCGATAGTTTATACCTGGTACAATAAAGTCTTCTCTGGAGCCTCGCTCAAATATACGGCTTACAGAAAATGTGTCAGACTGACCTTTCTAGACTTGAATTTGACTCTTTCTAGACTTGAATTTGACACTTTCTTGACTTGTGAGCGGCCACGTAGCTGAAGGAAGAAGAAACTACAGAAGTCCTTTGATTTGGTGCCCCAAAACTGATTAAACCTCTAGATAGCAAACGTAGATTGGATTATTTTTTAATGAAACTGCTCAATCATTGGCTCTGGAGAGTGGAAATGGAAATATTGTCTGATGGATCTAACTTAAACAGCAAGGCACTGAAGAACCTCTATCAGATATCTTGAACAATATTACTCTCTATCTCTCTCTCTCTCTCTCTCCACACTTGGAAGAATAAAATTATAGTTATCGCAAACAGAAGTATGAAGGACAAACAGCTTAGTATCCAATATTGAAAAATTCATTTGATAAGCATAGGCAGGGACGGACTGATTATGTGGAAGATATGAAAAATTTCACATGGGCTGATATATATGCGAGGACTGAACGAATCGACATGCTTGAGAGCAGTTGGAAGATTTATAAAACTTATAACTTTTCTTGCTATTTTATTAAATAAAGTAGCAAGAAAAAATGCAAATCTCGCACTTATTACAGCAGGCAGTTTATATATTCTCATACTACTTATTTCATAACACGAATTAATCATTTTTTTCAGATATGGCCGTCCAAAATTGTATTGGAGACTCGTTTCGTGGAGCTACTTGGGTGTCTCTCCACAACGGAGGTGGTGTTGGATGGTAAATCAAATTTTGATCAAAATGAACTGACATGTTTTAATTACGATTAATTATTTTCAAGGCGTGTTTCATTTAGGTATATCAGGTTCATTTAGGTTATAAGTATTAGATATATCTAATGTACATAAAAAGCGATGAAATATCTCTCCAAGAAATTTTTAATCCTATGCCAGAAGACATAATGTTATTCCTTTGTCTTCCTGCTTGCCATCCCGTCGTAGAGACACGAGTTTGTTGCAACTTAAAGGAAATAACGGTCTCAACAATAGCAGATAATTTCTGTCTTTTAACCATCCTAGTGGTTGGCTCGACGTCATTCGTAAAACTGCCCAGATATTTCTCATCCTTTAAAATCACGTCGTCTTTTGTCATCAGAAGAACTCATCATATCTTGATCTAGTCCTCACCTAAAAATCGATGAAATCTCGATGGCGAGATGTCGAGCCATTAGAAAAATTGACCAGAGTTCGATGGATGATAGAGACCGATCATTTAACCTTACAAGTAGTTTCGACAAGATATCTCGTCGAAACTACTTGTAAGGTTAAATGATCGGTCTGCATAATTGCATAGGAGCTTCAAAATGGAGAAGGTGGAGTGTTTTTATTCCAGTTTTATTTAGAAGTTCCTGCAAATAGTCATAAATCTAAAATTTGCGGTGAATTCTCTTCTTGGGATATCGGTTGGAATTTGACTCATCAGCAGTTGCTCCCAAGATTTTTCAATAGCTCTTGTCTGATGTTCACGCTTTACATTTCAATTAATCTCCAAGAATGTAAGTACTACTGAACCACTCTGCAGCTTGTACCTGCTCACATATCGTTAATCTGTGCTTGAATGCAGCTGCCGTAATTATTTATATAACCTGGCCCGACTGTCCGGAAGTAATTATATAATATTTGCTACAAATTTTGTTTATAAAGTTAAATAAATTTAAGTTATATTTTCAATCGCAATTGAAGAACTAAGATGAGTGTCTGGTGTAGAACGTAAATTCATCTGTAGAGAATTGTTTGCGATGTATGAAGACTATATAAGGCTTTCCATGGCTGGTATGGTATTCTTATGACTTAGGTCATTCATCAATATCACTTTTGGGGAACCTTGATCTCAAATTTTTTGTCTAAACTATTCAATGGAAGACTGTATGTTCGACAGAAACCGGCTTTTCGACACTACCAGATGTGGCTTTCATGATTTGAATCTATTTTAACATTGATGAGACTAATGTAAAAAAGGTCGTATGTCAAAAATTCCATTTTTTCTTTTGCTATTGCTATAAGTGGAATATTGTGAATTGCACCTGGTGGTAAAATCTATGTCATCAGCTGATTCAATAAAAATTACAATCAAATGTATATAAAATAGTAGAATCAAATCATAAGGAAAACGATTAGATTTTTGCTCTCCTGAAAAAGGCGGATTTTAGACATACCACCTTTAGCAATTTCAGTGACGATATAAAAAATGGTAGGTTGTGTGTCGAGGACACAAGCCGTAGTTTTGAAGTGAATAATAGCTCGGGCCTGATGTCGGATTGTGGAATAAAAGAAGCAGAAATATAAGGTTTAAATGATTGTTTATTGCGAATATTCAACAATTAATTTGCAGTTTGAACGATTAAAGTGCGCAATATTATTGATATTAAAATTAAAGAATAATTTTATTGAAGACGTGTGATTTCAGCTTAGTTAGGTAGCTTTTGAATGACGCTACTTGCGCAGTCCTCACTCAACGCAATCCAAAGTTACACTGGCCCAGAGCTCGCCCAGCACCGTACTATTTAGATATTGCGATCTCGAACCGAAGAGCATCTTAGGTGCGGACATCATTTGTCTACAAGACGCTATATTTGTAGCGCTCAAGGTTTCATGCTAGCCCCCTGTACTGTTCCGAATTTGGTCACTGTTTTTGCTGACAATTTGGGATAAAAATTTAAATGCGTATTTTCTTTTCAGAGTTTGTCTATTCTACCTTGATATTCGTCTAAAAATCTTTAATACCAGCTGAATAACCCGGCGTTACTCGGGTTGAAATGGTTAAACGTTGATTGAAAAGTGAATTAGAATCACTCTTTATTACTTTCCTTAAATAGAAAAATGCAATCATTTAAGTGTTGTACGGGAAATACTTTTTAACTTCGTTTTTAACTTTTTCATAGCTTCTACATTTTACTTCGGATGCAAATATATACATTTAATTCCTAAATAATATATTGCTATATGCAAAAGACTAAAACACAAACAGAAACGAAATTCCGATGAAAATATGCAGAATTCTAAAAAATGAACGATGTGTAAAGTGTCGAATTTCGACTTCCTGAGCTGAAATAGAGCAATTCGAAAAAAATATTAGTAAACATATTGATAAAGACGATAATGATTTATGAAATTTAGTAATTCTCAAATATGAAAGCGAAATTTCCCTGTGTTAAATTTCCTGTAGAACGTGTTTCCTTGTCAATATTCATTTATTGCACGGAAACAAACTTTATATTTTAAAATTGGGGCTTCGAGAGGTACTTTTAGGACTACCTGTGTGTCAATTTTAAAGATAGTAAGTGATATAGATTGGTCTGAAGAGTGGAAAGTAATAGGATTATTGAAAATCGCACAGCCAAATATGAAAAATTGCAATAATTCTTTTTATACAAATTTATTTCATATTCATTTTAATTTTGTCTGTACAGGGGCGAAGCAGTGAACGGAGGCTTTGGCTTATTTATCGATGGCAGTGAAGTGAGTGGTAAAATCTTTATTTTTTATTATATTTAGTAGCCTGTAATTATATTTCGTAATAATTTTCCAATTACTTGCAGGAGTCTGAAAAGAAAATCAGGCAAATGCTATCGTGGGATGTGCTAAACGGTGTAAGTATTCACTTTCCCTAAAGTTGAAGGTACTTAAAATGTTGTAGCAATAACAACAATGAGGCTGAAGATTTGAGTTTCAAAAAAGTATTATTTGCTGATTTTTCGAAATAGAGTTTAATCTGACTTCTGAGCGAGAAAATATTATTTGCAGTTTGCGATGAACGTTTCTTATATACGTCTTAATTTTTATTTAACTTAACTATATAAACTACAACGTTACATTTAAATTAAGAGCATATTGGCAATATTTGCAAAGATAGTTGAAGCGAAATTTGCTTAAATGCTCATTTAACGAACTTTTAAATTTACTTCTTAATTTCAAATATACGCCGACCAACCGGACTAGTGGTCAAGGTGTTGGCCTCTGGATCGGAAGGTTCCTGGTTCGAATCCAGATCAGGGCATGGATGTAAATTGTGCTGTCCTTTGTTAGGGACAATGATGGTCCACCCATTGGGTGCCCCTTCACAAGTGACCATCACTTCTGGCCTTGTATAAGGCTACAATGACTTCGGTCAATTCTGTACTGTACTGTATTGTATTTCTGTATTGTATTTCTGTATTGTATCATGTATTTTATTTGTCTTTGCAATCTGTACCCAGCCTTGCCATTGGAGAAAAAAATTTCAAATATACACTCAGGAACATTGAAAATAGCGCACCAAGAAGGAAGAAAGGTACAATCGCGAAACTTTGCAAATAAGTACAGTGAGATCCGATATGCAAATGATCCAAGTTTGGTGACAATGTGCATGACCACACACCCTACAGTGGCGCTACAATCAGGAAGTGGGACCGGCGCATTGTGGACGATTCATAAACGTAACGTTCACATTCCAATTCTAGGAGGTCTTTAGTAAACGAAGAATACCAGGTAGACGCGTAAGAAGACATTTCTTACAGTTAAGGGGGTCCGGGACACAAAAATCGTCAAATTTTCGAAAAAATTTTTTATGATTTTAAAAGTTTCTCTATGTTTTTTTGCTTAAAATGACGCCTAAATCATGTTTTTATCTTAATTAGAACTAGCGATATAATAATTTTTGTAGTGCGTTGTTTTGAAAATCTAATTTCTTGAGAGTTGTTGTCATGGCAACGACATCTGTCTTTAAAACTTTAAATGCGTTTTTCTCCATGATACTTTTTTCAAGATTTCCTGTATTCAAATTGCTATAAGTCGAAAACCAATAAAGTTTAAGGGTTGAAATTTGGAATATATATTTTTCAAACATTATACTTTAATTTTGATTCAGCAAATTTGAAACAAATATTTACTTTTAGAAATATGATTTTTTTTTTAAAGTATCTTAAAATTTTCAAAAATTTTCATTCAAATATTTTTTATTTTTTGTTAAATTAATATTTTTTAAATTGCCGAATCTAAATTAAAGTTCATAAATTTGTGAATAATTTACTGCAAGAATTTTGAAAATGGACCAAGAATATTTTGAGCCTTAGCAATTTAAAATGACCCCTCTTTTTTTCAAAAAATTTTTATTTAAAATTTTTAAAAAACATTTGGAAAAATTTTGTGTTGTGATTTTGTTTATTAGTTAGATGGGTAATCAGTACAAAAAAATTCTAAATTCTAAATTAATTAATAAAAAAAAATTCTGATGTGTCCCGGACCCCCTTAAGCGAGTTTGAGAGGGGCCTCATCATCGGCATGGAAACCGCAGGTTGGTCATTGCGCCGTGTTGCCCGCCAGGTCGATCGTTCGGAGTGTGCCGTCAGAACATGTTGGGAGGTGGACACGAGATGTTACCCACGTGCGGCGTACCGGGTCTGGAGCGACCGGGAAGACGACGAGGCGAGAGGATCGTGCGGCAAGCACTCGTGGATCCCACAGTGACTCGTTCCACGATGCAATCAAATGTAGGGGTGCCACAGTTGTTCCGCAAACCCTTTCCAAACGCCTTGCGGAAGAGAATCTCCAATCCAAGCGCCCTTTTCGTGTACTGCCTTTAACACCGAAACATCAGCGACTCAGTCTACAGTGGTGCCGTCAGAGCGACGTGGAATGATACAGAATGGCAAAACGTGGTGTTTAGTGATGAATCTTGGTTCGTTTTGGAGGTAGATGATAACCGCGTACGGATGTGGAGGCGCCCTGGTGAACGGTACAATTCCACCCACGCTGTCACGTGACACACTGCCCGCACAGTAGGCGTAATGGTCTGAGGGTTATAGCCTATGATAGCCGGTCCACTCTAATTGTGGTACGTGGAACCTTAACAGGCCAGCGTTATGTTGATGATATTCTTCAACCCCACGTGGGACCTTTCCTAAATGGTCTTCCAGGGCCAATTTTCCAGCAAGATAATGCACGTCCGCTTACAGCTCAAGACTTCCTACGTCACGTTCAGACTCTTCCATGGCTGGCCTGCTCCCCGGACTTGTCCCCTATAGAGCATGTGTGGGACCAGCTAAAGCACCATATGCCGCCGTGTCACTCTGTACATGATTTGAAGGTGGCTGTTCAAAATTTGTGGGTCCATCTGCCTCAGGACAACATCAGACGTATAAACAACTCAATGCCGAACCGTGTTGCGGCATGTATTGCAGTAGGAGGCGGTCCGACGCGCTGCTGAAGCTGCACTGTATTTGTCTAATTGTACGCACTGTATTTGTTTAACTGTCTTGATTTTGGGATAAGTGGATCTCTCATCTGTATCATTATGTATATTAAATTTCATTTCAATCCGATGCTCCCTTCTTGGTGCGCTATTTTCAATGTTCCTGAGTGTTATTTTCCAAATTTGCAACAAGCCATTTCACCCGGTTCTGCTTCTCTTCGAGAACTAAAACTTGATAAACGTATTTAACTTAGGTGACAATACGATATTAAAATTTGAGCCTCCTATCATCCTCTTCCGGAAGTAGGGTTGCTTGGCTCCAGTTTCAATTTTACAGGAAGCCTCAAATTTATACTTTTTATAATGTCACTTTTTCGTCAAAGGCACTGCAACTTTTGACTAACTTAAGTTTTGTTATAGATTTGCCCCCCCCCCCTCAATTATTTGGAAAGTTTCACTTCTCAAACTTCATTTTCCAATTATTTAGAAAATGAAGACTTTTAGTACACACACAATATGTATGTGTAGTAAAAGTCTTCAGTGTGTATTCCGTCACACACAAATACCCACACAATATGTACGTATTTCGTTGGCCACACATCAATTCAAGACAATGCATGTAATATAAGACATTCGTCATTTCCTCCCATTCTGTTTTAACAGCAGGAAGGAAATATTCCATGAAAACTTCGTTTTCAGATGTGCAATGCTTTGCACTGATTCTATTATAGCAAAGTTGTGCTCTAATGCGCGATTGAGACTCTTTCCAACAGTAACTATTGTATTGAGAGACAGCCTTGTGAAAAAAATATCTGCACGTTGTGAGGCATGAATTAGAACAGGCTTTCTCATATAGCTTTTAGTAGAGCAAAAAGAACATAATTTTTTTCGTAAACTAAAAACTAAAATGTGTTTTTACCTAAACATTTTTTTTTTCCAGTTCTTCAGTTATGGTGAATGTTCCCTTGTGATGGAATGTGTTGAACACCCACAAGACTAGTGTGTGTTCTTATTCATAGCGTGCGTAACATTCAATTACCATTTAAGGTACTTCAGCACATGTACTTGTCAAGGGATCTGGGATTGTACTATCCTAATTTATAGAACATGTATGTGTACATGGACATTCTTTTTCATACATAAGGGCTTTAAAACTCCCTAGTGTCCGTGGTTTTTCGCATTGTGCTAGAGTGCCTATATAATAAGAGTGGCGACATACGGGAAACATTTTCTGATTGGCTTAGAGACCTTTTCTACCGCCCGGGGCGGTCTTTTCCTAGCTCCCGTAGACTTAACATGGGAACTTTTTGTGTGCTCGTGAAAAACGTGTGTACATTAAATTAAAAAGAAAATATAGCTTATTCATGTTCCATTTCGTGTTCTAGAATGTTTATTTATTATTATTTTAGTGTTTTGCCAGTATAAATTTGAAGACTTTTTAAGTAAATAGCTTTTTTTGGACAACATGGTGTTTCTCGCCATCTAAGTTAGCACGTTGTGCAATCCATCTCATCCATTACGCATGTAATTGAGCGTTTATATGATTCATGTATACCGAATGTATCCATATTATAACAATCATATGCTTTTTGTTCTCCTTGAAATGATATATTAATTCGCCCAGCAACTTTATTTGGGACGATTCTGGTAAAAAAATGGCTGCCGCGCATGCGCATCGGGCCAAATGTGGTCCCTTGTCGCCACTCTTATTATATAGGCACTCTACATTGTGCTCGTTTTGAGTTACCCGAGGGCTAATTAACCCCTAGTTCACTTCAGAGGGTTACAAAATAAAATGATATTAGAAATGAAGGATCATACTAAATGTATTGTGTTAAAAAATGAAAAGTGAGCTTCATATTTCTTTTTAATTCATATTTTCTTTCCTTTCTGTCTAATTTTTCTAGGTTGCTCGACGCTGCTGGTCTGGAAACAGCAACGCCAATGACGTCATTTGCCAGGCTATGCGGGATGAACCAAGGTTAGAGGTCACAGTGCCCCATGATGTTTTAGATGACGGCCTGATCGAGACATGCTTACAAGTACCTTAAAAGACACAGACTTTCAATCTCACAATCTTCCTAAAGAAATGTGAAATTGCATTTCAGCCGTGGAAAGAGTTTATATTTTGTACATGATGCACTTTTGTCTTGTGGATTTTGTAAAATAAAGATAATTTTTAAAAGCAAAATCTCTGCTTGATTGATTTGACGGGTAATAAAATCATTTGGGATTTGTTTAAACATTGAATGCATGTGTCTGACAGCGACCTAGTTTATATTTGGACTATGGTCGGATGGGTTTTATTACTCAGGGGCCAGGTTTCGTCAAGCTGCGCCAAACTGCGTTAAATAGAATAGATACACAAGAAAGTTTTCCTGACAAAGAAGAGATAAATGCACCGAGGGGCGAGTAGAACCAAAAAGAAATCAAAAAGCCACCTATGTCAGACAGGTTGCTAGTGCAATGGGAAAAAACCCACTGAGCGACCCACCATGTGAACAAAGAGTGTTTTCCGACTGCACCATAAGAGCTATTTAGGGAACCACGCGTGAACTTATTTGGTTTGTCGTTCTGCGGACATTTTTTTTTCTAATTAGATCGCGAACAACGGCTAAAAGTGAATTCCGAAATCACTACTAGCATCCATGTCCGGACTGGGAGGGGAGCTAAGAGGACACAACTTTGACTCAAAGCAGAAGATTAAGCAGAAGAAATGTGTGGAAAATGTCAAAATATCGCTTTGTCGACTGAGTGCTGGTTTGACAACGTAAGTCGCACGAGTCTCGCATGTAACAGTGCTCACAAACGTAAGCAATTGTTGTTTTGTAATATCTTTAGCTTGCTGGTTCTGGAACAAAAATATCCTAAAACCAAAGAGTGTCCGCTGAAACTGATATCAATTTTCGGTACTTCATATTGTTGTGAGAGTCTTTATATTCAACACTTACATTTGTTTTTAAAAAAAAAAGCATCGGTCTGTTTTAACTGATCAGCAGATGATGTTTTAGCCGGCTTGGAAACTGAATTCATGTTTCTCTTTCAAAATCTTGAGCAAATAGGAATAATTTGTTTTCGAATGAAATGACTTCTTCCAACATCGAAAAAAATGGGTTTTCTTTAAACTGTAGTTTACGATTAAGATTATTTAGATACGTAACGTCTACCATCAAATAAAATATTTCGATCCACTGATCGTCTCTTAGTTTATGATAGTCAACACCTTTCTCAGTTTCAAGTAATAAAGAAGCGAAACGTTTTAAAACGTTTCCTCTTGAAAGGCAACGTACCTTATGCAGCAGAAGATCTGCGTATTCACCCTCCATTTCAACTAAAAATTCTTTAAAATGACGATGATAGCTTATTGTCTATTGATTATTGATGATAGCTTATTAACTTTAGCTACTATTGTGTTGACAATCTTGATCACTAATTCCATAACATTGCAAATTTCTTCTGGAAATATCTGCGCACAAAGCGCTTCTTGTTGAATGTTGCAATGGTAAACAAGTTACTCGTGATTAATTTTTTTCTTCGAAATAGAAACAAAACCTTTTCTCACTCCGGTCATGCTTTTCGCCCCATCTATTGAAATTGAAACAATTTTAACGAGTGGAATATGTTTCTCCATGTATTCAATGACAGCATTTGCAATATCCTTGCCACGTGTTTGATCTTTCAGTGGCAATAATCCTAAAAGTTCTTTAGAAACCGAAGACAAAATAAATCGAACAAAAAGTGAAACTTGCGCTGTATTTTATGTATGTATATTTTATTTTTATGCATATTTATGTCACAAAAGATTCGTCAACAGCTATTGATGAAGCTGAAACCAATTTAACATCTTCGGTTTGCTGATTAGTTACATTCGAAGGCATTTTGACTGTTCTGTATGTTACTGTTTTAGCAAATAGTGGTAACTAATTTTTTAAGAATTTCTGCTTGTTCTTAAAATACCGGAACAGCTATTCGAAGGCATTTATAAAACAACTTTTAATGTATTCACCGTCTGTGTATGGTTTGCATCTCTTAGCAATCTCTTGACTAACAATAAAGCTTGCAATATTAACCTTGTTGGAAGATTGCACCCAATAGTAAAAAATGTAGAATTTAATTTTTCTTTACTCTTCTGAAGTTCCTCAACTGTTTTCTTTCTCGCATTACCGGCGGAATATTTACTGCCATCATTTAGTCGAAATCGATTCGTGGCAAAGCCGCACTCAAATGGCTAAAGAGCCGCGGTTTGCCGATCACTGAACAAAGCAATGAAGTCAGAATCTTCATGAGTTACAATGATTTTGCTTTGGGAGAGAAGTTGTGTGATGATCGTTGACTAATGAAATTGGCGTATTTGGCAGATATTTTTGTAAAAGTTAATGGTTTAGGTCTCTCACTTCAAGGAAGCAGAAACTATTTTTGATGCTGCTGATAAAGTGGAAGAATTTTAAAAGAAACTTAAACAAATTCAATTGATTCTTCATCAATACTAACATTATGGCTTACAAATACATGATAGCAGAGATTTTTCACACTTTCACAAGCATGAGAACAGCACTTTCCTTATGCTTGAAGGCTGATGGGAGTGTTATGTTATGAATTTTTCTCATATGCTCCCTCAATGAATACAACTTTTCATAATTCTTTTCACAATTGGAACATTTGTATTTCTTTTCTATTGTAACAACTTTATAGGGATGTTTTAGCACTATATGCCTTTTCTAAGACGTGTTCAGTGCATATGCACACTCACAATAGTTGCAACTGAGTATATTTACGTGTTTTCTATGTCTTTTAAATTTTAATAATCTCCTAGAGCATTTAATAAGGAGTGTATTATGAAAAGAACGGTGGAGTGGTAGTATACGTGACAGTGGCGATTTCTCGCCAAATGTTGCAACCAACAATTTATGCTGTTTTGAAGCAACCCAATTTAGAATTTTCAAGAATTGAAGACGTTCTGATTAGAATTTAGACGTGTTGATTGGTTTAGATTTGTATTTCTTGATTAACGATAAGCGATAACCTGCCACTTCTTTTTTTTTTTCGTTGTAACGTGCAGTTGCGTAATATCTTTGCTCCTTTTTTTTTTCTTTCTATTTCGTTTTACGTCTTTGGAAGTAAGTTGCACTTTTTTCCCTTTTGATCGTCGCTCACTTTCCAGATATTAGCTATGGCAGTAGATGGTTTAACGGCGGTTGGGTAAAAGATCAGTTTGACGGCTACCTTGACGAATACATTTGGAGGCGGCAACATTTGGCGACGGAGGTGCAGAGGAAGTTGCTGGCCTTCGTCCAGGAAATAAACCGTATTTACAACGTAGCGGAGGAAACAAAATTAGGGTTTCATTTTTCTTTATCTTTTCGCCGACTTATCAACCAAAAGATTACTATCAAATCCATATGTAAAGGTTCACAGTGTGGATTTTTCTACATGGGCGCCGTCATCTTGTTTCTTCCCCGATACATTTTTCTAGATCTTTTCGCTGACTTACCTACCAAAAGATTACTAAAAAATCCAAATTGCAAAGGTTCACAGTGGATTTTGCTACATGGGCGCCGCCATCTTGTTTGGCCAAAATCCACTGTGAATCTTTGCATATATGGATTTGATAGTAATCTTTTAGTAGATAAGTCAGCGCGCGCGAAAAGATATCGAAAAATGAAACTTACCCTAATTTTGTTTCCTTCGCTACGTTGTAAATACGGTTTATTTCATGGACGAAGGCCAGAAACTTCCTCTGCACTTCCGTCTCCAAATGTTGCGCCAAATCTATTTGGCAAAGTAGCCGTCAAACTGATCTTTTACCCAACCGCCAGTTAAACCATCTACTGCCAAAGCTAATGTCGGGTAAGTGAACGACGAACAAAAAAAAAAGACGGAGGAAAGATAACCACGCAACTGCACGTTACAACGGAAAAAAAGAAGTGACGGATTAAGCGTCGTTATCGCTAATCAAGAAATACAAATCTAAACCAATCAAAGCACGTCTGAATTCATTTCAGAGCACGTTTTTCAATTCCAATCAGAGAACGTCTTCGATTCAAGAAAATTCTAAATAGGGTTGTCTTCAAACAGCATAAATTGTTGGTTGCCACATTTGGCGAGAAATCGCCACTGTCACGTATACTACCACTCCACCGACGAACATATTGGTACAACATAGCAGGAAACCGAGACGTCATTTTTAAATTACTTGACATAAACCAGCCACATTAGCAACTCAGATTATTGTTTCTTAAGCAGAATTTAAAGTACAGTCTTTCAAATAATTTAAATGATTCATACACTCACCTTGTGGTCTTTACTGTTGACTTAATTTTACTTTCTACCACGGGCTGGGCACGGAAACGAAACTTCTACATTTTCTTTTGTTGACTGCATCTATTAATTTAAATTATTCTGGAAAGTAATTTTCATTATCAAAAGGAAGTAGCACTACGAAAATCAATCTTCAAGACCTGTATTCATTTCGCAGGATTTAATATGCGCAGATAAAAGTATGTACAAACATTTTACAAGAAAGAGTTAAATATTCCATCTTAAAGTTTTGGTGCTGCATACAGACATCACGTTATAGTAGCTATTTAATTGCTGAGAGACAGGGGCGTATATGAGGGAGGGGCCGAGGGGGCCTGGGCCCCTCTCGAAATTTTGACTATGTTCAATCATGATAACTTTTTATTTTGAACTTTTTAAAATCTAATTTGTATTTCTGGCAGAAAAAATTTTCTTAAAATTTTTTATTATTTGGACACTTTAAAAACTGGACAGAGAAGCTATTTCCTTTCCAGAGTAAAGTAAACACAGTGGGCTGGACACAGGTATCATCAAAATTTATGATGGTTGATGAAAGATGTGCTGTGACCACATGGTTGTGAGAGTGCAACTCAACAGAGAACATTTTCTCCCTCCGCTGCCCGCAGAATCCAATGGACACCCCTGACAGTTTTACGACTTTGCGAGATAAGAGACCCTCTGTCTAGCTTCCCAAACAACCCCTTGGGCATCGGTGAAAAGTCAATCCTCCATTCAAAACTTCTTTACAAAAAGACGAAATAACACTGATGGAACCGCAATCAGCTGCAGCCCCCCACTGAAGATTCTTCAAGATCCAATGACAAACAAATTGTCAAAGTAAGCTTAGTAACGAAAAATATTTATGATATTGGGAATCTTTATCATAAAAGTCCTCTAAAATCTTTAACAAATGAAGAAATAATTTCCTTTGTTGAAAATATTTGGAAACCTGAAAGTGGACTGAAATTTCACAATACGTCAGATTCAAACCACAAGAGATCCTTTCAATTAAAATGGCTCGATAATTACAAATGGTTAACATATTCCGAAAAAAAATCTGGATCTTTTTGTAGGTACTGTGCATTTTTTTCATTTGAATCTGTTCCAATAGGAGATAATCAATTACATGGGGCTTTAGATACAAAGCCTTTTACTAATTTGAAAAAAGCCGAAGAGGTATTCAATAATCATGAAAACTGCACGTATGACAAAAAATCAGTTTTAATAGCCGAAAATATTAAGGCTATGGTTAACAAAAAAAACTGAAAGTGTTATTGTTCAAATTAACACCCAAAGAAAACTGATGCAATTAATATTAGAAAGAAAATAATACCGATAGTTCAAACAATACGATTTTGTGGGAGACAACAAATAGCACTAAGAGGCCATATTGACAGTGGGCGAATCAGTTTGGAGAAACCTGAAAGCAATGATGGAAATTTTCGAGCATTACTGAGATATAGAGCCAACAGTGGAGATATCAATCTTTATAGATCATCTCACTAACAGCGGCGGGAAGAGCATGTATTCGAGCTCAGTTATACAAAATGAACTTATTCATACACTTGGCCAATTAATTCAATCAAAAATAATATCTGATGTTCGTAAATCATCCTTTTATACTGTATTAGCCGATGAAACCACCTATATCAGCCAAATAGAACAATTTTCTCTTTGTGTTTGAAACGTCGATGATGAGTTGAATAAAACCAGAAATAAAATCAGATATTTCCTAGCTTTTGTTCCTGTCTTTGATGTAACAGGTGCAGCCTTAGCTTAAAACTGTGTTAGAAAAATTATCAAGTTTAGGACCTGATTTAAATAAGTTGAGAGGGCAAGGATATGATTGAGCTGCGGTAATGTAATTTAGAGTACACGCTTGCATTAAAGAAAAATTTCCATTAGCTGTATATACACATCGTTCTTCTCGTACTCTAAACTTATGCCTTTCTGATTCGTGTAATATTTCTTCTATAGGAAACTGTGTGGGGGGTCATTAAAGAAGTTTGTGGGTGTTTTCATTCATCGGCCAAAAGAACGGCGATATTAAAGTCAGTGATTTTAAAATGCTGCCCTGAACAGAAAAAAAAAAAAACTAATTTCTTTATGCGAAACTCGCTAGGTCGAAAGACATGATTCTGTTTTGGTATTCAAAAATTTGATAGAACCCATAATTCTTGCTCTCATAGAATTTGAAAACGAGGGAAGTAATTCCTCCTATAGGGCATATGGGTTAATAAGTTCAATAACGCAATTACAGTTTCTCGTCAACCTTTTTGTTTTGAGCAGTATGCTCGCCGTAACACAAAATTTATCAGAAAAACTGTCAAGAAAAAATATTGACCTCTCGGAAGCTATGAGAGTGTATCAAATGTGTTGGAACTGGCATCAAACATAAGGACGGATGCCGATGAAAATTTTAAGACTCTGTACAGTGAAATAAGCGAATTTGCTGAAAAAATAAAGATAAGAGAAGAAGTTCCTAGAACTTGCCGCCTTCAAAATGTAAGGAGCAACATCCCTTACTGCACAGCAGAAGAATATTATAGGCGAGCCGTTTATATACCTTTTCTTGATAATCTCTGCAATTCCGTGAAAGAACGTTTTGCATTGGCGGTTCTTCCAGTCTCTGTTGCGACAGCGGAAAAGAGTTTCTCAAGTTTGTGGAGACTGAAGACTTATTTACGAAATACGACTTCAGAAACGAGACTATATGGACTGGCGTTGCTTTCAATTCACAGAGATATTAAAATAACAGACGAAGAAGTTCTTGATAAGTTTGTCAGTTCACCAAGAAATACAGATTTTGTTTTGTAAAGTTCTCAGCAATTTTTACCATTTTACAGGGTGTCCACTCTTAACCTTGACTGATAATGTCTTTACTAATTTCTTAACCATTCGTTACATATGCATATTTTCAATAACAAAAATGTTTGGAAAGGAAAAAATTGTATTTGAAACGTTTTGGATAAAAAAAAGTTATCAATTTTTAAAAAAATTTAATTTTTATTCGTTGTTTTAGTTTTATTAATCATAATTAGTAAACTAAGATCCAGGTACTCATACATTAAGCAAAGAAATTTCTATTGAGATAGTAATTAAAAGTAAATTACCTATCCATCAACTTTAAGAGTGGGCCCCCCTTTATATAAGAACGGATTATAGAATATTTTAAATAAGTAAACAAGTTACTTTTTTCCAATTAAAGAAATTTATATTTCACTATAAAAACAATATTTAAAATTATAATTCCCAATTTCTAAAAGTACATTTAAACTGTCCTTTTTTTTACCCATGTCTGACCTATTCCTTGTAATATCCATGCAGGTTTTAAGTCATTATTATATACACTGACATTATTTAAAATACATAACTACCAATTTTGGAAATAAATTTTAAACAATTTGAGAATTTCAAATTGTTGTTGGAATCATATTGAAATGTTATCATTTATTCAAATTGATATCCTGAAGTCCTAAATAGCTTTCGAATGTTTGCTTCCCCCAAAATTAATACATTTGTACGATGTATACTAAATTGCTTTAGAGAATATTTGGGCCCTCCCGAAATAAACTCCTATATACGCCACTGCTGAGAGAGAAGAAAAAGAGAAACAAAGAGTAAGGAAGTCCTTGTTCGTGGTGCCATCTAGTGGTCGAAATAGGTAGCACTTTGTGACATAGATAATCAGGGCATTTAATATTGAACAGATTCCGAAAAGTAATTTAAATTACCTTGGTTCTGTTCTCTTCTCGAACTGTTGAGACAAACGTTTTCACAAAACTATAGTCCTAGCCTAGTGCAATGATTAATTTGATACTGCCCACGTGCTACCATCAGAGCAGCTGTTATTTCCAAGGAACTGCTATTTTCTGTGCCTAAATCAGTCGAAAGAGTGATTTTATAGCCAATCAGAGTAGACTCGGTTCATTCGGGCACCGTCCGCAGAATCTTCTCACAACAGCCTATTGACGACTGTCCGGGATCAATCCCAATGTGTTATTCTAGGAATAAAAAGTGGCAACACTAAATTTTCTGGCACTTGTTGAGAACGATACAAACATCATTGCATGTTTTGAAAGTCGTTCCATTGTGCCCTGTCATTTCTGTTTATTTTGGTTGGTAATATGACTGAAGTAAATTTTCATATTGCTGAATTGTGACTATACTTTCGAGAACTTTTGATTAATCTTTGGCGGCCGTTAAAGTTGAATGTAAAACCTAGTTTATCCTCATTCATATGTTTTATTGCGTAGTAATCTGAAAAAAAATATTCATTTACTTAACCATGGCAGAAGCAGCTTTTGATGGAAAATCATACATTTTTCTGTGTCCTTTCTGTGAAGTGCAGTTGCCCGACGAAAGTCATTTTAAAGCTCACGTCGAAGGAGTTCACGAACTTTCGAGGATCGATCCTACCGAAGAGTTGATCGATATAACACGATTTGTTAAAGCCAAATGCTCTTCTAAGAAAGGTAAACATTTATTTGTCACCAGTGTATTAAAAGCTGATCCTGTAAACTAAAACCTGTCCTTGTTTTTGCTGTCTTCATTTTTTGTTCTCGTGACTACTATAGGCAGGTATTTTCATTAACATAATACTGGAGCAACACCACGGGCTATTGGTAACAGTCCGAGATTAGTTCCGAAGGGAATTATCTTAGGACACTTCGTAATTTTGAAATAGTCAGATGACAGTTTCACCATTGCTGGCTCCCCACTCTTCAAACTTCCACACCACACCAACATGACAATATTTGAAGTCATGGCAGATTTATTGTGCACCAGCTCCCTTTATACATTACAGTCCTTAGTAGGACCTGTTGAACTCGTATCTGTTACTCTTCCAACCAAGCTACCGCAGCCCATAACATATGACAAACTCATTTGATATAGAATTAAATGTGTCATCCATTATTTACTGACGTAGAATGTGTTTTTGTTAATTTGTAACATATAATGTTGTAACTGTCAGATTTTAGAATAGCAATCTCTTTTTTACAAGTCTCGGTGGCATTCATTACAAGAGTTAAAAGTAGCCATTTGTTTACTCTATGTCACCTTATATTAAGCTATACAGAATGCTTTCTGTTTATTATACAAAAATGCTATCTTTTTCTTGTGTAATGTAGTTACATCTGTTATATGTTCTATGTCATTATATATATTTCGGTTCTTCCTTATTATAGCAGCCCTTGACGATGAATCAAGGTAGGTTGTGAAATCTTACCAAACGTTTGCAGTCCTAAAGAAACAGCACATATGGTCATTGCTTTTCATTAGCGTTTCAAATTATTGAAAGAAATTTCGGAAATATGGCTTATAATGTAAAGCATGATATCAAAGATCTATATATATAATTCTCTTACGTGGCACGCAAATAAGAAGTTATTTGTTATCGCGTTTTGGCAACATTGTAAGATTGTTTGTTTATCATGATGCCTCACGCTTCAGTTGAATTTATAGCGTTATCGGATGAAATTTTATTTAAAAAAAAAAAGAATTTTAGCTGAGCTGTTGCAGTTAATAATAGAAATCAAAGAAAGCGGAGGATCTTTTCAGGGCCAACAATTATAGTTCAGCAAGACGCTTGCACTACAACTTTCGACAACAAACTCAATGAAAAAGCGTGGATGGCTCGAGTGCAGGGGTAAATTTACAGACAAACAACATGCTGGGTATTCAATTTCCAAATCAGCGCTCACATTTCGAGTCAAAATTGGCTCAAAGTTTTCATTTGAATTCTGATTACCGAGGTACTGTATATATCTTTTCTGAAAAACAGAATAACTAATTTAACAAATAATAAGAACAAATAATTTAGATTTGAAAAAATATTTTTTTGGAATATCATACTTTGAAAACAATCAAGCGAAGCGAGCATAGATTCACGCAGCGAACCAATAAGGATTGCGAAGCAATCCTCCAGGGGTTGGCGAGCTTCAGCGAGCAGGGGGCTGGCCCCCTAGTTATTAAAAATATTCTTATGAAACATGTAACTTATATTCTTTATTGTTATGTTATTTGTTTGTATTTCTTGTTCATGCTTCACTAGCTTGGCGACAGCCTAGGTGATGTATTAATTTTGACCTTGGAATAATTGTAGGGGCCCACTATAATTAGGAAGCCTATTTCTTCATCACACTTTTTCATTAGCATACGAGTAGAATCTGATGTGGTATGTGTCTCAATGCCATATGTAATCTCACCGATTTTGTGTTATTTGAAGCCTGATGATATCCTCAACTTCCAGGTCTGCTGGTGCCGACTTTAAATCCAAGCATATAAAATATTACAGAAATCAATGTCACAGGGTGCATCACAGCATTATGGGTGATTGCAGGTGTTCAACATGGGTTTCATTGGGATCTAGTGCAGTGTTGACTATGATGTTAATTTACTAGATCAATCTTGAGAAATAAATATTCCAGAAAAATGTTTTATTAAATCTTGCTTTGGAACAGGATTAATCATCAGAACATGGAGGGGGTTCTTTTAAAGGGCTTGTTAAAGAAAGGTTGGTTAAAAATTAATCCATTAAACTAAAGAAAGATTATTGATCTAAAGATCAGCCATAATTATACAAAAGAAATCAACATCTTGTAGACGAAACAAGAATACATAAATAAGCAATGCACTAAATCAGGGATTCCCAACCGGTGGTGCGTGTAGCACTGGCAGGGCCGCCCAACCAGATTCTCGCGCGGGCCCCTAAGTTTTTTCCTTGTGTAGAACGCTTTTTTTTCTCAAGTATCCGTATATTTACAAATACCTAACTTCCGAAATGTACAAGCAAACCCACAGTAAATTAATAATGAACTGGTAAGTAATTATGGAATTAAATATGTATATGTGTTATATGCCTGAAGTGTGGTCACTTTGCGATCGAGCAGGACTTCGATAAGGATAATGAAGTATAATCAGAAAACTAATAAATATCTCTATAGAAAGATTGTAAGAAACCCATGCAAAAACATACCTTGGACGCTGAAGACTAGTCAAAACACCGAAAACTTTTGCAGTACTGAGGAGGGAGCAGTAAATCTTCTATTCGAATATATGAATGTATCGATGCCGTCAAAAAAGGAAGCTCATTTTGCACACCTGTTCATGCTCATTTGAAAATATTCTAAGATGATTCAAATTTTTCTTGGCCCAAAGTAGATCGTAAGTGATTTTTGATTACAGATAGTTTACTGAATCCTTTCACCAGAAGCCACAGTGATGGGAAGAGAAAACAAAATTCTTAAAGCTATGCAAAGTTCTGGTAAAATAGATTGAAAGTTTAATCTATAGATATCATTTAAAGGTAGAGTGGAAGACCTTTATTTTCTAACATGGCTTAATGTGAAAAAGTAACTTTGCGAACGGTCTTGTACATCTGAATTTCATTGATGAGATAGTGGATTAAATCATCTGGACAGCTTGCTATTAATTTTTTAAGTGCGTTGTTGTTGTCATTAGAATTATAATTTATTTTTAATATGGCTTCGAATGTATTGCATATGTTTTTTTATTTGCTCATACCTTGATTCTAACTGAGAAACTATTTTATTGATTACTATATCACACACAAAAACTGAACTTTTGAATTTTGTTTCTTCTGTTAATAATACTTCAGGCATTTCTCTTTCCACTTCATAAGCTTCCTTTTCCGTCCTCCTTTTTTTGGAAAATTCTGCATCTATACCCATAATAGAAGCTGTCTCTTTAGCTCTATTTATACAGGCCATTGTTTTCTTAAATCTTTATCTATTGTTTCAGTTAACGCTTTAATGTTATTCATTTCGATATTAAGGGAGATATATTATGATTGAAGGATTAAATTTCTTGTATTAATTTGCTCTAGTATGTCCTTCCAAATATTTAATTGAATTAAAGTTTCAAATTTTGAAAAATAATCGAGGAATCCATTTACTCTTCCGCCGTTTCCTCTGACGATGAACTACTGATTTTTTACATCTTGAAGGGCCTTTAAAACGTCAAGTAGTTTTTCAGATATAGGTTTCACTGCCTCAATTCTTGCGCTCCATCTTGTCTCACAATGATTGTGTAGAGACCTTCCATCAGTGTGTTTTAGAAGCAGTTCCCATCGCCGTGGGCTCACACTAAAGAAATTGTAAAGCTGGTTTATAAAGTTGAAGAATGTACTTACTATTTCATTACTCCTTGTGGCATGTAAACCAACTAGTCGTTGTCGTAGACAGGTGAAAATGTGAGACCACCTTGACGTGGCTGTTTTAAGGACTTAAAAAGAATATTTTCTATTCCATATTTTTTTCTCAAATTCAGAAGGGAAAAAAACCCTAAAATGAGGCAGATAATTTCTTGAACCCTTGGGGCTGCGGGCCCCTTAAGCGTCCCTGCACAAAAATGATTGAAATGACTAAAAGTAATGTTACACAGTATCTACATACCTAAGGACAACAGTTGGAGACTAGTGATTATAAAATTTGCAAAGTGAGCATATAAATCAGACAACGGAAAACAAGCAGTTATGAGAAATACAAAGAGGCCTAATAATTTGTATATCAAGCACCACATTCAAGAATCAAATCTGCCTGTCTAAAATACACACTATCCCATTGCATCTCTACTATTATAAAAGAAAGTGTCTGTGAAGTTTAGCGATATTTATTTTGATCTTTTATGCAAATTTTGTTTGTTACTGTTTAATTTAGTTTTGTCGGAATCTGTAAGGGTGACTTTTTAAAAGCATAACTTTGTCATGGGCAACTGCGTTCGGGTACTGCTAGTTTAAAATAAAACCTATACAATGAGTAATTTTAAGTTCCTCAAAATGAATTTATGTTGTAATATCAAGTATTACTTTCATGATGAACGAATGCATGATTATCTAGCAAATGAATTCTTGCAAGGAAACTGAAAGGTAGGTAAAGAGGTAACCCAAAGAAGTTGCTTTTCTTAATACTTCTAAAATAAGTAGATTGTTCTGATGTTTTAATAAATTTGATTCAGCTGAATTTGAAAAATCTATTGGTTTGTCATTACTTGAGGGCTGATTAGGCTGGGACCTCCACATAATTCCAGACCTCTTCAAATAGCTACTGCAAGACTGGCATTTAAACTTAAGAGTCTGTTAAATTGAGGGTAATAGTACTAACCACTTAGCTACCAGGCTGGTCAGAAGATGTAAAGTTATTTCAAGATAATCGACTAGATGTCAAGATATAGTAGTATTTTACCTAAATATGTTTCTCCAATGATCTTGCCGTATGGTTTTCTTTTCATATGGTTGGTTACATTGTCAATGTCTGGAAATTCTCTAATTACCAAGTTTCTTTTTGCACTTAATAAAATATAATTCTGAAGTTGATACTTTTTATTGAATAAAATATAATATGATAGGTAATAAATTGATAAAATATAAATGCCTATATAGGGCCCCACATTCCTTTTCCTACAAAGTTGACTAAACAAACTTTGTAGGAGAAAGCAGAGGTAGAGCCCGAAGTCATTTTTTAATTTTAAAAACTAATTTTTGGTACTTTTATTTTATTTATTCAATTATGGATTTTAGGTGCTGTTTAGTAAGCTAATACACAGTGGCTATCCCTTTTCTTTTCAGAGCATTATGAGGGCTTGTTCCTTAGTGAGAAAATGAAAATACTAAAGAATCTTTTGAAAGAAAATTTCCCTAAGTGAGTTGCTAAATTTTTATGTTAAATATTTCAGATAATTTGCTTTTCTTAAAACGCCTTTGTAATTGAAGCTAAGGTTCTCTAAACATTGTAGTGTCCTTCTGAAACTGTCCTAGTAATTGTTGTTTGCAGTAATTATAAACACACTTGCTAATATTCAATTAAATTATCGTTAATTAATCACAAATTTTATGCACACAAAAGTATAATTAAATTTTGCATATGTGTAACATAGGTAAATATGGTCCTTGTGCCATAAAACCCAACTGAAAATGTCTCGCTCCAAACTGTTTTAGTACAACCCAGATTGGTTGCCGTTCTTTTGTGTCGGCAATGCACCATATTTATTCTATGAAGAATGTTTGAATGATTACTTCTATCAGTAAGATTTCCTCTAGTTGATTCTTGCAACACCGCTCTTGAACATTGACTTTCAACCAAGTTTTACATAATTCTTTCACTACAAGGTTTGAAATTTGGTGCAGAAAGATAGGTGCTAATGCCATCTAAACATTTTTTTTCTTGGTTGCTTGTATGTTCTACCTGGATGCAATTTCAAATTGATTTTGACACTTGATTGTGTATGAACACACATTGTTATAACTAGGTCTGTGTGGACTTTGATGACATTCCCATTTATCAATGGAGCCGACCAACCGGCATAGTGGTTAAGGTGTTAGCCTCTAGATCGGAAGGTTCCTGGTTCTAATCCGGGTCCGGGCATGGATGTTTGTAAGCATATGGTGTAGAGGCGGCTGGTGCACCTTAAATCTGTCGTAGCCGAAAGTCCTCACGTTGGGTTGGTGTGGAAGTTTGGTGAGTGGGGTGCCAGCTCAGTTGTTGCTTCATCATCTGAACGTGGTTCAAAATTACGAGGTGTTGTCCTCAGGTCAAAGGGTTAAATATGCTTGAAATATGTGTTGAAAAGCAATGGCAGTTTATTTATTGTTTTCAAAATGAATTATCTTAGTAAGAATTGCATTTTTGCCTTTTCTGTGCATATTTATCCCCATATGACTGGATTGCACAAGAGCTGCTGACTAAGCATAAAAAAATTCAATTGTTTTCAACTCACCTAGGTTGGAGAAACTCTTGTTTGTTGTCACATTTATTTATGACTAGCCACATTGTGGTTGTCAGTGACGTTTCTTTTCGTGGGGGCACATTGCCTGTGTTGTTGGTTTGCTTCGCAAACCAAAAAATATTTCATTGAAAAATTATTTATTAAAATAAAATCAAATGTATGAGGTTCTATCTGGTGTAAAATTTTCAGCATATTTTAAATCTGTTAAAATTTTTATTCTATCTTTAACGATTGCTGAGATAGAAAAAAACACATAAGAACACCAGTGATAACTTTAATTATTTCTTTTGCTTCACTTGAAACTGTTTCTCAGGATATCAAAATGAATTCATCTTGAATCAAACGAAGGTCATTCAAATCTGTTTGTTATCATTCCCATTTCATTGTTAAGAGAGAGGGAAGGTGAAAAAAAACTTAACATGGTTCCAAAGGTGTCAATAGCGACGTCGTGTCAGAGGGAGAAATTCTGGTACTTCTTTTCTGGAACCAAAGATTAAAGAGGTGAAAAAAAACTAAAAATTAATTTTAAAATGTTCTAGATTGAATTCTATAATTCAGACGCGATAGAAAAGTCGCAAAAAATTCAGACTCCCTGTGTGAAAAATCCCATTATCGTTACGTGCTATAGATTCGCAGGACAGTCCACACAAACACTTACTTTTATAATAGTAGATTATTCGTTTATTATACCTGCTGTTAGTGTCTTCTTGAATATTAAAATTGTGTTCTATTCAAAATTAATTTATTGAAAGGTAATTTTATATATCTGACTTGGCATGCAATATCAAAGACTAATACTATTCATTGTCATTAACATTTTTTTTCTCTTTAGATATTTAGAAAATTTCAAACTGTGGATCTTGTGTGAAGTAAGTTCACATTATACATTAGTAAATCATTTTAAAATGTATGCATTGCATTTTTTATTTATTTCAGAATTTTTTGAAAATGATGAAACAACCCTTGTTTTAATTAAACATATACAGGGTGCATTATGAAAGTAATGTGCATTTTCTGAAAAAAATAGATTTATTGATCCAATTGGTACAAATGGTTAAAATTCTTCAAAATAGTCCCCTTGTGCATGAGTACACTTGCAGAGACGATTCTGAAACGCCTGGAAGGCACCCTGGAACTCCTCGACTGGAATGCCTCTCAGGAACCTTGTAACATGATTTTGGATGTTCTACACCAACTCCCAGTGCTTTCCCTTCAGCTCTCTCTTCAGTCGTGGGAACAATAAAAAAAAGTCACACAGAGCCAAGTCAGGGCTGTGAGGAGGCTGGGCACCAAGGGGGTCTTGCTCTGGGTCAGATAGTTAGTGACAACGAAGGCCGTGTGGCTGGGGACATTGTCGTGGTGGAGCTTGAAAACGTCTTTGATGTCAGGCTTGACACACGCGACCCGACGTTTCAGTCTTTAAAGCACATCTGGGTAAAAAGCTGTATTGACAAATTGTCCTTGCGGTACAAACTCAAAATGGACTACTTGGATGTCAAAGAAGACAATCAGCATTGTTTTAATGCGAGACTTGCTCATGCGCGCTTTTTTGGGTTTGGGAGAAGGTTGTATGTGCCACTCGGAACTCTGCCTTTTGGATTCTGGATCGTACTTGAGCATCCAAGATTCGTCCCCGGTTACACAACAGTTTAAAAAGCCTGGATCATTTCTAATCAATTGCAACAATTCTTCACTGCGGAAAACTCAAACTTCTTTCTGCTCCTCTGTCAACACCTTTGGCACAAGCTTCGCACAGACCTTTCGCATTTCCAAATCCTCCGTCACTATCCCATGTACCGCAAATGTTGACAAGTTCAGGGGGTTAGCGATTGCTTGGAGGCTTAACTAACGGTCTGACCTCCAAAACTTCGCGCACACGCTGGACGTTTTCATCGGTGGGCCGTCCAGAGCAGTGCTCGTCGGTGACCTTCTCCCGGCCCTCCTTGAAGGCCTTGTGCCACCTTCCGCATTGAGATCTCGAAATGCATTCCTCCTCAAAGGGCTCTTGAACCATTTGATAAGTTTCCGTTGCATTCTTTCCAAGCTGCACACAAAACTTTATTGCATACCGCTGTTCCAGAGTGCTCCATCGTGCCGTGACACAATTGAAAAAAAAGACTTTGCGCAAATACATGTCCTAGTGCTCAGAGCGAACTGAGACCAGGCACGTTTGGAAGAGCAGATCCCCCACCACATTTTTCGACCAATCCGAGCGCGCTGAGATGGATAGTCGTGTCACAATAAAATCATGCGCATTACTTTCATAATGCACCCTGTATTAGGAGTTTTTTAAATTTCATTCGTTCTGAAGTAGAAAATTTGTCTCACTGTCTCTTTGTGGATACTTTTGTAGGAATAGTTATAGCCTTTTTAGTAGGTAGTCACAACAAATATTTAAACTAAAATAATAAGATTAGAATAAGAGTTTATTTCCATTTTTTTCCAGCTCCAAAAATACGAAATATTATTAGTATATATAATTTTAGTTTGATGTTTAGGAAGCAGAACTTAAAAATTAAACAAAGCATACCCTAAAAAATGTTTCTAAATTTTATAAGAATTTGGGCCAGTTTTTATACATCTTTTGCTTTAGTCATTTCATGTTCTGCAAGGAAAGATTAGTTTAGTTATAAAAAGTAATGAACTTTTGTTAACTTTCGAAGTACAGTTAAAAATTCACTTTTGTTTGCAAACCATTATTTACTGTGTGGGTTATATCCCTCTAGATATTGGTTGCTGTTGAATTATTGTGAATTTTAGTGTGCTATTTGATATACTAAGCTGATTTAAGTGTTTAGTCTATCAAATTTTTATTTTTATAACTATTTTGAGAAACACAAATATGGTAACACTACACCATCTTCATAATAACCATAAATAATTTACTAAATGGAATTATGAATATTTATATATTTTTACTTACCCTCTTCACATTGCACTACTTTGTATACAAGAAAAAAGGTTATAAGGGGAGTAATATAAAGAGCCAAGAAAGCCTTCATAAGAAATAAAAAGGCACACATTGTACATTAAATTACATAATTTTTAAGTATGTAATTACAAAGAATGGGTCGATGGGCTGCTGTATATGAAACATTGCAATGTTACTTCTTTGGCTATCTAATAGAGTGAAGAAAGTGGTTATTCATATTGCTTTTCAACTTACAATTGGCATTGAGCAAGATTTATTTATTTCAGATAACAAAAGTCGACTTTGACCAAGAAGTTAGAGATTTTTTCACCCCAGAAACAAGTATGAAGTTCTTTAAAACCTTTTACTATGCCTTTTAAAATTTCAATTTAAACTATCTTAAGTAATATTATAATTTTCAAATATCTTAAGCATTTGTGTCAGATTAGCTTTAGTTTTCCACTTATCAAGTAATCTGTGTGCTTATTGATAGAAATTTATTAGGATGATGTAATATACGAGGATGTTTTATCATTATGTGTGAACTTTGTTTTCCAAAGCTCTAATTTGCTTTTTTTTTTAGTTGGTTTGCCAAGATATTTTGTAATTGTTACTTATTGATTTGTTGCTAAGGCTAGAATTTCGATGACTTAAAATTGCTAGATAATGTCCATTTAAAAATTACATTTATGACCCAAAATTATTTTTAAAGATTTATCTTTCATCTTTTCTAAAATATTTATTGCTACTATTGTAAAAGTACAGGGTGGTAACAGACCCGGGAAATCAGGAAATTCTCAAAAAAACTTTTTAATTCTTGAAATCTGAGGAAAATTTTCACAAAAAATCTGGGAACTTTTAAAATTTTGATACCTTAAACGGCAACTATTATCATTTGTCCTATTTAGAGATTAGCAATTAGGAGTACTTTTGAGAATCAAATAAATCGTATTCGCTGAAATTGTAATTCAAATAAAGAGCACTTATGTCAAAATATTCGAAAACCACAGCGGCGGTTTTCGAGGCCAGCGATAGAACTTGCGGCATGTGATTTGAAATTTGTGTAACTAATGTTTTTTTTGTGCATTAAATTTATACTTTTTGTTTGCAATTACATTTTTGTAGAATTTTTTGTTACAGCTTCAGTTTACATTTATAGCAGTGGTAACAGCCTTGCCGCTTTTTTGGCACACTTCTAAAGTTGACAAGGAAAAGAATCAATCAAAAGAACCAATGAAATCAAATGAAAGTTTTTCGGATTTTGAAAGAACTTTCTAGAATATTCAAAATGAAAATTTAAACTTTCCGCTTGCTGAGGTTGCCATAAAAACCAATTGCGTCAAGACAGTTGCCACCGCTATAAATGTAGACTGAAGACATAGCAATTTTTTTATGTGTATTTGATTTTAATGTACCTATAGTAGGATAATGTAGGGTCAGGTGTAAAAAGTTCATAAAAGTTTTTTCAGTTGCTATTGTAAGAGTTCCATTAACGGTTCCAACTCTTACAATAACAATTTAAATATTTGAAGAGGAAAAACACAAAATATTTCTGGAAAAGGATCCTTTTACCCTATCTGAACCTAAATATTTTTAAATATTGTCGTTCTGAAACTGTATATTTATATCAATTAGGGATCACAACATTTCTTAAAGGAATTGTAAAATAGGAAATTTTTATGACACTATCAGGGAAATATCAGTAAACTTTTTTTCGAGGATTTCCTGAAGGAAGTGTTTGCGTGTGGACTGTCCTGACGAATCTATGTAATTTACAATAATGAGATTTGGCACACAGATAGTCCGAATTGTTTGTAATTTTCTATAGGGCCCTAATTTTAAAATTTAATCTAGAACATTTTTAAATTAATTTTTTGGACTTTTAATTATTATTTATTTCCTTGGAATGGCAACATTATAAAGAGATGACTGATTCTAAATTTATTTTTTCCGTTTTTGTTTGATTTTCTGAGGCACGATTTCAGCCGATAAACAAAACAAATAAAGTTTTAACTTGAGTTCTTTTTTCTATCTCCTAGATCGTTAAAGATAGAGTAAAAATTGAGAGATTTGAAATTTGTGGAAAATTTTACATTAGATCGATACCTAAAAATTCCATTTCCTGTGCTTAAACAATTCCAGCGGAAGGGAGCAAAACAAATATAAAAAAATTTTTGACTGGCATTGTTCAGTTCTTTCGTGTAAAATTGGAATTATTAAAGATAGATTAAAAATTTCAACAAATTTAAAATCTGCTAAAAATTTTACAAAGAACGATACCTAATACATTTGATTTTCTTTAAATAAATAATTTGTTACTAAATATTGATATTTTCACAAGAGATTGTGAACGTCACGCCGATTAGATCTCTTCCCAATTTGAATTTGACCGCATTTGACAATGACGAGGCCATCATGGCTTTGCGCTTCGCAAACCAACACCACGAGCAACACAGTGATGGCTGTTATCCAATAGGCTACGAATTCCCATTTGGTTTTCCTTGCAAACAAAACCGAAAAGAACTGTCACGGGCAACGCCTTCCTAGCCATGCAGTGGCTAGTCATTCATAAAATAAAAAGAATCTTAACATTTCCTAAATGACAAAAAAATTAAGGTATAATTTAACTTGTAACAGTTCCTTTGCGAAACTGAAAATCTTCACTTTGTTGAATAAAATATGCCCTATGAAAACAAGAATAAACAAATGCAACTTGTATTTTCTGACAGTTCATGTGAAAGTTTGAATTTTACTTTAAAAAGTAATTCAATATTTATAATTTGGAATGGGTAACTTTAAAGTTTTTTATTTTATCAGTCAAAAAATTGTACAAAATAGAACACAAAGTCTGCTAGTTTTCAGAAGAGACTATTTTCGTGGTTTGATTTAAACATCAGAAGGCCTGTTTTCAGTTCTACTGAAATCATGAGAGTAGATATTTGGATAAACTGTCACTGATCATACTCTGAAATTTCACCAAGAGAAATGTTTTTCCCCAAACTAGTTAAAAATCGTATTTTCGGAAGTGTTGTACATATATATATATATATATATATATATATATATATATACAAATTAGCCTCTTTTGGTGTAACAAAACATGCAAAACAATGACTTAAAAATTTTAAAAAGCTTTAAAATGACAAAAGTACGAGAAAATTTACCAATATGTTTTGAAAATGCCCCAACAAAGGTACTTAAATCAGATTAAGTAAATCAGATTTTTTATGAAATGCATATCTGTTTATTTTACACTTGTCTACTCTAAAATGATGCAAAATTATCGAAATCCTAGCTGTATTTATTGCTTGAAAATGTCAGTTTCATATAAAACCTATTATGTTAATCTTTTAAGTTTTGACTTGATTCATAACTTTTGAATAGTATTTGGATATCGTGATTCACAATGTCGTACTCATGCATTATATTTCTAAATTTAGTTTTAGCCCATCATGAATTTCTAATTGACTTCATGAAAGAAATTCGATCAATCAACACAGGCTCTGAAGCTGCTCTGATGAATGCTACTGTGAGTAAATTAGCATTTTCTTTTGTCAGGAATATAAATAAAACTTTCATTTTTTTTTTAATTAAAATTGTTTGCAGAACTGATGTGTAGATGGAAAACTCTTTATTTATGCATTTTAAGTCTCCAGTGTTTCATCTGATTAAACTTGCAGTTATTCTCTTCATTCCTTGTCTTATGCATAATATGAATGAAATTTTAAATTTTGATTTAAAAAAAATTGCTCATAGAACAATTTTAAATGGTGTGTATAGATGGAAAACTTTATTTCTACATTTTAAGTCCCCAGTATTTCTTCTGATTAACCTAGCAATGATTCTCCTCATTCTTTGTTCTATACATAACAGGGTGTCAAGATTTAAATCACAACTAATCTTACATTTTTATAACTAAGTCAATACACCATAGGAAAATCACAGAAGTGGTCAAATGCTTTAATCTTTCTGCACTCATGGTGATTTCAGCACTAATGGCGACACACAGCTCAGAGGGAACTGGGTCAATTACCGCATATTATAAAAGATTGCAACAGCCATTTGTATTATTAGAATATACTATATACTGGAAACAGTAATTTAAACACACATGACATAGATCTAAATGCCAGGAAGAGTAATATATAATTAATATGAGTAATATATTCCTGATTAAGAGCACTCGTAATATAAACACTTAAAGGAAGTATGCAACAGTTAATTCAAAATTATAAACTAAAGAGGTGACTGATTTTATTAGCTAAAAAAACACAAGTGGGAAGTTAAAGTTTTTTGAGGCATTTGTCAGTTAGCTTTTTCTTGTGGTGTGCAATAGAGATTAAAGAGTAGAAATATACATTTTCACACACACGCAGCCATTAAAATGTTAACAGGAAGAAAGAAAGATCCAATATAAATTAAAACTAAGTGAAACTTCATTTATTATTGCTGCTCAGCAGTTTTATTAGAATTTACTCTTGTCTGATTATTTCTGTCCTCTATTCTACTTCTCAGACTACAGTTTAGGTCTGTCACACTTTCTGATAAATTTGTTAACGTGATGTAATTTTCTCAAGAAAAACTATATAGGATGTCAACTTGTGTTTTAAAGTTAAAGAAATGTTAAGTAAATATTGATTTACCATATCACAAATTCTGATTGGTTACTTAAAATAAATATTGGTTTACATGTCATGTCACGTCACAAACTCAATTTTTTATTTAACAAATTTATATATAATTATTAAAAAGACAGGCAGGGCTTGAAATACCCGGGTGCACTGTGCACATGAAAATAAAATTGTGCACCAATTTTTCCCGCTAGATGCACACAGTGCACCTAACGTTTAAAAAAAGGGGTGAAACATGTTATTTAGATGTTTGAATACAATACTAATATTTACCTCTCTCGCTCTAAAGGAATTTAATTAAAATTCCTGAATACACACTATGTGAAAACAAAATCGCTGGGCCGTAATGGGTTTATACAGGAGGAAGGTTTACTTGTGCCACTGCCACCAGAACTCGAAACATTTGCTAGATGGCTCTGTTGAAGTGACAGCCGTGCGCCGGAGAATTTAGATGTTTAAATATTTTTATTTACTATACTACTAACCTATATAAACATACCCAAATAATAAAGTAGTTTATACTACATTAATGCCCTTATATTACGGTTTTTTTTAATGTGCACCTAAAATATAACATGTGCATCTAATTTAAAAACTTAGATCTAATTTAAAACTTAAAAAAATCTGATTAATTAATTTTTTTTACAACCTGATGCATAATATGAATGAAATTAAAATTTTTGATAAAAAAAATGTTCATAGAACTGGTGTGTAGATGGAAACTTTATATCTGCATTGTTAGTCTCCCTTATTTTATCTGATTAAAATAACAATGATTATCCTCATTCTTTATCCCAAACATTAGACTACATTGATTAAATTGATCAATATTATATAAGTTCAAAAACAAAAAGAGATTTAAAATAAAAATGTTTAGGAAATTTTCGAAAATGAAAGTGTTGGTGGATCTGGGAGGAGCCTGACCCAGACAATACAAAATGGTGTTTTCTACGTAAGGAGCAGCAATACACAAACAAATTGCTCATACACCCCCCCAAACTCCATTAAAAAGCAATCACACAAAACTATACAAAACGAATTAGAAGAAAACGAAATCAAACCCGCAACAGCAGCCATGAGATGGCGACACCAAGCCCGAAAATCACCCCAGCTGTTTGGTTCATTGCTTTTTTAAATGTTTTGTGTTTTAATTATATATATATATGATATGATATCTTCACCCCAATTTTCAGATATCAAGTGTAGTTAAATTACTTAATATCATTGAACTCAAGCAATAATTTACAAACGATTGCAACAATACTCCTAGAAATACTTAATGAGAAACTAAATGATTACTGAATATCACTTTCCGAAAGTTAAACACATCAAAATGTCGCAAAGTTGTTGAAATATTTTATTTTGTGATTGATCTGTTCCATTTTATTATAAAATATGTTTTAATTTACTGCCACACTAAATATTTTTCTGGGGTGCTTATTTGACCCTCTGAGCACTGAGACTTCCCGAGTAGTGTAATATTGCTTTTACCCAGCATTATCTTTAATGACTAAATAACTGCACACACAGGTTTTTTAGTTGAAAGCATCCTCAGAAACATTCAATTGGTCTAGGTCTAAATTGGTTAAAAGCAGGGTTCCCGCGGGTCAAGGAAAACCTGGAACTGGTTAGGGAATTTAATTTTACCCTATTAATCGGGGAAAATTACGAATTTTCGTCTAAAAACTGAAAAATTGCCTCAATGACCTGGAAAATGATTAATCATGGACACTTCGGAGAAAAGTAGCCAATAAGATTAGTACACAGTTTTGTATCAATTTATTTTATGAATTGAATTTTTCAACCGATTTGAAAAGAAACAATATTTAACAGGTTGAGAATTTTGTTTTGTCCACTGCCTTTTTTGAAGAATTTCATGCTTATGATGCATTAAATCACAAATTGATTTAAGTCAAATAATGTTTATTATTTGAATAAGTTATTTTAATGCAAAATTACTTGTGCTTTGTATGTTAATTTTTACTGTGTATGCTTCTTAAATTGGTTTTTATTATTGACTATTGAATGTTAAATTATTTCTTAGTTTTCAACCTTAAAAATGTCGTAAATTGCTTAAGTATGACCTGGAAATTTGTAAAAATATGTCTGGAAAAGTCGGGAAATTATGTTTCTGAAATAGAGTGGGAACCCTGTAAAAGTCATGTTGGGGAAGAGTACAAGTTATAGAATGAACATATGTCTCTCGGAGGGTTAATGTTTAATGGCTGTATGAAAGGCTTATTTCTCTTTAGAAAAAATGTGTATACAATGGGTCATAAAAGTATTTGTCCACTGAGTGGATAATATGCTGATCAGTCTATGGTTTTGGCTGTTTTCACTCTTTCGTTGTTTTTACCTTAATTTCTGAGAATCCAGGTTGAAGATTGATTTTGTCAACACTTGAATTCATTGAATATCACTTTTTAATATGGACGAAGCTCAAATCAAAGTTTAGTCAATGGCAACTGTCAAGTGTAGAGCATTTTCTGTAATGACCTATGTGTGTATAGTGAGCTGAAACAGATAAATTTGAATTTATTGATAGAGTGGGAATTCAATCAATGTGCTTATACTGTATTGTTCAATAAAAATTTTAAAATTGTTGGTGGTAAATCTTAATGGAAGTGCAGATTTTGGTCTACTATGTCAGTAATTCAAAATGCAGTGCTTTGAATATGAAGGTCTTAACCAGACCTTCATATTCAAAGCACTGCATAAGGTTTGTATATAAACTATCTAAAACCTAACTTTGTAATAAAGATTTGTATGCTGTTACCTTTATGAAGAAATTACAAATTTTTATGTCATAAAATAGTGAAATCCATTGAAAATCTATCTTCAAGCAAAATAGAATAAAATTGATTCAAGTTTGACCAGATATTTGGTACATGAGGATACTTAAATCAATTTAAGGTGTAAGATAAAAACAAAATCTTATAGGCATAGATTTTCATGTTTTTGTTTAGCATTTGTACTTTTAACATTCGGTGACTGAATACTTTTGTGTGATTTCATTGGTTATGTTACACTTTAAATTATACTTTTCAGCAATTCGATTATTTTGATAAGAAGCTAAAATAGAAAGACATATTTTATGTAGTATAATTTTAAATCATAATTTTAATTACATCCTTTTGAAATTCATGGAAATAGTAATACCAGTAAGGTGGGCAAATACTTTTGGGATCCACTGTACATGTGTTTAATGAAAAGTAATGAATCAAACTGAAGGCAACGAAAACTGGTATATTTGTTCTGCACAAATAGTAAATATGGCATTGTGAAAACAACCCTAGTAATTTTAAATTAGCTTTTTAATGCACAGTATGAACTGCATAAAATCAAGTGTGACTTTTTTTACAACAGGTAAATGTTAAGCAAAATTTAGTACATAAACATTGCTTTAGATTTCCATTCCAGACATTTATGAGATGAATTTAAGCTGTGCAGTCAAGAGTCAAAACTAATGTCTTGAATGTAATGTTTTCAACTGAATCTAATCAGTTAATGTGAAGAAAAGAACATAATCAACCGCTTACATACCATGTAAGGGGTTGATAATGTTCAGATATAATTTAATGATAACTGTTAATAATAATGTTCAGATGATAATTTAAGCTGTGCAGTCAAGAGTCAAAACTAATGTTTTGAGTGTAGTGTTTTCAACTGAATCCAATCAGTTAATAATGTGAAGAAAAGAACATTATCAACCCTTTACATACCATGTATCGGATAAGAAGATTAACTGCCCCATGAGTTTGAGCACATACCCAGGTGGTTACCCAATGAGACTTAATTTCAGTGATCTGATGAAAATCTATTTCTATCACGGTGCCCCATTCGTTCATCAGTGCATCAGTTCCCAAACACTTTTTGCTTACATGTTAATGTTGCCATTTTTATAAATTTCAGGTTTCGTCAATAAATGAAACAAGTAATCAGAATATTGAAGCATTAAGTTCATGCAAGGGCCAAATAAATATTGATCCTCTGTACATAAGCTTGAAGAGATCGCTACCTGATTTTGAAACAATATACGCCATGGTGACAGCTAGTGCTTGGGAAAATGAGCAAACGGCCGTCAATAAAGCTGCTATAAAACTAATTCACAATGTTGCTGAGGTAAGAGCATAAATATTAAAAAAAAATTATTGTTAGTTTGTTTTCATTTGTTTCTTATAACATTTACTAAGCATTTTTATTCTATGGGGTCTGAAAGTTGTCTGCTTTTATGTGATATATATATATATATATATATATATGTATGTATGTATATATATATATATATAAATTTAGTTTTGAAATGATAAATTGTTTATTATTTTGTTATCTTTGTCTTCAACCTACTGTTATGATTTATACTTTTTCACAAACTCATGGAGTTAAAATTTTCACGAAATGGAAAAAGCCATAGCTTCAAATTTTATTTTTATAAACATTTTTATCACCAATATAAGAGCTTGGTAGCACAGTAGGCTGCACATGATTCTCACAATTATTTATCTATTTTGCAACATGTTATTTTATTATCTATCATCAATTGTGCCATGGGAACTCAACTATCACTACAATAATTAACTTCCAGTATAATTTGGTAGTATATATAGGAAGCAGTTCAACAAATGTCAGGGTTATTTTATCTTAATTTCGTTAGATCTGAATCAGTTATTAAACCTGTTAAAATTCATCTCCTGTAAACTATTTTAAACGAATTTAATTTGAGCAAGGTACTATTCACAAAGAAAAGAAAATATGTGTTTTGCGATAAAAGCCACAGGAGTGTTACAACCACCAATGCCACATAGATAGAAGGGAAGGCCTGCTTCCCTTGACATCGCAGAAAGTGTTTGAGTTGGCCAACAAATGGAGATGCTCCTTATGCCCATTTATAACAAATGAATGTCAGTAGATGATTTCTTCTGTGAGATTTTTAATTCGTATGTGTCTCCTGTGATTATTGATGTAAAATAATAAAGTCTAATCAATCTAACAAATATGCTTTTTACACTAACAAACACAACTGGATTATATGAGTTTAAAAAAAACTCCTGAAAGTATGTTAGTCTCTGTGTTAATGCATTTGACAAAATATTTCAGTCTTGTTAACTAAGGCGAAAATAAATTTGAATTTTATAGGACCTTTCACTGATATTGGTTCTGTAGTATAGATATCAGTTTTAAGCTCACAGTAAATGCATCTGCTACATTTTTTAATGTGAATTATATCAGGTAAGAAAATATGGTACTGTGTAAACTACTGTCCTAAAAGTAGAAAAAAAGTTACAATAAGAATAACTGTAGAATGTATTTATCACGATAGACTTCTCATAGAAATAAAATTTAATAGTAAAAATTGTTTTTATATCATCAATAAATAAAATAATGCATGTGAAAAAATAACAAGCTTTCATAAGTTTTTTTTTCCTCCAATGGCCAACAATTTTTTTTTACTTTATAATAATTACTAGCAGGCCAGCATGACGTTACCCTTAACAGTTCTTTTGATGTCCTTACTAATAATGAAATCATTAAAAAGAAGAAGAAAAAAATGTTACGGCTATACTTTCAAGAAGAAATCAAAACCAAAATGATAAAAATTAATTGTGCCAAATAGTCTTATGCTGAAAAAAATCTTTAAAAATCTCGCTATACTTCCAAAAAGTCGAAACCAAAGTAAACAGTAACAAACAAAAAAGTGCATAAATGATAATTTTTAAAATTCGGGCTTCGCAATAAAATTCGGACTACCTGAGCTATCAATCTGGTGTAACATTTTCCACAGATTTCAAATCAGTTGAAATTTTTACTGTCTTTAACGATAGTGGAGATAGAAACTTGGACTAAAGAATAAAAAAAAGACAGTAAAAAAAAAAAAACACTTTGCTGGAATCATTTGTGCTCAGGAAATGAAAGGAAAAAATAAATTTAGAATCTGATCACATTATTGCCATTCTAAGGATAATAAATAAATACCAACTTAATTTTTTTAAATATTTTAGATTAAATTTTAAAATTTGGGGCTTCAAGGCCTATTCATTCACTTAGGACTACCTGTGTGCTAAATTTCATTAATGTAAATGCTATAGATGCATTTGGACACCTCGATATGACAGATAGGCATACATTTTTTGTGATGTCATCATTACTGATTTGCCAGCTAAAGCCTGCCTTCTCTTTAGATAGCTTTTCAACCATTCAGTTTTAAAAAATGATTACACACACATGACCAGACATGGCTGAATTCTAAAGCCATGCTAAAATGATAAAAACATTACTCTGATCAATTTGTGCTATTGTTTCTAAAAATTCGTTTTAACCATTTCTCATAAATGCTGTAATTTATTTCAGGCTATTGTGAGAAATATTCTTCGAACTATATTGCTAAGAAGAAAAAATATCAGTGTGAGTAAAGATGGATTTATTTGGAATGTAGATGCATCAAGCAAGTAAGCTTACATTTTTATTCATCCAATAAAAATATATTTTTGAATATGTTGGGACCCAGAAACTATTTGACGTTTCTGTCCTTTATCATAAAGATATGCATTGAATTACAATGTATAGAGCTTTTATTAAATTTGTGAGCATAACCTTCTGATAAACTAAAAATTTCTGAAAAACTTTCTTTTGGTTCTTGAACAAGTACTGACTACATCAAGTACACATAAACTCAAGATTGACCACAAAATTGTAGGTAATAGTAAATTCATTGAAGAGAAACGTTTGTATTTTAAACTTGAATTGTTAAGAAGGATATACAGCACTTCTATAATAAATGAGAATTTTTATTGCGAAATTCATGAAATTCAATAAAATAAGCTAAATTATTCACCAATCATTAAAAAAAGCTATTAAACATTTAAAATCTAAATAAAGCAATTAGCATTTATTTACTACTAGCAGGCCAGCACCGCGTTGCCTGTGGCAGTTCTTTTCATTCCCTTACTTGATAGTGAAAACATGAAAAATAAAAATAATAATAATTTAAAAAATGAGTCCTATCTCTACCTGAGGTATTGATCTGGTGTAAAATTTTCCTCAGATTTCAAATCTGTTGAAATTTTCACTATCTTTAATGATTACATACAGAAAACCTCAGTGTCCTTTTTTTTTGTGTACGTAATGAATATTTTCGTCAGATGTGGCCGAATTCGTACTGCAAAAATATAAAAGTTATATTGAAAAACTATTTATTTATAAAGAAAATCCCATTTAAGTTATCGATCTGGTGTAAAATTTTCCGCAGATTTCAAATCGGTTCGAATTTTCACTATCTTTAATGATTGTGAAGACAATAACTTAGACTAAAGAATAAAAAGAAATAAACAGCAGTCAAAATTTTTTATTTGTTCTGTTTCGTTTCATTGGAATTGTTTGTGCTCGCGAAATGAAAGGGAAAAAAATAAATTTTGAATATGGTCTCTACTCTGTTGTCATTGTAAGGAAAACAAATTATAAATAAATACCAATAAATTCATTAAAAGATGTTCTAGATTAAATTTTAAAATTTGTGCTTTGCATAAAATTAGGATTACCTGTGTGTCAAATTTCAGAACTGTAAGTGGTATAGATTGTCTGAAAACAGTCACATTCACACACAAACACTTCTTTTTATAATAGTAGAGATAAACCACTCATAGCTACCATTGATGATAAGTTTCTTTTGACTAAAATATCAGCTTATTTTCTTTGGAAGTAGCATCTTTTTTTACCTGTATTTTATGCTGGTTAGTTTGCTGCCCATATAAAAATACTCAGATATTTATGTACTTCTCTACTATTATAAAAAGAAGTGTTTGTCCCTCAGTACACAGTGTCCTGACGAATCTATGGCACTTACAATAATGAAATTTGGCACATAGGTAGTCCAAAGGTTTTGCAATTTTTGTATTGAGCCTGAATTTGTAAATTTAATCTAGAACATTTTAAGATTAATTTATTAGTTTATTTCACCATTCTTTCTTCCTTTTGGAATGTGACATCACCCCAACCTGGAATGAAGAAGGAATAAATTTTCGACTGCTGACGTCAAGTTTTGGAACTATGCAAGGTTTTCCGATTCTAGGGTGTTTTGATTTACATTGTTGGTATAATAGCCTCTTCAAGGCCATCACGGCGTTGCATGTGGAGTTTGTTTGCGAAGTTAATGAAATGGAACTGTGTAGCAATCACCAGGGGTTGGCGAGCATCACTGAGCAGTGGTCACACCTGACCCCACAAAAAGAACTATCACAGGCAACACCGTTTTGGTAGTATTTAAGAATAATCTTGCATTTCATTTATGTTATATACAAATTTTAATTTTCGAATTGACTGAAATTTATTTGTGAAACTAACTGCTGCTTGGTAATGTAAAATGTTAAAAAGGTTTTGCTTTTACATCTGATTACATTTCAAGCTGTTCAAAAATAAATAAATTTAGGTTAAAAATATACTACATTTTACTAGCTGCATTCCTGTTAGTTACTGTGAAATGACCATACTTGCTACATTTCATTGCCAGTTTCCAGTAACTGACTGAAATTACAAAAAATATAACTAAAATTATGTAAATCATTGCTTAAAATTTTATTACAAAAATTTCTTATTTCATAACAATGGGAGAAAATAGTTTTTCTTAGTTTGCAGTCAAATTTGTTTGACTGTAATTCTTTTGCTGTTTCTTGTTGGAGCTGCAATTTTAAAAATGGCTTTTATGCCAACCACTAATTACGAAAACTAGTTATAAACTTCAGAAAGAATTTTCTCATTGGACTCAACATCTCTGTTTCCCTTTTTTAAGTTAATAAAATTTATAAATTTCACAAACATTTTGCAAATTGCATTACAAGATATTTTTATTAAGATGTTTCAAGATATTTTAAGGGTTTTGCATTGTTAAAACATTTTGTGGTTATTATTTTTTTTTATCAACAACTGGGGGTGAAGAGTTACTGTTAGTGACTTACTTTATATCTTAGTGGGATACACATGGAGGTTAATGAGAATAGTTCAATAGCATTAGAATATTTGTCAAGTTATGATTTGAACTTTTATAACTTATCAGTGCATAAAAGGTAGATTATTTGTTGTATATTTAAACTTTCGTTTTGTAGAAAAAATACTGGTGAAATTTCCAAATGTGCTGATGTTGTTTCTTTGGAAGAACTTTTGGATTGTTTAGTGGTATGTTTTTAAATTTGTTTACATTTTTATACATTAGACTTAGCAACGGTTGAAATTTGTGCAGTAATTTTAGGTAGTTCATTTAGCTATTTATCTAGACCAGCGTTTCCCAAACTGATCCGCAGAGTGATTCTCAGGGGCTCCGATGCTTCAATTTAGAGGGGAAAATGAGAAACTACTTCCATCAAGCAAAAAGTACTTTCTCAGTAGTTTGAGTTCTTGCTAGATGGAAGCAGTAATAATAGATGGATCTACTCGTCACTGGGAACATCTTGTATCTTTCCTGATTGCCAAGTACAACTTGATGATTCTCTAAATCTCTTTTATCTCTACTATTATAAAAGGAAGTATTTGGGTTTGAGGTGTCCAGAAGAATCTAGTATTTACAGTCATGAAATATGGCACATTAGGTAGTCCTAAAGGTGACTGAATAGTCCCCGAATCACAAATTTTAAAATTTAATCGTGCCTAATCCTTTATTTTGTGTTTGTTTTTGGACGCATGCCAACTTATTTTAATGTTTTGTTCGATTTGAGTCATGGAATCTATTTGTTTCTTACATTTTTTCTTTAGCTTTAAGACTGAAAGTTCAGCTATATTACATTTTTTTCATTGTTGCTTCAGGTTGTATACAGATTTTCTTTTTTGAAGTGTGGGAGTGCCTAATTGTTGATTTTGTTTTCGTTTTTGGATGTGCGCTAACTTTTTTTTAATGTTCTGTTTGATTTTAGTCACGGAATCTATGTTTGTTTCTTGCTTTTTACTTGAGCTTTAAGACTTTTTAAAAGTATAGTGATGTTGAATTTTTATCATTTATGCAAATTTTTGTGTATTTCTGTTTAGTTTTTGTTTAATTTGTGGTTTTGTCGGAAAGAGTGAGGTTTAACGTAAGACTTTATAAAAGCATAACTTATTACTGTTTGTATTGGTTTTGATTTACATTGTTTGTCATAAAACATAACTTTTTACTGTTTAATTTGGTTTTGATTTACGTTTGTTAGATTGAGTGATGATTAGCATTAAGACTTTTTAAAAGCATAACTTTTGAATTGGTATTATTTCTGCAATTTTGTTTCTTGGTTTTTCTTTAGCTTTAAGACTTTTTGAATTAGGCTTTAAGACTTTTTGAATATTTAATTTTTATCATTTATGCAATTTTTGTTTAGTTCTGTTTAATTTGGTTTTGTTTGAATCGGTGAGATTAACTTTTTAAAACCATAACTTTGTCATGGGCAATGCCATGCAGATACTGCTAGTGTTTTATATTTTGGGTAGGCAGACCAAAACAGTTTGCTAGCAAATTATTAGAATGATCAGGAATGGTTGTACAAATTACGTTACTTGGCAGACATTTATTCGGAAATGAACGAAATCAGCACATCCATATAAGGAAAACAGAAGACAATATTCTATGTTAATGACAGTATTGTCACGCTAAAGAAAAAAATAGCATTCTACATGAAAAGCGTTGCGAATAAAGGATCTGACGTGTTTCTCATTGATTTCAGACTTTTTAAGAGAAAATAATATAATAATGAATGAATCATTGCCGGCAATAATAAAGAACACCTTAACAATTAGTTTCAAAATTTGAATTCATACTTTCCAAGGAACACTCATGAATCAATTCGAAAGAATTGATTGGATTATAGATCCATTTTGAGCAGGGTGTCAAGATTTAAATCAACGATTAAAATCATGATTTTAATCAAATGATTTTTTTTTTAAATCACTGATTTAAATCAAAACTAATCTTACATTTTTATAACTAAGTAAATGCACCATAGAAAAATCACAGAAGTGGTCAAATGCTTTAATTTTTCTGCACTCATGGGGATTTCAGCACTAATGGCTACACCAAGCTCTGAGGGAAATGGGTCAATTACTGCATATGATAAAAGATTGCAACAGCCAGTTGTAACTTATTAGAATATACTATACTGGAAACAGTAATGTAAACACACATGACATATATCTAAATGCCAGGAAGATTAATGTATAAACATTTCTGATTAACAGCACTCATAATATAAACACTTAAAGGAAGTATGCAACAGTTTGATTCAAAATTATAAACGAAAGAGGTGGCTGATTTTATTAAAAAAACACAAGTGGGAAGTAAAGTTTTTGAGGCATTTGTTAGTTAGCTCCCGAAGTGTGTGCCACAGCACCCTGGGGTGCTTCGTAGCACACGTAACCTCCAATCTAAGCTATTTCTAAGCAACAGTAAAAAAGGTTAAGGTCACTTATCAAAAATCGGTTCACTCTCCAACCAAGAGCATGATGAAGGTAATTTTATTTGTTTTATTAAAATTTTCACCAACCTATGTTTTCTTATTAAGTAAAATTAAAGTGCTTGTGTGTAAATTTTAAATACTAGTTGTATTAATTATGTTTGTTCTTACTTCTCTAATTTCTTTTTCACAGTGGTACTAATATGAAATATGTAATAATATAACAGAGATAAATATTACATGATGACGCGGGTGCCATGAGAAAATTATAATTATCTTAAGGGTGCCACCACTTGGATAAGTTTGGGAACCCCTATATTAGCTTATTCTTGTAGTGTGCATAGAGATTAAAGAGTAGAAATATACATTTTCACACAGACATTAAAATGTCAGCACAAAAAAAAGAAGATCCAATATGAATTAAACTAAGTGAAAATCCATTTATTATTGCTGCTCGGCAGTTTTATTATCAGAATTTACTATAGTCTGATTATTTCTGTCCTCTATTCCACTTCTCAGACTACAGTTTAGGTCTGTCACTTACACTTTCTGATAAATTTGTTAACGTGATGTAATTTTCTTAAGAAAAACTATATAGGATGTCAACTTGTGTTTTGAAGTTAAATAAATGTTAAGTGAATATTGATTTACCCTGTCACAAATTCTGATTGTTTACTTAAAATAAATATTGGTTTACATGTCATGTCACAAACTCAATTTTTTATTTAACAAATTTATATATATTTATTATACAAACAGTGTTTAGGGCCTGCAGAAATTTAAATAGAAAAATCTTATTTAAATCAAATTAATCCGATTTAAATCAAAATAATCCGATTAATTGATTTTTTTTTAAATCATGATTTTTTTACACCCTGATTTTGAGTGTCGTCAAAATCAACATCCCTTACTGCAGCAGAATATGAGATCTCTATAGAAATGATTTCGGACAGCCATTGTCAGGCATCATTTAAAAGCTAAATCGCTCTTATTACCTTTAGATACTACGTACCTCTGAAACAGCCTTTTACAGGTACATGACTACAAAAACTAAATATTGAGCTCGTAAACATGCGTCTTAGACTGACTTCTCTGACACCGGACATTGACAAACTCTACCGCAAGAAGCAGGCATTGTTCACATTAACTTCGGGTGTATGGGTAACATTTTTCAAATATCTTTACTAGTTGTATCATTTTGTAGATTTTAATAATAAGTTGAGCCGTGGTAGCTCAGTCAGTAGAGCGTCAGGCTCGCATCGGAAGGGTGTGGGTTCTGTCCTCAGCAGAGCCTGCAATTCTGATGGTTGCGAGATCGGCGCTTGGACTTGGCGAAAGGCCGTCGTGTTCGCTAATGATGGCTGGGGCACGTTAAATAGGCCGTGGTCACAAAGTCCCCCATGTTCCCATACCAAATCAATACCTCTGGGGGTACCTGATCAGGGGGTTATCGGCCTCTGATTGGGATCTAAATTACGATATGTGTGAGTGAATGGATGTGTGAAAGGGACCTTCCTGTAAAGCGGATGTGTCATGTATGAAAAAGTCCAACCCTCCGGGGCAATGGCACTCCCAATTGGGCCATATATGGCCCACACGACAACAACAATAATAAGTTATATTGTCTCCAGTTCTTTTTTAATATTGCTTCCTTTAGTGATATATATACCATATTATTTATACTTCTGTATATGTGTTGTTTGTAATATGCATAAACAGATAGAACTAAACTAGAAACATTTCTTTGGGCTCCATGAGAAGCTTTTGTTTCATGACAGCCTCCTTGGCTGAAAAAGTTTGGTTACCACTGATTTAGACTAATAACTTAATTTTCTTACTCTGTCTTTATTTCACATTGTGATAAATGTTTGATATGCAAGATAAATTATTTCCATTTTGATTTCAGGCTCATCCAAAACTTATTCCTATCAAAGCAGTATATAATTTTACTGTGCGTAGGATATTGAACATGATAAAGAGGAGGCCCAAAGGTGTTCCTGAAGAAATAAATAAAAATACGTAATAGATTTGTCTGTTATGTGTGTCATATCTTCAAAATGTTAATTTGTAATATTTTTATTAAAAATATAATAAAGTTTCATAAATAAACATTGAGGAATTTTTGTCATATTTCGCAGTATTGTTTTCAAAATAAAAACTATTTTTAATGGATACAATCCATAATAAATTTCAAAGCATTTCCATTTATACTGCATTATTATCTGCTACACCCAGTGGTTACTTGGAGAGGTTTACCAGTTTCTTTAAATATCAATATGAAAAAAGTTTTGGCACCTTTTTAATGAGAGATACTGCAGACACATTAAGAGACATTTTAATTTCAAAAAGTTCTGAAAAGGAATTTACTGTTAAATATATTTGTAATGTTAACACATATTACGTATAGAATTTAAAATGAGTTTTAATTTCATTTAAAATTTGTATGAACAACCATCTTCTGATATATCTTTTATTTCAAAGCCACACATTTAGGTTTATTACATTATTAACATTAAGTCCATTTTGGTTGCTTTTTAGGTTTTATGGCACAAGACAAAGTCATTAAACATTCTTGTGAATGGGGGGGGGGATTGAAAAATAGAGTAGTGCGCAGTGAAAACTAAAAAACGATTGCTTGTGTATCAGTGGAGCATGACCCCATATTTACTAAAGATATTAAACCCTGTTTATTTTTTAACTTGTTATTCACGTTCATTGGGATTTATATCTTTTCGCATCCTTTGCTGCTTAAAAAGTTTTAGAAATTATAAGATATACCTGATACTGTTGTTAATTGTTAAGCATTTAATTCATTATCAACTTTTATGTAAGTATTTAATTTTAGTGTGTGCTGAATAATAGTAAGGAATCTATTTTCGCAAGTTAAATTTTTAAATATAAAATATGTGGATAAATAATATATATAATATAAAAGGAAGTGTTTGTCTGTTTTCCTTCTGATTGCCAAGTCCTGACGAATCTATGGCATTTACAGTAATAGGATTTAAAACACAGATAGTCCAAATGTTTTGAAATTTTTGGGTCAGGACGAAATTTCAAATTCAATCTAGAAAATTTTTTAATGAAATTTATTTATTGAATGCAACAGCATAGATTACAGATTCTAAATTAATTTTCTTCATTTTGTGTGGAGAAATGATTTTCCAGCAGACAATTAAAAACAAATAAACTTTTAACTGGAGTTACTTTTTTTCCCTATCTCTTAGACCGTAAAAGATAGAGTAAAAATTTCAATGGATTTGAAATCTGCGGAAAAATTTTGCCGTAGATCGTTACCTAAACATGATTTTCTTTAAATAAATAAAATTTTTATATTGAATACCTTTTATATTTTCGCAACAGATTGTGACGTCGCGTCAAACTTCGCGTTCAAATAATAAACAGATTACGTTTTCTGCGCTCATACGATTTCAGCGAAAGAAGGCAGAAAAAAAAACATGTTGGCCGGCATTGTTTAGTTTTTAGTTGTAAAATCGGAATCGTTAAAGATAGATTACAAATTTCAACGGATTTGAAGTCTGCGAAAAATTTGACACCAGATAGTAACTTTATATGTATGATTTTCTTTTAATAAATAATTTTTCAATTAAATATTTATATTTTCGCAAGAGATTGTGACGTCACGCCGAATTCTCATTTGGTTTGCGAAGAAAACCAAGACCACATGCAACTCCGTTATGGTTGTTATCCAATTTCCGAAGCAAACCAAATTGGATTTCGCAAGGAATTCATTCCAATAGGCTATGAATTTCGCAAACCAATACCACGGGCAACGCCAGGATGGCTTTTATCGAATAGGCTACGAAATTCCAGTTGGTTTCCTTGGGGTTAGCGAGCACTGGTCACACCTAGAGTGCCTTTATAGTCACACCTGACCCCATGAAAAGAACTGTCACGAGCAACGTCGCCACACAGTGGCTAGTTATAAATATATGGCGATATTTTTAATAACCCTGATGTAATTAATGAAAATAGAGAGCTGAAGCATGCATGTGGGGGTAGAATTGGCATATGATGACTAAGGACAGTAAGATTTTAAATGTCATCTACAAACCATTTTTAATGCTCTTACTAAAATTTGGCTGGAAAACAACAATATCGATTTTGAGTCTACAGGAATAGGATTTGGAACACAGGTAGTCCAAATTTATAGCAATTTTAGGGTCGCGGCGAATTTTTTAAATTCAATCGTGAACTTTTTAAAATGAATTTAATAGTTTTTTTCACCCTTGGAACTTTTTGTTTCGTCCCGCTTCGGCATTGGAAGAAACAACGAAATCCTTCTATTTTCCCCTCTGACGTCACGTCACTATTGACGTCAGCCTTTGAAACCAGGTCATTTTTTTTTCATTTGGCTCTTCGCGATTAAATGGGAATGCGTAGTCTCCCCTCAAACGATTTCACAGCAACATTTTGACTGGATTGTTTAGCTCTTTTTTGTAAAATCGGAATCGTTAAAGATAGATTAAAATTTTCAACGGATTTGAAATCTGCGGAAAATTTTACCATTGGTAGATACCATTATTTTTGAATAGCTAATTTTTCAATTAAATAAATATATTTTTTCGTAACAGATCGTGACGTCACGCCTATTGAATCTCTTCGCAATTCAAATTTGCCGAGTTTGACAATGACGAGAACATTACGGCGTTTTCCGTGATATTGGTTCGCGAAGTAAACCACAGTTCATAATTTGGTTTGCGAAGCAAACCAATTGGGAATCCGTGATGACTGTTATCCAATAGGCTACTACCTAATATATATAGTTGCCCATATATAGGCACTCTATGCCCGTCTATCCACGCAGCTTCTAGTAATTCATATTTTCTATTAGAAATTCTAAAAATAAAAAAAATTAAAACTCAAATTTTGAGTTTTTGACTCAAGTTTTGTTTTTATTTTACTTTAATGAACTTTTTCGAGTTTTCTGTTACCTTTCCAGGAAAATACTTTTACCTGGTAAGTAAAATTTATCTCCAGTGTACTCTATTAACACCATTGGTTATTATGTTGTTCTTGTCACCTGACCATGGTTCAAAATTATGAGGTGTACTTGCATCTTTACCTTTGGGATTGATCCTAGACCGTTGCCATTTGCCTATTGAGTTGCTCCAGTATGACATTAATTCAACTACTAACCAATCTGTTAGCAACAGGAAGGGACTGATCCCGGACCGTCGTCAATAGCCCGTTGTGTTGCTCTAGTACGACGTTAACTAAAAAAAATTACCTGTTAGCAACAGGACATACTTTAATTTTAAAAAAAATTAAAATGCTAAAATATGCAAACTACTCCAGTTAAATGCATTCTTTTATAATTTATATAATTTTCTTATGCGCAAGGTGATTTCTTCTCGGAAAGAAAGGGTAGAATTAAAATAATTCACAACCATGTAATGCACCCCAGAGAGCGAATGAAAATATAGTTTTATGTTTATGAAGTCTTAAAGCATAAATAAAAATTTTCAAAAACCTGAATTTAATGAAAATTCATCTATTAATTTTATGTATTCAAAGCTAGTAAGCTTAATATTCTGCACAGTAATTTCCTATAAGGTCCAGAAAGAAGAAATTTGTGAGAAACAAGGTTTTGCTAAAATTGCTTCAGCATAAAAGAAAGTTTTATAAACTTATAATTTATCTTTTGTATTCAAAGAATATATAGGTGGATGCAAATTTAATATCAAAAGATGTTTTAATAACTTTTTAGTCAAAAATTATTAATACAAATACAAATATTGACGACCAGCTACAGGCTCAAGCCCAACAAGGCTGGTCCTTTGTTTATGAATTCCCACTGACTATCCAATTGTATCTTAAATTCGTACACTCCCTTTGAATTAACTTTATTTTCTGACGAGGCGTTCCATTTGTCTATTACCTTATTAAAGTAGTAGTTTTTCCTTAAATCCCGATTAAAATGTGTCTTATTCAATTTATACCCATGGCCCCTTGTTCTGTTATCCCTATTGAAATTTAAGCCCTCTCTGTCCCCTTGTTTTACAAACTTGAAAAGCTGAACCAAATCCCCTCTCCTTCTTTCCAGTGTATACATGTTTAGCATACTTAAACGTTTATTATAGTCGAGATTTGCTATCCCCTTTATTATTTTTGTAGCTCTGTGCTGAACCCTTTCAATTAATTCTATATCCTTTCTCATATATGGAGCCCGGAATTGTACAGCATATTCTAGATGTGGTCTTACTAACCCTTTTATAATGGCAAGATTATATTCTTATCTCTTGAAGTTGCAGTCTTTTTAATATACCCCAATAACCTATTAGCCTTTTTACCCGCAGCTGAACATGGGTGACCCATTTTAAAATCCCTGTGAATTATCACCCCAAGATCCTTGACTGTTTCTCCCTCCTTTACCTTTACTCCCTGCAGACAGTGCTCGTTAAAATCTTAAATAACATGCGCCACTCTTTTTTTTTTTTTTTTTAATATAATTCCCCCTTAACAATATGGCGATGAGCTACATTTATCACCAATATGTATCATGCGAGAGACATTTGAATAGCAAAAGTAAAATAACAATATGGCGATGAGCTACATTTATCACCAATATGTATCATGCTAGAGACATTTGTATAGCAAAAGTAAAATATTAACAGACTATCTGATTTGCTTATACAGAAAATCCCTCGTCTTCATTTGAATCAGTGGCAAATTAAATATGAAATATGACCCCTTTGTATCTTTGTTATGTTTCCTAATATATATTTTTGTAGTAGACCGGACCGTCGCTAATATCCCGTTGTATTGCTCCAGTGTGACGTTAATTAAATTACCTACCTGTAGTAGAATGATAAAACTTTGTGTAGCTAAACCAAGGAAATGTTCAAACAGTATGCAAATTCATAAATTTTAATTAAAAAAACGCTTCGTCATCAAGCATATAAATATAAACCGACCAACCATGGCAATTTTTCAGCGAGTCGTTAGAGTGGACATTTTTTTTTTAATTCTCATGCTCAGTCTACCTCATTAAGCAAAACTCGTCGACCTTCTAATGAAATAGACAGATCATGTTGATGGAGTAGCTGTCGTAAGATAGTCGAAGGGTAAATAACAAATTGGCTAGTCAAGCGCAGACTAGTGTTTTCTTTGTTCATACGGCGAGGATAATCACTTAAACCCAGCATCTCTCTGAAAGAAATAACATGAAACTGCTAGCATAGGCTCCTTCTATTTCATTTTGAGGGCGATGGCTATACTTGAGAGAACCGATCCTAGTATAGCTCTGATCTGCCTAATCAATCTGAAGCTAGTATATCTTCTATATTTTAACTTTGCGGTTAAACCCTCCTATGACCAAGAAATATAATATGGAATTAAGAAAAGGGATTATTCCATTAGCCTTGCGTTGGGTTGCTCCAGTGCGACGTTAATTTTAATTTGAAAAAATACCAATACCATTAGCCTTGTTTATGAGAAAGTTTTTCTGTGAATCTGAATAAGTTCCAAAATGTTTTGGTAACATATTTTGTAACCTGTCATTAGAGTGCCTATATAATAAGAGTGGCGACATACGGGAAACTCTGATTGGCTTAGAGGCCTTTTCTACCGCCCGAGGCGGTCTTTTCCTAGCTCCCGTAGACTTAACATGGGAACTTTTTGTGTGTTCGAGAAAAACGTGTGTACATTAAATAAGAAAGAAAATATAGTTTATTCATGTTCCATTTCGTGTTCTAGAAGTTTATTTATTATTATTTTAGTGTTTTGTCAGCATAAATTTGAAGACTTTTTAAGAAAATAGCCTTTTTTGAACAACGTGGTGTTTCCCGCAATCTAAGTTCGCGCGTTGTATAATCCATCTCATCGAATACGCATGTAATCGAGCGTTTATATGTTTCATTTATACCGAATGTATCAATATTATAACAATCAAATGCTTTTTGTTCTCCTTGAAATTATATATTAATTCGCCCAGCAACCTTCTTTGAGACGATTCTGGTAGAAAAATGGCTGCCGCGCATGCGCATAGGGCCAAATTTGGTCCCTTGTCGCCACTCTTATTATATAGGCACTCTACCTGTCATGATGCTCGAATGTAATTTCAGCATGCTGCTTTGAGAAGGATTCCCAGAGCAAGCGAGATTACGAAGAATATACTTCTGATCAATTGCTCTTGCCTCGTCATCTGACCGTAGTTCAAATTTATGTGGTGGTGTCCCTGAATCTTTCCCTTCGGAACAAATCCCGATCGCCAATTGCCCCAGTGTGACGTTGATTGAATACCTACCTACCTACCAAATGCTCTTGAATATACACATCAGGGTTGCCTTAAAATGTTCTCCCTTGCGTTGGCAGGTGTTGATTCGTCATCTGACCGTGGTTCAATATTACGAGGTGTTGTCCTCGGATATCTCCCTTAAGGAACTGATCCCGGACCGTTGTCAATAGCCCGCTGTTTTGCTCTAGTACGACGTTAACTAATATTACCATTACCCTTACGTTTGGAGATCAATCAAACACGTGTTAACCAGTGAACGGCCTGCAGTAAGACTTGCATCTCTAAAAGAAATAACCAAAGACAACGTTATTTTGTTACGTTGTCTCGTTATTTTGAACCACGGTCAGATGAAGATCCAACACCTGAACAGTCACCCACTCTCAAACCTGCACATCACGACAAATTTATTCTTCGGAATTTTTATTGTCGATATGCTGAAATTGTATTCGAAAAATAAGTAAGAAATATATCATTTTAAAAGTTGATGTCAAATTCAAAATGGTGATACATCAAATTAGTTGAGATAAATATTTTTCTCTTCTCTACTCAGTAGAGAAATAAAAATACTAACCCATACTAAAAATTGAAAAATGCTCTCATTCGTAAAAGGATAACTTTGGGATTTGGACCTGTAATAAATATTTCTATTTTTAATGTAATCGGCGAACCTATACTGTTGAAGCTCAGTCAGAAGCCCTATCAACACAAAATAATCTTAAAATGAGACGCACGAAGAAAAGTTAGAAATTTGTGGATATACAGGGTGATTATAATTACAGGTCATTCTGACCAGTAGATTCTATTTTTACAACCTTTTGAAAGTGGAACTTTAATTTTAAACACTCGGGATGATCATAATTCAAGTTCCACTTTCAAAAGATCGTAAAAACAGAAAAGCTGGTCAAAATCAAAGACAAATGAATAACAGAAAATGACTCTTTTTTGTTGTAACTAGTTATTCTAAGTGTTAACGTGTTTTGTTATAACTGTAACTTTTTTGTATTAGTTCTATCTTTTAAGTGGCTCGTGCTGTTTTTCGCTTGCTTTAATTATGTTCTCTGTTTTGTTACGGTTCTTTCTTTTTTCAATAAAGTAACGTTAGACTATTTCTGCTAAACAACATCGTACAAAGAATTATTCAAACAGGTTATGGGCCATCAACTCGCTGGAACCTGTGCTAGTAAGTAGATCGATGAGTTTTTTAATAGAATAATAGATTCACTACATTTGGAAGCAATTGCAACCGCTATTAGGCTTAGCTAATACCGTTAACGATAGACTGCTATTGCTTAGCCAAACTTGTGTCTAGTTCGACAGTATTTGTGATTATAATTAAGAACTCGTTTCACCTCAAGCAAACGATTCCAGAAATAATGGATTTAACAAGACACGTTAAATTATTAACTGGAGAATCTGACTGGCCAATTTGGAAAAGAAAAATTAGAGACTTGCTAGATTACCATGAAGGAGCTCTAGAAGTGATTGATGGCAAGCTAGTCAAGCCAGAACCTTTGCTCAACTCAGAAAATGCAGACGCAATCAAGGATCACAAGCAACAGTGTGATTTATACCGCAAGGCAAATAGTTATGCCAAGTCTATGATCGCAAGTACGGTTACTGATACAGTGTATCAGAAAATCATGGACAAAGAGACTGCATGTGAGGCTTGGAAAGCTCTAAAACAGCAGTTTGAAGCCACTTCAAAAGATCAGCTATTCAAAATTTGTACAGAATTCTTTGCTTTTAATTGGTCACTTGGCGATGATGTTTCCACACACATTGCTAAACTCAGGAGTCTGTGGAACGAGCTGAACAATGGTCTCAAAGATAGAGGTGAAAACAAGCTACCAAATCTAATGCTAGTGTGCAAAGTTTTAAATATTTTGCCAAGCAGCTTTGAGACGTTTAAGTCCAGTTGGATGTTGTTAGCCAAAAATGAGGACCGGACTTTCAATGAACTTACAAATCAACTGTGCATGTTTGAGAGGAATTTTGCAAAATCTGAAACGAGTGAAAGAACCATTTAGGAAACTTTGCCAGCTACTAACCAAGACAGGCATAAGCAAGATGGCAAGGGTAGATTCCTGAAGCAATCAAGGAAAGGAGACGTCTGCAACTATTGCAACAAAAGGGGACACTGGGTGAAGGACTGCCGAAAGTGGATTTCCGATGGAAGACCGAGCAGGAAAAAACCAGTGAATGGAAACATGGAGACTGCCAATGTGTCCCTGATGTCCATCTGTGGTGAAGTCTGTGCTGCTGAAATGGATTTAACGTCCTTCTGGGTTGATAACGGAGCAACTCGTCATATCACAAATTGTCCAGAGTATTTTGTAGAGTTTACGAGTTTCCATAATCATTGTGGCATTAAGGCTGCTGGAAAAGAAACCTTGGCTGCACTCGGAAAAGGCACTATTTGTGTAAAGACCACTATTAATGAGAAATGCCAAGAAATTCAACTACAAGATGTATGGTATGTGCCCGAGATAAGCAGAAACTTGTTTTCAGTGCTGGCTGCTCAAGATAGGAATGTCAATAGTGAATTCAGGTCATCCCCTACCGAGTGTTGGCTAATAGTCAATGGAGTAGCTGTACTATGTGGAACACGAAGTGTAAATGGAACTCTCTTCAAGGCTGCTATTGAACCGATTGTGCCTGAGAAAGGAGCAGAAGTAAATGCAGTTGTGGAAGACAGCTCCTTGTTACAGCTGTATCATGAAAGATGGGGACATCAAGATAAACGCCACATCAAAGATATTTTGCAAAAAGAACTGGGAATCAGTGTTCGCCTAGATAACGAACCCTGTTAATCATGTGTTTATGGCAAAGCACATCGATTACCATTCGGAACCAGAAAGAAAGCTTCCAATCCTGGTGAACTGGTTTCAGCTGATGTGTGTGGACCCTTTGATTACTCATTTCAAAAGAAGCGATTCTTGGTTGTATTCAAAGATAGTTATACCAAATTTCGCTATAGTTTTGTAATTAAGGAAAAATCAGAAGTAAAGAATGTGCTTAAGCAAATGCTCGCTCATGCTAAAAACTTAGGGCATTCTGTTAAAGAATTTCTCAGTGACAATGGGGGTGAATTTGACAACAAAGAAGTTTGTGCCGTTTTATGCCAAGAAGGAATCACGCAAAGACTAACTGCACCTTACACGCCACAGCAAAATGGCGCCAGTGAACGTGAGATGCGTACCATTGTAGAAATGGCAAGAACATTCAAATATTCAAATCCTGATGCCAATTATCTTGCTGCAATGTGGGCTGAACTCGTTACCTCTGCTGTATATATTTTGAACAGAACAAGCAAATCATCAGTGGAAGGTGCTAGCCCATATGAATTGTGGAAGAAAAAGATACCTCGCCTGAAACATTTGCGAGTGATGAGTTCCACTTGCTATGTTCCTGTTCCTGTTCAGAAGAGGAGGAAAATGGACAAGAAAGCTGTCAAGGGCTATCTTGTTGGATATGACGGTGATGAGCGTTACAGGATTTGGTTGAAAGGAGAGAACCGAGTAAATTTCTCAAGAGATGTAATTTTTCAAGAGAAATCTAGCAAATATGACCACATTAAACTGATGATAAAAGGACTTCCTGAAGAGGGAAAGTCAGAAGAGGAGAAATTGATTGGAAAACAAAAATCTCAAAGCGATTCTGAAGATGAATCAGAAGAAAATGAGCCAGGAAGGACAAGTGATGTCGAAGAAGACAATGGTGAGGAGCTCAAAACTTCGGGTGATAGACAGTTGCGAAACCGTTCTCTATTACACCAGCCTGCGCGTTTTGAGGACTACATTATGGAAGCCGAATCATTTGTTTATGAGACTGACAGTCCTGGAACATTTGAAGAGGCAGTTAATGGCAAAGAAAGTGTAAACTGGAAGAAAGCCATAGACAATGAATTGACTTCTCATAAAGAAAACCAAACATGGGAGCTGACTGATCTACCAGCAGGAAGCAAGGTTGTACCATGCAGATGGGTCTACAAAATCAAGACAAATCCAGATGGCAGCATCAACAAATACAAAGCTAGGCTTGTCGTGAAAGGTTACAGTCAACGCCAAGGCATTGATTACAGTGAAACTTACAGTCCAGTAGCTAAGTTGGGAACAATACGTGCAATATTGAGCATTGCTGCTGAGGAGAAAATGTATATGTCGCAGTTTGACGTATCAACAGCCTTTCTGTATGGAGAACTTGATGAAACCATCTACATGCAACAGCCAGAAGGCTATAAGGATGGAACAGGACGCGTTTGCAGGCTCAAGCGCAGCTTGTATGGTCTGAAACAGGCTCCACGTTGCTGGAACAAGTGTTTTGGACAGTTTTTGCTGACACTTGGTTTTAAAGCAAGTGATGCTGACCCGTGTCTATATATTAGAGAAGAGAACGGTAATAAAGTACTCATAGTGTTATATGTTGAAGATGGACTGGTTGCTGCAACTAACCAAGAGGACATGGATGTATTCCTTAAAGAATTAAAAGCTAGATTTAAGATGTGCATTGGAAAAGTTTCCTGCTTTCTGGGACTTGAAATTGAACGTCACAAAGATGGCTCTATTGAAATTAATCAGAAAGGATATGCCAGAAAAATACGGATGGTATGTAGTATCCGATACGTTACAACTTTCGAGCGATGTATTGCCAATTGTGGTAACCTTCCCGTTTTCGCGCTTTTCTTAGTTTTAAGGCAACCCTAGATATTTTCTCCTGACGATAATAAACGGGTCTCATGATTGGTTAAGGAAGAAAATACGCTTTTCCACTTTTATTTTTAATGTAGAACGGAATTAAAATTTAGACAGTCTTTGAAATTGTTGGGTGCATATGAATTTTGCTCTTGATTTATCAAATCGACTTGTTTTATTAATTTTCAAAATTTTTAGGATAAGTTTGGAAAGCAGATTGTAAGTTACAATTTTTTAAATTTGTCACTTTATTTAAATTTCAATTAAAATTTCGAAAAAAAAATTTGGATTAAATTTGATTTTTGAAATTGCAGATTGGAATTTAGAATTTTTTTCCCCTTTTGGTTGCTCATTACCCCTTAGTTGATTTGATATAGCAGTGGATAGTGTTATTAAACGTTAGAAAATGTTTTTTTTTCTTTTTTTTTGCAAACATGTAGTAGCTTGATTGGGAAGAGGGTGAAATGTCTTTCATGTGAGAATGATATGATTTTAACATTGAGAAAGGATGCTGGTGATAGGTAGGAGTGGAAATGTAGAAAGATAGGACAAAAGTTTGGCAAAAGAAAGTATAACAGGAGTAAGAAATTGGAGGGTAAATGGGTGTTTGGAGGACTTGAACGAGGGACGGATAAATGTTTTATGGTTGAGGTGAAAAATAGGAACCAGAAAGTTTTGGCTGAGGTAATTCAGAGCTGAATTTTGCAAGGAACTACAAAAATTTCTGACTATTGGAAGTCATATGCTGGTATCAATACCCGAAGGACAAAGAGTTCAAGGGTTATCGATTCGAGCATATGACTGTTAACCATAGTCAGAATTTCAAGGACCCGGCTATGAGGGCAAGTTAGATTTTTGTTTAGCTTTTGGTTATATTACAAACACTGGACTATGCTTGGGTGGGCACCCAATACGGTGACTTATACGCATGGAAGCCAACGGTGAAAGGTCCTCGTCGGACCCGGAGGGGCGGCGAGGTAGCCGGCAGGCGGGGATCGCGCGTTATACGCTGTGACTTATCTACAAACAAATTTCTCCCTGTATACTGGTTTAAACGCATTGAAACCTTAAGCGCAATACGCTTTGACTTCTCTATAAAACAATTTCCTCTTGTAAAGTCGTTACAATAAAAATATTTGTCTTGCTTTTCCATATACGGCTCTATAACCTGGAATATCCCCATTAAGTTGCTCACATAAAGCTAATTGCTAGAAAAATTGTGAAAATATATTTTTTCACACTTATGGATAGCAGAAGAATTTTTAGATTTTTTTTTCTCATGAAAAACCTTTGTGTGGATTATGATCACAGAAAAGAACTACCTTATTAAAAAAAGATTTCTTGTTTTGAATTTTCTATGCATTGCAAAGTTTCTAATTAAAAATTGATGAAAATCAGGACGTTTTAAACAAATCGTGTTTTTTTTTATTATTTTTTTTTTAACAATTATAAATTTTTTTTTTGTATTAAAATTTTTTTTTTAAGTGACAAAATTAGGATGAAATTGACGCAAAATTGCGTACATGTTCGGAGAAAACCAGACTGAAATATTAGAAAATTTTCAAGTGAAATTTATATTGCTTTTTTCTTAATTTTTAAACAAATTATTATTATTATTTATGCACTGTATGCAAAGGTTCACGTTGTATATGACGGCCATCTTGGAATTGCTTACATCGGCCACCATCTTGATTTGGCGTAAACAATCGCTTTGGCGGCCTAACGTATCGGATGCTACCACTCCACCAAAAATCCTCCAGCGGTTTGGATTTGAAGGGTGCAAAACTGCACTAACTCCCATGCTGAAGGAATCAAAGTTCCAGAAACCTGAGGACACCAAAAGACCGGATTTCCCATATCGTCAGGCGGTTGGTGCCTTAATGTATCTGATGGTGGGAACAAGGCCATATATAGCTTACAGTGTTGGGTTTCTATTCAGGTCACTAGAAAATCCATCTACAGAGGATATTGTGAGAGTAAAGAGAGTGTTCCGCTACATAGCAGGTACAACTAATTTGGCAATCACTTACCATGTAACTGGTACAAGTAGAGTGCTGGAATGCTACAGTGATGCAGATTTCGTTGGATGTTCTAATACAGGAAGATCAACATCTGGTTCAGTAATGGTATACTCCGGAGGTGCAATTTCTTGGCACAGTCAGATACAATCTATTGTAGCCACTTCAACCACAGAGGCTGAAGTTGTGGCAGCATCTGAGGCAGTCAAAGAAGTCCTTTGGCTTACAAGACTGTATCAGGGAATAGTGAACCTAAAAGAAGTGCCCTCACTTCAAGTAGACAATCAAGCAGCTGTAAAGCTTGCCGACAATCCGGAATATCATCGAAGGACCAAACATATCGAAATCAAGCATTTCTTTATTCGTGAAAAAGTGATGGAAGGCAAGGTGCATTTTGAAAAAGTATCAACCGAAAGACAACTTGCTGATATTATGATCAAGTCATTAACCAAGCCTCGGTTATTGATCTTGTGTCAACAAATGGGACTTATGAACTAATCAATCAAAAACCCAATTAACAAGGGAAAGTGTTGTAACTAGTTATTCTAAGTGTTAACGTGTTTTGTTATAACTGTAACTTTTTTGTATTAGTTCTATCTTTTAAGTGGCTCGTGCTGTTTTTCGCTTGCTTTAATTATGTTCTCTGTTTTGTTACGGTTCTTTCTTTTTTCAATAAAGTAACGTTAGAGTATCTCTGCTAAATAACATCTTTCAAAGAATTATTCAAACATTTTTACCTGAATATACTTGAAGCAATGGTAATGGTAATTTTAGTTAACGTCGTACTAGAGCAACACACGGGCTATTGACGACGGTCCGGGATCAGTTCCTTAAGGGAAAGATTACGAGGACAACAGTTCGTAATTTTGAACCACGGTCAAATGACGCTTGAAGCAATGGGAATTTGCAATTTGGCAAAAGAAAAAAATACTTTGGTAACGCCATCTATTGATAATTTTTCGAACTAATTTTTCTTTCCTAAGACAAATTTCCATTGCTTCATATATATTCAGGTCATTCTGGCCGGTGTTTCTTTTTTTCAAACTTATGAAAGTGGAACTTTTATTATAATCATCATGTATAATAAAATTTAAAAATACCTTTGAACAACAGAAGCGTAGCTTCCACTCAACGTACCTAAAGAACAGTCGAAATCATTTACTACAACTTCAATTTTTTTGCAAATGAACATCAAACATCCACACGTGCCGCATGGTTTTGTGATTACAATTTTTCGTCAAATTTGGTGAATGTTACAGATCATAGATAATTTCGTACTATTTTGTTTTTCATTATATCAAAATGCCGCCGGGTTTAATTAAACAATCTACCCATCGTCCAGGTCCATTAAAACAATCTAATAAGCCCCACAAAAATGGAAGTAAAGGGAAAAGAAATGATAAAGGTAATTATTCTCCATTTGAATGTTTAATGTAGTGTGTGCCAGTTTTCAGTGTGCATGAAAGTTTCTCTGGACCAAATTAGCTATTGCACTTGACAGATTTTTGCATTGATTTCATTGTTGGGAAGGTGATTAAAATTAGCCGCAATACAAATTTGTTTGAATATAATTTTTTTCTCACAAGTTCAGATTAGTGATTGAACGAGTACTTGACCACCACATATCTAGTTGGTTAATTGATCACAGTTTATTTTTCAAATAAAATTCAAATTGAAACATTTGTTTAAATAAATAAGCAATCACCAGTATATATCTCAAATAAGTTTTTTACAAGATATTCTAAATGAAAGTATTAAGTTAAAGGACTAACTATTGAATATTGAACAAGTAGACATGAACGGATCATCATTAACACTGCTGTTTTACCTCTGACATTGTAAGGAGACTCGAGACTAAAAAATAAGACTTCAAACTAATATGAAATTTAAACTACTGGCATTGAATTACGAATCTACAAATTTATGCAAACAAGCACACAAATAGGGTTACAGCTGAACACATTCTGTGTCTTACCAAGTTGTATTTTTATTTTCTCAAAATATTATAATGCAACTCCATGATAATACAAATTAGTGGTATCCATATTGATAGATGGAGCCTTTGCAGGGGGTATAATTAAAGAATGCAAATTCAACAGGGAAGAAATAGTACATCAGTTGAAAAGAATTAAGCCATCTAAAGCACCAGGTCCAGACGATATTTATCCGAGAGTACTAGTGGAATGCGCGGAAGAACTGGGGGAAGTAATTCACACGATGGATTGGAAGTTGGCCAACATAACTCCAATTTTCAAAAAGGGAATACAAAGTGATCCGGGCAACTAAAGACCAGTAAGTCTAACATCAGTAATTTGCAAAATATTTGAATCTCTGTTAAAAAAGCTTATAATGTTATACTTGGAGGAGGGGAGACTTTTATCAGAGAATCAGTATGGGTTTAGGAATGGCAGATCCTGCTCTACAGACCTTTTGAAGTTCTACGAAAAAATTACTGAGGAGCTGGATAATAAGAGCAGTGTGGATATCATGTACATAGATTTTCAAAAGGCTTTTGATAAAGTACCTCATGAGGCATTACTGTTTAAATTAGAAAGGCTGGGGATTCAGGGAAAAACATTAATATGGATAAAGAATTGGTTATTGGGTAGAAAGCAGAGAGTGCAGGTAAAAGGAAATTATTCACAGTGGGCAGAAGTTATAAGTGGGGTGCCTCAGGGATCAGTTTTGGAACCAATTTTATTTATAATTTTCATAGATGATATAGGTCAGGGGATCAAGAATAGAATCAGTATATTTGCAGATGACTTAAAAATATGGGGGACAGCGGATACCAAGTTACACATAGAAAATTTACAAGGGGATTTTGATAAGATATCCGAATGGACGGTGTAAAATGGGGTATGTCATTTAATGTAGGGAAATGTCAAGTTCTGCATATGGGTTACAGGAACAGTGGAGCCGAGTACAGGCTGCAGGGAGTAAAGGTAAAGGAGGGAGAAACAGTCAAGGATCTTGGGGTGATAATTCACAGGGATTTTAAAATGGTTCATCAATGTTCAGCTGCGGGTAAAAAGGCTAACAGGTTATTGGGGTATATTAAAAAGACTGTAACTTCAAGGGATAAGAATATAATTTTGCCGTTATATAAGGGTTTAGTAAGACCACATCTAGAATATTCTGTACAATTCTGGGCTCCATATATGAGAAAGGACATAGAATCAATTGAAAGGGTTCAGCACAGAGCTACAAAAATAATAAAGGGGCTAGCAAATTTCGACTGTAATGAACGTTTAAGTAAGCTAAACATGTATACACTGGAAAGAAGAAGAAGGAGGGGGATTTGATTCAGCTTTTCAAGTTTGTAAAACAAGGGGACACAGAGGGCTTAAATTTCAATAGGGATAACAGAACAAGGGGCCATGGGTATAAATTGAATGACACATTTTAATTGGGATTTAAGGAAAAACTACTACTTTAATAGGGTAATAGACAGTTGGAACGCGTTGCCAGAAAATATAGTTAATTCAAAGGGAGTGTACGAATTTAAGACACAATTGGATAGTCAGTGGGAATTGGAGAATTCATAAACAAAGGACCAGCCTTGTTGGGTTTGAGCCTGTAGCATCAATATTTGTATTTGTATTAATTTAACCATACGTCCCGTTTATAGGTAGGCTGTCCTGTTGTCCCTAAGCACAGCTTTGGGATGCCATAATGTCCCGTTTTTAGAAAGTGTTCAACCCACAATAACAATTTCAAAAAGGGACGCGAAAATTTTAAAAATCCGGACCTCATCTTTTTGTAAGTACTTATTGTAGATAATTTCGGAAAATCTTAAGCACGAAAAATTATTGCCTTTGTTTTAGCGGTCAACGATTTTATGTATGGAAAGACTTCTTTTTCTCTTGTTTTAACAAAAGAAAACGAGATGATATTGGACTGAATATTTCAATTTAGTACTTGTGATCACTTTAAGCATCTAGAATTTTGGAATTCACATTGTAAAAGAACATATTGTTATTTCCCCCCCATCCCTAGTCAGAAGCCTGCTAGCTCTGACTCCTTGATTGAGATTACGCGTAGACAGATTGTGCATCATTCTTGACGATTGATTATTGGTTTTTTTTATCAACGTGTGTTATAACGTGATCAATTTAAATTTCTTGTATGTGAAACCTTTATTTCAACAATGTCTAAACATAAGTGCACTTTTAATGTTAACTTATAAACCAAGTACCCATTTATAAAACACAAAAGTAAATTTTAAGAAAGGTGGAGTGGTAGCATCCGCAACGTTAGGCCGCCAAAGCGATTGTTTACGCCAAATCAAGATGGCGGCCGATGTAAGCAATTCCAAGATGGCCGCCATATACAACGTGAACCTTTGCATACAGTGCATAAATAATAATAATTTGTTTAAAAATAAAGAAAAAAGCAATATAAATTTCACTTGAAAATTTTCTAATATTTCAGTCTGGTTTTCTCCGAACATGTACGCAATTTTGCGTCAATTTCATCCTAGTTTTGTCACTTAAAAAAAAATATATTAAATTAAAAAATATATATATATAATTAAAAAAAATAATAATAATAATTTAAAAAAAAAAAACGTGATTTTTTTTAAAACGTCCGGATTTTCATCAATTTTGAATTAGAAACTTTGCAATGCATAGAAAATTCAAAACAAGAAATCTTTTTTTAATAAGGTAGTTCTTTTCTGTGATCATAATCCACACAAAGGTTTTTGATGAGAAACCAAAATCTAAAAATTCTTCTGCTATCCTAAAGTGTGAAAAAATATTTTTTCACAATTTTTCTAGCAATAAGCATTATGTGAGCAACTTAATGGGGATATTCCAGGTTATAGAGCCATATATGGAAAAGCAAGACAAATATTTTTATTGTAACAACTTTACAAGAGGAAATTGTTTTTTAGAGAAGTCAAAGCGTATTGCGCTTAAGGTTTCAATGCGTTTAAACCAGTATACCGGGAGAAATTTGTTTGTAGATAAGTCACAGCGTATAACGCGCGATCCCCGCCTGCCGGCTACCTCGCCGCCCCTCCGGGGCCGGCGAGGACCTTTCACCGTTGGCTTCCATGCGTATAAGTCACCGTATTGGGTGCCCACCCAAGCATAGTCCAGTGTTTGTAATATAACCAAAAGCTAAACAAAAATCAAACTTACCCTCATAGCCGGGTCCTTGAAATTCTGACAATGGTTAACAGTCATATGCTCGAATCGATAACCCTTGAACTCTTTGTCCTTCGGGTATTGATACCAGCATATGACTTCCAATAGTCAGAAATTTTTGTAGTTCCTTGCAAAATTCAGCTCTGAATTACCTCAGCCAAAACTTTCTGGTTCCTATTTTTCACCTCAACCATAAAACATTTATCCGTCCCTCGTTCAAGTCCTCCAAACACCCATTTACCCTCCAATTTCTTACTCCTGTTATACTTTCTTTTGCCAAATTTTTGTCCTATCTGTCCACTCCTACCTATCACCAGCATCCTTTCTCAATGTTAAAATCATATCATTCTCACATGAAAGACATTTCACCTTCTTCCCAATCAAGCTACTACATGTTTGCAAAAAAAAAAAAAAAAACATTTTCTAACGTTCAATAACACTATCCACTGCTATATCAAATCAACTAAGGGGAAATGAGCAACCAAAAGGGGAAAAAAATTCTAAATTCCAATCTGCAATTTCAAAAATCAAATTTAATCCAAATTTGTTTTCGAAATTTTAATTGAAATTTAAATAAAGAGACAAATTTAAAAAATTGTAACTTACAATCTGCTTTCCAAACTTATCCTAAAAATTTTGAAAATTAATAAAACAAGTCGATTTTATAAATCAAGAGCAAAATTCATATGCACCCAACAATTTCAAAGACTGTCTAAACTTTAATTCCGTTGTATATTAAAAATAAAAGTGGAAAAGCGTATTTTCTTCCTTAACCAATCATGAGACCCGTTTATTATCGTCAGGAGAAAATATCTAGGGTTGCCTTAAAACTAAGAAAACGCGAAAACGGGAAGGTTACCACAATTGGCAATACATCGCTCGAAAGTTGTAACGTATCGGATACTACATACCATCCTTAAGAAATCCTGACAATAATTTATTTCTTATTTAAAATCACAACACCAAATGTTCTTAAGCAAACTTGCTCTTCAGAAAATATAATGCCACATAAATTATTTTCATGTGTTCACATGCACACATTCCAGTTCTTTTCATTAATAAATGAAAACTGTAAAGAAATATGTGTTTTCATAAATACTCATGTTATTACCTAAAAATTAGTAGATGTCCTGTTTTGAGGGGGGGGGGAAATAACTGGTCACATTATGTATACTACAGGTTACATGTATACACATCAAATTCCATTGATTCCTTAAACATTGATGTATACATTAAATTCAGCTATAACATTAAATCCACCTGCAACTAACTATCTAAACATACTCAACTAATGTAGTTTACATTACATTAATGCTCTTATATTACGTTTTTTTAAATGTGCTCCTAAACTATAACCTGTGCACCTAATTTAAAAACTTAGGTGCACCTGTAATGAAAAATCTATTTCAAGGCCTGATGTAATGCAAAAATGTCTGATTTTTGATTAATTTTATCCAAAATTTATATGATGTTGGTGGGATCTGGTCTAAAAGTTTCAAGCCACTGATTGAGGGTCTAAATCGAACTAATCTAAACCACTCAAGAACCAGATGAGAAAACATTGCTTATTGTTGAAATGTATTTATCAATTGGCAGCAGCCACATTTTTATCCTTTCTACTGTTTTTCAAAAAAAAAATTCCGATTACAACCAGTGATATGTAATGGCAGTGCTGTAGTGTTATATTCTGCTTATAAATGTTTAAATAAATGTCTCTTAAATACTTAGACATACTCTGCATTAATTTAAACACTTATGTATGGTATTTGTTGTGCAGTTCTATTTACAGTACTCTATAATGTGATTAAATTTGCTAATTTCATTCCTATATCGCATTTGAATCTTTCAAAGTTTTTACCCTGCTATATTTCCTATGTTATTCATCATAAGTACCTATTAATTTATACCATAAATCAAAACTATCTAGAAACTAAACTGATTTGCATGTTCTACAAGTTAAAAATTTTATGAGCTAGTGAATAATTAAAATAATGAAAATTCAATTTTTATGATTATTTTAGGGCTTTAATTAAAGTATATACAGTACTGTTGTATTCAAAACGGCATGTATGATCCTTAACCAAAACATCTTTATAGGCATCAAACAAATCATCTCATCCAATGCAAAGCATGTCTCTTACAAATGCATTTTATATAATGTTTTGCAGCAACTAACACATCTATTCAATGTGCTTTCAATACCACATTTGTTTTCATTTTACCAGATACCTTCACATGTTTCATAAAATCAATCACCTTCCTTTCATACCATTGACAGTTATTTTCTTGGTTCTCTATAATGTATTTTGTCATGATGAAACGCACTCTGTAAATGTGTATCTCTTTTATCTTCCAACTAAAATAAGTTTTTAACTATACTGAATTTTCATGCAATACTTACCAGTGAAATTTTAATTTTAAACTTTCAAATTGATTTTGTATGCTGATTTAAATTACATTTTCAGGGAGAGTGGATGTGAAAACTGCTAGCACACGCAAAAAGCAACAGCTGAATAGGACAGAAAGAAAAAATCAAGTAAATATGCATTGACTATGAAATTAAAATGAAACAACAAGTTTTTAGGTTGTGTGTTGTAGTAAAAAAAAAATTTAATAGTTGGTGATTGTTATGTGATATTTTTACTCTCCAAATGACTGCTTTATCATAATTGAAAGGATTGATAAGATCTTGAAGAATTCTCTGTTGCTACTACACTTGAATATGGTATTCATTAAAAGTATTATATAATGCAAAATAGATGAAATTTGGTGAGTAGTCAATAAAAAATATGCTGTTTCATGTTGGAAATTTTAAAAAGTACAATACATATGACAGTGATTAATTAAGGAATTTATATAAAAATAACATTATTCCTAGTTAAAACAATGCTATGATACATCTGTCTTATGTTGATCAACTATGATAAAAAATATTCATTTTCATTCTTTTGGGCCATATATATTTTATATCTCATAGCATCTGAATAATTTTTTTTATATGGTTATAGTATAAATAAAAAATATCTTTCAATTTTCCAGCCAATTCAAATAATTTCAAAAGTAACTAGCATTAATTTTTGTTTGTAAGGATGTTTATTCAAAAGGCTTATATGAAAAGGTTTCACTCGAAATTTTCAGAGCTGTGGTGGCTCTGTGTGTTTGGCCAGTTTTAAGTAATCTGTGCAGCGGGTGTTAGTTGCAGGTGGCACAGGTTTGATTTTTGTGACTTATCCTGGATAAATTTCTCTTTGTGACTACTTACTCCACATTGTCTGCCTTGATGTTTGGTGCATCATGGTCAAATATGACCTTGGGTACTTTGGGCCTTTCACAATTTTTTCTGCAAAAGTGAGAATTTCTGTAGATTTCAGATAGACAAATACTTTTTATGTTGGATCTGACTTTATTGCTTTGTTCAAAGGTAATGGATTGTAGATATAAGCTGCTCATGCTCAGGTTTACCAGTCAACTGAAAGGCGGCTTTTTACCAACTTTGGCAAAATCGTCATAAAAGATTGCGTTTTCAAAATTTTGGCAAACTCAAGAATATTGGTAACTTTTTTTGAAAATTCACCAAAGGTCAACAAAAATTTTGTCTCATTTTTAAAAAACTAATTACAGACATAAAAAATATATATTTGAATGTTTTTAAGAAGATTTTTACATTGGATGCCAATTTTAAAGTTTTGGCACCAGGCCGTGGTAATCATGAATAAAAACATCAGAATCTGTTGCTAGACTGTCAGGATTGTTTTTTGTTGTGTTAGCCAATTTGTTTTGTGTTTCAGATGATTCATTTTGTATATAAACATCTAAAATTGCTACTAAATTAGTGATAACTAGAGGGCTGACGCCCCCTGCTCGCTGACGCTCGCCAACCCCCGGAACTGCAAGCAGTTCCCTCTAGATCGCTTCACGATCGCTCGCCCATAGGACACTACAATTCTTTAGTCTAGCTTAAAAGGGGCCCTATTTAGTCTACATAGACCTAAAAATTGATCTGATTATGTATTGCTGAACGATACAGCTACAGTTCTGAGAGAGCAGCGAGAAAGGGGAACTCTTGGGACTACTATGTTCTAAATTCACTTTCAGTAACAGTGTGGGTGAGTATTTACACTGACAAATAGATTTCTGATATGACTGAATGTATTTACAATAATAACAAATTCTGGGGTATATGATATTTGAGTATTTACACGGGGTGCAAAACAGTTTATTCGAAGACCCTTTTTATGTATTGCTGAACCATACAGCTAATGTTCTGAGGGAGCAGCGAGAAAGGGGAACTCTTGAGACTACTATGTTCTAAATTCACTTTTAGTAACAGTGTAGGTGAACATTTACACTGACAAATAGATTTCTGATATGATTGAATGTATTTACAATAATAACAAATTCTGGAGTATATGATATTTGAGTATTTACATGGTGCAAAACAGTTTATCCGAAGACTCTTTTTACGTATTGCTGAACCATACAGCTAATGTTCTGAGGGAGCAGCGAGAAAGGGGAACTCTTGGGACTACTATGTTCTAAATTCACTTTCAGTAACAGTGTGGGTGAGTATTTACACTGACAAATAGATTTCTGATATGACTGAATGTATTTACAATAATAACAAATTCTGGGGTATATGATATTTGAGTATTTACACGGTGCAAAACAGTTTATTCGAAGACCCTTTTTATGTATTGCTGAACCATACAGCTAATGTTCTGAGGGAGCAGCGAGAAAGGGGAACTCTTGAGACTACTATGTTCTAAATTCACTTTTAGTAACAGTGTAGGTGAACATTTACACTGACAAATAGATTTCTGATATGATTGAATGTATTTACAATAATAACAAATTCTGGGGTATATGATATTTGAGTATTTACATGGTGCAAAACAGTTTATCCGAAGACTCTTTTTACGTATTGCTGAACCATACAGCTAACGTTCTGAGGGAGTAGTGAGAAAAGTGAACTCTTGGGACTACTATGTTCTAAATTCACTTTCAGTAACAGTTTGGGTGAGTATTTACACTGACAAATAGATTTCTGGGATATGATATGACAATGTATTTACAATAACAAATTCTGGGGTATATGATATTTGAGTATTTACACGGTGCAAAACAGTTTATTCGAAGACCCTTTTTATATATTGCTGAACCATACAGCTAATGTTCTGAGGGAGTAGCGAGAAAGGGGAACTTTTAGGACTACTATGTTCTAAATTCACTTTTAGTAACAGTGTGGGTGAACATTTACACTGACAAATAGATTTCCGATATGACTAAATTTTTTTACAATAATAACAAATTCTGGGGTATATGATATTTGAATATTTACACGGTGCAAAACAGTTTATCCGAAGACCCTTTTTACGTATTGCTGAACCATATAGCTAATGTTCTGAGGGAGCAGCGAGAAAGGGGAACTCTTGGGACTAATATGTTCTAAATTCACTTTCAGTAACAGAGTATTTACACTGACAAATAGATTTCTGGGATATGATATGACAATGTATTTACAATAATAACAAATTCTGGGGTATATGATATTTGAGTATTTACACGGTGCAAAACAGTTTATCCGAAGACCCTTTTTATGTATTGCTGAACGATACAGCCGGGGTTCTGAGAGAGCAGCGAGAAAGGGAATCTCTTGGAACTTTTAGGAACAGTGCGGGTGATTATTTGCACTGACAAATAGATTTCTGGGATATATGAATGAATGAATTTACTATGATAACAAATTCTGGGGTATATCCATTCACATAAAACCTCCTTGTACACACAGTTTTGTATTTGAGAACTTACAGACACAGCAGTAACAGATCTCTCTAGAAAGACCTACGTATAATTGGCCATGAGTAAAAACTGGTTTGCTCAAATCTAAACATATTTTGTCAAAAGTTTGGCCGTGAGCTTTATTAATGGTCATTGAAAATGCTGACCTAATAGGAAATTGTTTATGCTTGAATTTAAAAGGCATATTACTATCGGATGGAATAAGAGGTATTCGAGGTATCAGGTAAGATTCATTGTTTTCGTTACTTATTTTTTTGCTTCAATTATATTTTATGCAAATTTACCATGATAAGTCTAGTTCCATTGCTCAAACCTTTTGAAGGTGCTGAATTTCTGAGTACCATTAGAATAACACCTGTTTTTATTTAAGTTTATGAGGTGGCGTTCCAGTTGGTGTAATGTTATTCAAAAATTCCTCTGAATATGCAAGTTGATCTTGTGGATCTTCACTGACTATTGTGTCAATGACTTCATTTCCTGGCATACACTGCAGTACATGATTATTGATTTGCATTGATAACTCATTTGTTACAGTGAGAATATCACGATTTTTGAACTCTTCAGGCGTCACTGTTTCATAATCTATATTATTAAACAGTTGTTTGGCAGCATTTTGTGAATTTTGTTGAAGAGTTCAATTCATCAGGCCAATAAAAAGCTCCACAAAATGAGCATACTTCTGACATGAATCCACAGTCGTGTTCAGAAACACTTATTTCCACTTGGGAATCGGTTCTATTACTTAAATTTTGCTCCCATCGCGTGCTCTTCTAGCGGTAATTCTCTGAATTCGTTTGTCAAAAGATTCCCTAGTTCGCTGCTCTCTTCTTCGCAAATTATATTGAAATTGACGCAAAGAGCTAATTTTTCTATCAAAAACCTCTCACAATTACCGGGAAGATTGATCAAGGCTTAAACGCAACGTGCTTCCTGTTGTTGAAATGAGGGATAGCAATATTTACATTCGTAAAGGACAAAACCGTTGCCACACACGGGAGAGAAATACAGGCCAATTTTGCGCCACGCATAAGCGTATTATATATATAGATTATAATGACTGATAATTTTAATAAATGATAATTCAATAAATAATTAATAAATGATAATTTTTCTGCTATTTTTAAACATTTGTGCTACGATTTTGCAAGTGCTTAGCATGTGGCCAACACTGCTGCTTCATTTTTTAATTTAATGGTTTACGATACATTTATTAACCTTCCTTCATTTTGTATTTGAAAACCTTTTTGATACATAATCCAATAAATTTGTTTGAAATCTTTTATCAGCTGAATCAACTGCGTAAGGCAAAACGAGAAGAGATCCTCAAACAGAAAGGACGTTTTTGTGGATTACAGGCTTCACCAATCCTTGTTGTAAGTTCATTCAACTTTGTAATATTCCTAATTCGATTTGAATGGAATGCTTTAGAATAAATATAAATCCAACTGTAAAAATTGATGGGTATTATGCTAAATGTTAAGGTTTATATTTGCTATCACTTGATTGATTAGGTTATAAGATAACATTTTTTCTTATTCTGAGATGTTTTGCTTCAGATTTGTCTGACCAAAGACATTAAAATGCTTAGATATGGTGCTACAAATTCTTATCAATTCAATCATCATTTTATATGTGAATCTAAATATTAAAATAGAGCTTGAGTATCCCAGATGGAAAAGTAAAAGTAATAATAAAATTAATAAATATAAGCAACAAGAGAATTGCGAGTTCAAAACTTTGTCCAACCAAAGACTCAGTGTACGCTGGGGCTAGTGTACCTTGTCACAATGTCCTCACGTTAGCATGGTATGGAAGTTTGGATAGTGGGGTACCAGCTCAGGTATTGATCTCATCATCTGACTATGGTTCACCCTAGTCAGATGACACAGTGTTGTACTTGGTCTTTCTCTTTGGAATTGAACCTGAACTATCGCCACTGTATTGCTCCAGTGCAATGCTAATTAACTCCTGCCTACCTAATAGCTTAAACTACATTAAAAATGTATTTCATTTTTTCCATGAAATTCTCTGTCCTAAACAATTAAAAATTAAGTTTTTAAAAATTTAACATTGGATTGATTATTTAAATTTTCCTCAATTTTGTACCATAGAACACTTTGAATACAACGAGTTGGTACCAGTGATCAAATGTGTATACAATGTTCTGAAAATTGCATTATCTTTTTACTACAGGCCTAGTACCTATGTGACTGAAGGAAAAATTTTACTATTCCTGTACATTATTATTGTGTATGAAAAATATTTTGAATCATCCACTATTTTTTCATTTCCACTAAAATTGCACCAGTTTTTAAAATTTTTTATATTTTCGAGAAAAAAAAATGCATTATATATATATATATATATATATATATTATAAAAGGAAGTGTTTGTTTCCTGCATGCATGCAAAGTCCTGACAAATCTATGGCACTTACAGTAATGGGATTTAGCACACAGGTAGTCCGAAATTTTGGCAGTGAATTTTAAAATTCAATCTAGAACATTTTAAAATGAATTTAATGAAATTTAATTATTATTGAATGCAACATCGTAGAAGATCACAGATTCTAAATTTATTTATTTCGTTTCGTTTTCATTTTGCGCGGAAGAATGATTTTCCAGCAGACGATAAAAAACAAATAAAATTCTTAACTGGAGTTATTTAGTTCTTTTTTTCTATCTCTTAGACCTTTAAAGATAGAGTAAAAATTTCAAGAATTTGAAATCTGCGGAAAATTTCACATTAGATCAATACCTAAACATATGATTTTTTTTAAATAAATAAAATTTTTAAATTGAATATCTTTTATATTTTTGCAAGAGATAGTGACGTCACGTCAAACTTCACTTTCAAATAATAAACAGATTACATTTCCTGCCCTCTTACAATTTCAGCGAAAGAAAACAAAACATTTTGACTGGCATTGTTCAGTTCTTTTTTTTGTAAAATCGGGATCGTTAAAGTTGGATTAAAAATTTCAATGGGTTTGAAATTTGCATAAAATTTTTCACCGTATAGATAAATTACACCGCAGGCATGTGCAACGCCGGGCTAGCATATATTTAGAAAATATGTATACAGGGGTTGGACAAAAATATGGAAACACCTTATGAAATGCATGCTTAAAAAGAAATGTTTATTCTAGTGAAATGTGTAGTCGGCGGTGGTGTTTTCTCCTACTGACGCGACCTATACAACATCGTAAATACGTTGCAGGTCAGTTATTGTCAGGGTGCTGTTTTGTGAAGTTGTAATTGCATCATGTCAGAGCTTAACAGACTTCAAACGTGGTCAAATTGTTGGAGCTTGTCTGGTGGGTGCTTCCATAAGCAAGGTAGCCGAAGTATTTAGTGTTTCAAGAGGTGTTGTATCTAAGATTTATTCCTCATTTAAAAAGCGGAAAAATATTATCTGCTAAATCAAAGCATGGACGAAAGTGTGTGTTGAGTGATCGTGATAGATGATCATGTAGGTGGATTGTGACTAAAAATAAGAAGACCATAGCTGCAAAAGTTAATGCTGAAATGAATGCCGTTCTCACAAACCCTGTGAGTACCAAAACAATAAAGAGGGAGCTCCATAAGGAGGGTATTTCTGGCCGATCTGCAATTCAAAACCATTCATCAGTGATGCTAATGCCTGTAATAGAAAAAGTGGTGTTTAAGTCATAAAGCCTGGACTATGGAGCAATGTAAGACAGTAATTTGGTCAAATGAGTCTTGTTTCCCACTTTTGGCCCAGTTTACGTCTGGCGAACACCATCCCAAGCCTATAATACAGACTGCTTGTTGCCAAGAGTGAAAAATGGGGTGTGTGTTCTGTGATGCTTGGGGCAGCCATGTAGTGGTTTTCTGTGGGCTCCATGATTACTCTGCAAGGGCACATTAAGACAGGATTATATGAACATTTTGACCGATCAAGTCCATCTCATGGTACAAACTTCGTTCCCCAATGGTGATGATGTCTTCCAAGACGAAAAAGTCCACTGAACTTGCCACCGTTTTGGTGGAAGAATGGTACAAGATTCCCTTGTCAAGCGTACAGGAAATGTATTTATCCATTCCGAGAAGAATGCAAGCTGTTTTCAATACCAATGGTTTTCCTACACCATATTAGGCAAAGTTACATGTTTTTTTTAAAAAAGTGTTTCTATATTTTTGTCCAAACCCTGTACATATATATAAACATTTCACAACAATTATTTTCCCCTTTCTCTTACAAAATGATATGTAGAGATCCTGAAATTTCAATTCAAATGTACTCCATAAAACCTCTCTAATTCTTATTCAATATTGACAAAAATTTCTGAAAGGAGGATTTTGATTTTCATGTTCAATGCATAGAATTGTTAAATGACAACTTTGAAAGGTAATAATTTATCATGCAAGATTTAACATGATGTTTTGTTTTGCTATATTATCAATAGTGGTTCTATTTGGATAATGCAATTTTTGAGTTTTGATTTTATGTTAGGTACTTTAAAATCTGATCTATAGTGCTTAACTTTCAACTCTTCCAAAAGAAAATCTTAATTTAAAATGTTGCTATAGAAAACTTGATTCAGAATTTAAAGTACTGTTACTGGTAAATTAGAATTTAATCCTGAAAAGCTGAATTTTGAAGGAACATTGAAATAATAGCTAATTTTTGTAACACAGAATTCACATGATCCTTGAAAAGTCCTTAAATTTTTTTCCAAACTAGGGGCCCTTGAAAATTCTTGAAAACTACTGGACTTGGTAAAAAGTCCTTGAAAGTACTTGATTTTTCTATCATTAAAAAATTGTACAATTGACATCGTACATACAAGAACATAACTTACAGTTTCGGATTACTGAATTATCTGTTATCGTAAAACGAGGAAGGAAGTTTCTTTAAAGCACGTGAATCAGCAGTGAAATTCTATTTTTAGATCAGAAATGGGAACAATATTTTATATCATACTAGCAGGCCAGCATAGCATTGCCCATGACAGAATTAAGGCTTTGCATAAAATTCGGACTACCTGAGGTATCAATCTGGTGTAAAATTTACCCCAAATTTCAAATCCATTGAAATTTTCTGTCTTTAAGGATCGCGAAGAAAAAACCTCTAATAGTTATTTTTGTGTTCATAATGAATATCTTCGTCAAATGTAGCCAAATTCATACTGACAAAATATAAAACTTACAATTGAAAATTTTTTTTATTTAAAGAAAAGCACATTTAAGGTATTGATCTGGTGTAAAATTTTCTGCAGATTTCAAATCCGTTGAAATTGTGACTATCTTTAATGATCGTGAAGATAAAAAGTTGAACTAAGAAAAAAAGCAAGAAACAAATATAGATTCCATGAATGAAAGGAAAATTACATTCGACCACGTGACTCAAATCGAAGAGAACAATCTATTTGCAGTCAGGACATCTTTTTGGAAACCTGGTACGCTTCCAAGGAAATAAAGCCAAATTCGTATTGCAAAAACATATAAGTTACATTTGAAAAGTATTTAAAAAAAAAGAAAATCACATTTAAGATATCCTACTGGTTTTAAATTTTATGCAGATTTCAAATATGTTGAAATTTTTACTCTATAATGATCACAAAGATAAAAACTTAGACTAAGTAATAAAAAAGCCCCGACACCAGTCAAAACTTTTGATTAGTTTTGTTTCTCAAACAGAATAAACCACGACAGCCGTCTGTTGTAGTGGCAGTGGACGACAGTAAAATGGAGCTTGTGTCGTATATATTTAACCGTATGAGCTCCCATATTCTTCATGCCATCAAAAGTATTTATCGTACAATATTTTATCACATGACCGAAATTGATATGTGTGCAAGTAGCCTGATAGTTAGCATTGAGACGAAAAGCCCACTTTTTGCACAAAAAAATAATCGCAGGTTCTGTGAGAAAAGAAAATCCAAATTTTAACCAAAATTGATAACCTTTCTTTTTTTTAACAATCATTAAGTTTAAAAAATAGTTTTAAAAAATGTCTTTTTTTTTTTCACTTTTTAATTGACAACTTTTGCATTTGCCTTGTTACAAGTCGTTATAAAAAATTTCAGGTCCTTGAAAAAAAAATTGGGGTTTTGGAAAAAAGTCCTTAAAAGTCTATGATTTTTTTTGGATGTTACGAATGATAAAGTTTTGGAAATGATGTATTTGCTTATTATAATATCTGGCAGTGTTCCCACTCTGCCTAGGCCTGGTTTTTCATTTTAGTTTCTAGGGGCACATAATTACGAGATACCGCGTCAATAGAACCAACATGAGTGTTAACTCCCTTTTTATTTCATTGAAAATCAAACCTTGTGAAGTTCAGTATTTAATGTCGATAGTTATATAATGCATATTTCATAATAAAATTTTATAAATAATTATACTGTTTTGTTTGTCTTCAGAATGAAACATAGTTTTATATAAATCTCCTAAAGTAAAATAGTTTTTAAATGTAAATACAAAATTAATAAGAGTATAAAAATATAAGGAAGAGGCTAAGTCTTTCAAATTTTCTTCAATTCTTGCATTATCTGGAAGGATATGTTATGATTCTGGATAGTATGGCAAACATATAAAGTATGTTTTTAAAAGATTACATAAATGAAGAATCTACACTGCACAAAGCATTTGTTTGTATATTTTTCTTTATGCTGATATTTCTATGTATAAGCTTTCCTTTTTGTTAATTATTTTATTAATTTCAGACTATTTTATCCCTGAATGAGTCTATTGGCCCAACAAAACTTTTAGATGACCTAAAATCTTGTGATGAGGATTTGGTCATTTCCCAAAGCAATCTTGGGCATTTTCATATACGGTAATTGCTTGTTTTGTAGGAATTGATCATTCTTTTCTTCCAGATAACTGTCTAATCACTTTTTCAATTTCATATCTTCACAATCATTTAATCTGTACAACAATGAAACTCGTAAAACTTTCCACAAAGAATTATTGTTGAATTTTATTTAATAGTTTAATCTATAGTTTCTTACCCTTTTTGAATACAAGTTAAAATATTCTTGATTAATAATTTGGTAAATAGCTCCTTCCAAATAATTCTAGACTTTTTAATGGACCAATGATCACATACTGTATACATTACACTGCCTAACCGGTATAGTGGTCACATTGTTTGTCTACCTCCTAGTAAGTTCTGGATTTGAATCTTAGTTTGTAAGCATATAGATGTTGATGATTGTCCTTGCTAGGAGCAACAGCAGCTTACCCACTTGGGAGTCCTTCACAAATAACCTCCAGTTTGCCCCTTCTAATGAAGAAGTTAATGGTCAGGCATTAGAAAAAGATATAACTTTTATAAAAATTATCTTAAAAACTGAAGTATAGAAATGTTTTATCTATCACACATTCAACTCTATTTCTCTTCCTTATCCCTGTTGAAATTGTGGTTTGACAATTGCAGGAAAAATCTGAGCATGTTCCTTTACGGTTGTGAGTTTACACAGTCACTTATTACAAGCAGTTATTCTAAACTGAAAAGATAAAAAAGGTTTGGTGTTTAAAAAGTATCGATGAAAAGAAATTTTTATAAAAACTATTTCATATTTATTAGTTTTGTTTTTAAAGGTTTAATCATAGATTTTGAGATTAATGTATAGCTTTAAATTTCTTTTTATAAAAACACCTAGTTACCTAAAATATTTTATGCTTGGTTCTACAGGGTTTGTGTATTTGAGTTAACACAGGGAAATGTTGTGGTCATAGTTTAGGTGTCGCATTAGGAAACACGTTCTACAGGATTTGCGTATTTCCATTAACACAGACTGTCACGGTCATATTTGAAATCTAAGCAATGCAGGGTTATTCAGCTAGTTTAGAATTAAAGCAGGTTTAGGCAAACAAAATATTGTATTTGATAATTCTCCAATGGCTTTAAATGTACTCTTTTAATATTTGTGTTTGTCTTTTGCCAGTCATATGTGATAATTGATTTTTTTTCAGCTGTCCACGTCTGAAGCAAAGATTTACATTTCTGACCCCTCAGGTGTCTGATTTACATTCTGTTATGGATGCCTTGAAGGTCAGTATCTTAAGAATCTTTTTCATGAGGACAATCTCATATTTCTTGCTGACTTACCCTGGTTGTATTTCTTTCTTTAGTGAGTTTGTAACAGCTTGGCCAAATATGACTCTTGCACCATAAAAATGTAACTAACCCACTCATCTCTTACTCAAAATAGCTCTTGACTCCAGCAAATTTTACAAATTTTCTGTTTGTTGAAATCATTAGTTGAAACCAATCATGGAAATTGTTATTGATTTTGAAGTTTATTATTTTAAGATTTTCAATGAAAGGTTTCTTGTATTTTACTTTTAGGTTTCTGAAATTTTGCTGCTGCTACATTCATCTTCAGATCTCAGTGATGATATGGATATGCTTTTATCAATTATAATAGGACATGCCTTGCCTACTACTCTTCATGTTGTTAAGGTAAAAATGCAAAATTTATTGTTTCTTCTAGTCTTCATACTGACATTGTTTTGCCTAAATTTTAATTATGATTATCAAGCTTTCAAAAGAACCGATTTCATTAGTTATATAGGATTAAAAAATTGCATTATGCATTCACAAGCTCAAAATTTTGTCACACATTTTGTGTGGAATTAAATTTTTTTTTTTAAATAATTATTTGTAGTTTTGAAATTACTATTTTGTAATCTTTTTATGGGTATAGTTTAGGTACATGGTGTACTATGACAAGTTTTAATGTGAATGACCTGATTTTTGTAAGAATCAGATTTGTCTTCAAATAAACAATAGGTGATGTTTTATCATTAAGTTGGTCATTTTTGTTCATACTTTAGTTGGTACTTGTAACATGCATAGTCAATTTATTGTTTTGGAATTTGGAGAGGGCTTTTCAGTGCTTGGAAGTCCTATTTGTATTTTGGGTTTATAAAAATATTTTACAATTGAGCATAAAATTCTGATCCTTAAATTTTTGTAATAAAATAAATGTACATGAGTTTGATAATTATGTATATTTAAAACTATTTTGTCCTTAAATAGTTTTAAAGTTTTGTTAACTTCTGTAATATGTTTATAATCAATAACATTACTTATGATGTTACAAACTCATAGTTTGCTTTATTTTATGTAGGGCATGGACAAATTTAATGTTAAAAAGAAAGCAGATTTTCGGAAGCAAATACTGAAAAACATTGAAGTCAGGTAAAACATTCAAGTTGTTTGCAAACTATTGATTGATCTCAGTCACACTGAACCAAGTTGAGATGATCAAAATTTGTCATTTTAAATAGTTTTCAAGTTTTGTTAACTTACTTTGTCAAATTTTGTCATTTTAAACATCAAGAAAATGCATAAAAGGTCTTTTTTGGGAAAATAAATTTTTTTATCCTACCTCTGACCTTTCAGCCATAAAAAATTTCATAGTGGAACAGTTTCTAAAATAATGTCCTGTGAATCTGGACACCTAGGAATGTCCATTGATATCAATTTATTGCTTATTAATTCCTTTTCGGTGTTTTTTAAGCTTATGCAAGGACCACGGTAGTCCAGTTTGAAAAGCAAGGATTAGCAACTGGAGGGTTGCAAGTTCAAAGCTCTGTTCAACCAAATACTATTGTGTCCCACACCACTGGGGCTTGTGCATGTTAAATCTGTCGTGGCCTCGAATATTCTCGTGTTGGCATGGTGTAGAAATTTGGCATGTTTGGTGCCAGCTCAGGTGTTGATCTCATCATCTGACCATGATTCAAAGTTTTGAGACATTGTCCTTAGATCTTCCTTTAGGGTATTGGTGCACAACCTTTTTGGGAGAAGGGCCACTCGCACCATTGATTGAGAGATGGGGGGGGGGGGCGCAAATGAAGTTACAGCACAGACACAATGAAAGTGTCACTACCCAATTATGTACAGCTGTTATTACACTTAATATGTATAGTAAAAAATAATCACTTATTTTTTTAAGATTAAACTTACAAATGTTTTCTCAAAAAATCTAGGAGCTTGTTACAGAGCTAAATGAATAGTATTGTGAATAGTTTAAAAAAAGAAGTTACCAACCATTTGCAATGATCAATCATTTGGAATTACTTTTAAGAATGTGTCTCATCATGTGTACTTCAGCAAATTATTTTAGGTTATAAATTCAATAATAGTAATAGTACAATGAGCAATAGAGATGAGTATCAAAAATTTTAATGATATCAGTAAAATTAGAAATAAAATTTACAGCATCAAATATACTTAATATTAAAATTTCTAAACTATAAACAATAATTATATTACAGCTTGCTAATGGGATGGCTGATACTGAGTTTTACTAACTAATTTAGGTATTTTAGGTTCGATACTGCTAGTAGAAACTCTTTAATACTGATTCTAAATGTTTGTCAGTCAATTTACTTTTTAACTTAAATTCCCTTGGAAGTTTATTCAGAATTAGTTCGCGGGCCACAAATTGATGATTTGCGGGCCGCAGGTTGTGCACCTCTACTTTAGGTATTGATTCCGTAGCATCGTTACTAGCTTGTTGTGTTCCTCCAGTGCGACGCTAATGAACTCTCTTCCTTGTCATGTGCTTCCTTATGGTTAAGCATTAATTATTGTGATTACCTATTTATAAGGTTCTTTTCGATTATCTCTTTGGTGACAAAGAGGAGGCATAATTGGTGCCATTTGCATTGTAGGAGAGGTAATGAATCATTTATTCTTTTAAAAAGCATTAGCTATGTTCAAACACATTTACAAACAATATTTGTTAACTAGTTGTAAGTTTCCTTTTTGAGAAAATGGAAAGAACTAAATGATAAAATAAGGAAAAAGTACAAATGATGTGATCAATGATGACAATTAAAGCACAAAAAGTGTTCCCACGATCTTTGAAATTATTTTTCCGAACTAGGACCCCTTGAAAATCCTTGAAAATTACGGAACTTGGCAAAATGTCCCTGAAAACTTTAGTTTTTTTGACTGATACAAAATTGTGTAATTTTGTCTTGCGTTAGAACTTGTCCAGACTAGTTTCCTTCACTGCAGGTGCGCAATTTGAGCATCATTCCGAATAAAACCGGTGTTATGCGCTTTGACACCACATGATATATATCAGATTAACCACAGTTGAAGGCATGATAAAAGGAAATAGAGTAAAAAAAATTGTTGTTTTTGAAAAATATTTTTCACGTTTTTCTTTTTATTTGACAATTTTTTGCATATACCTTGTTTTTGGTCATTATAAAAAAATTCAGGTCCTTGAAATTTTTTTTTTCGGTTTTGCAAAGTCCTTGAATTTTTTGTAGACAAAGGTGTGGGAACCATGTGAAAGCATAAATAAATGCAAATGGCATGAAGAATGTCTCTTGTCACCAAGAAAATGTGACCTGAGGTAATATTTATAGCGACACGGAAAAATATCATTTATAGAAATATTTAAAGCATTCTAAGATCATTGAGATTTGTGATCAAAGTATTGGGAAATTTAACGAGTCCAAGCAACAAATTTACCATAATATTAAAGTTTAAAATGGCCTTTTATATAATTGTAATTGTGGGGAAAGTAGACTTAATTGTTAAACTCAATGCATCAGATCTTGTACTTCTAATAAATATTAATGCATGATTTGGTTGTTAAAATTTTTTTACTGAATGTGGAAAAGTACAGTTTATGGGTTACTTCCAGATTTTATTGAATATACAATATGTATAAAGTTCATTAGACTAGTGGAATTATTTGCTTGTGGTATCAATGAAGCAGCCTCTGGCCATTTGCATTCTTTCCAACTTGAATTCGTATGCAGTAAAAGAAACTTCCTTATGATTAATCATTGTGAATAGCTATAGAGTACTTTTTGATTATCTCTAAAGGTTACTTTTATCGGTTATATCCAAATTTTTTACCTGATTTTTTAATTAAAAAAAATTTAATGTCAATTTACAATTTGATATTTTTTTCATTTCAATTAGATTCCCAGATGCAAAGCTCCATCCAGCTGATAGTACGCAAGATCTTCAGCTTCTTATCCGTCAAATTGGGAGCCAAAAGCAACGAGCCGTGGGTTTTAGAGATAACAGACCCCACTTGATTGCTGAACATGTGCTATTTGAGCAATCTGATCTGGTAAGTTAACAGATTTAAAAAAAAAATTAAAACGTAATTTCTGTTTTAACTAATTCATAAAAGTGTCAAAATATTTTAATGCTGCAGTTTATGCTTATTTGAGGAGGATTGCCAACGTAATACGCTAATACCTTAAAAAAATAGAGACATACTAATCAATAACATTTAAGCCGATTTTCAACTTGGACAAAAAATTCAACCAACATTTCTTTGGAAAATAAATGTTTTTTTCATGATGAAAAGAGATATATTGTCATAATTTTAATCTTAAAAAACATTAAAAAGGCTTATAATTTTTATTTTTTTTACTTAAAAGCTAAGAGCTAGTCTTTAAAAAGCTTCACATTGAAAAATTGTTAATAATTATTTTTTACTGTGAACTGACTGTAAAAATGTATATTTTGTGGAATGAATTTCTCCATTCCACAATTTCATTGTACTTGTGATTTCTGCTTCATTTTTGTGGATAAATTTTATTTAGAAATGTTTTTATTACTAGAAGGCTCCGCCCCCTGGGTCGCTTACGCTCGCCAACCCCAGGAGATTGCTACGCAAACCAACACTCCTTTTGCAGAGTTAATCTCCTGCGGCGCCAAAACTATCTTAATAATTCGTATAATCCTGTTTTGACTTTCCGGTCCATGACGTCACAGCGAGGGCTTCGCCCCATGCTTGCTTACGCTCACCAATCCCTGGGGATTGCTTTGCAAACCAACACTCCTTTCACAGATCCAGTTTGGTTTGCTTTGTAAACCAACATTCCTTTGGCAGAGTCAATCTCCTGCGACGGTGAAATTATCTTAACAATTCAGTCCATGACGTCACAGCAAGTGCTTTGCCCCTGAACGCTAACGCTTGCCAACCCCAGGTAATTGCTATGCAGTCCCGTTTGGTTTGCCTTGCCTTTTCAAGTGACTTCCCTTTTTTTTTTACTTTGCACTCAATGCTCTAAACTAATAGCCACATTAGTAAAAAACCTTCTCCATCTTGTTCCCTGTACAATTTAAAATAAACCCTGTTAATATCGTAATTTTGTGATCTGTACTTTCTCGGTAAACCGTCTTGAGAACAGAGTGTAAAGAAGCAAGCCTTTTCTACGCCACTTTAAAAAAAATCGTTTCTGCTGTAATTTGACTACGATAAATTTGATATCTGGCAAACCCGTTAGTCAGAAAATAAAACCTTCATTTCCGTAAATGCTCCTCGATCTAAAAATTACAAAATTTGTCTGACCAACTTTCGATTGCATCAAATTTATTTATGAACCAATTTTTAAATAATTTTATCATTAGAAAGAGTTAAGCTAGAAATGTTTTTATTTCTCAGATTTCACATTTATGTATTATTTTCTCCTATGCAGTCTTCGGGCAAAGGAACCTTACAAGTGCTTGGATATGTTCGTGGTCAACCATTTAATGTGAATGGTCTTGTACACATACCTGGATGGGATACTTTTCAAATGTGTTGTATAGATGAAAATGCTGACCCTCATGCTATTCAAACAAAAGGAGTCAATATCCTCAATTCAAGTGTGAGTAAATTCGGTCAATAATATTGCATTTTTATTTTACCAAACAAAATTAAATTGTAGTTATGACAAACAAGTAAATTTGCAATTTCTGTTTCAAGTAATAGAAATTTCAGTGAATAAAATATTTTCTGCATACACAAGACTGTTTAACCAGTTTTTATATTTTGCAATGCCTATTGCTTTGTAGAAACGTTTCTTAGAACCTTTGAAAGTCCTTAAAAATTACTCTAATTTTATTTTCAAACATGGGTACTTAGGTACCAAAATTTTGTCCTTGAATTTTTGTTTGTGTGTTATTTAAAATTATATTTGCCTGCAACACACACACACACACACACACACACACAAAACTTCTAACTTCAACATGTTTCATGTTGTAGGCACCACATGTTTGATCCCTGTTACTTATTCTTGGTGTATCAGTAAAACCTTCCTTGTTTGTATGTATCCATTACTTTATATTGTTTGTGTTTTGTTTAGATCAGCTGGGCCAGGTATGGCTGCTGTCATCAAAACAGAATCAACAATCCGTGTTCATTTTGCACCAGTTATTTGTTTCTTCTTTTTATTTTATAGTGCTTATTGATTTAATCATAATTTTTCTGTGCATGTAAATTTACTTGCATAATGATATTTACTTCACTCAAGAAATCCCTGAAGTTTTGCATTGATGCCATTTCCTGTTAAACATCACTAAATTATTTAAGCTGAGTTTGAACTGTCACCAAGCATATATCAGTAGTCAAGGATAGGGCTACTTTTCCTGTTTTAGAATTACTTCCATTAAGTCCAATTTGGATCTATTGTCATTCATTATGGCACTTTTATTAAAAGAAATTTTTTTAAGCATTTTTGTTTCTGCCCTTTGGGTGACGCAAATGGATTTCTAATATCGAGTGGTTCAGTGGTATTTTTTAGATCTATACAAAATGACAATATGAGATTCTTTCAGTTAAATTAAAGTTTAATTACTATTAACACATTATTTACAGACATAGATAAAGAATACATAATGCAAATCGAGATTAATCAAATTATTAATTAATCAAATTATTAAATTAATCAAATTAAGAACACTTAGGTTCTTTCGAAATCGAGTCAAACTTCAACTTCAACTGACAAAAGCTGCAGGTGTGGGAGAGCAGGAAAGGCGCATGACGTCAACGACGCCAGCGCCATCTAAGATTCAAAGTACTTGAATTTGTGTTCAGCAAATTGGTAGCCTTGTGTGCTCTCATATGAAACCGTATACAGTTATTTTTTTTTTCAAATGTATAAAACAAAAATACTCTTGGTAATATGTATTAAATTTCAGGAAATTGCTGATCCTCATCTGCAAGAATCACTTCAATCAGAAGTTATTCCAGATCCAATGGAAGGGGAACAGACCTGGCCCACTCAAGAGGAATTAGAGGAAGGTAAGCAAATGCATGGTATATATAGAGGTATACACATGAAAAGATCTGTTAGCACCAATACTTGCTGGAATACATCTAGTGTACAGGGTTTGCATGCTCTTTAAAAACTCCTTAAAATGACTTTCAATTTTAAGCACTCTTAAAACTCCTTTTTTTTATGTGCTACTCCTTAAAAACTCCTTATATCAGTCATGCGATTATTCCGACTTTTGTCGGAAAATAAAAAATTAGTTTTTGAGAAAATGACCAATTTTTAACATTTAAAAAAATCTGACTTTTGCCCTTTTTTGTTTTTGTAAACGTAAAATGTGTCAAACAAGACATATCTCGCCAACATTGCACTCCTAAATTTTGCCAATCCTCTTTGAAAAGAATTCTTTATGAGAAGCTTATTATTTTTATGGCAAACCTGAAGAACTTGGATTTTGAACTAGTTAGCGTACGTAGTTGCTGTGAATGTCATAGGTATAGAAAAAAACTACGGTTTCCTAAGAAAGCGGATCTGTTATCTAGCGGGCGTGATACGTCACTATGCGACGAAAAAGGTATAAATGAAATATTTTAAGTTGATCAGCTTTTAATGGGCAATTTTTCTTTCAATTAGAAAATAGGATGCTGGGTTATTTAGTCTTTTATGGCAACCTCGGCAAGCTGAAAGTCTAAATTTTCATTTTGAATATTCTAGAAAGTTCTTTCAAAATCCGTTAAAACTTCTTTCGTTGGAGACTTTATAAATGCGCCAAGGCAGTGGCTACTTCTTTAAACATAGACTGCAGCTATTTTTTGCAACGTAAATTTTCAAAATGAAATTCTTCTTTTTTTAGGGAAATATTTATGATTGTTTAATAAATTAAATTATTTCTTGAAGAATATGAGTTAATAATTTTAAGTTTTAATAGATTTAATTAGAAAATAAGAATAATTATACGGTAAAATGTATGCCAACGGAAATTGATTAAAGAATTTGAAAAAAGGTATTTTATATTCGAAAATAGGTTGTAAATTTAAATTCATTAAGTTATATTTTATTTAAAACGGGTACCGCTTCAGCCTACGTTTATAAAAGCAATGGCATGTTTTTTTTTTTTTTTTTGCACAATTCTTAAGTTGAAGTTGATTGCTACAAATTCTTGCCAACAGCACATGTAGCATCCATCCAAGGCATTGAGTGGGTCTGCTGAAGGTACCCAATGACTAACACCATCATTTAATCAATAAGAAACCATTCGAAGCTGGATTCCACCTTCCCTGGTTGGCTTCTTATGGCGAAAATCAAGGACATAAAAATTAAAATTGACGTCTCACTCAGATTTACATGAAAAAAGTCGTTGTTTATGCTTAAGGTTTTATAAATTCACTGATTGAATTTTAATTTTCTAATCATGGGATACCTAGCTTACATAGATGCTTCCCCACTCAATGACTGTCGTGTTTCCAAGACATGCTATGGCATCCAAGTCTTTTCTCTCAGCTTTCGCCTTTTGCAGGCATAAATAATTTTTTAACAATTAGTTTAAAAAAAAAGGAACCTATATGGCTTAATCTTGTCAACTGTATGGGAATGATCTAAATGTTGTCTGAGCTTGAGGTTTATAAAGATGGGAAAATGAGGAGAGAAAGATTGACTATGCACAAGGATCCATTGAAAAGTTCAAAGGACTGTGATGCATAAATTACAATTTGATAGAAATACACACTAATTTATGTTTTGATTATTCCCCCATTTGTATCACAGCGGATTTGCGGCCAAAAAAGACTGTAAGAAAAGTTGCTGAAGGTACCAGTGATTATCAAGCTTCGTGGATTGTTGATGATGGAAATGATTATTCTGATGATGAATCAGATTCTGATGATCAAATGTCTGAAGATAACAAAGAGGACCTTGAAGAAACTATGGATGACACAGTATGTGCTTGTACAGCATACTCGATTATTTATGAATATCCAAGTCAAACTGATTTCTTGACTTATAATTTACAATGTTTCTTTCAGGAATCAGTTGCAACGAATATGAAAGATGAGAATTATGATACAAATTTAGACATGGATGAAGAAAGACAAACGTTTGTATAACTTTTAACATCCATTTATCTACATATCTTAATATTGGATGAGATTAAAATAAATTTCCCTCTATTTATAGATTAGTTCGATTCAAAGAAGAACGGGCTAATCAGATGTTTCCAGATGAGCAAGACACACCCATAGATGTAACTGCAAGGACTCGGTATCAGAAGTAAGCAATTTCTCCAGATTTCCTTCTAAATTTATACTTATTCAAGAATGTGACATTAATTTTGTTTTTTATTATAGATATCGGGGTTTAAAAAACTTTAAAACCTCTCCCTGGGATGCTATGGAAAATTTACCAGAGGAATATGCTAGAATTTACAGGTTTCAAAATTTCAGACAAACAAAGAAAAAAGTTCTAAAAGCAGAAAAAAATGGTTTTGAGGTATAGTATCTGTAACTTTCTTTTCCCTTACAAGGCTATACCTAGTTTGCAAAGAAAAAAAAATACTATTTTTCACAAATTTTTTGTAAAGGTGTATATATTTAAATGGAACTTTTTGCATTTAAAGCAGCATATATTTAAGATGTTATCAGAAATTTTTCATTAAAAAAAATATTGACTTTTACACTAGTTGCAACCAATCTCCGAGAATGTCTTTTAAAAAAGACGTTTTGCTGTAATCAAGATATTTTCGATTATTAAGAAAAAAAAGTTTCAGTTAGTTTATTAGTCTTTAATCAAAAGAATAAATTAAATTTTAATTTTTCACAAAATGGCTTTGTCAGAAGATTTAATTTTGATTTTTACAGAATAAAATGATACTTCACTTATAAAATCCATAATATTGATTGGAAAGAAAATAGAATGTTTAAAGACTGGTAAATTATGTTAAGAAAAAGCAGTAAAATATTTGGAAAGATTGGTTCAGCAGTTCTCAAGTTATTTTGATCACTGACTTCTTTAAAAACATGTTTTGAAGAACATTTGTTTAAAGATTTATAAACAGTTTACACATGATAAAAATCTAATTTTTTTTACTTAGATTGAGTCGTCTATTCCAGGTCCATATAATAAGTCCTCTATTCCAGCTGCAGATTCCAAAACTTCAATTTGAAGTTATCTACGAATCATTCTTTCGTCTTGGATACACTCCTGCGACCTTCTGTTAGCAATCAGAACACGCGCTTCATCCACTGTCTCAACAAACAAATGCGCATTAGGGCCAATAAACTCCCATTGCATTCATTATGTAAAGGAGTAATGTGGTACCTTCATTAAATATACAAGCTGCGATGTATGCTGATATTTTCCCATGATTTTATTTTCGAGATTAGTTGATTGTCTTCTTTTTTATTGTGAGTGAAATTGCGAACACATCTTTTTTTCCAACAAATGTTTGCTATTCAAAACTTTATAAATTCGTTTTATTGCAGTTAAAACATCCTTTGGTAGAGGTTGAAAGTCATATTCGAAGGATGCTAATCCATTCCCTGATACCCCTTTCACAGCATTTTTTACTTGGTATTGTCTTGTTTTGGGAGCAGTTTGGCCTTTCTGCCATAAAATCCAAAACCAACCAACCTAGGCCCTACCATACAATTTGTACAGGGTTCCAAAAGTGTAGGTGTTTCTCAAAACACTACGGATTTAGTTATTCATTGGAAATGTTCATCTACCATTTGGAGGATCTAAGAGCTTCTAGCTGCTACAAGTATTTTAATTAATATTTGTCCTGCTATATTTTTTAAATCCTTATACTTATATTAACAGTTAAAATTTATCAATACTATCTAGACGCACTACACTAAATTCCATGTCTCGTTTCTTTCTAAAATGTTCAAACATGGACAAAAAATTAATTAAAATCATATTTGAATAAACTTAATCCCATTTTTTTTTATAATTAAAATTAATTTTTTCGCAACCCTGATTTTTAAACTGAGAATACAACTGTACCAGTAATAGTCTAAAATGTAACAATATAGAGGGTATTTTTTTTTATTAAATCAATAAGATTGATGTGAACTGGCTGAAGCCATGGTTTATTTAAAAGTTCTTTTCAACTATGGATTTTTGTATTTATCCTTTTCCATTTCCATTTGTTTAATGTATTTAAAAATAATTTTGAAATTATTTTTATGCCTATAATTTTTTTCCAATTTGTCTTATTTCAAAATTATTTGTTACTCCATTTAAAAGCAAAAACGTTTTGAAAATGCCCATGCAACAGAATTTGTCCATGATACAGTTTATATCAAGTAGAACTCTGACACTTTTTGCCTGATATATCAGACTTTGATCCAAAAATCAAAAGAATCTATTACCAATTAGAGGATGGAAAGATATTCCAAATGAAACTTAATTGTTGAAAAATAAGCCATTTGGAAAAGGAATTGTAATCAGGATTTCTTACTAAAGTTAAGGGGAAAATTAAAATTTTATTTATTTATTCATTCTCCTGAATATATTACTAGGAATTGCATATAATCAAGATTGATTTAAAAAAAAAATTGTCATAAAATCCTTAAAATCAAGAATTTTTGTAAAAACAATAAACTGTTGTGGACACTTGCCAAAGATTCACAAAATCAACTCTTCTCTCAATTGCTTTATTACATGTGTCTGTGGAGTAGTTAGTGATACTTCATTGCTAAAAAGGTCATATATATATATATACGAAAAAATAATTTTTTTCTCTTGCCTATTTCATTATTCAAACTAATTTTTCACGTTCCCCTCCAAGAGGTTTCAGTGAGATATCGCATCCATCAAGATTTGACCAATTTCGCCGATGACAACATACCCAGACATCAAGATTTTGCCAATATTTTTAGTGACGTTAAAAATCTGACCAGTTTTCCTCTAATGAGACGAGACATCTTGTCCATCAGAAACTGATCAGTTTTCTTCTAATGATGAGATACCTCATCGACGTTACCACTAGGAGTTAAAATAAATATTTGTAGGATCTTTAAGGGTAAAAATGTTTCTCTCTGCATGTTTTCTGCCTCTCCTAACAAATGTAAAGTGGGTATAAATGAATTTTCCAATAAATAGGTACTTAATTTTGCTTCCAATTAGCATGGCTAATCAATGAAGAAATTTTTGTAGTTCTGGTTCAAAATCAGGTAGTCAGTAATGTACACATGAAAATTGTCTCTTAAACCTTTTTATTTCGACCGCCTTTCTCTAAAAGTCCTTTGTGTTTGTAACACTTCATTTTGTAAAATGAGTGTTTCTCCCATGGCCTGCTCATGTGCAAGCTCTCCCGACAGCCTCATGATTATGCAGCTCGAGAGGCAAACAAAAAATGTAGTTTTCAAGGAAGTTATAAAAAAAAAGTCGAGCCAAATTAACAATGTTTATTTGAAATATATGTTGCTACTTATTTACTTTCCCTTATAAATATTGAAGTTAAATACTATTTCTTAGTACATATAAGCAATTTTCTGTTGTGGTCTTAAAGACTATTCCGTAGCAAAGCACGGGTAATTAGCTAGTACTTAATACTTACACATGTTGTTTCCTACTCAGTTTGATTTTTCCTTTTATAATTCCTGATTTCTAGCCTGGAACGTACGTGAAACTTCATATTTCTAATGTACCAAAAGCCCTTTATGGTAAGTCAAAGTTCTTGCTCTCTAAATTTTAATTATTTCGTGTTTTGAAAATTTTGATCTGAATTTGTGTTGTTTTTGTAATCTGAGATGTAGATTTACCTTAACAGCATTAGTTTTTCTTGGGGAAAACTAAGCAAAGGTCCGAATTTCAAAAAGATATAGCCAGGAACCAAATTAAAATTTCTAAACACGCATGACGAGGTGCAAAAATTCACGTTTAGTGGTACTCTAAAAAAACTTGCAACTGAAGACGGAAAATTTTGTATGTGTTTTGCTCACTTACGGAAGAAATTTCACTTTGACACTTAATGCACCCTAAACTAATAGCTGCAATAGATTAATTAATTTCATAATTTTTTGATGCATATTTTCTCGGGAAAAAATCTGAGAATCTAGGGGGAAAGCGAGTATTCAATCCTGCAGCAGTAACTTTTTTTAATACATTCTTGCTCAAGAAATTGTCTCACAATAAATATTAAATCATGACTTGAATATAAGGAAACAAGTAATGCAAGTGGTAATATTTATAAAATAATAGAAAAGACAAGTAATATTTGTACAGAAACCTAGCAAAAACACACTGCATGATTAAATTGTTAATAAATACGCAGCTTTCTAGGTTTGGCAGTAATTTTTGTTCCATTTATATTTATTGAGGTATAGTTTTTAGCTGTGAAATAAATCAATTTATTTTTTTCTGAGTTTTGAGATTTATGAATTGCTTTGTTATTCTAAGTATTTTGAGTTGGAAATATTAATGAACAGTGAAGCATATCGAGGGTATGGTTCAATGCACTTATTATTTATGATTACTCTGAAAAAATATAAATGATTTCTAGAGCCTACTGTATTCATATCTCAATGGCCTTTACAGCTAGTTTTTATGTTATAACATTGCATATAAAATATCAGAATCTGCCAAAAATATTTCCTTGATTTTATTGTTTATTTACTTACAGATAGTATTTCTGAACACTCAATTTTTGCTGTTTATGGTCTGCTTTCACACGAGCAGAAGATGTCAGTAGTAAATACTGCAATTCGAAAGCATGCAAGTTGCAAAGTACCCATTAAATCTAAAGATACACTTATATTTCATGTTGGCTTCCGCAGGTTCACTTGTAAACCTATATTCTCGGAACACACTGCTGGAAATAAGTTTAAAGTAAGCATTTTTGTGATGTGTTTGAAGGTTTTTTTAAAAAATTTATTAGTATTTTTTGACTGTTACACGATTTTACTACAATTTTGATTAAAATGAAGAAGACATGGTTGTCCTTTTTTACTCGGAAATTTATCCAAGTTGAGTAGAAATCAATATGCAAATGGGAATTTCCTTTGTTAATTTATATTAAGTACCTACATTTGAATGAAAATGTAATGCAACAGTTGTTAAGAAATATTCAATTTTTGATGTCGTCATAATTTAAATTTTTAACAACATAATTTGGCTTGTAGATACATATGTTAAGTCTTATAAAACAAAAAAATATTAGTTAACTAAGTCATGAATACTGTATTTACAAGTATATGGTATTGTCATTAACTAATACCAGAAAAAAAAATATTTATTATTCCCAAAAATTTCAGATAAAGGTTTTTTTTTAATAGAATCCAGAAAGAAAAAAACTTTTTTGTTGAGTTGAATTTTAAAATTTGACTTATGTTTAGTAATCAAATAAATCTAACATGTCTAATCTCCGTTAAAATGGTCAATTTTATTTATATTAGTTATCAATATTTATATTAGTTATCAAATATTAACTAAATATTGATTCTGGGAAAGTATCAAAATTTAGATTTATAAGTATTATATTTAAATAGTGAAAATTAATTATAAATAAGTTTACTTGCTATTTATGTTGTAGCATGTACAATTATAAACTAATAAATGTGTGGGTTTAATAAAATGTGATATTCAGGTTAATAATACAATAACTGATGTTGTAAATACTCCATTTTATATTTTCTACTGAAAATTTGCATGCTATTTTAGAGGGAAACTATTTTTGCCCTTCAAATTCCCATCTTTTGTCACTTATTATCATTAGATTATACTTATTTGTGTGATTGAGAGTAAAATGTTTTCTATTTCTAGTACGAACGGTTTCTACCATCTGATGGAGTTGTTATAGCTTCTTTTTACGCACCTGTTACATTTCCTCCGGCATCTGTTGTTGTTTTCAGACAAAGACAGAGTGGTAAACCTCCTTTTAGTAATATTTTAAGTAAATGTCATGTCTTTTTGTACAGTTTGAGTGATCTTGGGAATAATACAACACAATTTTTTCAAACAAGCAATTTTGATAGATAGTTACCAAGTTAAAATTTACAAGGATTATATTAATGTACTACAGATGGTAAATGAGGGAATTTGCTATTGATAATAAAGGAATCAGCAATGGGTGCCCCTCACTTCCTTCCATATTTAGTAAACCCTAGGTTAAATATTCATCTGGTATCATGCCTTAATTATGAAAATTCAAGAGAAAACAGACAGTTTAGATTTCCTTTTGGTGGAAATGTTGTGTATCCCAGATATCTCCATTGGAATGGGGAGGGGGAAACTTATTAAGATTTTGCTATTTGTGTAAAAAACGAAAAAGCCATTCACATAAGCCATCTTACCACCAGAGCTACTTTTGTATTTGTAGAAAGAATCTTTTCAATGTAACAGTTTAATTTATAGTCTTACACTTTAATGAAAAGGACAAAAAGTTAAAATGTATCTCCTTATCAAAATTATATTTTTTAAGGTTTTCTTTGAAGAATTGTGGAGTTGTATCATGAAATAAAATCAAAGCACCATCAGGGTCTCAAAATAATTTTAATTGTTTTTATCTTTCCAAAAATTTGTTTTGCTGTATTTATTTAATCTCCCTTATACATTAATCTCTGTCATCAATCAATGCCTAGAAACTACACTAATTTGTATGTATATGTATCATATCCAACCTTTTTTACATGCAGAGGCAACAAACTAATTAAACGATTTAAAGGTGTCCAAAACACAAAAATTATCAAATTTTCGAATTTTTTAAAAATTATTTTAAGAAATTATCTGTATTTTTCTGCTTAAAATGACGTCTAAATCATGTTTCTATCTTAATTAGAACTAGGGATGTAATAATTTTTGTGGTTCGTTGCTTTGAAAATCTTAACACTCTTGACAGTTGTTGTCATAGCAACAACATTTGTCTTTAAAACTTTAAATGCATTTTTCTCCATGATACTTTTTTTCAAGATTTCCAGTATTCAAATTGCTCTAAGTCGAAAACCGATAAAGTTTAAGGGTTGAAATTTGGAATATATATTTTTCAAACATTATACTTTAATTTTGATTCAGCAAATTTGAAACAAATATTTACTTTTAAAAATATGACTTTTTTAAAAAAAAGTACCCTTAAATTTTCATTCAAATATTTTTTATTAAATTAATATTTTTTAAATTGCTGAATCAAAATTAAAGTTTATAAATAATTTACTGCAAGAATTTTGAAAATTGATCAAGAATATTTGGAGTTTTAGCAAATTAAAATGATCCCTCTTTTTTTCAAAAAATTTTAATTTTAAATTAAAAAAAAACTCTTTATTGAATGTTTGCTGTGTGACAACTTAAATGGGGAAAAAAAATTTATAGAAGTTCCTCAAAGATGTTGATATAACAAAAGTTCTGTAATATACGAATGAAATCATTAATAATGGTGACTAGGGTATCTTTTTCAAAAACTCCTTATTTCCAAATTTTTTGGTAATTTTTTAAAACTAACCGAAGCAGGTCAACAAATATTGAGAACCCTATTTTCTAACTAATAGCAGACAGGAAAAAACTTCCATGAATAAACATCGGAATCTGGTTGCTTTTTTGTTATGAAAACCTTATTAAGAAAGTATTTAGTTTTAAAATGAAAATTTTGGGCAAAATCTTCAACATATTTCATATTTAATCTAATAACTTAACAACCAACTAAACTTGGTACTACACTATAACTTGCTTATAACGAGAACCTGGATTTAACAAGGAGATCGGAAATACTTGGTTGGTACAATGTTAAGTCCATGGGATCATAACTCGCTTTTAATGATTATAGTGAGCAATATTTTTGTGATTCATAAAATATCTATTGACTTCTACCTCTCCAGCTCAGCTAATTCTTTCTTGGAACCGAATTCTACAAATGTTATCCAGCCTATGGACCAAGGGGTCATCAGAAGTTTTGAATCAAACTTTCGTAAGCACTTGATTTTGATGCTTATCGATTGAAAAGAAAAAATAGGAACAACCTCAAATGCTAATGTAAACGTACTCGAAGCGATACGTTTAGTGAGCGATGTATGGGAAAACGTTACATCAACATGCATTACCAATTGCTTTTGTAAGGCTGGATTGGACATTTCTCAAGAGGGGCAAATCTCTAAGAAAGAAGTATGATGAAAAAAATAATGAAAACGACAAATGTGAAGAATTTCAAGATGAACCGCCCCCAACATACTCAATGGATTTTGAGTTCACAGAAAAACTTCTAACTCTAAGCCAAGGGTGCAAATGACAATGTTTATCGGGCCATGAGTCTTCTCCGATGAACAATAACACAAGAAAGAGACAATAAGACAGTTCAAAGCAAATTAACCAACTTCTTTTGTACTGTACAAAATTAAAAAATAAAATAAGTATGTATATATAATAGTAAGAGTATGTATGAATTTTTATGATTTTATTCACGAACCCCTTTTTTTTTACGAGCATTTGGTTGTAACGAGCAAATATCGCGCGGTCCCTTCGTGCTCGTTATAAGCGAGTTTGACTGTAATTAGTGTTTAAAAGGAGCCATTTAAAAAATTTATGCTATTTCACAAGTGCTTTGGCAGCCATGTTATTGCATGAAATATGGTTACATTAAATAATTTATTAATGTCTGTTTCTTCAGGCATTCATGAATTGGTGGCCACAGGATCTGTTGTCGATGTCAATCCAAATCGAGTTGTTGTGAAACGGGTTGTGCTCAGTGGTCATCCTTTCAGAATCTCAAGAAAAGTTGCTGTCGTCAGATACATGTTCTTCAACAAAGGTAATTATTTTTACAAATTGTAGTTTAATTTTTGTTGCAAAATGAAAATTATTTTCGGTTCTCATTGATTTCCTTCTATATTTCAGATGACATCAACTGGTTTAAGTGCTTAGAGCTTCGAACTAAATGTGGGAGGCGAGGACACATTCGTGAAGCTTTGGGTAAGTTTCTGTGTACTTATTTCCATCATTCTTAATCCAAGTGGTTTTGACAAGGTAACCCGTCCATTAAGATCCGAATTATTTTACAATAAGATATCTAAATTTTTTGGTGACGATAAGATCTCAATCTTGCCAGTTTTGCTAATTATGAGTTACTCGTCAAGCCAACCACCAGGAGGATTGATGGAAATAGGGTATGTTATAGAAAATTTCTCTACATATTTTTAATCTGCTACCATCCTTTATCCACATGAGTATTTTTCCAATAACCATATTTCATTACATGTACTAATTTTTTACTGCAGTACAAAGTCCAAAATCCTCCCACACTCGGCCATTCCGGATTATTTTCATTTTTTGTCAAAAAAAAAAATCCCCCCCTTAAGTGCACATTTTTTGTTTGCAATAGTCAAATAGCAGACATATAAATAGGAATAATTTTTAAATAAGAAAAAAAAAACCTTTTAATACAATTCAACAAATTTTACTTGCAAAATCTTCTCATTTTTGTGCATGATATTTATTTAGAACATGTACGTTATTTTACGTTGTTTCATCAATTAGGTCCAGGTTTAACTCCTTGTTCTTTAAAAATTGTCGAGAGAATGTAAAAAAAGGAGAAAAACAAAAGCCCGACAGCTGGCAAAACATCCTTATTTCGGACTTTGTACTTTTATATTTAGAAGTTTTATAAATTTTTGACCTAATTCTATATTTTTAGATGAGTTTAATTTTCGAATTACAAAGTCTAGACAGTCAATAATTTTCAGTTTTTATTACAATGGTCTAATTAGCTGTAGTGCAGCAAAGAATGATGGAAAAGTGTTTTACAAAACCCATATCATAAATATTTGTTTACAAAAGACAGTAACGGCGCAGCAATTTTATGATGCTAGAATGGAAATGTATATTTTGTTGGCTTACAAGTGGAACACTAAGCCAAAAATTTTAAGATAACAGTTCTTGAGCTTTTCTAGACCAGAATGTGATGAACGTATAAAGTGTGTCCATTGTTATTTACTTGAGATACACTTGGTGAGTAAAACATAGGGAGTAGAATTCCCCCTTCCTTTCACCTGAACTGTGTTAATAGTATTTAAATCGAAATCATGTGGGTGTTGCCATTTGTTTGAAACAGTAAAACTCCACATGCTTTACAAAATGTTTACAGTAGAGGAAGAATTTCATTTGATTAAAATAAATTTTAAATTATTTTTCAGTAATTCTCTAAACTAGTGTTAATGCTACAATAAAAGTATCAAAACTAAAAATATAAATATGTAGATATAGGTGCTATGTAAAATTATGGTGTCGCATGTCTAAAAAATGAATATAACACCATTGAAATATGTTCAGTCATTAGATAATTCCTAAAAATTAACAAATCAGATATTGACATTTCTAGAGTTTCCATCACTTGTTTAAGATATGTAATTTAATATAAATTATTAAAATTCATTTTTGTTTTAGGTTCTCATGGACATATGAAGTGTATGTTTGATGAACAGCTTCAGTCACAAGATGTTGTTCTAATGTCTCTGTATAAAAGAGTATTTCCAAAATGGACTTATGATTCTTATGTTCCAACACCTGTTTGTGAACAGTCAATACAAGATTCGACTTTGCAGCACAATATCAACCAACCAAACAAACTGCTTACAAATCTAAATTCTGTGGAAAGTAATGTGGAAACAATGCTTTTGTAATGTAATAAAATTCTATGCATAAATACTTCAAAAAAGGATTTGTGTATGTATAATACATGACATTTTGTATACCATTGATGATGAAATCTCAAAATATTGGGTTTTACAAAAATAGACAAGCTGTCTTTTTATTAAAATAAATGATAAAGTAGTGCTTACAATTCATTAAATTATAGACCAATTTTAATAAATGGTTATTAAATAGCAGCTAAAGGGCATTCACATGGGGAAAGTATAGCAGAAGGAATCGATAAATTACAAGCAACCCACATGTGCAAACTATGCAATATTAATGTTCCCTTTGAATAATGGAAAGTAATATAGGGCACTAGAATTGTTAGCTGTTTGTTTACTAAAGGATGGTTTTGCTTATATGGCACAAGGAGGCCAGATCTGGCCAAGGAATGTTTCCCATCGAGTAAATAGTTATACACACAAGAGGGGGGGGGGTAGTTACACCAATTGAACCTTAGCCATGTTTAAACTGAAACTGCACAAACCCATGAAGTCACTTAAACAATCGGGGATTCAATGCCAAAGTAGCTAAATGGATTAATGAAACTTGGACATATTCACAAGTCTCGGATTATCAAGAACTGTATATATACTCAAACGGCAGGTTAAGTGATCCACTGATTCAAATGATACTCACTGTGATTGGCTACTCATGTCTCGCCACGATCACGTGATAGTGTTTATGTTTGCAGGGCTCCTAACACGTCACTTTTTGTCACCTTTTCAGGGGTTTTACGTTCTTAAAATCTATTTAGCGAAGAAAAATTTTCCGTGCGTAATTAAACAAATTCATTTTTTCTTTAAAAAAAAAAACGGTTTGCACAAATTAATTTTCGAAATGCGCGCTACGTTCCACCGCAAGAATGGATTAAAAAACATACCGTTTCAATTGTAAAAGGATATTTCATGTTGCCTGCGGTGTATTAGTAGCAAATTCTGGAAATTTTCCCACGGGAAAAGGCTATCGGTAAAACGAAGCGGCGAAGTTTAAGGGAAGCAGGGCTATCTTGCATGTCCGACCCCTCTTACCTAACTTGAGTGGCATTTACCATTACCATAGTATTGTGTGGCGTATCATTTGGCGCAAGATAGATATAACTAGAGTGCCTATATAATAAGAGTGGCGACATACGGGAAACACTTTCTGATTGGCTTAGAGAGCTTTTCTACCGCCCGAGGCGGCCTTTTCCTAGCTCCTGTAGACTTAACATGGGAACTTTTTGTGTGTTCGAGAAAAACGTGTATAGATTAAATTCAAAAGAAAATATAGCTTATTCATGTTCCATTTCGTGTTCTAGAATGTTTATTTATTATTATTTTAGGGTTTTGTCAGTATAAATTTGAAGACTTTTTAAGTAAATAGCTTTTTTCGAACGACATGGTGTTTCCCGCAATCTAAGTTAGCGCGTTGTGCAATCCATCTCATCAATTCCGCATGTAATTGAGCGTTTATATGATTCATTTATACCGAATGTATCCATATTATAACAATCATATGCTTTTTGTTCTCCCTGAAATTATATATTAATTCGCCCAACAACCTTCTTTGAGACGATTCTGGTAGAAAAATGGCTGCCGAGCATGCGCATTGGGCCAAATTTGGTCCCTTGTCGCCACTCTTATATAGCACTCTAGATATAACCGGTCGACAGGTTCGAACAAAAGGAGGAACCCTCTAGGAGGTCAGACGCTGACAGCTCGTAAATGGTGGTCACTTAAAGGGGGGGATAACATCCTCCATACACAGATCTGAGGGCGGTCTCAAGAGACCCGTTTAATTTTCGGATTCTGGAATAAGACTAGAATGGAGAGGTCAAGAGACCGAACGGGTCAAGATGATATTAACTCAATGTTAACCCAAGAGGAGAGGTAATGTACATTTGTCATCACAAGTTACAGTTTCTATTGTGGGTCTGATTATGTCTAGAAGGTGTAGATATGTTGCGGGTTAACTCTGAAAGGACGGTGGAATCTTCAATATGTATAATTTACACTCAAAGGTGTCTTCGGCAAAGTTTTTTAGGGGATAGATAAACAACCTTTAACACATTCTAAATACTCGAAACTCCCCGCCATTCCTGTCTACGGAACATTCATGTGTTGCTCTCTTTGTGGCACAGAAATGAGGGCTTGGAAATCTTAATGGACTTCAGCCATTTTTTCAGGAGTTTGAGATCTGAAAGATTCCAAACCCCTCTGTAACCAGAGAATGCAAAAAATTCGTCCGTCTCTGTCTCCAGAGGGTTAAATATTGAAGGAGCGTTGTGAACGTATTGAAAATCATTATCCGTTATCATCAAAGTTGATTATTACAAATTCTTGAGTTTTTTTTAGCGAAAGTCAGTTTTTAAAAAGATTAATGACTCATTACTTTCTACCCGAAAAAAAGAACTAATTAACATTGGAAGATGTAATATTCACACAATACATAATGCTTTTCTTAAAGGTCAAAGAATTAGGGGAAGATGTGTCTGAACTACACTCGTGTCCATAAATTAAGAATAATGCCAGCTTCGGCAAATAAAGGTTCAGAAACGAAACAAACGTGACTTATTCATAAAGCCCATTTATTAAACAAAAGATAAAGAACAAAAAAGATGGTGTATGTATGATACCATTCATAGAAACTACGATTTTTGCTCACTGGAGCAATTGCAAAAAATATTGACCTTACAAAAACTTAACATGACATGGTTGGTATGATGGTTAATACATTGCATGTCTCCCAAACGATGAAATACAGTCCAGTCCATACAACGCCCAGGCATGCTGAGGATCAAATTATCGAGCTGATCTCAGGGAAGATCACTTCATTCAGCACGCAATGCTCTCCGAAGTTCCAGTACACATGTAGGAGGTGATTGACGGGCTGCAACTCGTTGGCTAAGCATGTCCCACACATGCTCTATTGGATTCAAGTCAGGTGAGAATGCTGGCCATTCCATACGGATGATATCCTCAGATTCAAGGCATTCGTTTACAATGTTTGAACGGGCGTTATCATCCATAAACACAAATTCTACGCCCGTGGCACCCCTAAACAAATGTACTTGTTCCAGAATGATGTCCCGATAAATTTGGCCTCTTATGATTCCGATTTGAACATTTAGATCTGTTCTGGAACCCAGTTTAATTCCAACCCAAACGAGCAATCCTGCACCACCGTAACGGTGTTGTTCAATAATGTTGTCTTGGTGGTACTTGGCGTTCTCCATATGAACGTCCGACGTAAATCAGACTGAAAGCTAAACCTGGACTTGTCGGGAAACATCACACAAGCCCACTGTGACGATGTCCACATTGCATGTTCTCTACTCCAGGCTAATCGCTCGCGACAGTTAGTTGCTGTGAGCGAAACACACTTGACAGGCCTGCGAGCATATAGACCAACATGTCCCAAATGTCTGTAACAGTTTGCCTTGAAACCTGTCTTACCCGTTCCTGAAGATAGCTGACGAGAAAGGTCGGATGCTGTGCTCCGTCTGCTTCTTTTTGCAGTTACTAATAGTCGTTGTAACTCGGGGGGGGGGGGCGACCTGTACTGTAACGTCTACTGACATTTCCATCATTTTGGAATCGTTGCCAAAGCCTAGAGATGACACTTTGGGCGATTTCAAGTTCCCCTGAAACTTTCGTCTGAGTACGCCCACATTCCAGGTGGCCTATAATTCTACCACATAAAAAACCATCGACATGCGTCCTTTGTGCCATAATAACTATTTGGTTGTGGCACTGAGCGGCGTACAGAACGCTTGTGAACAATTTTACTTCTTTGCTACCATTCCTTATATACACCTCTCTTAGACTCTCGTCATTATGTCATACTATCGGCGTCATCTGATGGCTTCCTGTAATTTGGATATTATTCTTGAAGATGTGTGCGATAATTCTACAGGTGAAATTTTTACTTTAGATTTCGATTTCCGTGATTCTGAATTATCCTTAATTTATGGACATGAGTGTAGTTTTTACTATTCACAGATTTTTTAATCGGTGACCTAAGGGTTGGTCAACATACAAACAAATTCAAGAAGACTTGAAACTTCCCACTCACCATTTTATCAAGCATTTTTCAAGCAGGTGACTTAGCCTAAAGCCAGCTTTTGAAAGGCTGCTTGAACAGTGGATTGCAGTGCGAAAGTATTTCCTTGACTACATTACAATAAAGAAGCCAAACATGATACAAAGACCAGGCTACAAAAAAATTGTTCATTTACTTAGAAGAGAAACTATGAAGGCTGAGGTGATATTTGTCGTATCAAGTGCAAGTATATTTAATCATGTGACCGAATTTCTTCAGAAAAAGGAACCTCTAATACATAACCTTCATCCTCAACTTGAATTGTTGACAAGAACAATTTTGGGTAGGATCTACAAAGAGGAATTTATTCGAGATTTGAAAATGGATAAATTGGAAGATATATGTCCTCAGAAACTGTTGCCTCTGGCTGATATTGTGATTGGAGATAAAATTTCTAGAGAGCTTCAGAATGTGAAACAGAAGGAAATAAATTTCTTTTTTCTAAAGGCTCAGAAGCATTACATTGCCAGTGTTAAATATCTTTTGAAGAAGTCCTCCTTCAGTTCATCTCTCCTTAAAGGTTTATTCTGTCTAGGTCCTCTTGAGAGAATCAGTGGCGAGAGTGTTCGAAAAGTATTAGAAGTTGCAAGAGCAATTCCACGGGATGTCCCAACAGACATACTTGGATGAGTGGAAATTACTCCAAAAAGAATTTGAGGAAGAACGATCTAGAATGAAGCCTGTTGATGTTTACTGGAACCAGTTCTTCAGACTGCGAGACATTAGTGGTGTTGATCCTAAGTACCCAGTTGTGTCAAAGCTAGTGAAGGCTGCTCTGTCACTTTCTCATGGTAGTGCTGACATTGAACATGGCTTCTCAGCCTCAGGAAGAGCTTTGACAGGAGACCGTGCATCAATGTCAGAACTCTGTGCATGAATGAAGAATGTCTCAATGCATTGATGACGGTTAAAAATAGCTTGCCAAATTTTGACAGTTAACCTTATTCGGTGCCAATCACATCAAAGCTAATGGATATGGAAAGGGTTGCATATAAACCCTACAATACCTATTTAGAAGATATTAAATGTAAGGCACAAAAAAAAATTAGAGAAAGACAGGGGGAAAAAATTTTAAGCAGCTGGCCAAGAAAAGAAAAGTGATAGAAGAATGAAAATTTAAAATTATGCGTAAGGAAGAGGACGGGGCGTTGGACAGTGCTTCAAAATTATTAAAGGAAGCTAATGATAGGCTCAAGAAGGCAATAAAAAATAAAGATTTTAAGGAAGCAGCACTTGCTCAGGCAATGATTGAAGGAGCAGCAAAAGTCTCAGATGATCCTGGTCAGCAAAGACGGACTTTAAAAAATGCACATTCTTCTATTGAGTAGAAAAAAACAAAATTAATTTCAGACTTTTTCAACAAAAAAATGAGACATAATTTTGCAAAGAAAAGGAAGAAATTCTTCAAGCTGTGTCAAAAATAAATGAATTAAAAAATCATAATTCCAATTTTTTTTTATTTTCATGTTAATATTTTAAAATGATGTATTTTTTATATGAAGAAATAAAAATATCCTTCCAAAGAAAGAAAAAGAAAAGATAGGGGTAGCTGGGGAGGATCTTTTTATTTTCTATCTTTATGAATCTTATGTGATCTTATCTTATGATTATTTGACACTATTTTTTTTTGCTCGATTAGTCACATTTTGTCACTTTTTTCTACTCGATTAGTCACTTTTTTGGTTCAATTAGTTATTTTGTCACATTTTTAGACCTTGAAACCAGTTAGGCACCTTGTGTTTGTTAAGACACCCAGTTCTGCATTCAAACTGGTCAAACACGTACTTTGATGCAGAATTGATTCAAAATTGCGATTTTACAATAAAATGCATACAACATTTTAATTTGAGTTTGGAAAGAGAAATCCAAATTTGTTTAAATTTAAAAGTGGATTTTTATGCTAGCCTAAATTTTGTCAAGAAAGAATTGTACACAATGTAATCCGATTACCTTCGTACTTGTCAGTTTCCTTATTCGTAAGTAATAAATCAACCAAATAATTTTTATTCCACAGCGAATTTGCATCTGCCAAGGTCATATTCTACCATTCACTCGTTGGGTTCTACTCTGGCCAACCAGAACACATCTGGAAATAACAATTTAATAAAAAATTGGTTTGCTTCACAAATCAATACCACAGGAAACACTGATAGCCTCGTCATTGTCAATTTCGGCTGAATTAATCCAATCGACGTGATGTCACAATCTCTTGCAAAAATATAAATATTTAATTGAAAATTATTTATTTAAAGAAAATAAAATGTAAGGTATCTATCTTTTAATAATTTTCCACAGATTTCAAATCCATTAAAATTTTCAATCTATCTTTAATCCCAATTTTACAAAATAGAACTAAACACTGCAAGTCAAAATGTTTTTTTTTTCTTTTTGCTTTTATATAAAATGTTCAATTTAAGGAAAATCATATTTTTAGGTATCGATCTAATATGAAATTTTCCGCAGATTTCAAATCCGTTGAAATTTTTACTCTATCTTTAACGATCTCGGACAGGGGGTGGGCAAATAGTTGCGCACAGAGTTTTTTTTTGTGGCCCGCCAAGACAGTCAGAAAAATCCACCTGTGGTTATGAGTTCCACAACCTCGCATCTTTTCGTTTTTTCACTCAGGCAATGTTGACGCATGTGTCAGCTATCTCCCATTCATCGCTTATCACTTCCGTTTCCTGTGTGTTGAGTTGACCTTGACCCTGCAAGGACACTCATTCCCTATACCCCCTACACAATAAACCTCTCAGTGCGCACACGTGGCCATGATTCCTTTGGCCCCTTTGCAAGTGTTTCCAAATTTCTCTCTTTCTACTCATGTTAAATAACCAGTTCCTTATATTGTCTTGTTTTGCCTGGTCATTTGGCGAGATGTCGTCTCTCCTTTTGACTCCCAGCTAAAATAAACTGACAACGCAGATAGCCTGATTGGGTTGTCACTCCCAATGATATCTAAAAAATAAATGCAATCACCTGGTTGAGCGTCTTCCTGAGGTGGTTGAACGGGAGAACGCTTTCTGAAGGAGCATTCTTTGCTCTGTTCCTGAGCTTTTCACTGGGCTCAAAACCATATTTGGGTCTTTGTGACCATTTTCAGATTTTTTCCCAGTTTTTCTGATGTGTACATCTCATAAGATGTCCAGAGGACTTGCCTGTTGGAACTACCCTTTGAATCAAGAATAAAGTGTTATCTTTTCCACTTCACAAACAGCAGTTGTTGCAGTGCTATACAAGGCACAACCACCCATGGTGGGGCAACCAGGTGACCGTTTTTTTTTCACTTCGCACCATCCGTACGTACCTCTCTACTCGAAGCATTGGGTAAACTCTCTTTTGGTTCTGGTTTACGTCTTTGATCTTCTTTGTAACAGTAAATTTCCAACTTTAGTAAAACCATGAACCCTCCAAAAAAAACGTAGAGTCAGTGAGGAGTGTCGTGCATTTAAATGTAGAATGGACAAACAAACATTTCTTCTGTAATGTAGGGAATAATAAGGCAGTGTGTCTATTGTGCCAAGAAACGACTGCCGTATTCAAGGAGTACAATCTGAAACGACAACATGAAACAAAACAGTGGATTTGGCTCCCAATTTCCCAAGGAAGAACGTAAAATACAAGCCGCAGTGTGTGAAAAGGCTGAAAAAGCAACAAACAATGCTTACAAAGCAAGCATTACTTCAAAATAGCGCTACAAAAGCAAGTTTTATGGTTGCCTACAACCTTGCTAAACGCAACAAGCCTTTTTCGGATGGCGAGTTTATTAAGCAGTGCATGGTAGAGTGTGCAAGCGTAGTGTGTCCTGATATGAAAAACAAATTTGAAAGCATTTTGTTGTCAAGGATCATAGTGCGGCGCATTGAATCAATTAGTGACGAACTCACAGAACAGCTGAAGACTGCAAGCAAATATTTTGTTTTTTTTGGCACTGCCCAATTACTCATCTTTATCCATGGAATTAATGAAAATTTCGTGATAACAAAGGAATTGCTTGGTTTAGAATCAATGAAAGATAGAACCACTGGTCAGGACTTGCTTGAGTGTGCTGTGAATTGTATGGAGAAAAGTGGCTTGTCGTGGAGCAAAATGGCAAGCATTACAACAGAGGGAGCCAGAGCTTTCATAGAAAAAAAAATGTAGGTATGGTCAAGCTTTTAAAAAATAAGTTACGAGGACAAGACACAGACATTTTGTCTTTTCATTACATTTTGCATCAGGAAAGCCTTTGTAAAGCTGCACTGGACTTGAAGCATGTGGTAGATTCTATTGTTAGTGTGGTGAACACAATCAGAGCAAGGACACTCCACTATCGACAGTTTAAATCCTTCCTTGAAGATGTGGAGGCAGAGTATGAAGACTTAATTTACCACAACAATGTAAGGTGGTTGAGCCTGGGCAGAGTGAAAAAAAGAGTGGGCATTGCAGAATGAAATTCTCCTATTTCTGGACATGAAGGGAAATTATGAGGATCTCGTGATTGTTACAAAAGTAGGATGGGAGGAGTGGAGATATGAGATGATGTTTACAGCTGATATGTCTGAGAAATTAAATGAATTAATGTCAAATTACAGGCTCATGAAATGTAGAAACACGTAAAATCTTTCAAGACAAAACTACGCCTATTTGCAAAGCAAGCTGGGGAGGGCAATTTTTGTCATATCCCTCCATTAAAAAATCAAGAAGTGCCTGAAAGTGTTTCTGCCAAAATTAAGAATCACCTGCAGAGTTTGGAGGACAAAACCACAAGGAGATTTCAGGACTTTAAAAAAATTGAGCCTGAATTCAATTTGCTCTTCTATCTGATCACTGCTGATAAATAATATTGACACAGAACCTCAGGAGCTGCAGCTTGAGCATATTGACTTGCAGTCAGATCATACTCTGAAAGAAATGTTTAGTAATAAGACATTGGTTGACTTTTACAAATCCTTGCCTGGTGAAAAATTTCCCTGCATGAAGAAATATAATGGGAAAATGTTCTCAATAGTTGGCTCAACGTATATTTGTGAGCAAAATTTTTCTTGTTTGAATATCAACAAGAGTAAGTATAAGTGTTCTTTGACAGATAATTAACTTGCATGCTACAATGAGAATATCAACAAGCAATCAACTCCTGATATAAAAAATAAATTGTAGAGAAGTGTGATAGGTTACATTCGTCTTATTAAACTAATTCTAGTAATATGTGCTTCCCAATCTTTTCCTTTATTTTATGTTATTATTTTATACTTCATGATTTTTATAGTACAATTTATGCTTTATCTGGAATTCAAAGTTAACTTGTGAATGCAATCATTTCAAAAGGTGCGGCCCTCCGTTAATATCTACTTCCATGAGGTCGCCCCTGAGCCGAAACAATTGCCCACCCTTGATATAGAAGATAGAAAAATGAACTTAATTTGTTTTTTTAGTCTGCTGACAAATCGTTCCTCCGCAAAATGAAAACGGAAGCGAAAAAAATAAATTTAGAATCTGCCATCTCTTAATGCTGTTTCCTTGCATTCCAAAGAAAATAATTAAAATCCATTAAAAAAATGTTCTAAATTAAATTTTAAAATTTGGGCTGCACAAAAATTTTGGACTACCTGTGTGCCAAATTTCATTATTTAGCTGCTATAGATTTGTCAGGACACTGCGTAGTGGAGGGCAAACACTTCCTTTAATTAAAGTAGAGATGTAATTATGTTCTTATTCCGATTCATATAAGATCAGTTGAATGCGTGTTGTTGCAAGAATACTGTAATTTAGCACAGAATGCAGTGTATTGTCCATTTTGTTTTGTTTACAGTACATCTCGCTTCTTTTGCTAACAGATAGTACTGTACATGCGTAACTCTCAACCGAGAGTTAATCCGCTGATTTTGAAGGATCAAAATGTAACACCAAATAACCTCGGGTCAGGCAATGTGATTACAGTTTATTCGATAACCCAGGGATTATCGTTGATCCGCAGTTTAACTCTGACTTGTGGATACGACTGTTAGTAGTGTAATTGAATTTGAAAATTCTTTATTGCAGTTTCACCACTGCCACAAAATGCTGAGTGTTAACCTTATTTTAATCATTGCCATTCAGCAAAAAGTTGAATATGAAAGCATCTATCATATTATCTATAAATGCATTGTTAAATATTTTTTCATTCTCAATCTCTGAAATATTTGTTTAGAATCGAATAACTTTATGAGATTATTTTGATAAAAAGAAACTAAATAGACTCCAGAACCAAATCATAGTGTGATGGTTTGTTACTTATATGATGTAAATAAATGTAGCTTTTTACAAATTTTAAATAATGAAAATTACATTTAAGTTTGATTCATTACTTGAATAAAAATATACTATCAAGGTATAAAATTTTACTTACTCCGAGTACATAAAATAAACGTGTTTTTAAACAGAAAGGAAGACATACTACAAAGACAAAAACAACTTGATTTGTTTCTATCACCTCACACCAGATGGTGCTCTTCTGAAAACATTAAAATGTTCCATGTATTGCTGCACAGTATCAACAGGAGTATAAATTTCATTCATTTTCCCTTGTAGGTATTGAGAGGGACATTGAACAGTGTTTCCCATGAAACCTTGTAGTAATTCTCTCATTAAATCCCAGCAGCTCAAAGGGATCACACAGGGTGTATATTCAACCTGAAAATGAAAGAAAACTGGAGTTGAAGACAACCTAGAATTAACATGCTGTACTTTAAATATTTTGGTTGGCGCTGAAAGAGATAACAGTGATTAATGATGCATCCGACTTTTCAACGTGCTGCACCACTGCTGCAACGCAAGTGCGGTCTGAGATACATTAGATCCAATGGAGTAATGCACACATGCTTTCGGCGCTACTGCGGTGACGCACGTCCAACTTGCGTGCAATTTGTACTGCTTTTTTACACCAAGTAAGCAAAATAAACATGTTTTCTTCGATAGAATATTTAACGCAAATGGCGCAAAATGAGTGCTTGTGTCATTTCACAGTTATGTGTGCATAGTTGGGCTTCAGTGCTGCATGTTGTGAAATTGGATGTGTGCACCTGGCCTAGGTCGACAATCTATGGCCATTACTGTATGACTTTGCGTCTGGTAGCCTTTTCCCCTCAGCAGACTTACCACTGTAGAAATTAGTTCCCCAAGCTTTCCTTTTCATCAGCAATACAATAATGTTGACTTTCTCAGTATTATTCAGGTACCACCCTGATGACTATATTGAGATTTGCCATAATTGCAAGACAAATTTATAGACTAGCCACTGTGTGGCCAGCATAGCGTTGCCAGTGACAGTTCTTTTCGTGGGGTCAGGTTTGACCACTGCTAGCTATGAATTCCCATTTGCTTCGCAACCCAATACCACGGGCAATGCCGTGATGGCCTCGTTATTGTCAAATGCAGTCAAATTCGATAACAGTCATCATTGCATTGCCTGTGAGGTCGGTTTGCTTCGCAAACCAATTATAAATTAACTGTCAAATGTGGTCAAATTCGAATTGCAAAGAGATCCAATCAGCGTGACGTCACAATCTCTTGCAAAAATATAAATATTTAATTGAAAAATTATTTATTAAAAGAAAATCAAATGTATAAGATATCTATCTATCTGCATAGCTATCTATCTATAAATTTTCCGCAGATTTCTAATCGGTTGAAATTTTTATTCTATCTTTAACGATCGCGGAGATAGAAAAAAAAGCACTGAAAAGAGAAAACCAGTCATAACTTTAATTATTTCTTTTGCTCAACTCGAATCCGTTGCTCAGGAAATCAAAATGAATTAATATAGAATAAAACGAAGGTCATTCTTCGCAGCGGCAAAGTTCATATTGGAAAATTATATAGGGGTTTTAATTTAAAAATGACTTACTTTAAGAAAATCATATTTTTTAGTATCAATCTGTGAAATTTTTCGCAGATTTCAAATCTGTTGATATTTTTACTCTATCTTTACTGATCTAGGAGATAGAAAAAAGAAGTACATAACTCCAGTTAAAACTTTATTTGCTTTTTAGTCTGCTGACAAATCGTTCCTCCGCAAAATCAAATGGAAGTGGAAAAAAAAAATTTAGAATCTGCCATCTCTTTATGATTTTGCCATTCCAAAGAGAACAATAGTAATTAAATTCCTTTTAAAATGTTCTAGAATGAATAAAATTAGGTCTTCGTACAAAAATTGCAAAAAACATTTGGACTACCTGTGTGCCCAAGTCCCATTATTGTAAGTGCCATAGATTCGTCAGACAGGCAGACAGACAAACACTTCCTTTTATAATAGTAGAGAAGAAGTGAGAAATTGTAAAACCTCACTTTGAAAAATCTCCTAAAGCTAAATGTAGATTTCTTCCAATCTTTTATTCCACTATATCTTCAGTTAATTTAGATAATAAATAAGCTATAAATTGAATTATTTAAGCATGAAGTACTATTTTAGTAAGAATTCATTATTTATTAATCTTATAATGGAGCAATACTAGTATTTCTCTGGTAAAAGTAGTGGATTACAATTAAATGTGCATCAACAAAACATTTGAAGCTTTAACAAAGTAAAGGTAAATTTTTTCATGCATGTAATAAATATTATCTGATAAGCTACTTCAAAAGGACCAAAATTTGGTTCTTACTTCTACTAATATTCCTCGGAAACTTGGTCCAATGGACACACTTCCAAGCTTTATAACAAAATCTTGCACTTCATATCGGGGACCTTTTGACTCAATTTTTATTGCTTTCTTTGGTATATATATTCCAGCCATTTTTACCATAAGCATGTCAAATTGAGAATCTGCCATCAAACAAGTACCTGTATCCAGTAAGGCAAAACATGTAACTGGATGTTCACTGTTATGTATTATATTAACTGCTCTACTGGGATCTGTAAGAGAAAGAGTATAATTTTGTTAATCTGATACTGGCAGTTAAGAAAGGTATGCATAACTTTCAAATTATGGAGATGTATAACTAATTAATAATCCATATACAGTTAGTACTGGCTATATGGTCCCCCCGCTTGTGTGGTCAGTTTTCTAAAGTCCTGTCGAACTTAATAGGGAAACATGTGTTAAAGCACACTGCTTGACTAGTCATTTTATTTTTCTGGTTATCGGTTTTTAATCTTTTCAATGAGGTTATCATGTTTTTTTTTGTTGAAAAATAGTAATTGTAACATTTTTTGAGGCGGGGAGCAACACAGGGAATGACCAGAAGAAAAAAGTCCTTGAAAGATATCAATCTGCCAACGTCTTCAACATTGATGAATGTGGACTTTTTTTATCGGATCTTGCCAGACAGAACTTTGTTTCAACGGTGAAAAATGTGTAGGGGGAAAGAAAAGTAAGGAACGCTTAACCGTGTACTGCAGTAGGCCTTGGTGTGGGAGCTTACCATGAATTTGGACCTAGGTTCCAGTCCACACCAGGAGAAACACCCCCAGACCATAGTCCCATTTTATGAAACAAAATCATTTTTTAAATTAAATCTTTAAAAACAAAACCTAGTTTTTTTCAAATCTACCCTTCTAATGGGTAATCTTCACACACTTGTGAAATGCAACAAAGTCTCTTAACTCCTATTTTAGTTGCTCAGATACAAAATTAATCAGATAAATCACAAAATGTGCCAATTATGATGAAACAGATGTTGAAGATCTCTCCAAGAAACTTTAATTTTAACCCATTAACGCCCAAATTATTTCGGCTCAAAATATTTTCATGATTATCTCAAATCTTTGTAATTATGACCACCTGAATGCAAAAAAATAAAAATAAAATAATCTGATTTAGTTTTCAAATTACAGCCCGTCCTCATTTGATGAAGCTGGGCGTCTCGGTGAAAAGAAATCAAGAAATTCAGTGAAGTCAGCACATTTTGAAAACATGTAATAGATGTAAAAACGGACTAGTTACAGTGTTTTATTAAATTTTAAATTGTTATTTATTTAACTTGTAATGACAATTTATCTCAAACTGAGTAATGTTCAACGCTACAGTTTCAGTTTTGTGCAAACTATGACAGTTGATAAAAAGGACAATTTTTTATTCAGAATGACATAGAACAAGATGGACATATATGATACATAAACAAAATACATAAAATATGCATAAATTCTTTGGTTTGGTATGATATATGAGAAAACAAGTAATGCACACTGTTACATTACACTTTTAACAGAATGTGTGTGGTTTTGATGCACAATTTTTCATCTGACAACATCTTTGTTTATCTTGTTTCAAAATGGTATGCCCTACGGGATCATAGCGAACACCATCAAAATTTACAGCCAAAGAGGATGGTATTGACATCGGGCGACCTCTCGCTGAACCAGTTGTTACAACTTTTTTCAAGTAAGTTACTGCTATCTCTCATCGAAAATCTTTTATCCATATACGCTTATTTTTCACATCTTGATGGGCAGATTTATACAATATACAGGCATTTACAACAGCCATGTTGACCATTTTTGTAAATAAACACCAATACCATTTTTTGCCTCTTATGGATATTGAACGTTTTTCCAAATGTCAATCATGTTGGTCAACACCACCCATAAATGTGTTGTATGAGTGGATTATATTTGGTTGTGGAACATTAAAATTTCATTTTCCTTATCAAATTTATGCTCATAAAACCCTTGTTTCTTGTTCTATTTCTTTCCGAGCTTGCAGAGGACATCATGCCATTCTGTTTTCTCTTATAGTGCCACAATTTCAGTTTTTAAACACAAATCTAGTCAGTTTAGTTTCAGAAGAATTTGTATATTAAAAAATTTCATTTTCAGCTGTTCCTGCAATATCACGTACTTTAGCTAAAGCTGTATTTTCATTGTCAAGATCCTCTTCATTAGTAAGCTCATTTACGTTGGGTGGAATTGCGATGATGTCAGTTTCAATTTGTTTGGAAAATAAATATTCATGAGCTTCTGCAATTGCTAAGAACCTACGAGGTATTATAATTACTTTCCTTTGTTTTAGGAAAGTAATGACTATTTACCATATAAAAGTCGAAAGAATTTTTAATTCAATTATTACACGAAAAAATACAAAAATTGTAATGATTCTTGATTTTGTATAAAAGTTGGCTGTAACACCCAGCATCCTCAATTGAGAACAACAAAATTGGATGTCATTTTTGAAAAGCAATTTTTTTTCAAAATAAATTAATTTTCTATTATAAGTTTATGTAGTACTCTAATTTGAAATACTAGTAAAAATAAAATGTCTAACATAGAATTTAGCCGATGTAGCTAGATAGAAAGCACATATACTTGGTAATTTGTGGGATTCTTTCAGGTAGTACCATCTACCGTCGTGCAGAACAAACAATCATTTCTGGAAAATATAAAGATTCTACATGCTCTTTTATACACTGTCCTCAAATGAGGAAGCTGGGCGTTAATGGGTTAAAATGAAAAAGCTTAATATTTTCTTAGTATGGTTTTAATGGACAATCTATTAACCACAGATTCTGATGTTTTTCCAAGGTTGGCAGGCCTGGCACAAAAACTTTTAATGTCCCTTAGAAAAATTTCCTGAAGAATAAACAAATTTTTTTTTTTTTTTTTTTTGTCCCCTTAGTTAAAGGGATGAAATTTGTGTCAACTTTCAATAAATTTTCATAAAAATCGCTACAGTAAAAAAAAAATTGTCAAAATTTTCACATTTTGAAAAGGTTGAAAATAGCAAGAGTCACTTGTGCTATACCTGCCTTTACAAGGGGTAGTCCTCTATCCATCTTAAATAAGCCAGCAATGGCATGCACAATAGTGAAACTCGGAAGAAATTCCCTCTGGTGTTTTTCCATAAATATAAATCAAAAATAGGAATACAGTACATGATGGACAAGTAACATCAAAAACCTTTACTTACTAATATGTGGTGCAGCATAGTATGTTTCACACTCAACACAGAATGTACCAGTTTTAATAGCTCCAATTGTTTCAAGTCGTTTCTGCAGAATTTCAGCAGCTTGTTGACCACTCTTCCCTTCAGGAATAGGAAACTGATGAATGCTGCAAAATATGCAGATTTTCAAGGAAAAAGTATTTGGAACAAAACCAAATCACAGCAAAACTAAAATATCTTAATTGAAATGGGTCATTCTTGTGAAATAGGAAAAATTGGCTCCTTAAAATTTTTTCAATCGAAGGTTTTTAAAACTTTATTTTTTTGGCCTAATAATTTTCTACCATGTTCATTAAGTAAATTAAAAATATCAGCAATCTAAATTATTAACATTTTGTTAAGGAAAAAAATATTTCAAAATATTGGAAGGCAGGACAATGACGAACCTGCCAGGACAATGATGAAAATAGAAAAAATATATGAATTTCTTGTTGAACATTTCATATGACCATGTATTTTTAATTCAGCTGATTAAGTACATAAATAAAATTACTAGGAACATGACAGTTCAGGAAATTATGGATTCCCGAATATTTTAAGTATTAGAAAGTAGGAACATTGTGGATAGTTATTACTGCAACTTTTATGCTTTTTTTTTTAACAGATTACGTGTTTTGCTGTGTGGTGTTAAATTACTGCAATCAATTCTCAGCTATTTTTGATCTGTAGTATTTCTTTTTGTATTTTTCCATTTGCCTTGTATATTTTTTAAATTTTTCTTCCAGTTTCTTTATACGAATGTAGGTCTCTGCTCTATCTCTCTTCTAACTTTTTTTCTTAACATTATCATCTCTTGTTGTGTCTGGGTTTGAAGAACCTGAAAGTTGAATATCTATACCACTTTCACTTGGTTTGGGTAGCCAATTCTATCGGATGACAATTTCTTGTTCAAGCGATAGAGTTTTAAATTTTCTTTCCTATTTTTATAATTCCCCTTTTCTGCCTAGAACTCATTTTAGCTATAGGCTTACCACTCCTTTCTTCTTTTGGTTAACATATATTTCACATGCCTCTTCAATTTCCTTTGTATCAAACGTTATGGAATTTTTTTTAATATGCTCCTGACGACGTTTTTCAGCTAACCTTTTCTTTAACAACCTTTCCTCATATGTTTGTTTTACCACTCATATCTGTCCATATATTGTTTACAACTTACAAAAAAGAGCATGTGATAAAGGATATTTAGTAATATCTAGACATTTTTAGGTGCAATGACAAAAACATTATGTTTTAAATAAAAGAAACAAATAAGTTTCAAAATTTCAAGCCCATTATAAGGTATTTTACTATTAAAAAAATTACAATGAATAATAAATAATCAAAAGTTAATAGTTAAAAGTAAAGAATATATTTGTCTTCAGCTAATAATTTAAATATTTATAAAATACTGAACATAAAACATCATTTTCTGTCTTGACATCATTGACTTGGTATGTTTAAGGCAGGACAATGATGGCCAGGATAATGATGAAATAGGCTTGTTTAGGGCTTAATGGATGAACCCTTAACAATTTCAATTTGAATTTCACACACATTTAAGAAATATCTTTTGTACACTTGATAATAAAAAAAATTAAAAATTTACTACAAACATTTAATTTTTATCAAAGCCAGGAAAATGATCTTCAATATACATAAACCTTGAACTCTGAACTTGTATGTGCTGACCAAAAAAAAAGTTGATAACTTTTCAAAATGGCAGTTATTTATTTAAATAACCTCAACCCCAGATTACTTGAAAAGTATTCTTCTAACTCAGTGCTGTCATTTATTAATTACCCACAAAATGATATCTGAGATGCCAGGAAAATGATGATATTACTTGGGACAATAGTTATTGAAGTTACTTTTGGAAATTTTTGCAATATTATTTCCATTATTGTAACTAATAACCTTTCAAATGTATAAAGAAGCAGAATAAATAATTTACAAGAATATATAAATAAATATTAAAACCCTAATGCATGAAGAAATTGTAAAATTTCACTCAGGGACATGCCAGGACAATGATATTTGACATTTTAAAGTTTTAAAAATGTCTAACATAAAAAAATATGTCATTAATTTTCTAATTCTGTAGATTATAAAAGTGATCCTAAACTATTCTTGAAAGTTGACAAAATCTTCAGAGTGATAGAATTCTATACATTTTGAAGGGACATGAATTTTGCCTATTTTGCAAGAATGACCCCATATAAGAAATAATTAATTTAGAAGCAGGCAAGGAGATTTGAGATAAAAATTATGCTAATGATAATGTCGGTACTCATGCATGCCAATCTGATTATAGAAAATAACGAAAATGTTACACACTTAGATTGATTTAGGGTACTTTTATAGGGTATTCACAAGTTTAAAATTTGATAATAGCATCCAGAAGTATTTTTGTTTATCAATGAATGCCAATAAAATATAATTCGTAAGTTTCAAAAAAAAAAAGGTAGGTATATACCATCACATTGAAGCAAAACAACCGTCCATTGGTGATGGTTCAGGATTAACCCCTAAGGAAAGATCCGAAGACAATACCTCATAATTTTGAACCATAGTGAGAAGACGAAGTCACACCTGTGTTGGCACCCACTCTCCAAAGTTCCACGCCAACATGAGGACATGACAGATTTAACGTGCACCATCCCCCTTTGTACACAATGGTCTTTGGTTGGATTCGAACTCGAAACACTGGTTGCTAATTCGTTACTTTTCCATGTGGCCCAAAATAAACTTTAAAAAAATTTTAATTAAAACATGCTGTTTGCTTTAGTAAACAAGTAATGAATGAAAAAGTTAATGTAGTGGAATGAAAAAAAATGGATCACAGTTCAAACAAATTTGATTTTAGATAGCAAAATTTTCAGAGCATTCAAAGTTTAAACTTGTATGAAGTCAAGAATTTCAAAAAATAATTATTCATCATGTCAATAACTTTTTCTGTCCCCTTAACTCTAGAAATACATCAAGCCTTGTCTATTGAAAACATTCATACATTCTTCGCTCTTAAAATAAAGTAACTTTTAGCTGATTATCAAAGGAATTCAAGGATTTTTGACTTTGATCTTTTTGGTCAAGTTAATACATAGACAGTGAAATATTTTTATTCTTATCTTGAAAGGTGAGGAAGTTTAAAGAGGAGTGTCAGTTCAGGTGTTGTTCTAATCATTTAACCATCATTCACAATTTGATGGTTGTTCTTGGACCTTTCCCTTAGGGATTGATCCTGGACTGTTGCTAATAGCCTGTTGTGTTGCTCCAGTGTGACATAATTTCAACTATTTAACTATCCAACTTTTATTCTATTTGCACTGTTGATTTTACTAATCAACAGTTTTACAATGATATTGCATCCACTAAATTTCACTTCTGTAAATATCATCATGTTATATGGCTTAAATTAACAGCAGGCAGTGTATGTTGATTTATTAAGGATAAATTCAGGATATGGTAATAGAGTTAGAGATAATTTGTTGCTAATTCTTAAGGGTTACCACAGTGAAAAGCGCCAACTTGAATTTTCCCTAGAATGAATTTTTACCAAAAATGTTATTTTCGCAAATTATATTTCTCGAATCACCCATCACGCCTGCCAGAATTTTACATACAGTATATGAAACACAAAAATAATGACATTTCTTTATATTTCAATATTTCGTTCATATTTACATTATTTTAAGGGTAATCAAAACAAATAAAATTGTTGGACAAGAAAACGACTTTTCAAACTCTGATCAACAATTACAAGTTATGAGTGTTTCAAAAAAATTAAAATAAAAAACCAACATTGCTTATGGATACAAGTTCCCAAATTCATTTTTTTATATATAAGTACCTTACAACACCCATATCAACAAACTAGACAACACATCAAGATGAGATATCCTGCTTTAACAATGTCAGTCAAATTCTCTAGTCTAGTCAATTTTCCGGTGTTGGAAAAATTAGTTCTTATATCCACACAAAAATTTAAATTTAATTAACTTTTAGTTGTTTAGCATTTGTGATTTAGACTGTAATAGAGGTTTGATGCTCTGGGTTGTATCCGTCGATTCTTCTAGGTCCCAAATTGGTCTTATAAATACATTGCAAAATCTTTCCTTGAAATTAAGTGCTAGCCCGTTGTGCTTCTCTAGTAGGACGTTAATTAAAAATTACCTTGAAAGGTACATATTTTTAATTAAATTCATACTGGAGCATTATAAAGGGCTATTGTCAACGGTGCGGGATCAATCCCCAAGAGAAAGATACGTCTGAGATGGCACCCCTTTCCAAAATTTCACACCACGCCAATATGAAGACATTTGAGGTCATGACAAAGAAACGTGCACCAGCCCTCACTTGTACAGGACGGTTTTGATTAGACAAAGGGATGCTGTAATTTTTTAATTAACGTCGTACTAGAGCAGCACGGCAGGCTGTTGACGACTGTCCGGGTAATTTGGTAATTTTAGTTAACGTCATACTAGAGCAACACAATGGGCTACTGACGACGGTCCGGGATCAGTCCCCTAAGGGAGATTCGAGGACACCACGATCACATGACTCGGAAAACATGAACTGAAACCCCACTCTCCAAACGTCTACACCAACCCAACATGAGGATGGATGCTGGAAGGAATAAAGGTATTTTTTTTAATTACTGGAGCAGCAGGCTATCAGCGACGGTCTGGGTAAGGTAATTTTTGATTCACGTCGTACTAGAGCAACACAACGGGCTATTGACGACGGTCCGGGATCAATCCCTTAAGGGAAAGTACCGAGGACATCACGTAATTTTGAACCATGATCAGATGACGAGATAACATCTGAGATGGCACCCCACACTCTAAACTTCCACACCATCCCAACGTGAGGACTTTCGGCCACGACAGATTTAAGGTGCATCAGCCGCCTCTACACCATACGCTTACAAACATGCATGCACTGTCCCGGATTCGAACCAGAAATCTTCCGATCTAGAGGCTAACACCTTAACCACCATACCGCATGGTCCGGGATCAAACCTAAGGGGAATAAAGTATAAACGAACGAAACGAAATAACAGGTGAGCCGGAGAGACTTGACCTTCTATATCCTTCCGTAACATAGCAGAGATAAAAATTAGTTCAGAGTTCCAAATAAAGAGAAACGTATCTTAATATTTTGAGAAATCTGGAACAAATTTGTTGGCGTAACTTGATATTCAAATAAAAAATAGTGAGACAATGCATCTGAAAATATGGTGTTAAATTATCACAAGTAAATAATTAATCGAGTTATGTTTTATGGTGCAAGGGACATTTATGGTTTGACTAAACATTAATCAAATGGACATACATCCGAAAAGAAAGCTTTAGACACAGAAGAGGGAAATTACAAATAGTACTTAGAAAACTGGAACTAAACTTCGAAAGTGCAAAATTTTATGCTTTTAACAAAAAATTAGAATCCTGCTTTTCGGAATCAAAAGGAATGATAAAATTTAAATACAAAAGCAGTTAATAAAGTTACACAATTTTCATTAAATACCAGCAATTTCATAATTGCATTTAAAAGAATTGGTGGTTTCAAATTCTTATCTGCAATTTCCCAAAATTAAAGAAAATATTATTTTGAAGTTTTGAGTTAAACTATCACTTTTTAAGACTTGTATACTTTATAAGACTTATTATAATAGTATACTTAACAAGCATGGAGCATAGAAATTTGCACTCTACAAAATTATTTTCAATTAATTGTGATAAAAGTGTGTGCACTAGATAAAACTTGAAATACTCTTAAATAATTTCAAAGAAACCTTGACAAAGCTTTTCTTACTTTTGCAATCTAAAATTTGTAAATTTTAGTTAAAATAATTTTTTTAACAACTTATTTATTATCCTATCTTTCTCTCATTAAAGAATATGCTACAATAAAACCATAATATGTTAGAACCCTGTTCATATATTCAGAACCAGAAATTTTAAAATAATTGTAGTTTGGTAAAAAAAGAGCTGCATTGCAAACATATTTTAATCTTTTTAAATTCACTAACATGTAATCTTTCGAAATTGAAAAGCATGTTTTGAATAGTTATTTTATAGAAATGAGATTTTTATAGCAAATGCACGAGAAAAAAGATAAATTAATGCTGATTCAAGAATTTTTTTTTTTACTGCGTTGAAAAGACAGCTTACACTATGAATAGTATCCTACCATCCTAGAAAAAATATAGTCAAAAATAATTTAGTTTCGATGTTTTTCGTTCTTTCAACTCCAATCTCATTTGCTGTTCCTCATAAGATATTTAAGTTATGAATATATAATGTCACATAAGATAGTATACTAAAAAATATTGGTTAGGACACATGTTTGGGTTAAATGATACATGAACGAAAAGTAACATACCATAATTCGTATGAATCAGATTTAAGTTCAAAAAGCTGTTTATAACAGTAGCACACAGAACATGAGCAATGTTCCAACAATTTTTTATTTAAACTTATTTTTAGATTTCCCTTTCTTCCACAACCAGAATTATGTGAATATAGCATTGGGTGGTGTATGTAAAGTTTATAGTAGCAAAAGTAACACTGACAAAAATACCTTGTAAAGTTTAATTTTTCCTATTCCATTAATTTCTACAATACATCAAAAGCACAACATTTTTCATGCATGAAATGCTTATACTTAAAAAAATTATTGCATTAAAATAATTCACCTTTAAGACAGCCTTCAAATGGAAATGCACCGATTGTTTAATCGTTCAAATCAAAAACAGCTTTGCTTAGAAAGATCACATTGCACCTTTTTGAGGAATATCCTACCACAGTATGGAAATTTTCTTTCAAATAACTTGTAAATGTGATTATTCTTAAACAAAGGAACTAAATAAGAATATGCTACAAGTTTCCTAAAAATTTCAAATGGAGAAAATACCCATTTTCTTTTGGCTCTTGTATATTCACTTTTGTATAAAAGGTGCAAGATAAGGCTAAACTTGATTCCTTCATGTATGTTTTCTAGGGTGACATGTTACAAGTAAAACTAAAAAGCAACTCATAATAGAAGAACAGGTTCCAAAACTTTTAAGCTCCAAACTAGGTTTTCAATTCTCACTGTCAAAGTAAATTTACTAGTATGGTTTGCTTCATATTTGTCATGTGAACAAAAAATTATCTTTGTGTCCATTCTTTAAAAAGACAACAACTAGTGCAATTTGCTGAAATTTTCTTAAATTCATGGTAGAACATAATAGCTTTGAACAAAATTAGTAAAATATTCTTTAAATACTAATACATTTCACAATTAAAAGTTCTTCCATTGCACATTTTTTGTGTAAGGGTTTACAGTAGAGTGTACACATCTGTCTACAGTGATAATAGCTCCACATAAAGTCTGCCTGTCTTTGGCTGTAGAAACAAGAATCAGCACATTTTCTATGAGATTCTTTAAGCATTTGATCACATTGGCACACATAGCAACAAATGGTTTACTCTTTCAGGGTACTAAAATTTCAAGTGCATCTTAATTTCCAACATGTCCATTTCTTTGTAGTGGTTTTCATGATTCAAGGACCATGTTTGGTTAAGCTGTGCCAAACACAAAAAGATAGAAAATGTCAAGTACTGGACAAACACAAACAAGGGAAGTTTTACTGACACAGAAGAGAAATAAACACAGGGAGAAATTGAACCTACAATGCCTACTACTCGCATGTTGCTAAAGCAATGATTTTAGCAACAGTGCACCTGCTAAAGGTGAAAATTAACGGTCGCCACACGGCGACTGAAAATTTTGCTACAATCAACACTTTCTTAAAAACATTAGTTTATAGATGAACATCCAATTTCACTTTTTTTCTAGCGAGGACAGTAAAAAGTTTTTTTTAAGGAAAGGAAATAAAAAAAGCACAAGAACAATAACATGGAAAATAGTATTTGGAATATAGGGAAAAAATGTATATGCTTGGAGCGGGAAAATGCAAAGCAATCTAGGGATAGAAGGCTGAAGATTAGTACTTGCGTGTGCATGTGACCTAGTGTATTTCTGTAGTGCTGGTATTTCACGGGACGAGAAAATCTATTTTTGAAACAAATGTATATATATCCATTTTCTATTAGATAGTGGCTGATAGCCACTTAAAAAATGTCTTAATTTTCAATCTTTAGCACCTGCTAATGAGTTTTCCAAATGGATTTGAAAAGCAATCCCTCATGTCCTTCAGGCATTACTGATAGAGAATACACAATCTTTTTTATGGCATAAGGGTTATACTGTGCCAAATACAAGACAGGAAACATGAAGAAATAGACAAACACACAAGGAAAGTTTTGTTGACACATTAGAGAAAAATACAACCATGGAGGAATCAAGCTTTAGCTGGCAACAAATAGTAGGTTGTTAGCACAATGGGCGTACATACTGAGCCCATTTGATTGCAAGGGACTAAGAATGCTTTCTTCGGATACAAAAAAAAAAAATGGTAAACAAACTACTATAACCCAGTCCATGAATTGTGAAATTTGCCAAAACTTCACCCTCCTCAAATTGTAGAAGGCTTTTCTGTAGTTTTTAAAAAATTATGTTGGGCACTCGATTGCTAATTAGAGGCCACTACAAGGTGATGATGGCTACGATGGCCACTTGTGTAGGAGCACCCATCATTACCCCTAACTAAGAAAAGCACAATTACATCTATGCCCTGATCCCGGAATCTTACGATCCAGAGGCCAACACCTTAACCACTAGACCGGTTGGTCGGAAGTTTGTGACTACCTACCATTGTCTTGTGTCTAGAGGAGTTCCAGTTGTAGACAAAATACCATTTATGAGATAGTCAATGCATACAAAAATATTGGCTAATTCCCTCAGCATAGCAATACATTTGCTGCACCTGAAAAGCATTCGATTAAGTCAAAACAAAATCATCATTTTTGTAATACAAAGGTATAAATGTACCCAAGCTTTAAAAATATTTTGTATCCCAATAAAGATTTGGTAACTTTTTTGTTTGAAAAGTCTTATCGAAGTCTGGAATTACTAAAAGTTCATCTGCTCATCAATTAAATTGATTGATCTTGTTATATATAACAATCACTAAATAAAATATCAAGTGGTATCAATTACAAGTAATTTGAACAACCATTTAGTATGGGTGGTGCATCAATTAATGATGAAGGTTGATTACATAACTTTTTGATTGCGAGAATCAAACATAGTTACATATGAATACAAGTATGGCAGTTTGTAGTGAAATAAACTGGCAAATAGCAGACTGAAGACAAGGCTGTTTTAATACCAGTTTTATCACTTCGTTTGAACACGCTTCTTACACACATTTTTTGAGTTATGTATTTTTGTTTTAACTTAGGATTAACATCCAAGCAATTATTCTTAAAGAATTTATAGCAATTATTTCCTTATTAAGTCTGGCATAGATATTAAATAGGTTAAGCATTTGTACTCAAAAAACAAATGTCTAATGTTGCAATAATAACTTGCTGATGTAACACAATGAAGTTAGCTTCTTTCTTAAGATAATATAACTTTAGAATAGACTTAATATCAACTGTAATAGTGATAAAAGTTCTGAGAAAAAATTCAACGATTAGTAACACACAATAGTTTTACAATATTGTGCAAATAATATTAAAAATTAAAATCGTTAAAATTAACTCAATATAGAATAGAAGAAATGTTTAAAATAAAAGGTATGATACTATTGAATAGATAAAAAAATTACTCAAATTTATAACATAATTTGTACAAAAAACATAAATTAAAATTACCAAAATAATTACATAAAACAGCCAAACATAAAGAAAAACTAACAAAGTTTTTTATATATAAATTTACAAACATACATTAAAGAGTAGGTATAATATTTATTGTAGTAGACAAAGCAAGTTTTTCTTCTTTAAAGTACATACATTTTAGCTCAGGATATGAGACAATTCAGAAATTAATGTATAATTATTCAAATACAGTAAGTAAACCAGATATACATTACCTTAAATGGTTTTAACAAAGAGTAAAATATAACAGGCATATAATTTCTTTAGACCAACTAATTAGATATACATTCAACAGAACAGTTTTTACTTTCATAAGTAAGAATTGTAAATACAAAAATTGTGTACATAAACATGGTATTAAGTATTGAATTTTATATCAAAAACAGATAAACAAATAATACTTCAAGTTCAAAAAAAATTATGAAGTGAACTAAAAACATCAATTATAGCAGAAATCACAAATGAGGTTTCTCTCAGGCTAGAGATGTTTGTAAACACAATGTAGTTTTGGTACAGCTTTAACAAAATGAAAAATACTAAGTTTGATTAGAGCAAGACTCTGAAATGATGATATAAGGAATGAGTTTTAAGGAATATGAATAAGTTACAGGTGCAGTATTTTTCATAAATAACTTTAATATTACACAGAAATTTTACCGTCGCAAAAATGCAATCTGCAACCAAATAGTCAATGAAAAAATAAGTATGAAGGAACACGACTAAATGTTAGAGGTGCAATATTTTTCATTGATAATTTTAATTACATGGAATTTTCAATCACAGAAATTCAAACTGTCACCTCACAAGTTTTGATTCATTCAGACTAGTGATTTACAATTCACAGTAAAAATTTCCAATGAGTAACTAAGACATTATAAATATGACAAAAAAGTTCAAAATGCATGCCTAATATTCTATTTAAATTGCAAAGAAACAACTGGTTCTCAATTTCAAAACCCTAAATTTCATATAAACATGGATCTAAACTGCAGTAATTATCATCTACCAAGTCTGCTTTGCCACGTAGAAAATTTTTTAGAAGCTGCTTGTAACAAGCTTTTCATATGATCACACAGCTGAACAGGCAAGCAATTTCTCATCAGTTTTTCTTGGAAAGGTTGAAGTTTCGCATATTCAAATCTCTGAAGGCTGCTTTGCATTGACAGTACTTTCTCCTCTAGCTGAGGAGTTGTAGTTGGAAAGCAACACCAGAAATGACGAAGCAACTCTGACAAAGCGCAATACAACTGTTTCATTTCAGTTTGGATTTCTGTCGGCACAGTGTCTTTTAATTGTGTGGTATCTATATTTTTCATCAGAGAACCTCCAGGCATAACATCACCAAGAGCTAAGATGGCAGAGCTTGGAGCAAGCACATTAGGCAAGTCTGGTTTCCACTGATGAATGGAATTATTAAGGTGGTTGACAGCCATGATTACATCATCTGCAGATGCGTTGTTATGGTCTAAGATAGGAGTAGGGCCACTAAGGTATCGGCTAACTTTAGTTAAATTCAGATTGCTGGCATTTTTCCGTGTCGAATCCATCAAATCTGCATATTCAGTTTTACTCTCCATAAGAGCTTTTTTAGCATCCAGTTGAGGTTTAGGTAAGGTTGCATTGCCATTGGAAGCAACACAATTATTTATCAAAGCAGGTTTCTTAGCATTTGGGGTATCTTCCAAAGGGAGGTCCAATTTTTTCTTAGTACAGCTTTGCAGAACCATCATAGAGTGATGATTGAAACGCCTTATCATGGACTGATTTATTTCTTTCTGAGTATTCTGGGCACTGACCACTTTTGAGGATTCGTCCACCAAGTTATCTTCTTCAAAAGATGACACATCTACAAAAGGATCGGGTATGCCTTTGTCTATTGCACTCTTTACATCCTGTTCATCACTTTTAGCACACTCTGAAAACAAATCTTTAGAATTTATGTTCAGTCTATCTCGGTGAAAATAGTGAGATTGAAAGAATTTGGTCCAAAATTCACTCTCTGAAATTTTGTGAGGTACATTTTCCATGTGCTTCTTTTTCACAGCAGGATAAGTACGGAAAATGGAATCAATAATTTCAGGTGTAATATTGTATTTGATCCCACAAGAACCATCTGTTTGTGGTGCAATGCCAATTAAAAAAGACCCTGATATTCCTATTTCTTGCTCTGGTGTAGCTGTAGAGGTCTGAGCTGGTTTTTTCACATAATTGGCCCAAAACTCATCAGCTGTTATAACCTGAGTAGTTACAAGATCACGATATAATTGAAAAAGAACAGGATCACCAGTCAATATTTTGTTTTTTTCTTCCAACTCCTTATTCACTTTTCGCTTAAATTTAGGAAGAAGCTGCATTAAAAGCTCTTTCACACCATTTCTATCTTGCAATTGAAGGCTAGATCCCATGGGATTTACAAAGTGAAAAGTAGTAGTATCACCACTGTGGAGTACAACTTGAAGTTGAACTTTTGATTTTCCATCAGGAGATATTTTTTGCATTTTTATGTCTGCATACCTGATGCTGATCGAAAAAGTATCTTTACCATTAGGCATCCATGCTATGCGCTCATTCATTAGATACAACGTTCCGTCAACCTTTTTATGATGAACATGACTTACCATCAGTAAAACATCTTCCGATGAGGTACCGGGAGACATGATGAAAGTGATAAAATTTCCGAATTTAAAAACAAATTATAATGAAGGTGTAGAACACTAATGGAACATAGCAGGTAATCACTACACGCGGTATAAATTATACTATAAATTAAAGTATAATGGTTTTATTTTGTTTCAAAGAGTTTCGGGAAAGGATAAATAACAAAACGAATTACAAAAAAAAGAAGAAAGTTGACAAAAGTATATTAATTATAATGAACTGAAATAGGGAGTCTAAGAGCATTGTAGGAGCACGCCTGACATGTCGCATTTCTAACAAAGACCTGGCCTTTGCTATACAGGAGTGCTCCCAGCTCTGACGAATAATCACGAACGTCGTCTAGCCAGAAAACCGGCAAGCTAGATCATGTGACTATGCTCAGCCAATTACAATACGTAGTCACATACTCAAACTCATGGAAATGAAACACCAATACAAAATTTTACCAGAATGAAACAAATTGGATAAAAAATACTAATTACTCCCCAAAACTCAGCATTCTACGAACAATTTCAAAATCCTCGAAGATGTCTTAAGAGAAACATTCAGAATTTTGGTTGATCAGAAGGGTACTTTTTGAAAATATTTGTTTCTTTATTTGAAACTTATTTTAACTCAGGTTTCCTTTACAAAATGATTTCTCAATATTTCCTTAGTTTTATTGAGATAATTTCTTCTTAAAAAATGAGAATTGGGGGTGAAATGTATTTGTGTTTTCATGCCCTGGAATTTAAAGTGGTTTTAGAATTTCGTTAACAAGTTTCAGATCAGGCAATTTTATTGCTAAAAAGCACACTATTTTTAATAAAAATTCTTCTTTTGAAACCACATAATATGACAATCTATATTCTATTACTTTTCTTGCATTTCCATGGAAAAGAAACTTGAAATTCCTTTCTTCCAAATCTGGCAATGCTGTCATAACCCATCTCTCAACTCTTTTGTGGGTTCAAAATATGGCTTCTCGAACTGTTTATTGTATTTGCGGTGAACCTTATGATTCCGTTCGATTTATGATACAATGTGATTCGTGTAAAGATTGGTACCATGGAAGGTAAAAAAAACAATGCTTATTAATACGCCACATTTGCTTTGCATTCTGATTGTTAATTCTTATTTCTCAATTACGATTTCAACTATGCTGTGTGTCATTGTTGTTAATTTTAAATCTATTTCTCATTGCTTTATTTATTCATTCATTTATATTGCGTTCAATTTTCTAAAATTTTCTCTTTTGCTTTCTCGATTTCAATTGAAATTTCTGATTCGACCAAAGTGTGTCGTAAAATTTATCATGCTCTTCGATAAGTGAAACCTGTTTACTAACAAACATAAATGAATTTTATATAATTTTATGGAATTTTTGAACTAAAAAACATTTTTTATTTTATTATTTGAAAATAAATAATAGTTGAAATTTGTTGGAATCATAATCGAATGTTTTGTTTAGTTTCGCATATGATAATAATCTAAAATACTAAAATGTGTTTCAGTCGCTGTTTTTTAGTCTTAAAGCAAGTAAATGTCGAGACTACGACATTCAAATTTACTAGCGATGTGTACTGTGAAATGAAATTGGATTGATGACGTTAAGATAACATGTGTGCATATCATGTTTTTGAATTTTTTTCTGCATGAAAAAAAATCATTGGGTCAGGTGGGGTGTAGTGGGTATAAACAGTTTTTTAGTTTTAAAATAGAATTTTGCAATGACAGGTTTTAAAAAAGTGTATTTTCTTTGCATTTTATAAACATTGCATTATTTTCAAGAACATATTGCATGTTTTTTCTTAAAATTTAAACCTGCATGTGTATACCAAGATGCCAACCTGCGCTGGAAGTTTTCAGTAGTACCAGTAAAAAAAATCCATAGTTTTAAGAATTTTTCAGAGTTGTGTAAAAATTTAAGAAATCGGCTTAAATAACAGGCATATATCATTAAATCAAATATTTAATTACAAATTTGAAATGTATGCGACACATTATATTAATAATAAGAATGGTATATCATATCGTACATGAAAACACACATATATAGAACCAATAATTGTGTAGGAAAGAATTATATATCACATTACTAAAATTTAAAAATGTTCATAGAAATATTTAAATTTAAGCACTCTCCCATTTATCAAAAAAAATAGTAATGAAAAATAAAAAAATAAGTATACTAACTAATGTGTTGTCAAAAATAAATGCAATTGAATTTTTACGTAGAAAAAAATCATTGATTTCGTGATCCGTATTACCCGATTCACTTCCGTAAAATCTACGGAGAATCCGTAGTAGTTGGCGTTTCTATGTATTTTTATTGTATAAAGTTGGAAATTCATAGAAGTAGGTTTTTTGTATACAATACAAAACAAAAATTATTCAGAATTCATGTTAACATGAATTTCAAGAAATATATAAAGGTTATGTATCAAAACTATCCATGATTATCAAAAATGTAGGTTTTGGCTGTGTAAATCATCCCTTTACTAGATTTTAAAGAAAGGTTACTTTGAATGAATCTTTCCCAACTTTTGTTATTTGTTCGATGAATTGTTGAGTTGATTTTGTGAATATATATTGCACCAGAATCTTGCTTAATATTGCGGCTTTTAATTTTGCTCTTTGGTTCTTTAATATTTTCTTCTATTATGTTATGTTATTTTCAGTAAGAGCCTGAGATAATGTTCTTTTTTTCTTTTCGCTAGACCATCTTTTCTTTCGTGAAATAAATGCTTTAAAATGATAAAGCCTCTGTTAATACCTCATCTATTTTTCTAAACCATTTTCCTTTGTGAATTCTGAGCAGCGTTTATAAATTCAATAGACATAGGAGTTGTGGATTGGTAATGTCACTAATTTCAGGTCTTGGTTAAGTCCTAGAAAATTACTGAACTTGGTGTAAATTATTAACTGGTGTGATATTGATCAGATAGATAAGGTAAAATCATTTATGAGCACTTGAAGATATTTTATGTAGGATATGGAGCAGCAGATATTTTATGTAGGATATAAAGCAGCAGATATTTTATGTGACAAGATTTTGCAGACTGACTGAGTTATCCCTTCCACAATCTCAACTGCTCATGATTGGCTCAGATGGCCCCAATGTCAACAAGTCAGTTTTTAACAAGATTAATGACTCATTACTTTCTATCCGAAAATAAGAACTAATTAACATTGGGACATGTAATATAGAAAGTGTGTGTGAACTAGTTTTTTTAATTCACTGATTTTTTAATCAGTGGCCTAAGCATTAGTCAACATACAAATTCAAGGAGACTTGAAACATCCCTCTCACTATTTCATCAAGCATTGTTCGAGTAGGTGGCTATGCTTAAAGCCAGCTGCGGAAAGGTTGTTTGAACAGTGGATTACAGTGCTAAAGTATTTCCTTGACTACATTCCAATAAAGAAGACAAACATGATGCAAAGACTAGGCTTTTTGAGGTGATATTTGTCATATCAAGTGCAAGTATATTTAATTTTATGACTTAATTTCTCCAGAAAAGGGAACCTCTAATTCATAACCTTTATTCACAACTTCAATTGTTGATAAGAACAGTTTTGAATAGCGATTATACACTTTCCTCTCCAATGTAGACCACAAAGATTTAATAATATTGAGGTCTTGTGACCAGGAGATATGTGACAAATCATCCTTGCGCTCAGAAAACCAGTCCTGGATGATGTGAGCTGTGAACAGCGGCTTGGTCGTCTTAGAAGACACAATCACCATTGGGGAACAACGTTTTACCATGGGATGGACTTGATCGGCCAAAATGTTCTCTTGCAGATTAATCATGGGGCCCACAGAAAACCATGATATAGCTGCCCAAACCATCACAGAACCCCCCACTATGTTTCACTCTTGGCAACAAGCAATCTGTATTATAGGCTTAAAATGGCGTTTGCCAGACGTAAACTAGGCCAGATGTAGGAAACAAGACTCATCCGACAAATTACTTTCTTCCATTGCTCCATAATCAAGTCCTTGCGACTTAAACACCACCTTTTTCTGTTTCAGGCATTAGCATCACTGATTAAAGGTTTTTTAATTGCAGCTTGGCCTGAAATTTATTACTTGGTTATTGTTTTGGTACTCAGGGTTTGTGAGCACATTAATTTCAGCAGTAACTTTTGCAGCTGTGGTCTTCTTATTTTTAGTCACAATCCTCCTTAATGATCCGTCTGTCACGATCACTCAACACACACTTTGGTCCATGCTGTGATTTAGCGGTTGATATTTTTCCGCTTTTCAAATATGCGGAACAAATCTTAGATGCAGTACCTCTTGATACACTTTGGCTACCTTGCTTATGGAAGCACCCACCAGATGAGCTCCAAGTTCGGATGTTCCAGATGTTCGAAGTCTGTTAACTCTGACATCATGCAATTACAATTTCACAGAATAGTGCCTTGACAACGACTGACCTGCACAGCGTATTTACAACATTGCATTGGTGGCGTCAGTAGGCGAAAACACCAACATCACCTACACATTTCACTAGAATAAACATTTCTTTTCAAGCTTGCATTTCACTAGAATAAACATTTCTTTTCAAGCTTGCATTTCACTAGGTGTTTCCATATATTTTTTTTCCAACCCCTGTATATGTCTTCATAAACTTGCCTCTGGCTGATATTGTAATTGGAGATCAAATTTCTAAAGCACTACAGAATGTGAAAGAGAAGGAAAGGAATTTCTTTTTTCTAAGGGCTCAGAAGCATTACATTGCTAGTGTTAAATATCTTTTGAAGAAGTCCTTCAGTTCATCTCTCCTTAAAAGTTTATCATGTCTTGGTTCTCTTAAGAGTCTCAGTAGTGAGAGTGTACGACAAGTATTAGAAGTTGCAAGAGCAATGCCATGTGAGATCCCAACAGACATACTACTGGATGAGTGGAAATTACTCCAAAGAATGAAGCCTATTGATGTTTACTGGGACCAGTTCTTCAGACTGCAAGACATTAGTGGTGGGGATCCTAAATACCCAGTTGTGTCAAAGCTAGTGAAGGCTGCTCTGTCATTTTCTCATGGTAGTGCTGACATTGAACATGGCTTCTCAGACTCAGGAAGAGATTTGACATCAGACGAAGCATCAATGTCAGAACGCACACTCAATGCATTGATGACGGTCAAAAGTAGCTTGGTAAATTTTTACAATCAACCTATTTTATTTGTTGCCGATCACATCAAAGCTAATGAATGTGGGAAGGGTTGCATATAAAGCCTACAATGTCTATTTTGAAGATATTAAACTTAAGGCACAAGGAAAATTAGAGAATGACAGGATAGAAAGGATGAGGCGTTGGACAGTGTTTCCAAATTGTTAAAGAAAGACAATTATAGACTCAAGAAGGCAATAAAAAATAAAGATTTTAAGGAAGCAGCACTTGCTTAGGCAATGATTGGTTGGGGGGGGCAAAAGTTTCAAATGATGCTGGTCAGCTAAGACAGAGTTTAAAAAAAATACATTTTCTTCTCTTGAGAAGAAGACAAAATTAATTTCAGACTTTTTCAAAAAAAGAAATCAGACATAATTTTTTAATGAAAAGGAAGAATTTTTCAAGCTGTGTCAAAAATGAACAACATATTTAAAAATCTTGATTACAAAAATTATTATTATTTTGTTATATTGTTTCAAAATAATATGCTCTTTTAAATGAAGAAAACAAATATCCTTCCAAAGAAGGAAAAGATAGGGGTGGCTGTGGAAGATCTTTTTCTTTTCTATATTTATACTTGAATATATTTGGCATTATTGTTATTTGTCACATTTTTTGTTCGATTTGTTACTTTTTTACACCTTAAAACTTGTTATAAGCCCTGAAACTATGATTTATAGTAAAATAAATATTGATTTACTATGTCAAAAATTCTAATTGTACAAATATTGGTTTACATGTCATGTCAAAAACTCGATTTTTTATTTAACAAATTTATACTATTATGAAAATAAGTGTTTCTGTGTCTGTGTGTGGACTGTTCTGACGAATCGTTTGCACTTACAATAATGAGACTTGTCACACAGGTAGTCTAAATTTTTCTATCATGACCAAATTTTAAAATTTTATCTAGAACATTTAAACTGAATTCATTAGTTTTTTTCATCATCCTTTTTTCCGTTCCGATGAAGGAAAAAGCTCCTTGATTTTGATATTTTCAACCTACCCTCTGACGTCAGACGGTGGAACCAGTTTTTTCATCTTGTCTTTCGGATCACCTGTACCTCGGTCGAGGCTCACAAGAAAAACTGGCTCCGGCATGAAACAAGTTTCGGGATGTCCTGTGATTAACTCAGGCTGAGAAGCAGTTCCGATTCTACTCGTTTTAGGAAGACTGATTTCACCAATCTTTCCTTCTTTTTTCTGGTGACCTCGGAAAGAAGATGGAAGTAGATTATGTGATGTCAGCCTTTAAAACTAAGCCAAGTTTTCCAATTCTAGCTTGTTTTGTCAAATTGGATTGAGTAGCAATCACCGGGGGTTGGCGGGGGTTGGCGAGCGTTAGCATGCAGTGGTCACACCTGACCCCCCACAAAAAATACTGTTACGGGCAATGAAAATATTACATTAGATCGTTATCTTATACCATTTGATTTTTTTTAATAAATTATTTTTCAATTGAATATTTATATAGATTATGAAGTCACGCTGATTGGATCTCTTCATAATTCGAATTTGTCCGCATTTGACAATGATGAGGCCATCACAGCATTGCCTGTGGTGGCCTCGACATTGTCATTTGGTTTGGAATGTTCACACCTGACCCCACTAAAAGAACTGTCACAGGCCACGCAGTAGCTAGTAATTAGTATAAAAACAATATAGCTTACTGAAATTAAAGTAAAAAAATCTAATTTAAATAAAATAAAATAGGATTACTTCTTTAAAAAAAAAAAATCAGGATTTTTTTACACCCTGGTCAACGTTGTTAAAGTAGAATTCTTTTTGGGATTTGCGCTTATGTTTCTGCCTTATTAAAGGTCTGAATAAATAATTTTATGAAGCAATAGTTTTATTTATGCATATGGGTTCAAATATTTTTTAAATCTTTTATTAAAGGTCTGAATAAATAATTTTATGAAGCAATAGTTTTATTTATGCATATGGGTTCAAATATTTTTTTAATGAAAAATACTTTAAAAAACTTGACATCATAAGAATTCTATGTGAGGTATGCTCTTGCAAAGAGCTATGATTACTTCTGTGTTTGGATCTGAATTGGAAATTACACTAAGTCATCCTCTGGATCCAATCAAGATCGATATTTTGACTGATTTTGAAAAGCCGGTTTCACATAAGTTTGTCGATGCAAACTGAATCAAAATATTAAATTCCTTTTTCTTCAAATCGACATATTCGTCTCCAATTGTTAATCAAAATTTTTGTCATGTCAGACACTAAATTGAATGTGCAGTGTTTCATCCCTTGAAACATAAATTAATTGTTCTTTTTCATTTAAAGATATGTTGGATTTAAAAATATCAAACAAAAATGGATCACGTGTCCAACCAATATCATTATCTGGAAATTTTTCCAAATTTTTTCTCCCAATTTCATCATACGATAGGAAATTATGTTCTCAAGTAACACGAAATCTATATTATTTTCTTTAGTTAATATCTTTTATAAATATCTTTTTATAATTTCAAGTATTTTCTCAAAATTTTCAATGTTTTACAACATAAAAAAATCTTTTGATAAATGATCTCGCATAAACAATTAATTGAAACAGTTTAGCATTGTTAGTAGTTTCGTCAAGCAGTAGAGCAAATAGAAAATAGTTTTGTAATCGATTTAACAGTACTGATTCTATATTACGTGATATGGTTGAAATTTGGCAAGAAACAGTATCTCTTGATAATGGTATTGTTTTCAAATCGTTACCATGTTAACAAAAGCACTATCTAATCATAATTACAGAATGCTCTTGAACGTAAGGCCAAAAAAAAATGTTTGTTTCCTGTAACAGGAGCAAAAATATTAGGTAGGTAGAAAAAGTTTTTTTTTTTGCTAAATGTTTTTAGCAAATACGAAAAGGAAATATTATCTGAGTGTTTTTGTTAGATTTAATATTGATCAGAGGTGTGATCAATGATGTAAAATACCTGGGTATATTTATTTTTGTGTTTCAATATCCTGGGTATATATACTCAGGTATTTACCCAAATTTGGTATTTTTGTGGGTATTTATAACTTTTCTTCAGGTTTAACTGCTTATTCACCCCTAAAGAGTTTATTTTTGATATAATGTCTGAACTGAATAGTATTGGAGATCAAAATGAAAGAATTTCTCTCTTTTTATAATTATATTAATTATAATTTATCTCTGTTCTTCAAAAAGAAGTTTTTAACTTTTTATCAAAGACATGTTCTGCTGTAAGGCTAACTACCAAAGTTTTTTTAAGGTGACTACTTACAGAAATCGATTTGAGTTTTTGAATGATTACCAATATCTCCATATGCTCATTATGAATAAAAATGGTGAATTTTCAGCAGATAGAGCCTTGCACTTAGTTTTTCTATCAATGTGTTTTACTTGTGGCATTCTTGCTCCCCGTATGGCATATATGGGCAACCCCCAGCCGGATGTGGCCCACCCCGGCTTTTGATTCGGTCCGCGGAACATTTTAAAATCACACTCGGTAAAAAAGTAAATATTCTTGGTTCTCGCGAACAAGTGAGTGAGTGGGAGGGGAACAAAAGCCTGAACTACGTGTGTCAGTGTTTCTCAACCGTTTTTAGTTGACGAAACACTAAAAATATCTTGAATTATTTGCGGCATATAAAAATGTAAAAGTTGGTATTTCCAATACAACCTTATACCTATAGTTATTACCAATAAAATTAGCATTGGATATATGAGATGGCTGAGCCTGTTTTCTTGAAAAATTAGATAAAAACGCTGTTTTAAAATCCCTAGATAAGTTATCGGCGACACATCGTGCCACTCAATTCCACTGATAATCGAGAATAATAATTATAAATTTCGTTATTAATTGTATCAGAGAAACGGCCTTGCTCTTCTTGATTCCATTCCTTACTTGCGGATGTGATTGTTATAAAAACACTGATACAAATCAACAATACTTGGATAGTTCTTTTCCATGAGGAAAACTAATAAAACGAAGTATCGAACCAGGCTTACAGATGAAAATTTGAAAAACACTCTGCACTTGTGTATTAGTGGGATTGATCCCAACATTGATTATCTTGTTTCTCTAGTTCAAGCTCAAACTTCTTATTAATTTCTGGTGATAGTAAGTAAATACTTAATCAATACCATATCATTCTGTTCATGTAACTTTACCATTCAACTATAAATATATTGAATAAAATAAACCTTATCCTTAGTAGTTCTTCACAACTACCTATTATCTACGGCCCGCGACTTCATTAATATCCTAAAATTTAGCCCGCAACTTTTCAAAGGTTGCCCATACCTGCCGTATGGGATGTTTTTGAATTTCATCCTCATCACACACACAATATGAGCGGTTGCAAATTAAATTGTTTCGGCATTCGTGACTAATTTAGTTTAAGAAGCAAACACATTGTTTTTCTTGATAATTTCATTCAGCAGCACTTGAAATAGCAAAGCTTGAAATAGATGTCCTCTATGTAAACAAATCAAACTTAACCTATAATAATTATAAAAAAATACAGCACTTTTGAAAAAGAAAGTCACTGTTTCGGTCTTGAACAGCAAGTTCTGTAAGAAGCACATTGGAAGCTCGCTACTCAACTAAATTACTGGTGTAGTGTGTTCGAGCTTTAAGAAAACCAGTTGGGCAAGCTCTTAATAATTATTAATAGGTTACGATCGCTGTGACATCGTAATCAATTAATCGTTTTAATGATCTTGTTTTTTTTTAATTAATTCAATTTTAAAAAGTCTAAAAAACTTTAAGGTCGGAATTTTTGTATTCTAATATCAGGGTCAATCGGAGGTTTTAGGAAACAAACCATTTTTTAAATTTGGCCTAAGAAGCAGCAAAACTGAACTACTGAGGCAGACAGAAATAATTGCATGGTCCTCAAAGTGATCACAGTATAAAGACTAAATAGCAGGGGGCACAACTAGATTGAAAAAGCTGTAGTAAAGATGACCACTGCTAAACGTCCAAGTAGCATATGAATCTACCAGGGAGCAGGTAAAGGGCATAGCAAATTGACAATTATTTTTTATCACTGTCTGTTCGCCTGTCGGTTGACAAAGTATGGGTATTATATACAGTCCTAAATCCAGAATCCTCCAAACCTCGGCCATTCCAGATTTCAAACTTCCGGAATTTGAATTATTTGCAATTTTTTGTCAAAAAAAACCCTAATTTAACCCCTTTTCCCTGCACAAATTTGTCAGCACGTTATTTACGCCCAAAACATGTTTTTAATACTAAAATAAAAAATATATAAATAGGAATAATTTTTTGAAAAGGAAAAAATGAATTACTACAATGTAACACATTTTACTTTTATGTCTTCTAATTTTTCTGTGCAGTATTTATTCTGAACATGTCAGTTATTTTGGTCTGTTTCATCAATTTGGTTCAGGTTGAACACCTTGTTCTTTAAAAATTGTCGGAAGGGTGAAGAAGCAGAAAGAAAAAAAGTGAGAGAAAAAGAAAAGAACGGTGGTTAGCAAAACGTCCGGATTTGGGACTTTGTACTGTACTTATACAGCCAATTGTTTTTGTAAAAAAATATAGTTATTTGTTTATAAATAATATCTCATTTCACTATTTTATCGATACCTGATACTTGTTGAAGAAAAGCATTTTATTTTTTACTGTCAAATAAATTTCTTGAATTTGGCGACCCACAAAAATTTTCACGCCATCCCAAGATGGGTCGTGATTCACTGTTTGTGCACCACTGCTTTTGACTGTGGATGATATAGGTTGTTTCTTGATCATGTCAAGAAAGAATTCAGACTAGGCCAGTACATCCATTGTACCTTGAAAGTTATAAGAATTGTGCCAAGAATCGTGGTAGTTATATTTATATATAGCAGTAGTCAAAAGGTTAATATGGCTTAAATTACTTTAAAGTTATACATTAATACTTGTGAATTTTGATTTCTTTCGTTTTGTAACAGACCTACAACACATATTAACTTCATTTTTTGAAAGAACCCTTTGTACCCTTTCTATACATAGAATTCTACATTCCACAGCATGCAAGTTTACTGTATATCCACCTCCCTTAAATTTGTTCTTAACTTGTTGAATTTTTATGATTCACACAACCATTTCAATAGACTGAATAGAATGAATTTCATAGAAATGTGACCTTAGAAACATTTTGCAAGTTGTTTTTTCCTCTATCATGATTTTAAAATTCCCTTCCATGTTATTTTCAATGTCATGGAAATTGCAACATCTAAGGGCTGAAAGGCATGATTTGGCATGCTATAATTTTATATTTAATTGAATGCTTACATAGTTATTCATTTTTTGCTGATTCAAAATTATCTTTTACATAAAATAACCCCTAAAAGAAGTTTTATCAGTGTTGCTGCAAAGCAAAAAGCTATACCTACTTTCTTTAGTGTAGGTTTGTTTGAAACACTTGTGACTTATAAATTGCATGTGAAAAACCAATTTTAAGAGTCGAGTGTACCATAACAGTTGGATAATCTAGATATTTTTCTCCAATGATGCTATTGTAATAGGAAGCGACAGGTTCCAGGCATCCCGATTACCAACAAAACATGTAATGTGAACATTGTGGAATATGATTTGTCTAGTTCAGCTGTGGCTGGACTGAGTTGTGTGTAAAATCCTCCATTTAATTTCATTATATTGCATCTGGGGCCATCATTCCCACCAACTCCAGTTTTACCATTGACCATTGTGTGAAAACAGCCTAAGAATATGATAAGCAACGCAATGATTGGACATAAGGCAAAATCTGTTTATACATACTTCCATTAGGGTCTGGTGTGATAAAACAGTTATAAAAAGTGGTACTTTTTCATTCATATCTAATTAAAAAAAATATATTGGTTCTTTTTGCAAAAAAATTGTATCAACTATGCAAATTAATTCCTCTATATATTCCTCTCTGCATTTTATGAACAATTTTAGCAAAAAAAATTGCAAATTAGTAATTTGAATGCTGTTTTAAAACTTGTTGTCAATTACCTGTTTTACTCCATACTGTGGGGTATAATAAGTATAGTCATTTAAATTTAGCTTAATCTTTATTTTATAGACCTAAAATTTCACACAAAGTTTAAAGAAAAATTAATTTTAAGTTTTTAAATAATGTACATATATTTGAGAAAAAATGTAGTGCCCTCTGTAATCCATCAGTGGATCACACAGGATTCTCACAATTTGGTACACATCGACGTCAGATATGTCTTTATTTTCTGGGAAAATATAGTAAGAACTTCCACTGGTTTTTTTTTTGTGGCAAATTTGACTGTATAGTCCTGGATATTTTTAGAAATTATTATTCCTTCAAATGTCTGAGTTATTATTATATTTAAAAGAAGATGAGATGATAGGCACCACACAGATGTATAGGTCAGCCTTTGAAGTGGATGGTCCTGCTTCATAGATTGTTGAGGAAGTAGTTTTTTGATTACTAACCATTTACACTGAATCAGATAGCTGTTGGTTCACTGTATTATATTTCAGTATCCTCTTATTTGGTTCATTTTTGCTCAGAGGGAAGATCCCACTTCCTTTGAAACCACCTATAGCATGTTCCTCGGTAAACTTTTCCGTTAATTTTCTCTGAAATGTGGGGAAAAAAGCTTTGTTTACTCCATGCATATAGCTTTATCGATACCAATCTCTTAGTATTTTCTTCCAACATAGTTTTAAAGGTCCAGACACACGTACATCAAGAGGTTGGGTGGCATGGCTGATATTAGGTGGCAAACATAATATTTGATTATCTATAGCTTTTTTCACATTGCCATTTGTTAAATGCATGACCATCATATATTAGTAACACTGGTAGTGCAAGACTAAAATCTGTGACACTGCTAATAAACATTTCAAACCATTTTTCAAATATGTTATCCAGCATTCAACCAGATGGAGTAGATGGCTCTGTCAAGACCACCTTTTGTCCAGGTATCAAAATTTTTTTTACCTTTGTACACAGTCAAAGGGGCCATGTAGTGACCAGCGGCTGAAACACAAAAAAGTACTGTGTACCAAAATTTAAAAAAATCGTGATTTAAAAAACATCAAGTAAATAATTAGATTTTTTAAATTTAAATCTGATTTTTTTAAATTTAAATATTATTATTATTATTTTTTTAATCAGATTTTTTTTTATTTAAATTTCTGTTCACTATTTTTATAATAATTATTATATAAGTTTGTTAAACAAAAAATTGTGCTTTTGACATGACATGTAAACCAATATTTATTTTAAATGAACAATCAGAATTTGTGACATAGTAAATCAATATTTATTTTACAAAAAATCATAGTTTGTTACATGGTAATACATTTAAAAAATAAATTTTCAAAATAAAAGCAAAAGGTAAAACATTTGTTTAACTTCAAAACCCAAGTTAACATCCTACATAGTTTTTCTTGAGTAAATTACATCATGTTAACAAATTTATCAGGAAGTGTAGTGACAGACCTAAATTATAGTCTGATTAGATCAGGGCATAACAAATTACGTTCGCCATGGCACCTAAAAATTTGGTCTGGCACCTAGATTTTCGGTTTCTGTAAAAAACGTTTATTTTTCATGAATTTATTATTTATTTTTCAGGCTATTAAAGATAAAAAAAATGGAGCAAAATGTCTTATGTAGATAATAAAAATGTTATTTTTTATTGCCTCAGTTACACTATAAATAGCATATTATTTACTGTGTGTGTGTAATGAGTTCTGCGATATACTCAGCGTTTGAAAAAATATTAGTATAATATGTTGTGCAAGGGTCCTGGCTCCTAAATTTTTTTATTTTTGTCATCCCCTGGATTAGATAAATATTTGTTATGGGTCACTCACTAGTCTTAAAGTGACAGGTGATTGTTTCAGGGTGCATTTTGCAAAATGAAAGATGTTCATAGTGTTTAAACTTTCATCCTTTCAAATAAAAAGCTCAGTTGTATTTTTTGTTGAATAAATTATTAATCAAATTAATTGTGTTACTTTGTATTCATGTCTCAATTAAAAAAAAGTTGTTGAAAAATCCCACTGTAGACAAGCCATTGGCTACAGTCAATTAAAGGGGTAACAAGTAGTGTAGTCCTACTAGGGTTTTTCTTTTGCTGTCTTGACATTTAGAAGTAGGCCTACTGGTTATGGACAATATAAATAGCCAAAGACTTTTTTAAGTATAACATTAATGTACACTATTTTCCAATGCTTACCACACTTCAAGGAATGAATGCTTTATAGTTCGTAACATATTATAAAATCATGCATGAACATTGCAAAACCTTCAAATAGATGTCAAATTGTTTTTTACTTTACTGTTTGGTAGAATCCCTGACTCAACACTCAACAGATTACTTAGTGCATAGACACCTCAGATTATTTGCAAGTGTCCAGTGCCAAACATTTTCTCAAAAGCTGATCACTGTGTGTAGCCATTAGTGCAGAAAGTTTAAATCATTTGACGAGTTCAGTGATTTTCCTAAGGTGTATTTACTTAGATATAAAAAATGTAAGATTGGTCGTGATTTAAAGCAATGATTTAAAAAAAGGGCATTTGATTAAAATCATGACACCCTGCTGTGTACATAGATTTTCCACTTGTTGCACATTCCATGTATGCATTTCGAGATTTCTTATCCACATAAACTTTGCAACTGGATTAGTTAGCCCTGTCTCATCAGCATTACAAATTCTATGAGGTTGATCCCACAGTTTATGCTTGTTGAGGATGCTTTCATAGTTTTCAGAAAACTCGTCAATAATTTCTTTTGTGAGACTCTTACCCAGTGACTTGGATAATTTTTCAGGCTTGCGTTTTCCCAATATCTTCCAAAAATTTCTAATGCAATCAGGGCCAGGACAATTATTTGGAGAAAAGATTCACTTTCTCTTATTATTCTAAATAGCCTTGAACTGAACCATTTTGAGGAGATCATTTCTATCAAAAGGATATCCATAAAAAGCTGTAAACTACATTGCAAGGACAAGATACTGCTCTTCCACTTAGTGAGAAGAGTTGCTCTACCAGAACCTATGTATGAAGGAGGTTTTACTACCCATCTTCTCAGTGTATCATATGAAATGTGATACTTGTTAGCTATGATGTAAATGCTACACTTCTTATTGTTTATTTTTTCAATTGCCTTCTGCAGTTCTTGACTGTAAGTGGTTATAGTCTTCCTCTTATAAGTTCTAGGCATTTTCTGGAAAATTTAGAGAAGTTATTAATATTTTATAATTAAATTATCACTTAATCGATGTTAAAAATAATTTGTTTGATATTACTTTAGCTGTAAACTGATTACTTTGATAAGAAGTATCTCAAAATAAAATTAGATAAAGTCAACCATGAATAAGAGTTTTATAAAATAATATGCATAAATATTCTGAAACTTACCTCTTATATACTTTAAATCCAAAGTTTTTTTCACTCACTATCAAACAACCAGATCAACAAACATCAAAATGACCACAAATAATAAAATTTCAGCAGAAAATATTTAATTCTGCATTAGAAATGATGACTGACACCTATAATATCTAAATCTACCAAAACAACTACAAAAATATAGTTTTTTGTATTTAATATTGCTGTATATATATTTTTTAAAGCTACCTATTTTACTCCACCTGACCCTACTGCACATAAAATGTCTGTCTGTATTGCATACTTCAGCCTATTTAGTATTGGGTAACTGATGTTGTACCAATGTCGGGTTTGCCCAAGAAGGGGATTCTCTCCATGCTGTCGAGCTCGTCATAAGTACAATTCAATTGTTTGTTTAAATGAGGAGTACTTGTATTTTGATATTGGGCTAAAACCATACAATCAGGTTCATTAATAAGGAGAATTCTCTTCCTTCAAATTTTGCTTAAAAATCACATTTGTTCTTACAAATTAAATAATTTTTTCTTTGGAAAATGTATTAAATATTCTTATATTACAAAATGTAACGTGTTACTAGATAATTCTCTTATGCATGAAAATAAAAACGCTAATGAAATTTGATTATGACTCTACTGTTTCAAGCCCTCAGAGGCACATCTTTATATGTGTACAGACATCACAATCCCAAGGTACTTAAGTGATCTGTCCTCTCTTCTGTTTTACCCTTGCCTACCCTTCTGCTTTTTGCTTCTTCCCTCCTCATTGCATTATCTGTCTAATATTTGGTGCAACTTGGCCAAGTATGACCCTTGCACCATAAAACCAACCAACCTACTGTTTTAACCTTTACGCTGCAGCGCTTAAGATTTTTTCAATCGTCTCACAGAACGGCTCTTTTGCCTGCATTTCTGAATCCCCATACCTAATTACCTAACTTGAGCTATAGAGCCTTGAGTGTCATTTACGACTGAGGCTTTCCTTTCATAGTATTGTGTGGCTTGAGAGAGATATCACCGGAGCAAACGTTTGCCTTTCCCCCAAAGCATTCGCAACTCACAGTCGACAGAGTAGGGCATCGAACACAAGGAAAAACTCTCTGGAAGGTCGGTGACTGACAGCTCATAAATGGTGATCGATGCCAGCAGTCACTTAAAAGGTGGATAGCATCCACCATACACAGATCTATACCATGCCAGTGGTGGAAACGAAATTTTAGTGGAACATTGCCTATCTGCTGCAGTATAAAGGTTAAAGTTTCCCATGAATATAAGATCCTTATCTTTTAAATGTCCTCACACTATTTTTCTTGATTGAGAACTTTTTATTTTAGTTGTGTAAATGTGAAAGAGCACGAATCTACAGATATAGAAAAATATCACTGTGTGCAGTGTCAGAATGTTGTTGGCCCTTCAGTATGTAAGTATAGATAAGCAACTGTTTCTTATCTTTTGTCAATATTTGATCTAGTTAAGAGTAAGAAGTCTTTTTTTATTACTACAGAGACTATAAATTAGTAAATGTATGTATTTATTATGTAAAAATGGTATTTTAATAGACCCATTTGGCCACCTTTTGACTCTGTTTCCATCAATGCATTTTTATGACTAGGCCTATTAGATTAAAAAAAAAAAACCTATGTTCCATCCATTCTTAATATTTCCAGAATTATGATAAATGTAATTTCAATTGAATCTCAATGTACCTCTTGTAAGACTTAAAAAACTGCTCTAGTAAATTCCTAGAATTTGCATTTCAGCAAAGTATACAAACCCACCACTGATATCCAATATTTTCGTTGTACCTTCTGGAACGATTGGAAGCAGTAATATTAGAAATCAAATTTATTAATGTGTAGAGGCTTGTACATTTTACTGTATTTCCAAGTTGTACATATTTTTAAGGCTTCACAAATATATGAATAAAAGTATGTTTTTAATAACTGAAAATGCTTTTCTTTATTCAGACTAAAATTTAATTTCAGTTCGTGAAGTTAAAAATCTTCATCGTCATGATTATGGGGATTCAAATGCTGATGGAAAGGTAATATTTATTTTTATACTTAATGATTCATTTAAAACATGTTTTTATATTAGTAACCATTCTATTGTTAATGCAACTTGAATATGCTTGGTTTAAATCATTCATAACCTGCCTGCTGGAAAGCTTTGAAGGTTTATATTAATTCTTGGAAGGAAAATATTTTCTGTTTTATTCTGAATTTGATTGTTTTATTTTTAAAAAAATACTTTTTGTTCCGAATTTGTTGGATACGTTGAATTTGATTTAATATATGATATTTTCAATACAGGCTGTTCAATCAGGGACTCCGGTTTTTGTTAAGGAACTTCGATCCAGGCATTTTAAAAGGTTTGTAGAATGAATACAAAACATAATTTTTTTTTAATATTATTATTTAAAAGTAAGTAATACAATTTTTCTAATAATGTCTTATGTAATGGTATTCACCAGTAAAATTCCATTTTTTCTTTCAAAATTGTGTTTTCATTCAATGCATATGAAAAATCTCTATTTAAAAACATTTACAGCCGCTACTTCCGCCACAGAATTGAAAACTCGCTTTTTTCACTCTATTCTTAGATGGTGTCCCGAGAAAGTACGGATCAGAAAATTACGAAATTAAAGTGGTATGTTCAAAATTGTACAGGGAACAAGATGGAGACGATTTTTGTTTCCAATGCGGCTATTAGTGTAGGGTGCATTTAGTGTCAAAGTCGAAGAAAGCGAAATTTCTACTGCGAGTGAGCAAAAGACTTACAAATTTTCAGTCTTCAGCTGTGAATTTTTTTAGAGTACCTTTAAACGTGAATTTTTGCACCACTTAGAGTTTTTTTTTTAGAAATTTCAATGTAGTTCCCAATAATATTTTTTTTGAAATTCAGGAAAAATCAGGACTTTTTTGTGAAAACTGTCATATCTATAGCTTAATACTATTTGTTTTTAAATTTGAAAACATCAGTGGAAACCGTAGAATGCACTCTTTCTTTCTTAAGGTATATTTATTTAAAAATTGGTTTATAAATAAATTCAATGCAATCAAAAGTGGGTCACACAAATTCATTTTTTAGATCACGGAGCGAAACCGTACTTTTATCTTCACGGAAATGTGAAGGTTGCATTTCCAACTAACGTGTTTGCCAGATATCAAATTTATTGTACCAACAATCGTGGGTGAGCAGGGGTCGGACTGAATTATTAAGATAGATTTTAACCTTTCAACTACTGCTATAGATATAACTGGCGAGATTCGTATAACTTTAAAGGTACAACTGCCACTCCGATCATTGTCTGAATTCTTTCTTGGCGCTATCTGCTGTCTATTTTTGAAATTTATGCTACTAATGTTATTTTACAAGTGTTTTGGGTGTGGCAGCCCTGTTTCATATTTATGCACTCTTCCCAGCTTTCTTAATTGTAATTGGTATTTTCATTTCAATTCTACAGTGCTGATGATATTGTAATACGACTTCGTGGTCCTCAACTATCGCTTCCTTATTTGATCCAAAATGGCTTCAACTCACCTATTTTAGTTGACTCGACAATGGGCTTGGGTATACAAATGCCCTCCGACTCATTCACTGTCAGTGATGTCATGGATTATGTTGGTAAGATTATATATTTTTACAAACTGATCAATTAAGATGTTTTCAAGCTTGTTAATTTATAATTGAATATGTATCTTAATTCATTCTCTATTTGAAATCTGTTTTAGCTATTAAACCCTTCAGGGAAAATTTATTTACAAAATGTTTCTTAATGCTCAACATTTAGTTGTAAGTAGTGTTTTATGATTTTAAACGCTGTAAAGTATAAAACAGTTTCCCAAAGTGGGCACTACACGAATTAGTGCTGGTTCCAGGGGAAATAGGGGCATTGATGTGCAAGAGTGGATAATACGATGCTAAATGAGAGGTTACAAAAGTAGATATCCACCCTTTATCCTGGACTGGGCAGTGATAAAAACATTTTTGATTTCCTTCATTCTATTTAGTTAAATGTGGATCTAGTGTGGTTACAAGTCTTAGCTAAAAAATGGAACTGAATGTAAATAGTTCACTGGAAATTAGGGATGCAACATCGATAGCAAAACATCAATGTTGATAATACATCGACCCAAAAGCTAAAAAATCTCTTTCATGCAAGAATTGTTTGTAACTTACTGTTTTGTTTCTTAATTTTAGGACCTAGTTTTGAATTGGATGTCATTGATGTGGCTAGACAAGAAAACATAAGAATGCCTATGTCAGAATGGGTGGAATATTTCAATAATCCTGTTCGTAACAAAGTTTATAATGTCATAAGCCTGGAATTCTCTAAAACAAGGTAAAAATCTATTGATGCTGGGCTATTAAATTCTAATGTATTGTATTATTAATAATAGTAATTTTTTGTGTCAACTTTGAATCAACCCAAATTTATGAGGGCTGTTCAATAAAGAATGATCATAAATTAATAAAAAAGGATTGCTTGTACTAATCTTCCAAATTTTTTGGTCCTCAAAGTACTCCCTGTTACATGCAATACACTTATCCCACCTCTTTTCCAGTCTTAAACACATGCTGTAAGCCATTTTTTGACAGGTCCTTCAAAATCGCCTCCGCAACTTTTACCACTGTCTGAAGATGAAAACCGCTTTTCCTGGAGGCGTTTTTTCAAATATGGGAAAAGAAAAAATTGCATGTTGCTAAATCAGGACTATATGAAGGATGGGGAACACACATAACATTGATTTTTGAAAGATACTCAACAACAACATTGGCAATATGCGGCCTTGCGTTATGGTGTAGCATCCATCCTATTGCTTTCAAATGGGGTCTTTTGCAATGGACATGGCCTTGAAGGGTTTTCAGTACATCTCTATAGTATTCTGCAGTTACAGTTGTATGTGGTGATACAACATGCTGATATATCATTCCTCGAATATTTAAAAAGAGTATGATCATAACTTTCCCAGCAGAAGCATCCACTCTTGTCCTTTTCTGTGTTGGTGAAGAAGGAGACTTCCACTCAAAGCTCTGTTGCTTGGACAATCGATTGTTTCCCCTCTTTAACCATTTTAAACCATCTTCTAGCTGTGCTATAGGGAAGGACACTCTCCATAACCTTCCTGTAGCATCACAGACTTCAGGTGACGATTTTTTAAGCCGCAAACAAAATTTTAATGCAGCGAATTGCTTGTCGCATGTCGCATCCATTTTTGCCGTAGATGATAGTAAAACTAGGTGTTCTTGGCCAGCAGCCAAGGCCTCAGCAATAACGTCATGACTGTGAAACTTGTGTTATCTATTCTCCACTTATCCCGCTACACATTGAATATGAATTTTATTTTTCTTGATTTTTTTAATCACTCTAAATAAAATTATGATAATTCTTTATTGAACAACCCTAGTATTTATCATTGACTGGCTTGAATCAATGTAATATAGATTTATGTGATCAGAACATTTAATTTTTTTTGGAAAAATATATGCAGTTCAATATTTTTATTTATTTCTCCCGTATGTATGTATACTATGACTAACAAGTGACAATTTAAATTTTATTTTCCTTTTCTTCATACACATTTAATTCTTTCATCAAAAATTTCTTTCACATTATCAAAATTTTATTGTTAAGAAAAATACAAATTGATTTCACAATTAAATATTGGGTAGTTTGACTACCAAAAAGTTGTACTTTTTATTTAAAAAAGTACTTTCAACTGGTATGATTAGCAAACTTGAGTATTTAGTAAGAAAGATGTTTCTTGCCACTTCTAGATATCAAGATAGAATGTTTTCAAACAAATACCAATTTCTTTATAGGGGATTGTATAAAATCATTAAAGAAACCTCAAAACTTGGATGGGTTTAAGCCGGACAAAAATCCAGTCTTGTGCATTTAAAATACATACTATAATACCAATTCTTTAGTATAATTAACTCCTAAATGTTAAACACTGGATAAATGGTATTTAAGTTTTAGTGTTGCAAAACAACCCTTTGTAGTATAATTTTTAGTCTAAGCCAAATGTAATTTTGATTTATTTTATTTATTTTTACAAGTTACAAAACTTTGTTTTTTAAACTTGGGATATTTTAGATGTAAGCTGGTTAGATTGAATTTTCCATTTAATCTGCTAGAGAATGTTTACAAATTTTAATAAAATCAAGATTTTGAACATTCAAGTCAATAATTTGGATAGTTGTGTCAGTATTTATTTTAATAAGCATGTCTTTGTTACTTTCCATTTATCAGGTTGTCAGATTTAGTAAAGCCTCCAGCCATTGTTCAAAAACTGAGCTGGGTTGAAAATTATTGGCCAAAGAATTCAGAATTGCATACTCAATTTAGCCCTCAAGTTATGAAGTATTGCCTTATGAGTGCTCAAGACAGTTATACAGACTTTCATATTGACTTTGGAGGTACATCTGTTTGGTATCATATTTTACGGGTAAGTTTTTACTTCTGTTGTTTAATGAAAATCTAGAGCCTTTCAAAACATTTAAACTTAAGCCATTTTTTTTACTGTGGAAATATGGAGTAGTATAACTTCCAATCGCCTTTGAATTACTTGCACTGCTAAATCTACAGTTTGCTATCTTTGTGAAAATGATTATACCTTCATCTTTAATATTTTTTATTCAGTTGTTAAATTATTTTTGAAAACTCAGCTTACAGTGTTTATTTTATTGCAATTGCATGTAGTGAAGAGTGTAGCAAGTTGTTTTCAATATTATGGATGTTTTAAAAATAATTAAATGTTTTTCCTAAGAAAAGGTAAGTTTTACTGTGAATTAAAGTTTGCTTTTGCTAGAGAAAAATATATCATTGTTTTATTTTTGCTGAAAAAAATCTCAATTTAAAATAAAAGTTTTGGGAATGAAAGGAAATATGTTAAACGATTCTGTAAAAACAAAACTTGATAAATTCTGGCATATGCACTGTTTGATCATTTAAGACTCGATCAGAATTAAATTAAAAGTGATAGCAAAAACTAAATATTATAGTCTAAGACAAATATGTGTTTCTAACTTATTACTCGTCTTTGCATCTGCCATCCTAATGAATAGATATTTATTTTTGGGGAAAACCAGGCCATCGTTGCTAACAGCCTTTTATAGCACTCCACATATTAATTTCTTGTTCTCATCTTAAACCTTTTTACCATCAATTTTTTAACACAAATTAATTTTCTTGGACTTTTTTAGATCAACCTCATATTCATTACTTTTGACCTTCCTTCAGGATTTTCACCATTTCTATAATTAATCAGTTTTTAAATTAAATTTCATGAAGTTCTATCATCCAATGTGGAATACTCCAACTTAGTTCTCATTTATTGTAATGATTTTCCTATAATTAAAATTTTAACCTTCATATTAAATTTTTAGATAAATCTTTTGATTTTATTTGTTGCTTCTCTTTTGATGTTGGCCTGGTTATTATTCCGATGTCCTTCAAACACATTCTTTTGAATTTTATTATCTTGTGCCTTAAAATCCAAATCAACCAAGTGACTTTTAAATAAATTTTAAATTCTAATTGCTTTTTTTTTTGTTTTCAGGGAGAGAAAGTATTTTTCCTCATTCAACCCACACCTGCTAACCTTGCATTGTATGAACATTGGATGGCGTCATCCAACCAAAGTGAAACCTTCTTTGGGGATCAAGTAGATGTTTGCTACCAAATGACCCTAACACATGGTCAAACTTTATTTATCCCAACTGGTTGGATACATGCTGTACTGACACCAGATGATTCCTTAGTTTTTGGTGGAAACTTTTTGCATAGTCTCAATATACCTCTGCAGCTGCAGTAAGCAAGAATTTATGGAATTACTGTGATATGCTTTGTTTCGTTTGTTCGAAAATAAGGTGCCTGATAGGTGCAAATGTTTAAAATTAAATATTGAATGTGTTTTTATGATTAAAAGAAATCAAAATTCAACTATGGAACATATTTTTTTCCCATAACCTCTTTTTCAATGGGCTAACTGTGTTCAAACATGAAAAAATGTACAGCCGTCAAAAAAAAAAAAACGACTCGCCCGATCGCAATTGCACAAATAACATCACAGAACAAAACGGAAGGTAGTAATCAATAAGGATTAATGTTTTTTACAAATATCAATACTTAAAATTTGTCTAAGGGGCCGTCTTTGTATAAAATCGAATGCCTGCTCCGATAATATCAATACGAACCCCTATCTTTTATCACAAATTTGGATTCTACACACAATTTCAGGCTGAAGTTAAAAAAAGTTCATCAATTTTATTGGATTTTTCACTGATTTGTAAGTGTTAGGAAATTTGATCTAATGTTAAATTGGCGTTTCAGGTTTTTTGTTATATTTGCTACGAACATTAATTTTTCTTGGAAATTGTTTTTTCATCCTTTGCTACCCAAGCACAGTCTATAAACATTTTAATTATCAAACTAAATTTACTATTTTTTTATCAATTATGAAATTAATATTCATAAAAATTATGAATAGAAACATGGGCAAATTTTGACACCATGTGATTCAACAGTTACTGAAACATTGGAATTCCAAATTCCAGCTCACCAGTTCAGAATTAGTAGCACAGTGACACTATTTGTAAAATTCATTGATTTTTAATTGTTATTGGGGATTGTTCACAAAGTGAAAACAGAAATTTCTACCAACAGATCCTGGAATTCAGTCAGAATGGATTCTGTCTTTGTCACCATCTTAATAAACTCCATACCAAGGCGCCTGCTTCAGGTCATGGACTGCGACGGACACTACACATCCTTATTAATATTTATAATTTGATGGAATTCCGAACATTTATACGCTCCCTCAATGGGTTTTGTCGGATAATTTTACGCTGTTTTACATAATTTTTTCATCAAATCTGTCTGAAATTTTGCTTAGAATCCAAATTTGAGATAAAAGATGGGGTTCATATTGAAATAATTGGAGTAAGCACCCAATTTAATATGAAGACGGCCCCCTAGACAAATTTTAAGTATTGATTTTTGTAGAAAACATTAATCCCCCTATCGATTGCTGCCCTCCATTTTGTTCTGTGATGTAAATTGTGCAATTGCGATCGGGTGAGTTTTTTTTTTTTTGACTGCTGTACTTTCTATAAAGAACACAATGTTACTTCATATGACTATATCATATCCTGCCTAAAAAAATGAATTTCTAATTGAATTTGTGTAGCATGAAGTTTTTATTTAGCCTTTCTTTCTACACATAAAACTAGATTCATGTTTTTGTTATGGTATTACTGATGCCAGTGTACAATATGTTGCAATGTACACTCGTGGATAATTCACTTACATGCCCATAGACCAAAAACCTATTTGGTGTACAAAACTTTGAATGGTTAAACTATTGTAGTCTTGGACAGTTGTGTACAATACCTGTATAAATTCAATATGGCTTACTGAGTATGCAAAAAGAGATGACAATCTAATCTCTGTAAATTTAAGTAATATTATGTTATGCAGCATTTATGTGGGTGTTTTTGTGGAGAATTTTAAGTAAACTGACTGAAAAAACTGAATCTGAAAATCGTTTTATTTAAAATAGTTAACTTCAGCTTTCAATGCAAACAGTTGTCTCTTCACAATTTAAAACTTGATTTTGAAACATGACTGTTACATAAAACTATTTTTATGCTAAAAGTTTATCTTGCTGTTTCTATGAAACTTCGAAAATCCAGTCTTGGAAGCAAACTGATGGTCAGGTAGTTTGTCAAGATTAACTATGTGACCATTATTTTCCAGTTAAAAATAGAACACACCTGTAATTACATTTGATTTATTTTGTGGCACCATAGCAACAAAACTTGTAAACTAAATACAGGGTTTCCATTGGTGCTTACAAAGTGCTTCTAAGTGCTTATTTTGACCTTCCATTTCTAAGGGCCCTTAGAAGTGCTTATTTTGCATCAATAGTCCTTAGAAAGTGCTTATTTTCCTTTAAAAACAATTCAGTCTTCAAATGACGATATTTTTTCACAATATTTCCGACCTCTTTTTAGCAGCTGATCGGCGATAAAACTGCTTACAAGTACGGTTTTAATGATGATTCAGGAACTGGCTTGCTAGAATGGCAACCCTTGATAAGCGATATACAAATCGTCGATCGACTCTTGATAAGCTCATAATACACTTTAAAAACTTGAAAACCCATGAAAATCGGTCTGTTTTTGACTTATGAGTGGCTTTCGCAATGCACGAAATACACTCTAACAAAAAAATCGACGCACCAAGAAGGAGTTGTCCGACGGAGACAAAAATTGGTGGATAGGAAAATTATGTACAGAATCGAAAATTATTAAAATTTCAGAACAATTGAATGATTTATTTCAGAGTTACAGTAATGAGCTCAATAAGGTGTTGACACGCCTCTAGCCTGGATGCAAACTGCCACACTGCGTGGCTTAGACCGATAAAACTCCCGGATGGTCTCCTGCGGTATTTCTTGCCAAATGTACTCCAATTGTCGGATTACGTCATCAACATTCCCTACCGGATGCAGTCTCCTTCCCATCATATCCCAGACTTGCTCGATGGGAGAGAGATCTGGTGATCTGGCTGGCCAAAGAAGTGTTTGACAAGCTTGAAGACAGTTCATAGCAACACGTGCCGTATGTTGTCTGGCATTGTCTTGCTGAAAAATAAGCCCAGGGTACTGCAAAAGAAACGGTAGCAAAACAGGTCTCAGAATGTCGTCAACGTACCGCTGTGCAGTAAGTGTACCTCTAATGACGACCAAAGGGGTCCGGCTATCAAGGGAGATGGCACCCCAGACCATAACTCCTTGTTGAGGGCCCGTGTGGCGTGCATTAGTGAAAGCAGGATCGGCACGCTGCCCTGAGTTTCTCCAGACAAGTCTTCGGTGATCGTCAGGATACAGTTGGAAGCGGGTTTTGTCGCTAAAGACTATACGTCCCCAGTCAGCATTATTCCAGCCTGATCGAGCCAAGCACCACTGTAATCTGGCTCGATAGTGTGAAGGCGTGTGTGGCAGGTGGCATAACGGTCGGTACGAGCGTAGATTTCGCTCTCTCAGCCGTCTGTGAATGGTCAGGGTGGACACTCGTGTGTGGGTCGCACGACTGATGATTGATAGCGATGAATCAGGCGCTGTGACAGCTGATCTGACAGTCACTGTCCTCGCGATCTGTTGTGGCCCTACGTCGACCGCTACCATCATAACACTGAAATCTGCCATTGTCCACCCACTCTTGTCAGTATCTTCTAATCGCTGCATCGCTTCGACTCACATGACGAGCGGTTCTCCGATTTGCCCCACCTGCCTCTTTCAATCCAATGATACGACCTCTTTCAAACTGTGAAAGTTGCTCGTAATGAGCTCGAATCCTGCGGCGAGGCATTTTTTCAGTCGTTGAAAGGTATCCTAAATCGCAATGCAGCAGAAATTTTTAACAACAGTTCAAGAAGAACTCCTTGTATACATCTGCTGGATGCGCAGTTCCGATGCGCTGGAGATCGCACTATTCATTCATTGGACACCATATTTTAATCATTTGCATATTTGGTCAAACCATTTTTGCATACGAAATTTCAAAGCAATCGGATGATTCCTTCTTGGTGCGTCGATTTTTTTGTTATAGAGTGTAGTTGTCCTGATAGAGGAAACTAGAATACAATCATCCAATATTATTTAATTTTGTTTTATTCAGTTACCCGAGGGTGCAATGTTTTAAAAATTTATTATAACTATGGGGAATTGTATTTTTTAAGTTTGTAGGTGAATCGAAAACAATATAAAAATAATTTATTTTAATTAATACTGCTATCTGAGTGGTAATTTTTTTTAAATCTAGCTTTTTTTTATGCTTTTAATTCTGTAACAACTATCCCAGAAAATATTTAAAAAATTTGAAGATTTTCGGGGGTGATTCTGTTTTGAAAATTTGAAGCAATCTGTTATCAGTTCCAAAAGAAAACCAACCCACTCGTTTAAAAAAAACATTAGAGGAAAATATCGCAAAAACGTAAATCTTAGTGCTGGAGAACCGAGAATAGTCGGGGAATTTCAATAGTCAGGAAAAGTAGTTTGAAAACTGGAAATTTCGGACTCTTATCGTATTTGGTTGCTGACTGAAAACGAAAGTAATTTTTCTATGCTTTATAATTTTTTTTCTATTTGTATCCGGGTGACAAATATTCAATGGCCGACTGTGCTTGAACTTCACTTTCTTTTGTTATGCCATGCGCAATCTGTTTCCCTTGTCAGCTAAGATGATTATTTTCAAATTAATTTTGTTTCATTAAAATGATGTTTGTAAGCATATCATGTAGAAGCGGCTGGTACACCTTAAATCTGTCGTGGCCGAAAGTCCTCACATTGGGTTGGTGTGGAAGTTTGGAGAGTAGGGTACCAGCTTAGATGTCTCGTCATCTGACCGTGGTTCAAAATTATGTGGCAATACATCGAATGGCTTAGGCCGGGACTGTGGCAACTAGTTGAATATCTATTCAATAAAGTTGCATTTTATTTTTTTAACCTTTTTATAAATTTATCGAAGTTTTTGAATAACTCTTATGATCTGTTTTGGTTCACGGGGAAATATTATCTTAGAAACTCGTTCGGTTATCGATCCAGTCAAATTTGAATCTGACGTATGCAACTTGCAATCCTTTTACATACTTTTAGTAAATTTATAGTTTGCCACTAATTATAATTTATGAATGAATCTCGAAACAAACGAAGGTCATTCGAATGTGTTCTCTCCTTGGAGATTAAAAAAACTTGGCATGGTTCCAAACGCTGACGTCAAGCAGACACGTGAGGGCAAGAAGTCTAAATTTTGATGTTTCTTTATTCCTCTGATTTACCGCAGTGGAATGAAGAATGGTGAAAAAAACTATTAAATTCATTTTTAAATGTTCTAGATAGAAATTTAAATTTCGCCTCAACCGTAAAATTGGAAAAAATTCGGACTACCTGTGTACCAAATTTCATTACTGTAAGTGCCATAGATTCGTCAGGACTTCGCGGGCAGGAAACAAACAGACAGATAAACACTTCCTTTTATAATAGTATAGATACGTGCACACGTAAATGCCCAGATATTAACTGCTGAATTTTGTAAAAATCAGATTGCTCTTTATGAAAAATCTCATTTTTGTGTGGCTTTATTTGTGTATAATTTTTAGAACATAGACTTGAATATTAAATTTTTTACATACTACTGTTTTTATAAGATTAGCTAATCTGTAAGAGCATCCCCATTTGGTCGAAAGTTAGGTATTACATTGTGTAATACGGCTTCTATAATGTTTTATGTAAGTCCTTATAAAGTCCTTATTTTGTCTTAGAAAGTGCTTAGAAAGTCCTTATTTTTAGTTAGAAAAAAAGAGTGGGAACCCTGTAAATACAAAGTGTTGTAAAAAATTGTTCAGACTGGGTTTAAAAAAAAAGTCTTCAAAAGTAGTATCTTTCCAAGCCTCACATTTTTTCAAAGCTATTTCTATTGCTGGAAACTTGTTTTGAAGAAGTAAAGTGGCTGTCTCATCACATTTTATTGTTTTGCCTCTAGCTTGAAATCTTGTCTTTAAGAAGGGGAAAGAAAAGTTTCAAGAAGCAAAATCTCACAAGTAAAGTGGCTTTCAAACCTGTAAAAGCAGTGTTTAGCAGAAAAATGCTCCCCTAAAAGTTGTGGTGTACGGTTAGACGTGTTATTATGAAGTTGCCGCTATTGCACCGACTCTTGAAGACAAGCCACTGAATTAATGTTTATAAAAATATCGTAATTTTCAACACACTCAAGCATATCAGGGTAGTTGATATACTTCTTTGTTCTGCTGAGAAATAGGTTACTTTTAGTTGAAATTTGTCGGAGGCTCTTCTGAGACCCAAATTGTTCTTAAGAAAGGTCTAAATAAAACAAACTAACGTTAAAGATTATTTGAAAAATAGCTATTTGAAGATTTTCTGGTTCATCCCTGTGGACAAGTTCCAAATTTTTGCTTGCCGTCATCTGACATTGCTCATTGTTCTCAAACCTTTCTCAATCATAAAATTTTATACCATTTGTAAACTCGTACAAATCGACATATCAAATTTCTGTTACTTTAGAATGTTTCTGCTAGTCCCTTGAAGTTTTTGACAAAATCTGATGCAAATTTGTTGATTGAGCTTTTGCTACATGTAAAATGTGTCAAGCTGCTTTTTGAACTCATGAACAAAATGACTAATGAGGAATATTTTTATTTCATGTGATTTTCTGAAGTTACGTAACATGCTTTGTTTTTATGTGACATGTGTGCTCAACTTATCCTTTTGATTTTAAATTGTACATTTTTTTATAGCATTCATGAAATGGAAAAAAGAATAAATACTCCTGAAAAATTCAGATTTCCTACATTTGAAACTGTACATTGGTTTTCTGCTCCTCATATTTTGGAGCAACTTAAAGGTTAGTTATATTTTATTGTACTGAATTAAGGACTATTTAAGTTTGTTTCGTGATTATGATGATAAATATTAAAAATTTTCAATTTTTGAATCACTTAGGCTCAGAGGAGGCAAGTGTTAATTTCTTTTCCTCAATGTGTAGATTTAAAGATAGTCAAAAGCATTGCATAAAAATCTGTTTTAAAGATGTTTATATATTTTTTGAGTTAATATTTCTCAAAACAACTTTACTCATACAAAGATTATATTTTGCTATGTTGAACTAAATTAATTATTTAGTTGGTACTTTTTGGTTATCTCTGGTCCTATTTTTTTTTTTTTTTTTGGCAACAAAAGAAACATCTTTTTTACCATTTGCATTTACTTTTGGAGCCATTTTTCAATGTTGTATAAGATTTCTTTAAGGATGTGGACAATTCATGCTATGAAATGAATTACGCTTTTGCTTCTATTTTTATGTTTACATGTGCCATTGGCATCATTAGTACTGGCTTATATTTCATGTGGAAAGAAAATTCCCTGCATCTGTAGTTATTTACCTACCACCTGCATGAAAACATTTGATGAAAGTTTTTTGAGATGTTTGGATGACAAAATTTATTTAGCATACTTTTCGTATTTGAAAAATTTGTAATGATTACTGTACATAAATATGTTTTGTTTTCATTGTTATACTACAATTATAATTTTGGTAACTGCTAATGCGAACAATGGTACTACATGATTACTATTGGTGTAATTATTATGTTAGTGTTATAAATGCTGTAAATAATGCATAAATGCTTTAAATGTGCTGTATAAATGCTTTTTTATGAAAGCATTTAAATAAAAAATTGTATTAATTTACTGCAAAATAATACAAACATCGATAAATGGCAGCACAAGTAAATGCAAATGGCGATGAGGATGTCTCTTTTGTTGCCAAAAAAGTCATTGAGAAAATGTGATTGGAGATATACAAATAGTACCTTCATTTTTTTTTAAATTTAAGGTAAAATTGTGTCAGGAAATAATATTTTCTTTGATGTTTATTTCAGATAATAATGTCAGTAAGCGGGAATTGAGCTACTTAGTTACTGGAGCCAAAGCATTAGTATCTGTTTTAAAAATATGGAGTTCTGATAGTCAGGTATATCCATTTTTATATTCAGCCCAACTGTATATTATGGATATTCTTTACACACTTTAAGGATCTTTTTATGAAAAAACTTAACTTTCTTGTAAACTACCTATTTTAAATTATAATCTGTTTTATGTTTAACACTGTGAAAACCTACTGTGTCTTGTCGCCGTAAGGCATGCGATACAACTTGTTTTATACAATTTTAAATTTGTTTATCTAATGATGTTTTTTGTGTTAAATTAATATATTTTTGTTTGCAATTATATTTTTGTGGAATTTTTTACGTACATTTGCATTTGATTTTGATGAATAGTGTGGTAATATAGGGTCAGGTGTAAAAAGCTCACTCAAAATATTTTGTATTTTTTCTGTTTTTTTCAACTGCTGTTGTAAGGGTTCCAACCCTTACAATAACAATTAAAATATCTGTTGGGTAAAAATGCAAAATAATTTGTGTAGAATTATCCTTTTACCCCATCTGACCCTAAGCACTAAAAGTAATATTGTTGTGAGGATACTTTTTTTCGATACCAATCACGAATCACAACATTTCGTAAGGTTATTGTAAAATTGGGGAAATTTTTGTGAGACTATCAGGGAACTTTTTTTCAAGGATTTTGTTGTCACCCTGTTTCAAGTGTTTACACAAAGCTTGTGTTTGAAATACAATAATCAAAATTTGCGTAAAAATTCAATTTCATTTTTTAAACAAAAAATCTCAAATTTCTTTTTCTAGAATAGCGGTTTTTAAAAACATGCCTTCATTGCAGGCAATTGTTTAAAATTTGTTTTTTTCTAACATTTAGTTGAGGACTATTAAAGAAAGATGATTTACTGTGTTATTTCAATTTCATAAAAAAAAATTAAAGTTTTTATTTTTTTTAAATTATGCACACATAATTAGTTTTTATATAGCAACCTATCAAGCCAGCTATATTATAAATCAAACCAAATCTCAGGACGAGAACAGCACTTATTTACAGACAAACTAAACAATACACATCTCCAAATGGACTACAGAGTGACTGCACTCTCACTTCTAAATGTTAACGGTGCTCTCTTGCCTTCAAATAGAACAGACGCTTAAACTATTAAATGGGGCGCATTTGCAGAAGAACGCACGAACATGCGTCCTTGAAAACAACTGATAAACAGTTTCTCGTTCTGATTGGAAGGTGAGAAGAAAAACATAGGGCCTGATAAGAATGCTATGTAAACACTGACAGCACTTTGACCGTAACATTTTTTTACATGCAAGAAACAAAACAGTAGATATTTCCAAATGAACGACAGAACAATTGCACACTTACTTCTACAAATTAATGACTTTCTTGCTTTCAAATGGGTCTTTCATGCAGAAGAGAGCATGAACATGCGTCCTTGAAAACAGCTGATAAACAGTTCCTTGTTCTGGTTGTTAGGAGAGTAGAAAAACACTGGTGTTTAGCTATAGTTCTAAAAGTTGTGATTTTGTGTTCCTTGTAGCTCACAGATTGGTCTGTTGCGATAATTATTGTAACAATACGAAACATAACACTCGTAAATGTTCAACTGAATCTTCTCAATATGTAAAATAAATTTGATTTGAATATTCAATACATTTATTAATCTCATTGTCATTACAGATTCATAAGCATGATGATGTTCCTCCTGGCATTAATGTAACAAAACTTATTAAGGACCTCATGAAAGAAGTTAGAGTGGCCGAAGTATGCTTTTTGTCTACATCTCTCTTTCAAAGTTGTATTCATTATATTGTTGTATACATTATAAAACGAAGCATATCTATGTAGAGTCTGCCACCTATTGATAGTAATTCAGTAAATCACTTTCCCTTTTTGTATGCCTGTTATCTTTCAACAATAAGTCGCATACCAAGCACATGTAATGATGTAAATTTTAATTCACAGTTTTAATGTGTTGCTTTCTACAGTATTGTATTGTATAGCATGTTGAATGATGTATATAACGTTATTATATGCTTTTATTTGCAAAATGCTTTTTGGGATAGTTGTAATTTTTTAGTATCTTGATTTATGTACAAAACTACTTTACATCAGTTCATAATAAATAGGGGGCATTGTGGCTCAGTGGGTATGCCCACTGCATTAGCAACTTCCAAGTTGTAGTCAATGCCGGTTTGATTCCTCCCTGGGTGTATTTCTCTTCTGTCTAGTCTTGTAAAACACCTTGTGTATGTCTATTTCTTCATATTGTATGGCACGACACAACCAAATATGGCCTTAGTGCCAACCAACTTTCATAATAAATACATTTTTAGAAGTGATTATCCAATTATCTTTGGTAATTTTTTAAACTTGTTGACATTATTACAGTTTAAAGCTCAAGGTCGGGAGAATTATTTTCCTCTTAACTATAAAGATATAATTTCTTTCATCCTCAAATCATCTTGTTTTGTCAGCATTTTGATTGTTTAAAAAAATCTTATCATTCAGAATATTACACCTTGAAACAAAGTTAGGAAAGACGAAAAACTTTCTAAAACCTGCATGTTATAAAAGTGCTGTATTATAGAGTCCATCCATCTACTCACTAAAATTTCTGCCCAATAACATCCAAAATTGGATATTTTAAAAAGCTTTCTAAAAGATTACTGTCTAGCTTAACTGCTACTAAATTTAGAAATAAATAACTGAATCATTTCATTATTATTGGAATCAAAGTTCTAAGCCTCCAGTAAAGTTTCCAGAGTAGATTTCCAAAATTTTTTTATCTGGTTGAAAGTGCAAATATGTAAAACTACCTTTTGAAGACTCGCTTTTAAAAATGTGTTGGTATTTCTCCATCAATTTTGATTTGAATGATTTAAGAACAAATAATAAAAGACATTACTTGCTTTATTATAGATTCTTGCTTCATTATATATTATTTTCTGTTTGCTTACACTGTTCTATTTTTCTTTCCCTAATTAGAAATATGCCAGCTCCAAAAACCCAGCTATAATTGCTAGGAAGCCTCCACCTCGACAGAAGAGGAAGGAAGTTACTAAACGAGTAGAAAAGCTATTAAAAATGGTATGTCGGATTCCTGTACAGTTTGCTAAATTATTAATTAACCTTCTGGAAACATTGCTTTGTATTAGCCATTTGATAAGCTTTCATTGACCAAAATATAGACATGAAAATGCAGGTCTCTATTGCAGGCAGTGGACATAAAAGTTTTCATAAAAATCGAGCTTCTAGGAGAAACCTAATTTTATTTTATAATTTCTTGACATGCTGAACATGAATATGACAATGAACATACTAAACTGGATTTCTGTGTAAAGCAAGTATTGACATAAATGCAATGGAATTAGCCTTATTCTTTAGTTTTAAAACTTCTCAAAACAATGTTTAATATTTGGAAAACTTTTAAATCCTTGTTATGTATCTAAAAATAATCTTAGTTAAAAAAAAAAAAAACGATTTTTTTTTTTTGCTGTTTTTTTTTTAACATGATGGCTTGTTCTATTTATCATTTTTTCTTATGTTAGGTAACGTACATAAATTTTTCTATAGGTTCCTACAGAATCAGAAAAGAACTTAAATCTAGTCTCACAGTTTTCTCTGAAGCCGAAACTCCAATCAAACTCTGAACTTTTTTATGACGACTTCAATTTTCAAGCTCAGGGTTCTGATATGCAGCTACACTTACAAGATTCTAAAATGATGTTTGACAAAATGAACATTGATATAAAATCTTTTTTGGACTCATCTTCTTTGAAAGAGGGAATGATGAATAGGAATATTTCAGTGCCATTTGGTATTGCATGGTAAGGAATGAAATTTTAGTTGAATTATCCTCATTAAAATCACAATGTATTGTTAAATATATAAAAATGTATAAATGCATAATAATTGTTAACTTATATATTTACTAGAGACTATATATTTACTTGTTAACTTTTATATATATGTGATGTCAACACTGGAATGGCACTGTAGCTATTACTTGATATGGTATTTTGGAATGAGTCCACGTGTTGTAAAACACAACGTTTATTAAATTAATTGAAGATGGTACACATATGAGCCACAGAGGTCTCAATAGATTCGCATAAAAAAAGTACGGAAGAGTGGCCACACAGGTCTCGACTCTCTCCGATCACACAAAAAACTGAAGACCCTCCGCCGCGGGCAAGGGATCAAGCCTTTTCCCCTTAGCGTTCGTGGTGTTCCGTTTCCTGGATGAAATAGTCCCTTTCTCCTTTCGGTAGTAGGTGGGGAGGCGAAAGAATTCCGTTCCTACACTGGGGCATCCTGACGGTGTTCGCCCCGAACATCACTGCACTCATTTAGGCACGTACAATGGGACCTGAAAAAAATTAAAAAAAACAAAAAAAAGTATCTATTTCACTTTTGAGAGAATTGCTGAAAATAAACATAATTTTTCTCTCCACATTAGTTTCTCTTTCCCAGAGTTTTTTAAAGTTAATTAGTCCATGGTTTCATGTGTTTGGCAGCAGTGGACGTGTTGATAGGTCCTTCGTGACTGCCCACTTTCCTCACCTCGTAACGGTCGTGTGGTTTCCTGTTGATAATTTCGTATGGGCCCAGATATTTTGGTCGTAATTTGAGTCCTGCTCCAAATTGGGTCCTCTGTATCGCTACCAGGTCTCCTTCTGCATACTTTCTTGCAGGTTTCCGCTTCCGATTATACTGTTTTCGGTTTTCTTCTTGCATCCTTAGGATTTGTTCCTTAGCTTCTTCCCTAAGTCCTTCTCGGTTTCTTATGAACCATTCTTCATATTCTTGTTCCAACATTTCTCTGACCTTCAGATCTTCTTTGTTCTTCATTGATACTCCTGTTAGCAATTCAAATGGTGTGATTTTTGTACTTTTACTAGAGGTGCTGTTTAAAATTCTTTGAATTGAGTTGACATATTTAAACCACTTTTCTGGTTCGTTGATCGCTAATTTCGTCAGTACCGGTATCACAGTTTCAAATATTCGTTCGATTTGACCATTTCCTCGAGGTACTCCTGTGGTGATTTTGAAGTGTTCAATGCTTCTTTCGTCGCAGTAACCTTCGAATTCTTTGGATGTGAATGCGGTGCCTCAATCTGAAATTATTCTTGACGGATTTCCGAAAATATGTGACTGCGATTCTAGCTTCTCCAACGCATCACGTGTAGAAGTTGATTTTACTGGATAGAGCCAAGTAAATTTAGTGAAGGCATCTATCACAGCGAAGATGTGTTGATAGTGTTTATTTGTTGTCGCCAGAGGTCCCAGTAAATCAATATGGTATGTACTAAGCGGTACACTCCCTTTGGGTATTGGATTTAATTGACCCTCTTGCTTGCCCCTTTTCTTATTCGTCAAGATGCACTTAACGCAGTTCATTATGACGTTCTCCACTTTTTTCCTGAGTCCTGGAATGGAAAAATCTCTTTTCACTAACTCCTCGGTCTTCGCCACGGCAAAATGTCCTTTTTGATGGAATTCCTTTATAATATCTGATTGTATCCTCTCGGGGACGACAGGCAGTTCACTTCCGTTTTCATATCGATATAATACATCGTTTTTGATCAAGTAGTCTTTCTTCTCCCCTCTCATCAATAATTCTTTAATAACTTGAATATACTCATCTTGTCGTTGGGCTGCTGCTAACTTGCACGTTATTTCTTCACCCGTTGGTTGCGGTACTATCACAGCGACATTTCGGCTCAAAGCATCTGCATGTCTCATTTGAGCACTTGGTCGATGAATTATTTCGTATTCGAATTCCTCCATGATTAACGCCCATCTCGCTATCTTAGGGGTTAAGTCCTTCTTGCTCATGGTTTGCTGGAAGGCTGAGCAATCCGTCATTATTTTAAATTTGGTTCCGAGTAGATAATTCCGGAATTTTTTCAAAGCTTCGATCACTGCTGGAATTTCTAATTCATAGCTGCCGTATTTTTCTTGTTGTGCTGTTGTCTTCTTACTCATGTATTGAATTGGATACATCTTTCCGTCATCTGCCTGTTGCAATAGTACTGCTCCGAATCCGTGTAAGCTTGCATCACAATGAAGTTCCAGTGGCGGTCCTTGTCTGAAAATTTGTAGCACCGGCTCGCCAGTCAAGGCCTGCTTTAATTCTTGAAATGCAGTTTTCTCCTTCGACCCAAAATGGAATTCCCTTTTATCACGAAGTAAATCACTGAGGGGCTTCGCTATCTTGGCATAATCTCGAACAAACTTTCGAAAATAACCGGTCAACCCCAGAAAACTCTGTATTTGTTTGGCATTTTTGGGTTGTGGGAAGTTCCGTACGGCTGCAGTTTTTAAAGGTGAAGGCTTTATAGTTCCTTTTTCTACTACGTAACCCAAGAATTCTATCTTTCGTTTTAGAAACTGACACTTTTTGAAGTTTAGTTCTAATCCGTACATTGACGCCGTATTTAAAACACGTTCTAATTTTTCTAAACCCTCTACCTCATTCATGGCTGGTATGATAATATCATCTACATAAATAATAACAGTTTTATCTTTTAACAAATCCTTAAAAACATGAAAAATATATCTTTCAAATACACTTGGACTGGTTGACAATCCAAAAGGTGTCTTTAAAAACTCATACTGTCCCTCGTGGGTAACAAAAGAGGTGTACTTTGTACTCTCCTTTTCTATGTCGACGTGAAAAAAGCCGTTTTTCAAATCTAACGTTGTGAAGACTTGCGAGTCCTCCAATTTGTCCAACACGTCTTCGATTAGAGGTAACGGGAAACGGTCCTTAATTATTTTTTTGTTGAGCTTTCGGAAATCGACACAAAGTCTGTGATTCCCATCTTTTTTCTTACAAAGCACTATAGGGGCCGAATATTCCGAACAGCTGTTTTTAATTATCCCTTTTTCTAACCACTCTTGGATTTGTTTTTCAACTATAAGTTGTTCAGTAATCGGCAACCGCCGAGCACGCTGACTAACTGGAACTTCGTCCGTCAGAAGAATTCTCATCTTAACATCCGTGTTTGTTACTTGCTGAGGCACATAATTTCCTACAATTTGACAGATTCTTTCTCGTAAACAGGGATTCATTATATGGGAGAGATCTGTCTCTTCGCTAGACATATCCAACGCTACGGCTCCTAAAGTGTAAACAAAAGCACCTGCTGATGAGTCATTTTCATGCGCCTTCGATACTCGAAAGTCTACGAGGGGATGTTGAGGGAAACTCACGCGCTCTTCTTCCCCGTGATTTATGACAACGCCTGAAGTTGTTGTTGCTTTGTTTTTTATTTCGCTTCCATTTTCGCCCCTTACTTCTGACCTCCTTATTTCATTTATGTCTCTATCGGTAACGTTTAATGTTCCCCCAGAAAATGCAAACTTTACCCTTGATAATACGTTCATACCAATTATTGCTTCAAATTGCAAATTCTTAACGATATGCACATCAGAACACAAAGAAATATTATCAATAACAATTTCTGATCGGAAAAACCCTTCGGTACTTATTTTGTGTTGACTTATTCCATTTAAATATATCTTACTACCATTCAATATAGGAGATCCTATTTTATGATAACATTCCTCATTAATTAGAGTTATTTCAGATCCAGTGTCTATTACTGCATTAATATAACACTTTTCAATATAAACACTCTTTTCAATTTTCTTAGGAGTTGCTACATATATTTGATTTACAGTTTTATTCACATTTGCATTTTCACCTTTAAAATTATATGTACAAGTATTACTCTTATGCCCATAATTTCCACATGCATAACACTTAATTCTATTACTTTTATATGGATCTCTATTTGGTACATCATAATCAACCTTATTAACATACTTATTGACATTTGTACTATAACCAGCAGTTTTATAACAATTATCAACATTTCTACTATTCTGGTTAGCACGAAAGTTCGACGATTCACCTTTATATCGAGTTTCATCTTGCGAAACATTTTTTCTGTATTTATTTACATTCCGTATCTCCATTTTTCCTAATTGCAACCTCGCACTCTCATATTCCTCTAACTTTTTCACTAATACTTCTGCGCATTTTAATTGATGCCAGTCATCTATGAAGTGTGTTTTGATTTCAAACGGCGCTCTACGTTTCATCTGCTCGGATACCATTAGTTCCCTGAGCTCGTCAAAATTTGTTATTTTGAGTCCTCTTAACCATTCGTCAAAATAATGACTTATTTCAAACGCAAAATCTCGCCAAGTGGCTGTACTTTCCTTTTTATGATTCAGGAATTTTTGTTTGAATTGTTCAGACGTAAGTTTAAATCTTTTGAGTAAGATTTCTTTTATGTGTTCATAGTCATTAGATCTTTCCTCCGGTTCGCGAGTTATAATCTGTGCTATCTCTAAGGGTAATAAACCTAGTAAATGCGTTACAAAATCTTCACTTTCGATTTTGATTTTCGTCGCTTGTCTCTCGAACAGCGCTAAATACGTACTTATATTATTGGATTCATTCGAATCAAAACTTTTAATTATCTTTGATAATTCCTTTCCTCTATCCCATGCAGTGTTCGATTCTGTCATGTGATTTTCCCTAACTGTTTGTGTCGCATTTTGCAGTTTCAGTTTTTCCAATTCAAATTCGCGTAATTCTTTTTCTTTTTCCCTCTCTAACTGCTGTTTGTCTTTCTCCAGCTGCTCTTTTTCGATTCTTTCAACTATTATTGTATCCAGAAGTGTTTTTGTATACTCATCGTAATCGAGTTGTTTCGTCACTAACTTTTTTAATTTCGAAATTGTCGCATTTGAGGGTATTTCTATATCTAATTCCGTTGCAAGACGGTAAATATCGTCCTTTCTTGCTTTACCAAAATATGACATCTTTATATTAAAAATGAGCAAAATGTACTCACAGTTTGTGATGATGATGGCTCTCTAGGGTTCTAGTCCACGTTCAATTTGCATGGGGCAATCCCGGCACCAGCCCCCATTTTGTGATGTCAACACTGGAATGGCACTGTAGCTATTACTTGATATGGTATTTTGGAATGAGTCCACGTGTTGTAAAACACAACGTTTATTAAATTAATTGAAGATGGTACACATATGAGCCACAGAGGTCTCAATAGATTCGCATAAAAAAAGTACGGAAGAGTGGCCACACAGGTCTCGACTCTCTCCGATCACACAAAAAACTGAAGACCCTCCGCCGCGGGCAAGGGATCAAGCCTTTTCCCCTTAGCGTTCGTGGTGTTCCGTTTCCTGGATGAAATAGTCCCTTTCTCCTTTCGGTAGTAGGTGGGGAGGCGAAAGAATTCCGTTCCTACATATATATATATATATATATAACTTATATATTTACTACACTTGCCAACCCCCAGGGATTGCTACGCAATCACATTTGGTTTGCTTCGTAAACCAATATTCCTTTCACAGAGTGAATCTCCTGAACAGCGAAACTATCTTAATAATTTGTATAATCCTGAGTTGATTTTCCAGACCATGACGTCACAGTGAGGGCTTCGCCCCCTCTTCGCTTACGACTGACGACTCTCGGGGATTGTTACGTAGTCCCGTTTGGTTTGCTTTGCAAACTAATACTCCTTTCGCAAGTGATTTCACTTTTTTTTTTACTTTAACACTTATTGCACCCTAAACTAATAGCCGCATCAGTAAAAAACCTTCTGCATCTTTTTCCCTGTACAATTTTAAGTAAACCGTGTTAATCTCCTAACTTTACGATCTGTACCTCGTACTTTGTCCGTAAACCGTCTGAGAACAGAGTGAAAAAAGCAAGCCATTTTCCTCGCCAAACAAAAAAAAAATGTTTTTATGGCAATTGTTGCTACGATAAATTTGATATCTGGCAAACCCGATAGTCAAAAATTCAACCCACACCTGACTGCAAAACCTTCTCAGTGAACTAAAAAATACGAAAATTGTGTGACCAACTTTTGATTGCATTGAATTTATTTATGAACCAATTTTTAAAATAATTGTACCGTAAGAAAGAGTACATTCTGAGGTATACTGCGAAATTTTTAAAATTAAAAACTAATGGTAATAAGATATAGATATGACAGTTTTTAAAAAAGTAACAAAAATGTCCTGATTTTTCTCGAATTTCAAAAAAATATTATCAAGAACCAAAATTGAAATTTCTAAAAAAACTCGACGAGCACAGCAAAAATTAACGTTGAGATGTACTCTTTAAAAAAACTCACGGCTTAAGACTGAAAATTTGTATGTGTTTTGCTCACTTGCGGAAGAAATTTCGCTTTTCAAACATTTACACTTGATAAACCCTAAACTAATAACCGCATTGGAAAAAGATCTTTACAGTTCTCTAGGGAACACAATGAAGAACAAACAATGTTTCATTTCATATTTTTCTGATCCAAACTTTCTAGGGAAACCGTCTAAGAATCGAGCTAAACAGCACATTTTTCAATCCTGCGGTGGCAGTTACTTTTTTTTTAATATAGAGAGATAAGGCAATGTATTGTTAAATAAGTTTTGGTAACAAGTTGTTTTATTTAGTTTATCTTAAACTTTTTAAGTCTCAGAAGCACTTCTTTTAAGCGTGTATGGGCTTCACAAACCCTATGTACCCTAATGATCTATTCTTTTCCTGTGGGATTTCTACTGTCTGCTTAAACATGGGTTGCTTACTCAGGATCCCCAAATGATCTTTCTCTCTTCTCTTCTCCATCCTGTCTTTTCACAATTACTTGACATTATCTATCTTGTTTGTCACAGTTTCGCCAAATACTGCTCTTGCACCATAAAAACCAAACAATTATGGTATTTTATCATTATATTTGGCATTAAATAAATTGACCAAACTAAAGAACACGCAATGTTACTAATAATTTAATTCGCAATTTACACTTTAAAAATTCAATTTCTGATTTTAAAAAATTATCCTTTTTTTCTGTCTGCCAAGTAATGTCTACTCAAGAATTTGTCTCAATCTTTTCCTCTTACCTGATGATTTTGCGTTTTTGTTTTGTAATTGAATTTTGTATTCTTTGATTTGCTTAATTTTTTGGATGTTTCATGTACCATTTGTTTGTATAGAATAATTTAAATAAATATATGTAATGCAGGCCCTTATGCACTGGATGTAGCAATAAAATAAGAATAAGTGATTAGTTTAATATTAAGTGTTCAAAACTATTTGCTTGTTACGAACAAAATTTGGATTAAGCAAATTTGGGATGCGAGGTTTATTTATTTACTAGTTGAATAACCTGCAATTGCCTGGGTTGAAATTATATATTGAAAAATTGAATGTAAAATGAATTAGAATATTCACTTTTCTTTCATAGAAAAATGCAATCATTTAAGTTATACAGAAAATATTTTTTAACTTCAATCATTTAAGTTGTACGGAAAATACTTCTTAACTTTGTTTTAAATGTTTTGTAGCTTCTACAATTTACTTCAGATGCAGATATATACCTTTAATTCCTGAATAATATATTGCAATATGCAAAAGATTAAGACATAGAAACAGAAACTAAATTCTGATGAAAACATGCATAATTCTAAAAAAACGAAAGATGTGCAAATTGTCAAATTTTGACTTCCTGAACTGAGATAGAGTAATTCGAAAAAAAGAGAAAAATATTGATAAAGACGATAATGATTTATGAAAGTTAGTAATGCTCAAATATGACTACAACATTTCCATGTATTAACTAAAATTCACAAACCTTGTAGAACATGTTTCCTTTTCAAGGTTGAGGGAGAAAGGATTACATCTCCTTTGCCTATTTATTGCAGTGAGGAGTACCTCCTCTCTTAATAACCACGTGACATATCACCAGCTGTCCTGCTCTGGGATTCCATCTAAAAATGTACCCACAGCAGTCCTGTTTATAATGTAATCAAACGGAGGATTTTTCATGTAGCCTGGTTTAGTCTGCAATTTCGGCAAATGCAGCTGCCATTGGATGCAGGATTGTTCTCATAACATTTTCTGTTGGTTATTGCTGCACTTGGCATATATGAAATTTGACAATGTAATGAAATACAATTCAATGAATGCAATGCAATCACATTTAGCCTAGTGTAGCAAATTCATTTGAATAGATTGCCGGACATGATCTGAGACAGAAACAATTAAAGTTATCATTGGGTCTTGTTATTTCATTTGAATTTTGTTTCATGATATAAATCCATTGTTCTTCAAGTTCTAAATTAAAAAATAATCATTTAAATAAGGTTTTAAGTTTTAATATCTTTTTATAAATCATAATAAAAGTTTAACTAATCTTAATTTTTTAGCCTGCTACTAATTTTGTTTCGTATGAACACATTTTTTGTCTGCTACATACACAACTCTAAATTTAAACTACTATAAATTCCATATTATGAAATACAATGCTTTCACAAAGTAAATCAAGAAACCAATCTGCTTTTTCTTTAACTTATTAGATAGGATTGCCATTTAGCCAACTTAGTTTTAAGTGTAAAAATTATCTACAGTTGAGTCAAACTGTTAAGTTGAAAATATTCTTTATATAGACACAAATAGGCAAAGGTGAAAAAACTTTATGAATGGTTTTCCAGTCTTCTACGCAAATATTAAAATTAAAATGAGTTTTCAAAATTCCAAAGGAAAAATCTGTGATAGTGTAAAAAAATCTAATATTTTGTTGTAATTGTATAATTTTAATTAATTTTCTTCATGTATTTAAACTTGTTATTCATGCAAATCAGTTTAGTTACTAGATAATATCAATTTATGTTAAACGTGTCTGGGGATTTTGTAATTTTAAATTCCCTTATCATAATAATAACTTCTTGAAGGGCATCAGCCTAAATTTAACCAACCATGTGAAGCTTTAACTTTCCATGTGAAGAGCATAACAAAATTACCTGAAAACATTTCTTACATAATTTTCATGGACTAGTCTCATCTGTATAAAACTTAGCATCTGCTGATCAATAGATTTGCGAGTGACACTTGTTTTATATCAACAACGAGAGAAATATTTGTTGATCTATTGTCATTGTGATCCCAACTTGAGCGTTAACTCCTAAGGGCCTGAATCCCTTTAATTCACTAATAGGAGAGATAAATATTTCCAATGAGAAGCTAAATATGTTTAAAGAAACACCTATACCAAGCATGCCCGTTCCTATGGTACCCTTTAAAAGTTTTCTTGAAGGGTGTGTATATTAAGACCCAGAACCTCCAAACGTAAGGGATGAATATGCTGAGTGGTTATATTTGTCTTAGGTTGCTTATTAAAATAATCGCAAAGCTCTAGCCTTAATTCTTTCGGTGCTAATATTTTTATAATTGGAGCCAAGCCATCCCTACATCATCAGATAATATTAAAAATATACTGATAATATCGGTAATGATTTATCTAAACAAAAAAAAATAGTTCACAAATATTTACAATGAAGCAAATTGTTTCGTCGTGTTGGAACCCAGTTCAATCAATCGTCTTTAGTGTCCTCAAAGTAGGGAGGCCAGTAATTATCAGTTTTATAAAGGATCAATCTAGGGATTGCTGAGTAGAAACACTTTTTTAAAATGATTTGTATAGTATCATTTTGACCTAGTTTATTTCTTTTTTAATATTAAACTTAAGGGGGGCAGGGAGGGAATGTAAGTAATTTTAAATAAAAATCAGTTGGATTTAAATCGGCATACCCTGTCTATTTTAGCTTACTTTAAGCAAGTGCAACTGTAATAATAAATGCACGTTCTTAAGCATGTGGAGTAAAATGTTTTCTTGACTATAATTCCATTCTTTTGTAGTTCCACTTCTCACAAGTATAATTATGCAATTCTTGGTTCTTAGCAAAGAAGAAAACTTTCCCTTGAAAAAGGACTCTGTCTATGATTTTGTAGACTCTGATGATGATAATTTGGTTGTGGACGAAAACCCTGCTAGTAATAAGAAAAGAGATTTGAAAAGAGATATATTTGCTCAAGATGGTTGCCCTGAAATGCAACCTGGTGCTCTGCGGCTTCGGTTATCATGTATGTATATTTTTTACCAGTCTATAAGAATTGATTCTTATTTATCTTTTGATTATTTAACGTGGTTGATTAACACAAATCTCCTTTTTGTTGTTGTTGATATTCTATATTCTATAACGTTTTCTCATATGGACTCCTTTCCCTTTTAGTTAATGGTAAACCTGTTGATGGGAGCTTTAACCCAAACAGTATATTAGCACCCCCGCCTCAAGATGATAGTAATGCAGAGACACCAAAAAATGCTACTATAGATGATCTACTGGTTGCAACAGGCCTAGCAGTGGATGGAGAAAGCAGTGTCAGCTTAGATGATGATGAGCTAAAGTGAGTTGTAAAATCTATTTTGAATAGGTTTGTTTAATTTGTGCAACATACTGTACTTTTTCTAAGAAATTTCTATACAAATACTTTTCTCATCCTGAAATAATTTTTTTCCTAAATGTATTTCGTTAGCATCTAAATGTGTTTGGAGAGTTTTTATGAGATGTGCTGCATTAATTAATAGTTTATGATGCTGTCTATTGAGCAAGAACTTGCATTTTTAAATGACAACAAAGGGTTGGAACTCTAATATAATTCCATCATGCTATATTTTTTTGTATGTTTTTTTGTGTACAATTTTTTCATTTTCATGAGTTGCATTTTGAATGCAATTTATCATTGAGGCTCTCTGTTTGAGGGTATCTTAAAAGGTTTTAATCATATTTGTTAATCCAGCAGTCTTAACAGAGTAAGGTACACAATGGAGAATGCAGGGTTTAGCACAGATGAAAACGAACACAGCACAACAAGACTTAAAAGATTTATTAGTAGAATAAATATACATTAAAACACTTGCAAGCTGATTTTACAGCTAGGGTTTAAAATGTAAGATATTCTTAATATTCGACTAGAAACGGGAGTCAATATGGCTCACAAACATCAAACGGACATGTCTAGTACATTGTGGAATATTTTTAGGATACAAACCAACTGCTCTTATCTTTCCACCTGTCTCTGACCAATCAGAATATTGGTGTGTTTCACATGCAAAACTGGCCTAATTTACATATCCATTTAAAGATCTGATCAATCAAGAGTGACATGATATGAAGTGAACTCATACTGTTTACAAACACAATCAAGAGAATATCCGACATTTTTAGTAGTCATAAAGGTTGAGAAAAAGGGAAAATTTCTTGCTTTTAAATTGCAATTTTGTTATGGCAAATTGATGTTTTTTGGTTCATAAATTGAGATGTCTATATGATATCCGGAAGCTGGTAAAATATTACATGTGTATGCTCTATGGTTTAAAATAAAGGAAGAATGGCTATTGCATTTTTAAGAACATAGCTGTTTTCCCCATACCTGAACAAAAGTTAAAATTCTAGAACTGAAAATTCAAGGAAATAGACATTTTACATTTTGTCATCTGAAGTATTGGGAAATAAGAATTGTAGGACACGCGTGTATGAAGTATGCTTTTATAATCTGTAGCACCCACAGAGAACTAAGAAGTATGTTGCAACTGTTAGCATTTTCAATAATAGCTTGATACATTTTAAATTGCTTTATAATGTAATTAACATTTTGAAGTTCAGATTAATGCACATCCTGTTAAAAATAATCAAAAATCCTTGCTATAATTATTGTCTAGTAAAGGTTTCTACTTGTAATAATAAATATCATCTGAGTTTGATTTTACTCTAATAAAAAAAATACTGTTTTAAGTTAAGAATATGAATTTCAAGTCTACTTTGTCTGTGATCAACTTTTGCATGTAGGTATTTGAGAAAGTTATAGCAATCAAATCGATGTGTTTAATGAATATTTGAGAATTTTGTGTTTTTGCTTAAATGTAACACTTATTATTTCGCTCCATATATAATCTTCAAATAAGTTTAAACTCTTTGAATGTATTCCTTTGGTTATGTTTTGTAATAGTTGTGAACATTTCAACAAAAAATCATACATATCTCATATTTAATTTCTGAAATATTATCATTCAATAACCCTATGATCACACAACAGAAAAATTTAGGTCTCCCTCTGCATCAAATTTTTTGGGAGTCCATACATGTTCTTTAATAACTTTATAAGGATTGTAGACATTTTTATTTAAAAACAATGTTATGAAAGATTTTTTATGTAAGTACTTTCTAATTAATAACATTCATTTTCTAGTGGAGGTGAAGCTCAATTAGAACCTTCAACTAGAGATGCTATTCAAGGAATGTTATCTATGAGCAAAGGAGCAATTCGTTTTCCTAGTCAAGGCGACCCGTCTGCAATACCTATTCAATCCTTACAGGGTCCTACAAAAACTGAAAATTGTTTGTCTGAATTATCCTTGCCACACATGGACAGTTCTCTAGCCAACCTTTCCATACTTGCTCGAAAGTCAAGCCCACCTGTTCGAAGTGCAAAGATAACTCTTGGCCTTTCCAGATTCAGTAACAACAATAACAGTCAAGAGTATGATGACTTTGAAGAGCAATTAAAGCAATGCCACCAAGATGGGGATTATAGTATGTACTCAGTTATGAACAAATTACGTGATTTTCTGTGGATTCTAAAACATGATTGCTAGTATCTAATCCTGTGTGTGGTTACTAACTCTTTTCTGCATGGGTTTGCTAGAATAGCCAAAATATTGGTTCAACGAATTAAATGATGTTGACTTTATTTGATTTCTTCTACATAGCTGTTGTAAAAATTTTGCTTGCTTTTAAAATATGTGAGCAAAAATACAGCTCATGTTTGAATTACCAAGTTTAGTGGTACTTTTGGGAACTATGTTTATTGAAAATATTTTGTCTATTGTCTGGAAAATAAAATTTAAATTTTGGTTAAAATTGTTGGTTTTAAATTAAATTATTGCATCATGGAAAAAAGAGTTGCAGAAAATCAATCCTCTTTCATTTTAAGGTTTTAATTCTTTCCAATTTTACTTTTTTGCCTGAAATTATTGCACTCTTGAGTTAATTAAATACAAACTTGTTTTTATCAGTCTAAAGAGCATAGTTCCCCAAACTTTTTTTTGTCTTAATGCCTTCATAATAAGGCTAAACAAACTACTTTGATAATAGACCCCATTTTTTTGCCTCTATGTTTTCTTTGTTCAAAAGAGCTGGTATTTATGTGGTTGGTACATAAACTATTCTCAACATTTTTTAAAACTAGAATATTATTTTATAACAGTTATAGTACATATATTGATAATCTTTTTTTTTTTTTGCAGTTTATTTAGGATTGGAAGGATCTGATGATGAATGTCATGTTTTCAAACCTCGAGGGAGGAGTAGACGAGATGAACCGTGGAATCCTAAAGGTAGACTGTCATTCAAAGAAAAAATACCTCTTTTGTAAACATACCAATACTTTGTAAAAGCAATTATTCATTTATCAATATATTCACAGCTAAATTAGTCCCCAACTGTCCTAAACCAGAACGTCCAGTCCGAGAGGGCACACGAAAAGAGGCTATTGAATGTGGCCTTGCAGCTGCTGCAGCTAAGCTTGCAACAATGCCTGTAAGTGTTTATAGTATTTTTATGACACTCATTTTTACGTATAAGCTTCTAATATGAATAGTATTTAACTATTTTTGTAAATTTTAGTATTTTGAACTGTTGGATTTATTGTATTTTTCATAATCAGGACAGCATCCTATATTGTCACATGTTTTTTTATTTGTATCCTTTATTCTCTTCCTATCCCATTGTTCTTGCTGTTAAGGGCCATCTGTTTTAGGTCTGCGCAGGCTTCATGAACTTGAGGTACTCTAGTCATTTCTTTTCCCAAGCGGTTTAGGATAAGGCGGGGTAATTGTAAACGAAATTTGTATGTTCACTTTCAATCCGTATTTTCAAACTCGTGATAAAGTAATAAAACGTTGTTCACCCTGCTAAACAATTCTACTTTGATATTTAATAAGTACGAAGATTCCAGCAAAGAAATTTAGCACCATACTCGGCTGTTTACAATTACGCTTGAAAGTAGGGGTAGTTGTAACCAACGATTTTTCTCATGATATTGTTGATTTTTCTCATGATACCATTACAACCACTATAAACGTAGACAGGCTTTACCAAAACGGGTTTAGATTTTTTTTTTTAAGTATTTTTTTCACGATTTATTAAGGTAATATTGGTGAAAAGCTATAATTATGCTAATTTTTATTTTTAGTGTTAACTTATTTTTTTCATAACATTTATGCTATTTAATAAAATTAGTATTTATTCTTTTGTATAACTTAGCGTTTTAATTTCCTGTTAATATCATTTTTTTATCAAGTTTTTGGGAAAATTGCAACTTTTAAAAAACAAACCACCATTGGTGAAATGTTTAAAAATAGGCATAAAAATAGCATTTTCAACTTCATGCATTTTATTTTATACTATTTACAGAGTTGCCAAGATATTTTTTCTTTTTGTGCGAAATACGGTTTTATGCGCCCCTTTTCTTATGTGCAAACTTTGAGTTTTCTCGTATTTTCAGACTTTTTGTCCTTTTTCCACTCATGCCTAACAAAGGAACAATGAAATCAAAAGAAAATAAATTGCACTGCTGCAGAGATTGAAAAAAACCACCTAGGGGTAGAAAAAATTTTCGCTTTGAATACCGTTGGACCAGTGATGTCATTGGACTACCATCATGCATTGCGGCAGAGTGGAAACTTGGTGCCCATCCCAAAAGAATCGTGTTGGGGAAAAAGCTAATTAATTCATTTTAAAATGTTCTAAATTAAATTTTAAAATGTGGACTTCAAGGTGCATTCAGTCACTTTTAGAAACCTGTGTGCCAAATTTCATGGCTGTAAGTGCTATAGATTCGTCTGGGCACAACATGTAAACACTTCCTTTTATAACAGTAGAGATTGTCCTGTATGTGTAGAAAATTTTTTGTGTTGTCTTGCCCTCCCCTGACTAATGTTCTAATTCCTTGTTTCTCTTTCAGCCTCAAAAAAGGCAATATTTAAAGAAAAAACCTGTGAATCGGAACAAAATACTTGCTACTGAACAGCAACAACAGCCACCACTACAACAAGCAGGACCCTCAAATCTTGCTTTAAACAATAACAACAAACGTCAACTTCCATCCGAACCACCTAAAGGTACTAGATATTAAATTATTGATTTCACTTGAATTTTCTTTGAAGATTTTATTCTTGCCTTTTGTGTTTTAGGTTTTAGCTATTTTTCTTATACTGCTAATTATACTTATTTTAAAATTACTAAAGTTTTGCTAAATGTTTAGTATTCAGAAAAGTTTCTTAAGTGCTTTGGAAATAAGTTAGGTTTTTTGTATATATTTTTACATAAAAATAAATTTTGAAGCTTCCATAGTTCCAGAATCAAATGAATATTTCCACGTATGCAAGATTAAACAAATTCAGATTGTGTGTATTTCACAAATGCATATATTACCTATGTAAAATTATAGTTATTTTTATGTATTAATATTAGTGGAAATCATTGTATATAAATATAAAAAATTATGTGTACTTTCTGTAATACGTATGATTATTTATTTTCCAAATAACATGCTAGGTGTTTGTTGCCAATTTATTGTGACAAAACTTGTATTCAGCTTTTTACAAATATTTAAAAATTTGGAGTGCTTTATAACATCTCGGACAGCAAAGACCTCAAATCTCAATTATTCTACGCATTTTCTGTCCTCAATACATTGCTATTCTGTTATAGCTCATACCCCAGAGGAAGAACAAGTAAAAACTATTTTAATTAAAATATGCATTTCTTAGATTTTGATTTTGCATATATATGTGAGCAAGTCATTAAATTACATATGAAAAAAAAAATGCAGACTGCTTTATTGTTATCTGCAATAAATAAAATTGTTTCCTTGGATGGCTTGTACATTAATAAACAAAATTGTCATGACTCTTCAACATTTTTTCTGTATACCTGTGCATTAAAAAGTTTGTGTTAATTTCATGTTGATTTTCCTTTCTAGTGAACAAAAGGCCAAAGAAAGGTTTTGCTACTGCTAAACAAAGACTTGGAAAGATACTAAAAATTCATAAAATGCTGTATTGAGATCTTAAGTGTTGGGCTCTGCATTTTATGTTCATATTCATTTTCTAAATCAAATATTTCATCCATTGTACATATTTTCTAAACTCCCATTTCTGTTTATTGTGATATCGAAAGTGTTTTTTAGAATTTATTTATTTGGAATTATGAAACTTACTGATTGTTCCCTTAGCTGAAAATGATCTGTTTATTTTTATTTTTGCTTTAGTTTATTGTAGAATATATATTTTGAAATCTTAGCATGTTTGAATGGAATTTTGTAACCAGTGTAGTAATTTAAACTATAGTTCTATTTATCATATATTACCGTGCTGCAAAATTCTCATACTTTTTTTTTAACAATGAATACTATCTTTTATTTTCAAACTACTTATTTATAAATATGGTACATCGGTTTTTTGGACCTAACAACTTTGGAAAGGTTAATCAGTTTTGTGGATTTTTCATTTTCAGAATTCTTCTAGCTAATTTTTTACTGTTTCCTAATAAGCCTATATCGATGTTTTCTAAAGTTCATCCCTGGGAACATGAAAAGCACACCAAAAATCATGCCAAAAGTGCCACAAAAATGTCTTATCCTTAAGTTGTACCATAAATTTAATTAAAATTACACCATGCTTGAACCTTGTATTTTAAAAATAATCAATGATAAGATGTAATACAGTTAATTCCTATTAATTGGGCAGACATTTTTTGAAGGACAAAAATTAATCCAGTTAGTAGACAAAACTTTCTTTAATTGGGTATACATGCCTTGTAATCAGAACATGTGATATTGTTTGATGGATATGGCATGCCATGTAAAACTGATAACTTAAGATACTGATGTTGATAATTGACTGTATTAATGCAAATGAAATCATAATATTAGGGTCAAGGAAGTACACTGTAAAAAGATACTGCTGATGTTCCAGATATCATGAAATGGAAATCTGAGGAAGTAATTTTGAATTACTAAAATAAACAAAAATCTGACAAGATGAGTGAACAATGCAGGGAAAAATTTTCTTCTGCCTCCACTGATGATTTTCTCTGTTACAAGCAATGAGAGCTATTTTATTAAGTGCGCTTTAAGTATGAGAAACTGATTAAAAAGGACTTGGTAAAAGTGTTATAAGATTTGTAGTTCATCAAGTACATCTTCTATTTTTACTGTATGATTGTAGTTGCTTAATTGGAGAAGCCTTCTAAGCAGGCCAAACTATTTTTGTTCTGGTGAACCCAATTAATTGGAATAGATTGTATAATAATGTAGTAATGCACTGATGCTGAGCTTTAATTTTATTCGATTTCCAGTTCAACATGCTGTTAAAAATATTTTATTAAATGCTAGCAATTTGTGTCAATTGGTGATATATTTCAAAGTTATATGTTCCACTTTGAATTCGTTTACTGATAGAAATTCTATGCATGCATCCTTTTGTAAGTGAATTTTTCTTTATCTCAATTTCATTGAGACTTAAATATTCTACAGGGAGCAAACTTGGTTTTTATTTGTAAATTGTACACAATGTAAAAGTTTTTATTTCAATTTAATTACAACAGGATGTAATAAAAATTTTGAATTTTTATTAAATATTAATTTTTGCTTTTAAATCTAAAAATCTATGAGCTAATGTGACATTTAAAATTAATATAACTCACTACTGCAGTACTAAACATTTGCACAACATTTTAATTGAAACTATTTGTCTTAAAAAAGCATTATGGATTAAATTCTAATTTGAACACTTTTGTGTTTTGATTAAAAACTTAAATTGATTTTTTTTTATTGAATTGATAGCATTTTAATGTGTCTTGTGATGTTTCCAATATTTTCTATACCTTTTCATAATTTATAAACAAATCCTGAGTAATGTATATTAATTAGCAACAAGTACAAAAAAAAATTCAAAGCATTTTTATTAATTATCTTTGAATCCTGATCTAATAATTTTAACATTTCTATCAGAGAATATCTATTCAAGAAAATACAAAACTAATAAGAATTGCATTGTTTTCAAATGAAACTAAGTTTATAAAATATTTCAAGCAGAATTTTTTTAGCTTGTATTCATATCAACTTAATTTTTTGGATGGATTTATTACAAGCAACATTGAAGCCCCAAATTCATAGAAAACTCAGACCCATAAGTTGTGTTAGAAAATAAAGCTGTGAAGTCATTGATTTATTTATCAGCTCTAGCTTTGTTTTATGGAAGACAGTGTAAATGGGACATTTTTGATATTTTTTAAAGTGATATTGGGGTAAATTTATTCTCTTGATCTTGGGGTAAATTTACTGGCCCAGTTGGGAAAAATTTTGTTAAATTTATTATGGTTGAAAATTTGTAGTTAATACATTTCATAGTAAATTTGTTTCAAAATTATTTGAAACCACTCTTAAACATATATTTAAGATTTTAATGTTGAAAAATGTTTTAAGAATTGTCAAAAATCGTTCTTATCAGTTTGATGTCTTTAAAGGGTTTTCTGTATGATACAAAAGATAAATCCTAGCATAGCTTTAGGGAAAGTTTTTTAACTGTCTCATGGAGCTTAGTTCATTAGTTAGTATTCCATTTCAGTTACAGTACATTTTCAGAGTATCATTTTTTTCTGAAATAAATGAACAATTTGGCTACATGCCTTTTGTATGAGGAATTTATGAATGAGATGGATTGGGGCTTAATACCAAAATATAACAGTGAATGATTAAGCCTTTTTCCTTTGAAGTTTTCTATTAATATATTTGAAATTAGTGCTAACTATGTGTGATTTTTTTAGGTTTTTATCCAAAAGCATGCTGTAGTGTGCTGAATAAAACTGTTATTTTAAATTTCAAATTTACTGTGAATTTTGCTTTATTTTTAGATTATGATTGTTTTTATTTAAATTAATTTCAATCTGTATGAACTTTGTTACATTGCCAGTTTTTTTTAATTGCTAAAAGACATTAAGTTTAACTGAACTGTATCTTGCTAAAACAGAATTAAATTGGTTAATATTTTTAACAACTCGTAGATTTTTGATTGCTATCAGTCATGATAAAGTGACTTTTATTATGACTAATGGTTTATTTTCTGATTTATTATGCAGGGTCCTTAGGTCTATAATAAAAGAAACATTTGTAACATTGAAACGAATGATGTAAAACGCATGGTTCATGTGAAATGCAAAATAATCGTATGTTGAATTGTACTAGACTTGCAAAAAGAATTCTTAATCTTATGTAAGAAATTTTGGAAACTATAATTAAAGAAAACGCTATAATTTCTTTAATTATAGTCTTAAGTGAAACACCCTCTATATTACGTTATTACTTTCTCCGACATTACCAATTATGCAAAAATTAGACTCATTGCTATTATGATTTATCCATTTCAAGTGCTAAATGATGTCTCTTGTCATTTATTTCATGTGCTCTTTTCCATTTGCAAAGAAATGACGGACTATTACTTGTAAACTGTATATGCATATGCTTCATCCTCTATCTTACATATAAAAGAAGACGTACCGATAAAATAAAATGCTCATTGAAAATGATGACAGATAAAACAATATTTTTCATTTACTGTAGCATCATGTAGGCTTCAATTTGCACATATACTACCATTTTTTACACATGCTTAAACTAAGCATGCTAGGTAAAATTATCATATGGTGATGGTATATCTAGCAGATACTTCATACTTTTATGTTATATAATTTTTTTTCACACTTCTGTTAGCAATTAGGCACGTTTGAAGACCATATAATTTACTGTTTATGTCTGTATTAACTTAATTTTTATTGGAATCACAATATTTTCTAGACCAGTAAGGTCTTTTAAACTTGATATAAAATCCATTACTGTGTAATTTTTATCACTGCTTATTTGTGTTGATAGAGTATAACTATTTGGGATAAATTTGAATTTATGCAATATTGCTACAAAGATCAATTGCATACAGACGATTTCTAAGCTTTTTGAATCAAATAATTAACTTTAAACACTTATGCCATTTTTTGAACAATCTGGCATACCAAAAGGTTTTTTTGTTTTCATTCTAGGCAGTTATATGTTGTTTTCTTGTTTAATGTTGGTTACTTACTGCTTCAAAGTGAAAAGAACTCAGTGTGTGTGTGTAGTGTGGTTGCTTTAAAAAAACAGTCAATTTTTTGTTTTAGAATTAAAATTTTCATTTAAACAATTCAGAGATGTACCATCCAGATTAATGAAGTTCTAAATTTTATTATCATTAGCCTTTTATAGACATTGAAATATGGGGTAGTTGCTGCTTTTAATTGAAAATATTTCTCTAAGAATATGACATTTATGTAAAGATATATATACTAGCCATAACATATGAGTATACTTGAGATTCCCTTTACATGTGGAATATTAGGAATTAGGTGTTTATAATATATATTTATGTTTAAGAATACTCGAAAGGGAAGCAGAATTGGGATATAAATGAAGGAAAAGCAGAATGTGTCATTAATTTACCACAAAATTTCTTCCAATTTTATGGATCCTTTTGCATTTCACCTGCTAAAATCCTACCAGAATGGTTGTTTACTTAGTACCTAAACTTATAGATTATACTCTATTTTCCTATACCCTATAAATTATATAATACTAGACTCTTTTTAATAATTTTAAAACTGCAGTTATTGTTTGAGAAATGTTAGAATGACCAACTTTTAGATTAATCTAATGCACAAGCATGTATAAATGGAAGTCAAAATCATTTTACCAATTTATCCTTTTAAAAGTGTTATTGTAATTTTGAACTTTATTAATGAATGAAACAGACTTTAACATGGGTGTGTCATTTTTTATGGTTAAAACTGAGAACTTGTATAAGGTAATACTTCTGATCTCTTAATACAAGAGTTTGTGACAACACTTATTTGTGTTTAAGTCTTTCTGATTTGTTTTGTTATATTTTTTAAATAAGCTGTGATATGAACTTTACCCGATCAATTACTTTGAAGCACAGAGGCCGCAGCGAGTTTGTGACAACATTACTTTATGTATCTGTACATAATTTTCACTGTATATGCCATACGATATATGTAAATAAGATTTTTGAATACAACAGCATGAAGCCATAATTTTCTTGTACAATTTGAAATATCCTCTTCATTTTCTGAGTGTTGGGGAAAAATTGGAATGTATGACAAGTTTTACTGCTATTTATTTCTATGTCGTAATTTGTAAAATAGTGCTTTTTTCCACTTCATTTTCTATAATGTAATTACCATTCAATGTACATTGTTCTGGATATATGAAATATTTTCACAACATATATTTTGGTATTTCAAAAACTGTACTATACCTGCAGAATCAATGTCATCTGTTAATATCTAAAGAAATGTTTGGTTATTAAATTGATTTTTAATTCACATGTGTGTTGTTTTTCATGGATAAGACTACCGTTGTAGTAATATAAAGAATAGTTGAAAAGCCGAACATAACAGATCTTTCTCTTTGGGATTAATTCTGAAGCTTTGTTAATAGCCCATTGTGGGGGTTGCTCCAGTGGGACATAAATTCGCCTATATAAGCCAAACATTCTGTCTGATTGTTTTCAAGGGAAAGTTGCTGAAATTATTTCTTATGAATAATGATATAAAATAAATTATAAACTAATTTAAAAGTTGGAAACGGAAGATTTTTTTATAAAAATCAATAATATGCGTTATTGAAATCAGAAAAGGCAAAATTTTAGACTAGTACATCAGGCAAATTTCTCTTAATTTTAATTAAATCTTGGACATAAAGTTAAAATATTTTTTTAGTTAGTAGTGTTATGCAATATTTGTAACCTTTATGCAGTAAAAATATTTTTTAATTGTGTTTACTAACACGTTTATACAGTACATAATGTTAACCAGGATTTTAAAACCGATATAACGGATGGGATTAAGAATTATCTTTTGGTTCAAGGTGTGAAAAAGTACTAAATTATAGTCAAAGAAACTATTTTTGAGATTCATTTTGAATGACAACACTAGGCTGTATGAAAAATACTACTGTGGTCATATTTTTAGAGGAGATTTATTTTCAAGAGCTTTCCATTTCAATAATCCTTCAATTTAGGCAAAAATGAATGGTTAAGAAATTAAAAATAAAACTGGTTTGAGCTGAAAAAGTTAGAAGATACAATTTACGTAAAACACAATTCAAACAAAATCCTTAATTCAACATGAGCCGGTTAAGGTGTTAGCCATCGGATGGTTCCGCGTATGGTGTAAAGGCGGCTGAAGCACCTCACGTTGGGTTGATGTGGAAGTTTGGAGAGTGGGGTGCCAGCTCAAGTGTTGCTTCGTCATCTGATCGTGGTTCAAAATTACGAGGTGTTGTCCTCGGATCTTTCCCATAAGGGACTGATCGGGAACCATCGTCAATAGTCCGAGTGTTGTTCCAGTACTACGTTAATTTAAAAATTACTAGTTTATTTTATCCACAAGAAGGGGTAGGTATTTTAACAACACAACGGACTATTGGTGTCAATCCCTGAAAGATTTGAGGACAATACTAAATAATTTAGAACCACGGTCAGAAGACGAGACCGAGAAAGGTAACGGTAATTTTTAATTAACGTCGTACTATAGCAACACAACGGGCTATTGACGACAGTCCGGGATTAATCCCCTTAAAGAAATATTCGCAGACATCACCACGTAATTTTGATCCACGGTCAGATGTCGAGGCAACACTCTGCAAACTTTCTCACCAACCCAACGTGAGGACTTTGGGGCCATGAAAGATTTAAGGTGCACCACCCTCCTCTTCACCATACAAATACAAATACAAATATTGACGACCAGCTACAGGCTCAAGCCCAACAAGGCTGGTCCTTTGTTTATGAATTCCCCAATTCCCACTGACTATCCAATTGTATCTTATATCCGTACACTCTCTTTGAACTAACTATATTTTCTGGCAACGCGTTCCAACTGACTATTACCCTGTTAAAGTAGTAGTTTTTCCTTAAATCCCGATTAAAATGTGTCTTATTACGCTTACAAATATCCATGCACTGACTTGGATTTGAATCAGGAACCTTCCAATCTAGAAGCTAACACCTTAACCACCAGACCTGTTGGTCGGCGAGACCGAGAAGGGTAATTTGGTAATTTTAGTTAACGTCATACTAGAGCAACACAATGGGCTATCGACGACGGTCCGGGATCAGTCCCTTAAGGGAAAGATCCGAGGACAACACCTCGTAATTTTGAACCACGGTCAGATGACGAAGCAACACCTGAGCTGGCACCCCACTCTCCAAACTTCCACGCCAACCCAACGTGAGGACTTTCGGCCACGACAGATTTAAGGTGCATCAGCCGCTTCTACACCATACGTTTACAAACATCCACGCCCGAACCCGGATTCGAACCAGGAACCTTCCGATCTAGAGGCTAACTCCTTAACCACTATACCGGTTGGTCGGCGAGACCGAGAAGGGAGATGAGCCTTAAGTAGTTTTATTTATAAGCTTTGATTATGAAGAACGCATCTGGCAACACTCTTTTTGCTTTTGTTTATATTTTTGTTGAGAGCGAAAATACAAAGCTAGATACAATCGTAAAAATATATACAGCAAAAGCCTTCAACAATGGTAAGCTGTATCATTTACACCATCAATAGTTTATTGATCACTTAGCACTTTGACTGCGTTCACTTGTAATTCTACTTTGATTTTCTTACCAACTATTTATTAAGCACCAGCGACGAAACAGTTGAAATACGTTTTCAGATACCAGTTTGAACAAAAGTTATGCATAAAGAAAATTATTCATGCTTTGGTTTAAAGAAATAAGGAAGATACATAAAGCTAATTGAGTATATTATTTTTCTAGTTAAAGTAAAGGATAATGTTTGTCTCGTGTAACTCAAAATCACCGTTCTATTGAACTTAAAAAGTTGTCACAAGCATTCTGTCTAACTAAAACCTATTTTTACGTCATACATATTCAACCATGATGTGGTGCGGTACTCCCTTCTTGTTTGACCTTTTATCTAATTAAATTACTGTGTTGCAGTTTGAATTTTTAAAATCCAAATTAAACTTAGATCATTTGAGCATTTAGATAAATAAAATTTCTTACTGAATAGGGAAGAATGGGGCTAGTGTGGACAACTTCAATAATTCTGCTATTTATCAGTCAAAATCTCTGCAAGTTTTTGCAGAATAGCAACACTGATATAAACTTCCACATGCAGTTGCATTGCAACACACTTGATAGTTCAGTAGCAATTAATAAAACAAGGTTTTCATAGGGGAAAAGTAAGTTCCAAATTGGTTTTTAAAACACTAGATTAGACTATTTTAATTCAATATTTTTACAAAATGTGATAGTCTCTATTATAAAAGAAAGTGTTTGTTTGGGGCCGCAAAATCCTGATGATTCAATGGCACTTACAGCAATGGGATTTGGCACTCAGGTAGTCTGAATTATTTGCAATTTTTTGGGTCGCACCAAATTTTAAAATTCAATCCAGAAGATTTTTAAATGAATTGGTTTTTTAAACACAGAGAACTTTTTATACTCTTGTGACCTTGCAATCAGGGTTTGGAATCATGCCAAGTTTTCTTCATCCCCAGAACACGTAGAAAATTATTATTTTTTGTTTCTGCTTTGATTTTGCACGAGAAACAATTTTCGAGTCAGACTATAAATCTCTTAACTGGAGTCACAATTCTTTTTTCTATCTCAAAGACCATTAAGATAGAGTAAAAATTTCAACATATCTGAAATCTGCGGAAAATTTCAGTTTAGATTGATACCTAAAAATATTATTTTCTTTAAATAAATAATTTTTAATTGAATATATCTTCAACGGATTTGAAATCTATGGAAAATTTTACACCAGATTAATACCTTACACCACGGCCACGGGTAATGCTGGGCTAGCCACGTAGTGGCTAGTATGTTAAAAATGAATATATTCAATAGCTGTTTTCATATTCACTTCTAGTCTACATGGTTTAAATTAACCAGTAGTATGCCTAAGTAAACAAATGGCTTCATAGGGCTAGTGTGGACACATGGTGGTAAAAACATGTTTAAATATTACATTTAGGCTATTTATTTATTAAATAAGATTGTTTATGTTTAAAAAATTCATTCGCAAATAATTCTATTTTTTAAAAAAACTTAGGCTTTATGTATTAAGTTACATTGATTTTTGTGAAATGGTTAATTGATTTACAAGGAATAGTATTGTTTTTACACACAAAGCAGCTCTTCTAATAAACAGAGTGAATCTTTTGTTTTTCCAGATGTGAAGACATATAACAAATCTCAAGAAATGAAATCATATTTAAAGTTAATATATCTTACATCTCAAAGTAGAAGCATAATTTCATTTCTACATTAAAATCATTTTCCCACTAAATAAAACTTGAAAAAAGCTTTCTATTATGTTGATTTGTCTTTGAAGTAGATTCTATAATAAAGTGCAGAGAATTTTGAACTTTGTACTGTACTAGGGGGCTTCACCCCTATTCTCTAACACTCCTCAACCCTCCTCACTCCTTAAAATGATAATTCTTATTTTCTCTTCATTTTCACAAATAAAAATGAAATTAATTGTGAAAAAATAATGAATAGCCAGTAATAACCAAATGAAAAACTATTTTAAATTTCCCTTTATATAATTCATTAATTTTCAGTGTATTGTGTTTTGCATTTCTGCTTTAAATTTAAATATGAAGTACCTAAAACTGCTATGTATTTTAGTAATGTTTTGTGATTGTTAAATTGCACATCTAACACCAACATGTTTTACATTCTAGGCTCGAAATGCAGAAAAGGCCATGTATGTATATTTTATTTTAAAAAGTTTAATCCTTTGATTAAAAATTTTGAGATTTAGATTTTGACCATTTGTGTTTTTAGAATTAAATAATATTAAGGTTGTTTTCATATGCCAGCAAAACTGGTGCTGGCTCCTGATGCAAAGTAATCAAATGGGAGGTTTCACATATAGCCCAGCCTATTTGCTGGCCGACCACTGATGTTGATCTTGGCAAATTGAATGCCAAAATGTTCTCATTGGTGATCGGTGTGACTTATTTACCCTGCACCTGTTACTTGTTTGAAAACTTTAAACTTTTATTTCAGTTCTGTAATTGTTCTCATAGCAATTCAAACACTTCTTATTTTAGTTTTGTAAGTTTGTATAACTTAATTGCAGCAGATTGTTTTAAAGACAATATTACCAAAATATAAAGCATGGAAGGAAGTTTAGTAGTATTTCAAATGGTTGTAAAAGCTGTCTTGTGGTGTGAGAGAGAAAGAAGTATTTCATAGCCAATTGATGTATCCAATATGTCTTTAATTTTTGCCTCTTTGGTATTTCGTAAGCTATGGGTAGCCCAAGGAGATAACATCTCACTTGCAGCAGCATACATTTTTTTTCATCACAGTCAAAAAAAAACTAGTTACTAGCACTGGCAATACCAGTATGTTTGAAAGACAACAATAAAATTAGCCGATGGCTGCTCCAACACCTGTTTTGCTGGCATGTGTAAAAATGCCCTTAGAGTAAGCATGAGTAAATAAATGTTTTATAATTTTAAATTTTGCAAATGTGAGCAGCATCAGGTTACAACTATATCAGGGTTCCCACGGGTGCTTAGAAAGTGCTTAGAAGTAGGGCAACTTTTTCGTTGCATTAAAAATGGGAAAAGTTCCATTTATCATTCCCTAAAGTTGCATTTTTGAAAATTAAGTAACATTTATTTTTGATACACTAAAACCTAGAACAAATTACTCGTAAAAAATGAAAGAATTCAAAATTTATTGACAATATTATAATACATAATTAAATACAGAAGAACGTTGATGTCGTTGAATTTCAGATCTTTGGCCAGTAATTTCTTTAACATTGAAAAGCTGTGCTCAACACAGACTGATGTTGTCTGACATTGTTGCAGTAGTAAATACTGATTTGGGGAAAAATCACCTCGGGAAAGTGTAGCAATAACCGTCAGGTCATTATTCTGATCGATTTTAAGATACGATTTAAGGTTGCAAGGATCTTCTTTAAAATCCATCGATCTGTTATATTCATAAGCTGACTCGATGTGGTATGCTTTCGATTCCAATTTTTCTACGAGACGAATCAAACATTCGTAGCTGCTTCTGATTTTCAGCAAACTTTTTGGGTAAAATCCATGGACTTTTTCTGCAGTTGTGAAGCTAGTGTGCCACGCAAGTACCTTGGAGCAATTGCGAATAAAGTACCTTGAGTGTGTTTCCAGCCGCAGTCATATAATATGCTGTATCGGATAACAGAAACAAAATATCCTTTTGCTCAACATACAGAAATTTTAAAACGTCATGTACAAGGTGAACAACATATTGATGTTCGACACTCACCTCACAAACTCTGCATTCGATTACGCAAGTTTTCTCTAGTTTATCAAGAGTGGCAACCAATGTGTTAAAGTACTTATTACCATTTATTTACTTTCGTCTGTTAGGACGAACACCTTCTTTCTATGAACTTGTTTAATCCGCAATACTTCAGCGTTCGCAAGATCAGACACACGTGATCGAAGAGTTGATTCAGAGGGCAAAAAATAAATAGAAATTTCATATTAATTAATTTTAAGCTAAATTTAGAAAAGTTGCAGGTGGTTGGATTTTTTCAAAAAGTTGCATTTATGTTGCGGTTATAACTCACTTACAATAAACCCCATGGAGGAATAATTTTGGTTTTAGTACTTTACATGCAGCGTAGAACGTGTGAAAAAAAGTTGCATTTGTTGAAAAAAGTTGCTTTACTTATAAGTGCTTATTTTGACTTTCCATTACTAAGGGCCCTTAGAAGTGCTTATTTTTCATCAATAGTCCTTAGAAAGTGCTTATTTTCCTTTGAAAACAAAAATTCAGTTTTCAAATGACGATATTTTTTTACAATGTTTCTGACCTCTTTTTAGCGTGTGATTGGCGATAAAACTGCTTACAAGTATGGTTTTGGTGATGATTTTTGAACTGGTTTGGCTGAATGGCAACACTTGATATGCAATATATAAAAATTGTCGATCGACTCTTGATGAGCACATAATTCACTTTAAAAACTTGAAAACCCATGAAAATCAGTCTGTTTTCAACTTGTGAGTGGCTCTCGTAATGCACAAAATAGTTGCCCTGATAGAGGAAACTAGAATACAATCATCAAACGTTAATTAATTTTGTTAATTCAGTTGCATGCGAGTGCAATGTTTTAAAATTTATTACAATTATGGGAAAGTCTATTTTTAAGTTTGTAGGTGAATCGAAAACAATATAAAGATAATTTATTTAATTAATACTGCTGTGTTGCAATTTTTTTTAATCTAGTTTTTTTATGCTTCTAATTCTTTGTAAAAACTATCCCAAGGAAAAAAAAAAGAAAAATGTGAAGATTTTTGAGGCTGATTCTGCTCTGAAAATTTGAAGCAATTGCTTATCAGTTCCGAAAAAAAAAAAACCAACCCCCATGATTAAAAAAACATTGGAGGAAAAGATCGCAAAAATATGAACCGGAGTGCTGGAGAACCGAGAATAGTCAAAGAATTTCATGAATCGGGAAAAATCATTTGAAAACTAGAAATTTCGAACTTATCGTATTTGGCTGCTGACCGAAAGTGAAAGTAATTTTTCTATGCTTTATAATTTTTTTCTCTTTGTATCTGGGTGACAAATACTCAATGGCCGACTGTGCTTGAATTTCAATTTTCTTTTGTTATGCCATGCGCAATCTGCTTCCATTGTCAGCTAGATGATTATTTTCAAATTAATTTTGTTTCATTAAAATGATGTTTGTAAGCGTATGGTGTAGAGGCGGCTGGTACACCTTAAATCTGTCGTGGCGGAAAGTCCTCACATTGGGTTGGTGTAAAAGTTTGGAGAGTGGGGCACCAGCTCAGATGTCTCGTCATCTGACCGTGGCTCAAAATGATGTGGCAATACACTGAATGGCTTAGGCTGGGACGGTGGCACCTAGTTAGAATATCTATTCAATAAAATTGCATTTTATTTTTTTTAACCGTTTTATAAATTTATCAAAGTTTATGCATAACTCTTATGATCCGTTTTGGTTCACGGGAAAATATTTTCTTTGAAACTCGTTCGATCTCCGATCCAGTCAAATTTGACTCTGACATATGCAACTTGCAATCCTTTTAGTATATTAATAGTTTGCCACTAATTTTATTTTATCAAAACCTCTGACGTGCCAATAAATGAATTTACTTCTTATTTTCATTATGAATTTATGAAAGTGTATTATAAAATAATTACTGTGGTGAGTAATTTCCATTTCATAAGCAGGCTGAAGCTGCAGACACAACAAGGTAAGCAGTGTAATTAAAAAAAAAATAATAATAATAATTAATTAATATATATATATGTATATATATATATATATATATATATATATTTTTTCAACAAAATTAGGAATTTTTTGAAAATGAAAGTGCAGGTTGGAGCCTGACCCAGACAACACAAAATAGTGTTTTCTAACTATGAGCAGCAATATGCTAAAAATTGTTCATACCCTCCCCTAAAGACCATTAAAAAGTAAAAACAAAACAATATGAAAAGAATACAAAAACTAAATCAAACTCGCAACAGCAGCTCTGAGACCAATACCAAGTCCGGTCCTCATCAAACTAAACTCTTTCTTTCCCCTTTTATAAAAGCAAATGCACTGAGAAGAGATAAAAGAAAAACATCCAAAGTTTTTTTCTTACAGTCTCCATTCTATAATTTGTTTTTTTACACATATTACTAATACGTGTACACGTAAATACCCATGTATTAACTGCTGAATTTTATAAAAATCAGACACTCATTTAAAAAATCTCATTTTTGTGTAGCATTATTTGTGTATAATTTTTAGAAAATAGACTTTAATACTAAATTTTTTACATTCTACTGTTCTTATAAGATTAACTAATCTGTAAGAGCATCCCATTTGGTCGAAAATCCGGTATTACATTGTATTATACGGATTCTTCAATGTTTTATTTAAGTACTTATAAAGTCCTTATTTTGTCCTAGAAAGTGCTTATTTTTAGTTAGAAAAAAAGAGTGGGAACCCTATATATCATGTTTATGCTTTTACTGCTGAACTGTTTATATATATTTGTTTTTTGATCTTTATGAATCTTTCTTTAGGACTACGTTAGCTCGATTTCGAGCTGCCCAGTTAGCTGAACAAGGAAAAGGGCAGCAAGAACGTCGGCCTTTCTTAGCATGTGATTGTGATGATCTAAAATCAGCAGAAAAATGGCGGAAACAAATAATCGGTGAAATATCAAAGAAAGTCGCCCAAATTCAAAATGGTAGATATTTGTCCTTTCTTAAATCAATGCTTTCATATTGGGTCATCCGAAAAGTTCTGTGGTTTTTTTTTATGATAATTACCTACAAAGCAGTACAAAAACTTAAGAAAATGTTATTGAATCACATAAGCACCATTTTGTTCTATGACTTTTTACCATCTTTCTGACAGCTAGAAAATTCCTTTCTTTAAAATGTCATTAGGCTTATATTTGTAAAGAGGTTATATTCAGGTGCTGTTTAACAGTCTCAAATAATTAAACTCCAGGCAGTTCAGAGAATTTTGAAGTGAGCTGAAGAGGTGAAAATCTAAGGGGCAAGGTCTGGTGAATATGGGGGGGGGGTGACACAAAACATCCCAGTCATAATAACTCTTTTTCTAACATTCCGTGAAATATGGGGTTGAGCATTGTCATGCTGGAAGACAATACCTCAAATATTGGTCAGTTCTGGCCACTTTGCTTCGATTTTGGCTTTAAATACTGCCATTTTAGAACAGTATTTTTCCGAATTTATTTTGCGATTTTGTGGCAACAATTCATAATGAACAATTCCTTTGTAATCCCACCATACACAAAGCATTACTTTTTTTGGGATGCAGTTCCTCTCAATGTCAGGGAGGTTTATTTGGCTTACCCCATGATCTTTTTCTTGTAACATTGTATTCCATTTTTCTTGTAACTTGTATAGTATCCACTTCTCATCTCCAGTAATGAGCCGTTTAAAAAAAGGAACTTCTTCATTTTGTTTCAGCAAAGAATCACATACCGAAATTCGAGCAAGGATATTATGATGTTGTGTTTAAAGTATGGAGTACCCATACATCATAGCAGCTTACATGCCCAATCTTCTTTAAATGATCCTGTACTGTACTTTTTGGAATATTTAGTCTGTGATAGTTCCTGAACTGTGTAACATAGATTTTCAGCGATAGAATCTGTTAATAGGTCCTTGTTTACAGAGGATGGTCGTACAGAGCGGGCATCTTCTTTGAGGCTGAAATTTCCGCTCTAAATTTATCATACCACCTTCGAACTGCGTCATCAGAAACAACACTGTCCATAAAGAGCACAAATTTTACGAGCGGTCTTAACTAGCATTTCTTTTTCTTAAAATAAAAAAAGCTTTAAAGAAAACTTAAAAGAAATTAACTTTTTGGTTCTATATTCTTTGCACTGCAGTGAAACAAAATTTTTGCCACAACACAAGCTAGAATTATGCAGTGAAAGCAGAAAAGACTGAATTTACACTTCTGCTTCAATCGAGGTCACTCCTTATCAGCAGTAGCAAAATAATAATAACAAAGCGCACTTCGATTTCAAAAACCACAGAACTTTCTGTATGACCCAATATTTATTTCACATTTATACAGTTAATGTGCATAAAATCATTAGCATTTCTCTCATTTCAATTTTTGAAGGTATTTCTTTTATGATAATTGATTTTTCTATTGAACAAAACATTTTCAATAAAAAAAATTCAGACATTTATAACATTTTAGCATGGGCACCACAATCTCTTCACTTCATGTAATAATACAAACAAAAAATATTTTGTAATAATACCATTATCCTTGATTGTATATTGGCCGAAGGAATCGTGGAAAAACTTCATGATCAACTACTTTGCATTTTCAGTTTAATACTGAGACACAGTAGTTAATACATAGAAAATTCTGAAATGCAGTCCTTACTTAAGGTACACAAAGGTTTAATACTTTGATTGTAAAAATTATGTCATTTAAATTTTGCTTAAAATATCCTAATTGCAATTGTAATTACATTATCAATCAGAGCTCTAAACAGTTATTTTCCCCCTGTATTACTCCATAAGAATATAACCTTCCCGTGAACAATCTTTTTAAGATGCCAAGCTTTTCATCCTGTTATTAAAATTCCTTTTTTTTCTTCTTTTCTTTTACAGCTGGTCTTGGAGAGTTCCGTATACGTGAAATCAATGATGAAATCAACAAACTACTTCGAGAAAAAGGACATTGGGAAACAAGAATCATTGAACTTGGTGGCCCTGACTATTCAGTATGTATCCTCATTGGTGAACAAAACTAAAATTATAAGTTAATATACATGCAAAAACTAAAAAAGAAAAGGAAAATAATGTCTAAATAAAAGCTTATTTTTTAAAAATAGTTTAAATCATGTTGAAAAATAAATGTGTCTATTTTTCTTCATAGAAATTAGGACCAAAGGTATTAGATCATGAAGGAAAAGAAGTTCCTGGAAACAAAGGCTACAAGTATGAAAGTTTTAAAACCATTCATTACATATTTTTTATATGTATTTAGCAAATTCTTGAAACACTTTTATTGATGTTAGAGTACTCAATATTCAGGTTTCATTTTCCTGGCAGACACATTAACTCAATTACATTCCTTTGTCAGAGAAGCATAGAAATGAACCTCAAAATTTGATGATTCAGCACTTTTCCCGATTTGTTTCACTTTTTTTCTCATCTACTATTAACCTCCAAGCAGATTCAATGAATTCAAGTTTTTAATGTTATCTTGTGCCTCAAAATAAACTAGTTGTTTGATTAACCACTTCGCCTATGATTTCCATTTGTGTAATACAATATGTATGCACTAAAATGTAGGATTTACCTATTTGTTCTGTATTCAACAAATAAAATGCACACATTTTAAGACTTCACTTTGAAATTATTATCTTAGTCTTATTATTTTATAAGGTAAGATGTTTACTTTGGTTAATAAATGAAGAAAATGCATTTCATAGACTGTTATAGGAAGTGGATGAATTCACTGCAAACAAAAACCATTGATTGATGATGTTTCACATTTCTACAGAGAAACTTAATACATACTCAGATGATGTTACCATTCTGTCATTGCTATTGTTTGTGTGATTGGTTTTTGTAAATAAGGTTGTTTGATTTTGTTTTTGAGGTGATGAATGCAACTACATGATACTGTTAATTTAATAATAGAAAATCTTGATTAATAGTAAATGCAAAATATTGGATCAATTTAAAGGCATTTTAAACACAAAACACGTTTGACGATTAATTTTATTTTAAGCTGTTCTGAAATAAAAATATATCGATCATGAAGGTTGGTTGTTTTTAGGTTTTATGGTACAAGGTGCCACATTTTGCCCAGCTGCACCATACACAATGTCGAGTAGAAATATGTCCTTAAAGGGGAGAAAGAGGGAATATAGAGTGGGATGAGAAAAGAATGCTTTGGTATCCCTGGAGAGCAACTTTCTTTGTTTATTAAAGACAGTAAACTATGTAGGAAAGAAAAGGTCCCTAAAGTACCATGGATCTGTGTAGCCCTTACAAACCTAAAGGAGAAGCATAAATTGGTACTTGCATGTGTATAAAAATCTGAATGTGACCGATTGTTAATTGTGTTGTGATTCCACTTAGAAGAAAATTTCTTCATGCAAATCTAGGTGTACAAATGTTTTGGTGTTATGCACTTTATTTTTCTATGTTCATTCTTAGAAGTACATTGTCTCTTAATCCATTCCTTAAGTGAGTATTTTTGTTTCTTTAATAAATTCTGAAACTTGTCAAAATTTCTGTCTATTTCTAAAACACATTTTAACAACTTTCTCTTGATTTTCATTTAACTACTTTATTTGCTTTCATCTTATTTGTGTTCAGTGAGTAATTCGTTCAAATGTTAAGTAATATTTATTTATATTTTATTAGGTACTTCGGCTCCTCTAAAGATTTGCCTGGAGTAAGAGAGCTGTTTGAACAGGAACGTAAGTTTATAATTTATATATATATATATATATATATATATATATATATATATATATATATATATATATATATATATATATATATATATATATATATAAAGTCAGAGCAACTTTGAAGATACCACAATGAAAGAAAGTTATATGAACTAACTTATCCTATATCTTGGAGAAGTCGTGGGATTAAGGAATGCCAATTATCCTTATCTTAAGAAGACAAAGTGTATATGACTAAAGGGATTTTAAATAAACTGTTAGCAATAGCATGAGAAAAATTAAAAAAAACAATTAGAAACTGAAAATAAAAATTCAGTTTCATTTGATGCATTGCAGAGGTTTTATAAAGTAAAATATTCAACCAATAAATTTACCTTGCTCTTAATTTTTAGCTCTTGAAGAATGCTGTGTTTGACATTTGCTTTTATCTGATATAGTTAAGGGACACTATCTATTGCCACATTTTATTGTCAGTAGCAGCATTCACTCTCGGAGTGAAAGGGGAAAAAATATTTTTGGACTCCTGTTATAATCTGACAAAGTTTTTAAACTTTAAATCTAATTCTTATTGAGAATCTAATTCTTGCAAAATACTCGACCTCACTTGGATTGAATTGGGTAACCATAGATTGAAATTGACAGGAAAAATAATAATTTTCCTCTTTTGTAGAAAAATGCCAATTTTAAGTGTAAAATAATTTTTGACGCCTTTTCAACATTTTTATAATTTTTACAACCTGCTTTGGACTTAAATTCTGTACATGCTTATCCATCCATGTAATACATTTTACATACATCACACCCCTGCACAGGTAAGGTACAAAACTGACAAAAGGTAAGACTAAGGTAAGGGAGGATTAGAAATAATTAATTTGTTTCTAAAAGCGAATATGCTTTTCTTGAAACTTACGTTTTGTGGCACATGCAATAATAAAAGAACTTGTTCTAAAATTTTGAATGTTTTCAGTACAGACAAAGCAAAGATAACCTATTATAATTTTTTAATGGTAAATCGAATCAACAAATAAGCCACTTTTTGACTGCATGTCACCATCATGAATTGTGATCTAAACAAGTAATTGAAAATGTGTAATCAATATAGTATAAAATAGAGAAAGTAAAATTTGCCCTACAATGTTTGTAAATAACATGTTTCCAAAACAATTTACCTTTGCAACAATTGCATTAAATTATAATCAGACTGGTGAGATAGTATTCGAGTTATGTGGTTTCAAAAGAGTTACTTTTTTTAGGTAATTGGTAAAATGTAAACAATAAGCTTATATAATTGATGTCTCTGGTGTGAATTTTTGATTCAAGTTTATTGTGTTGTGTGTGTTCATTACAAGAAACTAAAGTGATTATGGGTAAGCAAAACATCACCTATGATGATTGCCATATATGATTTTTTTTATGACAGCCCTAGGTGAGCTTACCACTTTTCTAGCAGAGGATTCAGGTCATGGAAGTCCAGTTGGAAGAATAATGAATTAGCAACCAGAGGGCTGTGAGTTCGAATTCAACCTAAGACTTCAAATGTTCGCCATTGTCATAATGTGGAAGTTTAGAGAGTGGTGTGCCAGCTCAAGTGTGACCTCGTTGTCTGACTGTGGTTAAAAAATTACACAGGGTTGTCCTTGGTTCACACATTCACCCTTCGGGATTGATCACAGACTTGTTTTGCTTCAATATGATGTTAGATATCAACCTAGAAGTGGATTCTCCCAAGGTCATCTGCTTTCACACCAGAGCTACATTGCACTGAAACAAGTATGGTAGAACTGTTGTCACTGGCTTGAAAAAAAATTGACCTGTGCTTTGGAAGAACAGTCAGGGTCCATCTGAGTTGGTCATGTCATAATGATTTATTAAATCATGTGTCAAATCTACTTAGACATACATCCCTACTGTTATAACAGCTCTGTACCTAAGGTTTGTATAAATATTTTTTTGTAATTTGTTTGTCATAACTTGTATAAAATTATTATTTATTTTTTATGTAGCTCCTCCACCTCAAAGGCGTACAAGAGCTGAAATGATGAAACATATCGATGCTGACTATTATGGCTATCGAGATGATGATGATGGAATTTTAGCACCTCTTGAAAAGGCTCGCAGCGAACAGCTGGAGAAAGAGGCACAAGAGAAATGGATTTTAAATAAAGGAAATGACCCAGATTTGGAAGTAGAAGAAGTTGATATATATGCTCTCAATGAAGAACCAATGGTTAATTTCTTTTTTAATTTGAATATGTTTATATCAATGTTAAAATTTCTAGCCATGGGAATATATTTGTTGTTGCCGAAAACGTCTTTTTAACAGGAAGTGGCAAACAAAAGAAATGAAAAAGTTTTGCTTTAACTAAATAGAAAAGGCTGAAAATCTGCATGCTAAAAACTAAATTTTATCAATATATTACTCCTGAAATTTGTATTTGAAATTTCCTAGTTATGTAACTAAAATGAGTACATGTTGCATAGGATAATCTGTGAACTTATTTTTACATTTGTTTTGCTTCTTATTTAACTTTGCTTGCAAAATCTATTTTAAACACTTCTGGGCTCTAGTTGATTCAAAATGTGGTATACAGGGGCATGCCCACGTTTCTAAAACTTTTTAACTCTTCGTTTCTATGTACAGAGAGTGACCGTATCACAGCCACCTTTATAAATTGACAATTTTGCATTTCAACAATCCAAAGTAAATCTGATTGCATTGAAATTCTTTTTATTTTCTTTTGCCATACTTATGTCAAGAAATTTGAAATGAACAGATGTCAACACAGTTGGTTTCACAACCTCTCCCATAACCCAAAACTTGATAACGATGTGGCTCTAAAGATGTACTCACCCACTACAGTTGCCCGCAAAAGGTTTAAATGACCACCAAACTTTAACCCTTTGTACGTCATGAGATTTCCTAGTAGTATAGTGTCGTGTTTCCCTTCCCCAACACATGATGACTATAACAGTACCTATTGGCTGAAAGTATCAAGAAAGATTGCTTTGGTGAAGGTCTAAACTGGTTAGAACTCATACTTTGAAGATTGCCAGTTTTGGAATGGATATATGCTTGTGAACACCTCAGAGGGTTAAGGCGACATTTTTGTCTTAAAACTTTTACCAATTTCTATGTCTTCTGATTTCTGTTTTAACGATGAATTTTTTCTTACTATTAAGTTTATAGATCTTCTATTAAGATAAAAATAACCACATTATCGTCATAGTGTAAACAAATATGCATTCTCCAAGAGACATTTAAATTTTACAGGTTATCTTGGAATTATGCAGTCAGTATATTAATTTGGAAAGGGCTAAGAAAGTAGTCAGAATGAGTACTATAATGTACTTTGGGGATGTAATGTGTGTGAAATTTCTTTCCCCAAACTTTACAATTGACTTCCTAATTTAATAGTAATCCTCACATTAAGGTCAAGCTGATAGTATGAAATTTAAAAACTATAACTTTGTTTAGTGTGTGTGAAATTGAAATGCCGCTTTTTATGTAGATTATTAAAGCATTCGTTTTAAAATTTTAATTGACGGATAAAGATTGAGGATGTTAAAGTTGCAGTTAGTTCAGAACGAGCACTGGCTTCCATAAGGAAACCATTTGACATGTATTACTCCCCCCTCATTTAACGGCCCTTATTTTAATCATATTGCCAATTAGCACCCTCTTACTGTGCTGTGAAGGACTCGTCACGGCCACAGGAATTCTGGAAACAAGGAATCCTTCGGCTCGTTAATCAATGGGATCGTTGTGCTCAGGCCTATGGTGTATACTTTGAATAAAGTCTTCATTTATACCCACAGTGTCGTTTCGTACCTTTTCATTTGAACAACCCTTGTAGTTATATTAGTTTTCTGATACAATAGTAAACAATATGTGTGCATTTAAATAATGTCATTTTCTATATCAGAAATATTTGTTTACTATAACTAAAGAGTCTTCAGTATGGGTATTTCAGGTCAATCTGGTTACACCTTTTAACCCTCCTGGTGGTTTATCTTAGTTTCTAAAACTGCCCTGCCTCTGCTACTAAATCTGCTTAAAATGGTCATCAGTTCAAAGGACAATTTGTTTTCTCTACTTGGATCTTTTCCCCCTTGGAGTAATAGGACAGTTTTGCCTTGACTGTATCTCGTCAATAGTAAAATTGACAAGATATCCTGTCGAAAGCACTTAAAGGGTTAAAAATGGGTTCATCATAGTTTGTGTTAAGTTTTTGATTTAAAAGTAGTCTGACCATCTCAGGTAGGCCACTAATAAAAATATAGTTTGTTAGTTTTTGCACACACACACACACACAAAATGTAAATATTTTTTCTATCGGACTTGACATTTCATGTAAATAAAAAATTAAAATGATGGATCTTAGTCAACTGTTTTAAATCAAACAGTCAAAAAAATTATTTTCTTAACTTATTTATTATAACAAATGTATCAATAACAAATGACTAACAAATGTATCAATAACAAATGACTAACAAATGTATCAATAACAAATGACTAACAAAAGTATCAATAACAAAAACATTTATGTTTGTTCAAGATATAAAATGACTATCAGATTTCACACATAAGTATTCACGCTAGATATAAATGTCAGATGGAAATCCTACACAAACTGACTGATCAATTGAAATAATATTCTCTTAAAAAAATTTCCATCAATTATATAAGTAAATAAATTAATCCTACTGTTTATTATTTGATCCATGTAGAGTGATGAAGAAAATCCTGCCAATGATGTAACAGATGAAGCTGGTCAACCGAGGTTTATTGCTCATGTACCTGTGCCTACCCAACAACAAGTAATTTAATATAAATCTGTTAATCATTCTTAATTTAATTTGAATTCACAATGTGTTTTATATTATAATTTATATATAAAAATTTTGCTAACATGTACATTTCTGGTTATATCTTAAGTTTTACTTAAGGATCTTATATTATAAACTTATATCTTCATTTAAGGAATTTGTACTGTGTAATCTTATGATAATCAAACTTTATGCTAAAGTTCTTGCAAGGCTGCCTAAGGTGACTTGCTGCTATTTTTTAAGCTTTAGGACTAGGGATATCTTATTACGATCTTATCTCGGAAGCTCCTATTTTCAAAATGTTCGGGACTTTTTGAAGATTTTCCTAAGGTGAACGAAAATTTAGTCCTCTTTGTAAGTAATAATGGATTGAAAAAATATTTTTCGGATTTTTGGGAGAAAATTTTTTCAAAGACGCTGTTAAGAAGCATATTTTTGTGAAGCTTTTGCATCATTGGCGAGCTTGCAGCTCGCCAAGTCAACAGTAGAAAACAGGCTCCAACAAACGTCAATTTCGAAGTTTTGGCGCCAAGCCTCACAAGTATGAAAGAAAAACATCCGAATCTATGGTTGCTAGCTTGTCATGAACTCCTTACAAAGGAAATATTTTGTTTTATAATTTTAAAATTTAAATTTCGGTAGAACTGCAGTCTACGTTTATATCGGTGCAACGACCTTGGCGCTTTTTTTGGCGCACTTTTAAAGTCACCTAAGAAAATATTATTTCAAAGATCTTTTACTTTCAAAATGTTTTTTCTTTTTAACGGAAAATACTAAGCTTTAGAAACATATTTGTGAATGATTTAAAAAATATATTTATGAAACGACAGTTAAACGGATTTCGAAAGTACTTTCTACAATATTCAAAATGAAAATTCAAACTTTCACTTGCCGAGGTTGCCATAAAAACCGTATTACAGATGGATTGCCTAAAACTGCCATACCTCGCTCCTAGAAGTGTGCCAAAAAAAGCGCTAAGGCCATAGCCACCACTATAAACGTAGACTGCAGCTGTACCTAAATTATGTGTTGAGAGATCTTCAATGTCTGTTTCATACTTAATTCGGGCATTTCATTTAGTGTCTGAGCAATTAAAATATGGTTTAAGAGACTTTTTGCTACTATTTCACTATCAGCCCTGCATTAATTTCTAATAAAAACACTTGTCTCATTTTAAAACATTCTTCCTTTTGTTCATAGGTTGAAGAAGCTTTAGTGATGAGAAAGAAAGCAGAGCTTTTAGAAATGTATGCTTCAACGGACATGCTGAAAGAAGTTGAAGAAACGAAACATTTGATTGGGAAATCCTAATATATTTGTATATTTTCTTTTATAGAAATCGCCTTCTGTAAATATTTTTTATACCTGTTGTAAATAAATATTTAAAAAAATTATTATAATTGTTTTAAGAATTTTCTTTTTTAGCTGCAAATTCTAAAGTTCAAATTTTCGGATATGTTTGTTTTTTCAAAATGTTAATTGAATCAAATAAATTTTAACTACACTTAAAGCGTATGATTTATAAACAACAATATTCATGGCGAATATCACTTATTAAATTGACTCCTGACAAATTTTGATAAATGTTTATTTAATTTTGAATAATGCCAGATTTCAAACTTTTGTGTGTTTTGAGAAGAAACTGAATTTTGAAATTTAATTTCCGAGTAGTCTAACATGTTTCGAGTTCCTCCTGAGATTTTAAATACCTTATTATTTATGGTTTTACCTATGTTGAGAACTTTTCGGATGTAAATTTTAATCGCGTATCATGTTGCTTTTGGAAATGACATTGAAGCTAATCTGTTTGAAAATTTTAAAGTCAAAATACTAATTAATTAATCTAATTGAAATTTTTACATAGAGAAAATGAAAATTGAATTTTCTCACAAGAGACAAAGTTGCTGAATGAAATAACTAAATCAACTGGCGGCTTTTTCTTTTAATTCTTTTGTTACTTTTTATGCTTTTATTTTAGGTATGGAATTATTTACCTAAATTTTTAAAATGATTAGACTGATAAGACAGGAAATCATTTGTATTGGATATAATATAACCACTAAGCAGGACTCGAAATAGGTCGCGGCAAATGCCGTGAGCTTAGCTCAAATAGCAGCGACGATCAATTTTTGCTGGGAGTATTTGAAACCAAATGTCTCATTATTTTTCTTTCAAATACCAGCTATTGAAAAAAACCCTTAATGAGGATAAGATCTAATTATAGACTGATGCCTTTGTAAACTTCATAATCTCTACTATTATAAAATGAAGTGTTTGTGACGATTCTATGGCACTTACAGCAATGAGATTTGAAACAAAGGTAGTCCAAATTTTTTGCAATTTTTGGGTCTCGGCGAATTTTTAAATTTAATCTAGAAGATTTTTAAATGAATTGAATGAAATGTAATCATTATTGAATGCTACAGAATAGAAGAGATCACATATTCTTAATTTATTGCTTTCATTTCCGTTTTGATTTTGATAGGAGGAATAATTTTTCCAGACGATAAAAACAATCTCTTAACTGGAGTCAATTAGTTCTTTTTCTATCTTCTAGACCGTTAAAGATAGAGTAAAAATTTCAGAATATTTGAAATCTGCGGAAAATTTCACATTTGTTCCATACCTAAAATTATGATTTTTAAAAAAAATCTAAATAACTTTTAATTGAATATATCTTTTATATTTTCGCACGAGATTGTAACTTCACGGTAACTTTCCCTTTCCAAAAATAAATTCATTTCGTGCCATTCGCGTTACAAAAACAGATTACATTTCCGCGAATGAGAGCAAAAAATAAAAAACCTATTGACTGGGATTGTTGACCTTTTTTTTTTTGTAAAATCGAATTGGGGCGCCTTCACACGAAGGAGATCGATCGCTCAGACCGGTCTGAAGACGACGGAACTTGCATAGTAGGAGCACTTCATACGAGAAGAGAAGAGTAGCAGGAAACCGTTATGAGAGACTAAAAAAAAGACACCGAGGAAATTCAGTCGCCGGCGACTTTTTTATGTCGTGGTTTATTTTATTCGAGAAACAAAACAAAAGAGCTTTTATATTCTCTAGTACAAGTTTATATATTCGCGATCGTTAAAGATAGAGTAAAATTTTCCGCAGATTTCAAATCCGTTTAAATTTTCAATCTGTCTTTAACGATGCTGATTTTACAATATAAATCTAAACAATTCCAGTCAAAATTTTTGTTTTGCTTTTCCTCGCTCAAATAGTTTATGCGCAGGAAAAACATTTACTGGTGTCAATATCAAGCGACCGGTCTAAGAGATCGATCTCCTTCGTGTGAAGGCGCCCTAGATAGATTAAAAATATCAACGGAATTGTTAAATCTGCGGAAAATTTCACTTTAGATTACGACCTAAAAATATAATTTTTTTAAATAAGTAATTTTTAAACTGAATATATTTTCACCGGATTTGAAATCTGCGGAAAATTGTACACCAGTTTAATACCTTGCATCACGGCGTTGCCTGTGGTGTTGGTTTGCGAAGCAAACGGCACCACGGACACGGGCTAGCCACGCAGTAGCTAGTAAGGAAATAAACGTGTGTTTACAGTAGGGTAGGAGTTCAAAATATCAACCCTGTGCTTAATATCTGCTACTCGTATTTGCAAGCTACTAAGGGGCGACATCAACGAGTTAATGTAGTTACCTTGACGGTGTCTAGTGTTTTGCCACACGTAGCGCCACCGGCACGTTTTCTATCAGTTATATCAACAACACTATTGCATCTGAAATATTTTAGGCTGTGATCAACGTATTTTTTGTCTCCAATCCATTCAGGGAATATCCAGGTAATATTTCTAAATCATAATTTCATTTATATGACTTGAAAGTACATTGAATACCAAAGGTAGTACTAAACTATAAAAATGCATGCTAGACAGTAAAAATACTAAAGGTAGCTCTACTAGCAACTCGTTTTTAATAGTAGCTGCTAATTTGGCCTGGTGGGTGGTAATAGGAACAGGGGTAGGCGATATTAGGAACCCACTCTTGAAAATTCTCTTGGTAAACTTTTTGAAGATTTACTAGTTAATTTAAACGGACATAAGTAAAGAAGGTATGTTATCTCTGGAAACCAAAGGAGAAATGTTCCGAGTGATATTAATTTAGTTTCCCTCTTGATTTCCCAACCCTGGAGGCTGAGATACAGAGAAATAGTTAGGGTAGGCCAGGGCCCGATTTAGAAAATTTGGTATAGTAGGCACAACACGCAGGAAGGCCCCTCCCCATGTTATTTGTTCATCACAAAAACTAATTTTATAACAATAATTGGTACTTACGTATTTGACTGTTGACCGTTTCACTGATCTCACCAAAAAGTTTGAGAAAATCGTGATATTACTTATAACTCTTGGCAAAACAAAATAAAGCAGATGAAAATTAAAAACATAATAGTTAGATAATTAATGTAATTACAAGAATGTGATAGTGGGGGAAACGGTCGACGGACATTTACTTAAATACCCAATAATTTATGTAACTACTTAAAAACTTTTAAAATTTTTTAGATACTTTTGAAACTTAGGGGCCCTTTAAATTATCGGGGCCCTAGGCCCGTGCCTCACGGGCCTAATGATAAATCAGGGCCTGGGGTAGGCGATGTTTGGAACACCTACCCTAAAAGAATATTTCTTTGTGCGTGGTTATATACAAATCGTTTTTAGTCAAATGAATCCAAATTCATTGGCTTAGAAAACATTAAATTGCCATTTTTTTTTTACAAAATATAATTTTTTAAGAACATTACACCTTCATTCTTTTAAATATTTTCTTTGTTGCCAAACTAAAGTGTGAGTTGGAAGTATGGTTGCATCAATGATGAATTTTCCAGTAAATGGATATAATAAACCGACAGTAAAAAATAACATAAATCAGATTTTTCTCGCAGGGAATACTTGGGAAAAATTGACCACACACTCTTATTTGCAAATTCTGGAACGAAATCAGGAACAAGGATTGCGAAAAACTCCAATCGATGCGCCGATTTTGAACCAACCAATAATAAATTTTTTTGAGAACGTGTTAAAGGAAGCTGCTTGAAAATAAATTGCGGTAATTTGGAATGTATATGTTTTTTATTGTTCATTGCATAAATATTTTAATAAACCGATAAACAAATAACATGAAATATATAAATCAGACCTTTGTCCTCACAAGGAATATTTGGGAACATTTGACCACACAACTGCATTCGTGCGAATTACGGAAAGTATCAGAAACACGGATTGAAAAACTCCAGTCGATGCATCAATTTTAAAATTTACCAAAAACAAAAATTCTATAGAACGTTTTATAGGGAAAGAAAGAAAACAAGAATTATTTAGAACATGTTTGTTTTTCATTGTGTTCATTGCATAAATATTTTTTGAGGGAACATTCAATAGAAGACTTGGTGCATGTCCTGACGGGACAAGGATGTTTAACATTTTCGGTGTTGGGAAGTTCAAAGGGTAAAGAACCATCCTAGATGAGAGTTGAACTTGAGAACCAAAACACACTGCGCTACTTTTCTCCAGCTTATAACGAGCAGCATCTCATCCCCATTCGAGCATTTCGTCGCCATCGACGAGGACTTTTCGTGTTTTGCTATTTTGTCTTTCGCAGTGCCAAATCTGAATTTAGACTCAGAAAGAGATGCCTCTGCTGGCCAAGGACAACTAACTCACTCTCTCTTCTCTTGCCTCCTCTCCACCGAACGCAGGTCGCGAAAGCAGAGCTCTCCGTTCGGATTTTGCATCAAACATTCCTGCAAATGTACCACTTCAGTCGTTAACTCCTTTGGATTAATCTTCAAATCAAGATAGTGCAAAAAAGCGTGATTGCTCTCTCTTCTCTTCTTTCTCTTTTCATCTTTTCGCCGACTCTTCCACCTCTTTCGTCCTCTTAAGATCCTATCAGACAACAGACTGGTGATCACGGCCAGATTTTAATCAACCGTTTGATGATCTCGTCATTCTGTGCGTAACATCTCTTTTTTAAAAAAAAACCCTGGCCGTGGAACAATTTTTTTTCAAGAAACTTATCAATGCGCATTTCGGATATTATTTCAGTGCTTCTGAAGAGTTGCTTACGGAAATCTAATGCAAACTTGTGATTGAATATGTTTTTCAAAAAAGATTTTTAGCTGATTTGCAAGTATTGTATGCATGGAAAATATTTCGCTTACTTTGTTTTTGAAAACATCCATTTGTTTTTGCAAATCTTATAGATATTGTGTGATATAGAACTCTGGAAAAATCCAATAACAAAACTGGAGGACTATGAAGGGACATGATTTGGCTCAAAATCAATTTAAACTGAGATGCTTTATATATTTTTTCTAAACAATTTCATTTCTGAACATATGTAGCCTTCGATTTGATATTTTAAGCGTAGATTATTAACACAAGACGACTTCAGATTTGTGAAGAATAGACTTGACTGTTTGTTGACTGTTCACCAATTTTTTTTGACTCTTATAAGGATATCAAGACAGCTGCGAGAAATTTATCTCAAGTATTTGAAACAAGTATTTACTTCTATAGTATCAATTGAAAGATAGTTTTGAATCAAAAATAATATTTGGTATTTTCTGCTGTAATGAAACTAGTCTTCGATGAAAATGAAGCGAGAAATCAAAGGTGAGAAATTTTATCAAAAACGCAGACTAAAAACAGTGTTCTGGATTATTGCACAGATGTACTCCAGTGGCGAGAGTTCTGCCCAAGTTCGATAAACTTGACTTGTACATTTGCTTAAAAACAAAGAACTCCATAAAACAGATCTTTGCTGTATCGAACCTGTACGGATCAGATCTCAAGTTTTTTACAACTTATCAGGCGAATCACCGCCGGTATGCCAATATATGTCACTGGACTGAACAAAACCGGAATGATGCTTCGAATCCTGTCAGACACGTCCCAGACAGTGGTGCTCTAGTTCCACTAGTCTTGTCACTCACAGGAGTTACTTATCATTGCTGTTGCTTTTCCTCTCTCGCGTCATATAACATATCCGGAGGGAGTTTCTCTTTCTGAAGGACCGGGACCCAGTAGCAGCCAGGGAAAAAAAAGAAGACAAACCCAGAACGACGGAATCCAGGAAAATTGAGCAGGAGCCCCAGAGAGCCGGAGGAAGCGTCATCGAAGCAGAAGCAGAGTCATCCGAGTCAGAGATGACTGTCAGTTACCAGTATGATGTGGCTTCTTCCGCCTCTGGGGGTTTCATTCGCCTGCTCTTCCGATGGAGGGGGAGTGTTTGGAAGGTGGTGTACAGGGAGATGCTCATCTTCTCCGCCTGCTACATCATGCTGTCCATCCTCTACAACTTCGCCTTGACCGAGTCGCAGCAAAGGTGAGTGCGGATCCCTGTTTTTGATCAACCTCAACTTCAGTAACGTAATCACGTATCGTTGTTTCACTATCGAAACCTCGCACGTCCAATACTTTTGACTCGCGGAAGTGATTGCCAAAGAGCGATCCGTTGATCCCTAGGGGTTCACGACAAGGTCTCAGAGGTTCCGCGGAAGACATTCCATATTTTACTACCCAAAATAGAGGTCAAGTAAAAACAAAATATTTCATTATTTTCTCCGGTTCTTTTATGTTTTAAAAATTATTATCTTTTCCTTTCTTTCTTTCGAAGGCCTGATTATCTGCATGAACGGATGATTATCTATACTAACCCCACTCTCTTGAACGGATGATTATCTATATTAACCCTATCTCTCGTACGGAGTCGTCATATATATGAACCTCTCTTTGAGATTACCACCAATATATCTGTTCTGATACCTGTAGTCTTTCCAGTATGAATTCTAGTTTTCTAAGCAGTTTTAACCTGGTTGAGTAATAGAATCCTCCCTGGGATTCTTTCAACCTATAGATGTGGTTATTTAGCCATTATTAGTGAGGAAGAAGCAGTCAATAACTCAGCAACAACTCATAAATCTCGTGACGCTCAGAGGGTTAAGGTGAAAATTAAGGATCTCTTGTCCTGTACAGGTCTATGTATGTCCTATTAATTTTATAATTTCAAAGGGTTCGCAAAATTTTTTAATTTACAAAGAGTTAAGTGGACTGAAAAGTTTGGGAACTATCGGTTTATGAGGTTTTATCATTAGGTGGTTAATAATATGCCCTCAAAATTGTTTCAAAGTCTCATAAATTTACATTAAGATACGACAAGGGCTTACATACGTTGTGAAGCCCTTGTCGACGATATTTTGATTTTGATTTCAGGAATGAAGTCTTACGAGATTTTGATAGTAAACCGACGATATTTTATTCACCGTACCGGAGAGAATATTTTTAGAGATATTTTGACGAATTTGTGTATCTCCCATTTGATTGTTACTGTTTATTTATACTTTTTATTTGACGACAATTGTTGTTAGACGCCATGAAATCTCCAGTAGTATAATCAGCGGGCTCCCGTAATAAAATAATATTGTAACTAATCAATGTCTTCTTAACCAGTGGTGTTGCCAGAGTGGGAAGTCGAGATCGCCCTCAAAAGTCCTGATTTTTATGGTATATCTAATAATAAAATGTTAGAAATGCATAAAGTGCTTTTATGTATTCGTCAAATAAAATTATAGCTGTTCTTAAAATAACAATTTTATACATCCTAATATTCTTTCATATTTCGTTAAAATGTAGTCACGTTGACGTGGTGTAGAAATTTGGAGAGTGGGGTGTTCACTTCGCTATCTCAGGTCAAAATTACGAGATGTAGTCCTCGGATCTTTCTCTTGGGTATTGATCCCAGACCATCACCAATAGTCCGATGTGTTGCTTCAGTGGCTTGTAAATTCAACTACCTCTCGTACTTCGTATTGAATTTTATTCATTAAGAAGTAGGAAAGCATTCGTTTTTCATGAGATGACTCAATCCTCTTCTGACATGTTCCCACATATCTACGTATCGCATCAATCTTCCAAAAGTGACACAAAAGTAAAAAGGAATCCCAGGAAAAAATGATTTTCTCTTAAGGCTATCGTATCAATCTTCCAACAGTGACATAAAAGTAAAAAATGAATATCAAGAAATAACGCTTTTGCTTAATGCTACTTAATGTAATTTATTTTGTAGACATTTGAGGAAGAGTCATTGTACTCAGTGATTCGCGTACTTAAATCAACCGACATGTGTGCGTCACTTTTGCGCTCACAGTAATCTTTTAGTCTAGTCAATAGTACGGCAAAAACAACATAAAATGACTTATTAAGATCTTAATTCGGCATAAAATGTTCCATTTTTAACTTAGGGCTCACTCCCAAATAGAATTCTGTCTATACTTCTGGTCATAACAACTTCGTTGCAGAGGTCTACGACTGTGGACCTTACTTGCGAAGAAAATAAAAATCCGAAAAATTGTATTGTCGACAGTTGTGGATCTCAGTTTTGCATTTTGAAACCCAATTAAGGGACAAATTTTTACTTGTGATCTTGGATTCAAGCATTGATATATAATTATTGAGCATTCATAAATTGAATCCGTGAGTGAACAATTACGAATTTTGCGCTCAGTTGGGTTACAAGACGCTAATCCACAGGTCCAGATATGTGAACCTCCGGAATAGAAAGTTAATGAAAGAGTACACGTGTACATTTGGGCGACTGTCCCATGATTTAAGAGCTTTGTTGTATTATAAATACTCTGGTTATAAGTTTAAGCTTTACCATAAAATAATATTTCCCGTTTACGAAGCAGTTTAAACTTTAAAGAGTCTAAATCTTGATTTGGGACCAATTTAATTTATAATTTTCATAGATGATATAGGTCAGGGGATTAAGAATAGAATCAGTAGATTTGCAGATGACTTAAAAATATGGGGGACAGCGGATACCAAGTTACAGATAGAGAATTTACAAGGGGATTTTGATAAGATATCCGAATGGGTTGTAAAATGGGGCATGTCATTTAATGTAGTGAAATGTCAAGTTCTGTCAATGTCAAGGGAAATGTCAGTAGAGCCGAGTACTGTTTGCAGGGAGTAAAGGTAAAGGAGGGAGAAACAGTCAAGGATCTTGGGGTGATAATTCACAGGGATTTTAAAATGGGTCACCAATGTTTAGCTGCGGGTAAAAATGCTAATAGGTGATTGGGGTATATTAAAAAGACTCAAGGGATAAGAATATAATCTTGCCGTTATATAAGTGTTTAGTAAGACCACATCTAGAATATGCTGTACAATTTTAGGCTCCATATATGAGAAAGGATATAGAATTAATTGAAAGGGTTCAGCACAGAGCTACAAAAATAATAAAGGGGTTAGCAAATCTCGACTACAATGAACGTTTAAGTAAGCTAAACATGTATACACTGGAAAGAAGAAGAAGGAGGGGGATTGGATTCAGCTTTTCAAGTTGGTAAAACAAGGGGACACAGAGGGCTTAAATTTCAATAGGGATAACAGAACAAGAGGCCATGGGTATAAATTGAATAAGACACATTTTAATCGGGATTTAATAAAAAACTACTACTTTAATAGGGTAATAGACAGTTGGAACGCGTTGCCAGAAAATATAGTTAATTAAAAGAGAGTGTACGAATTTAAGATACAATTGGATAGTCAGTGGGAATTGGGGAATTCATAAACAAAGGACCAGCCTTGCTGGGCTTGAGCCTGTAGCTGGTCGTCAATATTTGTATTTGTATTTGTTAAAATTTATAAAAATTGTAAAATTATTACTAAATTATTTTCACCCAGTACTGGTTTATTGATTTGCGATAATTTTTTCTTCATGGAATATTGAACTACTCAATAAAAATATCAATGGGAAAATTATTAGTTCAATGACAAATTGAATTATATTTTATTTTATTATTTTGTACAAAAATCGTGAAATTGAAATTCAGTACAATAAACGGTTGAAATGGATTTGTAGAGAAGTTTTTAGAGAGAGATATTCCATATGTACCAAAATATAACATATTAAGCTTCTCCAAACAAGGTCTTGTTTCTTACCTGTGGAAAAATTGAAACCGTTTGGTTCTCTGGAACTTTGCCGATAAATACTTTTAATTGATTATAGTTCTTTCTTATTTTTAGTTAATGTTGATGAACATTCTGTGGCCAGGTTGTATAATTTTATTTTGAAGCACTTATCAAACTTAAAACATCTTCCATTAAAAGGACTTTTCTCGATTCTAACTTCTTGTTTTAATGATAGAAAACATTCCAAGCAGATGACAGTATTGTTCTTTCAGTCTTAAGGTTAGGGAGGTTCTATTTCGAACAAAGTTTTTTCTGAGAGTCTTTTATTAGTATCAGTCTTTGTATGCATGCTCACCTTATAGAAAGGGTTTCAATTTACTTGCGGAGAACAGTTTCATTTTTTCAAAGCTTTAAATCTATGTGACAAAATTAGTCAAATCATTGAACTTTGCTACTGAATGCTTTGAGTACTTTTTATTTCTTTATTCAAAGGATAGTATTTTAGAGTATCAAAATTTTCCATTACGGTTTACGGTTAGTAACCTTTTCTTGTAGATTCATAGATGTCATTTGTCATCTATGTCAAAATGCCATAGGTGTCATTTTGTTTGATTTTATATCTGTTACATATGCAATTTGGGTTTTTAAATTGGCCCAACGTTTTAAAATTCGTTTTCATTATAAGCGATTAAAACAAAAAAATTTTATAAATAGTTTGAAATGAGTATTTAGAATGAAAAAAAAAAAAAAACCAAGAGCTATATTAGGATGAATCAGAGGAAATTTTACAAAATTACAGCTTAACATTAGTGTCGGAACCCGAACAAGAGGAAATTTTACAAAATTACAGTTTAATATTAGTGTTGTAACCCGAACAGGAGAAAGTACTTCCATTCAGAAATAAAACCGAACTGATATTCTGATGTCTTTAAGCTCATTCGCTGAGCATGATTATAAGTATGAGCAAATGATTTCTTTATACATCCTTTAGAATTGGACTCCTAACTGTATCAATTGCTAAATTCTATCGTCTATCTAAATTATTTACCTTTTTCATAGTGCATTGTCACTACCTTTAACTTCCTTTCCTCACTTTTAAGTTTACAACCATTAAATTCTCTATTAATTCTGATGTGGAGGTTCGCAGTTTTCTGCAAGGTACTCCGTAATTGATACGTCCGTTCCGTTCCCTTTAGATATGTTAGATCAGCTAAAAGCCTTCTCTTGGTACCTTAACGATTATGCTTTTCATTTCATCAGTCTAAATGAATGTTCAGTATTTGAATGACTGACATAATCAGTATTTGGTGGGCTTACAAGGGAAACACACTAAGTCAAAAATTAGTTATGAGAAAAAGAAGGGGAAAAATTCTACTGACTAGCCAAGCTCATTAAGAGTTTTTCTCAAGAAAAAATCTAACCTTCATGCAAAGAGAAAATTACTTAATGACTCTTCACTTAGTCTAAAGATCCCCTCATTCTGGTCTAGAAAAGCTGAACAAATTTAGCTCGAAAATTTGCTTTAATGTGTAAGTCGACGATATACTCTGAAGAATTAATAAACTACTCTAGTTTGTTTTCATTCAAAAAACTTAAATATAAACTTTAATTTTTGCTTTATGATTATCTGTTTTTTTATTAATTCTCTAGTTCTATTGAATGTTTGTATGAAAAGTATGAGAGGAATGCTAAACGTATTTTAAACAAACTTTGAAAGAGTCGTCTGTGGTAAACCTCCAGAATAGTAATTCTAAGCATTCACGATGTAACACGACGAACTTCATTGCCAGCACAGAATCCTTTGAACTTCTCCGCTTTGTAAGGTTCCCACGTATTTCCTTAAATCGAGTCAGGGGTTCTCCTGTTTTATTTCAATCACGAATAAAAAGCTGCAAAACCGCAAGTTCCTGAATAAAGGAATTTAAAAAATCGACAGATTCCCATAAAATAAAAATAGATGCTGAAGTTTTGATAAAGAGGGCTTCGAGATGAAATCTTATGGCATCTTGTAGAGACCTTCCTACTTTTTTATTTACCTCTCAGACTTTTAAACAGTCTCTTTGTATAGTGAGATGAACTCCGCGGCTTGAAAAGATCAACAGAACTTGAGACTTCATATAGAAAATTCATGCGTCCTGATTTGCAGACTAAAGTCTTTTAATTTTTAAAGCCAATTTTTTGAAACGTTCCCTCCTTTTAAAATTAGTTACTGAACAAAATGTAACGAAATAAATTGTTCTATTTTTAACAAATTGTTCTAATGTTTTAATGAATTATTCTAACGTTTTTAATAAATTGTTTTAATGTTTTTAATAAATGTTTTACTGCTTGAGTAAATTGTTCTAATCGATTGCAATACCGCTCAGAGCTTGTTAAAAGCAGAGCTAAAACAAAAAAAGAAAAAGAAAAAAAAAAGCACAATTATTTTATCTTAAATGGAGCAAGATTTTATTTGTTAAATATTTTTTTTTATTATGATACGTAGGTAGGTAGCTAATTAACGTCGCATTGGGCAATTGACGATGGTCCGGTATCAACCTCAAAGGGAAATGTCAGAGGACACCTCGTAATTTTGAACCAAGGTCAGATGATGGGAAAACGACATACCTTGAAAACTTGACTTAATGAAAACATAATCGAAACTATTAATATACCTTAGGTAATTTAGGTTTGCTTTCAACATGTGGGTTTAACTTTGTCACCTCCAAGATCCATTGTGCCATCATTTTTTATCATTTCCATATAATTCAGCCATTTCTCCAAATCGCCCGTATTCAAACCGCCCATTTCTCCAAGTATTCCCGAGTTCAGCCTGGTCCATTCATATATCCACAAAAGAAAACAACTAAATTCAGAGGGCCCAAGGATCCCCGCTTGGAGTAGGACCCCACCTAAGGGGTTAACATAGTTCGTAGACTCGAGGTTGAGACGGGCCCTGGAAATGTGAAAGCTTCCTTGACAGCATACAATCTGTTCCACAAATTTAAAAAGAATATTTTTATTGTATTTATAAAAATACTATACAAAGAAAAATATATAATTTTGTGCGTCCGACATTGAGTTCTTAGCATATGAGATGGATTTTCAGTTCAAATTAACAAACCAGACGGAAAGAGACGATTTTATTTATTTCCGCTATACGTTGTGATAACTGCTCATGGCACCATTTGAACAAGACTCGTCGTAGACACGACATCATCAAATGCTTTTGTATGATCCATTTTGGGGGTACCTTAAAATGTAGTTTATTGACACTTCGGCGATGAGTACTGTTTAATTTAATTGGTGTTCAAAAGATTAGAAATAAACCGACGTAATGAAATAAATATTAACACAATTTATTTAAAGATTATTTTAATACATTACACACATTTTAATCCGTTTAGCCGTCCTTTAGGCACATCAGTGCTATTCTTGCGGACATATTGGTTGAATGTTATTTTAATAAAATATACAGTTTAATCCGTTTTGCCATTGCCATTCACTATCAAAAGATTAGAAATAAACCGACAAAATGAAATAAATATTAATACAATTTATTTAAACATTATTTTAATAAATTATACACAGTTTAATCCGTTTAGCCGTCCTTTAGGCACATCAGTGCTATTCTTGCGGACAAATTGGTTGAATGTTATTTTAATAAATTATACAGTTTAATCCGTTTTGCCATTGTTATTCACTATCAAAAGATTAGAAATAAACCGACAGAAATTTATAAATATTAACACAATTTATTTATACAATATTTTAATAAATTATACACATTTTAATTCGTTTCGCCATCTGTCAGGCACTCCAGTGTCGTTCTTGTGGCATATCGATTGAAAATCACTGCTGTAGAGAATCGCGTGATTTGAACTAACTTTCTATTTTAAGCTTTAAGTGGTCCATGTACAAAATAAAATTTATGAGTTAAATAGATGTACCTGAGGTGTTCCCCCACGTCCTGCAACCTGCTGTCTTTCCTGCATGACTTCTAACGATATTTGACCTTCGCGGCCAATAAAATGTTTCCAAGCTTTCTGTCAAGCAATAGATGTGGTTATATAGTCATTATGTATGTGTGAGAGAGAGAGTTAGAGGGAAAGAGAAAAGGCATCATTATACACTACTCGAAAATTCCCTGATGCTCAGAGTTAACTATCCCTATATATAAAGTTAATAATAGTTCTTAAACTTCCATGCATCGTATGCAATTCATCATTTACAGACGAAAACTTAGAGAAAATCAATGTTGTGTCGAGGAAAAATAAAACTTCTAAAAATCTCTTTTGAGAAACTTCGTTTTAAGAGTTATTACTCTGTTATAGAGAGAAATAAGATTCCATCAAACAAGGAGAATCTCTTTTGAGAAACTTCGTTTTAAGAGTTATTACTCAGTAATAGAGAGAAGTAAGATTTCATCAAACAGGGAGAATCTCTTTTGAGAAACTTCATTTTAAGAGTTTACTCTGTAATAGAGATAAATAAGATTCCATCAAACAAGGAGAATCTCTTTTGAAAAACTTCATTTTAAGAGTTATTGCTCTGTAATAGAGAGAGAAATAGGATTCCATCAAACAAGGAGATGCTTAGTTTTAAGTCCATTAATTCTTCAAGCAAGAGAGATTATTATGAGGACAAATTAAGAAAATAAATTAACATAAGTGGATTGCGCTGACAGGTTGCAAAAAACTTGACGAGTTGGCGGAAAGCCACCTGCTCCAATCTCATTTCACGCTGCAAATGAAAAAGGGCTGATTGCCTGGAAAATTTATTTTGTGCTTGAACGTTCCACTATGTTTTAACGAATAAGTCCATTAAAATATTTTGGGATGATTAGTGTGACTTTTACATCGCCTAGTTTCAAACCTTGGTCATAAGGTAGTGGCTTGAAATTATTCTTAAAATTGACTTCACCGATTGCTCTCCTGAACGTGTAACAATGAAATTGGAACAAATTCATTAAGTTTATTGAAGAATTTAAAGAAGTTGTGAATATTTAAATTTATGAGCGTCATAAGATTTTCGAGTAGTGTTATGTTACTTTTACCCCACCACATTTAAAAAACCATATTTGTTGCAGGAAACCTTGGAAAAATTATATTGGTCAAGACAGTCAAAACTGATTAAAAGCGATGCAGGAAAAACTGCAGATGACAGAACAGATATATGTGTCTGAACCTCTCATAGGGTTTAATTATTTTATGAATGCCTACCCATAAAGAAGCGACTCAAAAGTAAGGGATATTACAAAAGGTAAATAGAAGGGATGGTCTAAAAAAAGATTAACTATTGATAATGTATCTGCATTTTTAATAAGAGTTTCGAAGAATTTATAAAAACAAAAAGATTGTGAGGGGTTTTGAAAATCAATACTTGATTTATGAAAATATTTTTTTATCGTGTGAAAGCACCGATCACATGGAAATAATTTAATCCTACTCGCATGATGGGCTTCCCCATTTTAGTATCTTATTCTTATTACCTGCATCAAAAAACAATCTGGAACCTTCGATAACGAAATTTATTACGAATTCATTTCATATTCTGGTTAAAGGTATTGGTTGGATGACTGTGTTTTTCATGGTGCAAGTGCCATATTGTGCCACACAACGTCAAGTAAAATGGACGTAACACCCTAAAGGACTCGGTAGCAGAAAGTGCTTAAAACGGCGACGTACGTCGCAGAACAAAGTCTTTGCAGAACAATTTTTCCTTAATTTTATCAAAATTTTGGTCAATTTTTTTTAAATCATAAGTTACGATGTTCTGCAGTGCAAAGCGCGTTCCTTGCCACACCTCTTTTTCTTTTCTAGCCACGGAACAACCTTCCTACACCGTACAAATCACGACAAACACTTAATAAATAACACATCCTCTATGTCAATGACAAAATATTTAGCTTCAAAAGTTAAAGACAGAATTGCAAATTCTGAAAGTATGCCTGTGTTTTAAATAAAGTAAGTTAATTAATTTTGATGTTTTTTTAAATATGTAGTACATATTTAGCCGATAATTGTGTTTTACGTCTGTTTTTGATTTGACTGCAGTTTTCAAAATTCGGCAAAATGCCTGCAGAAGAATTGCAATTGCTTGAAGTTGTGCTGCAGAACACTGAATATAATTCTGCACCTGGGCTAAAGGATTGGATTGGATTGGATGTTTGGGTTTAATGGCTCAAGGTCCTAAACCGAAACACACACAAGGAAAGTTTTTTTGACAGAGAAAATGTCACAGGATTCTGTTTTTGCTGTAAGGTATGATACGTAAACATTGAGGCCCGTTTGCACGTCATCCCAAGGGTTCTGAATCTGAAGACATCAGAAGATCTTGGAATTGAAAATCATTGTCAAATATTAATATCTTGAGTTTTCATATCCTAAATATACAAGGGGTGTTCAAATGAAAAGGTACGATACGTCGTAATAACGTAACCATTAGCATATTTGCCTATGTCGCTATGGGAGAACGTAGCGAGACATGATCGGAGCATGCGCGGGCGCCCGCACGCGCCGGAGAGAGCAGAGGCTCTTATAAAGAGCGCCGTCCAATTGACGCGGCAGTGCGTGTGAGGACAGGATGGCGTTCACATTGCAAAATTCGACGATTGAGGAGCAGCGAGGCGTTATCCGAGTTTTGACAACTGAAGATGTTAAACCGGCCGGTATTCATCGCCGGATGGTAACCGTACACGAGGAAGACTGTGTGTCCGACAAGTCAGTGAGAAAATTGAGTTCCCGTTTTCGTGCAGGTCGTGAGAGTTTGGTTGATGACCCGAGACCAGGCCAGGCAAACACAGTCATCACGGCCGATCTCATCGACAAGGTGGACGACCTAGTGAGAAGTGATCGGCGTGTCACTTTGCGAATGTTGGCGGTGAAGGTGGAAATCAGCGTTGGAACAGTGTGGACAATTGTTCACGACAGGTTGCGTTATCGGAAGGTGTGCGCGCACTGGGTTACAAAGAAGATCACCGACCAGCAAAAGGAATTGCGTATGGGGCTAGCACTTCAACATCTGTTTCGGTATCATGAAGACCACGCTTTCCTGGAGCGGATCGTCACAGGTGATGAGAGCTGGTGCCATCACTACGAGCCAGAGACAAGGTGAGACAGCATGCAGTGGAAGCATCCGTCGTCACATCCCCCTAAAAAGTTCAAAGCCGTGGCATCAGCAGGGAAGGTGTTGCTCACTGTCTTTTTCAACGTTCAAGGTCCGCTACTTGTTGAATTCCTCGAGCACAGAAGTTCCATTAACTCCGATATATACTGTGAGGCACTCCGAAGCCTACGCAAGTCCATCAAGAACAAAAGACCGGGGCTGCTCACGGAGGGTGTGGTTCTGCTCCATGATAACGCGCGTCCACACGTCTCAAGGGTCACACGCGCGGAACTGGCCAAGTTCAAGTGGGAGCAGCTTGACCATCCGCCCTACAACCCGGACATGTCGCCCTGCGATTTCCATGTGTTTGGTCCCCTGAAAAAACATCTGAAAGGGAAGCGCTTCAACTCGGACGATGAACTCAATGACGCTGTGAAGGACTGGGCCTCCTCACGGTCACAGGAATTCTGGAAACAAGGAATCCTTCGGCTCGTTAATCAATGGGATCGTTGTGCTCAGGCCTATGGTGTGTACTTTGAATAAAGTCTTCATTTATAACCACAGTGTCGTTTCGTACCTTTTCATTTGAACAACCCTTGTAATTCTTGCCCGACGTCTGGTTGCGTTTTCGTCCTGAATATGGAAACCATGATCAATAGCTTCTTGAAAAAGAGTCACAACCCTAAAAATAAGGTCACATACGTATTGAGACACCTGAACACTGTTTCTTTGAAAGATTTGCAAATTTTTACTTCCATCAAAGCAAATAACTGCTCACACTAAAACTTAGTGCTCAAATACGGATGTACAAATTGCACTAAATGACCATTCCACTACGTTTTTACAGACTTATTTGAGTCGAATAACAGAATAGAGAGACAAACGTGAATCGTTTGAAAGAAGTATAGCCACGTTATTATTTTATCTTCTGACTGGTTGGTTGTGCTCATGGCGCAAGGGCCATATTTAGTTATATTGTGCCAAATACAAGACATACAACCTCCAATAATGAACATACACGCAAGAAAAGTTTTTACTGACACGGAAAAGAGATACGTTCACCCAGATTAAGTTACAAGAATTGAAACTGCTCCGCCTACAACTCGCAATTGCTAACGCAGTTGGCAAACCCACCACGTGACTGCGATTCCTCTTTTATTGTAAACGGGTATTATTGAGTCTAACATAATAGACTAGTCATCATAGGGGCTTCTAAACTCGTGTTCCCCTAAAAAATTATGGTAAAGTCGTTTTCTTCCTGTCTGTGTGGACTTTCACAACTTCAAATATAGTGAGAACTCTTGATAATTGTTATTTGAAATCGCGCATGGGTTTGATCGAATCTACTTTTAAAAATTAAGAGGCAGGTAAACATAAGCATTGCGTTCCCACAATTGGTACTTGTGGTGAATTTTGTATATGACAACCCTGGCGAACTAACCACCTTTATACAAATGGACATTCCCAAGTTCTCGCCTTCGACACTATAGTAGTGATTCCCGAGACGATTATTTATGTTTGGGTTCTTTTTTGAAACGCTAATTTCAGAGAGCATACCTGCCTTTTGTAGTAATCCTTGAGATTGACCGCTCTTTTGCTAATCTTCAACCTTTCCTTGTTGAACAAAACTCCTCTAGAGTCTACTAATTGCACTATGAGGAATTGCAAATGCTGAACAACGCTTTGTCTCAAGTTGTATGTACAATTCCTACCGCTCTATATTCCTTTTTTCCATCCTTACATGTCTAGAAGTCGAGGCAGTTAACTACTTACCTCTCTTTACAACGCTGCTAGGTTCTTTGGTGGAGAAAAGTTGTAAACATCACTATACTATTAATCAAGTACTAATTTTTTATTACATCAGGTTGTAATTACATACAATTTATACATACTACTTAATGTTTTATTAAAATATAGCAAAAAGTAATTTGACGGAGAACTACGATATCCTCATAGTGGGGAGTAACCATGGAAGTAACTTGAGAATTGAGTGTCACGCAAAAAGACAGCTAACTCCTTTCATCACTACAACGAAAAGGCTCATAGAGACAGTGTATATATCGTTGGATACAAGAACAAATGCATCCATCATATGAAATGTAAACAGCTGCCGCCGATGTGGCCTGAGCGAGTTTGCTACGTCGCGAAACTGTCCCACATTAAACTCGTTATCGAGACGCTACGCATATTTTTAAATGTCGCCACGTTCGAACTACATGTTGTAATTACATGCGTTACCTTAAGCTCCTCGGTTCATTGAGAGTCGCTCTATAGTACGCCTATCACGACGCCAAGAAAACCTAAATTTAGACTAAAGTAGGGGGACGCGAAGGTGGATCATCGACTTAAATGTACCAAATATGCCCAAGAAATACGATGTAAAGTACTATTACGACCAATGAGATTCACTTAGGGAGCGAGTGGAGGACTAGAATCCGAAACAGAACACTAGGGTGGAAGTGTGGGCAACCGCGATGAACGCCAATGAGTCTGATGGCTTCTCTCTTGAGGCAAGCATGATGAGTCCAGCGTGTGAGCAAGGTGGCCTCGTGTTGAATGAAAATTTTGAGCTGGGACGGACACCTTTTGCTTTGGGCGGGGGCTGTGAAGGCTGTTGGGGGACTCTGACCACGTCTCGGATAACCTGGCGCACCTAGCACTCCTCCCACATGCCCGGGTCTTCTTTCGTTTTTCATTAGAGACCTTCCCTGCTAATCCGCTGTGGGTTTTCAATAAATCAGTACGAAGGGGATTGCTTCCATTCAGAAGAAGAAGTGTGGGCAGTGTGCCACAGAGAAGTCGGCATGAAAAACTACAAAATTGACTAGAGCGGCTTCGGAATCGCAATAATCGACTTTTCGTGCACCGTCCTACATGAGGCTATGGACGTGGGTGCAATATCAACCACCTGACGTATGGACCAAGTAGGTCGGAGCAGAAGGCAGGTGCACTATGAGGTTGGCTGGCTATACATTTCCCTAGATCCACCCCTGAATCCCTTTATCAAGCGACTGATGCGACAGGAGACCGATACTAACAAGATGATCGGGCAAGCAATTAACGCGCTCGTCGATGTAGACACCATTGTGCTGCAGCTGGGTGGCAATTACGGAACAGTAACAAAAGGAAGCATTTGGTACTTGTAATATTATTGTCTTATGCCTACCGTATATGATTCCATTCAATCTGTAGAGTCACCCTTGCATACACAACCTCGTTTCTTACACCACCAATACGCAGTTCAAAGTAAAGATATGTAGCAGAGTAAAGCTATGTACCTGACTGTCCTTGTATAAACATTTGGAAAACTTTACAAAAAGTTCAAGATGCGAAAATAGTTAAAAGTAAATAGTTTTTTTGTCGAATGAACGTAAACATTTGAGTAAAATGTTCACCTGTTAAGACTGTTACAATTCGTTCCTCCCACTGGCTCTAATCCAGTTCTTAAAACTGCATCTTCGTTTTAAACATTTAATGACAGCAAAGCTTCTTTCAGCTTCCACTATTGTCTGTCACAGGTCTAAAATACATGGAATTGGCAATAGTATGTTTCTCATCAAAATGTTGTTGACGATAAAATCATTAAATGGATCATTATATCTTTTTTCCTTTCCATGAAATTATTTTGAGCTTAATTTAATTTTGTGGAATTTCGGCAATGCTCGAAATTACATCATGACAACAAATTGAAATCTATGCTATATTTAGCTTGTTAATATTGATACCTCGCACCTTCTAGAGAAAAGTGACCAAAACATAGTCAAAATTTAATTTTAAAAAAAAATCGCTGAATTCTATTAAATTCGAAGAAACCATAAAAACCAAACAAGCAAATATCCTACAACTTTCAATAAATGTAGAATGTATCACACCTTCCCATATAAATTTAAAAGAAGGTTGGGAGAGAAAGAGGGAGAACACACAAAATTGAGCTGTATTCACAAAGCGACGTATGTCTGCAAGCTCCACCCGCATGTATGATTTGTACACCAAAATTAGACATCAAATATGTGAACACTGTTTTTAACAACCCAATCTTTTACAATTTACATTTACATTTTTGAAGGTTTACATTGTATCACATTAGGTGACACAAAGTTACTACTACCAACACGCGTTATGCACTCCTGACGAACAAGCAACTGCCTCGCTGCCCAATAGCGCCCTCTTTCAAATATAGGAGGGTTTGCGGACATCCATCCATATGTAAATGTGGTTGGATTTTGTGTTTTCTACCCCCTCTTAACCCCTGAGGACTTCTGAGTTGTGCAGTATTGTGTTTACTTCCACATAACTACATAGACTATAGTATAAATGCAATTAGTTGTTGAAAGAATTGAGAGAAGACTAAACTAGAGAAAGAAGATATATATAGAGAGGAAAAAGATTTTATTCGTCACATGGCTCAAAACTGGTTAGATTTCATGCAGGGAAGACTGAAGGTTACAGAACTGTTATATGAGTATAAACACTCCGGGAAGAGTTAAAAGCCTGTACAAGACGCTTTGAAACACCCGCATGTGGGACGGAATTCTACAAACTTCAAATTGAGAAGTACACAAAAGGTTGAAAATTTGCGATCTTTTAAATCTCCGTAAAACTCAACTTTTTTGAGTAACGTCACTTTCAGAAGTAGGCAAGATACCCAGTTTGGTTTCTGGAGCGCTGATAATAGCGTTCTCTCTAGGTGAGACAGACTTACGTGTTCCCAACTACAATGGAATAAAAATAAATAAAAATCCCGTGAATCATCTTTTGAACTTCAACGATGATTGAGCTTCACCCGTGATGTTAGGTAGATAAAATCAGGTTGGGTTGAATCCCTTGGTGACTGGGTTGCGGTAAACTGCATAAAAATGTTGTTGTGTCTGTTGGCACGGTGCCGTTTCCTGTGCGTTCGTTTCAACCTCATTTCCTTTGTAGCTGTGCCGTGACGTTCGATGGCGAATTTCGTGTCGTCACTCTCGGTTTTCTTTCTTTCAAATCCCGGGGAATTTTTCGATTTCGTCACCCATCCTGACTGGGACAGTCGCTTTCACGATGGGTTTACATTTACTTGCTTTTGACCTCAAAATTTTGATTCTAAGGTAAAGCAATTATTGGCGTTTTAAACGGGTCTCGGTCTGTTGGGTCTTCTTCTGAGATATTTTAAGATCTTTTACGGATATTAATGTAAAACACTTCACAACGAAAATCTCATGAAGCGCCCTGGTCTGTTGTTACATTTTACCAGAACTGGACCAGACTGCTCTGGTAGGATTTAGAAGCGGGCACTCAAGACACGACTCCTTTTGCGAGGAATTAAGAACTTGTACTTACTCCGCAACTCCATAAACCACTTCTAATATTTTGAATTGTATCAGTTTGTATGTGGGGCAGCTCTTGAATAAACAGTGGGTTGCTGTTGTTACTTGAATAACACGATCTTTTGAACTTGAAGTAGATTTCACTTTGACCAAGGGATTAATAACAATAAAAATAAACTGCAAACCCTAGGTTCCGATTATAATTAGAAGTAACAAACTGTCTTGGATAATCGGTCCGGGAAAATTCAACCGTCTACCATCCTTAGCTGAGGTAGTCTTTGTATTATTAAACGCAAAATGAATGATTTTAAACTATTTGTAGCCTTATAACTTAGGTGATAATTTTAACAAGATTAGTTCAAGGAAAAACTCCCTTTTGATTGTCATTTTAAGTAAAACGTTTTAATGTGTTTCAGTCAAAAAAAATTTATTAGTTAAAAAAAACAGATAATATACAAAAAACACTAGTCCAAAATTATCTTTACGTACCCAAAAATAATTATGTTCCATGAAATACCCAATCGATGCAATCAATTTTTACAAGGAATATGTGAAATACAAGAATAATTAGAATTATCCAATCAAAAATGTTCAAACGGTTTCTGATATCCAAATCAAGGCGTTACGTCATCAGACGGTGAATCAAGCGCTTTGCGCAAAGTGATATCTGAGTGAATTTCTGCAATACAGCGTTTGATTTCAGTGTGTAAGGACTCGAAACGGTTTGTTATGTCTCTGAAGTATCATTTGGAAGAATCTGTGAAGTGGCGCACTATCGTCCGTTTAGAAGCAGGGCAGACAATCATGGAAGCAGGGAGATGTGTGAATATTTCAAGACAGTCTCTGCGCTATGGAAACAATTTCAGAATTCTTGAACTGTCGTAAGGTGGCCTGGACAAGGTCGTAAACGTATAACAACTGCTTCTTAAGATCGATATATGGCAATAATTGACCGTCTAATAACAAAAAGTCTATTGCTCGGCAGTTATGTCTGTGCTTGCAGCCGCAAAATCTCTTGATCTGAACCCGATAGAGAACTTATAGGACTACCTCGGAAAAGCAGTTGCACGGAGACATCCTCCTCCTAGGGATATAAATGCCTTGAAGACCACATTACTGGAGGAGTAGAACTTAATTTCCCAAACTGTGGTTAGCAACATTATTTCCAGCATGAAATCACGTTGTGATATGTGTGTACAAGTCAGGGGCCAAATCAGCTTTTTAGACTAGTAAAGATAATTTATTAGAAGAAACTGCAATTGTCATTTATACCCATTTCTGAGCCCATTTCTTACCCATATCATTTATACCCATTTGAGCTAAAACACGAGTGGGGCATATTACTATTTATATATATAGAGTGATTTTTCATACCATTACTATGATAATTTTCTTTTCCTAGGCAGACCCTTCTAGGTTTCTAGTATCGCCTCTCCGCTTAATTCAACCACGATCAGCCCTGCTATCAAATGCAACAAATAAAGAATGCTGTAGCAGTAGATAAGTTGACTTCATCCTTCAGCAAAAAGTATCGTCATTTCAATACAAAAGATATTTAAATTTCTGGCTTAAAACATATCGTTTCCTTGTTTAATGCCACGTTATTTTTCTATTGCAAGTCCCACTACCCTTCTAGAAGCATCAGCCTCTCGGGAATTTCCCGATTTCCTGATCGAGCTAGTGCTAATTAGCCCCCGTGTAGCGAAATATAAGTGTAGAGAGAACAAATCAAACTAAAAAAAAATAATGTCAGTTTAATAAAATGAATTCAGAAAAATCTCGAACTTTTTTTTGTATTTCCAATGGCGGGTACAAAAGACAAAACTGAAGCCGAACAACAGAATAAATGCAAAGTAACAAAAGGCAACAGAAGTCTATGGACCCATTTGGTCCTTCGCTTCCGAGTTTCGTTCCCACAAAGTTGTTGCGGAGAGCGCAGGATCAGTGTCGCAGGTGAGTATAGTTCAGGAGTCCCTGAAGGTTGCAGAGCTTGCAGCGTGGATGGTCAAGGTTGCCTATGCGATGTAAATGCCTTGCAAGGCAGTCGCGACCAGTAGCGAGGCGGAATTATACTACGGCTTTCATCCTAGTCCAGGCAGAAATATTTGGGATTAGAAAGATTTTGCAGTGGGGGGCTTACTGTTCGATTTCTGATTGGTACTATTGTTTACATCTTTTTCATATTCTAACCATAAACGTGAAATACAAGTAGACAGCATTCTTTTGAAGGGAGTTTCAAAAAGTAGTCATGTAACTATCTTATGAAAAATTGACTTGGTTGACTGTTTTGGCATCTTATCGCCTCGTTAGGAGGTATAACGTCTTATGACAGGTTAACTGTGTGACTGCACGCTCTAGAGTGGCTACAAAAGCGTTTAAAGTGTCAAAGTCTACGAGGTTGCTCCTAAGCGGAGGCTACATTCACTAAACGATGTAAACAACTGTTGGATAAAAGTAAATCTATATATATAATTCTCTTACGTGGCACGCAAAAAAGACGTTATTTGTAATCGCGTTTTGGCAACACTGTACGATTGTTTGTTTATCGCGAAGTCTCGCGCATCGATTGAATTTATAGCGTTATCGGATGAAATTTTATTGAAAAAAAAAAAAACGGAAATTTTAATGAGCTGTTGCAGTTAGTTTATAATAGAAATCAAAGAAAGCGGAGGATCTTTTCAGGGCCATTTAAAAAACGGTCCTTTTCAGGGCCAAAAATTATAGTTCAACAAGACGCTTGCACTACAACTTTCGGCAACAAACTCAATGAAAAAGTGTGGGTCGTTTGAGTGCTGGGAAAATGTACACACAAACAACATGCTGGGTATTCAATTTCCAAAGCAACGCTCACATTTCAAGTCAAAATTTGCACAAAGTTTTCATTTGAATTCTGATTTTAGAAGCCGATGTATATATTTTTTCTGTAATACAGCAAATTTAGATTTGAAAAACATTTTTTTGGTAACATATTTTGTAAACAATCCCTTCTGCTAGGACACATGTCTTCATTGAGGCGAGCGAAGCGAGTATAGGTTCGCGCAGCGAACCAATGAGGATTGCGAAGCAATCCTCCGGGGGTTGGCGAGCGTTAGCAAGCAGGGGGCAGGCCCCCTAGTATTCATAATTTTTCAAATATTTATTTTACAATATTGTATAGTGAAAATTAATTAAAACAGAATAATTCTTGCGAATATTTTGTCTGGGTTTTTGTCATCATACTGTAGATGAGTTAAGTTTCATATGAATGTAGCTATACAACCCGGTAAATTTCTCGGTTCCATTAGAGATTAGAGCCACTGCGTATTTTTCAACAAGTTTTCGTAGCGTAAGGAATTTTGTCTTCAAAAAGGATTTGGTACTATATACTCCTTTATTATTTATTGTATCTTGAGTTTGAGTTTATTTTTGGCTCCAGTGAAGAAGAAGCCCACCTTGAAATTGGGAAGTCCTCGTGAAACTGGAGCTAATGATGGCCGGTAGGACTTTGACAGAAAAACACAGTGGTATTAGGAAAGTACGTAGGTAGTTAATTAAAGTAGTACAGGAGCAGCACAATGGGCTATTATTGACGGTCTTGGATCAGTCCCGATGGAAAAGATGTGAGGACAATACATCGCAATTTCGAACCATGGCACCCCACCCGCCAAACTTCCACACCACGCCAACGTAAGGACATTTGAGGTCACGACAGACTTAACGTGTACCAGACTCCACACACACGACGATCTTTGAATGGACCTAATTTCCAACTCGCAACCCTCCTGTTGTTAAATCATTACTTTCGCAACTTTAGTATTAGGAAAGCAAAGCTCATTACATAAAGTAATTTAAATGTGATTCCAACTATACAGACACTACACTTCTACTAATTAACAATGAATTCTACTTTGTATACCGTAATGCAATTATAATTCGCCTGTTGTTATTGAAAACAAGGCTAAACGTGGTACACTTAAGTGGTCAAATGATACTAGACTATAACTAGTCTACAGCCTCGACCCAAAAAAGATATAGCGATGTTATATATCCTCACCTATATTGATAAATAAGGCTACACACATGCCATACCTTTAGTTGAAAAGTATAGATCTATGACAGTTTCTTTGCATTTATTCTCATTTCTTATATCTGTCTAGTCTTAAAATCCAATGTGGATCAATTTTGGCGATGGATTCAGTTTTTATCCTATGCCCGTCTACGGCTTATCGAATAAATATCAAATGAAAGATAATATTAGAAACTAGCCACTGCGTGGCCTACACGGCGTTGCTTGTGACAATTCTTTTTGTGGGGTCAGGTGTGACCACTGCTCGCTTTTTTGCCATCAATAATAATAGCCTTCGATAACAGCCATCATGGTCAAATGCGGCCAAATTCGAATTGTGAAGAGATCCAATCGGCGTGACGTCACAATCTCTTGCGAAAATATAAATATTTCATTGAAAAATTATTTGTTCAAAGAAAATTAAACTTTAAGGTCTCGATCTGATGTAAAATTTTCAACAGATTTCATATTCGTTGAAATTTTGAATCTATCTTTTAACGATCCCGATTTTACAAAAAAGAACTAAACAATGCCGTCAAAATTTTTTTATTTGTTTTGCTTCCCTTCGTTGGAATTATTTGAGTGCAGGAAATGGAATCTGTGATTTCTCGATAGCGAAGTGCAAGTTCGTATGAGAAAAAATATAAAGGCTACAATTTGAAAATTATTTATTTAAAGAAAATCATCTTAATAGGTATCGATTAGTTGTAAAATTTTCCGCAGATTTCAAATCCGTTGAAATTTTTAATCTATCTTTAACGATATAGGAGATAGAAAAAAAAAAGAACTACATAACTCCAGTTAAAACTTTATTTGTTTTGTTCGTCCACTGAAATCGTTCCTCGGAAAATAAAACGGAAACAGAGAAAATAAATTTTTAATCTGTCATCTCTTTATACTGTTGCCATTCTAAGGAAAACAATAACAATTCAATTCCAATAAATTAATTTAAAACTGTTCTAGATTAAATTTTAAAATTCGGGAGCGATAGAAAAATTGCAAAGTATTTGGACTACCTGTGTGCCCAATCTCACTATTATAAGTGTCATAGATTCGTCAGGACAGTCCACACACAAACACTTCCTTTTATAATAGTAAAGATACAGTAGAACCTAATTATTACTGACCCTATTATAAGGGACGTCGCTTATAAAAGACAGTGAGCGAAGTGAAAGACCATTTAAAGTTTGTTGTTCAATATGTTGAACAATTGGCAAATGTAAATGTGTTTGCTTATTGTGAACACCTTACGGCTCCTCCGTCAGTTACTAACTGAAGAAATAAGCAGCAAACAAAACCAGCAGAAAATAAATTTTATTTTCAAATCAATGAATGTAAGCAAGATCAGCAATCAACAAACAACAGCAATAAGCAACCTTCTTGTTCTAAAAATTAATGCAGGGTATAGGTACACATCTTTTTCATTTCCACGTAAGTTGAAGGCTGTTTTTATGTAATATAATGTGCTATAAAAAGAAACACTTTCTAATAGCTAACTATTGTACTTTCACAAATGTACACCCTGTTGCATCACACCCCTAATTATTTGTAATAAACCGGACTTTCATTAAAACGGAAAATCTTCAGCCTCTATTAGTCCGTCATAGTGAGGTTCTACTGCATCACTGTCCTGTCATTCACACGAGACTAGGACATAGGGCTTAAAATTAAAACAAAGCATGAAAAAACATAAAATTCGCTTAATGATTGGATTTTGATAAAAAAAAATTAACCGTCAATTTAGTATTCTTTACAAATGAATCACATCTAACAGGCACACACACACACAAATTACGACGGTTATTTTAAGATATAAAAGATCTCCCTTAAACGGTTAACGATAAAATGTGTCGGGTATAAATTTCGTTTTTCTCAGGAAAGTGAATGATACTGTCACTTATATAGACTTGTCACAATAATGTATCGGGATGTCCCTTAAGATCAACACCTTTCAAAAGAATAACTTTTTCGAGAAGAAATACGGGACTCTTGTTGTATTTTTAGAGTTTCTACTCCACTAAATAAACACTCTTATGGAAATGGGAAACTTATTTTTGGTATCCATCGGGTGTTTTCCTTAGAGTAAGAATTCTAAATCTAATTTTAAAAACCTTAAAAACATATTTAGAATGTGTAACATAATTATTTGGTTGAAAAATGCCGGTTTATATTTTGTCGTATACTTGAGATAAATGCTAGCTGTTTCGCTTAACGAGGTCTTATATTTGGTGGTGAAGAGAAACGAGTTGGAAAAACATTATACCTGTAAAAGTAAATCCGATGAAAGTATGAATGTTTGTTTTTGCAACCAGAGGCCATTAACAGATACAAATCCTTCAGTCTAAGAACATACAAATAAAAACAAGAATTAAGAACTTAAAAGGTACATAAAAGGTTAAAATACAGCAAAAAAAAAAAAAAAACACAAAGCTAGCGAAGCTGCCGGGTAGGCAAAAAGGTCCCCTGCGAATAATGCTTACTGAGAGTTGTTTCAGTTACAGCTGCATAGTAGGGATGCGACATCGACAGCAAAACATCGATCTACAGTTTTACGGATTTTGGAAAACTTTCTGGAATATTCAAAATGAAACTTTAAACTTTCCGCTTGCCGAGGTTGCCATAAAAACCGCAATAACCATTATACAGATGGGTTGTCTTTACCTGTCATAACTCGCTACTAGAAGTGCGCCATAAAATCGCCAAGGCCGTTGCCACCGTTATAAACGTAGACTGAAACTTTACCAGTAGGATAATAGTAAAAATATAGGCCATGCATAATTACATTCAAGCAGATTATTGCAGAGAATTTCATTTTAATTTCCAGTCGTACGCTTGATTGATGCTACTTGAAAATCAATAATGCTGAAAGTAAGTTAACAGTAAGTTAAAATGAAGTATAATTTGCGAATAGGGGTAAAGATCTAATTTTTTTTAAATATATAATGACTAAATAAAACACTCGCCACTTGTCCCTCCCCTTCACCTTATGAAACCACCATCTTCCCTTTAAAAGCAAGAAAAGCGAACAAATAATTCGGAAGAATCCAAAACAAAATCGCAGTATAATGAACTTTAGACTTACACCAAATAAACACTGTAACGAATGACCAAATTAATATCTTCCTCAGCAGCATTTAACAATCAAGTTCAGTTAATATGATTTAATTTGTTTAAAACTACATTGTTTTTAATCAAACGTACTTTGCAAGATCACTTTGTTACATTGTAACAATTCTTTAACAATGCATTCCTATGATAATACAGGAAGTTTAATTTTACCAACTAGGGGGTTCCGCCTCCTGCTCGCAATCGCTCGTCATTCCCCGATGATTGCTTAGCAATCATATTTAGTACGCTGTAACGATTCTCGATAATGATTTTGTATCTTCAAGACGTTACAACGCTTTGCGAACTATACTTTTCAACAATGAGGGGTAGGGGATTGCTTCACAATCCATCCCCATATGGATCGCTGCTGGATTGATCCCGGAACTCTATTACAACATTAATTGAAGGTTCCTTTCCCTTCCCATTGTGATATTTATCCCATGCGCCCGAGTAACGGAAAATTGCCTACTTTTTTGCGAGATAAGCGGATCTGTATATAAGCCGACCCAAGTACTTTAGCTTTAGAAAACGTTCCAAAAATTCTCAGCTCATACATGAAAATATAGTGTAAATAAAAACAAAATGTTTTAAAAAATGTCAAGAACAAAACATCTCATTTCCATTAAAAATAAAATATTTTAACACAACATATTGTTAAAATTCAGAGGAAATCTCATAATTTTAAATGTTTTAGCTTCTCCGTGTTTGTTGTAATAGTACTTCTTAATATTTTCATATTCGACTGTTGCTATGGAAACGGCGACCAAATTTGCAGGTTCTTCTGAAAATATTGCAAACTCTCTAGCACGTGCTCTCAAATTTTATGAATGGATTAATTAAAAATATAACTTTGTTTATCGTCTGCGCGTGCTCCAAATTCATTAGCCCGCTATCACGTGACTCGCAATTAGCAATCACAAAGCGAATAAACCTGAAAAAGATTGACAATTTTTTTTATAATAGAAAGATATGATTTCTGATTTCAATTGGTATATGAAAAGAAGCATTTTTATGCATTAACATTTAATTTTTAAACTTTTATTATAGGTCTCGTTGATCAAATTTAGTGGTTTCTCAATCTCCCTTAAAGGAAAACAGATTAATAGTAATTGAAGTTACAGAAATCTGCTGCTCTAACTCAGGGGTTACTACATGCTGGATCGAACATTGAAAAGCATGTAGAGAGTGATTATAATTGACTGAACATTCTTTGTCAAATTCCAACCCGAAAAAGTGTCAGATGCTTAGGTTACAGTTACAGAATTCAAAGAAAAAGCACTTGAGGAATGTTGTACGATATATTAATATCAGAAACAGTTTAACAGTGGAAGAAGCTGGATAGCAGTCCTAACTACGTTCTGATACAAATTTTGTCTGATAATTCTTTTAAATTATTCAAAATATTTTTAGGATCTAAAATATTCTTTTTGGGAAATTGCAGATTTCTTTCCGTTAATTTTTTCTGCAATAAAATTAAGGGCAGTTCCAGTTAAAATATTTATTTTATATAACTAGGGGGCTCCACCCCCTGCTTGCTAACTGTCGTCAACCACAATTTTATTCTTTATAAGATAAAACATTAAATTGATTTTGTATTTGATAGATTTAACAAAATCTTTAAAATGGTCAGTGTTCTATCTTTGACTAAGAGATGATTCAATTTGAGTAGCCCTTTTTTTTGTCTCGTATTCAGATTTCACATAAATTATTAATTAACTACTTAAAATTAGTTTATTATAATTAGAAGAGCACACAAATAAGCAGTAGAGAATAATTAGGCCTACAGTTCATATTCTAATATTCAAATTAGGTAAAAATATTTTCATCTATTCAATTATTTAGGCCTAGGTTCACATAAATGTACGAAATAAAACCAGTTTCTAAAAATATTGCTTACCTTAATTTATACTGAGTTAATTAAATTTAAAATTAATAAGTTAGATTCCTGTAGTTGATCTACAAATGAACAATCTTGTTCACGTTGCAAAAGCCTATTTTTTACAGGTTTTAAGGTGACAGGAGTTTACCTTTTAAATGAAAATATTCAGTGACAATAAGTTCTGAACATCTTAAACCGACCAACCGGTATAGTGGTTAAGATGCTAGCCTCTAGATTGGAAGGTTCCTGGGCATGGATCCGGGTCCGGGCATGGATGTTTGTAAGCGTATGGTGTAGAGGCGATTGGTGCACCTTAAATCTGTCGTGGCCGAAAGTCCTCACGTTGGTTTGGTGTGGAAGTTTGGAGAGTGGGGTGCTAGCTCAGGTGTTGCTTTGTCATCTGACCGTGGTTACAAATTACGAGATGTTGTCCTCGGATCTTTCACTTAAGGGACTGATCCCGGACCGTCGTGTTGCTCTAGTACGGCGTTAACTAAAACTTACCACTTACCGAAAATCTTAATGAGTTCCTAACATCTTAATGGGTTTGACCACATGGTGGATCCATAAGCGACCAAAATTTTAATACAGATAATCGACTCATTCTCCACTGAATTGTCCGTCAATCATAACAGTGATGAACCTTGAGCAAGACACCAAAACCAAGTCTACTTTGATGGTCAGTGCCGGTAGAAGGCCAATGCGACAGCTGCGGTCGCATCGGGCGGCAAGATGGGGAGCGCTGGACAGTGCGTATCTAGGGCTTCGCTGGGTGTCCACGCCAAGAGTGCCCGTAATAAAGGAGAGCCGTTTGTCCCAGTAAAATCTCTCATTAAAAAACGCCGTCCATACAGAGGCGGTAGAACTTCTACTTTTTGTCTTTTCCAACGAAGATATTATTATGACAATTCCAAAAAAATTAAATACTCTAGTCGGAGGAGGGGGATTTGGGGCTTCAATATTCGAAGGATATTAATGTTGAAGATTTAGTTAATAAAATTCATTGTTTCAAATTTAGTTGTGGAACTCATTGAGAATATAGAGTCCGTTATTCAACTTGACTTGTTAAAGTGTAAATGTTTATGTAAAAATCCATATCCGAAATTGCCCTCAGACTATTTTTGATCTTACCGGTTACAATGGCGTTCTGCGAGCGCAGTTTTAGTAAGTTGAAACATATTAAAAATACCTTCTTCGGTCTAGCATGGTGCAAAAATTAGACAAACATTGCTATTCCATTCATTTTACAAAAGGTGACAGAAAATATGGGCTTTTACAAAATGTCAACTTTCAGAGTGTTTCAGACCTGATTGAAAACGTCGACTTTCTTGGAAAGTATGAGATCGAAGAATGATATGAATTTGTGTCAATGCAAAAGGGTTAGTAGAAAAATTGGAGATCAGTTCAGAGTTCTCAGGTGAAACTCACATCAGGCCAAGGAAAATAAAGAAACAACTTTCTTATGAAGGTGAAGATCAATCCATCGAGGCAAGGAAGATCTCTCTAAAAGGAAACTTCCAACTTGGTTACAAATCAAGTAATCAGTTCTTTGGCAGAGAGGTTGGATCAAAAGCAGAAGAATAGTGATTAATTCAAGTTTCTCTATGATATTCATAGCATTCATCAATGAGGAAAATGAACTGAGAGAGTGTTGTTATTAAATCTGCAAGTTTTGATTGACAAAACCGAATGTGATGTATGAGCTGCTGGATCTTACTATTAGCATCGATGGCGCCACAAAAGAGAATTACTCTCTCTCTCTCTCTTTGTGTCTTTATGCTAACTAGCTACTAATTCTTTCACAGATACGTTTCCCAATGTTTTTGTGAGTTTAAGAATATTACTTACCAGTCCTGTGTCACTTGCTAGTGGGGAGAGGAGTTTTTCCAAATTGAAACTAATTAAAAGCTACATGAGATCGACTATTTCTCAAGAACGTTTGAGTGGATTAGCGACCTTGACTATAGAAAACGAAGTGTTCAATGTCATCGATACATACAATCTCAAGAGATTTTGCGAAGCAAAAGGCCAGAAAAATACAATTTGGAAGTTTCTATTTTAACAGTTTTTTCTTCATCAGCGTTGAATAAGTCTTTCATAAATCATGATAATAAGAATATTTTTCAGCGTATGTTTTTCAATAATAAATGAATGATTTAATATTCAATTGCTGAAATACTAAATACATATTGTATGTATTATACTTTAGTGTAAACGTAATGCAGATTTAGCTGTATTAAAATATTTCGAAATGAAGTACCATTAACTTTTTTTGTAAACCTATTACCATTGAATAACTATTTTTTAAATGAAACATATGTATGTTTAATATCAAAAAATCCTTTAGCTTATGAAAATTACAAGAAACTAGTGAACTATTCCCAGATGTTTAAAAGCTGTTGTGGATGCTATAGGATATCCTACTAAGTACTAATTAACTAAAATATTACAATATTTACTAATATGTAGAGACTTTTTTAAAGTGTTAGAAGACTTTTGTGAGATAACACACACACACACACACACACGTTTTGTTATTTTTTGATTATCAATCCCCCCCCCCCAAAAAAAAATAGGTTTTACCGTGTTTTTAAAATATTTTATGTTGTTATGTTAAGAACAAGTAAAATATATTATTAAAAAATTACCTTCTGAAACATTCATTTTTATGAATGGATACAACAGACAGTATTTCTCTCTCATTTAAATTCATAAGTGTACGAACACTTTTGGAAGCCTTTGGAACACTTTTTTATATTATTATTTATTCGTAAAATTTATTTTTTATTCCTATATTCATAGATTATAACTGTTTAGCGTCTCAATAACGGCAGAATATTGTATAAATTTAAGCAGTAATTAATTATTTTGTTATTACTTTTATTATAAAATTTGCCCATTTTCATTTCAGAATATTCGAAAAAGTGGTGTTTTTCTGTTCGACTTTTATGGATCTCATTCCTCTGTCTTTCATGCTCGGCTTCTATGTATCTTTCATAGCGGCGAGATGGTGGAGCCAATTTATAGCCATACCGTGGCCTGATAAGTAGGTAACAATATAATATTTTTCTTTGAAAAAGAGATGATAATTTATTAATGCATTGTATTAGTGAACTGAATGTTGAACAAAGATTTTGGTGACGGGATAAATTGAGTTTATAGAATGGCTCTTCAAGGTAATTGGTGGATGCAGGTTGAATAAATTCAATGTAAATCGAAAGTGATTCGACGTGAATTACTTTATTACTTTATCCTTTTCAGAAAAAAATATGAAATATTATTTTAATGCGTGGAAAATATTTTGTATTGTTTTTTGTTAGTGTTACGATGATTGACAAACCCAGTCCATATGATGATTCCGTCAAAATTTCACTTCCGTCATTCATCCACTTCATCCATTTTATATAGTACTACGCAAAGTTACCGGAGTAAGCTATACGTAGTACTATATGAATCAGCCCTTGTTATCCATACATCATTCTTAGTACACAAAATTCAAAATTACTGTTGATAGGGAATGACATCCAGAAATTCGTACGAACAACACTTGTACGAAGAGCCGTCTTTATATCCAACTACCCACTACGTGGCTAACCCGGTAATCTGGGGGGATGTAAGGTATTAATCTGGTGTAAAATTTTCAGCAGATTTCAAATCCATTGAAATTTTTACTCTATCTTTAACGGTCTAGGACAGTGTTTCCCAAAGTGTGGTACGCGTACCCTCAGGGGTACGGAAAGAGTTTGGTGGGGCTACGCTTAGCACCGGAGTTTGGTGGGGATACGCACTGCACTTTGCTTAGCTGCGCCTAATTCTACGTTCTCATGAGTCAAAAGACAGTCTTGTGAGGCGTGAGATGGTCCGGAGTGACACGACTGAAATATACCACACTTCGTTACAGAAACAACTTACTTCGTTAACCCTCCGTCGGGAGCAACCGGCCTGACAGGCACAGCTTTGACATGAACTTTAATGTTTTCTTAATGATAGATTTGAGTTGAGATATTGTTTACATGACTGCAAATGGCTTTGTAAACTAGCATACTTATCAGATATATTCTCTGCTTTAAATTGCCTCAACTTATCGTTACAGGGCAAAGAAATTTCATTGTTTCACGTTCAAGATAAAGTGAACGCTGCCATCGCAAAACTATATTATGGCAAAAGAAATTTGAGAAAGCATTTGTGATGTAATAAATATTACATCGAGTCCAAAGTTTACACATCAGAAAGTTGCATGTTCAAATCAAATTTAAGTCCAATTCCATTTCTATTTCAACATCTATTCACTGACAATGACAGGACACTAACACAATGACAAGAAAACAAAGAGAATGGGCAGATCCTTTCCAGCGTAGTCTTCCTTCTGCCACGTTCCAAATCAATCCCATCGGGTAGGGAAGATGCGCGTTTCAAATTCCCTTTCGTAGGGATTATCACAAGATCTGTGTCTAAGTTCCCACAGCATCTATGCAGTCGGTTAAATAATAATTAAGTGACATATAGGCTACATATTGTTTATTACTAGGTATTATAAGTGTTTTTGTTAAAAAAACAACCTTTATTCGATAAATAGATTGTTATTAAACAGCAGATCTCAATTAAATAAAACAATTTAACACACTATATGGGCACCCTTCTTAATTAAGCACTGACAAATTTCTGTTTTTGGTCGGAATAATTTATACTTTGTGCAATATCGTTTTCAGTGGAAATTATTGCAAGATCCGAAAACTTTTCCTGACACATAGTCGAACGCAAATAAGTTTTGATAAGTTTTAATTTACTAAAACTTTGTTCACATTTACTCACATTGACAGGTATAGTTAGCAAAATTCGTAGTTGTATTCGTATTCTGTCCACAAGTTCGGAAAAATATTCTGCCAGCTATTTTGTTTAAAAAGTTCAAGTACTTGTAAAGACTATATATACGCTTATTCAGAATCCTTTAATAATGAATTTTGGTTTAACAGTTCTTTAGTCAATTCAAAACCAGATATGTCACATTTGCACCATCAGTTAAACTCATTTATAAATTTGCACAAGATTTTATCAATTGGGGCTATTCAGGAATTGTTTTGATGTTAAATAAAAATGACCAAGTGCATTGAATTTTGACAGTTCAAATCGGCTGTCCTGTGCATTGTCAATTGTATCGATCATAGAATAGAAGACATTCATTTTAAACAGTTCTTCAGGATCTGTTGCGATCTCATCTATAATTTATGGTATCGACCCCAAAAATGCAAAAATTTGGACTACCTGTGTGCCAAATCCCATTACTGTAAGTGCAATAGATTCCTCAGGACTTTGCGTGCAGAAAACAAACACTTCCTTTTATAATAGTAGATATATATGTATCAAACTACGAATAGTATTAAACATTATTCTTTTAAATTATAGTTTTCGTCCGAACTTTCCTTCCCATGATTTTGTGTGCCTATTTTAAGTGGAAAACCGTCATTTTATAATTTTCCTTTGCTGTTTGGAGGATGAAGGAAATAAAAGCCGACTACCAAACTTCAATAGTAGCAGACGCTGTTCGCACATTTTTTAGATGATTTTGGTTAGCGGTAAGAAAAAATCGTTTGTTGCAAAAGAAATAATTGCAGTTGTACTATGTTTTTAAAAGTCAAAATTATAGTCTGCGGCTTGAGAGGTTTGTTGTTATTCAAAAAGACGTTTTAACGAAGCAGTAATTCGAAGGCTATATTTATGCTCTTTCCGAAGAGAAATATTCATATTCCGTTATCCAAAAACGATGTAAGAGTCATGGTTTTGTGATATCTAAAGCGTCGATAGGTAATATCGTCAACAAGAAAGGAAAAAAACGTCAAATTGGAGCCTCAAGTGGGACAAAAATTCCAAACAAGTATCCAAGGAAGAAACGGGCATCTTCGACTATTGCAAAGGTACGTTGTTTAATGTTAAAAGAAAATCCCCCTAGTCAAAGGACAGTTGCAAAATCATTAAAATGCTCGGTGTCCACTGTAAACAAAATGACAAACGTTGATTTAAATCTTAAGAAAGCGAAAAAACGCAATGTGCATCGTCTTTCTCCAAAGCATATCGCTGAACGCAGGACACGCTGCAGAATTCCATATGAGAAACATTTATCCAAAGAAAAATGGAAAAAAATTGTCACAATATATGAATTATGGGTGTATTTAAATGTGCAGCATAAAAAAGAGCCATTTATTATCATAAAATGGGAGAAAAAAAATTTAAGTACATGATTCACAGAATCGAAAGAAAATTTTTCTAAGGGATTCATGATTGTTGCTGGTTTTTCATACAGTGGCAAGTTAAAAATAGAGTGGAAAAAATGTCAAGATTAACTCCAAATACTATCAGGAACATATTTTATCGCCAATTTTTCTGAATGAAATACCATCTCTTTATCCACAGTGCCATCAATCTGTGGAACTCCATCAAGACAAAGCTAGCAGTCACACATCAAAATCCACTGTAAATTTCCTAAAAGAAATGGAACAAAAAACCGGTATCAAGGCCATACGCTTCACTGATATCCCTACTAAATCTCCCGATATATCACCTATTGATTTTTGTGCTTTCGGACTTTTAAAATCTGCATTATCCAAATGACGTCCCAGTACCCTTACAGGACTCTGGAAAGCTGTTCAGGAGGAATGGGGTAGAATACCTCTTCTAACACTTCAAAAGGCATTATTATCCTGGAAATTACGGTGTCGAAAGATAGTTTAGAATAAGGGCTATCAAATAGTACATTTAAAACACAAGAATTTTATGTAATTTAGTTTTGTGAATACAATATACACTGTCTAAAAAATATGTGAACAGCCTCTGTAGTTAGATCATACCTAGCACTCTGTATCTGGCATGAATTTCAGCAATGTTTTTAAATTCCTTTAGTCCATAGAAATCTTTTTAATTCTATCAAAATCCAACTATTTTTCATTTTTCGCTGCTAATCTTTAACTTAAATACGTTTAAAATTGTTGTTTTTAAATGAATGAAAAGATAAATTTTCACAGATTACAAAACTATGAAATATTGTTGTCTATGTCAAGTAGTTTTGAGAAAGGGATCTTCAAACATGTCGCACCCCAGCAAGAAAAGTGACACAACTCAAAATTGAAGAATTTGAGAAACATCAACTTAAAGGATACTATAAAACTTGTATTGATATAAGATAAGCTTCTGTTAAATTTTAGGTAAGCATTTATGGTAGTAACTTCTATTATATTATATTGAATAGCAATATAACACGCTGGGGCACGACATACATATTTTTCAATGACATAACATCAAAATTTTTATTTTTTGACTTGTGTCACTTTTCTTACTGTGGTGCGATTTGTGTGTGGCAAGCGATTTCACAACTGCTTGGTCAAGTTGTAGGTAAAATATTTCGGATATCGTTATTTATTCAAAAACATTAACCTTATGGCAAATTTCATGAAAATCCATCACCCTACGGCCAAGGTTTTTTCTGATTTTTGCTCAGTTTACATAGAGAATGACCCTGCTTTGACCAAGAAATTCCAGGCAGAATAAGATGTATGAATTTCATAACACCAGAGCTCAGCTTTCAAGAGGTTTTTATGCTTCAGTCAAAAATATTTATATTTTGGATAACATTTACAGCTCTTCATATTATATTATTCTTTCAGATTTCTATTCATATCATGCAAACTGATTCGCGCTGATTTCTTTTAATCAAATCATCCACACAAAAAAAAATTACTTCTTAAAAAATATTTTTTAGTATATAATCTGCATTTTGAAGTTTATATTCGAAGAAACACGAGTACTAACTTTGAAATATTCGGTTGGATATCGGTTTTGTTGCACTTTATTAATGACTACGTGAAACTCAGATGTTTATTCCTTGTAACCTTTTCGCTTTTTCATATCAAGCGTATTTTAGGAACAAAGATAATTTTAGAAATGATTTAAACCCCTACAATTGTTTATTTTCAGTCAGCCTCTAAGATGTTTTTAATATCTCGGAATCTGTTTTCTTTTAAGAAACACAGTCTTTACTAATACTGGAAACATAATATGACTGGATTTTACTTTCTGACAAATATTTTACATATTCCGATAAATTTGGATAATTACTTGTCGAGATATGAACTATCAACAGTTTCCATATTAAGTCTACTTACCATACCAGTGTGTTTTTAAAAGTCCAAACTTTTCAAATGCTAATTGTAAAATGAAAACAGTGTTTACAAACGGAATAGTTTTTAAAAAAATTATGTGGTTTTTCTTCTCACATTCAATTTATCTTTCTCAATCTCAAACCCAGGCAGATTAAAGATAATTGAAAAGTAACGCAATATCTTTGTATATTTCTATGAGAAGAACGAGAGATCTATATTTTCGGTCTGCTGATGTCTCAATGTTCAAGGTTTTGCTCTGAATAGCAGACAATAGCATGGTCCAATTTGGGTTAGGTCCAAATTTTTTCCTCTGACGATCTCAGATGAGCCTAGAAAGCAATTAATGACATCTTCTTTCTATATATTATGTCATCAAATAATTCAAAATAGTGAAATACCGATTGGTAAGAGTTTCTAGTTCAATGCCATTTTGTTCTTTGGAATTTATTATAATTAGTTCAACAGTATTAAAGATACTTATTTTTTGTTGGAATTTTAAAAAGGTGGCATTGAACTTTTTTTAATAGATCACTTGATTTCAGTCCAAAAGGTTACTTTTTATGTTCACTACACATGAAGCAAAGACTATTTTTGAAGAGATAGAGAGAACAGTGGGAATGACGTTCCAATATTTATCAAAAATCGGGATAGAAATGGCAAGATTAAATTTGCTACACTTAAAGCGTAATTTAGGAACTATACACAAAATTAAAAACTAAAGTGTGAAAATCATAATATTTTTAATCAGTTAATATACTGTAAATAATTGTAATGATAGTCCACATTGAAATTTTTGGGATGGTAGGTACACAGGAGTCATATTTTCTTCAAGCACTCAAGGTTTGGGGTAATCCATACATCTTCGATAGGGGTTATGACACTATCTTTGGTCATTCGATAGTGCAAAGAGTTCAACTCATTTGATTCTACAGCTGGTAATATGCATATTTTTGTGAATATCCAAAAAATTAAGGTCATTTGTGAATTTTTACAATCAAACAAATTAGATCCCCATAACTATTACAAGTTAAAAACCTTTTAAAGTATTGCAATTTTTAAACATTTGTATATATAACGTGAGTCAAAAAATAATAATACATTTTGGTACTAAAATGTAACATGTTCTTTAGAGAACAAATAAGATGGAATTTATTATTAACTCTTTTTCATTCTCTTCTCACTCTAAACTCTTTTCAAACAAAGAGAATTTCATATTAAATCATTTAAATCAAAGTTATTTTTCAGTTTATTAGTGGAATTATTTCAAGGAATTTGTTTAAAGTGTATTAGTAGATTCTGCATATTAAAATTATTTCGATTTTATCCAACTGAACGAGTGAATGATTGCATAGTCAAGAAATGTTGGACAGTGTCTTTAAGAGTGTCAGTGTTTCTTATTGCTCACCAAAAGTGTGAATTTGAGATCGAAACCAAAAGAAAAAAGCATTTAACATTGTATAAAATAATTCCTAACTTTGTATCAAATAATTCCAAGGTTGGGCTGTAACGCGTTACTTGTACTTTTAATAGTTACTTTTTACAGTAATCTTATAGGTAATTCGTTACATTTGAAAACCAGTAATTTTACAGGTAATTCGTTACATTATTTTCGTTAAAGTAATTTTAGTTACAGTAACGCGTTACAAAACTCAAAGGACTCCTTAAAGTATTGTGAACCGCCTAATATTTCTTTAACACAAGGTGTTAAAAATATATTTAAACATTTTTTTTACTGATAAAAACGTAGTGACTGCCAGTGTTCTTCACCCAAGTTTAAACTCGGTACTTGGATTGATCCTGTCATAACTGATTCTTATTGGGATACTGTCCACGCATTTCTTCAAAGAGAAAATATCAAACGTATCGTATAACAGAAGTATTGTGGTCACAAAAATGAAGCCTTTCCAACTGATTGTACTGATGATGACCAACATTCATTTAGCAGTGACGATGAATTTTTTGAGACAGTGAAAACTAGACTTCCCTCTGCCGATTTTGAGCTAGTCACTTATTTTCAAAACAAAGATTGTAGTTCGTCTGTATTTTGTTCTCTACCTACAGTAAAAAGAATGTTCGTAAAATACAATACTCCCTTGCTAGCAAGTGCGGCTGTGGAAAGATTGTTTAGTTCTGGATGTTTCTGTCTCCAACCCAATCGCAGCCTCGTAAGTGGCAAAAATTTTGAGATGCAGCTTTTGCTGTATCACAATAAATAGATTTTCTTATAACGATGTTATAAAGTTGATAAAAAGTCTTTCGTTTATTGATTCCTAGATTATTTTAAAAACATTTGTAAATATGGGATTTTGTCGTAAAAAGTAATCTTAAAAGTAATTGTAATTGTAATGTTACTATTGAAACGTAGTAATTTTACAGGTAATTCGTTGTTTTTTACAAAAAAAGTAATTGTAATTGTAACTAGGTTACATTTAAACAAGTAACAGTCCAACCCTGAATAATTTCTACCTTTGTTTCAAATGCCCTTTCTTTAATGAAACATTTGACGGTTACCAAAGAACATTGAATTGAATAACCACACGAACTAAATCCTTTGCAGCATCAAAACGAGAAGTGTTACTTGCATTTCATCTTAGACGATACTTGGATACCCAGCAGCTCTTAAGAACAATAGTAGCAAAACTCAATGGCTTGTAAAAGCTCGCAATAAACACCTGCGAGTCAGACAGTTGAACTAAGAAACCCTTGGAGATTCTCCAAGAATGATTCTCTCTCCTTTCTGTTTCTATTTTTTAAATACCACTTCACCTATAAGGTCGTAGAGAATTTTTTTCATTGTTGGCTGCTGCATCTAACTACTGTGCTGAGTGAGGATAGAAGAAAGAAAACAATGGTTGTGTCGAAGTTCATTTGCTTGAACCGGGTCCTTTTAGAAAAGACTAAAGGAAGCGATTATTGTTAAGAAATGGAGTAACATGAAAAAAAGAGAGAAACGAAGGGATCTTTTTTTATAACATTATTGGAATAATTTTTAATGTATTTCAGTAGCGTAGCGTAACGTTGATAACTGGAGATCCGGATATAGTATTTAAGCAAAAAATATAATACTTTGCTTCAAATAACTTTATAAGTTAACTCCATTCGTCACTCTTTCTTTCGTCGAAAACAAAATAAAATACTTTATTGTCATAAGATAAAGAATCCAAAGGTGCAATTGCTCTCAGTCCTGGCAACTCTGCGTGTGACTTATTCCACTCGGTCTAGCCTGTGGCTAGACCAGGTACAAAAGATCAAAAATCACGATAAAGTCAAAAACAATCAAATGGTTGCTTTAGATATCTTCCTTGGCAGGCCCCAGGCAGTTTAAAAGATGGTCAGGAGAGGCTTCTGCAGAATTAATTGAATTTGGAGTAGATTGGTTATGATTTTTGCCCCTGTATAAAAGTAAGACATTTTAAGTATCCACTAGCAAATCTACAAATGGTGATCTACATCCCTCTGTCGCCTTTGACAGTAAGGGCACCAAAAAGAGATTTTCTGTCTTACCCGGCATGTGACTTCAAAAATGCTGGTTTAAGATTTTCCTTCTTGAGTTGTTTTCAAGATAGGTCAAAGTATCGCGTGAGGTAAGAGGAAGAGAGGCCCCTTCCTTGGCCAGAACATCAGCGGTCTCATTTCCAGAAAGTCCTATATGGGACGGCACCCATTGTAAGTAGACCTCAAGTTGAGAAAGATCCTTGAGGATCTCCAGTATCGAAAGTAAAGCTCTATCACCGATTTTTTTCCAGTTACTCAGGTGCTGGATGGCACTGCGGCTGTCAGTCAAGATTCAAACATCATGGTACGAGGTTTCAGTTTTAATAGTTTTTAATCCCTCTTCGATAGCAATAAGTTCAGATCTGAAAACTGAGCAGAAGTATAGATTCCTAATCTTGAATTGATTTAAGAAATTAGGGGCTTTGATAAAGACACCACTACCGCAGGTGTTATGTTCATCTTTGCTGTCGTCGGTATAAATCTGAATAGCAGTATGAGAAATTTGATTAATGATTTCAAGAGTAAGTTGATGCAGGTATCTTGTTCTTATCTTCCTTGTTTGTGTAAGACGTGAGTTCGGTTTGAAAATGAACTCAGGGCAAACCTTCCAGAGGGTTTACAATTGGCTTCAAGGTATGCCTCTCAACATTTGATCCAAAAAACCCATCAAGTCCATCATTCCGTTTTGCCCAGCTAATATCAGCAGGCCCATATGGAGCTAAATCAGTCTTCTGCCTTCGGGTGCTCTGGGTCTAGACCCTCAGAAGCTACCCCCCCCCCCCGCCTTCCTTTCCCATGACAACTCTTTGTGGACGATGCAAGCACTGTCTTGGAACTTGATGCTTTCTTTTCCAAAGGCAAGAAAATGAGAGAACAGAGAGAAATGATAAACCATGTGCAAGGATCCATTGCGCATATTATCTGTAAGGAATGCCAACCTCAGTTGAAAGCATGGCGTAGGGTTGAAGTCTGCTGAAGGTACTTATTGTGCATGAGAAAAGCCATTAACCAAAATCATACTAAGAAACCATTTGAGGCTGAGGGGATGGAACGTTAGCAGTCCCTGGTTGTCTTTTTGCTGTAAAAAATTTAGGATATTAAAATTAAAGCCATGGATAGAAAAATAGTGGTTCTCTATCTTTTACTCGTTACTTGTCGGCAATCGGTCCTTTTCATTGATCAATCAGCGGTCACGTGATAATTGACGCCATTTATTGTGTCGGCTGGTACGAAAGGAGCATAATTATAATAACCGAACAAGTTCTAGATGTAGTACATTGGAAATATGCGAGTTCTTAATGCGATATTTGACTCCGCTCATTTACACTTACAATTTCAATCAGCGGTCACGTGATAATTGACTCCATTTTTTGTGTCGCCTGGCACGAAAGGAGCATAATTATAATAAACCGTACAAGTTCTAGATGTAGTACATTGGAAATATGCGAGTTCTTAATGCGATATTTGACTCCGCTCATTAACTCTGAAGAGCCAAAACATTATGACCATCTACTCAAAAACGCGTTGCGCCTCCTTTGGCCTGCAAAACAGCTGCAACTCGCCTGGGTATAGATGCCACAAGTTCTTGGTATATGACGAAATACAGATTGTAAGACAAATGTCTAAGCAGCTGTCACGCAAAGTCGAGATATTTGGACGTGGTGGTGTTTGAGCTCTGAGCTATCGCTCCATGACACCCCAAATGTGCTCTATCGGATTAATATCCGGCGAGTTAAGTGTCCAGGATATTAAGTAGAATTCATCAGTATGATCCTTGAAACACTCCAACACAATCCGAGCATTATGACATGGGGCGTTGTCCTACTGGAAGATTCCATTTCCAGTTGGGAAGACAGACGCCATGTAAGGATACAACTGATCCGCAATGATGTTCAGATAGTTCGCAGAGTTCATGGTATGTTCTACCACAACTACGGGTCGCCCATGAGAACATCCCCCAAAGGATAATACCGCCACCTCCAGCCTGTATATGACCTGCTGTTCAAGAGGGGAGCAACTCTTCGCCTGGCAGACAGCGTACCATGACACGACCATCGACGTGATGAATGAGAAATCGGGATTCATCTGACCAGGTAACTCTTTTCCACTCATCCATGGTCCAGTCTCGATGTTCCCGGGCCCACTGTAGGTGTAGTTGACGATGACACTTGGTCAACAGAGACACACGAGTGGGACGTCTGCTGCACAGTCCCATATCCAACAGTGTCCGCTGAACTGTGTGTTCCAAAACACTTGTGCTAGGACCTGCATTGTATTGGGCCGATTTTGCCCCTGTCTCGCGCCGATTTTGCTTTACCCAGCGGGACAGTCTTCGACGTCCTTTTTCTTTGATGACACGTGGACGACCAACACATTGGCGTCTACTGCTTGTGTCACCGTCATTTATCTACTTTGCATGAATACTAACAACGTCAGATCGTAAACAACCTACCAGTATACAGTGAGAAAGAGTACATTCTAAGATTTTCAATGATCCTTTCAAATGTAAAAAATGATAGTTTTAAGCTATAGATATGAAGTTTTAACAAAATGTAACGAAAATCTCCCGATTTTTCAAAAATATATTATTAGGAACCAAATTAAACCTTCTAAGAAAAACCCGGCGAGGTGCAAAAATTTACGTTTAGAGGTACTCTAAAAAAACTCACGGCGGAATACTGAAAATTGTACGTGTTTTGCTCACTCGCGTTAGATATTTTGCTTTTTCGAATTTGACACTTAATGCGCCTTAAACTAATAGCCGCCTCGGAAAAAATATTCTACATCTTGTTTCCTGTACAATTTTGAACAAACCTTGCTAATTTCGTTATTTTCTGATCCGTACTCTCACGGGAAACTCTCTCTCTCTCTCTCTATATATATATATATATATATATATATATATATATATATATATATATATATATATATATATATCGAAAATATAGACGAAACTGACAGTGAGAATAGCTCTAATTTACCCCGCTCTGGAAATGTGACAAACCCAATTTTAATCGTTCCTTGAGTTAGTCATCTTTCATGTTTTGGTGAATGGTGGATAATTAAAAATTCATTTCCCTAATCAATTGCAAGAATGCATATTTCGCATCAAAAAAAATTCCTGCATTATTACCCAAAATGTTTTGAATTTTGTCAAATTTTCTCGTATCTGAGCAATAGTATTTCAAGGTAATTAGTATTTTCAGTACTACATTTAAAAGGAAATCGAAAATCCCTGGTCAAATTTTAAATGGTGCATCAAAATATACATTGTTTTTGTCTATGATTGTACAATTGGTGTTCAAATGAAAAGGAACGAAACATATTTGCCTATGCCGCTATGGGAGAACGTAGCGAGACATTTAGGGATGCGATTGGAATCTCCGGCGTAGATCGGAGCATGCGCAGGAGCCTGCATCAGGAGAAAGCAGAGGCTCTTATAAAGAGCGCCTTCCAATAGACAGCGGCAATGTGAGGACAAGATGCCGTTCACATTGCAAAATTCTATGATTGAGAAGCAGCGAGGCGTTATCCAATTTCTGACCGCGGAAGGTGTTAAACCGGCCGTTTTTCATCGCCTGATGGTGACCGTATACGGGAAGACTGTGTGTCCAACAAGTCAGTGAGAAAATGGAGTGCCCGTTTTCGTACAGGCCATGAGAGTTTGGTTGATGAACCGAGACCAGGCAAGGCAAACACAGTCATCAAGGACGATCTCATCGACAAGGTGGACGATCTAGTGAGAAGTGATTGGCATGTCACATTGCGAATGTTGGCGGGGAAGGTGGAGGTCAGCGTTGGAACAGAGTGGACAATTGTTCACGACAGGTTGCGTTATCGGAAAGTGTGCGCGCAATGGGTTCCGAAGCAGATCACCGACCAGCAAAAGGAACTGCGTATGGGGCTAGCACTTCAACATCTGTTTCGGTATCATGAAGACCACGCTTTCCTGGAGCGAATCGTCACAGGTGATGAGAGCTGGTGCCATCACTACGAGCCAGAGACAAAGCGGGACAGCATGCAGTGGAAGCTTGTGTCGTCACCTCCCCCTAAAAAGTTCAAAGCCGTGCCGTCAGCAGGGAAGGTGTTGCTCACTGTCTTTTTCGACGTCCAAGGTCCGCTACTTGTTGAATTCCTTGAGCACAGAAGAACCATTAACTCCGATGTGTACTGTGAGACACTCCGAAGCCTACGCAGGTCCATCAAGAATAAAATACCGGGGCTGCTCACGGAGGGTGTGGTTCTGCTCCATGATAACGCGCGTCCACACGTCTCCAGGGTCACACACGCGGAACTGGCTAAGTTCAAGTGGGAGCAGCTTGGCTATCCGCTCTACAGCCCGGACATGTCGCCCTGCGATTTCAATGTGTTTGCTCCCCTGAAAAAACACCTGAAAGGGAAGCTCTTCAACTCGGACGACGAACTCAAGGACGCTGTGAAGGACTGGGTCCCGTCACGGCCACATGAATTCTGGAAACAAGGTATCAGTCAGCTCGTTAATCAATGGGATCGTTGTGCTCAGGCCTAGTGTGTATACTTTGAATAAAGTCTTAATTTATACCAACAGCGTCGTTTCGTACCTTTTCATTTGACCAACCCTTGTATGTTCTAAGTTGTGCGCGCGTAAGTGCTATTTATAAGGCGCCCTGAGCCTTACTACAAATAGTTGGGTGAAATTGAATCCTTTTAAGGCAGCAGAAGTGATTTGGATTGGCTGGGAAATTCGTCTGTCGAAACGCTGAAGATGATTCGGCTCCCGTCTTTTGGGGAAGAGTTCACGGTACAATCTTACAGCAGCTCTTTCGTTTCGATTGGCAGCCCCATACGTTAGATGCATAGAAGTCAACTTGGAATTCGTGTAATGCTCCAACATTAAGAAATAAAGGAAATGATTTACAAATGTACCAAACATTCTCTAGATCTAGCACATACGCTCAACAGTTGCGGACAAACATTCTTTGACAAAGATTTTTATTTTGATGCACCCTATAAAGTTTAACCTGGTAACATCAAATTAACTTGTACAGCTTTGCTCTTGGAGATAACACTAGATGTTATCAAATTGAGGGTAACACAAACAGTCGGCTTTAAAACTACGTAATCAATAAGTAATAGGGTGAGTTAATAACTGCCCGCAATGCCTTTGTGCTTATGTTGGCAAAGTGTCATTTTAGCGCTCATCGCTAGACGATGTTTTCTGTCTTATCTCTCACTGTTGTTTAGATGTATATAATGACGATTGCCAACCCCTGGTGATTGCTACGTATTCCCATTTTGTTTACTTTGCAAACGAACTCCACGGTCAACGCCGCCATGGCCTCTAAGTGGTTATTATCAACAACGTAAAAAAAACAACACTGGAATTGATAAATTGGCATTGTTCCAAAGGTATTCGGTCTAAAAACGCTTGTGACGTCAGCGGTCAAAAATCGCAAAATCTGCTCGCTTCTTCAATGACGTCACATTCCGAAGAGAAAGGCGAAAGATGAAAAAAAAATTCACATGTTCTAGATTAAATTTTAAAATTCGGGCGCTACACAAAAATTGCAAAAAATTAGGACTACCTGTGTGCCAAATTTCATTATTACAAGTGCCATAGATTCGTCATGACACTGCTCACAGAGAAAGAGAGACACAGACAAACACTTCCTTGTATAGCAGTAGAGATATTTGCCAGGTCAGTTCATTCGTATCATTGTCACTGCCATGACGTCAACCATGCCCATTGCAGTTTCCATTTGAACCAAAGAGCATCTTTCAGCTGTCCAAATTTTCCGGTTTGAAGGTGTATCCGAGGTTGAAATTCATCGAAGACTTTTGGCACAGTTCGAAAACAACGTTTTGCCTCAAAGGAGTATTTTTGAATGGAAATATCAAAAGTCGTTGCACAAGTGTTACGCATGAAGAAGCCAGACAACCATCCAGTACAACTGATGATAACAATTTATAGTGTACATAACGGTTCTTTTGCAGAAGAGTGAGTATGAGAGTCATTTTCTGTCAAGCTAAATAGAGATGACGGTAGTGTTTTTGCCGGTGTTACGTGTTTTCTGTGCGTGTTCTGAACGTGACGTCACTTGGTATGTTATTCGCATACGATTTCACCACTTTGCCAATAAAATTCCAAAGAATGAGTTCTGAATCGATTGATAATAGTTGATTAGTCAACACAAATTAGATCAAATGCCAAACTTCGCTAAAATGGCTATAAACTAACTATACTTAAATACAACTCAGATATACAGGGTGTATTTGAACTTCACAGACAGACTTGGAGGGGTGATAGTACGCATCAAGACGAAGAAAAAATGCAATGGAACATGGAGTCGCAAATGACGTTGAGTGGGTGAAAATCACGAAAATGCGTCTGTAAAGTATGACGGCGAACAACAAATATGTACAGAAAACATTTATTGGACAGCATAAGTACAGATTTTATAGAACAAATAAAATTATTACAATAGTTGTTCACATAGTGGCGTCCGCGGATGTCATTACATAGGGCACAACGACGTAGAAACGACAAGCAGACACACTCGAAGGTTCCGGGTGTTTACTGGATTTCTGAAGCCGTGGTCACAATCCTCGCTATCAGTTCTTCTAGTGTATCCACTGGTGTCTTATAAACGAGTGATTTCAGGTGACCCTAGAACAGGGATGGCGAACCTATGACCCGCGGGTCAGACACTGACCCACGCAGGCTTTTTAAATGACCCACGCGTTGATTTTTATAAACATCGTCATTTCATCAAATACAAAAAGAATTTTAATTATTTTGCGATCCCTCTTTTAAAAAATATGAAGAAAATACAAGTGTTAATAAAGAACTTAAAAATGCATAAATGATTTTTGTAAAATGTTATACATAATGCTGTTTAAAGATTTATATGAAGGCCGATTGAGTAGAATATGTAAATTTATAAAATACCGCTCGAGAATGAACAAATATGGTAAATACTACTAATAAAGACATTAAGGCCCCGTCCACATGATTCGCGTAAAACGCACGTCCCGTTCTTCAAGGTGGCAAAGATAGTAACTTGAATTATAGGAATAAGAATATACAATTTAATGGCGGCACCTCGCCAGACGCGCGTTTCAAACGCCTCATGTGAACAGGGCCTAAGGCCACGTTCACATGAGACATATCACGACGAGGATTAAAAAATTGAGAACCAAAAAAAGTAGTTTTTTACCATGCTGCCTTTTTCTTCCCCCTTTCCAAGTGACCCACGAGCTAGTACTAAAAAAATACTGAACAAAATTTGACCAACTTCTTAAAAAGGTTCGCCGTCTCAGCCCTAGAAGAAATCCAAGGGGTTAAGGTCCGGCGATCGTGGAGGCCAAGCAACGGCGCCTCTGAGTCCGATCCATCTTGCGGGATACGTTGCATCGAGGTGGGTACGCTCGGCGCGGGAAAAATGGGGTGGCGCACCAATGTGCATGAACCACACTTCCCGCTATACGTAGACAGGTGAACGAAGCCAGTACAGCGCAGATGATCTTTAACCAGCGTTTCGTTGGTTTTGGATGGATGCAATTCCGTGAAAAATCTGGACACATGGACATAATTCTTTGTAAAATAAACGCAAGTTAACTGTAAATTAGGCTGTTTCGTTGTGTTGACAGGCACATCTATTGGCTCACTACGTTACAAGGGTGCGTCAACCGACGACTGACGTACGCAATATACGGCCAGCCGCATGACGACTCCAACACACTTTGGCGACGCATTTTCGCGATTTTCACCCACACAACGTCATTTGCGACCCCATGTTCCTATACATTTTTTGTTCGTCTTGATACGTACTATCACCCCTCCAAGTTTGTCGGTGGAGTTCAAATACACCCTGTATATCAGACTAGAGCATTTGGACAGCAGAAGTGAAATCTTGGAATACAGTGTTAGTTTGTTTGTTTACACTGAAAATACCTTTCATTGTTGTTGTAGTGACAAATTAGTCATTCACTACGAACCAAGAACTGAAAGAGGTTGTGTTTGAATGGCTGTCTGCTCTGTCGAAAACTCGTTTTAGAGGACATAAAAACTTGTGCAACGATGAAAAAAGTGCGTTTCAAAGCGAGGAGGCTGTTAGCGTGAAAATGTTATTATTGTAGTTTGTCTAATTTTATTGGATGATTGTTTCAGTTGCAGTGTTTAAATCCTCTTAATTACAAAGTTCTTTAGATTTTTGTGGAATAAACAATCTGAGAGAGAAATAGTTTTTTTTTGCAATTCAGCAAATGCGAATCTTTGTATTTAGTAACAGATGCTCTAATCCCCTTCTAAATTTTTATGTACTGGTTCATGAGCTACTTTTTTTTTGTACAATTGAGTATCTCTCTCTCTTCAGGTTGATGAACATTGTTGCAATGTATGTACCTGGATTTGACGAATCAAGTCGAGTTGTGCGGAGAACGCTAATGCGGTATTTAAATTTATCTTTAGTTCTTGTTTTGAGATCCATCAGCATGGCCGTGAAGAGGCGATTTCCTACAAAGGAACATCTCATCGAAGCCGGTATGTAAGTCAGTATTTTATTGAAACATTTTAGTTACAATCTTAGGCGCATTTAAATTAATTTAAATTTAATTGAAACTTTAAAATTACCTTTTATCAGAATGATCCGATTAAAAGTTAAGAACTAATTTTAATATTAATCAAACACTCTCTATCCACTATTAAGTAAATACGTTTGATCTTTCTTAACTAATAGGAACTATCTTTAAATTTGTATTGGAGGTAAACCATGTTACCTGAACATTTCATTTTGTAAAAGTGGACTGTATAGATTAGAACAAGAACTGAGAACAACTTTGACCTCCGATATCAACTGCAGTGAATTAATATATCAAGCTTTCAAAAAATAAATGCAACATAAGGAAATTCTTCTGATTTCTACAGACAACCAATAAACAGTAACTCAACAGCACTATAACTAAAATCCCGAACTTGTATAGAACAGTAGAGGTCAAGGTTGACAATGATGTTGGAATCATAGCCTAAAAGCACACAACGATATCTAAAATCTTAAGAAATGAGAACTAACGAAAATAAAAAAACAAACTTTACTTATAATAACCTAGATTTCGTTTCTAAAATAACTATAGCAAGCCGGAATGAAAGTGTAACTTTGTATCTACCTAAAAGTACCATGGTAGAGTAAGCTTACACTGAGAGATATATGTACCACTCAATCGTAAGTTAATTTTTGGAGTGGTAGCTAAGCTCCCCACAATACTCACCCTCCAGAATTTAGCCGTAGCCGAAATGTGATAGATGAAGTCACTAGTAGAATGATTGCCATTTTTGCGTTAGACTGTGAGAGCTGTACTAAGATCACAGTTGTAATTATCCCGTGATGCCTTTAGCCGCCGAAGACTGAGCGGCAATGTACGGATGGAAGCCGTGATATGACATTATCAGTGTCTGCTGTCACAGCACCCCCAGGTGGTTGAAAGTGATTAGTATCGCAATTATCCATCGAATTTGTAAATTTTTGCGTGTTCAAATCACGTCCGTCAATTACCACTATAGCAAGCCGGAATGAAACAGCGTAACTTTATATCTACCGAAAAGTACTTCATGGCTGAGTTGGGTAACACTGATATACATACCACTCAATCGTAAGTTAATTTTTGGAGCAGTAGCTAAGCTCGTAGACTTTTCTTTAGCAGACAGAAGCTAAGCAATAGAACTCTTACTCTTAATCTCAAACTTATGAGATGCGGTAACCTGGTTGTAGAGAAACAAATTAGCAATTGGAGGGTTATAAGTTCCGAACTATCTTGATCCAACAAAAGCCCATTATATACGTGGACGATTGTGGCGCACGTTAAATCTGACGTAACGTTCAATGTCTTCACGTTAGCGTGGTGTGGATGTTTGGAGAGTGGGATTCCAGCTCAGATGTTGATCTCGTCATCTGACCGTGGTTCAAAATGACGAGGTGTCCTCCGATCTTTTATTTCGGGATCCCGGACCGTGATCATTCATCACCAATAACCCACTGTGTTGCTCCAGTGTGACGTTAATTCAACTACTCAACGCATTCCAAACTGCTTGTGGTTGTCAAGCCAACCGCAATCAAATTCAAGATTGTGAGCATTAAGACTTATAGCTCCGACATCATTGTCGGCCATCACCTCTATATTCAACCACATAGTGCTGGATATTAATGGTGTCAAATAGCAATGGGGTGTGAACAAAGGCTATGATTTTGTATATTTTATGCGATAGAATTGTAGTGAGCTTTGGATGTGGGTACGTTCTAAATATTACAGGTATATTCTTCAATGCAGTTGAATAAAGCTGTAAGTTTTGACAACAATGCTTTAATTTGAACCTGAAAGCTCATAAATACGTTTTGTATGTGCCAAATGTCTTGATAAATAAAATTTTATTCGTTTATATTATTCTCGAGGATGGTAAAAAATTGTAATAAAGTTTCAACAATTATTCCTCGCAAGCTGATGAAATGAATTTCAGCTTTTTAGTATATCATCAAAGCAGTTTAAGTGTTTGCATTGACCTTCTTTAATGAGCTCACTTTAAGAAACGTATATCTATTCAGAACATTAATTTTGAGAGAACTCGCATTTTAAGTCAGAATTTGGACTCTTCAAATTTTCAAGCCATACTAAAAAAACCATTAATCATTATGCGGAATGCAAAGAAAACTTATGGTTCCGGAGAGTAAATTAAAAAACAGAGTTAAACGTTTCCTTTCAAATGAAGACATTTCATAACGTAATGAGACATTGAAAAATTATTTAAAAACAGAACTTTGAGCGTTTTTCGTTTTATGGCGACACAGTGACAGATTGATAGAAATGAGCTCTTGAAACAATGAAAGAAAAAAAAATCAAGTGTGTCGTGTCCTTCTGTCAGGTTTCATGACGAAAACGGAGTTGGAAATGTTCCAGAGTGTTCCATCCACGGAGTTCAACACTTTCTGGATCCCCTGCACCTGGTTCATCAACGTATTGAGGGAAGCGCGGCAAGAGTGCAGAATCACGGACTCGAATGGACTCAAGCTCATCATGGAGGTAAGAGTTGTTGGTCACATTACGACATGTTAAAAAATTATTTCCTCCACTGACACAGGGGTCTTCGGGGTGTACATTATGGATAGGGAATGAAATAACGTACATTTTGAGGGAGAGGGGAGAAATTATCAAATTATTTGATGCAAACACTCAAGAGAAATACTGGAACTCCTTGCTAAAGTTTCAACTACCACAGAATCTACCGACAGCTATAGGAGTCGCTTGTTTTCGTGTATTCCACTGGACACGACTACATCTAAAATCATCTCTACGAAATTGGACTGTCAAATTCTACAACTTGCCTTCTGTGTAGACTGTCATACACGACATGAACCCCCCATCACTGATTGCCATCAATCATTGATGTCTGTTAACTTGTTTTCGTGCATTCCACTGGACACGACTACATTTAAAATCATCTATACGGAATTGGCTTGTCAAATTCTACAACTTGCCTTCTGTGTAGACTGTCATACACGACATGAACTCCTTATCACTGATTGCCATAGATCATTGATGTCTAAGTTAATGCTGCCGATAGAGTTACATATTTTATTTCTGTTCCTAGATTATATTGGGGTTCCGGAAATATACTTATAAAGGCTGAGGTCTGGCATAATGTAAAAAACAGTATCGCGAACCGTAGCTCATAAAAATAAGACAGATATTTTAAATTATTTTGCAACGAATATAATTCGTTGACTTGGAGCAAAAACCCATAAACTTGAACTTTTCGGAGACACCTGAGAAATACATTGCATAGAGTGTAATATTTTTTCAAACAGATTGCAGTATCAAAATGCTTCACCTAAAAACTAATCTATATAAATAAGAATGGAGTGTTTGTTTGTACATTCAATATTTTCGACCCATTTCAAGTTTTCTATCCGTTTTGGACCCTTCTGATGCCGAATCCGCCTTTTTCTCGTTTGGTGTCTGTCTGTCTGTATGTTGTGCCCTATACACGTCCACTCAATTTAAGATATTTTCATGAAAATTTGCATACAGTGAGTACTTATCTTCATTTAGTGAGTGGCATTGGTTGCGAAAGTCTGTCTGTCCGTCTTTCTGTTCTATGCTGGATTTTGTGTTTGTGTGTTTGTGTAGACATCACATGAATTGTATTCCAGATATTTGATTGTATTGCATTTTATTTTATACATTCCTTATTAGTGTAGTGAATGCAATATTAAACATTTCTTTATTGTTCTATTTAGTTGAGTTTCATGCTAAAACACCTGAGTAAGTATACTTAAATCAACCATAATTTGGTAGTTTTGGAAAAATTGGAATGTCTATTGAATATTACGTTTACTTCGATTGCTTTACCAGTACTGCTGAAAAAGTAATTATTCTTCAAATTTTTTTTTTATGGAATTTCATCTCTGATACTTCATTTATTTCGAGTCTTATCTTTATTCTTTGCGCAATGTAAACGATTTCCGAATATTTCGGACAGACGATATTTTTCAATGAAACGAGAATGAACAAGATCGCGCGAGCAGTGATATTTTTTCTGGTTCTTTCGCTCTGAATTAATTTCACATTTCTAAATTTTGTACACTTTTAGTTGTAAGTTGTGGCAACTGTGCGAGATCAAGAGATAAAATTGAATCACAAATTAATATCTTTAGAACAATTTTTTGCGACATCTTTTATTTTGTTTTACTTCGCTGTTTCCTGTTTTAAATATTTATTATTTTAATAAATGTGTTTTCCTTCTCATCACACGTAACAGCACCACAAAGTATTAGACTTAAAAATGTTAGGTAAGTCAGTATAAATTTTCAGTAAATTTTAAGTGTAGTTATGCCATTATTGAAATAATAATGCCGTTATTTAAAGAATAATGCCGTTATTGAAAGAATAATAATGTTTATTAATCCAAACTGGAACTTTTTCCAACATTAAAAAATTCGTTGTAATAATGACAGGAGAAGATTGCAAAATTTCACAATGTCGCATAACGGAGGCAAGAGTGCCACAAGTAAATAAATATTGTTTTGTTGACTATGAGTGCGAGAGCACTCTCCGTAAATCGTAATTTTAATTAATTGAGTTGAACATGAAAAGAACTTAAGAAAGGGAATTCCAAATCTTCCTATAAATCGTCTTTTATAGTAGTAACCTTAGTATCACCTTTCGCCATTTTGTAGCTTTGTCATACAGCAATTGTGCGATGTATGTGAAATATATTACATGAATGGATATGCATGTGTAGGATTTGTGTCCAAAGTAAGTTGTAGAAAATATAAAGATGGCGAAAGATGTTAAAATAAATTTTTATTCTACAAAAAACGTAAGTCATTATATATTTTGATTATCTCTTCAATCTAGAGTAAACCAATTCAAACCGAGTAAGGTCGGGTATTTTGCTAGTAGTCTATAAAACAGCTTTATTATGATTTTTTTTGTCAGTTAATGCGTTTTTCTCTAAATCAACGATACACTATGAAACTACTAGCAGAATTACCCGACGGTGCAAGAATTCTCCATCGCTTCTACAATTTACTTATGACGCAATTATGCATACATGATGTATCTATCCATGTAATCCATTTCATATTCGTCGCACTTCTGATGGAAGTTTTTTCTAAGGTGACTGACTACTACATAAGTTGATTTTGAGTTTTTTTAGTGATTACAAATATCCCTGTGCATTCATTTTCAGTAAAAATGGCGAATTTTCGGTGGATAATCTTACACTTAGTATGATAGGCTACATATGAATTCCCATTGTATTTGTGCAAGGGGGCTAAAAATTAAAATCGTGACTACTTTAGTTTAGAGAAAATGCATTTTTTATTGAAAATTCCATTTAGTGGCATGTGGAATAACGGAGCTTATGCTAGAAATAAACGATATCTCAGTGTAGACAAATTAAACTCAATCGATTACATTTTTTTAATAAACAGAAGGTTGATTTTACAGCGCTTTTACAAAAAAAATCATTTTTTTTCAACGAATGATTCACATGTATATAAAGTTTCGTAAGAACAGCTACAACCTCGACTTTCTGTCACTTAAGACAAAAAATTTCAAATTTTCAAAATTACTAACCGTTATATCATTTCAAGATCAACGAAGTCGTGTTTAAAATTCCATTTTCTGCAACAGACATTCAATTTTAAATCGAACCCTTATACTTTTTTAAATACAGAGATTTACAGTAAACAATGTTTTGGCTAAAAGCTGTTTAAAAAGGAAAAAGAATCAGCATATTAGGAAAACATTTTCCTTTAAGCAATTCCAGTGTTTCAAATAACTTAAAATCTTGAATATAGCTTATCAACAGAAGAAAATATACTTCTTTGATGTATAGTAAGGCTTTTAAAATTTTTTACTAGATATTTTTTAAACCATAAAACTTTTTAATAAAATTGAACCCCTGCGGGCCTTTTCAATCTTCTCTTCGCGGCTCCGGTAATAAATGCTCAAATTAAAAGTGCAAAAGCTTAATGAAATGGGTTAAGGATGTTAAAGATCGCGCTGATATTTTTGACCGGGTGTTTTTAATATATTGCAACTAATTAAAACCATGGTTAAAAATGTATACAACATCAATTCTGATAAGATGAACGACCAGTTATTGATTGATTCTTGATCTATCAGAGAGGTGGCTCATTTATAATCCAAACTTGTCTTAAAATCATGAGAGTACAAGGTTTTCTGGCTCAAATTTGAGTGAGTCACAGAGCAGCCTCACTTATACACTTGTCGCGTCTTTAGGTCTGAAAAATCCTCTTGTCAAGAACAAGCTGTTATATATTTCAAGGGGTACGATACTCGTATGTCACTTAATATGTCGTTCTAACTATTTGTAATCAGCCCATGTTGTTCATGTAACTCCTCTCAAAATTCGCTTGTCAAAATGTAGATAATAAATAGTATAAAAGTTAGGCTGCGATCGTTAAAAGGTTACATTGTCTGAAACTACGCCTATGGAAAAGAAATTTTGTTTTACTTGAAGTATAATATTGAAATTTGCTTCGATTGTTTTGAAAAATATTGGAGAATGATATTACATAACATGCCTTTTTTTTTAATTTTAGGAGCTAAATGAATTTAGATCAAAATGCGGACTTCTATGGGGATACGACTGGATTAGTATTCCTTTAGTTTATACTCAGGTAAGAATGAGCTTAGTATTTCTTTTAGACTAAATAATGAAACATTTTTGTGTTTGTTAAATGAAATATCTTATTTATAAATACTCAATTACATATACCGATTACAATACCAATACATAAAATTTTGCAATGGATAATTAATTAACTATTGGTGACAGTCCGTGATCAATTACTAAGGTCAACACCATGTAATTTTGAACCACGGTCAGATGACGAGGTAAACACCTGAGCTGGCACCACACTTTCCAAACTTCTCCACCACGCCAATCAGATGACATTTGAGGCCACAACAGATTTAACGTCCATCATCCCACATGTACACAACGGTCTTTGGTTGGATCGAGTTTAAAATTTGACACTCTGCATTTTAATAAGCATCTAGACCTATCGATTTTTCTTAAAACTAGGGGGTTCCGCCCCAGCTCGCCAACCCCTCCAAAAAACTGAATGAGCTGCAAAGTTGCAAATGAGGCATACAAGTTGCGTATGATGTCCTGAGACATCTCGTTCCACAGTTGCTGTAAACGCGCCTCTAGTTCGACCAAACTCGTAGGGTGTCCAACTTGCCATCCCAAATGATCCCATATATGCTCGATTGGTGACAAATCTGGGGATCGAGCAGGCCAGGGAAGGGTGGTAATGTGGCGGAGGCAGTCTTGTGACATCCTTTCTATGTATGGCCGAACATTGTCTTGTTGAAAAATGGCTCCTGGGAGCCCTGCCATGAGTGGCATCACATGTGGCTGAAGGATGTCATGGACGTACCGCTGGGCTGTCATTGTGCCATGGATCAATATTAGGAGTGACCGTGTATCGTAAGCAATAGCACCCCATACCATCACACCAGCTGTGAGAGTGGTGTGTCGCTGTAAAGCGAAGGCAGGATTGAGGCGTTCACCACGGGGTCCCCACACAAGAACACGATTGTCATCACTGCTCAAATTGAATCTAGATTCGTCGCTGAAGACGACCAGGTTCCATTCCGTTGCAGTCCAATCCCGCCGTGAGCGACACCACTCCAAACGGAGGCGTCGGTGGGTGGGTGTCATTGGCAGCACAAGTAATGGGCGCCGCGATACCAGATGTCCTTCAGCCATGCGCCTTGCGATAGTTCGGGAAGACACAGGGGCCCGTAATGAAGGTGCTGCCTGTGTCTGGATAGCGGCCAATGAGGTAGTTGGCTCTACGCGTGCGTTTCGTATGATGTGACGGTCTTCTCGACGACTGGTCTGTCGAGGGCGTCCTGAACCTGGTCGCCGTGTAAATGACGTCTCTTCTGTCCACTGGTCCCAACACCTCCTCACAGTAAAATCAGAACGGTCTACTTGACGAGCTACTCGCCGAGCTGACCACCCAGCTTCCAACATCCCGATGATTCTTCTCCTCTCGAACTCTGACAGCTGCTCATATTGTCTTTGATGGCGGCGTAACGACATGTCTACCTCAGTGTTTCCTTTGCAAAAGATTAAGTACACTCAAACGAGCTCTGTTTACCTGTTTTATACTCCAAGGAAAACAAAGTTCAACGCCCTCTAGTGGCATTACGCAATGCGCAATCACGCTGCATTTGTAATCATTTGCATATCTGACCGACATGTACCTTCACGCCAAGTTTCGTTACAATCCCACAATTATTTCTTGGTGTGCAAATTTTTATGGCAATGAGTCCCTTTTGCGTACAAACAAAAAAATAGCAATTTAATTCCATAGATTTATTCTGAGGATACTATTTCCAACATTGAACTGTTATCTCTAATATTATAAAAGGAAATGTTTGTTTGTTTGTTTCGCGGTTGCAAAATCCTTACGATCTATGGTACAGCAATGAGATTTGGCACACAGGTAGTCCGAATTTTTTGCAAATTTTCGCGTTTCTTCCGGAGAAAAGGAGAAACCCACGAAAATGGACCTTTTCTACCCACGTGACTTTTTTTTATATTTTCACAAGAGATTGTGACGTCACGTGAACTTACTCTTTCGAAAAAAAAAAAAAAACACAGATTGCATCTTCTGCTCTTTGCGTTAAAAAAAGGAAACAGATTACATTTCCTGTCCCATTCCATTTCCACCAATGAGAGCAAGAAATAAAACACATATTGACTGGGATTTTTAAGTTTTCTTTAGTAAAATCGGAATTGCTAAAGAGAGATTTGAAAATTTCAAAGGATTTGAAATCTGCGAAAAATTTTACTTTAGATTGATACCTAAAAATATGATTTTCTTTAAATAAATAATTCTTAAATTGAATATATCTTCAACGGATTTGAAATCTGCGGAAAATTTTACATCAGTTTAATACCACCATGGGCATGGGCAACGCCGGGATAGCCACGCAGTGGCTAGTTAATATTCACTAATGCAAACGCAGATTTTCTCATATTGAAACTTTTCTTTTTACCTACAGCTTGCATGTTTTTAATTTCAGGTTGTTACGATGGCAACTTATGCTTTCTATGTTGCGTGTATGTTTGGACGACAGAATGTGAACATCATCAATGAGAAGCCAGCATCTCCAGAGGTTCATCGATATGACTATTATGTGCCCATTTTTACTATTTTGCAGCTCATGTTCTACATGGGATTGCTAAAGGTATGGAATTTTTTACTGTCGAGAAAGAGATTAGTTGGTATACATTTTTAATATGAGCGATTATGCGAGAATGGAGATCGTAAAAGTAAACGTAAATGTACATGCAAGAAAACATTCAACCTAGAGTATAGGATGAAATTTGGATCGTTTTGTTTCGAATACCTTGCAACTTAAGCATCGCGGAAACAAAATTAGATTTATAAACATCCCAAAATAGTGACGTAAAATTCAATAAGTTTAGTTTATGTTATAAAAATTCAAAGGCACACTTCTTTTCACAGGTTGCTGAACAGCTGATAAATCCTTTTGGTGATGATGACGAAGATTTTGAATTGAATTGGATTATTGACAGACACATGAAGGTACTAAAACTACTCAGCTCAATGTAAAAACAAAATAGAAGGGGTTTTGGATAACAAACTCTTTAAAGTTGTCACATGAATGTGCTATGGATTAGACTTCCATCGCTTTCAACGCAAAACTATTCAATCTATAAATGTAGATCACAGAATATAATTTTGTTAAATTTGAGATGAAAATAATTTTCAAGACTGATTCTTATTTTTATAAAGCCGAATAGGAATGACATTATTTTCATAATTAAGTTAGTTTTCCGATTCCGTAATTAATTTTGTGATGAAGGTTAGCACAATACATTAAATAGTAGTGTTTCATCGAGAATTGGTATCATTTCAAGAATGTATTAGATATGACTAATTACTTTCTTAAAAGAATGATTCTGTTAAATAAAGGAATGATTCTTTATAAACATACACTAGTAGATTTAACTTTGAATCAGAATAGTACTAAAATGTGTTGATGTTGATTATTAAATTCCTATAGAACTCTTAATATAAGGGACTGTATACTTTTACTGATTCATATCTGAAGAGTATTTTTCACCCATATCAAATTCAAAAATACTGTTAAAGTATCCAATTTTCTTTTAGGTATCTTATTTGGGAGTAGACACATTGAATGGCACTCCTCCACCTTTAGTCAGAGATACATACTACAATGAATTGGATGTTAAAATACCTTATACCGAAGCATCAAAGAGTTATAAAAAGAAGACTTACAGGGGTTCAGTAGCATACATGCAGTAAGTTTTAAATGCTTAACATCTTTAAGTTTGTATTTCACATCAAAACATAAAATTGGGAATATGCTAAAATAGGTCTTAAAGTTCGAGAATTTATCATTTTAAATATACGATGAGGTAAACAGAAAATCTCATTTAAGAACAAAATATGAGTGTTTTTATTTTCTTACCTTAGATTAAAATACATTTCCTGTGTAAAACATTTGACTGCCAAAGTGAGCGTTACATCTCTCTGTGGGTTCTGAAAGAACCTTGGAAGACACAGAGGAAATAGGAGAGAGCGCTGGGAAGCGAGTGTGAGCAGTAAAAAGATGCTTAAAAATCGTGTCGCTTAAATTGTTTTAAGAAAACACTCAATTATAGACACACTCACGATAATGGTGCATCGACCCAAGAATTATGTTGTAAAATGCAAGCTACAAGTGACCGGTCTAAAAAACAGCTCGTAACAAGCGAGTATAAGAATATATGTACTTGCAAGTACTTCAAACTTACATTTTTATTGCATTTCCATCATCTTGTTTAGTTGAAAGTGGATTTAGTGTTACATCAAGTCTTTTAACTAAAAAGAGGAACCGACTGGAAGTAGTTGACAACGGAGATTTCAGAATGTTGTTAACGTAAACAGAGCCAGCCTCGTAACAAGCCAGTATAAGAATGTATGTACTTGCTAGTACTTTAAACTTAAATTTTTTATAGCATTTACGTCATCCTGTTTAGTTGAAAGTGGATTTAGTGTTATATCAAGTCTTTTAACTAAAAAGAGGAACCGACTGCAAGTAGTTGACAACGGAGATTTCAGAATGTTGCTAACGTAACTAGAGCCAGCCTCATGTAGACAAATTGGTAACATAGCATCAGTCTTATCCTTCTAATTAGTAACTTTTTAAAACTTTACTGATTTGATTGATATTAGTTAATTTTAATAGTGAGCAATCCAATGTGCGCGTTTGCAATTATTTTTTTATTTCATTTCAAGAAAAAGTTAATTTTAGCTTCAAGTTGTTTTATTTCCAAACTAGCTTTTTTAAAATTACACAGCTGGGACAATTATTTTGATGAAATTCAAAATTTATAGGCACTGCACTTATAATTAATTGAGATAATTTTCCAGAGGGGCGTTGGAGAAAACTGTCTTTAAAAGTTTCGAAAACTAAGCTGTATAAAATAGTATTCTCATTTTAATATATTTCAAGTTGGATGATTACTGTCTCTTCTAAAACATGAGTCAACATAAATCAATTTGCTATCCCTATTTTCTCTAATCATATAACTTTTTCCAAGGGTTCCCATGGAGCAGCAACATATGGTCGTTCCAGACATGTCCGAAGAAGAAGACGACGGGGAGACAATGACAGATAGCATGGGTGTACGAAGACCGTCTATGTACTCCTTATTTCAAAGCCGAGGTTCGAATTGCAAAGGTATAAGTCCGGCTTGCAGTTTTACCAACTTGGACACCAAATCCATCACATCTGTGGATTCTGAATTGAGTTCATTACCAAATCTTTCGAAAGTTGGCATCACGAATGCATCAGGTACCTTGGGGTAAGATCATGCCCCTTTTAAATCTTAGTTTAAAAGTACATAACGTAAACGATTGGGGTATGAAGTAAAAATAAATTCTTACCGGTTTATAAACAGGATGATTCAAAGTGAATGTTATGGTGACTATCTTTATAAATTGCTAAAAAGTGGCTTCCAATTAAATGTTAAAATCATGTTTAAGAATGTTGGATATATTAATTTATTTTACAACTTTGAGCGAAATGAATGATTGATTTAATGAAAGTCCCCTCACATTTGCTTGCAAGATATACCCGACTTTTAGGGAGATAAATAACTAGATTATTTCTTTGTGAATTTACTGCTAAAAATGGAACCTTTTGTCTAACCAATTAAGGGTATTAAAATATTTTTAATGGGAAGTTTTTTGATCGAGTCCAATATACCGCTATGTTGCTCCAGTGCGACGTTAATCAAAATACCTACCTACCTTGATTAAGTCATTACTTATCTTAACTTTTATTTTTAAATACACTCACTTAATGCCCCACCAAAAACAATCGAAACACCACCAATCTATTGCTTTGATTGTAATGAAACCTAGCATGTGATGTCCATGATGAAATAAAGAAATGATCACAGTATAAATCTAGAGGATTTTATTATTGCGGAATTGAATCAGAAAGGTCATGCATTAGTTAGTTCTAAAGTCCCTTCTGGCGACGATACATGCCGATATAAGGTGTGGTATGGAGGAATCAAGGGAAGTTCATATGCTTTTTTTCGGTGGCAAATTATGCCAAGCATTCTGCAGTTCCCAATCCAGTGAATCGAATGGCGTATGTGATGGCTTTCAACACCATTGCACTAGGAGTTACAACGGTGTAGCTGACAGTAAGCTGAGAATGGCTACCACATAATGTCGGCTGCTTCTGGATATATTGTGATAATTTCCTTACTTCACGTATATTACGCATGCTGTTTCTCATTGCAATCGAACTCTGCTTTAGGGGTACTTAGATATTTCTACCACAGAGCGTACATATGATCCCTTGTAAAATAAATATTCTTAAAATCTAGTACACCAAATATTATGTTTACATTTGTTGAATATTTAATTAAAAGTATGTTTCCACTTTAGAAAATTAAAATGATAATCGTTATACTATCCATTCTGAATCATCTTGTATGCTGATAATGACGTACTTTTAATGTCGTGAGAAATGTTAAGAGAGCACTTCACATGAGCTGATTGGTGTTTATCAGTATGGATATTTTGCTGACACCCTAGGTGGTAACAATCGTCTGCCAGTTGATTGTAGAAAATCAGCCTCCCTCTTCTAGAATGGACCCTATATTGGCATACATTTATAACAAGAATTTTAGCTTATTAAATGTTTTAAATTATACTAAAGCGAAAAGCTGAATGGGGCTAGTGTCTATATTACTAGAAAATGTGATTAAGAGCTATTTAAAAGGAGAATACAATCGTTAAATCTTGAGGCACACTCAGCTTCAAAACGTTCGACATTGATAGCGATAAGGTCAGTACCACATCACCAGTGAGTGTAAACAATTGTAAGCTGAATCGTTCACCTGGATGCAGGATTGGAATTGCGTCACAAGATAAACATTTTAAGCTATTTCGATACAAAATAAAAGAGCGGATGACAAACGCCAAAGTGGCTTACGAGTAGTCTTGAAAGGCAGATGCTTACTTCACGTGAAACGCGGATGGGTACAGCTACACTCTATGTTTATGAGTGATGGCAACGGCTTTGGCGATTTTTTTTGGCGCACTTCTAAAGTTGTCAAGTAAAGAATTATTTCCTAACTCTAATGTCACATTTTTTTTTCCTTTTTACAACACACTTTTTAAACATATTTCAGAACGTTTTAAAAAGTATATTTTTAAAAAACTTTCACATAAAGTAGTAAGCTTAAGCACATATCAAAACACATTTGTGAACCAGCAGAGAAACTAAGCTACGAATGTTAAGAATAACCTGAAACTTATCAATTACACTAAATACAGTAAGCATGTTGAAAAAGGAAAAAGATTTACAAAAGAAAAAAAAGCAAGAAATAATACCTGATAAAGTCAGAATTCTCTCGTAAAAAAATAATGAAAACGATAATGGTCAAAAAAACAAAACTCTTAATCCTGTCATGAAAACTATTATAACAAAATAAAAATTCCACAACTGTCAAAATACAAATAAAAGGACCAATGGTATCACAGAAAACGATTTAAAAGGACCAATGGAATCAAAGGATATTTTAAAAACAAAATAACCAATGGGAGGAAAGAAAAAATTTCAAACGAATCAATGAAATCAAACGACTTTAACGGATTTTGGAAGAACTTTCTAGAATATTCAAAATGAAAATTTAAAGTTTCCGTTTGCCGAGGTTGCCATGAAAACTACAACAACAGCAACGAAAGATGGGTTGCCTTAATTTATCGTAACTCGTTACTAGAAGTGCGCCAAAAAAAAAATCGCCAAAGCCGTTGCCATCACTCATCTGAAATACCTGAAAGACTAATGTTTTAAACATTGAGAAAAAGTAATTGCGATTTTGACGACCATTGGGTTTCTAAAGGTTCTATGGTTTAGGAGATTTAATGTTAACCTGCAATACACAACGTAACTATTAATGCAAAAATCTATTTTTTAAGTAGTTATATCGTTGGTATACCCCTCGTCTTTATGCGAGGGATAACAAAAAAATTCTCGGATTATCCAGAACAAACCAACTCTCTCCTGAATGGAAATAGAAACGGAGGCCAGAGTAAGGACCCCAGATCCTCTCCAATAGACAACTTTGAGTTCGTACTCCTGAGAAAGGTGATCGAAACTGGTTAGAACGTCCCTACACCACATGGACAGGAAAGTTTGAGCAGCAATTTATTATAAAACTAAAATTATACAATTGAAACTGATGTTGGGTCATATAGTCAGAAGACATGGCTACCATTGAGCCCAATCGGTGGTCGTGAAAGAGCTTTCTTAGTAACATTTTGAACACCTAAAATTTGGTCGATTAGATGTGAATTAGTTTAGTGCTCTAATCACGCTAACAGAAAGTATCTTTAACTGTTGGTATAACTAAATATGATTTTTAAATGTTTTTCAATGCATTTAAAAGTAAAATATCGAATCTGCTTAAATCATAAGCATTCTAAAAAAGTTGTTACCAATATAAAAACATAATTACCAGTGTGGAAACAATAAAAATTGGATGTTATTTATCAGGATGTTAATATAAATGGAGTATATTTTTTTCAAATTTTTTTTCCTCTATCTCACATAAGAAAACTTATTAAAATGACTCGTGCTTCTAAAATCTAATTTCCCACTGTAACTAATCTGATATCAAAACACTATAAGTAACTTTGTTGTAACATGAAAGAATTTGAAGAAAGGAATTTAATTTAATTTTAAAACTAAGAAAATAATTTAAACATATCTGCAGATTCTAAAATAATTTTTATGCTAAAAATCTACGTTTTTGATGAATTAATGAAAATAATAACTTATTTTCAAGCTCGTTATGTTAAACAGTTTCGATTCATTATTTTATAGTAAGCAGCCCCACAATGCTAGTAATTAAATATAAAAACATTTATATAGAAAATGTGCATCCTGAAGTTTAAAATCAAATGTTGACCACAAAATATTTCCCACAGATTCAATCAAGAGGTTTCTGTTGTTGTGGATATGGCTAAAGCAGAAGATGACGAAATCATTTTGCAAGAGGTGATAGTAGAGCAAAATAATATTCAGAAACCATCTGTGGTAAGATCGAAAAGCTTACAAATACCGGGAGCGTACTCATGCTCTCCGGAGAAGGAAACTCAATCCAAGTTCAGAAAAATACTGGGCCTCAGCCCAAAGATAGCGCCTAAATTTCCTCGTGAAAAATTAAAGAGCATGTTCAGGAAGAGGAAACTGTCTGCAGCCCTCCCCTTTCATAAACTGAAAGGCGTGCGCTTTAGCAGAGACACAAAAGAGGACGACGTGTCGGAATCTGAGTCACTTTTGACTGTGGATGACATTGAGCCGATGGACATCGCAATTACATTGTCTACACCAGAACTAACAGAGATAGAAAAAGAAACAGGAGTCCATCCGTACTATTTCACTCAACAGACTATAACATCTGCCAAGCAATTGGCGACAGGACGAGCTTTTGCAATTCGGCAGTCGAGTCTACTAAGATCCGAATCAGAAGAGGACACTACTTCCAAAGGCCACCAATTTCAGAAGTGCATAACTAGATCTAACAGCTTACCTAATATTCAACAATACCATTCTATCCTGCCGTACGTTCAGGATCCAATCATAGTGTCATCATTAAAAAAGATCTCAAAAGTAACTAAAACCAAAGAGCTGCCTCGCAAAGCAAAGCAAAAGAGAAAATCACCTCCTTTGCAACCTAGACGTTTTTCCGATGAGAAGGAAGATCGAGAGAGTGGTAAGCCCCAGGAAGATTCAGAATTTGTGTCGGACACAGATTCGTTATCAAGAAGGAACACACTACCACAAATCACGTTAACAAAGTGTGACCATAAAGCTTCAGAGCATTTAGATTTAGCAACATCAACTAGCTCAAGCCACTCCAGTACGCAAAGTTCTGATTCTGGAAGACACGGAAGTGAGACAAATGTGCATACAGTTTCAGACTCCACCAAACAGAAACCACTTCATTCCCCGGTTTCCCAAGTCACACCAATTGCTGATGAACTTGATAGCCCAACAAAACCCGTAGAATCGCATTCCAAACCTAAAAAGACATCTCCGCACCTATCTAAACGCAGTAAAACTGTGACAGAAGCATCTGACACAGCAAAAGACTCTCACATGGGGAGTAAGTCACATAAATCTGCTCAACCTACTGTGCATTCACCTGTTTCGGAAATACAAAAAACTTTCAGTAAAACAAAACCATCAGAAGGGGAAAAAGATTTACATTCCAAACACAAAACGACATCACCAAAGAAACCAACGTCTCAGGAAACTGCACCATTTAAAAGTGAAACGCCAAAACCATCTCAACCAGAATCTTCGAAACAACCTGCGACTGGGAAACCAATACAAACAACTCCAGCTCCCGAAAAACATTCCAAACCAATAACAGCACCTTCAGAACATTCATCCCATGAAATTAAATTAGAAAAAGACGAAACATCAAAGAAACCACAACCTAAATTGAAGTCTCCACCCCCAACAAGAAGGCCATCTCTATCCCCCAGAAGACCAGAGTCACTGTCTTTCTATTCTAAAAGAGGTTCAGTGTCCGTTAAAAAAATAGCAGGAATTTCACTTGCACCAGAAATACCACGAAGTCCGGATACTTCTCCGTCAAGTCCAGTTTTCGACATTCCTAGTCCTCTAACAACTGGGAGGAGCCCTACTTTTCCCCAAACCTCCAAACCGAGCAAAAGCTCTCATAGTCCACAACGCTCTTCTACAACAGAAGTTCCTCCACTAACTGTACAAGTTCCTAAAGTTGGAGAAGCGACGGCAGTAACAATTTTCAGCTCTCACGAGGATATACCAGGAAGTAGTGACCAGTCTGCATGTCCCATAGAAGCTCCACAACGGCGTAAACCGCGTTCAGGTAGTAAGGGAAAGAAATGAAAATTCTAAAGAACAAAAAATGTTAAAAACTTGTTCAAGTCTTAATGGGAATGAGACTCAAAAGAATAGTTCCACGATAAAGTTTCGTCCAAGTAAAGAAAGTGGCAGAAATGAAGAAATGCCTAGTAGGAAATGGAGTTACCACGGCAATTATTCAGTAAGAAAATTTTTTTAAAGAATTGGTCAGCAGTTTACAAAGGTACCAGTAGATTTTCTTCAGGGGATGATGCGTCAAGTTAAAAGGCAGTTATCCAGTTTAGAAAGATTGAAATGGACATGGTACAGAAGTAATACAAATTGAATATTATTCATTCTACAGCTGCTTAGGTACTTTTCAAATACATTCAGTACTAAGAAGACCTAAAAAAGAAATTAAAGTTCTTTTCGGCAGATTAATAATAATTAAGAGAGCGATAGGCAAGGAATGGCAGAACTTTTTGAATGAAACTGCACTTATGAAAAGTGAAGGGATGTGTGTGTGTGATAATACTATAAATGGAACTTCTCTTCATTGAGAACAAATCAGGGATAATTCATTCCTCAAATTGTGTGATTCACCTTGCAGACACAAGTAGTTTTTAAATAACCTAAAAATGAAAGCACCACCTTTAGACCACAAATGAAACAGATTCATAAAGAATCAAGGGAAGTTATTGGGATTGTTTTTGTAAGGAAAGTGAGTATGCTCCTACATTATATGGAAAGATTCATGTTTTATGTTTGAAATGCATAGTGTAAGGTATTTGAGAAAGTATCAGGAAAACAAGCATATCCTAAACATGTGTGATTTTCATTGTTGAAATAAATTATTACTTAACCAAGTTTAAAAAAAAAATTCAGAGTGAAGAATTTTCCTATGTTACCATAGGAAAGTAATTCACTAGAAAATGACATTCTTATTGGTATTTATAACAAATACTTTTATTAAAATCATTATTCAACATATCTAGTACAATTAAGTAAGTAAAACTATTTAACATTGGTAAAAACACAGCAAGTTGAAAGTTCTTGTATAAAAAAGAGTATCCATCAGCAAATTTAAACTAATACTGCCACCATTTCAATATTAATTACTAAAATTTTTTTTAAAACAGAAATTAGTAATCTAATAATCTACAACAAATAAAAAAGCAAACCAAGTAATCCTGAAAGTATCATCTACAACATTCAATAAATACATATTCTTATTTAGAAACAAAAATAAATTTGATAGTTCAAAATGAGAAAAATAAGCTTTTAAAGAATTGTCTAGCCAATCTCCAGTAAAGCTGTATTTGTACTCTAAATTTATGCAGAAATCAAATAAAACTTGCATTAATCAGATTTAATACATTTTACAAGTATAAGTTTCAGCAATTTTTCGAAAAATGACAGTTAAATAATAGTACTTTACTTTGCAATAAACAAATAACCTCTTTAATACCCAGATAAATTTCATGTGTACATTCAAATAAAAATTAAGTATGCACGATAAGTAAAATGAAATTTTAAAATAAACTCAGTGGATAATAAAGTATGTAGTTATTAACTATATATAATACATCACAGTTAGAATTTATATGTTACACTGCAATAACTAACAAGATGGAAAAGTTCGATTTACAGTAATTAAATAAATGCTTAATATCTTATGCACTGAATGAAAATATCTTTATATTATTGACGTTGGTTTTAAGCAAGTGGTAGCTAGTTGCAAAGCCACAAAATCAAGACTTCACTAAATACCAAAGAGGGTCCATGTCTTTTTTAGCATAAGGCTTTTAATCCAAACAAGATTTAATCAGGTATTCAGAATTATGCACTTATCATGAAATAATGTGCAACAAATAATAGTTCTGAAACAGGTATTAAAAAGAGTTAAAGAAAAATAAATGATGCAGCAAAAAAACTGCCAAGGTACAACTTCGTGGAATTACTCAATGTGGATACATATAATTTGTAATAGATTGGTACATTATTAAGTTAAGTAACTAGGGAAAATTATTTTACTTAGATACCTTTACAAGTAAGAGTACTATAGAAGGTCCATAAGAGTTTAGATGACAGTTTAGATGTAATACCAAATATAAATTTTTGATAGCAGTGGCTTTGATGAAATGAATTCAGTATTTTGTAAAAAATGTTTTCTAGCAAGCACAGTTGAACATGTAAGAAAAGTGAAAAAATGAATACGCCAAAGCTAAAGATCAAACTTGGTTCTTGATAGTTTAATTTGATTACAAGTCTATAGTTGTTAACTCATAACAGTCCATAAAAAGTCTGAATTTTAACTATATAATTTGATTTTAATTCCTCAAAATTTTAAGTATTGTATTCTATTAAATTTGGTGAATTATGAATTACCATATTTTATATTGTAGGCCTACAAGTGAAAAACATTATGCTAAAAAAAACATTTCCCGAGAAAATGAAGGGAAAAAAGTTTACTCACCATGTTTCAATCACAAAGCCGGTTCTCGAGAAATATAATCTTCATACAAAGAGAAAATGACTGGACTTCATTAGTCTAAAAAGGTTAAGAAATTCAAATCTTGGAAAATTTGGACATGTGTGTTTCACTTGTTAGCCAACGATACATACTTTGTCACATTAACATAACTGACCAAAAAACTCCATCTGATAAACTATCAGCCAAACCTAACCTTTAGAATCAGTAACAAGACTATTGTTAAAGAAATAACATCAATGAAATAAAAATACTTTGTGCATTAATACATATTGTTGTACTATTTAGCCAATGCATATTCAACAATAGAAAAATATATTTTGTTAATTTTACATACACAAATTTTCATAAATATTAATACAACAAAGGGGATACTAGAGGGGAATAGGGACATTATTACCAGAGCCACATCTCAGATGTTTAGATGACAAATTATAGACAAGTTTCAAACATTAATATAAATGCATACCCTTGAGGAGTCTCACCAACACAAAAATGAACACATTTTTGATAAAAGAAAATATAAGTTTTTTAATGTGAGAATATAGTAAAATATCTGCAACAAAATTATAACTAAAAACACAACCTAGGTATTTTTTTTCAAAAAAATAATTTTTCGTATGGACGGGTTGTAGTTAGTGGTGTAAGTCACTTTTTCTTCGTTTTCCAGGAATTTACATAACACAAAAGGTACTGTAATATATTCAGGAACAAAAACGCCGTAATGTTATTAAAATAGGAATGTCATCAGGATACAAATTTAACATAGAGGCTTCAATTGAATTGAATCTGTACAGTAGTTACAGTTTTACTGCTCACGAAAATTACTTGCACCACTGTGTATTAACAAAGTCAATGACTTGCACCACTGTGTATGACTTACATCAGAGTATTTGTCATCAAAATGGATATAAAGTGAACTTGAGAACTTAAAAAAACAGATTTCATTCACATTAAAAATAAGTAATTGTTATTACAAATCTACACAAATTAAAGACTGAATAAATAGTTATTTATTATTTTCTTTTGGCTCTGCATCCAGTTTCCAAAATTTCCATTAGACTAAGATCGTTAGGTGCCATTCAAGAGTCGTTCGAAGAGAAAGGAATAACCACGTTTCACTGGTGGAATCCGTTTCAGATGGCTCATGTCCTTCTTTGCTTCTGTAACTGGTCTTTCTCGAGGATACAGAGCATCTTGATGAACATTTGATAGAGATGATGGTATACCAGCCCTTGCATGTTGTAGATTAAGGACAGAAAATAGCATGTCATCATTCAGTGTTTCTTTATACAGAAGAGCGTAAGGATGATCTTTCAAAGTACTCATTCATTGGATCTTCAACCAGGTAACAGGGTATCGCTCTCGTTTTTCTTTATACATGTGAAGCAGTAGTAGTGTTCAAAAATAGCAACAGATTTGAAGTCGTCACATCTCATCTTGATCAACATTAATCTATTTTTTCTTCTACCTATCAGAATAATGCTGTACCAATCATCAGGAGTATAAATCAATCTATTCTTTGAGTATAATTCAATCAATCCAAATTCTGTGTCATTTAGAAGGTAAGAGCGGCCACTTACCATAAACCTATGATCAATATCCCAACAGTTGTCTGTGTGAACTTCATCAAGTGCAATGGTAACTTCAGGTTATGATTTTGACCTGTACATGATAATACACACCCGTCAAAAAAACCCGACTCACCCAATCGTAATTGCACAATTTACATCGCAGAACAAAACTGAAAGTAGCAATCGATAGGGATAAATATTTTCTACAAATATCAATATTTAAAATTTGTCTAAGGGCCGTCTTCATATTAAATTGGGTTCTTGCTTCGAAAATTTTAATACGAACCCACATCTTTTATCACAAATTTGGATTCTACACACAATTTCAAGTGGAAATAAAAAAAAAGCTCATCCATTTTATTGGATTTTTCACCAATTTGTAAGTGTTTGAAAATTAGATCTGATGTCAAATTGGTGTCTCATGATTTTTGTTATATTTGCTAAAAACATTAATTTTCCTTGGAAATTATTTTCCCAATCTTTGCTACCCAAAAACAATCTAAACATTTTAACTGTCAAACTAAATTTTACTATTTTTTATTAATTATGAAAGTAATATTCATAAAAATTATGACTAGAAACCTGGGCAAATTTTGACTCCATGCGATTCAACTGTTACTGAAACATTGGAATTCCAAATTTCAGCTCATCATGTGTATAATTAGTAGTGCAGTGAGACTCCTTGCAAAATTCGATGATTATTATCGTCATTGGGGACTGTTCTCAAAGTGAAAACAAAAATTTCTGCCAACAGATCCTGGGATTCAGAGTGAATTTTGACTTTGTCACCTCAATGGACTCCATACCAAGGCGCCTGCAACAGGTCATTGACTGCGACAGCCACTACATGTCTTTATTAATATTTATAATGTGATTGAACTCTAAACATTTACACGCTCCCTCAATGGTTTTTATGTATTTTTTTGGTCAATTTTACGCCGTTTTCCATTATTTCTTCATAATATCCACCTCAAATTGTGTGTAGAATCCAAATTTGTGATCAACGATGGTGGTTCTTGTTGAAAATATCGGAGTAAGCACCTAATTTAATATGAAGACGACCCCCTAGACAAATTTTAAATATTGGTATTTGTAGAAAAGGTTTGCCCCTATCGATTGCTACCTTTAGTTTTGTTCTGTGATAAAAATTGTGCAATTGTGATCGGGTGAGTCGTTTCTTTTTTGATAAAGGGTGTACATATTTGGTGATGAAGCTCTTTATTCAAGATGTTTGATAATGCAGGAACTAACCTCTTGTGATCCAAGTTCTGACTTATTCACGATTTCTGTTAGCAAATTGACATATCTAGATCTGGTTTCTGTGTCTAAGTCAATTTTTTGTTGTTGAAAAAGTGACACACTACTGTAACTTTAACCATCCATATTAGCTTCTATAAGACCAAATTTTATAATTATACTAGGACAGTTCCTTTTCAAATATGAATACGAAACGAAAACTACAAAAAAGATGTGTTGACTTTTATGACGCAAGAGCAAGATCAGGTCAAAGCAGAAAAAAAAAAGGAAAGCCCTCCGTTTTTTGGTAAAAAGCATAATAAAAAAAAGAAGCTTTTATACAAAATAAAACAATCTACATGGATTAAGAGAAAATATAAAGCAATGAGAGTTTAATAATAAAACAATTTGTATACAACAAGCAACTAGTAATGCAATATCCATATACTGAGGAAATGTTTCAAACACAACTCAAAACATAAAAAGAGATATTACCCACAAATATATTTGACAGACTAGAGCATTTTAAAAACAGAATTGCAAATGGACAGAGTTCATGAAGCAAGTTATACAAAGTAAAACTGATTAGCAAGAAATTTGGTAAATGGAAAAATAATAATGTAAGAATAAAAAAGTACATATCTAATGTTAGACATGATATCACAAAGCAAGTTAGATAAAATCAATGTTTAGGAACATTCTTCTTCCGGCACCCATATACTTATAGAGTCATCAGTATTTGCACTTGCTAATGTTGTTTTAAATGCAGATATCTGAAAAACATTTTTTTCGTTTGTTATGAAACATAAAAATAAAAGTTTGATAGGTACACTGTTTTTATTACTCAAGAAAATAAACTTATTGAAAAACAAACTTTGCTGTAAATATTACCACTTTTGCGGGATTTTTTAATGAGGAAACTATGCAAATAAATAGTTCCAAGCTTCGTACAACTAGTTAGTAACGTTTCAGGCATTAAAAAATTGCAAATAATTTTCATAAAGAATCGAGATTGTTAACCTTTAGCGACCAGGACACCACGCTAAGCTAGCTGCATAGTCTCTGGTTACATTAGTTCTCAATTAAAATAATCTTAAGCCAAAACAATTGAATAGAAGTTCAAGTTATACAAATGTAGCTATGATTTGATGAACTAGAAAAACTAAAGCAATATATTCGAGGAATAAATGACATGTCGAATTCAAAATCATCAATTTAGCTAGAAAATTTGACCAAGTTCTTTGGTATAAAAAAAATAATAAACGCAACATAATGCTCTTTTTGCTTTTCAAACAGGAAAATTACGTTTGCTCGACTTGCTGTATACATTTCAAGTTAATCAATCCAATAGTTTCATAGATAAGCAAAAATGTTGTTATTCGTCTAACGCGTTTAAAGTTTCAGTGCTGTAAACAGAAGCTTGTCTGCTATATCAGTGTCATATAGTGTGATTATCTTTTAATGACAAATCTTTGTAAATCGACTTTATAGAATTTACTTAGACTTAATATAATAGTTTAATCATGAAGCAGTTTACACTCCAAATTCCATATCTCAGCATCAAATCTACAATTGCTGTTAATAGCTTATAACTGTGCCAATGTTAACGAATTTTGACTTCAAAATTTCGCACATGTTCTTGCAGACCCAAAAGAACAAATTTGGTGAAAAAATATATAAAATCGATTATTTCAAAAAAAAAAAAAGACCTCCCTCAAGTAATTTATTTAATTGCTTCATAAATCATGTTTCAAACTTTATAGACTTTCAAGTTAAGAAAATAAGTATGAAAATCTAGTGTATTAGTCTAGTGTAGTAAGTTTAAACAAATAACAAAATTCTAATTTGATTTAAGTAAGTCATAAAAGCAAAATAAAAATAAATAAATGAGCTCTTAAATCTACATACTTTTGATATCTCTGAGGTAGTATTTAACACAGCAATAGGTTCTGGATCAGCATTAGGTTCTAAAATTCTAATGGTTTTATCGGTTGAGCAAGTGATAACAGAACCAAGGGAATGTTGTATACCAGTCACCTTCATCTTATGACCCGTTTCATAACTCTGTAATAAAATATATCCCATGTGTGTATTTAATTACATTGTACCAATATTAGACAGTATTTTTTAAACAACATGCAAGTATTTACACTAATACAATAATTTATTTAAATTCAAATATTGTTTGCATTTTTTTATCAGAGTGAAGAAACAACTGTTGTGTTTGGTACTTGCTTAATTTTCAGGTTTACAAATAAAGTAGGGGTAATACTATGGTAAGGAGCTTACATTAACATCAGACAATGTAGGCAGATAAAGGTTGGTCTGTAGTTGAATTAACATCAAAGCAATGATGGGCAACTGTCTGGGAAAGATCCCAAAAGAAAATATCTAAGAACACCTTGTAATTTTGAACCAGGGGGTCAGATGACAAAGTCAGCACCCCACTCTCCAAACTTCCACACCATGCCAACGTGAGGACATTTGAAACCATTGCAGATTTAATGTGCTCCAGTCCCATGTATATGACGGTCTTTGGTTGGATTGAGTTTTGAACTCGTAACCCTCTGGTTGCTCATGGTTCCCACACTTTTATCCAAAAAAAATTCAAGGACTTTTAAGGACTTTTCAAAACTAAAAAACTATTTTTCAAGGACCTAAAATTTTTTTATTACGACATAAAAATTCACAAAAGTTGTCAGTCAAAAAGAAAAATGCGAAAAATATAAAAAAAAGACAATTTTTTAAACTACTGAGAGTTAAAAAAAGAAAGGGTATCATCAATTTTGGTTATAATTTAGATTTTCTTTTCTCACACAACCTGTGATTTTTTTGTTGCGAACTGGGCTTCTCGTCTCAATGCTAACTATCAGGCTACTTGCACACATATCGATTTCGGTCATGCGATAAAATATGGTACGATAAATTCTTTTGGTGGCACGAAGAAGAGTATGGGAGCTTGCACATGGTTCGATCTACACGACACAATCTCCATTTTGCTGTCGTCCACTGACACAACAGACGACTGCATGTTTTATTTTGTTTGAGAAACAAAACAAATCAAAAGTTTTGACTGGTGTCAGGGCTGTTTTACTCTCTAGTCTAAGTTTCTATCATTGCAATCGTTAAAGATAGAGTAAAAATTTCAAAGGATTTGGAATCTGCAGAAACTTTCACAACAGAAAGATATCTTAAATGTGATTACAAATTTTTTTTTTTCAATTGCAACTTTTATATTTTTGCAATAAGAATTTGGCTTTATTTCTTTGGATGCATGCCAGGTTTCCTGACTGCAAAAGCTATGGTTTCCTAATAAAACGGTGCCATTATCTAGCGGCCGTGATATGTCATGATGCGGCAGCCCTAACAAGGCGGCCATCTTAACGGAGACCAGATGTGTCAATTTAGATGGACAGAATACTGTGGAAAATCGATCTAGACATAGTATTATTGGTATATCACATAGTTTCAAAGGGCAAAACACAGGTTTCATTCAGAATGAAGCTCAAATGGCGCACCTGCTGTGGAGAAAAACTAGTCTGGACAAGTTCCAAATGCAAGAAGAAATAACACAACTATATACTAGTTAAAAAAATCAAGTACTTTCAAGGACTTTTCACCAAGTTCGGTAATTTTCAAGGACTTTCAAGGGCCACTAGTTAGGAAAAAAAATTCAAGGACTTTTCAAGGACCGTAACATCCCTGTTGCTAATCTGCTACTCTTCCAACCAGGCTACTGCTGTCTTATGCAGATAAAAGGGACAGGTGTAGTCTATGTAAACACATGCACAATCAATTCAATTCTGTAGAACAAATGCTAGAGAAAACATCCAGGAGGTGCTGTAATTGTTCTAGGGTGATCGAGGCCAGAATCTCTGAGCTAAGCAATTGATATTTCAGATAAATTAAATTTGACCTTGATTTTCATGACCTAATCGGAAATGCAATACGGTGCAAGTCTCTTGGTCACCCTCTTGCTTGTCTTGGGCTGTCCAGGTAGGATCTGTATGTTAATCTTATGCTTATCTGAACTCATGGTCTTGGTCTAATTTTTTTTATTATCAAACATAAGAAACAACAGAGCAAATGTTCTTTTGTGGTTTTGACAACTTATCAACATTTCTACTGCTTATGGACTAATTAGACTGGAACCTTCAGCTTAAAGCAGTTTCTGAATTACCACAATCATGTCCAGACTGGGATTCGAACTCAGAGTTTGTCGAACTGAGGGCCAGAGTACAGCTATTTGGCTACCTGCCCAGCATCTCTTATGTAGAGGTGATTCTGTCCGCCTTATTTATCTCAGGAAGTTGAATTTGAATGAATACATACTTTCAAAGCAAATACAACATTAAGTTATATTATTATTTACAGACTATTATTACTAACAATCAAAAAATGGCAATATAAAATTGAATATGTATTGGAGTTTTGTTAATTTTGTACAGGAAACATTACAGAATAAGAATTGGATAGTAGAGTTTCTGATGGAAACTATACATTTTTAGAGAAAAAAGTAATTCAATACAATGTTTAAGTTCACTATAAACACATATTTTAAATCTAAATAATTTTCTTGAGATTGATAGAATGCTGGAATCAGCCCTAACAAGCTTTTATAATTACTTGAATTATTAGTTTTTCCTTAAAAAGACACATGCTCAATTTTTTTTAGAAAGGAAGTCTTAACTACGGCAAATTTGCTACTTAAGGCACTACAAACTCTCACAATTCATGATGCATCGTTTCTTTACTTTTAAAATATGCTTCAACAGATCTAGAACACTTCAGTTTTAAGTTAAATGTATAAGAGCTTATTAGAGACCTGTGAATATATGGATGCAATTACATTACATATTTTATATGTACTATGCTCTATTTAGAGATGTTATGATAGACTTGTAAGGGAATCCAAAGTTTTATTGATGAATTCAAAGTATTAAAAAGAGTAGTTTGGCAATTCAACACAAACATAAAAATTGTCATACATTTAACTCAAATTTATACATGAAACAAAAACATACTTGTAACAGATTAAAATTTCCCTTTCTATGGTCAATGATATGGAAGAAACCCAAAACGTCTCCTACCAATAACTGATGACAATCATAAGACATGGACAGTGGAAATCCCTCAAACTGTAAACAAATACGAAATTTTTATGCTTACACAATCACATATTTCCTTGCAATATCAGATTAGGAAAGGATCAGAAGTATTACAGTATTGATAAAAAGTAACATTTTAAAAATGTATGAAATTCGTATGACAGACATTTAAAAAGTCAAAAAAGAAAAATACATGTCAATTAAATAACAAGTATAAATTATCAATATGCATGTGAATTTTGTTAGTTTTTTGCTAAAACAAAGTTGTCAGTTATACAAGTATATTAACCTTGATACACTTCTTAAATTTCAAAATATGGGGAAAGAACAAATTTTAAATAAAGAACTAATTACAAAACTGCATTTAAGTAACAACTTGAGCAACACATTTTAATTCTGAATAAAAATAATCGATTCATGTAATTGGTTCTTAATTTTAAGGCAAACCTGTTCATGACCTATATTGCTATTACTAAAACTTTTGAAGAAAATGTTGGTAGAAATATTTGTTGTAATAAGTATAGGGTAAAAAATGATAATAAACATTGGATTAAAATCATATCAACAGTTAATAAATTAAATTGTGAGAGATTATCCAACAAGAATAACTTCATAACTTAAAAATTTAGTAAATAAAAGCAAAATTTAGAATTTTATTTCTGAAATTTGAAGATTTATATAGGAGTAGAAGAATTATATAGGATAAAGCAGTGAACATTTATTATTTACTGATTATTATAAAGGAAGATGATTGATAGAAAATAAATTAGTCTAAGATAATCAACATATATTTGAAAATTTTTGCTTCTCTAAAGGGTCCTTAGGTTAACCTTTACGTTATGACAGATTGACTTTTGTTACCACTAAAATATTGCTTACACCAACGGTGGTAGTGGTGGATGTTATCCTCCTTTTAAGTGACCACTGGCATCAATCATTATTTACGAACTGTCAGTGACTGACCTTCTAGAGCAGGGGTTCCCAACCTTTTAGTAACTGCGTACCACTTTAAATTTTTTGAAATTTTTGGTGTACCACCAGTTTTATATTTTTTTAGAAACATATATCTAATGTCAGAAAAGTACCCAAAGGCTTGTTTTATTTTTAATTAAAATACTAAGAAAGCTTCATATTTTATATTTAATGCACTAGTATTTCTTAATAATGATGTTTTAATAAAGGAAAAAATAAAACGATTATTGAAAATTAGTTTTATTTTTTACTCACCGGTCTAAAAACAAATAATTTTAAATAATTAGTACAGACTAAGCAAACAAAGATTAAAATAATCAAAAATCAATTTTTAGTACAAAACTTGTTGTTTGTCTTTTATTAAAATATCAACATCAGGAGCAATGGAGCTTAACTTCACTCTTGAGTCCTCTTCAACACTTAATCTGTTTCTATATTTATTTTTTAAATAGAAAAGTTCAGAAAAACCACTCTCACACAAGTAACTAGTACCAAATGGCATAAGAAATAGCATAACGTGGTTGTACATACTAAAAAAATCGAATAAACTTCGTAGAATATTTGGGTTGCTCGTATCATCCTTGTGTACCACCTGAAACGTTACTGTGTTCCACCAGTGGTACTCGTATCACCGGTTGGGAATCCCTGTTCTAGAGGATCCCTTCTTTTGTTTGTTAGCCCCCCTACATTGCCAACCGTGAGATGTGAACGCTTTGGGGAAAGCCAAAAGTCGTCAAGTGATATCTCTTCTCACGCCAAACGATACTATGAAAGAAAAGCTTTAGTCGTCAATGCCACTCACTCCCCTATCATTCAAGTTAGGTAATTCGGTATAGTGACTCGGAGAATCAGGAGAAAAGCCATACCTGGAGATGATTGAAAAAATCTATACTCTGTTTCACCTTAACTTGGCAGCATTGGGAAAGGTAGACACGATGTTCATACGCATAAAAAATAGTTCTAACTTGATTTGGAATTTAAAATAAAGAAAATGCATATAATCGTGTAAAAATTGTCCTACAATGAGGAAGGAGTGATTTTTGAACATTTATAATTGGTTATTTATTTGTAAAAAGCGTTTATTTTTTGACAGAAGCGAATGAATATATCCAAAACGGAATTCTAGTTCGGTTGAAACCTGTTTCGAAGGTAACATTTCTGGCGAGCTAAATACGCTTTCCCGCCAAGTCTGCGCCATTTCGCTCTGTGTCTTTGTTAGCTACGTTCATATATCTCGTTTCTCTCTTGTGCTATTTTATTGGAGTGTGTTTGATACTCTGAACATGGCTGAAAAAGGAACGTCACCAACCAAGCTGTATACGTTATCAAAGCAAGGAAAATCAATTGGTAGTGGAGCTCGGCGGAACATATTGAATGTTTATTCTCGACTTCGAGAAGACAACCCTAGTGATTCCATTAACCAAATTTTGTTAACTATTCTGCATACGTCAATCAATACACCTTTTAGCTGAATAATAAATACAATGTGAAAGGTTTAAAAAGCTGTTTGATTTTTTTTAAATAAGATACACAAAATTTAAGAAAATTACAATAGTTTAAAAAAAAAATAGTGTTAGCTATGAATGAATAACTGTAAAAAGAAAATCACAAATTTGTAAAAAAGTATTATATAAAGATACATGTCTCATAGTAGTATATAGAATTAAGGATTGCCATGAACTTCAACTGATTCAAAATAATATATAATGTAAATAATTAGATAGGGTAAAGGGATAAAGTTTTTGAAAATTTAGATTGGATGAAACAAAATTATATTGTCGGCATACAGCAAAATTACATTAATTAATGTCAGCAATATCAATAGTACTAAAAAAAGTAAGATTAAGGTTGGGATGAAATTAATTCTAGTGGAGAAAAATTTTAGCAATCTTGCTAAAATAAAATCAATTTTTAAATGAGGATTATAAATAATAGTTATATTAATACATAAGACATTAAGTAGAGCAAATGTTCTAACCTTAAAAGTAGTAAGTACTTTCTTAGCAACTTTGTCATAAACTATCACAGTTTTATCCTCACTCCCAGAAATGATGAACTTTTCATCAGATGATACACAAATAACAGGTTTCTTATGATGTATATGTTGCAAGACAGGTTTGAGACTCGTTCTGGGATCAAACAGACTGACACTTCGGCCATAACAACCAGATGCTAATGTACGATCATTGAAAGCAAGGCACAAGATGGGCGAGTGTAGACTGGAAGACATACTGCACATTAAAAATAATTAAATGTCATGAATAATTGTTACTGAATGTAACCAAAACAGAGAAAATGTGCAATTTTTAAAAACATTAAATCATAGCAAAATATATTGAAACCCAAATTTTTTTTTTATGATAAACATAACAAGCAAAAGTATTTAGTTCAGTGATAGAATGTAATACAGATCAAGGACTATCATATAATAAAGGTAAACATAAAAGGGCCACTTTGAGATTTATTTCTTGAATAAAGTATTAAAAACACTGATACGTGCAGAGAGATGAAATATGAAAAATACTGTTACTAATAAAGTAACAAAAAACGATTTTATGAACTAAATCAGAGGTAAAAACCAGGTTGTCAAGATTTATAACAAGTGATTTTTCACTTGATTGTAGCATCAGATATTGTTAAAATTTAATTCAGGTATCAGTGGACTTTTTTATTACAACATTTAAAATCATGATTTAAATCAAATCATTAAAAAAAAAAAAAAAAATCAATGATTTAAATCACAATTAATCTTACATTTTTATAACTAAGTAAATTCACCATAGAAAAATCACAGAAGTGGTCAAATGCTTTAATTTTTCTGCACTCATGGTGATTTCAGCACTAATGGCTACACCAAGCTCAGAGGGAACTGGGTCAATTACTGCATATTATAAAAGATTGCAACAGCCAGTTGTAACATATTAGAATATATTATGTACTGGAAACAGTAATGTAAACACACATAACATATATCTAAATGCCAGGAAAAGTAATGTATAAACATTCCTGATTAACAGCACTCATAATAAACACTTAAAGGAAGTATGCAACAGTTTGATTAAAAATTATAAATAAAGGGGTGACTGATTTTATTAGCTAAAAAAACACAAGTAGGAAGTTTTTGAGGCATTTGATAGTTAGCTCAGGGGTTCCCAAAGTGTGTGCCACAGCACCTTGGAGTGCCACATACAGAGTTGAAGGGTGCTGTGAAGCGCCCGTAACCTCCAATCTAAGCTATTTCTAAGCAACAGAAAAAAGGGTTAAGGTCACTCATCAAAAATCGGCTCGCTCCCCAACCAAGAGCATGATGAAGGTAATTTTATTTGTTTTATTTTTATTTTCACCAACCTATGTTTTCTTATTAAGTAAAATTGAAAAAATTAAGTAAAATTTATTATTATTTATTAAGTAAAATTCAAAACCCCATCCGCCAAACCACCTGCACAGTGGCGACATTCTTAGCGACGCCAGCGCCACGGAGCGCAGGTGCATAGGAGAGCAGAGTAGTGAAGAGCGAGGTCGCCAACAGCGAAGCTCTCATCGATGTTTCCGTTTTAATGTGTCTTTTAGTTAGGCTTAAGAGCCTAAAGTTGTATGCTAAACCTGAGAATATATAGTTATTGTTAGAACCTGACTTGTTCTTGTCTTCATACATCAACACCCTAGACAACCCGAACCAGAACATTTATATATAATTGTTATAAAAACAGTGTATAGGGCCCCCCCCCCTGCAGAAATTTAAATAAAAAAATATGATTTAAATCAAAATAATCTGATTTAAATTTAAAAAAATCTGATTAATTGATTTTTAAAAAAATCATGATTTTTTTACACCCTGGTAAAAACTGATTGCATAAAGAATTTGAACAGTATATTTAAGTTTCAAAGTTGTGTGAGAAAAAAAGAGAGAAGGCGCTCTGTTCTTATTTACACACTTTGACTAAAGACATCAACACAGTATTTTCATTTGACTTGTGATAGGTAGTTAAATAAAGTCGCACTGGAGCAACATAATGGACTATTGCCGATGGTCAAGGATCAATCCTGAATGGAAAAATACGAGGACAAAACCTTGTCATTTTGAATAACGGTTAGATGACAAGGACAACACCTAAGCTAGTACCCCACTCTCTAAATTTCCACATCATGCCAACATGAGGACATTTGATGCCACAAGATTTAATGTGCACCCCCCCCCCAGGCTATTATGTCACTCTTTCAACTGGCCTACTGCAGCTCCTCATATGAGTTTAATTGATCACTTTGATCTTGATATGGGATAGACCATAGGAGACACTTTTCTGAAAAAAAACAAAATACTTTTTATTCCTAAAATAACTCCCTCTACTTTGGATCTAAGACTTAGAAGCTTACATTAAATAGCTTTGAACTGGGTAGACTAAATAAAAGTTCTATATTTGGGATATTTGGAACTATAGTTTCATATTTTTCATCATGCTTTGAAAATATAAGATTTTTATTAACTTTTATGTGAGCCTACCCAATACCACAAATAAAAATATATTTTCATTGCTATTAATTTCATCAAATTACCCGTAGGACGTAACAGGAATAGATGGATCAGAAATGTCCCAAGTTCTTATATTGCAATCAAAACCACCTGTATACAAAACCTTATTTTGTTCATCATATGTAAGGGACCACAGCCAAGCCTAAAAATAAACAGAACAAATTATACCTAGGTAGGAAAAGGTTATATCTTGAAAAAATAATCAATATATAATGGATAAATAATATAGTTCAGGTAGCATCAGATATTGTTAAAATTTTAAAAATTTAATTCGGGTATCAGTGGACTTTTTTATTACAAGTTGAAATCACTTAATTTGCAAACATTATATTTGTTAAGCCAGCTTGACTTTCTAGTCACTCAATAAATTGACATAGCATGACTGCCCATAAAAAATGAGACCCTAATTAATTACCCAAGATCAAAGTTTGTTACTTATATTTTTTACGCATCCTAGACTTGGAAGACATGTTTAAAAGTTTGGTCATGAAATGTAAAAAGTATTTAAATATAATCAAGACGTTGACAGAAAGGATAAAATAGTTATTAACTGGTTTCAGAAAGCACAAGTCAATAAAAATTTAAAGTTACTGAAAAGGGTTTAGGTCACTAAGTTATAAATGGCTACATAACTTTTTTAAACTTAGCCATTTTATTTGTAACCAAATTGGATAGAAATGTTTATATCTCCCCAATTACACTATTCAAAAAGGTTGTCAGACAATCATGTTTATGAATTCCTCATATTTAAGAGTATGTCAATGATTCAAAGCTGTTGCTTCTGGATCTAAAAATGAATATTGAAATTGGTTTCTATATTAATATTTCCCCAAATTTTGAAGATGCTGATACATGTAATGCTATAAGAAATTTCTCAATTGTTTAGAAAACAAGCAGCTTCAAATCAATGTATGCTTGGTACTGCTTGATTCAAAATATCGCTACTTTAATCAACTTTTTTGATTAAACCTCTAATTAAAGTATTTAATAATCAGAAACCACAACTTCCAGAAGGAAGCTCAAACCCTCCAAGTTATGCCACTATATACCCATAGTAACTAAATATAATATATACGAGGGCTGTTCAATAAAGAATGATCATAATTTTTTTAAGGGTGATTAAAAAATCAAGAAAAATAAAATTCATATTGAATGTGTAGCGGGATAAGAGGAGAATAGATACCGCAAGTTTCACGGTCATGACGTCATTTCTGAGGCCTTGGTAGCCGGCCAAGAACGCCTAGTTGTACTTTCGCCAACGGCAAAAAAGAACATGACACGCTATGAGCAATACGCTGCATTGAAATTTTGTTTTCGCCTTAAAAAATTGCCAGCTGAAGTCTATGTGATGCTACAGGAAGATTATGGGGAGAGTGTCCTTCCCTATAGCACACCTGGAAGATGGTTTAAACAGGTTAATTGGATGGGAAAGGGACTTCTTAAAGTTGAGCAAATTCCTTGTCTAAGATTGCGTGTCATCGCAAATGGCAAAAATGAACGTGACACACTATGAGCAATACGCTGCATTGAAATTTTGTCTTCGCCTTAAAAATTGTCAGCTGAAGTCTATGTGATGCTACAGTAAGATTATGGGGAAAGTGTCCTTCCCTATAGCACACCTAGAAGATGGTTTAAACAGGTTAATTGGATGGGAAAGGGACTTCTTAAAGTGGAGCAAATTCCTTGTCCAAGATTGTGTGTCATTGATAATGGCTTTGAATGCAGATGAAATGAATAATGTAGTGTTTTTGTAAAACAATTCTGATATTTAAAATTTTTTTAACCCTCTAACGTCCAAGACGGCTTCACATGCAAAAGCCCAGCACCCGCCCGAACTGGCTGAAGTCATTAAAGCTACTGGCTATCCCCCTAACCCAGAGAAGGGCAATCCGTCATTCCCTCACTACAATGCTCCCTCCTTTTGCCTGAAGCAGTAGGGTAGTTTCCCTTAATGACAAACAACAAGTTAGGGATCGGCTTTTAACTGCGCCCTTTCACATACTTCTTCCAAGCTTGGCTTCGGATCGGACAGTTTTGTGCGGCTATTGAATAGAGAATTTTGTTTCTTCACTATCGAACTGGCTCGTTATAAGAAAACATTGTCGAAAGAAGAAATAGAAAGAATTCTTTTCAATGATACAGATGAGTCGGATTTAAATTCAAGCGACGAAGACGATCTAACAAAATATGATTTGGAGAATTCAATCCAAGAGGATAGTGTTTCCAATAATGACAGTGACGTAGATAAAGTCCCGGAAATTGAAAGAAACGATGATATTTTTTGAATGGGAATCGAACAATATACGGAACGATGATATATCCATTCCAAACTTTAATTCGCATGCTAGTCCTGTTCATGACTTGCCGCCTGGGTCTTCACCATTAGACTATTTGAAACTCTTTCTGTCGGACGCGAGAAATCACATATTTTCACGGTAATTAATATCACAGAGTTATTTTCAAACCTACAATTTGGAAATGTAATTTTCTTGTATAGCATGTTAATAATTTTACTTAAAACATGAAGCATTTTAGGAACATAATTATGTTAATGCTTTTCTTTTAGCATAGGTTTCTCGGTCAAATTAATAATTCCTCTTTATGAACTGAGAATATCTTATAAAATGAGTATATTTATGAAACATAAAATAATCATTTTTCGTCCCTTATAAAGAATTCTTACTACGAATTCCAATTTGGTTTGCTTCGCAAACCAACACCACGGCCACTGCGTGGCAAGCACATGACTTTTCTTTTAGTGGGGTTTGGCCATCACGAGGTTGCTCGTGAGTTCTTTTCGTGGTGACGCATATCTGTTGCAAAAATATTAATATTTCATTGAAAAAATATTTATTAAAAAAAATCAACAACAATAATTCAATTCTAAACATCAATAATTCAATTCTATTAAATTAATTTTCAAATGTTCTAGATTAAATTTTAAAATTTGGGCTTCGTACAAAAATCGCAAAACATTCGGGTTTCCCTGTGTGCCAAATTTAATTCTTATAAGTGTCATAGATTCGTCAGGACAGTCCACGCACACAGACAAACGCTTACTTTTATAATCGTAGAGATGAGTACTTTCAAATAAAATTTTACACACAAATATATAATAATTAATATGTTTACACTGGATAGGAGAATTTTTAATAAAATTAATTAGATTTTTATATGAATAGCAAAATTATAATTATAACGCTAAATGTTCTACCGAAACACATTTTTAATATACATAGGACTTAACAGACTTGAAAACGCTTTTTAATCACATACTTGCTTATATATTAGACAGTCGGAGATACAAGAGAATTTTAAGATATACGTTATGAATGAAGTAGCAGTCAAGTATTAGAAAATATATTAATTATTTTTTTTTCTTTAAAAATGTGTTAGTCTAATCAAAGATTGAGGAATATATTATTTAGGAAAACCATATTTAAGTATAAAGAATTAACAAGTGATAAGAAATAAACTGTAGTCAATTATTTTTCGCTATATTTTCTTCACAACTAATAAAATGTGCGATAGATACATATAAGTAACTAATGTCCAACACCCAATGCGACTTACAAGTTGAAACAAGCACTTCATATACACCCCCTTACAAAGCACGGGATGTCCCGTGCACTAAGAAAGTACCTAGATGACCATAGATGATGTGTAAAGGGGGAAGAAATTATTCGATTTTCCTAATGGTTTCTCGGCCGTTCTGGGTTTTTGAAGACATTGTCTTAAGACCCGTGTGGCCGTTAGAGGGTTAAAGCACTTTAAGCAAATATAAAGGTTTTTTAAGGGCCCTTAAAAACCAAACTAAAAAATTAGACTTTTTTAACCCTCTGAGGGATTTGCACACATGATCAAGGCTTGCAGTTTTCCATGTATGACTTCTAACCATTTTCTAAATTCTTGACCAATGTAATAATTTCCCCAGAATTCTTTCAACCAATCAATGTGGTTATTTAGTCGTTGTGTTTCGGGGAAAAGCAATACTACACTACTCGGAAATCTTGGGAAACTCGGAGGGTTAAAGCCCATGGGAAATAATGTAGAATTTGATTGGATGTTGGGGTTTTATGGGGCAAGGTACAAAAACATAAACACTTTAAGGGGGTCTGTGACACGTTGATAAAAAATTTTTATTAATTAATTTAGAATTTTTTTGTACTGATTACCCATCTAACTAATAAGCGAAATCACAACACAAAATTTTTCAAAAAGTTCTTTATTCCCAAATTTATTAACTTTAATTTTGATTCAGCAATTTAAAAAATATTAATTTAATGAAAAATAAAAAATATTTTTATGAAAATTTTAAGGTACTTTTTTTTAAAACAGTCATATTTTTAAAAGTAAATATTTGTTTCAAATTTGCTGAATCAAAATTAAAGAATAATGCTTCAAAAAGATATATTCCAAATTTCAATCTTTAAACTTTATCGGTTTTCGACTTATAGAATTTGAATACAGGAAATCTTGAAAAAATGTATCATGGAGAAAAACGCATTTAAAGTTTTAAGGACAGATGATGTTGCCATGACAACAACTGTCATCAAGAGTGTTAGATTTTCAAAACAATGCACCACAAAAATTATTATATCTCTAGTTCTAATTAAGATAGAAACATGATTTAGACGTCGTCATTTTAAGCAGAAAAACACAGAGAATTTCTTAAAATAATAAAAAAAATTCGAAAATTTGACAATTTTTGTGTCTTGGACCCCTTTAAAAAAAATAAAATGCATAAAAGATTTATTTATAATTCAATTGGAACAAGGATTTAAAAGAATTTTTCCAATGAACAAATGAAAGTCAAAATTTCAGCATACGTTTTCCAGAATTAAGAAATACGAATAAAAGATATTTTAAAACACAATTGCATTTTTTAAAACCAAAATGAATTAAAATCTAACAAAAGAGTCTCAACACAAATGCAGTACAAAATATACAATTTTTATACCGTACTTAAATGCTGTTAAGACATTAAATTTAAAAGCAAAAAATCAACTTACATTACCATGTGCAGTAGGTTTAGAATGTAAAAGGTGTGATGATGTGTTTAGTGGATCAAATTGCTCTTTTAAGGAAGAAATGTTCCATAACTTCAAAACCCCATCACGACCACCAGATGCGCACATACAGCCATCCTAAGGTATAAGTAATAACAATAACGTATTCACATATATTAATGCTCTCAGGCATTCAACCAGTATAAACACTAAATAAGTTGGATAGAAACACTGTGCACTAACTTCTTTCAAATAAATTTTACCTCAAGAATCTGAACAACGTTGACAGAGCCAAAGTGAGCATCTTTTAAGTGATGCATTTTCATCTTCTCTCCACAATTTTTCCACAAATCATAATGTTCTTCTCTTTCAATACATGCCTCTTTCCAGCTTGAAATGATATCTGAAACATAACATATGTAAAAGCACTGGTAACGACAGGGACATGGAGGCATATCAGAAAGCCAGAAAGGAGTTTAAAACTATTAGTCGGAAGCAAAAGGTGTCCTTGGAGGAAAAATTAGCAAGGGAAATAAATACAAAACCAAAAGAATTTTTTGCATATGCAAGTGGTAAAAATAAATTTAGTACTACACTGGGCCCGTTGGAGGGGAAGGGAGGTGAATTAATTCATGACGAGGTGGGAATGGCAAACGTGTTAAATGACTTTTTTCTGGGGGTTTTCAACGGTAACTATAGTTTAAAAAATGATCCCAAGGATGGAGCCTTTGCAGGGGGTATAATTAAAGAATGCAAATTCAGCAGGGAAGAAATAGTACATCAGTTGAAAACAATTAAGCCATCTAAAGCACCAGGGCCAGACGATATTTATCCGAGAGTACTAGTGGAATGCGCGGAAGAACTGGGGGAAGTAATTCACACGATATTTAATTCAACATATAGCACAGGTTGGGTGCCAATGGATTGGAAGTTGGCCAACATAACTCCAATTTTCAAAAAGGGAATACAAAGTCATCCGGGCAACTATAGACCAGTAAGTCTAACATCAGTAATTTGCAAAATATTTGAATCTCTGTTAAAAAAGCATATAATGTTATACTTGGAGGAGGGGGGACTGTAATCAGAGAATCAGTATGGGTTTAGGAAGGGCAGATCCTGCTCTACAAACCTTTTGAAGTTCTACGAAAAAATTACTGAGGAGCTGGATAATAAGAGCAGTGTGGATATCATGTACATAGATTTTCAAAAGGCTTTTGATAAAGTACCTCATGAGGCATTACTGTTTAAATTGGAAAGGCTGGGGATTCAGGGAAAAACATTAATATGGATAAAGAATTGGTTATTGGGTAGAAAGCAGAGAGTGCAGGTAAAAGGAAATTATTCACAGTGGACAGAAGTTATAAGTGGGGTGCCTCAGGGATCAGTTTTGGGACCAATTCTATTTATAATTTTCATAGATGATATAGGTCAGGGGATCAAGAATAGAATCAGTATATTTGCAGATGACTTAAAAATATGGGGGACAGTGGATACCAAGTTACAGATAGAAAATTTACAAGGGGATTTTGATAAGATATCCGAATGGGCTGTAAAATGGGGTATGTCATTTAATGTAGGGAAATGTCAAGTTCTGCATATGGGTTACAGGAATAGTGGAGCCGAGTACTGTCTGCAGGGAGTAAAGGTAAAGGAGGGAGAAACAGTCAAGGATCTTGGGGTGATAATTCACAGGGATTTTAAAATGGGTCACCAATGTTCAGCTGCGGGTAAAAATGCTAATAGGTTATTGGGGTATATTAAAAAGACTGTAACTTCAAGGGATAAGAATATAATCTTGCCATTATATAAGGGTTTAGTAAGACCACATCTAGAATATGCTGTACAATTCTGGGCTCCATATATGAGAAAGGACATAGAATCAATTGAAAGGGTTCAGCACAGAGCTACAAAAATAATAAAGGGGCTAGCAAATTTCGACTATAATGAACGTTTAAGTAAGCTAAACATGTATACACTGGAAAGAAGAAGAAGGAGGGGGGATTTGATTCAGCTTTTCAAGTTTGTAAAACAAGGGGACACAGAGGGCTTAAATTTCAATAGGGATAACAGAACAAGGGGCCATGGGTATAAATTGAATAAGACACATTTTAATCGGGATTTAAGGAAAAACTACTACTTTAATAGGGTAATAGACAGTTGGAACGCGTTGCCAGAAAATATAGTTAATTCAAAGGGAGTGTACGAATTTAAGACACAATTGGATAGTCAGTGGGAATTGGAGAATTCATAAACAAAGGACCAGCCTTGTTGGGCTTGAGCCTGTAGCTGGTCGTCAATATTTGTATTTGTAAAGATATCAAAACATTCTATTACCATCCCTCAAGAAAGTGTCTACTTTACAAAAATACCTCTGGACAGAAAAACACTGTTGTTCATTACATCAATTGACTACCAATAAAATTATTATTTTTTTAAATTTTTATTATCCTTTTATAAGTGAAGCATTCAGACAATATAATATATATATATATGCTCTTTTAACAAAGAGGAATAGTAACATGATACAACAGAAATAACTGTGCAACTGTTTCATATTTAGATAACACACTGAGACATAACATAAAAATTGATGGAAACATTAAGTATTTGCATTATTTTGAATACAAGTTCAATGTATAATACAAGTTCAAGTGTATGATATAAGTTTAAGTGTTATAGTAATACAAATTCAAGTGTATTCAAAATGAAAGATTCTAGTTTTCAATATTTGTTTGTAAATCAAAAAAAAAGGTGAAAGTTAATTTTTTATTTGACACAAATTTTAAAAAAATTCTAGGAATAAAAATTTATATATTTTTATTCTTCCTCTCAGTCTTTTCTTTCTACGTTAACCAAAACCAAACTTCTGTGTCACTCTTCTAGAAAAAATTCAGTTGAAATTCTTACCTGGAACAATTGGATAGCGTTTAGGCCACTTCTGAAAAATTCTCATTCTCCAAGTGGAGTCATTTTCAATAACATCTTTAAACTTTTGACACACATTGCTGAGCACATTTATAACAAACTTAGCACTAAGAAAGGAACATATATGGAGGAATATTTCAGGTGGCATTGTGTCCAATTTCAGAAAAAATTCTTCCTCATCAGCATCCAATTCACTTTTTGAATCCATATTCCTAAAATGAATACAATAGTTAATTACACAAACAAGAAAGTAATTGATTAATTTCATATAGATAATCTAAAATTAATACCTTAGTAAGTTAGTTTAAATTTCAAAAGATTATTTTTACTATCACAAGGAAAACAGGTGTACGTCTAAAAATTACTTAGGTTCTACATGTCATATTTTAGTGAGCATCACTATATTATGATGATTATGTCTATCATATGTAAGCTAACAAAAACTAATATTAGCTACTAAGTTAGTAACCTCACCCAATTATATAATTTCTGTTGTGCGATAAGTGTATAATTATGAAATACTGAATCGTATTGAGAGACATTTCAATCAATGTCATAACAGAATAAAGTAAGTGAAATTTAAAAACTTACTTTCATGTTTTTGACATTAGTTTGGGTACATGATCATTGGAAATTCAAGAAATACTGTAATAGATCATTAATTTAAAATCTACTTTTAGAAAGCAAATTCTTTTCAAAGATGTTTAGTTTCCAAAATCTTTAACATCAGTAATTAACTAGCAACAGCTAAATAAAAGTAAAGTAAGAATAAGGAACTGTATCTTAAATCTTATAAAACACACAAAATCAGTTTTGAGTAAAGATTGAATACAGTAATTTAAAATACATTTGTAAATTTATTTTATAAAGTCAAAAAATTTAAATGTTCAGAGAATTATGTAATAAACATGAGAATAAATTTAAAAAATAATAATTTAACAATTATAATTACAGATAGAAACTATTACTTATCATCGGGATGCCATTGTTAATTTGATAAAGGTTTTACCATTAGCCCGCTCAAGAATACAATAGAGTATTACCTATCAAACCAGGATAACTTTTTCATCCTTTTAATCTAAACTTTAAATTAAAATTATTTAATATCTAAACAGAAATCAATGCATAATCACATAGAGAATACCTATGAAGAATTGAACATTATGGTTCAAGTTGATGAAAAAATGAAACCATTTACGTTGAAAAGGCTATAATGACAATTAGACAATTACATAAAGTTAAATCACAAATATTACAAAAATTAGTTGGAACCAATTACAATATAAAATGTCAAACATAAAATTAATTATACTTAAGAAAAATATTTATATTTTCACAAAATAATTCAAATAGAATTTATTAAAAAGAAAATTCGATAAATATGAAATCCAATAATAGTGTGAAAATTAAATTTGTAAAGTCTATAATCCCAACCACTTTTGAAAGCCAAATTTTAAGTATAATTTCAAAAGCCATAACATACAATGTGACTGAAAGTGTGAAAGCAACATAGTGAGAAAAGGACAGACATAATTGAACTAACTTTAAATTAAGTTTTAATGGTGTTTAAGTCTACATTCTAAAGTATAAACACAAATTTCTGTTTAACTACTCAATGGAAATTTATACAACAAATTATGAGCAACAATAAGCATACTTCGCACAGTACCAAAACCTCCAGAAATCAAATGATTTAACTTTGTTTACAGACAAATATAGAATCAACAAAGCTAAAAAAAAAAACGTTTCTAGATAATAAATTTATTTAAATTCATTTTGACAGCATCTACCACAGTTGCTCAAATATCCGAGTGCAATGTTTTCTTCAAATACTGCCTCAATGTAATTATAGATGTTAAAATGATACCTACTTTTGCATTAAAAGTGTGGCAAATATAACAACTTCTAATACTTTTTGAACAAATCTCAACAATGCAAGTTAAATTGTCCCAGACAGAAGTGAAAAAAATAAGCTGTCAATTATTTTTTTATATAATCTAAAGATCTACAATGTATAAAAAATATTTTACATTTGTCAAATCCTTTACGTAGAGGCAAAAACTTCACAAAAGGCTTGCTTTATAGGTTATCATTTATTGACCTGCAAAAGAGTTGAAAGATCAGAAATAACAAAAATATTGAATCTTTATGACAAAGAAATATTTATTGGACAGTGAAACTTTGAAAATGACAGATGCTAAAATTTGTATTTATAATTTAAATCGGTACTCATATCAACTCTGTGTTAAAAACTGTCAACAATTTCACTTTGAAAAAAAAAAAAAAACTCCAGAAAACATCAGTATATAAAGTTTCTGTAAACAGTTTTTAGATGTGGGAAGGAAGAAATAAAAATTTTTCTTTCTTCAGCTGACCCAATTGTTTATTTACAGTATAGAAAATGCTAGCAGAACAAACAATTTTCAAGAAGAAATACCTTTCCAAGTTTGAGATTCAACAGTAAAAAACATAGCATGGTCAGTTCAACTCACAAGAGTTTAAAAATAAAATAAACATTTAGAAAACAAAATCGCGAACGGATAAAACTTTCTTGCAACTTCGAAACTAAAATTTGTTTTGTTGCCACCTACGCTCTACGTGTCAGTGAAAGTAGAAGGAAAAATTAATTCATATAGTATTCCTGCTTCATAAACCGTTGTTTTACTTCATATTTTTTTCTGTTGCTCCAGTGAGACGTTAATCAAAAATAGCTACCTAACTTCATATATTTTAGATAATATTACTACTTGAAAACAATTTTCTTCAGAATTCAATTACATTTTGCCTTCAATATTCAATTTTTGACCTACTTAAGGCATTATAATACCATAAATATGCATTCACTATCCATTTATAATGCTCGAAACAAAAGAGTTCCCTAATTCTCTTCTTTTGGTTTTTTTAAAACTTCAGTTCTATGAGATATTTTAAAGGAAAAAATTAAACTGCACTTTGATATAACTTAATTATCTGCTCGTTACGCACTCTACTCGTTATTACTACAGAGTTACTCCGTACTTTCAACTCCACAAATAATTTCCTCCAAGGTTTGGGTTTGCTACACGAATTTGTTTATAGTGTATTCATTGACATGTTTTGTGTAAGGTGTGGAATAAGTTAAAAAATATACGGATTTGTGATTATCGTGCAAAGTATTTCTAAATTAATTCATGTGGTTGTACAGACAGCCTGAAAATCGCTGAACCGTGATTTTATTATAAAAAGTCTTACAATAGTAATCATGAAGATGGCCGATACCTCGAGCATTTTAAGGCGAAATCGACCTGGAACTAAAACTCAGGTAAAACAATTTCTTTCTAAAATTTGAAATTTTGTTTTGTGAAACAATTCGCACAACATTGCGGATTATTTATGCGAATCAGAATTTAATTTTAAAACCTAAATTATGCATTCACCTGCACAATCTACATGTTTATAAATAAGTACACTTTTGAGTATCCTCGTGTGATAATTCATTTAATTCACAATTCTTTTGACGAATATTTTTCTGTTTTTTTTAGAAAAAATATGATAAATTGTTTTTGATAGATTATGTTATACAATAATTATTTTGTACAGCATCACATCTTTGAAGCGAAGATACTGGTGTAAAGTCTTCTAAAAGTTCATGATTTCATCTTCTTTCCCAATTTTATCATTTGTTTTCTTGCAAAGGAAGAGCTTGCTACTATTCTTATAAAATTTCCAATGTTTAGTGTTTGTTTTGTTACTACTCCAAAACTATATTAATTTATTTGTCTATTCCCTCATCCTCTTTTCCTTCTTCAGAACTTTTGTAACTGGCCTGAAGAACCTTTTGAAGAAATGGATAGTACATTAGCCGTACAACAGGTATTTATATTGTTCTTTACATTTTTTCAATTGCCATTTTGTAAATTTCTTTCATTTGTAATACATTTTGGTGCATTATCAGTTATCTTGCTATTAGTTATTCTATTTCGTAACTGCAAATTTTTTTATTTCAAGCAACAACAGCTGAAACAATAACACGATATCTGATCTTCTATCTCTGAAAAATACATCTTGAACCCATTTTGTAAACATTATATTGCTTGGAAAAGTAGCCATTTGCTCACAAATTCCGTTAATTCCAAATTAAAGAATTTTATTGGTAGTCAATTGATATAATGAAAAACTGTTTTTCTGTCCATTAATTTTAACTATTTTTAATATACTAGCCACTGCATGGCTAGCACGGCGTTGCTCATGCTGTACTTACTCGCCAACCACCAGTGTTTGCTACGCATTCCCATTTAGTTTGCTTCCAAGCAACATCTTGATGGCCTCATCATTGTGAAATGCAGCCAAATTCGAATTGCAAAGAGATCCAATTGTAATCAGGTTGGCGAGTTGCTAGAAAAATTTGCTTTTGAGTCAGTTATTCACAGTGTTAAAAGGAAAAAAAAGGCCAGAAAATGTAATTTTTAAATTTTTTTTCCAATGCTGTGTATTCGACTTTTCTTGCAATAGCAAACATTACTTTTTATGAATTGATGCAATATGAGTTAAACTTTTTGTGACACAGTTTTGTACAAGTGTTTTGTTTGGCATTTTTAATTGATAGTCCAAGATTGAACTTCAATTTGTTGTGTTCTTTTTGAATTTCTGCATTGATTTTGATGCTGCTTAAATTAGAGGTTGACAGTTATTTTGACACTCATTGAAATCTTGTGAATCTTTTGAAATCAATGAACTTGTGTTGGGTTGAAATATCGAACTATAATTTTATTGTTTTGAGTTATTGGTGTTGCGACATTATTATTTTTCACACTTGAAAATGTGTGTATAAACCTTCTGACTCCTTAAAAAATTTGAAAGAACTCGTTAAATACTCCTTAATTTTTATATTCTATGACTCCTTAAAAATTTCGAAAGTACTCATTTAATACTCTTTTGATACTCCGTAATTTTTATGTTCAAAATTCTGTATAAACCCTGAATATGTATTGTGAAGTCCTCTCAAAAATCTCCTTGGGTGTTCCCATGTTCTAAACATTTTTTAGTTTGTGAACATTCTTGCTCTTACGACCCCTTTCTTTAATATTCCACACCTCAATTATCTACTTTTGTAGAAAAACAGGCTAAAAAATCCACTCAAATTAATATTCAAGATTAAATAAAAAATATACAAGTGCTTATTTGATGTCATTTTGCAGAAAAATTCCACCTAATTGGTGGAGGGAGATACCTTAGTACTGTACAGCAAAGCTTATAAAAGCACAAAGTAACTGGGTTACTTTTACAATTCTCTTTGCAATGATAATCAATTGTTTTGTGAGTTGAGTTTACAAATTAGTTTGTTAAGCAAAGACTAGTTTGTTCTAGAACAAAAAAATTTTTTTTTTATAATTATGCCTCATTTTTAAAAATGTGCAACTTTTAAAAACAGTTAAAATTGATTTTTGTAAAATAATATTTAATCTCACAAAAATTTTAAAATTGAAAAAAGCAGCTCATTAAAAATTTAAAAGAACTTGCATCTTTTTTTTAAAAATCCTGATTTTAAGCTCCTACTCAATTTAGTCTTTTTCAAGTCAAAACGTGACATATTTTTGGTAATTTTTATTTTTGAGAATATTGCATCAATGCTCCAATGTTTCTTTCAGTTCATTCAACAAACCATTCGAAAGGAACCTGGAAATGTCGATGAGATATTGACACCTCCTGATGGCCAAGATGAAGGGGTCTGGAAGTATGAACATCTCAGGTACTGTAGCATTCCTCATAATCACAATATTTAAGAGCCTTTTAGCAGAATATAATGCATAGCAATTGTCGTGTATACTCAAGTCCTATGTAAATAGATCATTAAGTTCTATTTTGAATATTGTGCGAATTTTAGCTTTTTTACTTCTTACAAAATGATACTATGCTATGCAGGGCCACTACTTAAAGGGGTTGCTGGTACCATAGAATAAAATTTCTTCATGCTCTTATGCTTAGTCCATTTTCTAAGTTTAAAAATCGAAGTCTTCATTTTGTTTGGTAATAAAAGTGCAATGAGTATTTGTAGAGAAAAAAATATAAATTTGAAAATTAAATGAGCAGGTACTTTGGAGTACACCTTGTTACTTTCAAGAGGTATCCACAGGGTTAGAAATTAGCAGTCGCATTTTCACCTATATATTTCATTTTGATTACAAAATTATCGATCTAGTTGTTATTTTTAACACCTAAAATGTTCTGAACTTTTCAATTGTTTGCAATTTTCAACCAATCCACCTCATTCTTCCTTATAATCCTGTTACTTTTAAATAGGCCTACCAAAATTCATGTCCAATACTTAGAACATTGTTTCAGGACTATTTTTATGCATTTTAAATAATTACCTACCTACATCTAGATAGCCCCTGTTTTTCTTGTTTCCAGTAAGAATAATTTTTGAGATTTTTCCTAAGGAAATTTAAAAAAAAAATGTTGTATATCATGCTTTTAAAAATGCTTGTAAGTGTTGTTCAGCAGGTGATTTTGCATTGGTCAATTCTCAAGGTAATTAGATTTTTCTCTATTTAGTATGTGTGTCATTGTTTTAATTTGAAATCCTTAAAATTGAGTATGATATAGTTTTTAAATGATTTACTTATTGAGACAGCACTTATTTGCAAAAATTTTTATGTTTATAAATATTTTATTTTTAGGCAATTCTGCATGGAACTCAATGGTTTAGCAGTAAAATTACAGGTATTTGTAAAATTTTATTTATTAAATGTTATAAAAAGGCTTAGTAATGGGGCGATGATCAGAATTATCTTAGATTTTCTGAACACTAAAAAATATCCTGTATTAATTTTGAAGTAATTAAAGAAGTTAATTTAAATATTTATGGAGAATTAAGGAAACAGTTTTGTTTCTAAATCAACTTGAATTCTTATGTTCACAATCGATTTTTCTTGAGAATGATTGCTATTTGTTTCCTTATGGGAGCTGACAAAGGAGGGGTTGAGAAAAACTTTTAAATGTGGTAGTGATTGGCCAACTGTTTTGAGTGTTGCTTAAGGCAAGTTACTTGTGCACTGACTTAAATTGTTGATGGGTTAATTCCTTTTTTTTTTATATAGCATTCAATTCCTTTATTTATACAGCATTCAATTTCTTAATACATTTTGCATTTCTTTAAGAGATGCAATATGCCAGATTAAAGACCCATTGTTACTTATCGTCAGTGAACTAAAGCTGATTTTTAATATTTCTATGCCCACTGTATTAGCCACTTGCAAGTTGTAGCTAGTGCAGATTTGATATCTCCCTGGGTTTATTTCTCTCTTCTGTGTCAGTTTAACTTCTCTTGTGTGTTATGTGTTGGTCACAATATGGCCAAACCCTTGTGCTATAAAAAACTAAACCAATATTCATTTTCATTCCAAATGCATCATCACAGTGAAATGAAAAATTCATGACTCAGATCATTAATTCATTCATCAGATGATTTAACACTGTAAATAAACTCAATTGTAAATAGTGAATGCATTTTGTACTAAAACACTTGTCATAACTATTATGGGCTTGCATTGATAATCCTTATGATGTTAATCGTATGTATTGATATATATTGTACTTGTAAGTCATAAGAAATCAAATGAAGGATAGCTCTGACAAAACCAACATTTCACAAGAATACAGTTTAATACAGTGAAACCCCGATTTAATGTATTTCAAGGGACCGAAACGTAATAACGTTATAGTTTTTTTAAGTCTAGTCTGTTTGTAAAATTTTGCCTTCTTAACCTTTTCAATAATTTCATAATCACCAAATTATACTAGACCTTGCTTTACTTTTAGTTTGTAAATCTCACTTAATAGCCATATAAATTTTTGCCCGTCTTTCTTTCAGACTGAATGCAACTCTGAAACCTGCACTCAGATGACAGCCACAGAACAATGGATTTTTTTATGTGCCGCACATAAAACTCCCAAAGAATGCCCTGCCATTGATTACACTCGGCATACTTTGGATGGTGCTGCATGTTTACTTAATAGCAACAAATACTTTCCTAGCAGGTAAAGTACAAATTACTTTGATTGTTATGCATATTACACTGCTTCTAAGTTTCGAAACTTGAATCGAATAAAATTTTAATCTAATCAAAATTTAACTCTTACTAAAAATAAATTGGTCTAAATTGGTTTGTTTTTCAAGGGTCACACATATGTTTGTATATATCTCCATCTTTAAAAATCTCCTTTTTTATGTGTTTAAGCTGCATAACCAACATTTTCATCAATGGGTCATCATTCCATGTGAAATTAGCAAAAATCGGGAAAAACATGTGATCATATGGTAATGAATTTTCATGAAATTTGGTACAGGGGTTTAGTTTATGCATAATAAAGATATCCAAAAAATTTAGGCTCAAAATGAAATATTTTTGAAGTTTCAGGCATTCTAAGGACTTGTAACTCTAAAGAGCAGTTGTAAAATTGCTTAAAGTTTCATGTTTGAAGTTGTTTCTCAAAATCCACTTGATGTAAATAAACATGTTTTTTACATTTTTGTAAATAATACCAGTTACAGTGCTAGGTATGATAATATTACTGATAAAGTTTAGAAGTCATATTTTAATTGTTTCATCTTCAAAATAGAAAACAAAAATTACAATATGACAATTTTCTACTCTAAATAGGCATAAGAAATCAAATGAAAGATAACTCTGACAAAACTGACATTTCACAAGGATACAGTTTAATACAGTGAAACCCTGATTTAATGTATTTCAGGGGACAGAAACAAAATAACGTTATATGCGGGAAAACGTTAAATTGGGGTTAAAAAAATGAGAAAAACAAAACAGTGCATGAAATAAAGAGTGATTTAAGTAACATGCCTTTTATTTCTTCTTTTACAATAGTTTATTGTTTAAAGAAACCTGTAAATTTGGTTACTACTGGTTATTTGATTTTTACTAGCTAAATCATTGACATCATTCTCCACAGATATGAGTTTTTGTAAGTTTTTTTCTTGTCCTTCTCCGCTTGAGAAATTATTTTACTATATTCAAAGCCTGAATAATGGCTTCCATTGCAGACGGAATTGCATCTCTCATCATCATCTTCGTATCTGGAACTATCCGATTCTGAGTCTATCAAATCACATAGATTTGGAATCTTTGATGTCACAATGTTTGTATCACAAGCTAGATAATCATTAAATTATATCTGAGGTAGTGAAGAACTCTTCCCTTTCATTAGAATCTTTATTTTCTCTCCTTGCTTCAAATTCATCATGTCTGACCTCCAGTAAACTGCCTTTTACAAAGGAATTTGAGATACATTTCCTCCCTACTCTTTTCCATGCTGAGGAAAACACTTAAAGAGCTTCTTGCACATTTATCGGCCTTCTCCTTTCTCCAAATTCTATTTTCAGAGAACCAGCTGGTTTCGATACTTAACTTAAAATGATTGTATGATCCCCAAATCACACACTAGGTTGAACTTCGCTTGTACAATTTGTCAGGGAAAATTTCCACTCGCATGTTTTTATACTTTAAATGCACAATATGGGCTGTACATTGATCAACCAACAAAAGAAGCTTGCGTTTCTGTAAGCGCACTTGTCTGTCAAATTTTCGAAGAAAATTTTCAAAAATTGCTCTTGTCATCCACAGTTGTGAAAATCTTCAGCGTTTACGCGGATTTCCGATTTTTTTTTTCTTTTGAGAATGTCCGCTTTTTCTACAATTTTATCTTTAGAATTAAATTATAGAATTACAGCCAAAGAATAAATGGAATAAAAATAAGGAAAGTGTGAATATGTCCTTACTTCAGGGATTTCTTCCGACTTTTGTAGGCATTTCCAACTTTTCGTAAATTTTTGAGAAAATAACCGATTTTTATCATTTTTTACGAAAAAATTCTGATTTGAGCCCTTTTTTGTCTTTTATAAACGTAAAATGAGACATATCGCCAAACGTTGCACTCCTAAATTTTGCAAGCTGGGCTATTTGCACACACATCGATTTCCTGTCGGGCGATAAACAAACATAAAGATATTTAATCGCGCGTTGCTTGCACACTATAGAGGACTGGCGTGGTTTATTTTATTTGAGAAACAAAAGGACTTTTGTTCCCTTGTCCAATTTTCTATCTTGGCGCTCGTTAAAGGTAGAATAAAAATTTTAACAGATTTGAAATCTGTGGAAAATTTTAAACCAGATCGATACCTTAAATGTGATTTTCTTTAAATAAATAAATTTTTAACTGTAACTTTTACATTTTTGCTGTACGAATTTAGACGCATTTGACGAAGATATTGATTACGAACACAAAAGAGGCCATTTATTTCGATTTATAGAAAAGATATAACTTGAATGGAGTACTTAGTTGTGTTAATTTACTGCTTTATATAAATAGCAGCTAAAAATAGGATGAATATTTAATTGTTTTCAATTTAAGAGCTTATACAACAAAGGGGATAGTACTTAACTTTATTTCTGAGATAATGTATACCGACAACGGTCCATTTAATTTTTCATGTGTGCCAAATGTCTTTAAAATAAAGCTAAATTGAAACATTCCATTTTGACGTTATTTTATATATTTTAATCTTGAAGTTATTTATATATGTTCTACGTTGTATGTAAAGTACTAAAACCAAAATTCCTCCTACATGGGGTGTATTGTATGTGAGTTATAAATGCAACTTTATAGATAAATGCAACTTTTTGCCATAAGTACGACTTTTTGCTTAAATGCAACTTTTTGAAATATACTAGCTTAAAATTAATTAATATAAAATTACTATTTCATTTTTCACTCTGAATCAACCCTTCAATCACGTGTGTCTGATCTTGCGAACGCCGAAGTATTGCGGATCAAACAAGTTCATGGTAAGAAGGTGTTCGTCCTAAGACAAAAGTGAAATAAATGGCAAGAAGTACTTTAACACATTGGTTGGCACTCTTGATAATCCACAGGGAACTTGCGTAATCGACTGCAGAGTTTGTGAGGTGAGTTTCAATCATAAATATGTTGTTCGCGAAAGGATTGTGCGCTTCTACTATCTGATACAGCACATTATATGACTGCGGCTGGCACAGGTTTTCAATGTTAAAGAAATTACTGGCCAAGGATTGGCCATTCAACGTTCTTCTATATTTCAGTATGTATTATAATATTGTTGTACACGACTACAATTGTCAATATATTTTGAATTGTTTTCATTTTAAGACTAATTTATTTTAGAATTTAGTGTATCAAAAATAAATTCAACTGGGAATCAGAATGTAGCAATGATAGTTATGTGTTTCTGTAATGGCTGCTGTCAATTCATTAAACCTTTGTCGAAGCCGAGACTCAATTTGAATAACATCAGTTGAAGGCACATAAAAGAACTTAATGTTTGAAATGGTTGAAGCACAAAAGATGAATAGTTTTGCATTTAAAATTTGATGTCGTATGGTCTGTTAACTTGTTCTTGATTCCATCAAGGGCTTTTGCCATAACTGGTAGCAAAAAGGTGTCATTCTGCCTTCAATCAAAAATTAGATTCATGATGGCAAATATTGGAAAAGTTTTTCCTGTTTTTATATTGTGCTAAGCAGCTATCGCTGAAATAGATGAGACCTTTCTTTTATAAAAGAGATTAGGGCTGTCTGAAATGCAAATGCACTCAATGTATCATGCATAGTATGGTCAATAATGACACATTGAAAGTATTTGAGACCTGTTTCGTTATCCTTCCCAGAAAGTACAAATGGGTGCAGTGTAGCTTGAATAAGGAATCTTTACTCAAGCTACACTACTCCCATTCATCCCAAAGGAATCCTTGAATTGTATTCTGATCAATGACTCGATAAGTTTCTGAAAAATCAAGGACTACAATGCACTCGTCCTGGGAAACAGACATAATAATTATATTTCCTAAGAACACAAGAAAATCAAAACGACTTCTCTAACCGACTACTGATTATTTCACTGATGGATCACTTGGATTACCACTAAACCTTTTGACAGTGTTCAAAAGTTTTCAGTTCAGCAAAAAATTATCATAGTTTAGCATACTACACAAGCACATTTTCACCGTAATTCATTTAATAGTGTTTATTTATTCAGTTATCTGACTTTGAATGTATTAGCATCCCTTTCAATGGCAGAACTAGAGGTATTACTGGCGTGTTCCCACCTTTTTTTATTAATCCTGCGATAAAATAAAACTATAATTTCCATCTAGTTAAAAATATTCCTGGGACAAAAATAATCAAATTACAATTATGAAATTTCAGGTCATATACATCTTGATAATATACATCTTGACATGTACTATTACTGAAAATGTTTGATGTTTTTGGAGTTTTCCTTCACATTAAAATTTATTTCTAAAAAAAAAATTGAAAAATCACTGTTTTCAATAATTTTACTTTTTTATTATTTTTTCTCTTAACTAAGGAATGGAAACAATCACTAAATTATACCAAACTTTTGGTAGAAGTGCTTTGTCATGAATAATTTATGTTATTGTCCTTCCATTTTTAAAAGTACTAGAGTAATTTGAAATTTATATCAAATTCTCCAAATCTCTATTTTCACTGATCCCTTCGAATGAGTATTGAGGGATATTAAACTTTATTCTTACGTTTTTCCAAAAACATCTTTTATTGGAGAATGTAATTTTATAAAAAAAATTTAATTGGTGTCAATAACTTATTGAAATATAGGGTCTCAAACAGCCTACTATTAGTACTAAAAACTCTACATTATTGTGATCTTGAAATTCAATACAAATATAAAATATACGTTTCTGACATGTAATATTTGACAGTTCCTCATTGCTGTATATGATCTATTTAAAAACTCATTTTCATTAAAACTGGTAATATGTCAGCCACAGCCGATTTGCTCATTTTGCATGGAATGACCCCAGTGCATTTTAATTCTACATTTTCTCATAATTCTACTACTACAGATAAAAATTGTCATTTTCCTTCATGTTAACCCATGTTTTTATCATCCTTTAGTGTTGGTTTTGATTATTCTGATATTTTACTATTGCTATATTACTATTTTATTTGGACTTGCATTTGGCATGAGCTTGTCCATTGTACAATCTTGCACCATTAAACCTAAGTTAACCAACCAATAGTAAATACATAAAAGAAGAATAATTCTTAGGTTATTAGTGTGTGTATAGCAAGCCATATATTCATTTGTCTGACTTGTGTATTTTTTCAGAGTAAGCATAAAGGAATCATCTGTAGCTAAACTAGGTTCAGTATGTAGAAGGGTATACAGAATATTTTCGCATGCATATTTTCATCATAGGGCAGTATTTGATGAATTTGAAGTAAGTGAAATACTTTTTATGATACTCCATATTTTTTTGTTTATCAACTAATTTAGTTGTATGAAGGAAATTCTTAAAAGAAAAGTGTAGAAATGTTAGTCCTCTGTTCTAAAATTTCCTATGCGGTAGTAGAAATTTGTCAAAATGTATTGTATTTTGCCATTGTTACATAATTAACAGTTGAAAGTTTTATTTAACACTAAAAAGAGTGAACCTTTCTTTTATGCTAATTAATGAATATGTGTTATTCATAAATTTGGTAATTGATGCAGGTAGTAAATGCAAATGTTTTTAAACATTTACAGAAAAGTAGAAATTTTAAATTGTTTTCATTTCATGTATGGTGTTAAAAATTCCAGTCATAGTAACTATGAATATTTTGGATTGAATTTATCTGACAAAAAATTTTGTGTTTAAAAATAATTTTTATTTTGTGGAATAAACTAAAATTATTTGTATCTTAAAAATTACTTCATTGATTTTGCAATGGATCAATTTAGATATTTAACTTGAATTGCTTAGTAGCGTCTGATTTTATAATCAAGTAATAGTTTAACTCAGCATATGCAATCAAAACATATTAGTGTGCATTTTTTTTTAAAATTCATATTTAGTTCTGTTGGCAAAAAATAAAATTACATTATTACTTTTTGTCTCTCTCCAAGAGTTTTTATCTTTTACGTCAAGGTATTTTCTCTGCTGCAACAATTCTGCTTTTCCAAAATTGTTTGCCCTGAAACACATCTACTTTAGTTGTGTATGGGTTTCACTGACCCATAGCACTCTAGTAATCCTTTCTTTTCTATGGAGTTTACTGTCGTTGGTAAACACAGGTGTCATGCACCCAGTGCAATCTTTATCTGCTCTCATCTCACTATTCTATTCCCCAATTCCTCTTTTTTTCCCATTCACAACATATTTTTACTTGAAATTGTCTGTTGTGTTTGGTGTAGCCTGTCCAAATGGGGTCCTTGTGCCATAAGACCCCAAAACAACCAACCCAAAGGTATTGATGCAGCTGGGCCAAATATGGCACTAGTGCCATGAAATCCAAAATCAACCAACCAAAAATGTATCCCGAGTGAAAAATATTTTAAACCAGTAGTACCTGCGCATGTTGCTTGTCACAAAGTTATGCTATTAAAAAGTCAACCTCACCGATTCCGATAAAACCAAATTTTATGCTTTTAAAAAGTCTTAAGGTAAATCCTCACTGATTCTGGCAAACAAAAAGCACACCAAAGAGTGGAAACTTGGCGCACATCCAAAACAGGATTCCCATAGTCCTTTAAAAGTCCTTGAATTTTTTTTTTCCAAATTAGGGGCCCTTGAAAGTTTTTGAAAATTATGGAACTTGGTGAAAAGTCCTTGAAAGTACTTGATTTTTTTTAACTAGTACATAATTGTGTAATTTCGTCTTGCGTTTGAATTTGTCCAGACTAGTTTCCTCCTTTGTCCAGTCTAGTACTAACTCAAATGGCGTAGGTGCCCGCCGCATCCTGATATATCAAAGCTGCTAGATAACAGAACTGCTTTCTTAGGAAATCGTAGCTTTAACAGTCTGGACATCATTGGAAACCTGGCTCGCGTTCAAAGAAATAAAACCAAATTCTTAATGCAAAAATATAAAAATTACAATTAAAGAAAATCACATTTAAGATGACCTTTAGGTGTCAAATTTTCTGCAGATTTCAAATCTGTTGAAATTGTCACTCTATCTTTAATGATCGCAAAGATAAACACCTAGAGTAGTGAATAAAAAAAAAACTATCACCAGTTAAAACTTTTTATTTTTGTTTCTCAAACAAAATAAACCACGACAGCCGTCTGTTGTAGTGGCAGTGAACGACAGCAAAATGAAGATTGTGCAAGAACACAGGATGCAAGCTCCCATACTCTTCTTCGTGCCATCAAAAGAATTTATTGTCTAATATTTTAACGCAGACCAAAATAGATTTGTGTGCAAGTCGCCTGATAGTATTGAGACGAGAAGCCTACTTCGCAAAAAAAAATCACAGGTTCTGTGAGAAAGAAAATCCAAATTATAACTTAAATTGATGATAACCTTTCTCTTTTTGACTATCTGTAGTTTAAAAAATTGAGTAAAAAAATTATATATTTTCTTTTTAATCGACAAATTTTGCGTATCCCTTGTTAGGTCGTTATAAAAAATTTTAGGTCCTTGAAAAATATTTTTTGGGTTTTGAAAAGTCCTTGAATTTTTTTGAATAAAGGTATGGGAACCATGTAAAAGAAAATGCATGGGTAAAAAAACATGTCTGAAAGAACAGCAAGGTGAAGAAAGCTAATAAATTGTTTAATGTTCTAGATTAAATTTTAAAGTTCGGGCTTTGAGGTCTATTCAGTCACCTTACACCTGTGTGCCAATGTTCATGATTTTAAGTGCTATAGATTTGTCTGGACACCACACAGAGACAAACACTTCCTTTAATGATAGTAGAGATTATAAGGATTTGTACTCTGACCTTCTAAGCCTAATATTGAAAGAATAAAATGAAAGTTCTTAACTATTGCCTTTTTAATTTAAAACTAGAAAGAACCTTTTATGTGGATTGACATTGGCTTGTGTTTGGCTCAGCATATTCAGATAGGGTTATAGCACCACAAAACCCTCAAAGAAACAACCTTTTATGTGGCTGTTTTGCTTTATGTATGTTAAAATGGGACAGAAGATGCAACTGGTAATACAATAATTTCTAAAACGTATATATATATGGATAAGAGCTAAAATAATATAGATTCTTTCCTAGCTTCCACCACTTTTTAGTTCCTTGTATAGACAATAAGTTTATAGATTGGGGAGCTTAACAACATTATTATTTAACTGTTTCATTGTTAACTTAATTTTTTGTATTTAATGCTTAATTAAGTATCATGCAATTCAGTGCTGTTCACTAAAAGTGTCATGAATTATTTTACAGAATGAAACCTTTTTATGCCGTCGTTTCACAGTATTTGTTACAAAATATAATTTGATGTCAAAGGATAACCTTATTGTACCCATGTTAGGCGAAGAATCAAATCCAACTGAAAGTGAAGCATGAGAGGCAGCTAAAGCAGTTTTAGTCTCATATCAGATATGTGTTGCATACGTTTTTGTGAGAAAAGTGAATTATTCATTCAGCCTATGAGTTTTGAATACTCCTTTTTAGAAAGGCTTTGTAAAAATGTACAAATTGAAATAGTAATTAGCACCATTGGTCATTTTTGTTTTTGTTCATGGATAATATATACCTGAATGATGGGTAAATATCTTGCCTCTTGCTGACTGTATCTGCAAATATTCATTATTTAATTTTATTAGATGACCCTCTGTTTGAAATCTAATGGAATGTCATTTTTGTTATAGCTACTACAGCTAAAATCCATAATTTATTGTACCTAAACATTATGATGTCTGTGCAGTTTTCTACTTAATGTAAAATTTTTAAACTGAGGTAGATTGTTCATTTTTGTAGGACTAGGAATTTATTTTATGAACAACATATGTTGGTATAAGCAGTTGCGTTTCATTCTGTATTTGGAGATTCTTAAAAATCTTGTATTTGTTGTTTGGATTGGCTAATTTTAAATTCTTGGGTTTCATTTGTAACTCAATGTTGTGTTGCTCTAGTACGACGTTAACTAAAATTACCATTGTAACTCAATAGTTCTATAACTAGTCAGTGCTGTGGTGTTTCTTATATGATTATGATTGGTTATTGAAAATGCATTCACAGTTCTTTAAGATTTAAAAGTTTTCAAATGCGTTTTTGTGATTTTTTAAGGAATTTTTTTCTATCAATGTTTTGTTCATGATACAATTGTATATGCTTTTCTTTTAATAATTGTATTGGTATTCATGTTACCTTTCCAAGCATATATATATGTTGAACAAGATGCTTTCATATTAACAATAAGTACAATGTGATACTTTGTAGCTTCTGTCTAATGGGACAGTAATGTCTTGCCTAAAATAAGTTAGGTGTAGTTTTCAAGTGTTATTTAAATTATTTTTTTTGGTTGTGAAAAATACAATAAAATGGTGAACACATACTGTCACTCACCTTCAATAGCCTGTAAAAAGTGTACAAATGATTTTCCATCAGTGTAAGCATTGCTCCATTTATAACTTTGCCTATTATGAAAGCGAATCAAGGTAAGCATTAGTGGGGCTTGATTGTGTGTTATGTGCAAATTGAACCTAGTGGAACTTCATGTTCATGTAAATCAATCTAGAAATTTAAATCGCCCGGATGAAATCAGTTATTTAATTTCAACCAAATGTTTAATCATTCTTATCGAGAACTTTTTCTGTGAATATAAACAAAGTACTGTTTTATCTGAACTGATGGTGTGATGCTTATCCCATGGTTTAACTGAACTGTGGTAGATGCTTATCCTATGGTGCTAGATAAGCTCTACACCAAGATATGGAGGTAGTACAAAATTAATTTTTCAGTTATTATAGTGCGGATTTGATAATTTGAAGGTATGAAAATGAGTAATTTATTGTTAGGATAATAAGGAAAGTCCCATGGCTTTATTGGTAGAACCATTCACAAATCAGGAAATTCATATATTTTGATTTTACTAATGTGTTTCTTAAAACAGCCACATCAGGCTTGTTATTAAATGCAATGGAGTGAATGAATAAACCATTCAATTTTTTTTTAAAGATGTTTTTAATGCTATTAACCTGTTACAATAAGAATTATGCCTGGGAAAAATAATTTAATACTTTCATAATAGGCCATTTCATTCATATTACTTGTTTTAATTACATCAAGCTTCATAATCAATGCACAGATAAAATAATCAACTGTAAGTTTCATTTTCCTGGATATTGGTTACATAAATTCAGCTATGTACTTTATGCCAATGTTGAAAATTTTATAAAAAAATGCTTTCTTCTATTGGTTTATGTGTTCAAGTAGTAATCTTGTCTTTTATCTAGGGTATTTAATATGTTGGGAATAATTTTGGTTGAATTTAGTTATTAACTTGTATATTTATTCTGAAAACCTTTAATGTTTTATAATTTTTATATAGTTTTATTTTTCAACATAAAACAGTAACAGTAATTTATATATTTAGATTATAACGTGGAAACTTTGATGTATGATTTGGTAAATCCAAATGTAGATTCTGTTGATATTTTTTCACCTCATGATAAGCAATTTTCTTTTACTATTCATACTAGCAAATTCAAACGATTTTTATGTCATAATGCATTTCTGTGTATTGGTACTTTCCTATTTGTGTTGACACAAAATGTACCAATTTGTTATGCATTGTATAATAAAGTTTTGTGTTCATGCGTTCACTTACAACTATTACTTGCCAAATTGCTTCGGTATTTTTTTACAGCCATTCCTGACATGGAGCTTAATCCCATTTAAATTAACCAAAAATGTATTTTCACAAACAACTTTTTTTTTCTCCAGTAAACTGTTTACACAACACTGTACTGAATTTAAAGAATTAAGCTATTTTGTACTGCACATCGTCATCTGACCGTGGTTCAAAATTACTTGCTGTTGTTCTTGAATCTTTCCCTTAGGGTATTGATCCCTGTCTGTCGTTAATAGCCTGTTGTGTTGCTCTAGTACAACATTAATTAAAAATTACCAATTGTACTGCACAAGGTATAAACAAGAACTATATAGTTTATGACATTTTTTGAATTAAACATGTTTTTTCTTTCTCCCTAAATAGGAATTTTTTTTTTTGTATTTTTTTTACCACCAAACACTAATATATACTTTGCCATCCCCTATCGATTGTCTAGTTTGTTTCCAATGTACTTTATTTGTCAGAAAGAGCTCTTGCAATGAGCTCAGAAAATTTCAACATTGGATTTTTTAACCTCCTCAAATCAGGCATTTATAATTTTTTACGATAAAATGGTAATTCTATTCACTTGAATTGTGTTAAAGATAATTTGTTTTGCAATTTTATTTAAACTGCATAATCTGTAACTTAAAAGGAAGTCTAAAACTTTAATTCCTTTGACTTAATTTAGTAGGAAAAAAATTTTCCTTTCTGGTTTATAATCACAAATTTATGGAAATATTACTTTTATTTTTGCTTAAAAGTATATTGCAAACACATATGACTATTTTAGCATTTAATTCCTTATTACATTCAGTTCTGGTTACCAGGAATGTTTGACATTAAAGTTACATGTAATTGACATCTTTGCAGTTTGAGTACTAACAACCTCTAGACCTGTTTGAATTTGCTTACTGCTTCACAGGTAGATCCGCACTTAAAAAATATTGCATTTTTTAGTTGAATAGTGATTTGATGTAAAGTGACTAAGTCTAGTGTGTTAATTGCCATTTGATGTCTATTATTGCCAACTTTTAAAATTTGTCTTCCAAAGTATATATAAGCAATTTTATTATTTCCTTTGTTCTGAAATCATTGTGTAATAAAGTAAATTGCTTGGATTTTTAACAAAAACATTTGTTAAAACTTATCATTTATTGCCTTCTAAGACCACAGATTTAATAAAAAGTACAGTTTACATCCTTTATATGGTTACAATATATTAATGGTTAATATATATTTTAGTGTTTATTAACTTTGTCATTCACTTTGGACAGTTTTGTTATAAAATTTGAATTTTATTTTACATAAGTTGTCTGTAAACATCATATTTAAATAATTAATAATTTAATATTTTACTTCAATTAGCAAGTTGAAGCTATTTGGTCTTCACAGGAATTTTCCCCCATAACATGGCAGTTATGAATATAACAATTTGAATAGTTGATTGCTTTATTTTTCTCAAATTCGTTTGGAATAATTTGGTTTAGTTAGAATTATTTTTGGTACGATAAATTAAAAATCCATATTGTGAACTTAAGTTACTTAAACTTTTTTGTACTACTTATAACAAAAAAAATATTGATTTCTTATTAAACTAAATGAATGAGTGATGAATAATTCAAATGTATATTCAAGAATTTTTTTAAATAATGATACATGTATAAAATAAACACAGTCAATTTCTTAAGATTTTATTCATTGAATGACTTCTGCCAAGCAAACATTCTTTTTTTCCAGCCTCATCTTGCTTTTAAAATATTTCTGGTAAAAGACCCATAAGTTTTTACTTTGCTGCCAAATTGTTTCCAAAACAATCAGATTGAAACATAGTTTTGTAACTGAGTTTTTGGTAATGAACTCGTGTTCTGCATTTTTAAAGTATGTTTTTTATTTTTTGCTGAGTTTTTAAAATGAAATTAAAACTAAAGTTGTACTGGGGATCAATTTTGAAAAAAGTTCACTTAAATCTTACGATTGTTTTGTTCTACAGTAATGTTTTACTACATGAGTTCTTATTAGACTAGGACTTATGGCTTAAAGTGAGTTCTGAACATGTCAAGACAAGGATTTGAACCCAGAGCCAATTAAAGGTTTAGAGTGTTAACCACTCAACTACCAGGCCGTGTACCCAAAGAAGTATTGAAATTAAAATTAATTTTAAATAAATTTGTTTAAAAATTTTTTAATTAAATTTGTTTCAATAGTAGAATTAAATTTAGTGTCACTGGATCTGTCAATACCATATATAATTTCTGCATTGACAATCAATTTTTGGCCTTATGTTATGATAATCTAGAATCTATTTACTTGAATTTTAGGGCCTTTGCACATGTAATCAAAAGTATTTTTGTTTTAACAAGTATATCTAAATTTTTAAGTATCTAACAAATTTTTGTTGATTACTTTAATCTGTTTAAGTTGATTGAATGTATCATGAAATCTGATAAGTGTTTATCTTATTTCTTTTTCAGAAAATAAATGTAAAATATTTAAATTCATATTTTAGTAGCAATATCAAATTTTCTTAACTTTCTTTAATTTTTTTAGTTAACTTTAAATCTTACTGATTAATTTCACGAACTAAAGGCAACAAAACAAAGAATGCCTGTCTCAAAAAATTAATTTTATGTGCAAAACGTTTGATACAAAATGCATACATAGTACAGATTCGAAATTTTCATAGCAAAAGGCATGTTTCAGTTCTAGCTTAACAAATTTAAACATGTGGCTTATATAAATAAATAATTTGCCGTATTTGATGCACTTATATCTCAACAAAAGTTCTTATACTAAGTGTTTCTTGTATTATAAAATTTGAAAGAAAAAGATCAAAATTGCGATTTATGTAAAACAACTACGAAGGTTTAGATTGAGCTCGGCAGGTTTCATAATGTAGTTGTTACTTTTTGAAGTTTATTCACACATTCACTTGTATGCACCAAAACCCTCCAAGTGATTTTGATGAGATATCTCGGTCATCAACATCTGACCAGTTGACATGTCGCAAATAATTATACCGTCGATTTTTTGACAATGATGAGATAAAGATCTGGTCAGTTTTCTTCTAATGAGATAGTTTGTCTATCAAAATCTATTAATAACCAGATACCTCATCAAGACAGGAGGGTTAAAAATAGAGCAAATAGTGAAGCCTACTCTTGAGGCACATTTTATGTATAAAACCATTTTATTAAACTTTAATTGAATGATGTGCAATCAGTTTTTGTATTATGAAGATTCTACAACTTATGTGTATATTTGTTGTATGATAGCTAGCTAGTTTATAAGCTTGGTGTAATTTTCAATAGTTATCTTTTATAATTTAATTCATATTTCATGTAAAAATTTTGTTTTACTTTTAAGTGGATTTCATTATTTAAGTGAATAATCATGTAGATTTTTTTTGTTTTGTTTATTGCTTCACTGTACCACTATGCATTGTGTACTGAATATCATTAGTCCTAGTACACCTTTTATAGATTATAATCTGAAGACATGTTTGCCAAAGATTTCATATTTATCTTTGATATTGATCTAGGTTGATCGCTGATTTTATGTAAGTTTATTTGATAGGAATCACAATCAAAATTTAAAAGTAAAATCAAGATATCGTTTTGAAAATCTATGCTCAAAGAATGTTGTGTCAATATTTTCCAGTTTTATTCTAGCTGCAAGCTTATTGATGTATTGAGTACACATATATTCCAACTTGTGTATCAAGTAATGCACATACACAAGGAATTTTTTATAATACAGGAGAGAAATACACCCAAGGAGGAATCAAACCTGCACCACCTTCAACTTGCAGGTTGCAAGCACATTGGGCAAACCCACTGAGTCATTGCGACGTCCATATATAAGTGGACATTTAAAAAATTTATATATGTGTTGCATTTGTTTGAAAGTTTTGTTGAATTTATAGTTGTTTACTTTGAAAATCTCCAATGGTTAGCTAACAAGTTAGTGTTCCTGTGATTACTAAAGTGGTCGAAGTGATGTTTCATTTTGAGATATTTAAAGTTTCGCTTTTAGATAGATTAAAAAATAATTTTTTTTTTCATATTGCAATATTACAGACGATATTTACTCTAATAATGTAAAAATGTATATTTTTTCTTCATTAAACTAATGACAATTTTGGAAGTTGCTATCGAATTAAACAATAAACTAGATATATTTAAATTTTTGACTTGGACCACTTTTATAATCACTGGCACATTAAATCTATGTTTTTCGATGACATGATTGAGAAACTTTAAATCTTGTTTTGCTATGTATACTAATAGGGCTGCAATTGTTTCCACTGCAATTCCATCCTAGTTACTTTCCTTCAGCACATTGTTGTTTTATAAACACTCCATTGGTATCTTAGTATATGTTTAGTGAAAGAATTTTTCTTAATTTTCGAACACATTCGAAATTATTTGTTCTTCTAAAGCAGCTATTAAACGTATGTAAATAGATGTGTGAATTTGTATTATTTACAGTCTTGTGATGTATAAAAAAACTCTTGAGTATCATTTACCATTATTAAGCAATAAATCATTTCCATGTGACTTGTATCTGGAATTTTTTTGTAACTTGATAAAGACGTCAAACTTTCACGCTTTTAAACTTGTAGAAAAAAACTTGACAAAATCTTTGTGTTCACAGTTATTAAGTGAATCGCTTGTGTCTAGTTATATTTATAAACAAACACTCATTAGATTTGCAAGTAGTGAAGTGCTTTACCCCACAACATAATCGATGTCTAGATAACCACATATTTCTAAAGAATCCATGGATTCTTTCAAATTTTAAAATTTTCTATTGGTTCTTTCCTTGGAATAGAATCCGTAAGTACTATTCCATTGGCCCATTTTTGTAGAATAGAATCTTTATATAGGTTCTATTACACCTCTCCCTAGAGAAAAGTTTCCGATTCCTTTAGAACGCTTCTATTGCTTCTCGCCAAACCCCAGAATTTATTTATTAACCAACTAGCTGAATAACCCGGCGTTGCTCAGGTTGAAATACTTAAATGTTGACTGAAAAGTGTATTAGAATAATCACTTTTCTTACATAGAAAAATGCAATCATTTAAGTTGTACGGAAAATACTTTTTAATTTCGTTTTAACTTTTTCACAGCTTTTACAATTTACTTCGTATGCAAATACATATATACATTTAATTCCTGAATAATATATTACAGTATACAAAGGATTAAGACATAGAAACAGAAACTAAATTCCTATGAACACATGCATAATTCTGAAAATAGAAGGATGCAAAGTGTAAAATTTCAACTTCCTGAGCCGAGATAAAGCAATTCGAAAAAAAAAAAAAAAATATTGAAAAAGACGAAATGATTTATGAAATTTAGTAATGCTCAAATATGACCGCGACATTTCCCCTTGTTAAGTCTCCTGTAGAAAGTGTTTCCTTGTCAATATTCATTTATTGCTAAAAAACAAACTTCAGATTTTAAAACTGAGGTTTCGAGGGGAACTTTTAGGACTACCTGTTGTGCCCTGTTGATGAAGGCCATCCATTGATCCTCCCAATGCGAAATCTAAACCCCCGACGGAGATCACCGAGAGGCACAGGTGCGGACAATGGTGAGTCGCCAGTCTGTCTGGACTGTTGACAGTAAAACTACAAAGGAAATGTAGTTCTACCCCACCTTTATGGATTACTGTCATCAGCTTGGGTTGAAATAGCCGAGAGGGTTAGACGAACCGACGCTAGATACGAGGCCAATGACAGACCCAACGGAGTGACATCAGGACCAGCGGCCGGAGCGCGCCAAAATCCAAGCCGAGGAATCGGGAGAAGAAAAAATATCAGTTTTTGACTTGATCTCATCCTGAGGTGCGTCGTACTCAGAGACCCAAATAGGTCGACCAATTTCTTCTCTTTTGAGAAATTATTTTTGTAGTTCGGTGTGACCTCGCCCTGAGAGGACACCAACTCAGAAGTCTTGAAAGGCTGAACACTAAAGTCCCCGCGACTTTATTTAGAAGGAACGACCTAGAGTTCCTGGTGTAGTCCGTCACCAGACGTCTGTGTGGTTCTGTGTCGCCGATGAAGTGATCTCCTCCCGAGATAAAATTGTACGAGCGTAGTGCCGTTATACTACTCTAGAACTGTTCTTCGATGTAGACTTTTCTTCTGCTGTAGACTTTTTTGCTGTTAGATCAGAATTGAGTTGAGACAACCTGTCCAATTTAATTATTATAGACCTATGTCTAATTTCAGAGTCTTGTATATAACATACCATTAATTATTCAAGAAAACTGTAAATAAAAATTCTTATATTAATTAAGCTAGACTGTTCTCTGTAGATTCTTCATCTGCACGCTACCCAGAGAAATCATTACAGTCTACTTAATTTATTTGGTGGCAGCGGTGGGATCATTAGCCTTTTAATAGATATTGGCAACCACACCTTTAGCGTAGTTAAGCCCACCCAGGATTTAATACGTTAGGACATCCAGTCCAGAGAAGAAAAAAAAATTCATGATGTATCATTGCGATATTAGACAACCATCCAGGATTACTACAGAGTGAAGGACATCCGGTCCAGTGTGCAAGATTGTGTTAGTGCAAGAAAACGGACGCCCGTCCTACATTCAAAATCGAAGCCCAGAGAGAAGACAGAGCAGAAAGACACTTTCTGTCGAAAAGCAGTGCCAGTCGTCAGACAAACGGTAAGCTTGACATTTTTTTTGAGGCAATTTAAGAAATTAGTTCTTTAAATTAATGGTGGAAATTGTTCTAATAATTATGATTAGTACTGTGTATGCAAATTTTTAAGGCTTTTATAATTAATAATTGTTGTAAAATCTGTAGTAAGAATTTGAAAATTGTCAGTTAACATCGGCTTGAAACAATCGCATTCCAAGTCTGTGGATGATCTTGTTACTTTAGCAAAGAGCTTAATTTTACTGAGAATTTAAAGTATCTTTACATTGTGAGTTACATAGTCAAAGTGAATGAATTTTAGTAAAATTGTCAGTAGAGTTTTGAATGTGTATTATTTAAATAAGTAATATTAAATAAGTAAATTAAAATAATTAATAATAATAAATAAGTAAATTATAATAGTAAAAATATCTTAATATTGCATGAATTTTGGAAAAGAATTTAAAGCTTAGAAACTTGACTACATTGTGTATTGCTTGTAATCAGTTAAAAGTAACTTGGTCAGGAGGTTTTAAATCCTACGAAAGTATCGGAGGATAATATCTGGGTGTGCATAAGCATTGTAAGCGGAGTGCATTGTTAAAACTAGTTCCACTAAAGGAGTGGACCAGTCGAATAACGACTATTGTTATTGTGTGTCTATCGTATGTGAGTAGAATTTGAAATATTGTATTTGTGTCACTGTAAATCTTAGAGTAGAACCATGGCGTTTTTAACTAAGCAGAAAAAGATAGACTTACATACATTAGCGTATGAATTTAATGTTGATTTTGATTCCGACGATCGAATCATCGATCTGGCAAGGAAAATACAGGAATGCGAACATTTTAGTGAGGAAAGCGCTAAAGATATGATAGTTAATATCATAGAGGACAGGAAATTAGCTGAGGTTAGGGAAAATGAAAGGTTAGCCAGGGAAGATGAAAGGTTAGCTAGGGAAGATGAAAATTTAGCTGCGACTAGGGCTTTCGAACTAGAAAAGTTAAAATTACAACAATCAGGAGAAGTAAATAGTTTAAGCTCATCTAACCATGATAGCGGGAAACCGTCCAAAAACATCAAATCAGTCATGCAAAAGTTTGATGCTGATAAAATAGATATGGCCTTGTTCTTGACGCTTTTCGAACGCCAGAGTAGAAAATTAAAAATTGATCCTGACGAGTTAGTCTCGCAGCTGCTTAGCATTTTGCCGATTGAAATCGCGGAGATTATCATTCGTGAACCCGAAGAATTGAGTGATGATTATGATCACATAAAAACCGTACTCCTCGCTAGATTCAAGCTTAGCGCAGAATCGTTTAGGTCTAAATTTCAAACGCACCAAAGACAAAATGGCTCCTTATGGAAGGATATGATCTTCGAGCTAAGAAGCTATCTAGAAGGGTGGCTTAGCGGAATCTAAGTTAATGATTTTGATTCTCTTAAGAATCTGATGATCGCTGATCAAATTAAAAGAAGGGTACCGGCCGAAATAAAGGACCACTTCATTGATCAGTGGGGCGAGTTGATTGATCCGGATTCATTGACTGATAAGCTAGACGCGTATGAGTCAACCCGGCGGTATATTAAGAAACCGGTATTCTCCAAACCACTGGAAAAAAAAGTTTTCGACCGCCCAAAACAAACTGAAAAACCGATTACGGGAAAGAAATTAGGGAGTGAGAAAAATCATAGTAAGGATTGGCAAACTGGGAATAAAGGTAACAACACAGAATGGCGGGCTAAGGAATTTGAGAAACGTAGTAGCCCCATTTGCTTTCATTGCAATTTACCTGGCCATATACGCCCTCACTGCCCAGAGCTTAAGAAAGTAGCAGAACCTGTAAATAATCTTGCAGCGAGTGCAAATTTTGCTCCCTCATTTGAGCCTTATTCGAGTAAAGCTAAAATAAATAATGTTGACATGATTTTGTTGAGAGATTCTGGGACTAATATTGATCTAGGGCCCCTAGACTTAGTGAAACCTGAGGATTTCACGGGCGAACACATTTGGGTTAAACAACCCTTGGACAACCACTTCAAGTGTTTACCTTTAGCTAGAATAAAAATCGAAAGTCCAGAACTCGGAATAATTAGGACTAAAGCAGCTATTGTTGATAAATCTGTCGAGATGCGACATTATCTTCTGGGAAATTCCACCCAGGAATTAATTGAATCACAAACAATAAACCCAGAACAGTTAAACGCAATTATGACTAGGAGTCAAACTAAACGTCTGAGCCCTGAAAAGGCTACAGTCGAAAACAAAACTCAAATAGATCCGATTGAGGTAACAGAACCAGAGAAAGAAATGGAGGATGATAATTTGGTAACAGATTTACCACCTTTAGAGAAAAATGCGGAGATAGAATTAGTAGATAGAACAACCAACCAAATCCCACACTTGCTCAATAGTCGACATTTCCGGCGAATAAGCAGGCCAAGGAAGAAGTTGCATGTGTTGGGCTGAAAAGAAGTCTCGAACATTCCTTGCAACATGTGGGTTTGCATTATCCTGTTGAAAGATAGCTCCAGGGATGCCTTGAAGGAAGGGAGCGATTTCGGGCTCTAGCACTTCACGGACGTACCTGTTGCTATTCAGATTACCCTCAATTCGTAGCAGCTGAGATCGTCCAAGATACGAAATCGCACCCCAGACCATAACTTCGGGTGTTCGGCCACTATGACCCATGTATTAAATGTTCTACCAAAAGGATATTTTAACATTATTTTCAAAAGAATATATAATCAGTATTATCAAAAGGATGTATAACTCATGTAAAATGTGTCTCAAATGTATTTACAGAAATTTCGTCACGGGGTTGACCGGATTAGTCCGGTTTCCTTTGACGGGTTCACTCGATTTTTCCGTGGGTGACTAGTAAACCCTTTATCCTGACTAAAGTCGGGAGGTGAGGGGGTCACCTGCGTTGAACAACCAACCAACTATGACGTTCGATAACGCACTCTGGAAGACAGTGTTCACCGGCATAGCGTCTAACACGAATGCGGCCATCATGGTTCCACAAATTAAAGCGGGATTCGTCAGAAAAGACAACTTGTTGCCAATCAGCCCGCCAGGCTCTGTGCTTATGAGCCAATTGCAGGCGCAGCCGTCGATGGTTTGGCGTGAGGGGGATCCTGTATAAAGGAATCCTTGCACGCAGTCCGCGGTACAACAGACGTCAGTGAATTGACGAAGCCGACATTAGTACACCTGTAGCAGTAGACCAAAGTGCTGCCAACTGCCTGGAGGAAGCTGTAGGGTCATTCAACGCCATGTGGATCAGGTGTCTATCATCGCGCGCTGACGTGACCTTCCGTAGTCCACTCCCAGTTTTTCTAGTTGTCCGGTGCTCGTCGGTCCACTGTTTCCAAACTCGCATCACTGTGGAACTGTTCCGCTGCACACGAGCTGCTATTGCGCGATAGGAAAATCCTCCTTCACGAAGGCCGATGATTCTCCTCCGTTCAAACTCCGTAAGTTGTCGAAATTTTACCCTATTTCGTCGTGGAGGCATACTTAGGTCTCATTAAACGTTCGCCACTAAGAAATAACCATGCACTATTTTCAACGACCCGCTACAGCCCTCTATTTATACGCTTTCAGCATAAGTTCAGAGGGCGCTGCTCACACCACGCATACGTGGTGGCTCTGAAACTTTACTACTTTGCATAACATCCTTTAATTGACATTTGATACAAATTTCATTTCATTCGGATGATTCCTTCATAGTGTTGCATTTATTACAAACAGCAGTGTGTGTGTACATTGCAACACATTTAAAGATCTACTTCATATTGAAAGGTGAGGGATGACCAGTCTCCACATATGAGTCATCTGTTAGTTTTTGTCGCCATAAATGACCTTGTTCTATCCTTTAATATATTCTCAAAAGGTGGGAACAAGACACATTTTAAAATGTTAAGCTTTGACAGAAGGTAAATTTAATTCTTAAAATTAATTTTTTTCCTCAATGGGTTTTTAGTTCTGTTCAGAGACAAGAATTCGTATGATTTATTACAGCAGTTTGGTGTAAATATCCTTAAAATTAAATTATTTAGTTGCAAGAAAATAAATTCTAATGTGTTTTCCAGAATTGCAGAAAAAAAAAATGAATAGAGTATAACGATAGTTTACTATTTTCATCAATAGATGGCATTATTAGTTTAAAATTTGGAAGAATTAACAAAGAAACAATACTGAAGCCATCTAGCATGTTTCGCGATGTCCAAAAGTAACGAACGATAGATATAGCTCTATACCTCAAGCAAATATGTATTGGTAAGTACACTCAAACCTGTTTTTGTACGATCTTTTTTTGTGCGGTATATGAAAAAAATTTATTCTGTGCAATCTACTTAGAGTCCTTTCAAAATTTCAATCAAATTAGAACATAATTGACACAATTATCAATAAAAAAATTTCTTAAATAAAAAAAAAAACATTTTTAATATAGCACCTTTTTGTAACGGCTAAAAAGTATAGAATAATTTCTCCTGGCCCCACACAGATTTATAACACTATACAGATTCCTGACCCCATACAGATTGTTCTGAAAATTTGTGATTGTAAAGTTTTAATAGCTATAAAAATACTTGTAAGATTTAAAACGAAAAACGTGGGCACATGCAATAGATAATAGCGAGGAGTGTAAAGCGCCTCACGTTTTTCGTTTTAAATCTTACAAGTATTTTTATAGCTAATAAAACTTCACAATCACAAATTTTCAGGTCAATCTGTATGAGGTCAGGAATCTGTATAGAGTTATAAATCTGTATGGGGCCAGGAGAAATTATTTTATACTTTTTAGTCCGTTACACCGACTACATGGTAACTGAAAACATGTCAACTCTAAACGAGTGCGAAGAACTACCATCAAGTGACGAAAGTGATTTTGAACAAGTTCACCACAAGAAAATCCGCGTATTGTCAGACTACGAAGGATAATGGTTATACATTTTGAAAAGTTTTGTATGTGTAAAATAAGTACATATGTAAATAAAATATTTAAAATGTCTGCATACGTATTTTCTAAACGAGATTTCTAAATGAGATTTCTTAAATGAGATTCCTAAAGGTTTGACGAGATTCCTCGTAGTTGCCAAGCCTCGTGTCTTAATTTCGTTTAAAAAAGCAATTTCTGGTTATTTTGTAAAATTTTGAGTTATTTTTACGTGAGACTTTTACCATGCGGTCCCTATTCACCGCATGAAAAAAAAACTTTTTAAATGTGTTGCGAAAATTTTTTTTTATAGCTACTCGTGCAGTTTTGGAAGATTTATGCGGTCCCTATCCACCGCACAAAAACAGGTTTGAGTGTACTTTAAATTGCATTTATGTCTTTAAAATAACTACTTTTTAAACATTTTTAAGCATTTTCATGTTTGTGTGCATTTTCTTTGCCGTAAACATACTTTTCTTATTTTTAAAAATGCGATTTCAAAATCATGTACCGATCGAATTTCCGATTTTTTCGCCGATTTAATTTTTGTTACGAAGGTTCCGATGTCCCAAAACATAAAAAAAACATTAATTACAATTTTTCTTCATCAGACTAATAGTTTTTTTTATCAAAAAATAAAGTGAATTTAGCAGATACAATATTAATACCATAACCAGGCGCGTGTCCAGCAAGCGTGTAGGATTGATATCAAATGGCGACGGCGTCGATCGTTACTTAATTTTGGACGTGATGTAACAACCATCTCAATAAGATTGTAAAAAATTTCATATTTTCTTTTTTAAATAATATTTTCTTTCATTTTTATTTTCTGCTTTGTGGTTGTAATGATCCTTTAAATAAATTTTTTATGATGAAACTCAGATTTTTAGAACTTTTTTTTCCTGATTAATTCCAAAGGAATTATAACTTTTCCAGGAGTTTTCGAGGATAAAGTTATTTTTATTTTATAATCATGTTTTCCTTTTTGTATGACCTGTAAATATTTCTATATAAATAAGAATGGAGTGTTTGTTCGTACATTCAATATTTTCGACCCATTTCAAGTTTTCTATCCGTTTTGGACCCTTCTGATGCCGAATCCGCCATTTTCTCGTTTGGTGTCTGTCTGTCTGTATGTATGTATGTTGTGCCCTATACACGTCCACGCGGTTTAAGATATTTTCATAGAAATTTGCATACAGTGAGTACTTATCTTCATTTAGTGAGTGGAATTCGTTGCGAAAGTCTGTCTGTCCGTCTTTCTGTTCTATGCTCGATTTTGTGTTTGTGTAGGCATCACATGAATTGTATTCCAGATATTTGATTGCAGTGTATTTTACTTTATACATTATCTATTAATTTAGTGAATGCAATATTAAACATTTCTTTGTTGTTTTATTTAGTTGAGTTTAATGCTAAAACACCTGAGTAAGTATACTTAAATCAACCACAATTTGGTAGTTTTGGAAAAATTGTACTGTCTATTGAATATTACGATTACTTCGATTGCTTTACCAGTACTGCTAAAAAAGTGATTATTCTTTAAAAAATTATATTTTTTAATGGAATTTCAGCTCTGATGCTTCATTTATTTCGAGTCTTATTTTTGTTCGTTGCGCAATGAAAACGATTTCGGAATATTTGAGACAGACGATATTTTTCAACGAAACGAGAATGAACAATATCGCGTGAGCAGTGATATTTTCTGTTTCTTTCGCTCTGAATTAATTTCACATTTCTAAATTTTGTGCACTTTTAGTTGTAAGTTGTGGCAACTGTGCGAGATCAAGAGATAAAAATGAATCACAAATTAATATCTTTAGAACAATTTTTCCGACATCTTTTATTTTGTTCTATTTCACTGTTTTCTGTTTTGAATATTTATTATTTTATTAAATGTGTTTTCCTTCTCATCACACGCAACCGCACCACAAAATATTAGACTTAAAAATGTTAGGTAAGTCAGTATAAATTTTCAGTAAATTTTAAGTGTAGTTATGCCATTATTGAAAGAATAATGCCGTTATTTAAAGAATAATGCCGTATTTAAAGAATAATGCCGTTGTTTAAAGAATAATGCCGTTATTTAAAGAATAATGTCGTTATTGAAAGAATAATAACGTTTAAAAATCCGAACTAGAACTTTTTCCAACATTAAAAAATTCGTTGTAATAATGACAGGAGAAGATTGCAAAATTTCACAATGTCGCATACCGGAGGCAAGAGTGCCACAAGTAAAAAAATATTGTTTTGTTGACTGTGAGTGCGAGAGCACTCGCCGTAAATCGTAATTTTAATTTATTGAGTTGAACATGAAAAGAACTTACGGAAAGGGAATTCCAAATCTTCCTATAAATCGTCTTTTATAGTAGTAACCTTAGTATCACCTTTCGTCATTTTGTAGCTTTGGCATACAGCAATTGTGCGATGTATGTGAAATGTATTACATGAATGGATATGCATGTGTAGGATTTGTGTCCAAAGTAAGTTGTAGAAAATATAAAGATGGCGAAAGGTGTTAAAATAAATTTTTATTCTACAAAAAACGTAAGTCATTATATATTTTGATTATCTCTTCAATCTAGAGTAAACCAATTCAAACCGAGTAAGGTCGGGTATTTTGCTATTATATATATATATATATATATTATATATATTTATATATATATATATTATATATATATTATATATATATATATATATATATATATATATATATATATATATATATATATATATATATATATATATATATATAATTTTTTTTTTTTTTAAATCGCAAAAATCAACCAAACCCAAAATTTTTGGAATTAGTAATAAAACTTTACAGAAATAAACAAATCAATATTATATATCTCTATATAAATAAGAATGGAGTGTTTGTTTGTACATTGAATAATTTCGACCCATTTCAAGTTTTCTGTCCGTTTTGGACCCTTCTGATGCCAAAACCGCTTCTTGCGCGTTTGGTGTCTGTCTTTATGTATGTATGTATGTGCCCTAAACACGTCCACACGGTTCAATATATTTTCATGAAAATTTGCATACAGTGAGTACTTATCCTCATTTAGTGAGTGAAAGTGGTTGCGAAAGTCTGTATGTCCGTCTTTCTGTTCTATGTTCGTTTTTGTGTGTTTGTACAAGCATCACATGAATTTCATTCCAGATATTTTATTGTAATGTGTTTTATTTTATACATTATTCATTAGTTTAGTGAATACAATTTAAAAAATTTCTTTATTGTTATATTTAGATGAGTTACATATCAAATTACCCGAGTAAGTATACTTAAATCAACCATATTTGTTGGCAAATATGGTTGAAATAAGGTAGTATTAACCTTAATGTCACCTTTCGTCATTTTGTAGCTTTGTCATACAGCAAGGGCGAGATGCATGTGAAATGTATTACATGAATGGATATGCATGTGTAGGATTTGTGTCCAAAGTAGGTGGTAGAAATTATAAAGATAGCGAAAGGTGTTAAAATATTATTTTATTCTACGAAAAACGTAAGTCATTATATTATTTTGATCATCTCTTCAATCTAGTAAACCCATTCAAACAGAGTAAGGTCGGATATTTTGCTAGTAATGTATATTTCAGTGTCAGGGCAAAATCTTAAGTCTTAATTTTGAAAGGTTTAAAAGTTGGCAAGCGGGATTTGAGGGGAAAATGCTTAAAATCAAAACTAAATGTGTGTGTGAATCTACTAAATCTAAATTACAATTATTCGTATTATGGCATGCTTCTTTTTCTTTCTGAATATTTGTGAAAAGGTGAAATTTTAAACGTAGTAAGATTCCAAAATGTAGCCTATTTGACTTAACCCCTTTTGCCCTGACGCTAAAGATATAAGAAGTTACGAGATTTACGATTAGTGTAATATTACTTTTTCACCACAACCCATGAAGAACCACACTCATTGCTTGAAAGAATCTTACTGGCCAAGGTAAAAAAAAAAATTAAGTGATGCAGAGAAGATTGCTGGTTTCAGAACAGATATATGAGTGCGACCGCCAAAGATGGTTATTGCCTCACCATTGTCCCCCTTTAATAGGCGAACTGGTGGCTATTTGTGAAAGAGCATCCAGTGTGAACAAGCCGTTATTACATCTAACAGGAACAAACATCAACACACATACGCTTCGAAAACGAATTTCGAACCCTGATCCCAGGAAGTTAGCAGACAAGCACTATGAACACGAAACCAATAAGGCAGCTTTGAGTGCTTTCAAGCAGTGTTTATAACTATTATTCCATGTCAAAGGAAAAAACGGAAATTTTTTATTTGTCTTAAATTTTTTCTCGCATTTTAGGGATGCTTACATGAAAGTCATAATATTGCAATACAAATTGTTTGCTATTGTAAACATTGACAATACTTATATTGCCTGCGCTGTTTACTAGTACTAAAACGTTTTCTTTCGAGAACTCAAAGTCATTAAGTGCTTTATTTATTCATATTTTTATATTTATATCATATTACGAAATAAATAATGTGTTTTAATAACATTTTTAAAAAATTTTTACAAGTAAGAATTACTTAAGGGGGTCCGGGACACATCAGAAAATTTTTTTTATTAATTAATTTTGAATTTTTTTGTACTGATTACCCATCCAACTAATAAGCAAAATCAGAACACAAATATTTTCCAAAAGTTTTTTAAAATTTTAAATTAAATTTTTTGAAAAAAAAGAGGGGTCATTTTAAATTGCTAAGGCTCAAAATATTCTTGGTCGATTTTCAAAATTCTTGCAGTAAATTATTCACAAATTTATAAACTTTAATTTTGATTCAGCATTTAAAAAAATATTAATTTAATAAAAAATAAAAAATATTTGAATGAAAATTTTTGAAAATTGTAAGGTATTTGTTTTTTAAAAAGTCATATTCTTAAAAGTAAATATTTGTTTCAAATTTGCTGAATCAAAATTAAAGTATAATGTTAGAAAAAGATATATTCCAAATTTCAACCCTTAAACTTTATCGGTTTTCGACTTATAGCAATTTGAATACAGGAAATCTTGAAAAATGTATCCTGAAGAAAAACGCATTTAAAGTTTTAAAGACAGATGTTGTTGCCATGACAACAACTGTCAAGAGTGTTAGATTTTCAAAACAACGCACCACAAAAATTATTACATCTCTAGTTCTAATTAAGATAGAAACAGGATTTAGACGTCATTTTAAGCAAAAAAACACAGAGAATTTCTTAAAATAAAAAAATAATAAAAATTGGAAAATTTGACGATTTTTGTGTCCCGGAACCCCTTAACCTAAAAATAAGCTAAGTGTTCCGTTAAAATTTCCGGGTTTGCAAAGTGTTCTATTTGCAGAAAAAGTTTGGAAAACCCTGTACTACGGGATTGATCTCAGACCATCGCCGATACCCCAGTGTACTCATTGCTCCTGCGCACAGTTAATTCAATTATCTACCTACCAGTCATTATTTCAAAATTATAAAACGTCCAAGTACTTTCATTCAGGCCTTCTCGGGTGTTTTATCAGAGTTGTCTCGTTTATGAGTATTGTATAGCTGTATCAGACTGTTGTATATATTGTATCAGACTGTTGTATAGCATGTGCTTTTGAATTTTCAAATATGAGAGTTTTGCATTTAGTTTTCGCAAATGTATAAGCATTTAAACACATTTAATATCAATATGATTTGATGAAGAGCATTGACATGCTATTACGGTATTTTATTCCTGAATGTCTGGGAAATTAAGTAGTATATCCCATGTAAACTAACATTTCAATTATAATAATTCCCTTTTCAATTCAAACATTTCAATCATTTCATTTTCATTTTGACATAGGATACGTCTTACCTTTCGAAACCGGCGTACCACGCTTAAGGGGACCAGTGCAGTCCTATCTCCGTAATGTTAAAATGGTCAAATTTTAAGGAACATTTTCTTAGAATCTTTATGTGTATTGATTTGAATTTATCAACACAGGTTATGAAGACACTTTTAAACACTTTAACACAGAGATTTAAAAAAAACTTAAAATTTGAAGTTTTGAGAATTTTTTTCTTTAACTCCTATATTATTTTTTTTTGAAAAAAAAATTTCATCCTTTTCAACAGTTAAAATGAACTTTTCTGAGCAGATAGAAAAAAAATGCCCGCGTTAAAATATGTTATAGGGTATGTAACACTCTTTAACCAATTCTTTTTACATTTGCTTAAACAGACTTTGAGAAAATGTTCCTTTTATAGAAAAAATACACATTTTGAGATATTGAAGAATACATTGACCTTACTTCAGATACGTTTAGGTATTTTTCAAAAAAAAAAATTTTAAATACTTCTATTTAACGTACTTTTATAAATAATATATCATTTTTAACAGAATTGTATCAGCATTTATTTAAATTTATAAAAAAAAATAATATAAATTTTGGATGATTTTTGTGCTCTGGTCCCTTATTCGTGAATGTCACAAAGAAGCGTAAGTGCAAAAAATGCAATAACTTGAAATGTATAAATTGTACATAAATTAACGATATCGCGTTGAAAAGAGCAAAAATTAAATAAAGAATGTAAAAAATGCTCATTGATCTTGCCCTGACGTCATCGGCTGATGCAATCTCAGCGCAAAGTTGAGTCCGAAAATGCGTACTTCCGCTCAATAAAATTAGTCTAGCATCGGCCTACTTCGTGTGAGCACGACGTTTGAGGTGTCATTTGTTTCGTCTCTGCGCTTTATAAATAATAATATAAATAAAATCTAAATAGTTAATATTTGTTTAAATATCGGACTTCAAAGTTTGGAAATCTCAAAATGTCCTAATACAGTGAAACCATTCTGTAAGACCACTCTATAAAAAGACCATCTCATAACGACCGTTTATTTCTGGTCTATAATGTTTTGCTAAAGGCTTTTTACTATAGGCTTTTCCCTCCATTAAAGGACCACTTATTTCCCGTCTCTCCCTCCCCAAAATATCACTTTTCAACTTTTCAGTCGACTTTCAAATTGAGCAGCCAAGTTCTACGCATACACATTGTGTTCTGATCTCTTGCTCTTGAGAGTTACGATGATCTATCTGAGGACTGGGAGAATCCAGGGCCGATCCTAGCAGGTGTGCAGCGCGTGCACCGCACGCGGGCGGCCAAAACAAGGGGCGGCCTCAAGCCGCATATAGTTCTATCAATCAAGCAAAATTTTTTAAAACCTTATAATAAGTCGTATAAATATGCTGAATTTTAAATAGTTATTGAAAAATCAAAATAAGTCCCGATTTCCCGATAGCATAGCATAGTTTAAGAAAAATAGAATGTTAGTGCACAGTGTGTTGGTCCATTGTCTATTAATGTCTACTCTTTACACACATTTTTCCTTTGATAGCAAAATTCGTGGCAGAGCCGGCAATACGGCATAGAAAAGGATATCAAATTTTAAATTTCTATCTAAAAAAATAACCAAGGGGCATATTTTTGTGGTGCGAAATAAAGACTAGTCTGGAAAAAAAATTTTGTTTTTGACGCGGAACAACAAAATGTTTACAATCGAGAGAAAAAGCGATGGCGTGCCATCATTGAAAGAATAATTGCTGTAGTACAATTTTTAGCAAGTCAAAATTTGGCATTCAGAGGAACTAGTACGAAGTTGTATCATAGAGATAATGGTAATTTTTTAAAGGAAGTGGAGATGTTGGACAAATTTGATCCAGTTATTTCAGAACAACTTATTAATGTCAGTCAATACAAAGATAACAAAACACGTATTCCACACTACTTAGGGCAACATTTTCAAAATGAAATAATTAATATTTTAGCCGAATCTATTCGTAATGAGATAACACGCAATGTCAAAAAAGCCAAATATTACACTGTAATTCTCGACTCTACACCAGATATTAGCCACACAGAACAAATAACGTTTGTAATTAGATGTATGAACACTACTGACGGTAAAGTAGATATTTTAGAATTTTTTCTATGATTTTTTCCAGTAACTAATAAAACTAGAAAAGGTCTGTGCAATTTTCTATTAGAGAAGCTATTATCTAGTCTGCAGCTCGAAGTTAAAGATATACGGGGTAAGGGTTACAACAATGGATCGAACATGAAGGGGGAAAATATAGGGCTTCAGAAACGGATTCAAAATATCAATCCTAGAGCATTATATGTGCCGTGTGCGGCTCATACATTAAATCTCGTCGTTAATGACGCTGCCAGCTCCAGTGGTGAAATTTCTGGGTTTTTGATATGGTACAAGATGTATATAATTACTTTTCTGCGTCCCATATCGATGGGATTTACTAAAAAAAACACGTGAAAAGTCTAACTTTAAAACCGTTGAAACTAGGTGGGAAAGTTGTATCAATGCTATTAGACCTCTAAACCACGACCTAAAAAAACATTATTACCGCATTAAATGCCTTAATTGAAGATACCACCAGAGACACGAAAACAAAAATGGGTGCTGAATCAATAATTAAAAGTCTTGAAACATTAAAATTTGTGTGTTAAATTTTAATTTGTCATGATTTATTATCAAGAAAATTGACGTATTTAGTAAAATGCTTAAAAATCCCAATTAAACATCGCGGAATGCATCGAAGGTTTAAGTAATCTTAAAAATATTTAGTTTCCCAAAGATCTGACGATAGTTTAAAAATATTTGTCGATTCAGCAACAACACTTACTAGAGATTTAGGTATTGATCCCGAATTTCCTATCTCGAAGCTCAGGAAGAAGGTCCGTTTATTTGATTACGAGTGCAGTGATGAACCAGTTTCAAATCTCTTCCAGCAATTCAAGGCTGCTTTCTATTTTGCAATTCTTGATCACGCGATCTCTTCGGTAAATGAAAGATTTACCTTATTATCTGAGTGCCATTCAATATTCTGCTTTCTGTATGAGTTTCACAACATTTCTAATGATGATCTCATGAAAGCCTGCATGGACTTAGATATTAAGTTACAGGTACGTGAGGAAGGAAGTATTGTGAAAGATATAGACGGCATATAACTCTTTAATGAAATAATTTCATTCAAATATATTTTTCCAGGTAAAAAACAGCCAATTGAGATATTAGAAATTATAGTCAAAAATGATCTCATTCCCTGTTTTCCAAATTTTACTCTAGCAAATAAGAATTTTTTTAACCTTACCTGTTTCTGTGGCTTTAGGTGAAAGAAGTTTCAGTAAATTAAAAATTATTAAAAATTACTTGAGAAAGAATATGACACAAGAAAGGCTTTCAGATTAGGCCATCTCATCTCTATTTAATCCGAAATCCCTGAAAAAATTGATTTCACATAAATTATTGACAAATTTGCTTCTCAGAAAGCCAGAAAAGTTATTTTATAGTTAATTATTAGGTAGTCTTTGTAGAAGGACTGATTTATATACTTTTCGTCTCACGAGTTTTAATGCTTTAGTACTTTTTTTTTATTAGATTGTATTTTCTGAGTAAATACTGTTGTTTTGCATTTCTAATTATAAAACGTCTATTTTTATTTCAAAGGTAATATTTTTGTTTGTTTGTTATTTTTTAAAGTATTTTGTCGCTATTATAACATATTAGCTGGCCAAAAAATAAAGTTTTGCATTTCAAATTTTATTTGCATTTATATTAATGTTTTACTTTTTACTCTTATACAGGTAGATGAATTTATAACGTCAACGTTAAGTATTAGTCAAAATATGAAAAATTCTCTGGGGGGGGGGGCACATTAGGTCTTTGCACGCGGTCGGCCGACACCCTAGGATCGGCCCTGGGAGAATCGCATTATGGAAAATCTCTATAAAGGTAAGACTTTCACATTTTAATTAAACAATAAATTCTACAACCATTTGTAAGAATGAATGATATTACATTTGAGATTTTTTATCCATTTTAGGAGCTCATTCTGATTCAGACGACGAGCTTCCTCCAGTTAAAAAGCTTCTATTTCATATCAGGAAATTCAAATCAGATTGATAGAAAGTTCGATGCCTGTTAGAGATGATACTAAAATAAAAACTAATTTTTTAAAAGAGGTCAAAGTATGTTTAGAAACAAAAATTGTTGAAATCAAAGCAAATTTCAATTAATTTTTGAAGCCGTGTAGACATGATATACAATAAGCTAATTCAATAATATTTTTTTTTGTAGTATGTATTGCATGAAACTTTGCTTTACCCATTACCTCTATTCAGAGACCACCTCTCTAGAGAATTAGCCAACTTGGGCTCAAAATCTCAGAATTAAACAATTGAATAATCAATCTCATAATTTCAGAGTTCAATAGTATTCGCTGTTTAATAATGGAAGCTAGTGATGTTTTGAATTATGTTGCTCCTTCAGGGTATCGTTAAAACCTTTATATTAACACCACAGGATGTTCGACATTAGCCAAAGGATGTTCAAAGCCAACAATTAAAAAAGCCAATATTAGAGTGTGATTTTCCTGCGTTGTCATGGAAATTAACAATATTTTGAATTAACTCGCTTCAGGGCTTAAAGTTACAGTGGTATAAGTCACTTTTTAAAATAGAGACTTAGACACAGAAACCAGATATAATACAACGAAACTTAACTAAATATAATTAGACACAGAAACCAGATCTAGATAAGTCAATCCGTCAACTGAAAACGTGAAGTAAGTCAGATCTTTATTCCACGGCCAACTGATAACAGTGGAAGTTCTGTCTTTTATATTCCGAAAAAGTGACTTACACCACGGTAACTTTAACCCGTCCATACAAAGAACGATTAACCCAACGATCCCCAAACGATTAACACACGGAAAGTTTCATCAATTAACCGAATTACACTCTAAAGTCAAGACATTTTAATCTTGTGGTTGGGGAAAGCACAAACACCAGCGAAACTGGGTTGTAAGCTATACGAATCTAGTTGAAGGACAAAATCTATTACTCTTTTAACAACTTTGGGCAGGGAAAGGTGCCGGTTATATAAACGCACGATCCTGTTTAATTTCATATCAGGTTTGGAAACATCATGAACTTTGAGGGTTGGTGTTTTGATCGTGTTTCAGACATTTAGTCTCTGTTTTTTATGTTATTTTTTTAGTTTCAATGTCAGGGTCACACACACAAGGACGGGTTTTGCTATTGATGGGGATTCCTTTGCTTGTTGCTTTGTTCCTTTGTTCAGGTTGAGAACTTTCTTCACAACACCGATGATGCGACTTACTCTTCCGTAAAGTTATGATGTGTGATATAAAAATGCTCTGAAGAAACTATCTTTGACGTCAATCATTTCTTACCGTGGAAAGTCAAAACTTCTGCGATGAATTATTCCTTTCATTCATGTTATATAAATGGGCTAAGAATCTAGCAAAGGTGCGAAGTGCAGGATGCATACATAATACAGCACAGTTTAAAAATATACAGCCAAGGTGAGACTTAAAAGTTTAATAAAATGTAAACCTTACAGTAAAACAGCAACTTATAAAAGAACAACAAATAAATAGTTTTAAAAAAAGGCAAAATGTTAAAATAATTTGCAAAGACTTTTGAAATGCTTTCATTGAATTTTTTGGTAGGTAGGTATTTTAATTATCTTCGCACTGGAGCAAAACAACGGGCCATTGGTAATATTCCGTGATAAACCCCCAAATTGAAAGATCCGAGGACAACAACATGTAACTTTAAACCACGGTCAGATGACGCGGCAACACCTGAGATGGCATCCCACTCTCCAAATATCCACACCACGTCAACGTGAGGACATTTGAGGCCACAACGGATTTAGCGTGCACCCGCCCCCTTTATACACGACGGTCTTTGGCTGGATTCGAACTCGCAACCCTCCTGTTGCTAATTCGATACTCTTTCAACCGGGGTACCGCGGCACCCTCATAATAATTAGATAAAGCATTGAGACGTTGGTAGTGAATTTACGTCGCACGGAATGAACACATCGGGCTACGGGCGAAGGTCCGGAATCAATTCCTAAGGGAAATATCCGATGTCAACCCCTCGCAATTTTGCACCACAGTCAGATGACGAGGTCAACACCCGAGCTAGAACTCCACTATCCATATTTCCACACCACGCCAGCGTAAGAACATTTGAGGCCATGACAGATTTTCCATGCACCAGCCTCCACGAACACGGAAATTACTTAGAACTAGCTGCATACCCGATCTCACTCGTGTTGAATTTTTACTGGATTGAAAGAGAGAATAATCACTTTCCTCTTTCGTAGCAAAATTCCAAATAATTTAAGCGTGAGCAAAATAATTTGTGAACACCTTATCATCATTTTTATGATTTCCATCCATAAACGACAAAGCTACAACAGGACGAAAGGTGACACTAAGGTAACTATTAGAAAATACGATCTTGAGGAAGAATGCTTTTCTTAACAGTAAAAATCGCTGAATTTGTAATAATGACGAATTTACAGTGAATACTCCCGCCACTCAGTTTACCTACCAACATTTTTTCACTTGTGGGACTCTTGCACTAGGCCAGTGTTTCCCAAACTTTTGACACGTGTGTACCCCTTCTATAATTTTCGTAACGCTGAGTACCCCTCGTCAAAAAAATGGATGTATTTTAATAACAATCAAAATGTATTTTTTTTTCTTTTTTCGTGACATACACAAAATAATAAGAAAAGAGAAATAAAATTATTCATAATAAAATATAAATAAATTTTATATTATAAATAACGTTTATTTGGATCAATGAGAAGGATGAAATTGTTTGTGCTGAGATAACAGATCGTTATAATTTGGTTCCCTGGTTGTTAATTTTAATCTGAGATGTGGTTTCACGTCCAATAATCTGTTCATTTTTTTCGACTTAATATCAACAAATGCTGAAAAAGCAACTTCACATAAATATGAAGTTGGAAAAGGCAAGATGTAATTTAGAACTTCTTCTGTTTAAACCAGATACACAAGTTGCATTTGTAACCAGAATGATGTTAAAGTACTCTCCTTATATTTATTTTTCAAGAATCCGTCTGAAGCCAATTCCAACAATTGCTCTTCTTCCGCATGATACAAATTTTCTGGCATGGATGTTGTGTTAATGTTAAGCAGATATCTTGTCCATTCAATATTTTTGGTTAAATCAGGGAAAGAGTTTTTCAAGCTCACTTGCAAACTCTCCAAATGCTGCGTTATGCATTTCAGAGTATCAGCATCAATTTTAGTAGTCTAATGTGTTACAAACTCATGAAGAGAGGGAAACGAGTCTACTTCTCCATTACCAACTCGCTTTTGCCATAACTTTAGTTTTGCGATGGCAGCGTTCACTTTATCTTGAACGTGAAACAATGAAACTTCTTTGTCTTGTAACGATAAGTTGAGGCAATTTAAAACAGAGAATATATCTGCTAAGTATGCTAGTTTATAAAGCCGTTTCCAGTCACGCAAACAATTTCTCAACTCAAATATATCATTAAGAAAACATTGAAGTTAATGTCTAAGTTCAAACAATCGATTTAGAATTTTTCCTCGAGATAGCCAACGAACATCGGTATCATAAAGAAGCTGGGTATGACTACTTCCCATTTCTTCGCATATTTGCGAAAATTCGTGCATTCAAAGGACGGTTTTTAATGTAGTTAACGATTTTCACGTTTTCATCCAGAACTTTCTGTAGATCAGCGGGCATCTTACGTGTTGCCAAATCCTCTCTGTGTATGCAAAAATGTGTGAATATGACATTTGGGGCAACATTTTGAATTATTGCAACGAGTCCTTTATTAATTCCTACCATACTTTTTGCTCCATCTGTGCTTATTCCAACACATCTATTCCAATCAATTTTGTTCTCTGGCATAAATTTTTTGATAACATAAAATATATTTTCTCCTTTTGTGTGACCTAATAAAGGCTGGCAAAATAAAAAGTCGTCATGAATATCTAGATTTTTTTCGTATCTAGCAAACGCCATAAGATTTGCAAAATTCACAATATCAGTGGACTCATAGACTTGCACTGCATAATAACGATTTTGAGAAATATGAGATAATCAGTCCACCTAACTCCGGTGCAACGCGTACCCCTACCAAACTCTTCCTGTACCCCTGGGGGTACGCGTACCACACTTTGGGAAACACTGCATTAGGCATACGACATTTTCTAGTTTCATGATCTTTAAGAGATATATATTTTTAAGCAAGCATCTTTCCTTGAAAAGAAGCTTTTGTCGCACGTGCTATTAGTAAAGAACTTGTTTTAAAATTGAACGTCTTCAATTGAATATTTTCAACCAATTTCAACCCTTTTCATGCAAAATCCGTGTCTTGCGCGTTTGGTTGTCTGTGTTCATCAGTCTGTATGTGTGTGTCCTTACTACGTCCAAACGGCCAGGTGGCTTTTCATGAAACTGCATAATGCGAGTACTTACATTAATTCAGGCACTGAACTTGGCTACTGTGGCCTGTCTCAACGCTTTACGTCTGATTTTATGTTTGTACGAGTATTACAAAAAATTTATTTAACATATTTTGATACCCAATGTTATATATTTTACTAATCAAATTTTAGTTTAGTGAATGTATTATTTGAATTTCCTTTGCTTACGCAATTAGACAAGTGTTTTATGATAAAACATACGAGCAACTATACTTAAATCAACCATAATTTGGAAGGTATATTGAGCATTGCGATTACTACCGTATTACCGGTACTGGTAAAAAGCAATTATTTTTCCAAAAATTATTTTAAAGGAATTTAGTTTAGTACTTTATTTTGAACTATATTCTTTTTTTAAAATTAAAAAGAAATTCTGAACTTTTGAGACAGACGATAAAGAGAAAACAACAAAAATAAAATAATAAACCACGCGAAACCTTTTATGTGCCTTTTATAATAGGACTAGTAGCTAATATGGCAACACGACATTTTTTAGAACTTATTTTCAGCATACGCAACTGAATTAAGTTGAAAAAAATAATTACTAATCGTTTGCTTTTCAAACTAGAATCCGAAAGCTTGTTGCTCTCATTCCAGGAATCCATTTTTTAGTGATACATTATTGCTTTTCTTTTGAATCTTTTTTAAAACTAATGTTTTAAGATGTGTCTTTGATGTTTTTCGTTAAAAAGTAAATGTTCAATAAGCTAAATTTTTTAAAAATTATTATATGGTAATTTTGGGAAACGCTTTTGGTACAGCTGCAGTCTACGTTTATAGCGGTGGCAACGGCTGAGGCGATTTTTTTTGGCGCGCTTCTAAAGTCGACAAGGAAAGATTTATTTAAAAAATATTTTTCTTTCACAAATATTTTTTTATTTACAACGGAAAATGAAAGCTTCAAAACACATTTGAGAACGTTTCGAAAAATAATTTTTTTTTAAACTTTCACAAAAAGTAATAAGCTTAAACTAAAAATTTTTTACAAGAGAAAGTAATTAGTTTTTACGGAATGCAAGAAATAATACAACCTAAAACGTGGAACTGTACCAAGAAAAAAAGTACAATGATAGAAAATTCCACAATCAGCGAAAAACCATTAAATGAAGCAATGAAATCAAAGAAATAAAATTTAAAAGGACTAATGCAATCAAAGGATATTTTAAAATTAAAATAATCAATGGAATCAAAGAAAAAAATTCAAACGAACCAATGAAACCAAACGACTTTTACAGATTTTGAAAGAACTTTCAAGAATAATCAATATGAAAATTTAAACTTTCGGTTTGCTGAGGTTGCCATGAAAACCTCAATAACCGTAAATACAGAGTTGCCTTAACCAACCATAACTCGCTACTAAAAGTGCGCCAAATACATCACAAAAGCCGGTTTTCACCGATATAAACGTAGACTGCAGCTGTACCATCGTTTTGTTTTTAAATGACATACATCATGAAATTTATTTGAACAAGTTTTAGCTCCTGAATGTACACAGAAACATTTTTCAACCAATTGTGCAGTCTTGAGAGTCGAATCATAAAAGCGTCATACCAAATGGTAATTCCTATGACAAGTCGTATCGTGCAGAACGATTCCGCGGCCTTCCGACAGTGGACCTTGACAATGAGACGTGAAAAGACAATTATTTGACATATATTTCCTTTCCCTGATGAATGATTGGATACTAGTGTGTTAAGTGTCATTGCAGACGGTTCATTTTTCATTCAAGTCGTTCCTTTTTTAATTTGCTTTATTATTTTTTGCTCAGAAAATTACTTGGATTACCATTCCATTTGTCTCGTGAAGACACGTCTGTCCCTGATAAGTGAGGTAAGATCGAAAACTTGTCCGCCACTTTCTCTTCCCTACGTTTACAGACGTTAAGGTTAATGATCTTACATCAGAAACGCATAGATGTAATTAGTTCTCACCGCACTTTAGTTCCAACAAATTTGAATTTTTGATTTTGTTAAGCGATTGATTCTTAATTTCCAACCGCTTAATAAAATAAAAAGTTCACAAATTTAGACTGAAGTCAATTATAACGCTCTTCTCAATTAAACACTCTTCTTGGAGGGACGAGACAAAAGCGCTGAATATAGAGATGAGAAATATGGCCAGAGTTGAAATAAAACTTGTTGTGCGAGAGAGATTTTTCGAGTAAAAAAACAAAACAAATCAGACGATGTGCGAAGATGTTATTTGCTGTCCAAATGCTCACGTGTATTATACACAAAGGGGTTTCCTTAAAATGCAGTAAATCGCCGTATTCACAAAGCATTCACATAAGTTAAATAACTATCATTATTAATTCGTAATTTACTCTTTGAGTGTAGAGGTGGTTGAATAAAAGTCGAGGGGTCACTGGTTCTACTTTCCAAGACGGCATCGATCAAATAAAAGTTAAGAACAATGGTGTTCTCGCCGTGCGTGTTTCCGTGATAGTTGTTCTCACTATATACTTCTTAATTGGCCTAACTTTTCATGTACTTGGCTAGCGCCAAGAACGCCGCCAACTTCTCCGTTTGAGCTTGAACTTTTAGTGCGATAGGACGATATTGCCAACGTTCCGTTCGAGGAACCATTCTTTGTATGGATTCACAGAGGATTGTACAACTCTTTTGTGTACGTAGGACAATAATCTTTTTCTTTTAGAATAGTACAGCAATGAAAGTAAATAAACATACAGTCCACTAAAGTTTGTGTTTTTGTGAGAGCCCCGACAAACGATGCCAAAGTAAAATCGACGAAATTTAATTTTCAAATAGATAATACTGTCTTATCTAGTTATGGAATTAATTATGATGTATTTAAGATGTCTCTGACGTTCCTATGGCATTTCGATCTCTTATCAGGGAAACAGTTTTCTACCCTCTCAAATCTTCTAAACCTCCTCCTATGTTTAACATGCTCGTAACAAAATGAATAAATTTCTTCAAAGACTCAAATGCCAACACTGAAATGCCGGATTATAAGGGAACAACTTTAGAACTGTATGGTCTGGATCGAGGCCACCTCAGGTAACTAGAATAAAACGAACGTAGAATCACAAAACAACCTATACGAAATACAAATAATTTTTTTTAAACTCCTGCTATTGTAAGACTTATAAAGCTAGGATTACGAATAGATAATCTACACTCGTCACAGCATATATCAGGGGTTCCCAAACTTTTAGTAACAGCGTACCACTTGAAATTTTTAGAAGTTTTTTGGCGTACCACCTGTTTTTTTTTTTTTTTTAGAAACAGATATCTAATGTCAGAAAAGTGCCCAATGGCTTGTTTTATTGAAATTAAAACACTAAAAAAGCTTCATATTTTATGATTAATGCACTTGTATTTCGTATTAATGATGCTTTAATAAAGGAAAAAATAAAACGATTATTAAAAATTACAGTTTTATTTTTTGACTTACAGGTCTTAAAAAAAATAATTTTAAATAATTAGTACAAACTAAGCAAACAAAGATTAACATAATCAAAAATCAATTTTTAGTGCGAAACTTGTTTGTCTTTTATTAAAATATCAATATCAGGAGCACTGGAGCTTCACTCTTAAGTCCTCTTCAACACTTATCGTGTTTCCATATTTATTATTTATATAGAAAAGTTCAGAAAAACCACTCTCACTCAAGTAACTAGTAACAAATGACATAAGAAACAGCATAAAGTGGTTGCACATTACATACTAAAAAATCGAACAAACTTCGTAGAATATTTGGGTCGCTCGTATCATCCTTGCGTACCTCCTGAAACGTTGCCGCGTACCACCGTTTGGGAATTCCTGGTATAGATTATTCTTAAATGCGTCGCGGTGCGTATTTGTTGTGACAATTTTACGATAAATCTGGTTTTGAGATACGCACCTTCAAAACCTCCTGTTGGTTGTCTCGACGAGGTATCTTGTTGGACGAGATACCTCGTCATTAGAACTGCGGCCATATCACTCCTCATCGTGGACGTTCTCTCTCTCCACATGAATATATCCGCACCAACGACGCCCACATTATTCATTCATCATATCACCATACACTGCTTTGATTTCACGTAATTCCTTAAATTTCGCCAGGTCGCACATTTTATGAGTTTAGAAATCGGATCACAGATCTCACTTCAAATTTGGCGGCACGCTCGATTTTCTTGGACAGTTTATTTGCTTACCAAAACAACAATGACCGTTATAATGCGATGTAATTCAGTAAACAGCAGACAGAAGAGTCCCTTAAACTGGTTGACCTTGACCGGTGCACCTTCCACTGTCACAGTGGTGCGCATGCTCAAACGTGTATTACTTTCCGAACGACCCTCGTACCTTGGACAAATTGTGCCACACTCGAGTTCAAAGCCAGTTTCCCAAAATGTTTGGGCTTCGAATCCTGTCAGGTGCATTCCCCCCCTCCCCCCCTGAGTGTATTTCTCTCTTCTGTATCAGCAAAACGATCATTGTGTGTATTATTATACACTAAAAAAACAAAAGTATTTGGACACTGCAGAAATTAGTAGGTACTTTTAGTTAACGTCGTACTAGAGCAACACAACGGGCTATTGACGACGGTCCGGGATCAGTCCCATAAAGGAAAGATCCGAGGACAACACCTCGTAATTTTGAACCACGGTCAGGTGACGAAGCAACACCTGAGCTGACACCCCACTCCACAAACTTCCACGCCAACCCAACGTGAGGACTTTCGGCCACGACAGATTTAAGGTGCACCAGCCGCCTCTACACTATACGTTTACAAACATCCATGCCCGGACCCGGATTCGAATCGGGAACCTTCCGATCTAGAGGCTAACACCTTAACCACTATACCGGTTGGTCGGCAGAAATTCGTAGGAGGATCTATCTTAGTGTGAGATTGTTTTTCTTGGTTAGGACTCGGCCCATTGCTTTACGTACCTGGTACCATGAACGCTGACGTGTATCTCGACGTTCCGGATAATTCGGCCTTGCCTACACTATGTCGATGATGGTTGTTTCTTTCAACAGGATATAGCTCCATGTCATACTGCAAAACGTGTGATGGACTGGTGTCCTGAAAATTAGGATAATTTGCTTGACTGGCCTGTTTAGAGCCCCAATCTCAATCCGATGGAGCACTTGTGGGACAAACTGGATCGACGAGAAGGTCACCACCACGAACGCTCATCTTCACAACAGTCTCTTCTCACAGCCGTGCAAGAGGCATGGCAAGCTATTCCAGCTGGAAAGTACGCCTCGACGAGTTGCAGCTGTAATACAAGCAAAAGAAGGACCTATCCGTTACTAAATATAATAATAAAGCACTTTTTCTGAAAAATATGCAGTGTCCAAATACTTTTGTCCATATAATGTATATGGTCTGTCTTGTGTCTGACGCTGCATGTCCAAATATGACACTTGCGCCATGAAACTCCAACCAACCCGAAAGTGTGGCTCAACGTCCTATTTCCAAAGATAATTTTTAATGAGCCTTACGCCTATAGGAAATAAATTTCTTGAAGAAGAAATTTATTTACCCTTTTCTGATTAATAATAAATTGCAAGTGTAGTTGTGTCTATAATTTGTGAATTTTTCGCCAAACTATTTATGTAACTGAGTATGCATTTTTAGAATTTCAAAAGCAAGTTTTAAAATTAAACTTGCAACTAATGTTATTAGTCTATTTAGTTAAATAAAAGTAAATTACTCTTGAACACATTAAATTGCTTACAATTGTTAGGAATCAATATCAAGCAAATCAATAGAATTAAACATACTTACCAATGAAACGATGGAGCCGGTGTAGGCCAGTTGAAAGAGTAACGGATTAACAATTGGAAAGTTGCGAGTTTGACACTGTCCAACTAAATACCATATTATACACGGGGCTGGTCTACGTGAAATCTTTCGTGGCCTCAATATCATCAATCACGTAGGCGTGGTGTGGAAGTTTTGAGAGTGGGAGGCCAGCTCAGGTGTGGGCCTCGTCTCATGACCGTGGTTCAAAATGTTTGAGGAGACGATTTATTCTTTCGGGATTGATCCCGTATGTACGGCTCGATGTGTTATTCCAGTGCGACGTTAATAAATAAACCAACCTACCTACGTGCCAATGAAAAGGATGAGCTGGGTGTGCAACCAATTTGTCCATATGAGGCTATATTTTTGTCAGCACCATACTTAAATCTACATGTTAAACTAATTGTTGTCAGATCCTCCTTTTGTTTAGTCTTGACTTTGCTTGGACAAATATGGCCTTGCCATAACCCCCCTCCCCAAACCAATGAATCAACATTGTTTACTTAAACGATTTGTTATTACGCTAAATCCACTTTCAGCTAAACAGGATGGCGGATGGATTTGATTGCTATAATGCAGTAAAAAAAATTTAACCGAAAGTCCGCAAAACAATATTCAAACGGAAGAATTTTATAAACACTGAATCGTCCTTCAAAAGATGTTTCTGTAAAAGAATTTGTCATCGTGCACCAATGTGACTTACTTTAATACATGTCTTCAAGCATCAGATATGAAAAATGAGATACGGTCCGTTTCTACGGCAACACACAGTGTAGTGTCGTCGCCCCAAACGGTAGAATGAAAACAGTACGAATCGTACACAAGGAGAGAACAACTAACAGCTAAGTTTTTAAGTTCTTGTTATTTAAAGAACGTAAGAATATGTACACTATTTACATCATAGCATTAAATACAGTACACATATACATATTAGTATTAATTCTGAAATTCCAACGTAGTCCAACAGCATCACCCTCTGCCTCCGGCTCTCTTTATCGTCTCTCGTGCTCTGTCTAGGCTCTGCAACCGTCCTTCGTCAGCAGTTCAAAACGAATCTAACGGTAAAAGTCGAGATCCGATCAGAGAACTTCTGGATGAACACCACCTGTTCTACTCAAGTCGTTGTAACAGCAGATGACGTGGAATAATAATCAGTCAGAATATATTCGGCATTCCGACAGGTGCGAGAAGATAGTGTGAAAGTCTTCACAGCAAGGGAAGACTTCGTGTCTGGAGCAGTTCTGGTGGTATACATTACGGTACTCTTTTCTCGGGGACCCTTTGGACTTGGTACAAAAGTATCGTCGACTCCTCACGTATGGAGACCGACGTGGTTCAGTGTTTAAGCCCACTGAGCTAACATCCTGTGAGTTGGTGGTGGTTCAAGTTTGATTCCTCCCTGGGTGTATATTTCTTCTGTGTCAGTAAAACTTTACCTTTGTGTGTATGTCAATTACTCTATATTGTTTTAATTCTGCTTGGCGCAACTTTGCCATGTATAGCCCTTTTGCCTTAAAACCCAATCCAACCAACCATTATTGTGTGTAGTTTCATCACTTGACATAGTCATGTGTTTGGCGCAGTTTCGCTTAGTATGGTCCTTTTTCCATGAGGCTCAAACATCCAAACTGTGCTCCTACAACTACACGAAATGCAGCGATAGCCTAGTTGGAAGAATAAAGGATTACCAACGGTGAGTTGCGAGTTCGAAACTCGGTTCAACCAAAGACCCCCGTGTACGAGGGGGCTGTTTAAACGTTAAATAGTCGGGACGTCTAATGTCCTATCGTTGGTGTGGTGGAGAAGTTTTAAGAGGTGAGGTGTCAGCTCCAGGTCTGACCGTTGTTCAAATTGACCAATTGTCTTACGATATTTCCCTTCGAGATTGATCCCGGATTGTTTCCAATAGTGTTCCAGTGCGATCTTAATAAACTACCTACCTACTACGAGGAAAACCCAACCAACTCCCTAATATCCATGCCACCAACCTTCCGTACGGGGTGCCCTTTGGCCCGATAAAAACCACTTTCTATTACGCATTTGCATATTACATTCCATAGCTGATCCCCCCAAATGAGCGAACACACGTTTTATCATTGAACGCCCTTGGCTGAATCCCGTTTGAAGAGCAGACGAAAATTAAAAGAAGCTCGTCTCAAGAAACAGAATACACTAGGTGAAGGGTAGTTCGAAATAGACAGAGGTGGTTCCCCGGGGGGTGCTTAGCGAGTTATATATCTGGCGTAGCCACAGGGAGTGAGTGGAAAGTTGATTTCTCACGACTCATATCAAGGACGACCCGCCGTATAAAAGAAAGTCTTTCATCACCACCACGCCCATCTATCCATCTAATGAAATCCAACCTTAATTTTTAAACCTGCTTTTCATTATCTCAACTGAGCGCAAAATGTCTAGGTGATTTAAATGATAATTAATGAGCATATCATTTTTCAACTGCGCCTCAGGTGATGTTTGGTTGAATTGCGCTCCGTAATGAAATGTATGGGCCACGTTGAGCCAAACTTTTATGCATTTTATGGCGTGCACTTGGCTAATTTTTACCAAACACACAAGACAAACAACATGAAGACATGGGCATAGTCGCCGAAGAGAAATACAACCAGGCCCAGGTGCAGAATTATATTCAGTGTTCTGCAACACAACTCCAAGCAATTGCAATTGTTCTGCTGGCATTTTGTTCTAATTTTGAAAACTGCAGTAAAATCAAAAACAGACGTAAAACACAATTATCGGCTAATTATGTATTACATATTTATAATGAAACACACATAAAAATTAATTAACTTACTTTATTTAAAACTAAGGCATACTTTCAGAATTTGCAACTATGTCAATAACTTTTGAAGTTAAATATTTTGTCATGATATTTAAGGTGTGTAATTTATAAAGTGTTTGAGGTTATTTGGGCGGTGTAGGGAGGTTGTTTCGTAGTTAGAAAAGAAAAAAAAGATGTGGCTAGGAGCACGCTTTGCACTGCAGAACATCAAACCTTAGGATTGAAAAAAAATCGGCCAACATTTTGATAAAATTAAGGAAAAATTTTTCTGAAAAGACTTTGTTCTACGACGTACGTCGCAGTTTTAAGCACTTTCTGCTCCCTGGCACTAAACAAACAACGTCAAGTAATGGGCATAGTCACAGAAGAAAAATACAACCAGGGAGGAAAAGAAACGGAGCCGCCTACAACTCGGAGGTTTTCTAAATCAGTGTGCATACCCTTGAGTCATCGCGGCCCCACTGCCTCTGGTGAACAGTTTTTGCTGTAGAAGATAAAGGTAGGTTGTTGAATTAAAGTAGCACTGGAGCAACACAGCGGGCTATTAGCAATGGACCGGGATCAAATCCGAAGGAAAAGAACGGAGGACGCCTCGTAATTTTGAAACACGATCAGACGATGAGGTCACACCTGAGCTGGCACCCCAAATTTCCACACAACGCCAACATGAGGACATTTGAGGCCTTGAAAGTTTTAACGTGCACCAGCCCCCCCCCCATACACGACGGTCTTTTGACTGGATTGAGTTTAGATCTCGCAACTCTCCGATTGCTAATACACTATTTTTCCAACCGGGTTACTTTGGATCTAGAATAGGACGGAAGCAGACAGGCATACTAACTTATAAGGTCCCGAATCCCTTGCCACCTTAAAATTTTATTATTGCCCCCCCCCCCCCCAAAAAAAAAAAAAAAAAGACAGACACAATCTTATGATTCAAATTACGATTTATGTTGCTAGGAATTTTCTTACAAAGGCTGATATTCATATGAGTTACAAATAGAGAACAGAGCTTCTATTGAAGCCCACGAGTGATGTTTTGCTTGGGATAGGACAATATTGTTTTCTGGATATTTGGCCAGTATCTTTATCCTGAATGGTGGAGATCTGCGGTAGCTCTGTTTGTAAAGTAATGGATTAGCAGACTGTCATGTAATTAGGGCTAGTGTTCGTTAAATCTACCGCGGCCTCAAATGTCCTCACGTTGGATTGGAGTGGAAGCTTGAGAATGGGATGCCAGCTAATGTGTTGACCAGGGCTCAAAATGGCGAGGTTTTGTGTCCTCGGATCTTTCCCTTCCCGATGGATCCCGGACAGTCACCAATAACCTATTGTGTTGCTGCAGCATTACGTTAACCTGTAGACTATGGTCGGTACAGCAGTTGTACCTTGATCGCCCTAAGAAGGAATTTATACTTTCGGCCAGTATAGCAGTTTTACCTTGAAAGTTTAAAAATCACGCTAGTTATATTTATAGCCGTAGTCTAAAGGTTAATTCAACAACCAGCCTACTATTCTTTGCTATTGGGGACACTGTTATCATGCGTGGAAGGTAGGTATTTTAATTAACGTCCCACTGGAGCAACACATCGGGCTATTGTCGACGATCTGGGATCGATCCCCAAGGAAATGATCCAGAATACCAAGTAATTTTGAAACTATGTCAGATGACGAGGTAACACATTAACTGGTCGTCACTATTTTACGCGTGACTGTAAACTGACGAGAGAACGTTTGTTGGATAAATGAACACAGGGGCCCAATGTGCTCAAGCGCTAAGAAAGTAAACCAAAGTGTTCCAACAAGTTATTCACAATGCATTTGGTAATTGGTAATTATTAGTTAACGTCGTACCAGAGCAACACAACGGGCTATTGATGACGGTCCGGGGTCAATCCCTTAAGGGAAAGTTCCGAGGACAACACCTCGTAATTTTGAACCATGGTCAGATGACGAGGCAATACATGAGCTGGCAACACACTCTCCAAACTTCCACACCAACCCAACGTGAAAACTTTCGGCCACGACAGATTTAAGGTGCACCAGCTTCCTCTACACCATACACTTTCAAGTACCCATGCACTTACACGGAACCTTCCGATCTAGGAGAGTGGGGTGCCAGCTCAGGTGTTGCTTCGTCATCTGACCGTGGTTCAAAATTACGAGGTGTTGTCCTCGGATCTTTTTCTGATCCTGGACCGTCGTCAATAGCCCATTGTGTTGCTCTAGTACGACGTTAACTCAAAAATTACCAATTACCTTCCGATCTGGAGTCTTAACACCTTAACCACTAGACCGGTTGGTCGGCACAATGCATTTGGAAGATTTTTATTGGCAGCAAGCATAAATTGTACAACCCAATTCATAAAAACCACGAACACGCCACTTCATATTACACAAAACTTTTGTTTGTTTTCAGAGTTCCGATACCGGTTTCTTCAATTGCGACTTAAGAACATTTTTCTAGACTCAATTCGTTTATTTCAGAGGATCACGCATCGCCGCTTGTTACCAATCCACACGTAACAAAATCCGAGGAGTATCTCACGGGAAAGACTCACGCAGTTCGCCACGTGACGCAGGCATCTCGGTAATAATCTCGTGTTTTTGTTTCCCTTATTCTTGAACTCGGTGTTTGTTTCGAAGAGGTTCTTATATAACTATTGTTACCGGCCGAGACGCATCCTTCGCAGTTTCTCGATTTCATTGTCAAGGTCTTGAGCGGGACACTGTTATCGAATGACTTCCGTATAACTTGACTGTTTTCCTTTCAGAAATAGCTTTTCCACTTTTACGACATCGTGAGGTGGATATTAAAGATGGAGTGGCGTAACATCCATCAGAGCCCAAAAGTCTGGCATCCCCTAATGAAAAATTGCGGTACTGGTAGCTTGTTGGAAGAATAGTGAATTAGCAACGTAGTTGCGACTTCGAATCCAACCTTTAGTTCGCCGTGTACAAAGGGGGCTGGTACACGTCAAATCCATGACTTCAAATGTTCCTAACATTGGTGTGGTGCGGGAGTTTGGAGAGCGAGGTGCAAGCTCAGGTGTCACCTCGTCATTAGGGATGCGACATCGACAGTAAAACATCGATGTTCAAAATTAAAATATCGATGTTGATATCGTTCCATAAACATCGATGTTTTTAAAATTCAGTGTATTTAAACTTTTTTCCCCATTTCTTAAAACTGGTTTAGCACCTAGTGATTGCGACATCGACAGCAAAACATCGATGTTCAAAATTAAAACATCGATGTTGCAAATGCATCGCCCCCAAACTATCGATGTTTTTAAAATTCAGTGCATTTAAACTTTTTTCCCCATTTCTTATAACTGGTTTAGCAACTAGTGATATGACATCGGCTCCAATACATCGATGTTTTTTATAAAACATCAATGTTTTGAAAACATTGACATCGATGTCGTATCCCTACTTTTCAGACCCTTCATCCTTGGTCACTTTGGTCTAAAAGTATGTTCAATTTGCTGATTATAAAAATTATGCTACTTGGTTATTTTTTAAATTTTTATAACGGTACCTTTTTCATTTAAAAATAAAACATCGACAACGTAAAAACATCGACAATAATAAACATCGACAAGTATAAACATCGATGTTACAAAAACATCGACCCCAATACATCGATGTTAAATACATCGATGTTTCTTAAAAACATCGATGTTTTGAAAACATCGATGTTTTAGAATTCACTAGTTGCTAAACCAATTTTAAGAAATGGGGTAAAAAGTTTGTTTGCTGAATTTTAAAAACATCGATGTTTTTGGGGCGATGTATTATAGACATCGATGTTTTAATTTTGAACATCGATGTTTTTCTGTCGATGTCGCATCCCTAATCCCTACTCGTCATCTGACCGTGGTTCAAAATTACGTGGTGTTGTCCTCCGATCTTTCCTTTATCATCATGATCAGTGACAATAGCCAATAGCATGTTGTGTTGCTTTAGTGCATTGGTTGGCAAACGCATTAGTCAAAAGAGCCAAAGATCAGCAGCGCAACAATTAAGATTTCTTTTGAGAGCCAAATTTATATTCAAGAACCAAGTTTTCAGGAGTCGATTTAAACTAGCTATTAACATTAAATAAAACCAGATATCATGATAATTAAAATAATCTTATTTATTGACAACAAATATTTTTTACATTAAAATCAAAATATGACAACACGAATTTAATGTGAACAATAACCTTGCAAAGTTTGGATAAGTCAGGTTTGTTTGTCGTTGTTCTTAATTTCAAGCAGGATTCCAGGTCTCATCCATAAAACGATTTCTCAATTTGCTTTTAATAAGGTTCATGCTTAAAAAAGATAGTTCGCATGAATATGTAGAGCTAAAGAGTGAATGAACAAATGCTAGTTGTTTTAACTGATCATGTGAGTCAGGAATACTATTCCAAATGTTGAAAATTATCTCTCTATTGTCTTCCTTCTCCAGGTTTTTCAAAGCAAATCACTTTTTCTGTGAATTGAGATGATATTTCTTTTTCTCCCATTTTTCCATATCAGCACTAAGGCGTTGAAATTCGGAGTTCCATAATTCTTTGTTTTTTAACTTCAGTAGTTTCATTTCAAAAGCGCCAATGCCAATATTAAAGGGAGAAAAATTCAATTCTGTTACGTCAGCACTGAGAGGTTTTTTAACAAAGGCTAACGTCGCTATGCTATTTCTGAATTCCTGAAACCTCCGAAGACAAGTTTCCCTCATATTCAAAATTGTTTTAAAATAGTAAATATCAACTATCGAGTTATTTTCTTTGATGTTTCAGCAGGCTTGGAAAAATAAATTAACGTTTCTCTTTCAAAATCTTGAGCAAAAAGGGATAATTTGTTTTCTTATGAAATGACTTCTTCCAACATCGAACAAATTGTGTTTGCTTTCCCCTGCAGTTTACGATTAAGATTATTTAGATAAGACGTAACGTCTACCATGAAACAAAATTTTTGGATACACTGGTCTTCTGTTAGTTTAAGATAGTCAACACTCTTCTCAACGAGAAATAAATGCTTTAATTTCAAGTAATAAGGAAGCGAAACGTTTTAAAACGTTTCCTCTGGAAAGCCCAACGTACCTTATTAAGCAACACATGTGCGTGTTCACTCTCCATATAAACTAAAAATTATTTAAATTGGCGATGATAAAGATCTCTAGCTACAACTGTGGTGACAATCTTGATCACCAATTCCATAACATCGCAAATTTATTTCGGAAATGTCTGTGCACAAAGCGTTTCTTGATGAATTATGCAATGTTAAACAAGTATCTCGTGATTAATTTTAAAATAGAAAATAGAAATAAAACCTTTTCTCAATCTGGTCATACTTTTTGCCCCGCTGTTGAAATTGAAACAATTTTATCGAGTGGAAAACGATGTTTCTCCATGCATTCAATGACATTTGCAATATCCTCGCCACGTGTTTGACTTTTCAGAGGCAATAACCCTAAAAGTTCTTTTTAGAACACGAAGACGAAACAAATCGAACAGAAAGGGATACTTGCGCTGTGTCATTTATGTCACAAAAGATTCGTCAATAGGCTGAATCCAATTTAAGATCTTCAATTTGCTGATTGGTTATATTCGAAGACATTGTGACTATTATGTCTTTTGCTGTTTTAGCAAACAGTGGTAACTCTTTATTTTAAATTTATTAAAAATTTGGTCTTAAAATCCGGGAATAGCTCTTCGGATGCATTTATAAAACAACTTTTAATGTATTCACGGTATGTGGATGGTTTGTCTCACTTAGCAATCTCTTGATTAACCATAAATCTTGCAATACTCTAGCAATTTTGAATCTAATAATCTATTCCAATAATCTAATAATAACAATTATAAATCTAATAATCTATTCTAATAATCTAATAATAACAATTATAAATCTAATAATAACAATTATAAATCTGATAATCTAATAATAACAATTATAAATCTAATAATAACAATTATAAATCTGATAATCTAATAATAACAATTATAAATCTAATAATCTATTCTAATAATCTGATAATAACAATTGTAAATCTGATAATCTATTCTAATAATCTAGTAATAACAATTATAAATCTAATAATAACAATTATAAATATAATAATGACAATTATAAATATAATAATAACAATTATAAATATAATAATAACAATTATAAAGATGATAATAACAATTATAAAGATAATAATAACAATTATAAATATAATAATCTATTCTAATAACCTAATAATAACAATTATACATCTAATAATCTATTCTAATAATCTAATAATAACAATTATAAATCTAATAATCTATTCTAATAATCTAATAATAACAATTATAAATATAATAATAACAATTATAAATATAATAATAACAATTTTAATATAATAATAACAATTATACATCTAATAATATATTCTAATAATCTAATAATAACAATTATAAATATAATGATCTAATAATAACAATTATAAATATAATGATCTAATAATAACAATTATAAATATAATAATCTATTCTAATATTCTAATAATAACAATTATAAATCTAATAATCTATTCTAATAATCTAATAATAACAATTATAAATCTAATAATCTAATAATAACAATTATAATCTTGCAGTAATAAACATTGCACCCAATACTTAAATATAGAACTGGATTTTTCTCGACTCTTCTGAAGTTTCTCAACTGTTATCTTCCTCGCATCACCTGCGGGATATTTACTGCCAGCATTTATTCGAACATTTAACCCGCACTCAAGTGGCTAAAGAGCCGCTGTTTGTCGACCATTGCTCTAGATTGACGTTGATTTAACTTACCATTCCCAGACCGTCGCCAATAACCCGATGTGTTGAACCAATGCGACCTTAAATAAGATACCTACCTGATTAAAAACTTTTATACACCGATTGGCAAAAATAAAAAAACACATCCAACCTGAAGCAAAAGCGATGTTTATCGTAAATCTGATTAAAATGTCTGAATAATCTGAGGGTTGTAAGCCTCGTTGTGTTGCCCTGTGCTAGCAACCACAAAGAAATATAAGAGCGGATTGAACTATGGTACCTTCTTACGTGTCCAGGATCATGTGACCAAAGCTAGTAATAACATGACTCTTACCGCCATATTCACAAGTGTCAAGTTATTCCGAGAATCAGTTAAACCGCGGATTATTCCACATCTATACTCAAAAACAACGGATTGAGTGATCCACCGATAAAACGATACACTCGCTGTGCTTGGCAACTCCTCTCTATATCACGTGATATTGCTTACATATCTTACGATGCCCGCATCTGCCCCCCCCCCATTCATACTGGTTAAATACGTCCTTCGTCGCCAGAATTGATTCCAAATTGTGATTTCAATAAAATGGACACGTTGTTGTTATTTTTTTAAAACCATATTTGAGTTTGGAAATATGCAAAAATATTTCATTATAATTTTTTTTTCATATTCTTCCCCAGCATTCGAACGACCCACACTTTTTCATTGAGTTTGTTGTCGAAAGTTGTAGTGCAAGCGTCTTGTTGAACTATAATTGTTGGCCCTGAAAAGGACCGTTTTTTAAATGGCCATGAAAAGATCCTCCTCTTTCTTTGATTTCTATTATAAAGTACAACAGCTAAACGAAATTTTTTTTTTCAATAAAATTTCATCCGATAACGATATAAATTCAATTGATGTGCGAGACTTCGTGGTAAACAAACAATCGTAGTGTTGCCAAAACGCGATAACAAATAACGTTTTTTTTGCGTACCACGCAAGAGAATTATATACACAGTCCAGTCACATTAATGTGATCACCTGTCAAAAGCCAGAATAACCACCTTTGGCAGAGCGGACCGCTGCGAGACGTGCAGGAAGAGAGTCAATTAGGTGTCTGAAGGTGTTCACTGGGATGTTGAGCCATACCGACTCCAGTGCCGTGGCCAGTTGAGCTAGATTACCTCCCTCCTCCAGCCTGGATCCTTCCGGCAATTGTTGCAGGGTGTTTGCTTTCAGACGTTTCACGCCGTATACGCCAACGTCCATCTGTCCGATGGAGCATAAAACGTGATTCATCGGAAAAAGCCACCTGTCGCCACTATGTGGACGTCCAGTTGCGGTACTGGCGTGCAAATTCCAGCCTTCGTCGCCGATGAACAGCAGTCAGCATAGGTGCACTCACCAGGCGTCTGCTGCGGAGGCCCATGCGCAACAACGTTCGCTGAACCGTTGTTGATGATACACTCTTTGTAGCCCCGTGGTTCATCTGGGCGGTCAGTTGCTCAACAGTTGCACGTCTATTCGCCCGAACGCATCTCAGTAGCCTTCGTTCGCCTCTGTCAACTATAGCCCGTGGTGCACCACATGTGCCGCTGATTTTGGATAGTGCCATTTTGCTATGCACAGTATACTTTTCGTCACGTTGACGTCTAAAGTAGGTGGTGGTCACATTAATGTGTCTGGACTGTGTATATAGATGCAATCAAGTTCTTATTCTGAAACAAGAATAGTTGAATGCGCGTCGCCCGAAATATCACGTCATCAAGATACAGCTGATTTTTTGAAGACGACGTTATCAGTTCTCTTCTAATTTGAGATATCTCGTCCTTCGAGATCTGATCAATTCTGCTGATGTCGAGATCCCTCGTCGAGACATCTATCAGGAGGGCTCACGTCCTTGAATTTCACTGCAAAATGACAACCAGAAACTGCTGATGGCCCATCTTTTCAGCCTGAAATGATTTTCTTACCACGATTGGTAAATTGAATTTGTCATGCACAATGGGAACCTTCAATACAGACTCTTCTCCACTATCATATGCTTCCATTGGGGCTAGCATCCAGTCCAGAAAAAATGTGTAATTGGTTCCTGCGCATGGGCGCGCCTTCTGCCTTTTCTCTCAACAGCCTCAAAGTCTGAGACAGCGATTCTATCATCATAAGAGAGTTGCCAAGATGAAGCGCAATTACGCCCATTAAGCTCTATTTTAACTTAAAAACGATTTGCATCTGCACTGTCTTTGCGGGAAAGTATGAACGAATGAAGACAGGTTGTCTTAAGCTAAGCATTAGATTTTCTTTTTCTATTGATCTAATCTCGGCATAGTCATTTATCAATACCTTATGAACCACCGACAAATGACGAGGTTAACCCTGAGCTGGCATCCCCACTCTCCATACTTCCCGACCACGCCAACGTGAGGTAATATGAGACCATTCCAGACTTAACGCGTATCCGTCCACACGTGCACGACGGTCTTTGGTTGGATCGAGTTTCGACCTCGAAACTCTGCGGTTGCTAATTCACTTACAAACGGAGCTACCACGATACCTTTCGAAAAAAGGAGTTACACAATTCATAGCATAGTTAGAGTGCTTAAAATACACAGCCCAGTCACATTAATGTGACCACAACCTACTTTCGACGTCAACGTGAAATAACCAATCACAAAAGGCAGGTGGCAGCACATTGCAGTGGAGTGTATATAAAGGATGTCCTAGGGCATTGGAGAGCATTTCAATCGTTGGCGTAATGCAGAAACGTAGCGATTTATCCGACGTCCAAAAGGGCATGATTATTGGCTTTCGGGCCAAGGGTGGAAGCATTTCGGAAACGGCTAATTTTGTGAACTGTTCGCGTGCCGTAGTGCTAAAAGTATACCGTGCATAGCAAAATGGCACTATCCAAAATCAGCGGCACATGTGGGGCACCACGGGCTATAGATGACAGAGGCGAACGAAGGCTACGGAGATGCGTTCGGGCGAATTGACGTGCAACTGTTGAGCAACTGACCACCCAGATGAACCAAGGGGCTATAAAGAGTGTATCATCAACAACGGTTCAGCGAACGTTGCTGCGCATGGGCCTCCGCAGCAGACGCCTGGTGAATGCACCTATACTGTCTGCTGTTCATCGGCGACGAAGGCTGAAATTTGCAGGCCAGTACCGCAACTGGACGTCCACAGAGTGGCGACAGGTGGCTTTTCCCGATGAATCACGTTTTATGCTCCATCGAACAGATGGACGCTGGCGTATATGGCGTGAAACGTCTGAAAGCAAACAGCGCAGCTAGCCACGGCACTGGAGTCGGCATGGCTCAACATCCCAGTGAACACCTTCAGAAACCTAATTGACTCGCTTCCTGTGCGTCTCGCAACGATCTGCTCTGCCAAAGGTGGTTATTCTGGCTTTTGACAGGTGGTCACATTAATGTGACTGGAGTATGTATATACTCTACTGTCTGTGAAAATTGCATCACTATGAAAGAATCATCAGAAATAAATGAAATTTATTCCACGTATTACTTATAGTAGTTTAAATAAACGATCAAATGTAATGAACAATAAAAAAAATTATGCCGAAAATCAATATCTTGTGTATTTGCCACGCGCAGCAATGAGAGCCTGTACACGTCGTGGTATCGAATCATACAAATTCTGAATGTCATGCTGAGGAATGGTATTCCAGACGGCCTCTATCTGATGCGAAGTACGGCCGTACTCTCTGCCCGACGAGCGGTACGAGCAAGTCGCCGAACAACGTAATCCCAGACATGCTCAATGGGCGACATATCCGGGGAACGTGCAGAAGCGGAATATGTCGTGCACTGGAGAAGGCTTGTACATTCCAAGCAATATGTGGGCGGGTATTCTCTTGCTAAAATACAGCTCCGGGAATGCGTTGAAGGAGGGGTATTCCCTGATATAGCGCCCGTTGTTCAGGGTCCCCACAATTTCGAGTAGGTGGTATCGCCTATGATATCCAACAGCGCCCCATATCATAACGGCAGGTGTTCGTACAGTATGACGCTGAATAAGACACTCCGAGGTCAATCCCGAAGAGAAAGACCCGAGGATAACTCCTCGTAATTTTGAACCTCGGTTCAGACGACGAGGTAAATACCTGTGCTGACACCCCACTCTCCAAAATTCAGTTCTGTGCCAACGTGAGAACATTTGAGGCCACGACAGATTTAATGTGCATATACCCCAACATATACGATTCTTTGATTGGATCAAGTTTCGAACTATCTAACGTCCGGTTGCTCATCCACTGCACTTTGAACTGGGCTACCGTTATTCCCTATGCCCTTTAGAATAAAATTATAAGCTGTAAAGTTCATCCAAATGACACCTACATCAGCACCGATCAGAGGCATTATCGCTCACGAATACCAGTACTTTATTATGTTTTGTCGAGTTAATGACGTGCCCCAGTTCGCGGTCCCATCTTCTTTCCTATTCATAAATTAAGTTCTTTGTCCCCGTGGTCTTTTAATAATTCGGTCGTCCATTCATCGGATGCCAAGTCATAACTTTATTACTCCAGCAAGACGAGGGAAGTGATAGCGTCGAAGGAATTTAATATCCTATGAAATATTAGGCTATTGACCGGTTTCCCATAGCAACCGAGCTGTTGGAAATGGATGAGGCGGGATGCCAACTATGGAATCTTTCGGCGAGCCAACTGAAAAGTTTGAGATGCGCATGCAAATCGAAGGGATTGAAGATCCGCTGAACTTAGATTGTGAGAGGTTTTTCTTTTATCCTATTAAGAACAGGTGTTTTCAAACTGTGTCGCGATTTTCTTGAAAGCGACGGAAGTTCTGGGAGCCTCTGTTCCCTGAGATGATTCCATATACTGTGAAAAAAAGTCAAGAATAAACACTTTCCTGCAGATAAAATTTTTTTGAATACTGCGTTTGGTTGTGCGTGTGGTGTGTGTTGAACAATGTCGCTGATTGAGATAACTGTTGGTGTTGTTACGAGACTTTCCTTGAATCAAATTATTCAATCATTCCTCACGAAAATACACTTTTTTTTTATCTGACCCCATTCATAGAAATATTTACACGGCTGCCTTATCAGACTTTATTTTTTTGGAATAAACGCGGAGATCAGAAGCCGTGCGATATCTCTCATACTGTCGCCATTCTTATCAAACGAAATTACACGATAATATAATAGTAACTAGTGTACAAACGATAACACTGTACAACAAATTGTAACTTTTTTTCTGTCCTTTATATGAAACTATGTGATTCTGTATATACAAAAGGTGCTTGATTCATTTATCAAAACCAAAATGGTCCATCACGTACTGATTTTGTAGGAGACCCACTTCTCCTACAAAATCAGTACATATTTATACAAAGTTATAGGGTCAATCCATGTCAAATCATCCAGAAGAAAAAAAAGGATTTGACACCCATGATCACAGATTTTGATGAAACTTGGCATGTTTGTTCCTTTTATGGATTTAAGAACACATATAAATTTGTTTTGCTCTATCTCAAGCGGCTTATGTTTTATAGCTTGTTAAAGCTTTTGGAATTTTGCGGTTTTTATCGATCAGATGCAGGAAACAGAATTTCTTTATTTTAGAAAATAAATTATATCTCCCTTGTTTATCGACCAATGTTGATGAAATTTTTTAAGAGTATACATCAATATGTAAAGAGTCCAGAAAAAAATAAATTATACCTGCAAGTATCTTATACATGGTTAGAAAAACTTCCAAAGTTCTATTTGTAGATTTTAAAAATAAAATGGCGAGTTTTACGCTAAGTGGAATATCTTTAAAAGGGTTAAAGACAATCAAAAAATTTTTTTTTCTATTCTTGTTCTAAAAGATATGCTCTACCACATAAAAAAACAAAATGAAAGGTTTTTTCACTCCTTTATTATTTTTTCTCGCTTTAAAGATAGAAATCACTTGACTCACTCATTTTCTTGAAATCGTTATATTAGAATAACAATTTTAGTGAAATTATAATAAAATTTGAATATTTATAATGCTTCTGGAATGGAAAATGTATTACAAAACTTACCATTGAAGTATTTCAAATTCTAGGTAATAATTCTTTAATTTTCTACAGTGCTTTCATAAGGTTGATTGAACATGCATCGTGCATACTTGAGAGAATTTGTAAGTTCTTCCAGTCATTGTTTTAGGGGTTCCACAGTTGAAATGACGTGAGGGATCGGTACAACACATTCATATTTCCTTTTGGGTCAGAAAAATGATGGTGGTAGTCCATGAAGATGTAAAAACTTTACAGTGAAATCTTCTTCTACATTCACCTCACTCACCATACCAAAATACCATAAGCTGTCATAAACACAAGCAATAAAACATCCAGGATATGTCTTAGAAATAAGTTGGAAGTTAATATTTGTAATGTTGGATTTGCAAAACTCGAAGTTCATTTGTTGTTTTAATTTGTCTTTCCAGGTGTCATTGAAGACTTTCCTTCCTGGAGGGGGGGGGCTAAGTGTTTTACGTTAAACCCATATTCCTTCACATTCTGTTTTACAGTGACTGGTTGGAAAAAATGACCACTGGGCTTTTAGTTGAAAGTCCTTTTCATGCAGACACAGATTAATGAAGTTGTATTTATTTTTATATTGCCCAGAACATCAGTCACTGAAGTAGTGAATGTTTGCTATGTGGGTAGTTCTTTCAGAAAGGTAGTTACAGTTTTTTTGGATCTCATACACCATACTCACGTCATGTTTAAGGTCATCAGATTTGATACAAAGAGGTAAATTCAGTTTTTTATTGCTTGCATCATTGCAGTGAATGAATAATGACAGGATGAATAGTGCATGAATCTGAGGTCTAGTGGTAACCTTGCGCCTCTTTTTGTATTGTGAAAGCATAATTTTCACTAAAATCCAGAGATAACAGCTGTATTTAAGGAAACTGTTTCCTTTAAACTTTTAATAAATGAATCTTGTGATTTAGCAATGTATGAATGAGGTATTGACCTGTTCAGTTTTTCTACTAAGTTATCACTAACTTCATCAACTGAGCTCGACCACCCTATCATTTCAGTTCGATCAGTCAAAACCCACTGATTGTACTCGACAGGGTCTTCATCATCATAGTTCTCAAATTTTGACTGTAAAAACTGGACAAGGCTATATTTTGATGGACACTTGTCGCAATGCCTTAGCATACATTCTCTTACTGTTCCTTCACAAACAATATACGAAAAAGGTATTTGTAATCCTCTTCAATACCTGCTCAAAAAGAATCAATAAAATCACATTTTGATGTATTGTGCAAACATACACTAAGTGTGTGCTAGTGGCACCAGCCAAAACACACCATATCAGGTACTAATCAAAATTGAAGACACATCTTTTTTGTCACAGCTTGAGTGTATTTATTGCTTATAATATTTCTTGAAATAAGTTACTGTGTTAGTGAGTTGACTAGTTTAGAACTAGTTTTTAAAACTAAATTTAAATTGTAATGTAATTTTATTTACTTTAATTAGACCTAATTGTTGAAAATAAAGAAATTAATTATCTTATTTCTAAATAATCTTAAGATATAATTGTGGATAACCTATTTTAAAACATTTTTTTTTGTACACACACAGGCATGATTAACAATATTAATTATACTATATTACTTTAATAATTTTAAATTTGTGTTAGCTTTGTCTAATTTTATTTGCAATTGGTTGATATATGTGATATTTGTAGTAAACATTTTACTAAAATTGTAACATTAATTGAACGTTTTTAAGAAAATTAGTGAGTCAAGTGATTTCTATCTTAAAGTGAGAAAAAATAATAAAGGAGTGAAAAAACCATTCATTTTATTTTTCCATGTGGTAGAGCATATCTTTTAGAACAAGAATACAAAAAAAAATTTTTTTGATTGTCCTTAACCCTTTTGAAGATATTCCATTTAGCGTAGAACTCTCGCCATTTCATTTTTAAAAACTTTAAATAGAACTTTGGAATTTTTTTCTGACTATGTATAAGATACTTGCAGGTATAATTTATTTTTTTCTGGACTCCTTACATATTGATGTAAACTCTAAAAAAATTTCATCATCATTGGTTGATAAACAAGGGAGATATCATTTATTTTCTATAAAAAACAAATTTGGTTTCCTCCGTCTGATCGATAAAAACCGGAAAATTCCAAAAACTTTAACAGGCTATAAAACATAAGCCATTTGAGATAGAGCAAAAAAAAAAAATTATACGTGTTCTTAAATCCATAAAAGGAACAAACATGCCAAGTTTCATCAAAATCTGAGACCATGGGTGTCGGACCCTGGTTGAACTGACGTGGAATGACCCTATAGAGAAATGTAACATGGGTGGGTAAATCAAAGGGCCAATAAGATGAACGGGTTGTTAAGGGATTTGTGTGAGAGGGAGGAGGTTAGATTTTTAGATGTTTGGAAGGAGTGTAGGAGGGATTGGATAAGCAGGGACAATTTGCATTTAAGCTTGATAGGTAATAGGGAGGTTGGCAAGCGGGTTTTGAATATTCTGGAGTCAAAAAACTAGTATACAAGCAGGGATGGGAAGGACATAGAGGGTTGACTGTACACAGTAATTGCTTAGGAAAACTAACAGGGTCTAAATTGCAGGAGACAAACAATACAAAGGGAAAGTGCAATGTAAGGGAGAAAAACAATACCAAGACAAATAATACAAGGGGAAAATGCAATATAAGGGTGAAAAATAAGCTAAAAGTATTTTATTGTAATGCTCGCAGTGTGAGAAATAAAATGGATGAGCTCAAGGGAATTGCACAAGCAGAGGATATAGATATCATTGGGATTACTGAAAGTTGGGCAAGCAGTGAAGATGCACAAATTTTAGAATTAAGTGGATTCACAATGTTTAGGGAGGACAGAGAGAATAGGAAAGGGGGTGGGGTTTTGATTTATGTGAGAGAATTCTTTAACTGTACGGAAATAAAGTTAAATAGTAAAACTGAGGGTATAGAATCAGTCTGGGTGAAACTGAATACAGACAAAGGCAAAGGACTAATTCTGGGTCCTGTTTGTAGTGAAGAGCAGGAAAAGGGCATGTGCAATCTGATAAACGAAGCATGTCAAAAAGGAGAATTAATTTTAATGGGGGACTATAACTATCCAAATATTGACTGGACAAACAATCTAGCTACAAATGGGAAAGGGGCAGAATTTTTGGAAGTGATACAGGATTGTTTTTTGTACCAGATGGTGTATGAGGATACTAGGGACAATGCAATATTGGGTTTGATTTTTAGCAATGATGAGGATTGGGTGCAGGATTTGGTTATAGGTGAGCCACTGGGAGAAAGTGATCATAGAAGTATCAGATTAAGTATAAATTTTCAGTCAGTATACACAATCAATAGTAGAATAATTCCAAATTTCAGAAAGGTAAATGTTCATAAGATAAGGGAAGAGTTAAAGGAAACATACAAAGGGGGATTATTAGCACCGCATCATTCTGAACAATGGGAGGAATTCAAGAATAAGTTAGACGGGGTGTTAAAAAAACATGTAACGTTCAGGAAAAAAGGAAAATCTAGAAAATTGCTCCCTATGTGGTTTTCGGGGGAAACACACAAAGCTTTAAAATTAAAACAAAGAACATACAGGGTATATAAAAGCACTGGTAAAGACAGGGACAAGGAGGCATATCAGAAAGCCAGAAAGGAGTTTAAAACTATTAGTCGGAAGCAAAAGGTGTCCTTGGAGGAAAAATTAGCAAGGGAAATAAATATAAACCCAAAAGAATTTTTTGCATATGCAAGTGGTAAAAATAAATTTAGTACTACACTGGGCCCGTTGGAGGGGAAGGGAGGTGAATTAATTCATGACGAGGTGGGAATGGCAAACGTGTTAAATGACTTTTTTCTGGGGGGTTTTCAATGGTAACTATAGTTTAAAAAAGGATCCCAAGGATAGAGCCTTTGCAGGGGGTATAATTAAAGAATGAAAATTCAACAGGGAAGAAATAGTACATCAGTTGAAAAGAATTAAGCCATCTAAAGCACCAGGGCCATACGATATTTATCCGAGAGTACTAGTGGAATGCGCGGAAGAACTGGGGGAAGTAATTCACACGATATTTAATTCAACATATAGCACAGGTTGGGTGCCAATGGATTGGAATTTGGCCAACATAACTCCAATTTTCAAAAAGGGAATACAAAGTGATCCGGGCAACCATAGACCAGTAAGTCTAACATCAGTAATTTGCAAAATATTTGAATCTCTGTTAAAAAAGCATATAATGTTATACTTGGAGGAAGGGGGACTGTTATCAGAGAATCAGGGGGAGAATCAGGGGAAGGGCAGATCCTGCTCTACAAACCTTTTGAAGTTCTACGAAAAAATTACTGAGGAGCTGGATAATAAGAGCAGTGTGGATATCATGTACATAGATTTTCAATAGGCTTTTGATAAAGTACCTCATGAGGCATTACTGTTTAAATTGGAAAGGCTGGGGATTCAAGGAAAAACATTAATATGGATAAAGAATTGGTTATTGGGTAGAAAGCAGAGAGTTCAGGTAAAAGGAAATTATTCACAGTGGGCAGAAGTTATAAGTGGGGTGCCTCAGGGATCAGTTTTGGGACCAATTTTATTTATAATTTTCATGGATGATATAGGTCAGGGGATCAAGAATAGAATCAGTATATTTGCAGATGACTTAAAAATATGGGGGACAGTGGATACCAAGTTACAGATAGAAAATTTACAAGGGGATTTTGATAAGATATCCGAATGGGCTGTAAAATGGGGTATGTCATTTAATGTAGGGAAATGTCAAGTTCTGCATATGGGCTACAGGAACAGTGGAGCCGAGTACAGGCTGCAGGGAGTAAAGGTAAAGAAGGGAGAAACAGTCAAGGATCTTGGGGTGATAATTCACAGGGATTTTAAAATGGGTCATCAATGTTCAGCTGCGGGTAAAAAGGCTAACAGGTTATTGGGGTATATTAAAAAGACTGTAACTTCAAGGGATAAGAATATAATCTTGCCGTTATATAAGGGTTTAGTAAGACCACATCTAGAATATGCTGTACAATTCTGGGCTCCATATAAGAGAAAGGACATAGAATCAATTGAAAGGGTTCAGCACAGAGCTACAAAAATAATAAAGGGGCTAGCAAATTTCGACTATAATGTACGTTTAAGTAAGCTAAACATGTATACACTGGAAAGAAGAAGAAGGAGGGGGATTTGATTCAGCTTTTCAAGTTTGTAAAACAAGGGGACACAGAGGGCTTAAATTTCAATAGGGATAACAGAACAAGGGGCCATAGGTATAAATTGAATAAAACACATTTTAATTGGGATTTAAGGAAAAACTACTACTTTAATAGGGTAATAGACAGTTGGAACGCGTTGCCAGAAAATATAGTTAATTCAAAGGGAGTGTACGAATTTAAGACACAATTGGATAGTCAGTGGGAATTGGAGAATTCACAAACAAAGGACCAGCCTTGTTGGGCTTGAGCCTGTAGCTGGTCGTCAATATTTGTATTTGTATTTGTATTTATTATAGAAAACACAAACACCAAAATGATTTGTTTGACCGTTTCCTCTTGTAGGCATGTGTTGGTGTGTCTCTGATAACAGACCAGCAATATTCATCTAGCATACTTCCATTTCATCGTCCACTAAACGCTTTTCGAACATAGAGATGTCCTGGTGAAACCTTTCCCCCATGCTCATCACTAATTACGCCAAGTTTTTGAGGAAATAACCAATTATTTTCTCTCTTTCTTCATCAATCAAATATTTGTAAATTAATTACATCATAGGAAGTAATAAAAAGTCAGTTCAAACCATAGAGAAGAAAAATAGTTGAGTGAGCTATGGCAAACTTTTTATGTCCGCATGATCATATGACCAAAATCAGAAGTCACGTGACTCCTTCTCTCTTCGCGCATATTGTTTGCGCATTCCTTCTTCCTAGCAAGTAGCTAATGCATTGAATACTCAAGTTAAAATGGATCTACAGTGCTGCGTATATGGATGTAATTCCAAATTTATTAAAGGGGGAAACATTATATTTCACAGGCGAGCGAAAAACGTTTCTTTCACATTTATATTTTTCAATACTTTGTACAGGGTGTCCTAAAACTTCCCGTACTCCAACTTCAAAAAAATAAAAAAATATTGCTCGTGTTTTTTTATTTTTTAATTTTACTGTCAGCTTATATTTTTATCGACGCTTTAATTTTTATCGTTTGATTTTCTTCGCACTCAAGTTGTGCGATAATGAAGTTCCACGTCATCTTTTTCTTCATTGCAAAAAGAATTTATCACGCATTCAGAGAATTTCGCTGTTTGAGGCCTATTCATCGACGCCATCTTAAATTTGGCGATTTTTTTTTAACAGTCGCCAAGGGGGACCGTACAGTAAATGATAACCAAATCCAAGTTCATTTTTTCCTTCTACGTTATGTTAAAAGTGCTTTTTACCATTGGCATAAAAATAATTGTTTTTAAGTTTGTCGATTTTGTATAGTAAATACACGAATCGTCAGCACGGGAACTTTTAGGACACCCTGTAGATGATAAAAATGGATATTCTACCATTGGAATTAATAAATACATCCTACGGACATTTCACGTTCTATGAAAAGATTTCATACATTTGCAATTAGTATGTATCTAAAATAATGTCTGAAACAAAATAACGGGTGGAGTGTGTTTCTAATTGTAAATTGAAATTTATACTGTCTTAAAATATTAAAAATAGTTAACCGAAATGTAAAAACTTGTGCGAAATCATTCTCTGTCTTGGCGATTATGTTTTGGCAACTAAGAGTACTATATTCTTTCGTGTCTCACGATAAAAATGTTATGAATTTGGTAACATCAATTTAAGTACATCACATAAAATATTTTTCTTGCTGAGAAAAATTGTTTTGTATCCACCCATTTGTGTAAACTGTAATTACATAAGAATAATATTTAAAATAAAAGATAACGATTGAAACTTTTAATTATATATTAAATAAAATCAATTTGTTAAAAATAGGTTTATGTATTTTCTAACCCGTATTATAATTGTGAATTTGTATTTATGATTTTTTAGAACTATAAGTAAAACAATTTATATTTACTTGTAATTACAACTTGTAAAGATTTGCACATGCTGAATATTCATTTATTCAGTTCTTATGTATTTAAAATTTTTATTTTGTTCCATTTATTAATTTTCCCAAAGATGAAGAAAGAAGAAAATCGTTTTAATTAATCGAAGAATTTTGTTTCTGTTTTTTAGTTCATTTAAAATGTGATGAATGTGACAATAAATTTCATTCGTTTACTGTTTCTTATTTATCTTTTGTATTTATTAAATATTGATTTCACACACAATAATTCAATATAAAAAGCTTTACCAAACTTTTGTACATGCTTAAAAGCATAAAAATTGTCAAGAGTTATTTACATCATCACTTTGATGAATTCAAAATTCATATATGGACACACAGTTGCAACTTAATTAGTTTTTGAACCAGAAATCTAAAATTGCAAAATAGCTAACACTAAGGGCGCCTTCACACGAAGGAGATCAATCGCTCACAACGGTCGCCTGTGATAGTCGTTTTGATTCATTTCCTGCAGACAAACGATTCGAGCGAAACGAAGCAAAACAAAAATTTTTATCGGCCTTGTCTAGTTCTTTTTTGTAAAATATGCATCGTTAAAGATAGATTAAAAATTTTAACGAATTTGAAATCTGCGGAAAATTTTAAGCGAGATAGATATCTTACATTTGATTTTCTTTAAATAAATAATTTTTCAATTGTAACTTTTGAATTTTTGCAATACGAATATGGACAATGACGTCACGACTTTTACGTCCTTTGGAATCCTGCCTGCTTTCAGAATGAATGAGTTGGAAATGCTTGCAGAATGGTATTTTAATCATAAGAAAAACATAAATGTCGAAAGGAAGTATAGGGTCCCAATCAATAAATTTCGTGTGCAGAAAGGTTCATACCATGTTCTGTATCGCGAACTGGAAGACGACTCGACTAAATTTTTCAATTAGTTCCGGGTGTCAGTAGCTTCTTTTAGAGAGTACTTCAGCAGGTACATATTAAGGCCACGTTCACATGAGGCGTTTACGCGCGTATCGAGGGTAGCGAGGTCCCGCCATTAAATTATGTTTATTTATTCGTCTAATTCAAGTATCTATCTTTGCAACCTTGAAGAGCGGGATCCTGATAGCCTCACCAAAAGCGCATTTTACGCGCCTCATGTGAACAGAGCCTAAGAAGCAGGACACAAATATGAGAGACAACATACCACCATGAGAAAGGTTGTCGTTAACATTGAGGAAAATGTTTGCAATTTTTTCAAAAACATTGATGGAAAAAAATTTATTACAGAACAAAAAATATTTAATTACCGTCTTTCTAGAGACCGCCAGTTCATTGAATGCTCTTTTGGTATTTTAACTAATAAATGGAGGATTTTCTATAGACCATTGAACGTTAATATTGATTTGCAATTGACATAATAAAAGCATGAGTAATTCTTCATAATTTCATACGAACGAGGGGTGTTTATTCGCACGAAGACACCTTAACGCACACCGGTTTGATGGAAAACGATAATAATGTTTTTAATGGTTACACTGGACCTGAGCCAACGGCTCTTCGAGATCATTTCCGTCTGTATTTTGTAAGTGAAGGCGATTTGCCATGGCAGTATGTGAAAATATAATAAAATAATGCAACAGCTTGTTAAAAATATTATTAAGTTACTGTTTTGTCGCTTACTTTTTACTTCTTCGCATTCTTACTATTAGTTTATTAACATAAATTTATGTTAAATTACTATAAGAAATTAATGTAACTTATTTAAAATATTATCAAGCTATCGTTTTGTCATTTACTTTTTTTTATACCTCGTATTCTTACTATAGTTTGTCAACATAAATTATTGCTAAATTATTGTAATAAAAAATAAAGAACTTATTAAACATATTTTTCTTTTGTTTATCACATTCTTGCACTTCTTCGCCATAAATAAACACCATCACCGCTCTCCATGCGTTTTATTTTGTTCGCATAATCTTCGTGAGTTTTGTCCCACAATGCAGGCTGCATTTGCAAAGTAGTAATTAACTTATCAATATCTAAAATTTCCAAAACAAGAAAAATATAATACAAAGAAACAAGGAAAACAAATTCAGAACGGCAGGTGATATCGCTAGGAATCAAAAATCGACAGATGATAGTCTCTCTCGTGTGAATGACGCAATACCTCGCAATGTAACATCTGTCTTCTTCAAACAAAAAAAGTCGCCGAAGACTGAATTTCCTGGGCGACTATTTTTTAGTCTCTCTTCCTGTCTCCTGATAGTCTTCTCGTGTGAAGTGCTCCTATGGTTTCTATGTAAGTTCCGTCGCCTTCAGACCGGTCTGAGCGATCGATCTCCTTCGTGTGAAGGCGCCCTTAGGGTATGGTTTAAAATAGTTTCCTTCAATCTTAAAGATAAAATGTATAACTTTTCTTGTTAATATTTTTATGCGTAACTCCTTGAATAAATTTGTGTTTATGGAAACGTAAGCAATTAAGAAACCATAATATCAATGAAAGCTTCAGTGATAACCCAAACGTCATTTGAACAGGGAATCTTCTAATCTGTTTTCAGTATTTTTATTTTATGCATCAGTAAAATATTTATTCATGCAGTCATTTCCAAACATGGGCATTTAATTTTCAATTTATTCCAACTCATTACATTAAAAGAAGTTTAAATTATTTTCTGAAATTAAATCTTTGATATAATTTCTTCACACTTAATACAGTTTTTTTGAAGAAATATATATAAAATATTGTATTAATTAAAGAATGTTGGGTTTAGAACAACTATCTTATACCAAATTTTAATTTGAACTCCTGACCTGAGAGTAATCTATTGACTACAATTTATTTATCTCAAGCGTACTGTACCGTATCGACGAAAAAGTAAAACCACTTCCTGGTTAAAATAGTTATATTAAGAATTAGTATTTACAGAATTTTTACAGCTGCAGTTCTATAATTAAAGACGATATTCGTCACCGATACAATACAGCCTCCTTAAGAAAAAGTTTCACAAATCGTCTGCCGCTAGAAAAAAGCCTCTGTTCCCACAGTGTTTCTTCCCAGCCCGCCTCCTCCAGTCGTCACTTCCGCAGTCAGACCAGGGGGTGGACTTGGTGAACGATTCCCGTTGTGAGCTCCCACGATTCTGGATGCTTTCACGATGTTACAGTACTGTTTTGTTTGCATATGTGCTGGTTAACCTTAATCCCAGTGAGAATTTCAGTTAATTATAAAAAAGCTCAAATAACTAAAAACATTAAAAAGTAATATGAATTAAAAAAAAAATAATCAGCAGTGTAATAGTAAATATTCATTTGCATTGCCCAACAATGGTAAAATGTGAATCAAATTCAAGGAGAATTCAGTATTATGCATTTTCAATACTATACACATTAATTGAAATAATTTCCAAACATGTGTATTTATTTTTCAATTAATTCCAATTCATGCTAACCTCAATAAATTTTTCCAAAAGTTTGAAATATTTTCTGAAATTAAATCAGATAATTTCTCTACGCCTAATACAGTTGAAGAACTATGTATAAAATATGGAATTAATCTATTAACTACAATTTATTTATCTTAAGTGTACTGGTTAATGTTAATCCCAATGAGAACTTAATCCTATAATAAACTAAAAACATTAAAAAGTTATACGAATTCAAAAAATATTCAGAAGTGAAAAAGTAAATATTCATTTGCATTGCTCTACAATGTTAAAATGTAACCCAAATTCCAGAAGTACTCAGTATTATGCTCATCGAATCGCTAACTTTTTATAAGAAAATGTCGCCAAGAGAGGCGATAAAAAGCCAAATCAAGCAACCAAGCTGAATTTTCCTGGAATAGTCACGTGACTACTGACAACATGTGGACGTTTTGCGAAGCTCTTCTCAATAGCGATGCTCAGTCTACTTATATTAGAAGTCTATGGTTCAAACATAAATTTTAAAATTTAATTTGTTTCAAAAATTATTTTTCGATCGACGCTGGTAAAAAAATCTGAGTTGCGTATAGTAATCGTTTTAAACTCAATGTTATTTCTATGACGATTTCAAATTGCTTTTGGCTTAGGCCTTAGGTCAATTTTATGTCTCTTTGGATTCGAATTTTTCAAAATTCTTTCTTAGTGCACCCCTACGGTATAAGAAGAATCACCCTGCAAAATTTCAGCTTCCTAGGACTTGTAGTTCTTGAGTTACAGTGATCAGTGAGTCAGTGAGTTGTATATATATATATATATATATATATATATATATATATATATATAATGTGAGACCTCACAGACTTTCAAAGAGCCCAAATTGTAGGAGCCCGACTAGTTTTAGCAACTGTGACCGAAACATCCCAGCTTTTAGGCATTTCTAGAGGTATGGTGTCTGAAGCCATGACAGCGTACACACAGCATGGAAAGACAGGCTCGGCAAAGCAAAATAGTGAACGGAAGGAGAAGCTGAGTGAAAGAGACCGACGGGTATTGAAGCGGATTGTAATGTCTTAAAAGAAAACAACTGCAGCCAAAAGGACCACAGAGCTCAATCAGCATCTGGATTCTCCAGTGTCAATAATTACAGTTAGGAGGCACCTTCATAAACAGCCATATTTGTGAAGGATTCCTTAAAAATCCAGTGTATTTCCCCTATTTTGATAACACCCTGTATATACACAGATAACTCAAAACCAGTTCATTACAAACATCTTCAAACGTTCAAAATTTGAGCCTGGGAAAGCTTGTTTTCTCTGCCCAGTTGTACATATTGTTTTCTATAAATTATTGTAATTAATTTTTACACTTGAAAAATATTCTCAACTAAGAAAAATAAGATGAAGATCAAGAAATAAACACAACTGTTTTTCAAAAGCATATTATTATTTAAATAAAAAATATTAACTTCTTGGACTTGGTTTTTACATTTTTTTTTGGAATGACGCATATACAAATCGCTGTTAAAATGTCGAGAAAACTACAAGAATTGCAGTTAATAATCCCGGGGCTACAGTAGTCCTGGGGTCCCTCTCAAGGGGCTACAGTAGTCCGGATGGAAGGTTAGCGGAGTAACAACTGGAGTGTTTGCTAGTTCGAAACTCGATCTACCCAGAGACCATCGTGTACATTTGGGGCTGGTTCACTTTAAATCTGTGGCCTCAAATGTCTCCTTACTTTGACGTGGTGTAGAATTTTTTAGAGTGGGGGGCCAGCTCAGGTGTTGGCTTCGTCAACTGACCGTGGTTAACTAAGCGTGGTCCTCAGACATTTCCCTTAACGACAGTTCCCAGACCGTCACCAAACGCCCGTTGGGTTGTTTAATGGTATGTTACTTAAACTACCTACTTACCAATCTGTAACCGATTTAAAGACGGATAAAAAGAGGCAAGCTAGCATGGAATATACATGTGACGTAATATGTGAAGTTAGTCAGTTAAAATGGGATTTTTAGATTTCAGAAGCATTCGATTGAATAATACAACTAATCAAAATACGAGTAATTTAAGCATTGTTTTTCCAGTGCCAGCTTATGGATGGTATCACACCCCACCTCTTTTCCTATCTGGTGAGTGGTTCGTTTTATCTACTGGAGAGGGCAACACTTCATAGATATATTTCATCTATTTATTTGGACACTTCTTGGTTAGATATGAATACATTATACAACTATCCAAAACAGCAGCAGAGAGCTCCTCATCGTCTGTTCGCTCCGGTCTCCGTGGGTCGAATCCCTCCTTTTCTTTCCGCTCTCTCCCCTTCTCCTCCTAACCCGGTTGACCTTTCACTGACACCCCCGCCAACGTCAATAGGGATGTCTCGTTCCCTCAACACCCATTCCTTTTTGTGTTGGTAAGGGAACCTCCGAACGTGACAGATGGTATAATCCTTCAAGCACAGATTGGCGAGTAAGAAAGAATCTGCATAATCCTGGGACATCATGGGAGATGTCACATCACATTCATCATGAATTCATTGTGTGTGGGAGGGGACATCCCTTCCAAGACTGAATGAAACTGGTCTCCTTTCTCGCGTAGTCTTGAAAAACCTGGTAGGTTGGTTGGTATTGTCATTAGAAGAAAAGTCACAAGATCTTGATCTTGTCATCGTAAAAAATTGTCAGTATCTCGATGACAAGATATCTCGTCGTTAGCGAAGTTGGCCAGATCTTGATGGACGAGATATCTCGTCGAAACCACTTAGACTTAGAGGGTTAAATAAGCAATTATGGTTACATTTTTATGCCATTTGTAATCGTCTCATGCTACAAATTCTTGACGTATTACAACAGCGACTTACATTTTTATTGCTATGCTAAAATATTTTAGAAAATATTAAATAAATTTTTTAAATTTTACATAATCAAATTAAGTTTTACATGAACCAAATGTTGTTGTTCGCGTGTCCATGGACAAGCAATATTCTAGTGGGGTAGCGGTCTAGATTCCATCAAAAGCATTGGTCACAGCCTCTGCCAATGTTGGTGCATCCCAGCTGTAGAGGATCTCCCGTAATGAGTCCCTGAGTGGAACATGAACCAAATTAACCACCGATACTATTTCCAAATTTGATACTCGATGTTAATAATTAAGCATTTGGAAATACGTTGAAATTAATTTTATGTCAAGAGTTTAAACAAAGTTACTTTATGAGTGTAAAAAGATTGTTTTTTGCTCATAAATTGCTTTAATTTGAGTCGTGATCCACAAGACGCACTATCGCAATCCAGCACTAGCCGGAAATTGACTATAAACTTTCTGGCTGACAGTTGCATAATATTAAGGGTCATCGTTTCACATCCGTGTTTGTTTCACATCTACGAAGTCTTCATGATAAATTTATCCTTGAGAAAACAAAATTGAATAATTTACTATCCTACTGTTCCTAATGAAGTAACATAGGTTTTTTGTGACTTTAGAGAGTTCATTGACGTACTACTAGAATTATGAAGTGCTATTTAAGAATTTGTTTATTTCGATTGTAATGATGCGCGAGAGTTTACGGTCAAGTACGTAGTTCAAAATATTGGAGGCGCAATATTGAATTGAATTCGAATACTTCGGTGACCATTTTGTTTTCCTAAAACATTTTAGTTCTTTTTACAAATTGGTTGGTTTACGAATTCCTTCTCCTTTTAAAAAGCTCCTTAAGTGGAAAAACGGCTACTTTTTGTGCAAAAAAAAATGCATTAGAGTACATTTCATTCTAGGAACAAATCAAAACATTTACATATATATATATATGAACCTCAAATTCCAAATTCTTTTTTCAACAATGAAATCTTATGAAAGATTATTTTTGGATTTCACACATCATATCATAATCTACGATTTCACGGACCGTCATACACCTCATGGCACACAGGTTGTCACAGCCACAAACTTCCGAAACTCCTAGAAATCCGTTCTAAATTTCATGAACTAAAAGTGAAAAAAAAACTTTTGTAAACCACAACCTATTTTCCCCTTAGAAGTGTATAAATATAACTTAACAGTTTTACGACATACAGTCCCGCGACTCATTGATTACGGAAGTAGTACGAAAACCGCATAATAAACGATTTCGTACACTTCTGGAATGGTAATAGTACTTATACTTGTCTAGAAGTGCATCATCCACTCTTAGCTCCAATAATCTCCAGTTGGTCTATAGCTGACCTTCTCAGTCTTTACTATTTGGATTATTCTATCAGTGATCTTAATCAACGATATTAGTTGCATATCCAAAGGTATTTTTATAAAAATTGATCGGCTCCACTTTCGTGTGTTTCCAACAGTTTTATTGCGCTGTCGGACAGGTTTTTGAGCTTTGACGTGCTTGTGTCCTTTTCTCTTTCGATTGCTCGTCTCGTGACAGGGTTTGACATTACTTTTGTTTGAGTTTGATTACAAAATAGCCACTGTGTGGCTAGCCCGGCGTTGCCCGTGCCCGTGATGTAAGGTATTAATCTGGTGTAAAATTTTTCTCAGATTTCAAATCCGTTGAAGATATATTCAATATAAAATTATTTATTTAAAGAAAATCATATTTTTGGGTATCAATCAAAACAGAAATTTTCCGCAGATTTCAAATCCGTTGAAATTTTTACTCGAAATTTAATGGTCTAGGAGATAGAAAAAAGAACTGTGACTATAGTTAAAAGATTTATACTTTGGCTGGAAAAACATTCCCCAGCGCAAAACCAAAGCGGAAACGAAAAACATAATTTTCTTCTCCATGTGCAAAATGAAAGAAAAATAATTTTCTGAGCGTTCTCCGGGGCGATGAAAAAAAATTTGGCAGGTTCAGACTGCAAGATCACATGGGTAAAAAAGTCAATATTGGGGTTTTCTTCTTTCGCGGAAGAAAGGCGTTGAAGAACCAGGCAGAGAATAAAACTATTCAATTCATTTAAAAATCTTCTAGATTAAATATTAAAATTTCGCCGCGACCTAAAAATTGCAAAACATTTGGACTACCAGTGCGCCAAATCTCATTGCTGTAAGTACCATAGGTCGTTAGGGTCACTTCCTTTTATAATAGTGGAGACTAGAAGCTGCGTGGCCTGCACGGCGTTGCCCATGACAGTTATTTTCGTGGGGTCAGGTGTGACCACTGTTCGCTGACGCTCGCCAACCCCCGTGATTACTACGCATTCCCATTTTATTTGCTTCGAAAACCAACACCACAAGCAACGCCGTGATACCACTAAATTAATTTAAAAATATTTTAGATTAAAATTTAAAAATCGGGCTGGACACACCAAATCTTACTGATACTGAAAACATTAAAAAGATAAAACAATAATTTTATGAATGAGTCCCACCTCCATCCGACATAACACGTTACTCGGGTTACAATTGCAAAATTATTTATTTAAAGAAATTCATATTAAAAGTATCGATCTGATGTTAAATTTTCCACAGGTTTTAAATCCGTTGAAATTTTCACTCTATATTTAACGATCGCGAAGACAGAAAACCTCTAAAAGTTTTTGCCCGTGGCAGAGTTGAAATCGCTACCAAGAAAGTCATACTAATCTTCAGATTATGCCAGGGTAGATAGATGTGTGAATCGTATTTACATAAGGTAGCAATAAAAGTGATAAAATAGTACAGTATACTATCAGATGAACATTCAGTAGACCCATGTATCATTGGCCCTTTACCATGATGCTAGCGACCTCTCTATCCCATAAAGAGGACTCGTTACATAGAGCACTCGTTTTCGTGAAGTGTTGTTTGCATAATAAGGTAGTTGGGCTTCGAGTGCAAATGTGGAAAGACGATTTTAATATTTCCATTTCCATTATGTTTATGCATTCCTTTCTTGTGTAAAATATCCCAGTAGTAAAATTCTGATGCATGGAGATATGATGAATACTATACTACATTATACTATATTACAGATAATCCACAAAGGAACATGCATCCCTTTGTATTGCAGCTTATGAAAAGTGTAGTATTATCGTTTCGCACGATATGATTAATATACATCCATCTGTTCAGCTATATCGTGATTGTCCTGCTATTTTTTCTCGACTTGTTTTTCTTACCCATGCTTTGGTCGAAAAAATTTATCCATTTTTATCATCGTTGCGTGAATATGTATTACTTCTGTTTTTTGTCATATTTATGTGATTGGGATGCCCCAGCTCATGCTGACCAGATTTAGACAATGAACTGACTCTCTTCATCTACGGAACAATGGATGATCTGGTAACGGAGGTAATGGATGATATGGGACTTTACAATTCCCACAAAAATAGAATCCATACAATGACGATTCAAAATTAAAAGAGGACTTGTAATCGGATATTTCTCTTCTGGATTGATTCAGGACCGTTACCAATAGCTCTTTGTGTTTCTCCAGTGCGAGGTTAATTGAACTACTTACCTGTCTCATAATCGTGAACTCTTGGATAAACTGCTTTTCATTTCGAAATCTCACGACCTGGTCGTTTGAATCCGAGTAAAAAGGGGTTAACCCTTCTTTGCATAATGGTGGAAATTTCCATCATAACATTGAATGCCCAAAAATTATATAAAAGAACAAGTTCACTTTAAGTTGATCGTGTCTGGATACCTTTTTAATGTCCATTGCATAAAAAAAAAAACATAGCTGTCAAAAATAAACAAGTGTCACTATCAGTAAAACGAGCTTGAAGTTGTCATTCCGCTGTTTGTTGTAGTTGCAATAAACGTATGATTTCGTTTTTAATTTTGTTTTATTATATTTGAGTTCCTATTGCTACAAAAGTGAAAATGAGTGGAAGAAAGGTTTGTAACATGTGTTTCTGTTATTTTTAGAGCAATTTCTGAAAACGTTTGCGTTTAATTTAAAAAATACCACATGATACCATCATATTGTTTTTTGCTAAATTTATACTATAAATATATACTAAGATTTTTTTAACCATTTCTCCTTTAATTTTGAACATGAATTATATCACCGTGATTTATTTCACCAATAAAGAAAAAATCATGCAAAGAAGGGTTAAACTATTTGTGGTTGTATTGTGTATGAGTGATCTCCAGGTACATTATATAAATTTTAAAAGCATAAGATGGTAGGTACTTGAGTTTACGTAGCACTGGAGCAACACAATGGGTTTTTGGTAGGGCAACTTTTTGCAACAAATGCAACTTTTTTTCACACGTTCAACGCTGCATGTAAAGTACTAAAACCAAAATTCCTCCAATATGAGTTGTATTGTAAGTGAGTTATAACCGTAACATAAATGCAACTTTCTGCATAAATGCAACTTTTTGTATAAATGCAACTACCTGCAACTTTTTAAAATTTAGCTTAAAATTAATTTATATGAAATTACTATTTTATTTTTTGCCCTCTGAACCAACTCTTCGATCACGGGTGTCTGATCTTGCGAACGCCGAAGTATTGCAGATCAAACAAGAAGTTAATGGAAAGAAGCTGTTCGTCCTAACAGACGAAAGTGAAATGGCAAGTACTTTTAACACATTGGTTGTCACTCTTGATAATGCATAGGAAACTTGCGTAATCGACTGCAGAGTTTGCGAGGTGAGTGTCGATCATAAATATGTTCTTCGCCTTGTAGATATGACGTTTTAAAATTCTCTGAATATTGAGCGAAACGATTTGGAGCTTCCAATATAGCTATCCAATATAGCACATTATATGAATGCGGCTGGTGTACTTTTTCAATGTCAAGAAATTACTGACTAAGGATCGGGCATTCAACGTTCTTCTGTATTTAAGAATGTATTATAATACTGTAAAACAAGACTAAAATTGTCAATATATTTTGAATTTTTTCATTTTTTACGAATAATTTATTTTAGAATTTACAGTATCAAAAATAAACGCAACTTTATTTCCATAAATGCAACTTTAGGGAATGATAAATGCAACTTTTCCCACTTTTACTGCAACAAAAAAGTTGCGATAGTTATTGGCGATAGTCCGGAATCAATTCCGGAGGGAAATATCCGAGGACAATACCTCACGAGGTCAATACATGAGCACGCACCCAACTCTGCAATCTTTCACACCAAGCCAACGCGAAGACATTTAAGGCCATGACAGATTTAGCATACACCATTCCCACGAACGACGGTCGTTAGCTGGATCGACTCGAGCTCGCAACCATCCGGTTGCTAATCTACGACTCTACCAACTGGGCTACAGTGGCACTTATACGAAGGGTTTCCGTTATGAGACTGTGAGCTGTCATTTATTGTTTTGAGTCGGTCTTCAAAATATATTTCTCCTTATTGATTCGAAGGAATAAATGTTTTGAAAATGGCACATGATCAGAAAAACTGTAGGTAATTGGTAATTTTTAATTAACGTCCTACTAGAGCAGGGGTGGCCAACCTGTGGCGCATGCGCCAAACGTGGCGCATTCGATGATTACAAGTGGCGCATTGCATCCTTGCGCCTAAATATTCTTTGATTACAAATGAACAAGCATTTTCATCCATGAAATTCATTAAAAGAAAAATGAAGTAGCGAATGAATGATACAAATTTGAAAAATTCTCTGTTGCTCTGAGTAACAACTTTACACCAAACATTGAAAGACTAGCGATATCCATACGGGCTCAAAAGTCTTATTAATGGAAATGTTTATGTGCTGTAATAGACATTGTTTTACGTACAATAGTTAAAGCATTTACAAATGTTAATTATGTCTATAAACATACTTTTATAAAAAAGTTATTAAGGATATGGCAGGACCATGAACGTAAGGTAGAAAAGGTGCTTGAGTTGTATGGCGCATCGGAACTTGATGTGAAAAAAAAAATTGGCGCATGGTATGTAAAAGGTTGGCTACCCCTGTACTAGAGCAACAAAACGGTCTATGAAAAACTGTAGGAGCAAAAAAATATAAAACTTTTAAAATCTCATTATTTATATAAAAGCCATACTCTGCGATTTTTTGTCTAAGGATTCATTATAATGTATTTTCTACATTTTTTGTTGTTGATAATTTAGTAATTTTTAATTTACGTCGTACTAGAGCATCACAACGGGCTATTGACAACGGTCAAACCCCTAAGGGAAAGATCCGAGAACAACACCACGTAATTTTGAACCAAGGTCAGATGACGAGGCAGCACCTGAGCTAACACCCCACTCTACAAACTTCCATACCAACCCAACGTGAGGACTTTCGGCCACGACATATTTAGGGTACACCAGCCGCCTCTACACCATACGCTTGCAAACATCCATGCACTGACCCGGATTTAAACCAGGAACCTTCCGATCTGGAGACCTTCTACCGTAATCACCAGACCGGTTGGTCGTCCAATTTGTTTTAGGAAATTGATGTTTGAAAATGTGTTACGAAAATGTATCCTATAATTTAAAAATTCATATTAAAGGTATATCACAATCTATATATATAATTCTCTTACGTGGCACGCAAAAAAGACGTTATTTGTAATCGTGTTTTGGCAACACTGTACGATTGTTTGTTTATCGCGAAGTCTCGCGCATCGATTGAATTTATAGCGTTATCGGATGAAATTTTATTGAAAAAAAAATGAATTTTAGTCGAGCTGTTGCAGTTTATAATTAGAAATCAAAGAAAGCGGATGATCTTTTCAGGGCCATTTAAAAAACGGTCCTTTTCAGGGCCAACAATTATAGTTCAACAAGACGCTTGCACTACTACTTTCGGCAACAAACTCAATGAAAAAGTGTGGGTCGTTTGAGTGCTGGGAAAATGTACACACAAACAACATGCTGGGTATTCAATTTCCAAAGCAACACTCACATTTCGAGTCAAAATTTGCATAAAGTTTTCATTTGAATTATGATTTTAGAGATACTGTATATATTTTTTCTGTAATACAGCAAATTTAGATTTGAAAAACATTTTTTTTTGGTAACATATTTTTCAAACAATCCCTTCTGCTAGGACACATGTCTTCATTGAGGCGAGCGAAGCGAGCATAGGTTCGCGCAGCGAACCAATAAGGATTGATAAGCAATCAAACGGGGGTTGGCGAGCGTTAGCGAGCAGGGGGCAGGCCCCCTAGTACTGCTATAATGGCTTATTGGTTAGTATAGTTTTAAAAGAGAAGGGCCATATTTTTGCAAAGCTTCTCCAAGCAACGTAATGTACATGCACACTAAGGTAACTTTTAATGACATAGAAGAAAGAAATACATCCATGTAGAAATCAAACTGCTATAATGATTGCGAAACATTTAAAATATTTCAAATTTCTCTTCGCAAAGACATTAATTCTGACAAACGCATTTAACCCTCCGTCGGGCACAACCAGCCTGACAGGCACAGCTTTGACGTTTGCGTTCCCCCCTCCTCTCGTAGAAGGGGTAGAAATCTGCTTATTCTAGTAGTCCTTTATCTTTACCGGATATTTGGACGCAACCTTTTAATTTTATTCGCGCGCTTCTTGGACAGCTGTTAGCGTCATTCTGATCCCTCAAGCACATTGCGCCCGAATTCCTTACACATATAAAGGTATGTAATATCTATGTTTTAATATCACAGCTGTTTTATTTTATGAATTTCATGACCGCGTCATGCAAAATTTTTGACTTTTTCCGTGAATGTGTGGAAACAGGTTTGAGAAGGATGACAAATTATGAATTTAAAAAAATGTCACAACGCAATCTGCCTGGCTTATGCAAATATGATCTGCGGAACGTGCTGTGCTGTTTGCCAATGCCCCTCTTCTACTGAACTTAATCTGAAGGACTATGACTCAGAAGAACTATGACTCTGCACTACAATGTATAATATTTACCAAAATTATTTACTTTTTTTACCCTGGAAATTCAAGTCAATTTAGTGCTAGATCTGAAATTTTCTTTTAATGTTATCTAAACATAAAATGTGTTCTTTTTTTAAACGAATTGCATTGTTTTAATAATCCTATGGAGATCACTGATTACTTTTAGAATACTGTAACTAAAATTAATGGGTATAAATTTGCGATTCTTTTATGTGTGCCTGTCAGGCGCAATGCGCCTGACAGAGGGTTAATTTAGATAACTACATATTTTAAGAAAGTTGAATAAAATAAAAAGTACACTATCTGCATAATATCCCATTCTTTTTCGAAATAAAGTTACGCACTTCGGAAGGAAAATCGCTGAAGAATTTTATTCACAGAACATTTTCTTTAAACCAGGGCTCGAAATACCCGGGTGCACAGGTGCACTGTGCAAATGAAATTAAAATTGTGCACCTAATTTTTTCTCGCTAGGTGCACACCGTGCACCTAACGTTAAAAAAAAAAGGGGGGGGGGATGTGTTTTATGTTATTTTGATGTTTGAACGAAGTATTAGTATCGACATCTCTCCCTCTAAAGGAACGTAATTAAAATTCCTAAATACACACTATGCTAAAACAAAATCACTGAGCCGTAACGGGTTTATACAGGAGGAAGTTTTACTTGTGTCACTGCCACCAGAACTTTCCGATGATCGAAACATTTTCCTGATGGCTCTGTTAAAGCGACTGTCGCGATAGCAGTGCGTAGTAGAATTTCGATATGGTAAAATATTTTTTTATTTACTATCGACTAGGAACCTATATAAACCTACCCAACTAATACAGTAGTTTGCATTACATTAATACTCTTATATTACGTTTTTTTTTTTTTTTTAATGTGCGCCTATCATATAACCTGTGCACCTAATTTAAAAACTTAGGTGCACAGTATGCACCTGTATTAAAAAGTCTATTTCGAGGCCTGCTTTAAACTGTTCACTTAAGGTTTTTCAGGGTCATTTACCCTTTTCCAACAATGTATAAACACTGGCTAGTATGATTAGTACAACTTTTTATTGTGCATCTAAATTTGAAATTATGGGAGCATACATATAGACAGGTAGACAGAGAGTAAAATATGCATATTCCATTCTTGTTGATGAATTCACTGGACTACCGAGTTACGAGAGCGAAGCTATTGACTGACTTCAGTCGAACGGCAGATGACCATGGTACTTAGATAATAAGATAAGGACACCTAATTACACTGGTGTGCAAAAATTAAGGACATGACAGTTTTTTCAATGTTATATCCGGAAGAAGTGTTCCACATCAACCAAAATCATATCACAAGATCCCCTAAGTTGTGAAAATTTGGGACAAGTGTGCAAAACCATCCAAACAACGAATCAGAAGGATACAAAAGCACTTTATTGAAAAGGTAGCTTCGAGCACAAGTGAACGGAAGATGTGACAGGCACAGGCGCCTGACAAGAATAATAGTCTTTAGTAGGGGATATGATCACTCCTGACTAGGATTTAAAACGTCTGTCTATGCTGAAGACGAGGTTGTCAAGGAGCTGTTGAGGCATCGCGGCCCATTCCTCTTGTAGCGCCAATCGCAGCTGCAGAATCGTTGCTGGTGGCTGGTCACGTGCTGCAAAGGATTTCCCGAGAAGGTCCCACACATGTTCTATAGCATTTAGATCCGAGTACCGTGCAGGCTAATCCATGCGTTGAATACCCTCACTCTTCAATAGCTCTGCGACAGTCACAGAATGATAATGTGTAGCGTTGTCGTCCAAGAAGAGGAAGTCCGTACCCACATCACCTTTAAACAGACGTACATGAGGCATGAGAACATCGGTACTATAGCGGACACCAGGGACTGAACCTCCTTGGAAGATGGAGGTCTGTACCACTACCAAGCAGGATACCTCTCCAAACGAGAACTCTGGCAACTCGATTACTGTTCCCTTCGATGATGTTGTAGGGGTGATTGCGTGTTCACTTCTCTCTCCAGATGTGTATACGTCCAGTATCGCTCGTCAGATTAAATCGGCTCGCATCCATAGAGAGCATTTGGCACCATTCTTGTTGTGTCCAGTTCTTGTGTTCCGGTACAACAGAAACCGGCGTCTCCGATGAGCAGGCGTGTTAATATCACACTCCGTACTGGTCTTCGTGCCAATAGACCACGTTTGTGCAGATTCCTGGCCACAGTAAAACGTGATATCGGACGTCCAGTTGTCTGTCGCATGTGACACGATTTCTCCCACTGTCTGCCGTCTGTTTCTTGTCACCTGTAGGACAATATACCGCTCGTTTGCCGTCGTTGTTGCTCGTGGACGACCACTGCTTGAATAGCTGTTTCTGTTGTTTGAAATGCTCTCCAGGCTCGTGAAACGTTGCTGTGAGTGATCCCGAACTCCTCCGCCATACTGTCAGACTTCGACCTTCTTCCAACTTCCCAATGACGTGACCTCGGGTAAAGTCATCCAGATGACGTCTCCTAGTTTGTCTATTGGCCATATGACGGTAACAGAGCAGGTCGATGTCGTTGAAATCATTGTACACAGTGCACTAGCTTTATCCGAATTGCTGAGCGTACACTAACCGTGTGCTTTTCCCCTTACGACACTCCTTCTACGTTATGTGTGCCATATATGCGCATCCCCTAATGCAGTGGTCCCCAACCCCCGGGCCGCGGACCGGTCCGTGGATCAAATGGTACCGGGCCGCCCAAGGAACATTAAATTATTTCCATTTTATTTACTGTGGTGTATTTATCTCCTGTTTGTGCGGTTCTTATCTATGAAATGACCACTCAAATTAGGAGACGGTAAATCAGAACTTGAAATTTGTTCTGTTACTAGAGCTTCAATTATGATTTCTGAATTCTGTTTGTCTCTATTTTCCAATTTTGACAAATGTGACAGCTGTTTTCAAGTTGGCAGACAAAGTAGCTGCATTTAAAGCCAAACTGAAGTTGTGGGGACGGCGCGTGAACAGAAGCATTTTGGACATGTTTCAGACATTAGCGGGGATTTTAGGCGAAACTGAGCCTAAACATTCATTCTCCCAGTTGGTGCACGATCACCTGTCTTTGTTTTTAAAAGAGTTTTATCGCTAATTCCCAACAACAAAAGACCCACGAACAAGTAAGGAATGAATCCGCAACCCATTTGTCAACAAATCAGGCGAATCTAGCATGTCTGTGCGAGAAGATCAACTGCTGTAGATTGCAAATGAAGGCGGCCTTAATACTACGTTCGAGACAACTCTGCCGGTGTTCTGGATTAAAGTCATGGCGGAATACCCTGAGATTGCCACCACATCACTTAAATCCATATTGCCATTCCCGACAACCTATCTGTGTGAAGCGGGGTTTTCTGCAGTGACAGCAACCAAAACAAAACAAAGGAATAAACTGGACATAAGCAACACACTTCGGGTGTCATTGTCTCCTATTATTACCCCCAGATGAAACCGTCTCGTTGAAAAAAAAACAAGCCCAGGGTTCTCATTGATTTAGCGTTCTAGTGAGTTAAAATGTTAAATCACATTATATTCATTTTTTGGTGGAACTGTATTGTATTTTGAAGGCATGTTTAAATACAATTAAATTAAAATTATTAAATCAAAACAATCTAAAATATAAACAATCAACGTCCCTCCCACCCTCAGCGGGTCGCGTTAAAATTATCAAACGTTGATCCGGTTCGCGGCGATAAAAAGGTTGGGGAGCACTGCCCTAATGTACCAGTCCCTAGTCAATCTCCTGATTGGTCTTTCAGTTCGTTCTGTTGCCTCTTTCCACTTTTATGCTAATTTCTCCACTTCGTCCTTAATTTTTGCACATCAGTGTATATTTTACACGATTGATACTGTGAGTCTCTCCTGCCAAAACAGGGAGGAATGTTTGGCAGGTGGAACGAGACATCCCTAGGGACGTTGTAGGGGTTGTCGGTGAAAGGTCATCAGGGTCAGGAGGAGAAAAGCGGAGAGCGGAAAGAAAGGATTCGACGGACGGAGACCGGAGACAACGGACGATGAGGGGCTCTCTGCTGCTGTTTTATACTATTTTGTAATATAGTCTTATAAAAACCAAGAATGTCCTAATAAATCGATGAAAAGATGTCTATGAAGTGTTGCACTCTCCACTAGACAAACGAACCACTCACCAGAGATAGAGAAAGAGGTGGGGGTGTGACAGATACGTTCCTGAAGAATACGCGTAAGAAAATTCATGCAAAAAAAAGACATTGTTTCTAATAAAGAAAAAAATATTGGTCCCGTATCTAAAAATCAGTAAAATTATTTAAAAAAAAACATGAAAATATTTGTTTTAAGCTTATTATTTTATTTCAACAAAATTACACAATAAATACATATGCAATGAAAATGTATAAAAGCATATATGCATTTGAAATTAATAAAGGTTTTCATGAACAAAAAATAATCTGTTTTACACATTACAAGATTTTATTCATTTCCGCTTTCTGACAATAAACGGCGCATACGTTTGCGTAGGACTGGGATTTCACTGCTATTACTTGAAATGTTGTGTGTGAGTGTGTGGACATCGTTTTAATCCTCTATAAATAGATTTATTTCTGCGATCTCTTGAGCAAAATCAGCAAGGGTCTCTAGTGCTGATGGTTCTCCGCTTTTATGAACGAATTCAGTTATTAATCGTTGCATTCGTGTTTTGATTAGGCCGTTGAGGCTGTCAACAACTTCAGTTCACGTTGAATCTTCCCAGCGCGTCCTGTAACGTCGTGATAAAAGAAATAGACTTTTTTAAAGAAATAAAGAAAAATTTATTTACAATATGGTAGCGACATCACCGTTACAACTACCTCTCATCATACGTTTTAAACATAACGGCTGAAACACACGCCATTCCAACACTGCACTCAGTCCACACTTCAACGAAGCATCCAATCGACTCTAAAAACCGTTACAAAAAAATATCTTTTCACCAACGTTATACATAAAAGAAAAAAAATGAACTTCCGGGTAAACCATTTAAGCTCACATAAATATGTCAAAAGAAAAGATATCCTTTCCAAGAGTAATAAGAAGTATAAATAAACACAGGAAGTATCACAATATCTTGGAATAAGGAAAAAGAAATATTATCATAACATTTAAAAGATATTCCGGAAGTGTACGTTACAGTCCTTATTAGAATGTATAATATAGAAATGATACTACTATGCCACAAATATAATTTGTTTTTCATTTAACTTAGGCCGACCAACCGGTAAAGTGGTTAAGGTGTTGTCCTCTAGATCGAAAGGTTCCTGGTTCGAATCCGGGTCAGGGCATGGATGTTTGTAAGCGTATGGTGTAGAGGCGGCTGATGCACCTAAAATATGTCGTGGCCGAAAGTCCTCACCTTGGGTTGGTGTGGAAGTTTGGAGAGTGGGGTGGCAGCTGAGGTGTTGTTTCGTCATCTGACCGTGGCGACAACAACAACTTGTTATTTTGAACCACGCTCAGATGACTAGATCACACCTGAATTGGCACTCCACTCTCCAAACCCACATCACGCCAACGTGAGAATACTTAAGGCCACGGCAGATTTAACGTAAGCCCCCACGAACACGATGGTCTTTTGTTGGACCGAGTTGCGAACTCGTAATCTCCCGGTTGCTAATTCGTTACTCTTCCAACCGGGCTACCGCGATCCTCAAATGACCTTGGAGAAGTCCATTTGCAGAAAGGTGGTAAGCTCGTCAAGGGAAAGAGTTATCATATGCAAAATCCTGTATAGTGTCCGCATCATATGATTTTGTTTCGCTAAATCGTAATCCCCGCAATCGCTTCTGGCGCAGAACGATAAACTCAGTGCCCAAAATCCCCTTAATAATAGTGGAAACGCATTGATTACGTTTAACCAGCCCAATAGTTTAAGATTGGTTAGTTTTATGACGCAAGTACTATATTTATTCAAACTGTGCCAATACAAGGAAGACAAAATCAAATAATGTACGCACACGAGGGAAATTTTGCTGACGTAGTAATACACTCAGGGTAAGTTATTGGAATAAAATCTGCGCCGCCTACAGCTTGCAGGTAGATCCAGTGGCTGATCAATTCAAGTGGGGTCCTCAAGCGGTAAAATTTTCAGGGCCCTCAAATTCAAGTTCGAAAAAAAAGTTTCTAGAAAAATCTCATTGAGTTTATTAACAAAAAGAAAAGTAAATAAAAATTTCATACCATAACACATTAAGTAAATTTATTAAGAAAACATTTTTACATTAATTTCCGTCTTGCTTTATTCCTTGCAAATTCGTCAGTTATTTTGGCAGGGTCAATTCGGTTTAAAATTTCTTGTTCTATATACAGAATTAGCATTTTAATTAAATTTCTTCTTCCATAGTACTCCTTAAACAATTGTTTACACGCTTTAAGGGGGTCCGGGACACATCAGAAAAATTTTTTTATTAATTAATTTAGAATTTTGAATTTTTTTGTACTGATTACCCATCTAACTAATAAACAAAATCACAACACAAAATTTTTCCAAAAGTTTTTTAAAAATTTTAAATAAAATTTTTTGAAAAAAAGAAGGGTCATTTTAAATTGCTAAGGCTCAAAATATTCTTGGTCCATTTTCAAAATTCTTGCAGTAAATTATTCACAAATTTATGAACTTTAATTCAGATTCGGCAATTTAAAAAATATTAATTTAACAAAAAATAAAAAATATTTGAATGAAAATTTTTGAAAATTTTAAGATACTTTTTTTTAAAAAAGTCATATTTTTAAAAGTAAATATTTGTTTCAAATTTGCTGAATCAAAATTAAAGTATAATGTTTGAAAAATATATATTCCAAATTTCAACCCTTAAACTTTATTGGTTTTCGACTTATAGCAATTTGAATACAGGAAATCTTGAAAAAAGTATCATGGAGAAAAACGCATTTAAAGTTTTAAAGACAGATGTCGTTGCCATGACAACAACTGTCAAGAAATGATTTTCAAAACAACGCACTACAAAAATTATTATATCTCTAGTTCTAATTAAGATAAAAACATGATTTAGGCGTCATTTTAAGCAAAAAAACATAGAGAAACTTCTAAAATCATAAAAAAAAATTCGAAAATTTGACGATTTTTGTGTCCCGGAACCCCTTAAAATAGAAAACGATCTTTCTTCTGATGTATTAGATAAAGGAATTCTTAAAAAAAAATTTCAATAACATTTCAACATTCGGATATGTGCGAGACATTTCTTAGCGGGTCGATAGACGTCTGGTGTTGTTTTTATGGTGTGTCCTTGTTTTCTTTTAGAAATATTAAAGAATGGTCCAATACTCTTCAAAAGTACAACAAACATCAATGTCAGTTTTGTAAATATCCTTCAACTTTTTTATTGTGTTCTTTTTTTTTTCTTCTATTGATAAATCTCAATCAAAAAAATATTTGAAAAAGCTCCACAACTTAATACGTCTGAGTTCTTTGAGATAATTCTGCCTCCGTGTTATCACATAACATAAAGTGCATCGACTATGAAATTTTTTTTATTGCAAATTATTGCCCTACTTTTTTGTTTTCATCAAAAAACATTTTTCTCTTTTGTTGTCTGCGAGTTTGTCCATTTCCACATTAAATGATAGGCCTAATAAATCAGTTGCCTCTTTTTCAACTTCTTCAAATTCTTCTAAGAAATTATTGATAAAATTTTCTAATGACTTTAGTAGGATAGATCCTTTCAACAGTTCGCATTCCACTCATTGCAGTGATTTACTGGTAGCATTAATTCTTTGTAAAATAATATTCTAAATAACTGTCATTAGGGGGGGTTTCATATTTGTCCATTTATTCAGAAGTGAAGGCGAATCCACTATGATATTTTTTTTCTTTTTCTGTGAATTACAATTTTTAGTTAAAGCATCTGTTATAGGAGTGAAAGTAAGTTTTATAGCTAAAACAGCTTCTGCTCTTGCTGACCATATTGCAAAAGAAACTCTTTTCGCTTTACTTAAATAAGCACATTGTAAAGACGTGTCAATACTTTTCTCATACTGTAATGAAAAAACAATTTAAAACTTTGGTGGCCCTTTGGTATTCCGGTGCCCTACGAGGCCGCTTAGTCCGCTTGCCGCTTAGTCCGCTTGCCGCTTAATCCGCCTCTGGGTAGATCGAGCAGAGGGTCTATACATGAAGCCACGATACCCTTAAAGTAAGGAGTATATTCGTTTAAAACCACGTATTTCAACAGAGCCGGATTTTTTCCTTTTTTTTTTAATGTTTCTGTTCATAAAGCGCTTTTGCTTTCTTAAGCGCTGGTAAATTATCTATCAGGTTGGTTGCATTAAGGTTTTTTTAATGGAGGAAGGGTTATCTCTACTATTATAAAAGAAAGTGTTTGTTTGTTTATCTGTTTGGGGCCGCAATATCCTGACGATTCTAAGGCACTTACAGAAATGAGATTTGGCACACAGGTTGTCCGAATTATTTACAATTTTTGGGTCGCGGCGAATTTTAAAATTCAAATCTAGAAGATTATAAAATGAATTTCATAGTTTTATTCTTCATCGTTTTTCGAACGCGGAGAACTTTTTTTACTCATGCGACCTTGCAGTCAGGGTTTGGAATCATGCCAAGTTTTTTTCATGCACAGGACGCGGAGAAAATTATTTTTGTTCGTTTCCGCTTTGATTTTGCGCGATTGATTTCCCAGCCAGACGATAAATCTTTTAAATGAAGTCAAGGTTCTTTTTTCTATCTCCTAGACCTTTAAAGATAGAGTAAAAATTTGAAATCTGCGGAAAATTTCAGTTCAGATTGATACCTAAAAATATGATTTTCTTTAAATAAATAATTTTTTAATTGAATATATCTTCAACGGATTTGAAATCTGCTGAAAATTTTACACCAGCTTAATACCTTACATCAGTTGCTCACCAACCTTTTTATCGCCGCGGACCGGATCAACGTTTGATAATTTTAACGCGGCCCGCTTTGGGGGGGGGAATAGGGAGATATGTTGATTGTTTATATTTTAGATTGTTTTGATTTAATAACTTTAATTTAATTGGATTTAAACATGCCTTCAAAATAAAATACAGTTACAGCAAAAAATGAATATAATGTGATTTAACATTTTAACTCACTTGAACGCTAAATCAATAAAATAGTTTCCCAATCACAAAAAACCCACGAAGCGCTCGAACTCTTTTAAAAGCAAAGACAGGTGATAGTGCACCAACTAGGAGAATGAATGTTTAGGCTCAGTCTCGCCTAAAATCCCTGCTAATGTCTGAAACATGTCCAAAATGCCTCTCTGTCGACCAACCGGTATAGTGGTTCAGGTGTTAGCCTCTAGATCGGAAGGTTCCTGGTTCGAATCCGGGTCCGGGCATGGATGTTTGTAAACGTATGGTTTAGAGGCGGCTGGTGCACCTTAAATCTGCCGTGGCCGAAAGTCCTCACGTTGGGTTGACGTGGAAGTTTGGAGAGTGGGGTGCCAGCTCAGGTGTTGCTTCGTCATCTGACCGTGGTTCAAAATTACGTGGTGTTGTCCTCGGATCTTTCCCTTAAGGGACTGATCCCGGACCGTCGTCAATAGCCCGTTGTGTTGCTCTAGTACGACGTTAACTAAAATTACCACTAAAATTACCATTACCAAAATGCCTCTGTTCACGCGCCTTCCCCACAACTTTAGTTTATATTTAAATGCAGCTACTTTGTCTGCCAACTTGAAAACAGTTGTCACATTTGTCAAAATTAGAAAATAGAGACATAAAGAATTCAGAAATCATAATTGAAGCTCTAGTAACAGAACAAATTTCAAGTTCTGATTTACCGCCTCCTAATTTGAGTGGACATTTCATAGATAAGAACCGCACAAACCCGAGATAAATACACCAAAGTAAATAAAATGGAAATAATTTAATATTTCTTGGACGGCCAGGTGCCATTTGATCCACGGACCGGTACCGGTCCGCGGCCCGGGGGTTGGGGACCACTGCCTTACATCACGGGCACGGGCAACGCCGGGCTAACCACGCAGTGGCTAGTATTTTATCAAGCTGAAAAACACAATAGACAAAGTCAAGTAAAGGACAAACACGTACAATGAAAGTTTTGAGAGGAGAAATATATATACCCAATGCAAAATCGAACCTACGCTACTCACTTACAACTCTCAGGGTGCTTGCGAAGACTTGAAATACAGTAGACTGGGCATTGCTATTGAGAGAGCTTCATAAAGTGTGACGAACTTGTCCATTAGTAGTCACGTGACTGCTTTGTAAAACATTTGTTCGCCGTATTGTTATCTTATCACCTCGTTTGGCGATATACGAGTAACAACTTATGACAGGGAAAATGTGCGAATTCGCATTTCTGTAAAGCGGCCAAAGACAACAACTGTCAGCTGATCAATCAAGGGTCGGGCGTCTTCTCCCGCTCCGTGGATCAATCAGATGATGAATGTTACTTTCAACCCAGAAGACGAAAGTAGTCACGTGGCAACTAGTTTTGGTCATGTGATCCTGAACATATTAAAAGGTTGCAATTGTTGCTAGCACGGTGTACATACCCATTGAGCCACCCTGGCCCCAATCTATCGGGAGTTAACTTCACGGATGTCGCACCTTTTGATTTACAACTTCCTTATGTCAAATTTCATTACTGATATTAGAGTACGACGAAAAAAACTTAATTTCCAGTCTGTTGTAGCCATATTCTAACACGAAAGAATCATTTTCCGAATTGCCGTTTTAAGTTTGGTTTGGAAGCTATGCCACATAGCTCTTATCATCCGATGCGCATCACCGCCCAACCATCTCAGTCCATCTTAAGGATAGGAAACGAAGAACAGCATTTAGTGAGATGAAAAACAAGACGGAAAACCGCTTAAGCATATCAGACAATAATGCAAGACGTCGCATTTCACACTCCTTGTGTCTAATTGTAGCGTTGAGTGATAGAATGACTCATTTTCGACGCACCGTTTGTTCCTTGAACTCATCTACGGTACTTCGGAAATGAGCATTGCTCAAATGAGGAAGGCATCTGACGGAAGTTTGTTTGTGGGACAGTGCTTAAATCCTTCTAGATTTCTAAGAAGCCAAGTATTGCTTTTTCTTAACAACAAAAACTAATAATGACTAAAATAACTACCGTATAGGAAATATAAAAGTAAGTGAGCAATCGTAATCTTTTTATGTACTTAAAGGGTAGTAGTAATGTGAATCGTAGACTACACTTTCGTCTGCGGGTGGAAACTAACATTCATCATCCTATCTCTACTACTAGCCACTGCGTGGCTAGTCCGGTATTGCCCGTGCCCGTGATGTAAGGTATTAAACTGGTGTAAAATTTTCCGCAGATTTCAAATCCGTTGAAATCTCCATCTTTAATGGTCTAGGAGATAGAAAAAAAGAACTTCATAAGTGAAGTAAATACTTTTTTTATCCGCTGCAGGAAAATCATTACCCGGCGCAAAATGAAAGTGAAACGAAAAAAATAAATTTAGAATCTTGTCCGAGTTACCCCGCGATGAAGAAAATTTGGCATGATTGCAAGGGCAGACGGCAAGGTCACGTGGGTAGAAAAGTCTAGATTCCGGTGTTTCTTCTCTCATCGGTAGAAACGCGTTAAAGAACCCGTTGGAGAATAAAACTATTAAATTCATTTAAAAATCTTCTAGATTGAATTTTAAAATTAGTGGTGATCCAAAAATTGCAAAAGATTCGGACTACAGGTGTGCCAAATCTCATTGCTGTAAGTGCCAAAGAATCGTCAGGATTTTGCGGCCGCGAAAAAAACAAACAGACAAACTCTTCTTTCAAAAGAATTAGAGATTATTAAAGGAAGTGTTTGTTTGTTTGTCTGTTTCTTGCCGAAAATCCTGACGATTTTACCGCATGATCTTAGGCCCGGTGCACACATCCGGTTTTTCAACGTGCGGCGCCACTGCGGAACCGAAGCCCAACTATGCACACATAACCGTGAAATGACGCACGAACTCATTTCGCGCCATCTGCAATAAATATTATATCGAAGAAAACTTGTTTATTTCGCTTAATTGGTGTAAAAAAAGTATATTTTGAAACAGAAAATAGACGTTACTGGATACAACCATTAATTAATTATTATTTACATTTCCTTTGTTTATGCAAACAAGGTACTTCAGAACGGAGACTCATGTGCGGCGACGTGGGGAACTGCGGTACAAATTGCACGCAAGTTGGACGTGTGTCGCCCCAGCGGCGCTGGAAGCATGTGTGCACTGCTCATTGGATCTAATGTAGCTCAGAGCGCACTTGCGTTGCAGCAGCAGCGCCGCACGTTGAAAAACCGGATGTTTGCACAGGGCCTTAGAGAGTCGCCAATAGACTGATGTGTTGCTCCAATGCGGCGAATTTAATTACCCCTTTCGAAAAAAAAACTAACCCAAAATGAGGTAAGATAAGAGGAAATAATTTTTTCGTTTTGAATGGCCTAAAAAGTTTCTACATTCGCACAGATCATTTGTTGAAGATTATGAGAGGGATTTTCAATGTAAGCAAATGAGACACGGAATGTGAACATTGTACTTCCGATATTCAAATGCTCTCGTAAGGTACAATTTATAGGTAATGGTAATGGTAATGGTAATTTTAGTTAACGTCGTACTAGAGCAACACAACGGGCTATTGACGACGGTCCGGGATCAGTCCCTTAAGGGAAAGATCCGAGGACAACACTTCGTAATTTTGAACCACGTTCAGATGACGAAGCAACACCTGAGCTGGCACCCCACTCTCCAAACTTCCACACCAACCCAACGTGAGGACTTTCGGCCACGGCAGATTTAAGGTGCACCAGCCGCCTCTACACCATACGCTTACAAACATCCATGCCCGGACCCGGATTTGAACCAGGAACCTTTCGATCTAGAGGCTAACACCTTACCACTATGCCGGTTAGTCGGCGTACAATTTATAGGTAAAAAAAAAAAAAAATGGTAATGGTAATTTTTAGTTAACGTCGTACTAGAGCAACACAACGGGCTATTGACGACGGTCCGGGATCAGTCCCTTAAGGGAAAGATCCGAGGACAACACTTCGTAATTTTGAACCACGTTCAGATGACGAAGCAACACCTGAGCTGGCACCCCACTCTCCAAACTTCCACACCAACCCAACGTGAGGACTTTCGGCCACGACAGATTTAAGGTGCACCAGCCGCCTCTACACCATACGCTTACAAACATCCATGCCCGGACCCGGATTTGAACCAGGAACCTTTCGATCTAGAGGCTAACACCTTACCACTATGCCGGTTAGTCGGCGTACAATTTATAGGTAAAAAAAAAATGGTAATGGTAATTTTTAGTTAACGTCGTACTAGAGCAACACAACGGGCTATTGACGACGGTCCGGGATCAGTCCCTTAAGGGAAAGATCCGAGGACAACACTTCGTAATTTTGAACCACGTTCAGATGACGAAGCAACACCTGAGCTGGCACCCCACTCTCCAAACTTCCACACCAACCCAACGTGAGGACTTTCGGCCACGACAGATTTAAGGTGCACCAGCCGCCTCTACACCATACGCTTACAAACATCCATGCCCGGACCCGGATTTGAACCAGGAACCTTTCGATCTAGAGGCTAACACCTTACCACTATGCCGGTTAGTCGGCGTACAATTTATAGGTATTTATTTAATTAACTTCGCACTGGATCAACACAACGTGCTATTGGCTACGGTCCTGGATCCCTCCGAGGACAACACCACATAAAACGTGATCCGCGGTCAGATGACGAGATAACACCTGAGCTGGCACCCCACTCTCCAAACTTCCACACCACGTCAATGTGAGAACCTCACATGACGTATCGTTCGTTTGTTTAAGGGTTTTTGAATCACAGCATGTGCAAATATGGCAGTGTTGAGCCAGATACAAGACAGACAATGTTAAGGAATGGAATACATAAACAGAACACACAACTCAAAGAAAGTTTCGCTGACACAGACGAGAGAAATACACCCAGGGAGGAATCCAACATGCGCCGCCTACAACTCACAGGTTGCAAGTGCAGTGGGCATACCCACTGAGTCACGACGGCCCGGATACATATCGGAGACTCTAAAATGTTGTTTGGAGAGTTTAAACTAATTGGCGTTGACCCAACCCCTGAAAAAACTATCATGTCTCTCGATTCGGAATTCATTCTTTGGAATTTTTGTTGTCAGTGCTGGAAACCTAATCATGAACTAGCTAAGCAAAGTAAGGCCATGTTGGGGATATGTACAGGAACATGTTCCACAAGACACCGGCAAATTCTTTTTAGCAGGTCAAAATATTTTTCTCACAGACCTAGGGATATTACTTAAGGAAACAGCAAATGAACTCTATGGAGGCCAACATTCTTTCTTGATGCCTATATATACAAATACAAATATTGACGACCAGCTACAGGCTCAAGCCCAACAAGGCTGGTCCATTGTTTACGTATTCCCCAACTCCCACTGACTATCAAATTTTATCTTAAATTCGTACACTCCCTTTGAATTTATTATATTTTCTTTTAACGCGTTCCATTTGTCTATTACCCTATTAAAGTAGAAGTTTTTCCTTAAATCCCGATTCAAATGTTATATCTATCTATCTATACTTGACTATATACTTATACCAGGCCTCGAAATAGATTTTTTAATACAGGTGCACAAGGTGCACCTAAGTTTTTAAATTAGGTGCACAGGTTAAATTTTATCTGCACATTAAAAAAAAACATAATATAAAGAGCATTGATTATGTAACGTATTAAGTGATTATGTATAAAGAACATTGATAATGTAAACTACTTTATTAGTTGGGTATGTTTAGATAGGTTAATAGTAGATATTAAATAAAAAATATCTAAACATTTCTAAATTCTCCGGCGCAAGGATTTCGCGACAGTCGCTTCAACAGAGCAATCTGGAAAATGTTTCGATCATCGGAAAATTCTGGTGGTAGTGACACAAGTAAACCTTACTCCTGTATCAACCCGTTACGGCCCAGCGATTTTGTTTTCGCATAGTGTGTATTAAGGAATTTTAAATACGTTCCTTTAGAGCGAGAGAGGTCGAAACTAATATTTTGTTCAAGCATCAAAATAACAAAGAACGTTCCTTCCCCTTTTTTAACGTTAGGTGCACAGCATGCACCTAGCGGGAAAAAATTAGGTGCACAATTTTATTTTCATGTGCACAGTGCACCTGTGCACCCGGGTATTTCGAGCCCTGACTTATACTATCTATACTTGATGTCAAATACTTGGGTTTTTTCATAACATCCTGTTCAGATTCAAAGAGGTCAAGGTCGTCTCATGCAAATTGGAATAGGAAGACCTAGAATTTCACTCTTTAACATGTAAATAAGAAGCCAATAGCTAAATTCAAACTGATGGAAAGTTGTGTTCTTTTCTTAGGAACTTTAAAACGGATAATAAACTGTCGCAATGCCTTGTGCAAGAAAGAAGTATGATGTTCTTGAACGAACTCGGACAGCACCCTGACTGGAAGGATGTATCTGATATGTTTAAATAACAATTCAGGTCATGGGTGACATTTGAGGTGGATGGGTTGTCGCAATCGCAGAGAGAGGGAGGTAACTCTCTTCTTTCTTTTATTTTAGGTTAGTATTCTACTTTTTTTTATCACACCCCGCAAAACGCAATCATCGGGCATTCAAGTATCGTTTCTAAGCAGTGAGAGATCTTCGCCTCCAACATGGGGTTGTCGTGATCAGTGGGTTTGCCCACTGTACTAGCATCCTACGAGTTGCAGGCAACACAGGTTCCATTCATTCCTGGGAGTATTTCGCTCTTCCATGTCAGTAAAACTATTCTTGTGTGTACACGCTCAGTACGTAATGGGCATACACACATAAGAAAAATAGACGATGTTGTCTGTCTAGTGTTTGGCACAGGATGGCCAAAAGGCCCATAGGTGCCATAAAGACCAACGAAACATCATTAACAACATAAAACGCGATACAAATTCGACACGTCCATGGACATTTAGACTGAATCGTCATATATCTTCTCTTTCTCTTAATATTATAAAAGGAAGAGTTTGTTTGTTTCGAGGTCGCAAAATCCTGACGATCTATGACACTTACAGCAATGAGATTTGGCACACGGGCAATGTGACTCCCCCGAAAAGAACTGTCACGGGTAACGCCCTTTTGGTTAGCGAAGCAAATACACACCACGGGTAACTCCGTTGTGGCTGTTATCCAATAGGCTACGAACTCCTATTTGGTTAGCGAAGCAAACCAATAACCTCACAAAAGCAACTGGAACGGGCAGCGCCCGGCTAGCCACGCAGTGGCTAGTTTATATACACTGAAGGAGCCAAAACATTATGACCACCTACTCAATAACGCTTTGCGCCTAATTTGGCCTGCAAAACAACTGCAACTCGTTCTAGCGTTCATGGACTGTTCTACCACAGCTACGAGTCCCCGATTCGTCCCTGAGAACGTCCCCTAAATCATAATACCACCGTCACCATCCCGTGTATGACCTGCTGTACAAGAGGGGAGCAACTGTTCGCCTGGCAGACGGCGCACCCTGACACGACCAATGAGAAATCGGAATTCATATGTTCTGGCAACTCTCTTCCACTCATCCATGGTCCAATCTCAATGCTCCCGGGCCCACCGTAGGTGTAGTTGACGATGACGCTTGGTCAACAGAAGCACACGAGTGGGACGTCTGCTGCAGTCCCATATCCCACAGTATCCGCTCAACTGTGTGTTCCGAAACACTTGCACTTGGACCTGCATTGTATTGGGCTGTCAGCTGAACCACTGTCTCGCACCGATTTTGCTTTACCAAGCGGGACAGTCTCCGACGTCCTACTTCTTTGATGACGCATGGACTCCACGTCATTCAGACGAGTTCATTAAAAAATGTGGGGATGGTCATAATGTTTTGGCTCGTCTGTGTATTTTGAGCTCTTTATCCCTTAACATGTCTAGATTATTTATATAAAAAAAGATGGTTGGTTTAGGGCTACTGCTGCAGTCTAAGTTTATAGCGGTGGCAACAGCCTTGGCGCTTTTTTTGGCGCACTTCTAAAGTCGCCAACGTCTTAAAACGGAAAATAATTAAGCTTTCGTGAACACACACATTTGTGAACGTTTTAAAAAATATATTACTCAAACGTCAGTTAAATGGAATTTGAAAGAACTTTCTAGAATATTCAAATTGAAACTTAAAATCCGAGGTTGCCATAAAAACCGCAATAACCGTAATACAGATGGATTGCCTTAACCTGCTATAACTCGCTACTAGAAGTTCGCTAAAAAAAAACCGCCAAGGCCGTTGCCACCGCTATAAACGTAGACTTAAGCTGTACCGGTTTAGGTTTTTAATTGCAAGGTTCAAAAGTCGACAAGCTGCGACAGATTTAAGTTGTTTGGCAAGTTATTTTAAGGCTTCCCAAAGGCGATGTTTCTGTCCTAGCATGGCCAAACCCATAAGACAACATCAAATAAAAACAATCGTGAAAGGAAAAGGTTGGGGACAGAGTACTGAGATGAAAGTATAAAAAGATCGCTTGGGTATACTGCGGGAGCCCGAACAGCCCGAGTGCATTAAACCCCATGGCAAAAGAAAATATTATTCAGCTAACTTGGGTCTGTGAAGCTCGTACACACCTAAAGCAATTATTTAGGTAGGAAATTTGCCAATAAAAGCTGTTGTGTTGGTGTTGATCAGGGCTCGAAATAAGATTTTGAAGCTGGCAGCAAATATTGCTGTGAGCTTTTATGAGCTGGTAGCAAAAACTATTCAGATTATGGCAACACCTAAAATTTGCGTAATAACGGTAAATTGCAGCTGCGAATTTTTCGCTAACTTTGAAACAAATTCATAAATAATGCAATGAGAAGGAAAAAATACTCACTTTTCTTGTGAGATTTCTTTAATTTCTTATAAAACCCTAAAATACATCTGAGATAAACAGAAACACTCAAATAATATACTGTAGACACACGTTTATTTCCTTATTATGAAGTTTACGATGACATCAGTCAATAATTACGCTAGAGAAAATTGCAATTGTTTATAACTACATAGCTAAAAGCAAGGTCTGCGATAACAAGCACAAAACCATTTCTGAAATGCTTAATCAGCCTTAAAATCTGAATTGGAAATTGGTATAGTGGTTAAGGTGTTAGCCTCTAGATCGGAAGGTTCCTGGTTCGAATCCGGGTCCGGGCATGGATGTTTGTAAACGTATGGTGTAGAGGCGGCTGGTGCACCTTAAATCTGCCGTGGCCGAAAGTCCTCACGTTGGGTTGGCGTGGAAGTTTGGAGAGTGGGGTGCCAGCTCAGGTGTTGCTTCGTCATCTGACCGTGGTTCAAAATTACGAGGTGTTGTCCTCGAATCTTTCCCTTAAGGGACTGATTGCGGACCGTCGTCAATAGCCCGTTGTGTTGTTCTAGTACGACGTTAACTAAAATTACCATTACCATTACCATCCTGAAAACCGACAAAGAATCGAGCGAAAAAAGCTACTTTTCAATCCTGCAGCGGCGGTAACGTTTTTCTCTACTATTATAAAAGAAAGTGTTTATTTACGAATCTATGGCACTAACGATAATGGGATTGGGCACACCTCAGGTAGTCCGAATTTTTTTCAATATTTGTACAAAGCCCGACTTTTAAGGTAATTTGGTAATTTTTTAGTTAACGTCGTACTAGAGCAACACAACGGGCTATTGACGACGGTCCGGGATCAGTCCCTTAAGGGAAAGATCCGAGGACAACACCTCGTAATTTTGAACCACGGTCAGATGACGAAGCAACACCTGAGCTGGCACCCCACTCTCCAAACTTCCACGCCAACCCAACGTGAGGACTTTCGGCCACGGCAGATTTAAGGTGCACCAGCCGCCTCTACACCATACGTTTACAAACATCCATGCCCGGACCCGGATTCGAACCAGGAACCTTCCGATCTAGAGGCTAACACCTGAACCACTATACCGGTTGGCCCGATATAGTGGTTCAGTATATAACGTGCCCGACTTTTAAGATTTAATCTACAACATTTTAAAATGTTTTTAATGGAATTTAATTATTATTGTTTTCTTTGGAATGGCAACACTATGAAGAGTTGACAGATTCTAAATTTATTTTTTCCGTTTGATTTTGCGGAAGTACGCTTTTGGCTGAAGAATTTAATATAGAGAGACATAAAAATAGAGATCTGGACAATGGGGATATTCCTAATAAATGTCTGCAACAGCGGAAATACGAAAAATAAAACAAATTCTTGTTATTTTCTAACGGAATAATTGATGTGGTGGATGATGTAAGCGTTCGTACTTCGTCACAATGTGCTTCTCTAACTATCCGCCAAAAATAACAAGCCTGGTAAACCACGCACGATTGCATCAAAGTGCATATGAATAACGCTGAATTCAAAGTAATGGTTTAACCTTCAGACCACTACGGAAATACAAAATTTTGTTAGTTTTGTGTAGTTGTTAGTTTTGTGTGTTAGTTGAAGCTTATTGGGCTTTAATTCCAGACTTGAAAAGTTGTTCTTCTTTTAGGTGTCTATGGTGCCTCCACAGGTGAATTATCCAAACAAAACTTTTCTTTTTCGGCAAAAAGAATTTTATAATTTTGCGACAGAGGGGGGTTATTTTATCCATCGTTTCATTCAAGACGGTTGGCTGAGTTTTATGGTGCAAGGGCATTTGGCAAAGCTGTTTCAAACTAGACAGAGAACGTCAGGGGATCGTAGATAGGCAATTAGTAATTTTTAATTAACGTCGTACTAGAGCAACATAACAGGCTATTGACGACGGTCCGGGATCAATCCCTTAAGGGAAAGATTCGAGGACAAAACCTCGTAATTTTGAACCAAGATCAAATGGCGAGGCAACACTTGAGATGACACCCCACTTTCCAAACTTCCACACCAACCCAACGTGAGGACCTTCGGCCACGAAAGATTTAAGGTGCACCAGCCGCCTCTACACCATACGCTTACAAACATCCATGCCCGGACCCGGATTCGAACCAGGAACCTTCCGATTTAGAGGCTAACACCTTAACCACTATACCGTTGGTCGGCGGTCGTAGACAGGTAAGACTTAACGTCGCACTGAAGCAACACATCGGGCAAATGGTGACGGTCCGGGATCAATCCCGAAGGGAAAGATCCGAGGACATCCCGTCATTTTGAACCGCGGTCAGATGACGAGGCCCAGGTGCAGAATTATATTTAGTTTTCTGCAATACAACTCCAAGCAATTACAATTGTTCTGTAGGCATTTTCGTCTTTCAGAATTTGCAATTCTGTCGATAACTTTTGAAGTTAAATATTTTGGCATTGACATAGAAGATGTGTTATTTATAAAGTGTTTGTGGTAGTTTGTTGCGGTGTAGGGAGGTTGTTGCGTAGCCAGAAAAGAAAAAAAAGGTGTTGCAAGGAGCACGCTTTGCACTGCAGAACATCGTAACATATGATTAAAACAAACCGGTCAAAATTTTGATAACATTTAGGAAAAATTGTTCTGCAAAGAATTTGTTCTGCGACGTACGTCGCAGTTTTAAGCACTCTCTGCTCCCGGGTGAAGAGGTAAACCACCTGAGCTGGCACTCCACTCTCCAAACTTCCACACCACGCCAACATGAGGACATGCAAGGCCAAGACAGATTTAACGTGCACCAGCACCCACGACGGTCTTCGATTGTATCGAGTTTCGACAACCTCTGCTTACGCTGTGCTTGACATAGAAGAAAGAAATACACCCAGGGTAAGTTAGGTAATGGTAATGGTAATTTTAGTTAACGTCGTACTAGAGCAACACAACGGGCTATTGACTACATTCCGGGATCAGTCCCTTAAGGGAAAGATCCGAGTACAACACCTCGTAAACCCAGGGTAAATTAGAAAAATCAAACATGCACCACCTGTAACTCACAGGTAACGCCGAGCGCAGCGGGTAAATAAATACTCAAACAATCACTCAACGTTTAATTGGGTAATGGTAATGGTAATTTTAGTTAACGTCGTTCTAGAGCAACACAACGGGCTATTGACGACGGTCCGGAATCAGTCCCTTAAGGGAAAGATTCGAGGACAACACCTCGTAATTTTGAACCACGGTCAGATGACGAAGCAACACCTGAGCTGGCACCCCACTCTCCAAACTTCCACGCCAACCCAACGTGAGGACTTTCGGCCACGACAGATTTAAGGTGCACCAGCCGCCTCTACACCATACGTTTACAAACATCCATGCCCGGACCCGGATTCGAACCAGGAACCTTCCGATCTAGAGGCTAACACCTTAACCACTATACCGGTTGGTCGGCCACGTTTAATTGGGTGCTTTGTGTAATCAGCAAATGAGAAAAAGAAATAGGATTTTGAAAAGTAGTTTTCATTTTCGAAGCAAACCAATAACATGTCATCTTGCACACTAAATAGGCCAATGTGATACATTGAATATTGTCCCCACACATTAGGGGTTTAGCAGAGCTGGTGGCCGGAAAACGTGAACCATTTTCTGTAATGTGAAACCCTGATTTTAAAATTGGTGAACCTTCATTAAATAGCACCAGTATTCAAAGGAAACTAAAAAATGTCATTGGTGCAAATTAAATACTGAGTATTTGGAATACGTAGAAGAGACAGGGCCGGCTCTAGACATTTTGGCGCTCCGGGCAAAATCTCAATTTTGCGCCCCCCCCCTCCCCGTTTTTTTTAAGTAAATCTCATGCTACCATATCAGAAAGTCAAGAAAAGATTTAAAAAAAAAAATGAAAAAAAAAAAAAAAAACAGGGGAAAAAAACAACGTTTTATCAAAAACTCAACCATCAGATAACAAGATAAGCAATTTATCACTTAAGGCAAAATAACAAAAATTAAAATGTAGTTATGCTAACTGAACTAATATCCCATATTATAAATAAATTCCAACAAACCAAAGTAATTAAAATGCCCTTTTTCTAACTTTTCTTTCGGCAAACCCACGAACCAGTGATTTCAAGTCTTATTTGTCACTAATTTGGTGTTCTATAGCTATCATTGCTAGTTTGCGAAGCAAACCAAATGGGATTGCGCAGCAATCCCCGGGGGTTGGCGAGCGTAAACGAGCAGGGGGCGGAGCCCCCTAGTTATACAAAAAGCTGAAATAATTACTGCGAGTATTTAGCAAATTATATCTGGTTTCCAAGGCATTTATTGCTTGATCTATAGTATGAAAAAAAATCTATTTTATATTTTTTGTTTGAGGTCTTGAACGGGTTCATCCGGGCCCTCACACAAAAACGTTCTTGTTTTGCTTCTGACACGATGACGTGGTGTGGTGGTTTCGAAATTACCTTTCACGTCAATCTCTGAAGCAAGCTCGGTTGCTTCTAAAATGATGTTTTCAAAAGCTTCATCTGATCTCAGGTTTTCAAAGAAGAGTTTGCAGTTGCTAAGCATATCAATAGCTTGTGACATATTAAAATTTACAGTTTGCAAAAGTTTGCTGATGGGGTTAATATGACTCAAAATTTTGTACCAGATCACAACAGAGCATATAAATTTGAACTGCTTCAAATTATTTAATAATCCGCTAGCCTCGTCTCTGATCATATTATCGATTTTTGAATCTTCATATATGCTGTACAAAGCATCGTGAATTGGACCAATTTGAAACCGCAGAGCTTTTAATGAGTCGACTCGACTTTCCCATCGCGTATTACTCAATGGTTTTAGGGTGTAAGTATCAATATATTTCAGTAATATTGCCCAACGAAAAGAAGAAAAAAATGTATATAACTTTTGAACAATATTGAAGAAGTTGGCTGCCTCAAACGAGGATTTTGCCATATCGTTTACAACCAAATTTAGCGAATGGCTGCTGCATGGAACATAAAATGCTCTGGGGTTTATATTTCTGATTCTTGTTTGTACTCCCGATTTTTCTCCTCATATTGGAACCATTGTCATACCCTTGACCGCGCATGTTTTCTACTTTAAGCCTATTTTTCTCTAGCTCTTCTAGTAAAACCTCCGACAATTCCTTAGCTGTTGATCTCTCAATGGGTAGAAAACAAAAAAAAATGTTCCTTGATATTAACTTGAACTTCAGACTCTGATTCCTGTATGGAGACAAATCTTACCACAAATGTCATCAGTTCTACTTTACTTACATCGGGAGTACAGTCAAGAATCACGGAATAATACTTGGCCTTTTGAACTTGCTCAATGATGTGGAGCTTTATGTTGTCATGCAATAATTCAATTATTTCATTTTGTATAGTTTTCCCTAGATATGTAGCTTTGATTTCTTCTTTATTGAGGACTCTGCGAACGTGTTCCTCCATTTTTGAAAACTACCTTCTTTCAAGAAGTTCTGCAGCGCATCTGACTGTTTTTGAAGCTGTGTTTGCTTCTTCAATCTCCGCTTTTTAAATTCGCTCCCAGAGGGTTTTCTCTTAACATCGGACATTTTGGTTTCTGGAACAAATTAATTAAAATAAAAGATAATACTGATATAAAAAAAAGCCATGATTTAATTTAAATTATAATTTCTGAAATCCCCCACTTGTGCGCCACTGGCTTAAAAAAAAGTATTTTATTCAACTTCAGACTCAATTACCTTTCATTCGATACCACACAAGCCATGTTTTGATCTAAACTCTAATTTTTGAAATCTACCCCCCACCCTTTTTTTGGCTTATGTCTGATGGATTTTATTAGTTTTTAAAAATGAAAACAAAAATTAAAACACTTACCTTCACAGAAGCCAAACGCACTGGACAATTTGCACAAGCACTTTTTTAAAGCTTTTTTGCCCCCCCCCCCTAACAATTTAAACAAACTATTTTATTTCGCACCAGCCGAAGTCTAGTGGCAAATAATGCATTGTTTTAAGTCTACTTCCTTTTTATATGCAGTTAAAAAGGGCTGTTAGATCTTGTTTCGCTTGGTTTCAAAATTGTTGTTTCCTGTACAGTCGTGTTGCCACGGGCCGAAAAACTTGTCAATTCTTGAAAGGCGTTGGCTGAGTGGTTTTGTCATGTTGAATTGAATTCAAGTAGGTTTTGCCTTAATGTTTAAATATATTATATTATTTGAATTATGTGCTTAGAAATAAAAATGATAAATTCCGCCTCTTAATCTTGTCAACTATCAGTCAAATCTTGCAACGCGTTTTTGAGAAAATTCCCGTGAACCGATTTCAATGAAATTTGGTATACTTACAAGGGTTCGATGACAATGCAATGTTATGAAAAATAATTTATTGATATGATATCAGGATGATAAAAAAATATTCTTTACTTTTTAGTTTTAGTGCATTTTATAAAAGCCTGTAACTTAATTTTTTTTTATCAGTTTATTTTCATTTTCCATGATTTTGGCGCCCCTAGATCATTGCGCTCCGGGCAGCCGCCCGGATCGCCCTACCCTGGGGCCGGCCCTGGAAGAGAGTCCGCGCCATCTATCAAGTACATGATTCTCTTGTTTATTATGTAGAATGTACCAAAATTCACGCAAGATTTGAATTTTGCACCATTTGTGTGATAAAGTGTAGCCAACGAGAGAAAACATAAAAGACTGCGTGACCAATAGTTCAGGGTTATTGAAAATGAAGCGCTACACGAGAAAACAACGCGTTTTCATTGTTGATCAATATTTTTAAAATAATGAAGGGGGTTTAGCAGCTACAGTTCGCAATTTTCGTACAAAATATTCGACACGATAATCCAATTTTTTGTGCCTAAATTGCAAGATATGGATGTGGACAACATGTGGTTTGAATAAGACGGTGCCACATGCCATACAGCCCGAGAAACAATTCAATTACTGCACGAGTCATTTCCTGGTCGTGTAATTTCCCGTTTTGGTGATCAGAATGGGCCGCCCAGATCATGCGATTTAACGCCGTTGGACTTTTTTCTCGTTTTTTTTGTAGTCTAAGGTTTATGCCAACAAGCCCACGACCACCCATGCCTTGAAGGAGGATATTGAGCGCTGTATGAACGAAATTCAGCCACATTTATGCAAAACGGTCATGGAAAACTTCAACAAAAGAGTACGCATGTGCTAGCAAAAGCCTTGGAGGCCATTTACCCGATATGCTATTCCATACATAACCCTATATTGTATACTTTATGAATCAATAAGAAATTTACAATTTTTAATTATAAACCTGTGTTTTTTATCACAATTACTTGCGTGAATTTTGGGACACTATACATGGCAAGCTCTTATTTCATGAGTTCTATAATATTCTCAGATTATCTTTGCTCCCCTGAGGAAAAACCTGAAAATCTCAGACAATAATCTATTTATCCTTCAAAACTATTACTAAGATTTTTCTGCAAAAAAACAGGCGCACAGTTTTTTCCCACCATCATTAATTGTTATCACCTTGTACGTATATCTAAAGTATCATCAAAAGCTGAGGGAGGAAAAGCTTGATGAAATGAAGGCAACAAAAAGTTGATGTGCGGTTTCAGTGCTCTATCACGTTTTCACCTATTTCCATGGGATTTTCCGATTCAACGATCATGTACTTGTTGATGGGGCGATTCATCAGATTCATCACTCCATCATCGCTGTTATTAACAAGCGTTTAGAACGAGTGATTTGCAACAGGTGCGGATAGTCCAGCAGGTGCGGGTGGAAAATTTGACCCTCAATTCCTTTTAAAAACACTCAAAATAAAAGTAGTGATACCTGGTCGAATATCCATGTCAGATGAAACGTTTGTGTTGGTAGATAGGTATTTAATTAACGCTGCACTGGTGCAACACAACGGGCTATTAACGACGGTCCGGGATTAAACCCAAAGCAAAACGTTTGGGAATTGTATTCAAGAGGGGAAGGTGTTGCTTCGTCATCTGACCGTGGTACAAAATTACCTCGGATCTTTCCCTTAAGGAAGTGATCCCGGACCGTCGTCAATAGCCCGCTCTAGTACGTGTTGCTCTAGTACGACGTTAATTAAGAAATTACCAATTACCCATCAAAAGACTTTCCCCTAAGGGACTGATCCCGGACCGTCGTCAATAGCCCGTTGTGTTGCTCTAGTACGACGTTAACTAAAATTACCTTACCTTACCAATCAAAAGAGGGGAATCGATCCTTAACTTAAATAAGTAAGAACAGCGATTTTCAACAGGAGTGTGCCACGCAAGAAGGACAATTTTATAATACAAAAACACTCTAATTATAAGTGGGTTTAGGGGTACTTGAATTAACGTCGCACTGCAGAAACTCAACGGGCTATTGACGACGGTGTGGGATCTGTCTCGAAGGGTAAGATCCGAGAACAACACCCCGTAATTTTGTTGTATAATGAGGTTGAGTTGGCCCACCCCACTGTCCAAATGTTTTCCACACCACGTCAACGTGGGACAAAAATGAAGGGGAAACTCGGTCGAATATTATATCCATGCTAGTTATTTCTATTATATTCTACTCTTACATTCGGTGGAAAATAAACGGACCACTTCCTTTATTTCTAGCACTATTCACACTAGATCAAATTCAAAGGTATCATTCAATAGGGAATAACGTCCTCTACAAATTCAATTCTAAAAAAATTGTATAAAGGCATATCAAGGTTTGAATATTGGAATTTCTAATCGAAATACCATGTTTTGATGTCATAACCAGATTCTGTACCGTTACATTAGTCTGAGTATGAAATTTAATAATCTTATTACCTTTATATTCTGAGATATTCAATTCTAAAGTTCGTGTCAATTTGAGGGATCATCTCGACATAGAAAGTAGCAGTTGGTAGATCGAGATTAATTTTATTTATAACTACCCAAATATCAAATTTGAACACTATTTCAAACGATAATTTTAACTATAACTATTAAAACGATAATAATAACGAATTTCTGTGCTGTTAAAATTGCTTGAATGAAGTGGGGTGATTCCTTTTTTTTCAGCGACAGTACAAAATATTTGAAATTCAAACGAAGACGGTATAATCTGCTGTACCGGATGAAATGGTGTGGTGACAGAAATGAAATGGCAGCGTAAAAGAATAAGATCTTTGGTTTCACCACTACAACATTTATTACAGCTTAGCAGATATGTACAGCAAGTTTACAGAAATGTTTGGGACAAGAAGGGTACGGCAAGTAAGCGAGCTTGTTCTCGCTATTAGGTCTCAGTAGTCTCTGTGGAAAATTCTAACGTCTTGCAGGACGCCTTTGAACGGAAAAAACCAGATGTCTTTGGAATTTCGAGTGTTCTCAAGGAGCTTCAGATTGATGAGATCGGGATGTCCGTGTAACGTCAGATGAAGAGGGTTTGTTTCAAGTGCCCAGAACTTTATGACCGATGTAATGTTAAATGAAGTGATGGAAAAGTACATCTAGGTTTAGTTATGGACAGTTGATCACTTGAAAGGAGTTTTATGATCTCGAGTTAGGGAATTCTGGAATACATCTGCTTTGTCTGCTTGATCAAAGAAGCCGCGTTTAGAGCGGTACAACTAGCGGCATAATGCTTTGTAACTTCAATAAGTTAGATTAGTGATTTTCAATATGTGAGTAGCAAGAATTACAATGACGTGCCTTACGGATGGGGAAGTATGTAGGCCTGGCCTCGAAATAAATTTTTTGATACAGGTGCACCTAGCGCACCTACGTTTTTAAATTATTTGCACATATTATATTTTAGGTGCAGATTAAAAAAAAAAAAACGTAATATAAGAGCATTTATGTAATGTAAACTACTTTATTAGTTGGGTATGTTACAAGTAGATAGTAAATAAAATATTAAAAAAAATTTTTATCTGCGAAATTATGACTTACAAATATTCAGTCATCATCAGACATTGGTGGGCAATCAGAACTGTCTACGTTTTTGGCAGATCTTTACCCATAAGGTTTAGTGTCCATCCTTGTTTTGTATTTTTCCAACATAGCATTTTCTGAATTAAAGTTTTCGCATAGCATGTATTTAGGAATTTTAATTACGTTCCTTAGAGCGAGAGAAGTCGCTAATATTTTGTTCAGACATCAATGTAACATAAAATACGTTTCCCCAGTTGTTTTATAGCGATAAGTGCACTGCGTGCACCTAGAGGGAAAAATTAGGTGCACAATTTTATTTTCAGGTGCACAGTGCACCTGTGCACCCGGGTATTTCGAGCCCTGATGTAGGTAACGTGATCATGGAGTCATGGAAACTCCTGTATACGTTATAGACACAGGTATTATAATGGTCTACACTCTCATTTTCAATGAATTGACCATGACAACTTTTACAGAAATTCAAAATGCAAATGCAGAACTACCACAGCCAAAGCACTTAGTGGTATTTCAGTAGCATAAATTCTTAAAAACAGCAGGACAAAAGTCTTCTGTTAACAACATTGTAGTAGAAATTTTAGTTGCTGACGCAAAATTAATCAGGTAACACATGAAATGTACCGAGAAAGAATGAAATACATCTTTCCAATAAATTCTAATTTTCAAATATAAAATCAAAATAATTTCAAAACAAATTTTCATGTCAAACTAGCAACTAATGATTCCGATGTTTTATTTCAAGGTTTTCACGATTTTGTGCCAAAAAAACTTTGAAATTGGCATCCTTTGGAAAATTTTCTCTAAAGAAAAATCCGAAACATACTTTTTACGTCCGATATTAGTCAAAACATGGACAACAGTTTTATTGATCTTTGTTGAATTCTCAATACAATTCGCCAAAAGTTTCTAAAAGTAGCCAACAATTTTAAATTAGCGTTGAGACGTTTTTGCCCCTTAGTCACCAAAGTTGAAATATAGAAGCAATAAGTCGCTTTTTTTGTCGCCTGTGACAGCCCGGAAATATACTGTGGACATTTGTCATGACCTCAAACATACCAAATTCAAATATTCCAAAGTTATTGATATTGCTCTTTGATGCCGCAACAAGGTTCAAGAAACTGATATCACGATGACATTTAAGCAATTCAAATTTCGAAATCTCCTTTCCATAAAGTAAAAGCTGACTCTGCCCAGCATTTTAAACAGCAGTATGCTAATGCTGGAAAAAATTACAAAACTGTTATAGATCGACGAAAACAACTGCGAAAGGTCGAACTACCGATGAGCCACATTCGTCAAGTGGTAACTTAGGGCGTATGTGTGACAACTCTTTTGGAAGCGCAGTATTTCAGGGAAGTACATCCGGAAAGCGATTGTTTTAGTCAATTTGAACACCAGATTCTCTATTCTTGGAAGTCGGGGTCAGAACCTTCACCCAATGAGAAAGTGAGTTAAAAGGAGAGTGCGGTTTTTCAATAACACACGGATTTATTGTTTTGGGCCTGCAGGAAGGTGTGTGCCGAACTGAAATGCGGTTAAGGTGTTTCGAAACCGGAAGCTCTGTCCTTTATATTGCGAAAGGATTCGCTTCCTTCAACAGCGTCGTTAGTTTATGGTTACGGAGGGTTCAACAAATGTTTAATAGTCACTCATCACGAGGCTTAATGGCGGTTTGTTTGCGACTTCCTTGAGATAGTTAATTTATATGGGAGTGGAAAGATTGTTTGGTTAATTCGAGTTTCTGTTTTTCAAGGCAAGTGCGAGAGAACCAGATCGTGTCAGACGAATAACTATCAGTTGTAAAATTGGTGTTGAGGACGATGAATCTTGAGTAAAATATCATAAGACAAAAGTTCTAAATGCATTGGATATTACACAGTATGTATTATATTTCCTCGCAAAACAAATCAAACTATAAACCAAACAACAAACCAAAAGGACGGAACACGAAAACATGTCTGATGCTACAATATGGAACTGAAACTAAAACTGATTCTTCAAATAGTTAACATTCTATAAAACCTTAATCTTGTTGAATAAATGTTAACACAAATAGGTGGCGCTGCTTTATCTGAATCTAACAATTGGATTCCGTTCCGTGTTTCGTTTTCAGAGATATATCAGAATGAAGGGTAGAGAATATAAGGGTGCACAACATACGGCCTGCAAGCTGCTTCTATCTGTCCCCCAAAGTTCTATTTTATAAGTTCTACTCTGAGCGGCACGAAATATCTCAGCGTTGCTTCTCTCCCAAATTGTATTGAGTGAAAGATTCTACCATAATGTTTTCCTTAAGGCACGGTCTCACAAATCAAGATTAATAGACCGATTACAGTTGATCAACTACAGTTGAATGAAAACTACAGTGAGAAACCTTTGTTTCAATAGAGTTGATCAACTTTTTAGTGGATCAAGAAAAGTTTGACCCATTCAAACTTTATCGATTAAGTGATGAGTCATCTGCTTTCGATTTCCACGCAAACGATCTGTCGCGGTTTATTTTATTCGAGAAACAAAACAAAAGCGCTATTTTATTCTATAGGCCAAGTTTGTATCTTCGCGATCGTTAGAGATCGAGTAAAAATTTCAAAGGATTTGAAATCTGCGAAAAATTTTACACCAGTTCGATACCTTAAATGTGATTTTCTATTAATAAATAATGTTTCAATTGGAACTTTTATAATTTCGCTTATTAAACTGTTAATCAAGTGTATTGAAATGTGAGAACAAAAACTGATTCAAGTCACATTCAACTTTTATCGATCAGCTATAATCGGTCAACTAAATTTAATTCGTGAGAACGCACCTTTAGACTATTGAGTGTTCTTTGAACATTAAATAACATTTTCGGTTTTTTTTTTTTTGTACAACTAGGGGGCTCCGTCCCTTGCTCGTTAAGCTCGCAAACCCCCCGGGAATAGCTACGCAATCCCATTTGGTTTGCTTCGCAAACCAACATTCCTTTCGCAGAGTGAATCTCCTGAACAGCGAAACTATCTTAATAATTCGTATAATCTTGAACTGACTTTCCGGACCATGACGTTACAGCGAGGGCTTCGCTCCCTCTTAGCTTACGCTTGACGACCCTCGGGGATTGCTACGTAGTCCCGTTTGGTTTGCTTCGCAAATCAATACTCCTTTCGCAAGTGATTTCACTTTTTTTTAAAATTTAACGCTTATTGCACCCTAAACTAATAGCCGCATCAGTAAAAAACCTTCTGCTACTTTTTCCCTGTACAATTTTTAGTAAACCGTGTTAATGTCCTAACTTTACGATCTGTACTTTGTACTTTCTCCCTAAACCGTCTGAGAACAGAGGGAAAAAAGCGAGCCTTTTTCCTCGCCAAACAAAAAGAAATCGTTTTTATGGCAATTGTTCCTACGATAAATTTGATAACTGGCAAACCCTATAGTCAAAAATACAACCCACATCTGATAATTAACAATTTATCTCTCAATCACTTGACATTGTCTTGTGTTTGGCGCAGCTTGGCCGATTATGATCCTTGCGCCATAAAACCCCAAGCCAACGAACCTGAAAGGACTCGAGACCAGCGTTTCTCGGACCTGGCATACACCTATCTCCCAACTTCAGATAATTAATCTTCAATGTTTAACAACCGTTCGGCTTAGAGCAAATACTCATTAGATGACTTTTTTTGTGTAGATTCCAAATTGTTATTGTCATGAGAAGTAGATTGTTACATTGTAGGCTGTTCAAAGGATTTTTTTACCAAGGCCATCTTAGAAGTGCTTGATGTACCACAAACAAATTGCTTATAATTTTTATTTTTAAAATTAAAGACAAAAGTTAATTTTTACACAGCTGTGCGATAAAAAAGTTTTGCCAGGTAATGTTTTCTGCTTTAAGTCAGCCGACCAACCGGTATAGTGGTTAAGGTGTTAGCCTCTAGATCGGAAGGTTCCTGGTTCGAATCCGGTTCCGGGCATGGATGTTTGTAAACGTATGGTGTAGAGGCGGCTGGTGCACCTTAAATCTGTCGTGGCCGAAAGTCCTCACGTTGGGTTGGTGTGGAAGTTTGGAGAGTGGGGTGCCAGTTCAGGTGTTGTTTCGTCATCTGATCGTGGTTAAAAATTACGAGGTGTTGTCCTCGGATCTTTCCCTTAAGGGACTGCTCCCGGACCGTCGTCAATAGCCCGTTGTGTTGCTCTAGTACGACGTTACTAAAATTACCTTACCTTACCTTACCTGCTTTAAGTCTACGATAAGTCAACATTTAAAGAAATTTTATTAACTTCTATCAATTTCGGTAATGGTAATGGCAATTTTAGTTAACGTCGTACTAGTGCAACACAGCGGGCTATTGACGACGGTCCGGGAACGGTCCCTTAAGGGAAAGAGCCGAGGACAACCCCTCGTAATTTTGAACCACGTACAGATGACGAAGCAACACCTGAGCTGGCACCTCACTCTAAAAACTTCCACATTAACCCAACGTGAGGACTTTCGGTCACTAGATATTTAATGTGCACCAGCCGCCTCTACACCATACGCTTACAACAAACTTCCATGCCCGGACCCGGATTCGAACCAGGAACCTTCCAATCTAGAGACTAACACCTTAAACACTATACCTGTTGGTCGGCTCTATCAATTTCGGAAAAGTGCGATCAGAACTTCCTTGGAAACACATATCTGTGTTTGGTAATTTCATGCTTAATTTATAGAAATCGAGGATTTGGGAGATATTGATTTCTACAACAGGACTAACAACACATTCCCCACGTCATGTAGTGCTAATGAAAAGAAATATATATATTTTATTGATGATTAATATATATATATATATATATATATATATATATATATATATATATATATGAACTACACATGACTTTGTGAACACCTGATCTGTCGCAGAATTTAGCTTTTATTTAAAGTCATTTTCTTCACCAAAGACATTTTGCTTTTAAATTGACCCATTCGGACAACCCAAAACACATTACGAACACATTACTGTACTTCACACTGAATTTGAACTTTAATGTAAGTTTGGTATATATGTTGCTCTACGGTCGTTTTTAAAAACCAAACCATGGCAAATTCGACTGGAACCTACGGCTAAGCGGAGTCCTGTTTTGTGAGTAAAAATACAATGCAATTTCTGTTTGCATTTTACATTGAAAATTATAAACAACGCAAACAGAAAAAAAAAATTATGAGGCCAACTAAGAAATTAAAAAAAATTATTAAAATGAAAATAAATTGCGATGAAATTGATTAAATAATTAATAATTCATTTAAGAATTTTTTTAGAATAGAAAATTATAATACTGTGTTTGATTTCACTATATATTTTTGTAAAAGATAAATAAGTTGTTAAAAAAAAAGGAGGAAGGCTTGGTTTTGCGCCTATGTTTTATTCGATCTCGGGGTCAGAGTACGAATGCCTCTCGCCTTGAATGCAGCTAACATGTATGCCTTCCTTTGCTAGTTGATTAAATTATTGTTGTTACTGCTAGACTTGAGTTAACCTTTCTCCTACCCGCTGATCATTATTAAAATTTATCTCAGAACACTGGTATAGAGTATCCAAAATGTAAATCGAAATACTCTTGCAATATTAGTGGACGGCGTCATCACATGACCTTACATTTCCCTTTCGAACAAAACTCAACCCAAAAAATAGGAGCGAGTGAGGGAATGGTAAACACCCTAAGAGAGGGGAGTGCCGCTTTCGCCTCCCCAACAGCTGTAGAATTCATACCAGCAGAGAATAAATAATAAGTCAGGATCAGGGTGTAAAAAAATCATGATTAAAAAAAAATCAATTAATCGGATTTATTTGATTTAAATCGGATTTATTTGATTTAAATTTCTGTAGGGCCTATATAAATTTGTTAAATTAAAAAATTGAGTTTCTGACATGGACATGTAAACCAATATTTATTTAAGTAAACAATCGGAATTTGTAATATGGTAAATTAATATTTATTTTACTAAAAATATTAATGTGTTTGTTACATGGTAATACATTTAAAAAATGAATTTTCAAAACAAGAGCAAAAGATAAAACATTTGTTTAACTTTAAAACACAAGTTGACATCTGTAACGTCGTGGGTATAGGTTGCGTGGCGAGTGGCTTGAAGATAATTAAAATGACATTTAAAATTACAGCACATTTAATTCAATTTAAGGAGAATACATATATGTTAAAGGTTTTTCGAGGCTAATAGATACTGTACAATTTTGGGTTTCAATCCCGCGGCCTCAATCCGGAGCAGAGTCCCGCGTCCGCTAACGTTCTGGTTTTCTTCGATTCTCCCCTTCTCGAGAGAAGACCCCACACGTTCTTCCGAAGCCGCTCCAGTTCAGAGAGAAGGGGATAACCCCCATCCGGTCATAAACTCATGGACCACCATGAAAGCTGTGGTCAGAGGGACCTCCCAGCTGTGACGTTAGTACATCCTACATAATTTTTCTTGAGTAAATTAACATCATCATGTCAACAAATATATCAGTAAGTGTAAGTGAGACCTAAATTAGTCTGATTAAATAAATATTTGTTGTGGGTCACTACTCTTGAAGTGAAAGGTGACTGTTTCAGGGTGCATTTTGCAAAATAAAAGATGTTCATAGTGTTTAAACTTTCATCCTTTCAAATAGAAAGCTCAGTTGAATTTTTTTTAATAAATTATTAATTACATTAATTGTGTTATTTTGTATTTATGTCTCAATTAAAAAAAAGTAGTTGCGAAAAATCACTATAGCTAAGCCATTGGTCAATCAATTAAAGGGGTAACAAGTAGTTTAAGCCTACTTTGTGGGGATTTTCTTTGGTGTCTTGTCATTTACGTAGAAGTAGGCCCTGCTACTTTATTGTTTGTAACATAAAATTATGCATGAACATTGTCAAAACTTTCAAATAGATGTCAACTTATTTTTTACTTTACTTCTTGGCAGAATCTCTGACTCAACACTCAATAGATTACTTAGTCCATAGACACCTCAGATTATTTGCAAGTGCCCAGTGCCAAACATTTTTTTAAAAAGCTCATAAGTACAAGGTATAGCCATTAGTGCTGAAATCACCATTCGAGTGCAGAAAGTTCAAAGCATTTGACCACTTCTGCGATTTTTCTAGTGCGTATTTACTTAGTTATAAAAATGTAAGATTGGTTGTGATAATCATGATTTAATGATTTAAAAGAAAATCAATTGATTAAAATCATGATTTTAATCGTTGATTTAAATCAAGTGATTTAAATCTTGACACCCTGGTCAGGATCGAAACAATTTTGTGGCGACTATTACGTCATCCACTAATTCGAAGGCTGTATTGCAAGGTGTTGGTATTGTTGAGCACTTATATTTGTTTTTTATACGATGATCCTGGAAATGTTATACCCGTACCCGTGCATGCGTCTTTTAGATGTGGGTGCAAATGCTAATTTCTTGAGTAAAAGATGTGCAGATCAACTTAATCTAAGAAAGCAAAAAATAAATATTGCAGTGTCAGGTTTGAATGAGTTGTCTTTGACAGTGAAATTTAAGGTTAATGCTAAGATTTGATAATGTTATGCTAAGATAACTAACTAGATGAGAAATTTCAACTTAGATTTAGAATTTTTAGTTGTTCCAAAAATTACAGATCTGACACCATCTAAGCAAGTAGATACCTGCGTTCCATAATTAAACAACATTAAGTTAGCGGATTCAGGTTTTAATATACCAGGTCCCATGATGTACTTTTGGGAGCAGAGAATTTTTATGAGCTTATAAAACCAGGCCAAATATCCATCTGACACCAAATTAGTATTACAAAACACTGTTCGGTTTTGTTGTGAGTGGTAGTGGACATACAGTAACTGAGAATAGTGTACAGTGTGGGCTTGTTAACAACTGTACCGATTTAGAGAAAATTGTGAAAAATTTTTGGGAAATTGAAAATATTGAGTGTGAGAAAATAAAAAAGGAGGAAGCACTTATTTCTGAGGAACATTTTCAAAAAACCCATACGAGAGATAAAAGTGGTCTGTATATCGTACAAATGCTCTTCAAAGATAATCCGGCTAGTTTACGTGAATCAAAGCAGATAGCAATGAAACGGTCGGATTCTCTGTGAGTGCGTTTGGTGAGAGAGCCTGAAATTATGTCATTGTATAAGGCCTTCATGGAAGAATACTTACGGATGGGACACATGGAGGAAGTAGGGGAAAGTAAAGATCCAGATGTGGTTTACTATCTACCACATTATGGAGTGGTGCGTCCAGAATCCAGCTCAACACCACTACGTGTTGTGTTCAACGCCTCTGCAGAAACATCAAACGGCAATTCCCTAAATTCCTTGCAGTACAATGGAGGAGTGAATCAAGATGACTTGTTCACAATAATGCTTAATAATAAGATTCCGAAAGCATCTAGTTTCGGATATTAAAAAGATGTACAGGATGATTTGGATACATCCCGGTCAAAGAGATCTATTGAGAATTGTCTGGAAGTCCTCTGGGAAAGATCCTGTCAAAACTTACAGACTATCTACCTTTACATACGGAACTACTAATGCACCCTACCTTGCCATCAGAACATTGCGTAGTTGAATAATTTCCAATGGTTGCGTCTGTACTCTTATCAGACATGTATATGGATGATTTGTTAACTGGAGCTGATGAGTTAATCCCAGCTCAGGAACTTCAACGAGAACTTATTGCGCTTTTGGATCGAGGTGGTATGGTTTTGCATAAAAGGTCTGCTAATCATACATCTCTTTTGAAAAATGAAACTGATGCATCTGAAAAATACTCTTTCACTCCTGATACTAAAACGTTGGGTATTTTATGGAAACCTCAAAATTATTATTTTTGCTTCAGTTTTAAACCAGAAATAAAACAATTATGTACTAAAAGAGAAGTTCTGTCACAAATCGAAAGGATATATGATCCACTTGAACTTCTGGGTCCTCTTGTGACAAAAGCTAAAATTTTTATCCAGAAACTATGGCTACTTAGATTAGACTGGAGTGAAACGCTAACGAGAAGAAAATCGAGAATGGCATGAATTTATTGAGTCTTTGCAGAAGGTACGTAACATGTCCGTTCCAAGATTCATCTTGGTTGAGGATGCTGAGAAGATAGAGTTGCATGGCTTCTCAGCTGCCTCAGAAGCAGAATATGGAACAGTAATCTACTGTAAAGCCACAACAACATCAGGTTATACACGGCTGTTTGTAAAAAATGCAACACCATGAAGGAATCATCTGATTGAAATGAAATTTGCATCAAATGTCAACTATTGGATGTTATGCAAAGTAGTAAAGTTTCAGGCGTGGTGTGAGCAACGCCCTCTGAATCGATACTAAAACCGTATAAATAGAGGGCTGTAGCGGGACGTTGAAAATAGTGCATGGTTATTTTTTAGTGGCGTACGTTTAGTGAGACCTAAGTATACCTCCACAACGAAATAGGGTGAAATTTCGACAACTTACGGAGTTTGAACTGGGGAGAATCATCGGCCTTCGTGAAGGACGATTTTCTTATAGCGCAATAGCAGCTCGTGTGCAGCAGAACAGTTCCACAGTGATGCGAGTTTGGAAGCAGTGGACCGACAAGCACCGGCCATCTCGAAAAACTGGGAGTGGACGACGGAAGGTGACGTCAGTGCGCGATGATAGACACCTGGTCCACATGGCGGTGAATGACCGAAGAGCTTCCTGCAGGCCGTTGGCAGCACTTTGGTCTACTGGTACAGGTGTACTAATGTCGGCTTCGTCAATTCGCCGACGTCTGATACACCGTGAACTGCGTGCAAGGATTGCTTTATACAGGATCCCCCTCACGCCAAACCATCGACGGCTGCGTCTGCAATGGGCTCATGAGCACAGAGTCTGGCGGGCTGATTGGCAACAAGTTGTCTTTTCTAACGAATCCCGCTTTAATTTTTTGAACCATGATGGCCGCATTCGTGTTAGATGCTATGCCGGTGAACGCTGCCTTCCATAGTAAGTTATCGAACGTCATAGTGGTCAAACACCCGGAGTTATGGTCTGGGGTGCGATTTCGTATCATGGACGATCTCAGCTGCTACGAATTGAGGGTAATCTGAATAGTAACAGGTACGTCCGTGAAGTGCTAGAGCCCGAAGTCGTTTCCTTCCTTCAAGGCATCCCTGAAGCTATCTTTCAACAGGAAAAAGCACGGCCACATGTTACCTGGAATGTTCGAGACTTCTTTTCAGCCCAACACATGCAACTTCTTCCTTGGCCTGCTTATTCGCCGGATATGTCGCCTATTGAGCAAGAGTGGGATTGGGTTGGTCGGCGTCTCGCTCGTCATCCGCGTCCTACAGCTTCAAAAGACGAACTTTGGATGCGCATACAAACAGTATGGAATTCTCTTCCACAAGCAGACATTCAACATCTGTTTCACTCCATGCCACGTCGTATAGCAGCACTTATTGCAGCGCGTGGTGGCTACACCAAATACTGATTTCGGACACTTAATATTGTTTTTTTGTTTTGAAAATTTATCCATTTATTTGTACTATTGTGTATTAAATTTCATTTAATTATGATGACTCCTTCATGGTGTTGCATTTTTTACAAACAGCTGTAAATCCCGCGTCTCTCCGTTCAAGAAGACAACAATACCAAGACTTGAGCTTTGCGCTACAGTTCTTCTAACGAAATTAATGCATCGAGTCAAATTATCACTATAAATCGAAAAGACGGCTACCCACCTGTGGAGTGATTCAATGATTGTGCTGTCGTGGATAAAGAAAGAGCCTTGTCTACTAAAGAGATTTGTTGCGAACCGAATTTCAAGGTTACAAGATCTTACCAAAATTGAACAATGGCACCACGTTCCATCCGAAGAAAATCCCGCTGATTTTATATCCAGAGGTATGGACTCCAAGAAACTGCAACTAAGTGAATTGTGGTGGTATGGACCGGACTTTCTGAGAGGAAATGAGTACCCTAATAGAGTTATACCGGAATCTGTGATTGTGAAATACACTGATGAACTCAAAAACTGGGTTGATTCTGAATTGTACCGTGTTTAACTTTAACTGTGAATTCTTTTATTAACGATTTGGTGAATTGTAGTTATAAGTATTTGAAAATAATCCGTATTATAGGTTTTCTTCTTAGGTTTTGTAGAAATTTTGTAGGAACAAGCCAAGGAAGATAGGGCCATTAGATACGGAAAATAGCAGAAATAACACTAGTAAGAGTACTTAAACGTGAGTATTTTAAAGCCGAGTCAAAAAGTCTTCAAAAATCAGGTATGATTCCAACTGATAGTTCGATTAAGAATCTTAATCCCTTTATTGATGACTTTGGACTTCTTAGAGTTGGAGACAGACTAAAAAATAGTAATTTAACTTGTGAGAAAAAGTTTCCAATTATTCTGCCTTCTAAACATAAGTTAACATAATTAATAGTTACTTATTATCATCTTAAATATCTACACGGAGGTCCACAAGCATTGTTATATCATGTGAGACAGAAATTTTGGATTCTAAACGGTAGAAATCTTTGTAGAAAAATTGTACATAATTGTGTTGTTTGTTTCAAGGTAAAACCGGTAACAGTAAATCGAATTATGGGTGACTTACCCAAAGAGAGAGTTACTCAGGATTTTCCCTTTAATGTTACAGGAATTCATTTCTGTGGTCCTTTTTCTATTAAATATAGAAATCAACGTAAAGGTATTTTCCATAAAATTTATGTATGTATATTCGTTTGTTTCACAACAAAGGCAATACACCTAGAGAGTGTTTCTGATTTAACTCCTGCTTCTTTCATTGAAACTTTGAAAAGATTTATCTCAAGAAAAGGTAAACCTGCTAAGTAGGGCAACTTTTTTGTTGCAGTTAAAATGGAAAAAGTTGCATTTATCATTCCCTAAAGTTGCATTTATGGTAATAAAGTTGCATTTATTTTTGATACACTAAAATCTAAAATAAATTATTCGTAAAAAGGAAGAAAAAAAATCAGAATTTACTGACAATTTTAGTGGCATACTAAAGTAGTATTGTACATAATTAAATACTGGAGAACATTGACATCGTAGAGAATAGCTGATCCTTGGCCAGTTATCTCTTTAACATTGAAAAACTGTATTCAACAGAGACTGATGTTGCCTGCATTGTTGCAGTAGCAAATAATCACTTGGAGGAATATCGTCTCGGGAAAATGTAGCAATAACCGTCAGGTTGTTATTTTATTCCAATCGTTTTTTCAGATATGCTTTAAGGAACTTCCATAAAATCCTACGATCTGATATCTTCATTCGCTGTCTCGATGTTGTACGCTTTCGATTCCGATTTTTCTACGAGACGAATCAAACGTTCGTAGCTGCTTTTGATTTTCAGCAAACGTTTTGGCACCTCTGGGTGAACGAAGTTTTGCTTTCCAATCATCTGCATTGTTTTATGTATATATACGAGTATATTCGGAAATATTACCCTGCAAAATAGTTATTAAACAGTTGCCTATTTAATTTTGAGCTAAATTTGCAAAATTAAATAGTTGTCTATTTAATTTTGAACTCAATTTTAAAAAGGTGCAGGTGGTTGCATTTATGGAAAAAGTTGCATTTATGTTGCGGTTATAACTCATTTACAATACACCCCATGCAGGAGGAATTTTGGTTTTAGCACTTTACATGCAGCGTAGAACGTGTGAAAAAAAGTTGCATTTGTTGCAAAAAGTTGCCCTACTGCTAAGTTATTCACAGATAACGCAACATATTTTGTGGGTGGTAATAGTGAGATTAAAAAATTGCTCAATTTATTATGTAAACCAGATGAGAACTTTACAGGTTATTTTGTGTCAGAAGAAATAGAATGGAGCTTTTTGCCTCCAAGAGCTCCTAACTTCGGAGGTCTTAGGGAGGAGTATGTGAAATCTTTAAAGTGTTATCTTAAAAGTGTTGTTGGTAATTTGAAGTTAACGTATGAAGAATTTAACTGCATAATTATTCAAATTTAAGGAATGTTGAACTCCCGCCCTCTTGTACCTATAACTTCTGATGTTGATGAGATAGAAGTTTTGACGCCTGCCCAATTTTTAATTGGCAGACTTCTTCATTCATTAATTGAGCCTAATCTTACTAATTTAAGCGAAAATAAATTACGGAATTGGCAAAAAAAAAAAAAAAAAAAAACGAATTTTTCTTAGAATATGGAAGAAATGGAATATTGACTGAATAATCTGGAAGAAAGACATAAGTGGATGTTCTGTAAAAATATAGTGAAAATAGGTGAAGTAGTTCTAATAAAGGAAGATATCCCCTATTCAATTGGCCATTGGGTAGAATTACAGAAGTGTATCCAGGAATTGAAGGTGAAATTAGAGTAGCAGAAATTAAAACAGCTTCTGATCAGTAAAAACAACCAGTTTCGAAGTTATGTTTATTACCTGTAAATAACTAATTATTGTATATATTAATTGCTTTACATAATTTTAGTGTTGTAATGTATCTTTGAGCACCTAATTTATTGCAATCAAGTATTTGTGTTGTTATTTAAGTAATTAATGTTTAATTTCAATCGGCAATTACTTGAATGTTTTTTCATACGTTGCAAGGCCCGGCGATATGTTAAGGCGAGTAAATCTTAGGTTGTAATGCGCCAGCGCCATCTATGTAAAACAGTGGAAATGTACAATCTGGCACCTAGACAGTGGAGCTTGAGCATGTACCGCGAGAAGGTGTATGAGCGCATCTTCCTCAATCTTGAGTTTTTGTTATGAGCAATACAGATACAGTCCACTAGAGTATTTGTGAGTTCATTATGAGCTATGGATGGACCCAACAATATATTCGTAATAAAAATGTCGGCAATACCTTGATGACGAGATATATCGTCATAAGCAAAATTGGTGAGATCCTGATGGATTATATATCTCGTCGTGACCACTTGGAGGGTTGGCACGTTTCTTGGACTGTCCCCTAAAGGAAATAAAAATTATGAATGTCTTATGAAATAAAAATGGCTTGGTTAAGCAAAACTGTGTTATATTAGTGACTACCTTAGACATACTGAATCATATGCTCTAATGTGATTATTTTCAACATACAGTAGAACCTTCATTATCCGAGGTAATATGCACGAAGGCCATCTCTTACAACCAAAAACTTGTATAATAAAGATGTAGAAACACAATACAGCCTATACGAAATGCAGAACAAATTTACTGTACTAGGGGGCTCCGCACCCTGTTCGCTTACGCTCGCCAAGTTACCGTAAGAAAGAGTACATTCTGAGGTATACTGCGATATTTTCAAAATTAAAAACTAATAGTAATACGATATACATATGACAGTTTTAATTTTGTATCGGAAATTACGATCTGAAAGTTTCGAAACTTGTATGACCAACTTTTAATTACATCGATTTTATTTATTAACCAATTTGAAAAATAATTGTACCATAAGAAAGAGTGTAATGTAATGTATTCAGTGATGTTCTCAAATTTTAAAAATAATAGTTTTTGCAGTAGATATAATAGTTTTAACAAAAAGTCTCTAAAATATCCAAAGATTCCGAATTTTGTATGACCAACTTTTGATCGCATCCAATTTAATTATTAACCGATTCCAAAAATAATAGTACCGTAAGAAAGAGTACATTCTGAGGTATACTGCGATATTTTAAAAATTAAAAACTAATAGTAATAAGATATTGATACGGCAGTTTTAAATAAAAGTAACAAAAATGTCCCGATTTTCAAAAAAATATTATCAAGAACCAAATTGGAATTTCAAAAACAACTCGACGAGCTGCAAAAATTTACGTTGAGAGGTACTCTTATAAAAAAAACTCACGGCTGAAGACTTAAAATTTGTATGTGTTTTGCTCACTCGCGGAAGAAATTTCGCTTCTTCAATTTTGACACTTAATAAACCCTAAACTAATAGCCGCATAGGAATAAATTTCTTATAATTGTCCAGGGAATACGATGAAAAAACCATGTTAACTTCGTTTTTTCCCGATCAGTACTTTCTCGGGAAACCGTCTAAGAATCGAGCTAAACAACACAGTTTTCAATCCTGCGGAGTCGGCGGTAACTTTTTTTTTTAATATAGAGAGATTACAGGGGTTGGATAAAATAAGGTGAACATCTGTGAAAAGAGAATTTTTTTTATTAATAGGCCGTTGGTCCTCCTTTTGCAGAATTACAGCTTGTATCCGACGTGGAATTGACAAATACAAGTCACGTACAACATTCAGAGGGATACGTTCCCACACAAATGCAAAGTCCCTAATTATGAAAGTGTCCTTGGAGGGGGGGGGGTAATCGACTGCCAACTTGTTTTCCAAAATACCCCTCAAAGGTTCAATTATATTGAGATCAGTGGACTGAGGGCGCCAGATGAGGTGCTCTATTTCATCGTCGTATTCATAAAACAAGTCTCGAGCAATTCCACAGGTGTGAATGGGGGCATTATCAACTTAATCGTTAATCAGGAAACACAGCAAAATTTGCACCATTGGGTGAAGAAGGTCGGCCAGAAGACTGACATATTCCTCTCCTGTAACACGGCCATTCAGAACAACAAGTGGGTCAAGACCACGATGTGATATCGCACCCCAGATCATCACTGAACATATTATTTTGTCCAACCCCTGTACATATTGTTGTTGTTGTTTCTTATGCCTACACTGGCAGACCAGGGGAGTGCCAGGCCCGTCGAAGACGGCAAGAGGCGAGGGGGGTGCGTCTTCCATGTTATTGAGCCCCATTGGGAGGAAGCCGACTTTGCTCGACAAACATGGCACATCCGTTTTACAGGAAGGCCCCTTTCATACATCCATTCACTCACACATATCGTAATTTAGATTCCAATCAGAGGCCGATAACCCCCTGATCAGGTACCCCCAGAGGTATTGATTTGGTATGGGAACATGGGGGACATTGTGACCACGACCTATTTAACGTGCCCCAGTCACCATTAGTCAACACGACGGTCTTTAGCCAGGTCGAAGCGCCGATCTCGCAATAATCAGAATTGCAGGCTCCGCCGAGGACAGAACCCACAACCCTTCTGATGCGAGCCCGATGCTCTACTGACTGAGCTACCGCGGCTCCCTGTACATATTATTACTGCTACTGAATGATCCCCATAAAGCAAGAATCAAGAATAATTTCCAATTTGTGTCACAGAGTGTATTTATTGTGATAAGTTTACAATAAATGGAAGGCAGAGTACCACATACCTTATAAACTCTCTTAAAGGGTCTCCTTGAAAAAACATTTAAAGGGTTTTGTTTTTCGCAGAACTTTCACACGCAAAACTGAATCATTTCATCTTTCACGTCAACGCACTTCAAACTACGTTTTCTATTCAGCGTTGATAAGATGTTTTTGATACATTTATTTTTTCATACATCCGAAGTGCTTATTTTGTTTTCATATTGTTTACTTGTTTACATAGATTTTTTTTTATCATGCCTTGATATGGTTATCAATAAGTTTAAATGATTTTAAATTTGCATGCAACGATCTTTTTAATATGCATAGAGAATTATTTTTATAATTATATATTTTTTATTTAATAGAGAAGAATGGGTAATGGCAATGGTAATTTTAGTTAACGTCGTACTAGAGCAACACAACGGGCTATTGACGACGGTCCGGGATCAGTCCCTTAAGGGAAAGATTCGAGGACAGCACCTCGTAATTTTGAACCATGGTCAGATGACAAAGCAACACCTGAGCTGGCACCCTACTCTCCAAACTTCCACACCAACCCAACGTGAGGACTTTCGGCCATGACAGATTTAAGGTGCACCAGCCGCCTCTACACCATACGCTTACAAACATCCATGCATTGACCAGGATTCGAACCAGGAACTTTCCTATCTAGAGGCTAACACCTTAACCACTATATCGGTTGGTCGGCCAGAGAAGAATGAGAGACGGGTGTTTGTAATTTTATATCGGTTTTAGTTTTTTTATGTCTAATTTTTTTTAACTAGCTTTCATCTTAATATACGCAACTGAAAAGCTTGTCTACAACTATGTTATGCAATTGTACTGTTATCAGCCCTTAGACCCTGTTCACATGAGGCGTTTTATAACGCGCGTTTTTGAAGTCCGTTTTCCGTAAGCATTAATTTACGGTTTCTTTATTATTATTTAATTATTTATTTATTGTTTATTTAATTAATTATCACTGTGTTGTTCCTGTGTGACGGTAATTAACTATCTTAAAATCTACTAGTCTGTTTCCAATGCCTCTTTAATTTCCATTTCAAGACTTTTTTTCGTGACGTTCACTCGTGTTTGGCCAAACATGGTCCTTGCGGCATAAAACGACTTAAACAAACAAACAGCGTACTGATATTTGGATCATCCATAAAATGATTACAATGAATCGTCATCGAGTGAATTGCAGACCAACCGGTCTGGTGGTTATGGAGTTAGATTAAGCCTCTAGATCAGAAGGTTCTTGGTTCGAATTCGGGTCAGTGCATGGATGTTTGTAAGCGTATTGTGTAAGGGCGGCTGGTGCGCCTTAATTCTATCGTGGCCGAAAGTCCTCACGCTGGGTTGGTATGGAAGTCTGGAGAGTGGGGTGCCAACTTAGGCGTTGCTTCATAATCTGACTGTGGTTCAAAAGGACGTGGTGTTGTCCTCTGACCTTTCCATTAGGGATAGCCAGTTGTGTCTCTCTAGCACGACGTTAGTTAAAAATTACCAATTACTCCGAGTGAATTAGGAACTGACTTGAATCTCCTATTTACATCTTCACACTAACCCTTCTTATATAACTGATCTAGGATCTGACATCCGAAACATGCAGAGAACAGCGAAATCGCATAAAACGGTTTCCTAATCCCAACAATTTGGCCTCTGAGTGTATGACTACAGAACAAAAGGTCAAGTGACAGATCAAGAATGCATTGGAAGTAGAGCTCTTACATAAAGCAAATCACACAAATGATCTGATGATAGGGCAGGGTTTGGGACGAAACGTTTTGCTTTCAAACTCGATAGCGATAGCAATATTTTAGCTATAGTACATAGTTCTACTTAAAAAAGTTAGATTAATACTATCGCCTTTGAATGAGTGAAGGTTGGTCGTAAAAATGCACCCTTTTCTTCATTTATTTCGTATTAGGTGAATGTGGTGCGTCATAATTCATAAATTGTGTTTTGAAAACACCTTATACGGATAGAAGAGAGATAACAAGATTTTATGGTTGAGAAAATATTCTGGGTCTATCCTTGTGCACCGAATTTATGTAGCCGAAATCTCAAAAATAATTACATAAGATATAAAGACGTGCCAGAAATCTCTGATAGTACTTAAACAGAAAAGTGAAGTACCGAAAACCTGCAAAACACGAAAGCTGTATGTGTTATTTTTGATGTGATGCTATTTTTACAATGATTTTATAACCATACAGCTCAATGATATGCATAGGGATGGCATACTAATTTACTTTAAACGCAAAGACGTATACAGACGGTTGAGGGAAAAACCAGTAACCTCTGTCAAAATGGTATTACTTACCTATTGAGAATAAATTTTAATGAACCAAAAAAAATTAAAACATGCGAAACAAATAAATTTGAAATCCACATCTGTTAAAATTGAACATCTTTGAACTATTACGACATGCATTTACTGCCATCCTTATTTTTAAAGGTTTTGTGTAGTATATTTTAATTATTTTTCATAAAATTGGGGCAACAACAACTACAACTAATCCGAGGATTTTTAGAAATATTTGTTGAAATATATACCAAACCAGATATTGTACTGCATATACCCTCATCGGAAAATCAATACCTGAATACAGGCATACTATGAACGTTCTAGTGGACGTGGATAAATTATGCTATCAAGGAACAATTCTAGTTCTGAAAATTGCGGATCCGGCTGCAAAATGCAGGGCTAATAATTAATGCAAAAACAGACAAGTCCTGGAAAGTATTCTATGGCCAAAAGCCCATTGTGTAGCTCCAGTTCAACGAAAATTCAACTATCAACTAACCGCAAATCAGACGCGACCCTCCAGATAGGTTTATCCGGCCCATGGTTCTTCAAATATTTTTACACGTCCGAAGTCCAGATGGCGTCCTCACGGACCGGTTTAACGGGCCCGCAGTTCAGAGAGGGCCGATCAAAAAGATTTATATGGCCCGCAGATCAAATGTTGTTTTAAGACCCTCCGATTGCCAGATACGATCTTCCGAACTTGTTTTCTCAATCCGCCGTCCAGATATGGCCCTACAAATATTTTAATAGGTCGACAGACTAGATACGGTAATCTAGATATTTTTATTAGTACCACAGACCAGATACGTCCCTCCAAATATTTTTATTAGGCCCACAGTTCAGAAACGGCCCACCGGACATGTCTGTGCTCAAATGGCAAAATGTTATGTCACTTTTTTAATTTTTCGTGACAGCGATTTTAAGATTCAAGATTCAGCATGTGGTTCTGTGGTTTTCGATTTTTTACAATTTTCCCACCTTTGTTTTCTCATAAACTGAAAGAAAAAGACTTACGACATTTTGCCACCTTCTAAACCAGGGGTTCCCAAAGTGTGTGCCGCGGCACTCTGGGGTGCCACGTAGAGAGATTAGGGTTGCCGCGAAGCGCCCATGAAGCAGTTGCTGTTGTACGGAGCAAATATCGTTCGAAAATTAGTGTCGTAAAATAAATGCGAGTAGCTGTATCTTAATTCCACAATTCGAACGATTGTGCAGTGAGCAGCAGGCTTATTTGTCGTACTAAATATACACATATACCTCCAAGAGCATGTTGAAGGTAATTTTATTTGTTTTACTTAAATTTTCACATACAGCTATGTTTACCTATTAAGTACTATTAAAGTATTTGTGTGAATTTTTTAAATACGAGTTGTATTAATTATGTCTATGTTTTACCACTTACCTCTCTAATTTCTTCTTCAAAGTCGTACAAATACGAAATATTTATAATACTAGGGGGCTCCTCCCTCTGCTCGCTTACGCTCTCCAACCCCCAAAATTTCGCTTTTTCAACTTTGACACTTAATAAACCCTAAACTAATAACCGCATCGGAAAAAGATCTTTACAATTGTCCAGGCAACATGTTAATTTCATATTTTTCTGGTCCGAACTTTTTAGGGAAACCGTCTAAGAATCGAGCTTAACAACACAGTTTTCAATCCTGCGGCGGCGGTAACTTTTTTAAAATATAGAGATATACATATAAAAAATAATATACCACAGATAGATATTACATGACGAGGGTGCCGTGAGAAAATTCTAATTATCTTAAGGGTGCCAGGAAGGATAGATTTGGGAACTTCTGTTCTAATCATCAACAAAAAAGACTCTAGGATTGGACGAAGTCAATTTTTTGGGAAAAGTGACTTATAACATTTTGCCACCTGAGCACAGATGTTTACCTGTCGCAATACTATGCTTATAGTCTGTCGTTTCTGAAATAGTGTTGCTATCTTAGGATGCGCATTTTGATACTAAAGCGCAATTAAACGTAATCTTTTTCTAGAAAACCGCAAAAGCTTCGCATTGAAATTCGTTCAGTCAAAATCATAACGTGAATCTGTTTTTTTCCCTAGACAACTCGACTAAAGTGTCATAGATCACACCATTCTTTTTTAAACAGTACGAACGAAACAGGAAAGTTTTGTCTTTTATCAAAAAACAAGTAGACACTGGTGGTTCTATTAATCAGATCTTTATCAAAATTAAATAAAATTGCTGTAGATCGTATATTTGTTATGGTTTGTATACATAAACAGATTTTGTAGTACACCGAGATTGAATAAGCGATTTGCAAAATGGCGGACATGGACGGTTGGAGATCGTAAAAATTATTTCACGGTCATTACCAGACCTTTGCTCTGTTGGAGCTGATGTTATTTCATGGACAAAAACTACGTATCTGGCAATTCTTCGTTTGTGCTAAACGCACATGAATTACGATTTAACAAATATAATAAGGTTAACCTCGCTTTTTAAAAGTATGTTTTTCAAAGATTTTGTCTGCGTAACGTTTTAACAATTCCAGTTTATCAATTTTTTATGATGCTTTCTGAATAATTTTGGGGTTTCATATCAAAGATCCATAATGGCAAATTCCTACAAAAGCTTTTGTTTCAGTACAGTTTTACCAACCACGTTTTATTCACCTAATTTTTCTGTAAACCCAAAAGATTTCTTAAAGTAAAAGGATGCAAATGTTTTCTATGGTAGGCTACGATTAAGCTCGATAGGCTAAATACTCCATAATTTAGGGATCTTAACCATTATTACTAACACGAGTAGCTTTTTGCGTAGAGTCGCGAGAAAAAACTAAACCACGTGGTTCGTTTTTTTTTTCGGTTCAGTAGTACCCTTCTTCATACGAGCAATTTAAAGCGTAGTGAAAATTCAAATATGGAGTTTGTGTGACAGAAACTAACAATCTATCAATTCGAATTCATAAAATTTGCATAAAAGTGACCGCCTTCGTATTTAAATTGAGCACCAACTTCATAATCAGTTTTTTACACTTTTATGCATATCTTCCTAAATAATATATCTATGGCGCTGATATTTTGTACAATGTTTTACTATAAACAACCTAAACAAAATCCACCTAATATTTTATTTTAAAAATAATTTTTTAAATGCAATAATAATTCAATTAATGCTTGAAAACATTATGTATTGGAATCTTATGCTCTGGTGTGCAAAAATAAAGTACGAGACAATTTTTCGAATGTAACATCCGGCAGAAATGTTCTTCATCGACCCAAATCATACCATAAGACCCCCAAAATGTGAGAATTTAGGACAAGTGAGCAAAACCACCCAAACATAAAATTAAAAGGATACAAAGGCACTTAATCGAAAAGGTAGCTTCGAGCACAACTGGACAGAAGACAGAAACGTCCATGTGACAGGCGTCTGGAAAGAACAATCCAGTCTATAGTAAGGGATATGATCACCCCTGTCTGCGATACAGAATTTACAACGTCTTTCCATGCTGAGGACGAGGTTGTCAAGGAGTTGTTGAGGTATCACTTCGCATTCCTCTTGTAGCGCCAATCGCAGCTGCGGAATCGTTGCTGGCGGATGTTCACGTGGCCCACGTAGATCCGAGGCCTTCGCAGGCCAATATATGCGTTGAATTCCATCACTCTCCAAGAACTCTGCGACAGCCATTGAACCATGAGCAGTAGCTTTGTAGTCCATAATGAGGAAGTCCGGACCATAACAGATCTAAACAGACGCACGTGAAGTATGAGGGCCTGGGTACAATAGCGGACACCAGTGACTGAGCCTCCTTGGAAGATGTGGAGGTCAGTATCGTTACCAATGGCTCCTTGGAAGATGTGGAGGTCAGTATCGTTACCAACGTCTAGGCCAATATATGCGTTGAATTCCATCACTCTCCAAGAACTCTGCGACAGCCATTGAACGATGAGCAGTAGCTTTGTAGTCCATAATGAGGAAGTCCGGACCATAACAGATCTAAACAGACGCACGTGAAGTATGAGGGCCTGAGTACAATAGCGGACACCAGTGACTGAGCCTCCTTGGAAGATGTGGAGGTCAGTATCGTTACCAAGCATGGTACCGCCACAAGCGAAAACTCCGGCACCTCCAAAACGGTCCCTTTCGATGATGTTGTAGGGGTGATTGCGTGTTCCCTTCTCTCTCTAGAAGTGTATACGACTAAGGCCCGGTGCACACATCCGGTTTTTCAACGTGCGGCAACGCAAGTGCGGTGTGAGATACATTACATCCAATGGGCTAGTGCACACATACCTCCGGCACCGTTGCGGCGACGCACGTCCAACTTGCGTGCAGTTTGTACCCCTGTTCCCCACGTCGCCGCAGCTCGCCGCACACTCGTCTAGTGTCTGAAGTGCCTTGTTTTCATAAATAAGTGGAATATAAATAATAATAAATAAATGGTTGTATCCAGTAACGTTTATTTTGTTTCAGAATATACTTTTTTTACACCAAGCGAAATAAACACGTTTTCTTCGATAGAATATTTATCGCAAATGGCGTGAAATGTGTACTTGCGTCATTTCACGGTTATGCGTGCATAGTTGGGCTTCGGTGCCGCACATTGAAAAACCGGATGTGTGCACCGTGCCTAAATCGGCTCTCATCCGTTAAGAGCACTTGACCCCACTCCTGTTATGTCCACCACAGAAACCTACGTCGAGGAGGCGTAAATGGTACTGTGGAATCATGGCGACTGAAAAAAGAAACGTTTCTACGAGAAGAGAGCAGACAGCCACGTGTGGAAATAACTCAGGTCGCGGAAGTCAGGGAATTTGTTTGAGTGTCGGTTTATTGATCCGACATTTCCACCTGAGACCTGGTGTTTGTCACACAACGCCGTCTAACGGTTTCTCAACACTTCGCACGTATGGGGATTTAACACCCTTTGAGTGTGGGAGGTGTCATTTTGAAAAACAAGCGACGGGGATTATAGGCGAGAGGTGACTGTCCCCGAAAAGAAAGGAACTCGAGAGACAGAAGCCACAGAGGAAGGTGGTGGACGCTATAGCTCTCGAGACAGCGATTACGGTGAGCAATACATCGGTAAAAAAAAAAGAAACGAAACAGGAAGAGAAACTTTTTCTCTTCATGAACAATCGTGCAGTGATTGTTTGTTGTAAATACTTCTGTACATAGTCGTCCAACTGTCTTAAAATCCCTTGGGGGTCCGGGATACAAAAATCGTCACATTTTCGAATTTTTTTTTATTATTTTAAGAAATTCTCTGTGTTTTTCTGCTTAAAATGACGTCTAAATCATGTTTCTATCGTAATTAGAACTAGAGATATAGTAATTTTTGTGGTGCGTTGTTTTGAAAATCTAACACTCTTGACAGTTGTTGTCATGGCAACAACATCTGTCCTTAAAACTTTAAATTCGTTTTTCTCCATGATACATTTTTTCAAGATTTCCTGTATTCAAATTGCTATAAGTCGAAAATAGATTAAAGTTTAAGGGTTGAAATTTGGAATATATCTTTTTAAAACATTATACTTTAATTTTGATTCAGCAAATTTGTAACAAATATTTACTTTTAAAAATATAAATGTTTTAAAAAAGTACCTTAAAATTTTCAAAAATTTTCATTCAAATATTTTTTATTTTTTATTAAATTAATATTTTTTTAAATTGCTGAATCTAAATCAAAGTTTATAAATCTGTGAATAATTTACTGCAATAATTTTGAAAATTGATCAAGAATATTTTGAGTCTTAGTAATTTAAAATGACCCCTCTTTTTTTTAAATATTTTTAGTTTAAAATTTTTAAAAAACTTTGAGAAAAATTTTGTGTTGTGATTTTGTTTATTAGTTAGATGGGTAATCAGTACAAAAAAATTCAAAATTCTAAAATAATTAATAAAAAAATTTTTCAATGTGTCCCGGACCCCCTTAAACCCGATTCATCACGAGTTTTTTTACGGAAAACTGATAAAAAATGATCGAGTTTTTTTTGACAGAAAATGAATATTTAGGTATAGTGTAGATTATTTTTTGCAATTTCAGTTGTGGGGGATGTCTAGAGAACGGATTGGTGGTAAAAGTTTTATAAAAAAATTATTATACAAACAAAGTGTAAACGATTTGATTACATGTTTATTTTGATTTCAAAATATTAAAATCAAATTGTCATACTCACAAGCATAAGAATGGCTAAAAATTCAGTTTGGTATGATATACCATCGCTGGGGTTTCTTTCTGATAAATTGGCATATTCAAAATCATCAGAGTCGCTCATTAACAGATAACTTTTTCTAAACAAGGTACAAAAACACTTAGTAAAATTTAATGTATGGTTAACTGTTTACTTTTATGATATTTAACGCAATAAAAATGGATATATTACCTTTTCCACACCAAACAACTGCTTTATAACGAAAAATTCCTAACTAAACATTTTAATCATCAAAATGCACCACGTGGTTTACTCAAGAAAAATGCTGCATAGTGGTGCCATCTATGGTCAATAAGTTTAATTATAATCTAGCCAACCTATTTTTACTACAACGGATCTCAGACGGGCATTAGAAATAAACGAACGCGCGATACAAGATCGCTTAGTCCAACTATATTTGTATTACTGTGGTGCCACAAAACACCACAGCACACACCGTACTGGTATTCGTACATACACTGCTGGCCACCCAAATTGCAACACCAAGAAAGACAAGAGATATCACAACAAAATTTATTTTCCAGATAACATGTTGACCAAGTATTAAATGATTAAATTTATAGACTTCTGTGAAGTGTGGTTCCTGCCAAAATCAGTAGACAGAGTAGCCGCCATTGTTGGAGATCACCGCTGCCACACGCCTCGGCATTGATTCAAAGAGACTTTGGATGTGTTCTTGGGATATAGCAGACCAACATGCTTCCACACGTTGCCAAAGTTGATCTGGTGTGGCAGCTGGGGGTGTAATATGGGTCAATCGTTGAGCAACCATGGACCACATGTTTTCTATCGTTGAAAGATCCGGAGAGCGAGCTGGCCAGGGAAGCAATTCAATCTGGCGATTGACGAAGAACCCTTGGACAATGCGTGCCACGTGTGGTCGCGCATTATCCTGTTGAAATATGGCTGTGGTCAAGCCCTGAAGGTAAGGAAGGACAACTGGCTCCAACACCTCGGAAATGTAGCGCTGGCTGTTTAAAGTACCGGCAATGCGTACTAGAGGAGTGCGAGAGTGATATCCAATACCGCCCCATATCATAATAACCGGTGCAGGACCAGTGAGGCGGTCCATAACGCAGCTGTTCAGCATCCTCTCTCCACGGTGTCTCTAGACTCCAATCCGACCATCGTGGTGTTGCAGACAGAAGCGTAACTCGTCAGTAAAGACAATTTCATTCCATTCTGCCGTCCACATCCTTCTTTCATCGCACCATTGGCGGCGGAGACGTCTGTGGTTCTGTGTCAAGGGAAGACGAAGCAATGGACGTCTGCGGACAGACCACTCTGCTTTAAACGGCGTCGAATGGTACGCGCAGACACTGAATGATGCGTTACAGACTGAATGTGCTCTGCTATGGTTCGTGATGTGGCTGAGCGATCCGTCACTGCCATACGCACAATATGCCTGTCATCACGTGAAGTGGTGCACTGAGGTGGATGCGATCGAACACGTCGGTCCGTTGGACCCTCCTGCATCCAACGATCACATATCCGCATTAAAGTTGTTTGGTTTCGTCCAACACGACTACCGATTTCCCTGAAAGATAATCCACAATCTCGGTAGGCCACTATCCTTCCTCTGTCGAACTCGGATACTTGATCAAAAGATGATCGCTGTTTTCTACGAGGCATAATTGATCGTTTTTTTTAAACCGCAATAAAAACACAATTGCCGTACTTGAAATCGTCGAAATGTCCAAGCCTTAAATAGCGCTTTGAAGTGGCGCCACGGGCGCGCGTGATGTGCGTCTGCGCTGAAATTCTAATCATTTGCATATCTCACCTCCGCTGATGCATGTTGTAAATTTCATATTATTTGCATGCTTCCTTCAGGGTGTTGCATTTACGGTGGCCAGCAGTGTAAATATCACAGTTGTGCAGTTATACTACAGTTAAAACGTGAAATCGGACGTCCAGTAGTTTGTTGTATTTACTTTGCGATTTCTCTCACTGTGTGCCCCCTATGTCTTGTGCCATATATGTGCATGCCCTACTGTACCAGTCCCTATTCTATCTCCTGATTGATCTTTCGGTCCGTTTTGTTGCCTCTTTCGTGAATAAGAACTCTTCGTGAACATTGTAATTGACTTTCATTGAATTGGTCAACTCAACTGTAAATATTCATCATTCTAATTAAATTTAACTGTTCATTAAAATGATTTTTTTACTACCAACTGCTCCCATAATCGGCGCCCACACACATACGCTACCGTACAATAATGGACCAGACGCCAATGGATTTGCATAAAATCCGACTACTTGTTTGAGTGTGTTTTTCGAGGTATGGCCTGGGACCTTTGCATGTTGTTCCTGGAAAATTAAACGCCTACGCCTACATGAAAATTTTGGACAATCAGGTTCTTCCTAAGCTTTGGCAGTTTTATGGAATATACGAATGTTACTACCAGGACGACAACGCTCCATGCCATGTTGCAGCCTCTGTCAAGCAGTGTTAACAAGATATGGATGTAAAACGTTTTCCTAGCCTGCTCAGAGTCCCGACCTAAACCCCATAGAACATTTGTGGGACGAGTTAGAGCGACGCTTATGGACCAGGGAACCACGTCCGAAATCTACAGCTGAGCTGACGACATTCTTGCAGCAGGAATGGACACAAATACCCATAGCTGTGTATCAAAACCTTGTTGAAAGTATGCCCAGAAGGAATGCTAGTGTAATTGCAGCACGTGGGGACCATCCCCTATTAAAGCATGTATTCTTACATCTTGCTGTACTATTTTGAATTTCCTGTGTTGTCCTTAAATTATTTCTATATATATTATAATTCTTATGCGTGTATATATATGAAATGATACCTAAAAATAACCCCCTAATACAATTCTCACCAGAGACCAGTCCCTTAATCACCCCACTTCCCTTTCAGTCTTTCGTCTTGTTTGTCCAATAGGTCATATATCTTGCCATCCCCTTTCATCTTTGATTTCCGGACCTCCTAGTCTGACTGGACCTCACACGATCACTTTTCCCTCTCAAATCGCCTGTGAGATAAAAAATTACCTCTTCGCTTAGCTCCCGACCTCTACCAATGAAATTTCTTGATAGATTCCCTGTCCAATAGTCTTTCTTTTAATTCTCATCCCTCTGGCGAATTCATTTTGAACTATACACTTTTTCCATTAGCCCCTTAGAATAGAAAAGTACAGAACCGTTCAAGTCTCCGTCCCCTTAACAACCTCCACGCCTGATAATATTACTAGGATGTTATTGAAATAATAAAGATTTTGTTAGAGAACACTTATGTCTCTTTTATGGAACCAGCACTACACTCACCTCCAATGGATCATCCTCATCCGGATGCCTAGACCACTCTTGCCACGTGTCACGACTGCAGGCTTATAATTTCTGTTATATATATATATATATATATATATATATATATATCTGAGCTGACACCCCAATCATCAAACTCAGACACCATGCCAACGTGAGGACATTTGAGATCACGATAAATTTAACGTGCACCAACCCCCTCCCGTACACGAGTCTGATTGGATCTAGTTTCGAACTCGCACAACCCTCCTCCAGTTGCAATCTGCTACTCTTCCACCGGGCTACTGCGGGCATTTTCTGATCTCACAACTTCGATTATAAGTCAAGAGATTGATGTTGGAAATTTCGTGGATTGTTAGATAATATATCACGTTGAACCACCAAAAGCCGTAAAACTTTTGCGAATCGGAATTTCATTTACGCAGCTGCATTCAGATAGAATGTTGTCACATTCAACCGTGCGTCAAGTAGCGTATCCCACGTTAAGTCATTTAAGAGGCGGAATAGTAATGAATTATTCATAAAGAAACGAACATCTGTCCAAACTCAAAAGGATATTTCGCAATATTTTCATACAGTATCGGCTTGGTTGGAGTTAAGAATACGCAAGAAGAGTTCATTAAGCAAGTAATAAAACAGATAACAACGTGTGTAATAAAAAAAAATGCAGCGAGTAACTTCTTTACGATTCAGTAATTATGAGAAAATATTTCGGATATGGGCCAAATGAGTTAATTTGGATAAAGTCAGTATTGACACTGCATGTGTATAAGCCTGCTTCATTTTTTTTGTTCCTCATTTATCAGGCAACCAAAACCTTAAATCGCCTTTATATTTTAAAATTTAAAAAGTGGTTATACTCGTCAAAATAAGCACCGTCACATCAAATCTATCCCTAACACATTGGATAACCGAACCCTTGCGATATTCAAGCTTATATAAGTGGGATTTCAAAGGAAAACAAACCATAAGAAAAGTCAAGATTTTACTTTCGTTATCCAAATGCTTCTCAGATACAGGGTGTTATCAAAATAATGGAAATATACTGGATTTATAAGGAATCCTTTACTAATATGGCGTAGGACCGCCTTTGGCACATAATACAGCTTGGATACGCCTGGGAATCGAATCATACAAGTGCTGAATAGTGGTTAGAGGAATATTGTACCATTCTTCATGGAGATTGTAAAAGTTCCGGGAGAGATGCTGGTGGAGGATATCGATTCCGGATGGAACGTTCTAAAATAGACCATAACGGTTCGATTATATTGAGGTCGGGGGACTGTGCTGACCAAGGTAGATGTTCCACTTCATCCTCGTGTTCATCAAACCATGATTGGACCAGTCCCGCTGCATCAATAAGAGCATTATCATCCTGGAAAATTCCATCTCCTGCAGGAAACAAAGTTTGCATCATAGGATGGACCTGGTCAGCTAAAACTTCTCTATACATCCCCCCAGTGATCCTTCCTTACAGGGTTACGATTGGGCCAGCAGAAAACCACGAAATGGTCGCCCCTACCATGACAGATGACAGATCCACCTCCACGCTTGATAGTAGGAAGGATACAATCACGATTATACGCTTGTGCAGGTGTCCTCCAAACGTGAAACCGTCCTATTGTGGGGAAAAGTGTGAAAGATGATTCGTCTGACCATATAACTGTCTTCCACTATCATTCGACCAGGTTTTGTGGTTGTGGCACCACTGTAGACGACGTTTGGCATTAACATCTGTGATAAGGTTGGGAATTGCTACTCTGCCGTAAATGTCCTGTTTATGAAGGTGCCTCCTAACTGTAATTATTGACACTGGAGAATCCAGAAGCTGACTGAGCTTTGCGGACACTTTGGCTGCAGTTGTTTTCTTTTTAGACATTACAATCCGCTTCAATACCCGTCGGTCTCTTTCACTCAGCTTCTCCTTCCGTCCACTATTTTGCTTTGCCAAGCTAGTCTTGCCGCGCGCTGTGTGTATGCTGTCATAACTTTAGACATCTACCTCTAGAAACGCCTAAACTCTGGGATGTTTCGCTCACAGTTGCTCCAACTAGTCGGGCTCCGACAATCTGGCCTCTTTGAAAGTCTGTGAGGTATGACATTTTACGCTTTTGACAAAAATCCACGACGTATACAACTTCACTAAAGCTAACTCATACTACTATGTTACATAATACTTTTATATTAAAAAAACTGGTAGCCAGGGTCATATTTAAATGCTTACGAAGCGCATTCTTAAATGTCACTTTTATTTACAGGTGTTTCCATGATTTTGATCACCGCCTGTGCATATCGGAGTTGCATTAACATATAGTGTATCGCCGTTTTGAAGATGTTTGGTTCCCAGGTGAAGAATTATATTCAGTGTTCTGCAACACAACTCCAAGCAATTGTAATTGTTCTGAAGGCATGTTGTCCGAATTTTGAAATATGCAGTAAAATCAAAAACAGGCGTAAAACACAATCATCGGCTAAATATGTATTATATATTTATAATAAAACATCAAAAATTAATTAACTTACTTTTTTTTTTCCAAGCCATACTTTCAGAGTTAGAAATTATGTCGATAATGTTTTAATTTAAATATTTTATTATTGACATAGAAGATGTGTTATTTATAAAGTGTTTGGGGTAATTTTTTGTTCGGCGGTGAATGGAGGTTGTTCCGTAGCTATAAAAGAAAAAAAAGGAGTGACTAGGAGCGCTCGCGCTTTGCAGTGTAGAACATCGTAACTTATGATTGAAAAAAAAATCGGCCAAAATGTTGATAAAATTAAGGAAAAATTGTTTTGCAAAGACTTCTTTCTGCGACGTACGTAGCAGTTTTAAGCACTTTCTGCTCCCGTGGTTTGGTGTTTTATCCAATTTGTGTTAACCAATCAAATATCATACATTAATTCTGAACTCAGGTGTTGCCTCGTCATTTGACCATCGTTCAAAATTACGTGCTGTTGTCCTCGGATCTTTCTCTAAAGGGATTGATCCCGGACCGTCTTCAATATCCCGTTGTGTTGCTCTAGTACGACGTTGATTAAAAAAATTACCAAATTACCAATTACCCTATCGTTTTAGGGTCAATAGCCCGTTGTGTTGTTACAAAGTGCGACGTTTATTTAACACTACTATTCTCCTTTTTGTCTCTTTCATTGGGAGAACTAAGAAACAGTGATGCTCTAATAAGAAAGAAAGGTGATCACACATCATATTACGGCCAATTAAATTCCCTTTTATCTTGAGAGTTGTAAGCGGTGAAGCTCCCACTCGTGCTGTCTTCCTTGTAATCTGGGCCGACCAACCGGTATAGTGGTTAAGGTGTTAGCCTCTAGATCGGAAGGTTCCCGGTTCGAATCCGGGTCCGGGCATGGATGTTTGTAAACGTATGGTGTAGAGGCGACTGGTGCACCTTAAATCTGTCGTGGCCGAAAGTCCTCACGTTGGATTGGCGTGGAAGTTTGGAGAGTGGGGTGCCAGCTCAGGTGTTGCTTCGTCACCTGACCGTGGTTCAAAATTACGAGGTGTTGTCCTCGGATCTTTCCCTTAAGGGACTGATCCCGGACCGTCGTCAATAGCCCGTTGTGTTGCTCTAGTACAACGTTAACTAAAATTACCATTACCATTACCATTACCTTGTAATCTGAGTATATTTTTCTTTCTGTGTCAATAAAAACTATCTTGTGTGCGTATGCTTATTACTTGACCTGTCTATCTTGTGTTTGGCACAACTTCGCTAACTGTGTCCCTTGTGCAATGGGTGAAACTCAAACAACAAATCTACTATCTTTCTATTCTCATATTATGTAATTTCCATAATTTGTATTCTTAGCACTAATCACAGTATTCATTTCAAGTTGCACCATGTTATGTTACATCCGTGCTACCCCTCGGCATTAATTTATGCTGCACTACCTGCTACAGTTGTCGATATACAGGGTGATTATACGGTCATGGGACAAACTTGGAGGGGTAGTACAGCTTTCTAAAACATACATTTTTCGTATAGAAATGTAGGGTCGGAATTGGCGCGTGGAGGCACAGTCACAAAAAATGAGACATGGGCCGAAAAACATTGTTTATTTACAGCATCCTTGAAAAGTGCTTCTTTGCAGCGATGTCTACAGTAAATGCTCAAAATTGCAACCACCAACAGTAATACATGCTTGGTAGCGTCGAAGGAGTGATTGGAGAACTGTTCCAAAGATGTCAGCCATTTCGCGCACGTCTACAGCCACAATGGAGAGTCAAGTAACGAGCTCCTCAATTGAGTCCCGTAAACTTTATTGTACTGGTGGTCGCAATTTTGAGCATAAATTGTAGACATTGCTGCAAAGAAGCACTTTGCAAGGATGTTGTAAATAAACAATATTTGACAGCTCATGTCTCATATTTTGTGTTCGTTCCTCCACGCGTAATTTCCGACCCTACATTCCTGTACGAAAAATGTATGTTTTAGTAATCTGCACCACTCCAAGTTTGTCCCATGAACGTAGAATCACCGTGTATGTATCTATTTCAATGCACACATTTTTTTCGTTGTGTTTTGCTTTAGCACAACGTTAATTAAATTACCTTACCTCACTGTATTTAAAAAAATATTTTGCCAAATGTTTACAGAAAGTGTTTTTCCAGTTTCTTTTTAAGCTGAAAGCGGCAAAATTTCGTGTCTTTCGCTGTAGAATTGTGAATTTGCAAACTTCAGACATACATGAATTCAGAAACTGGGTTCAAATCTAGTGGTTGCTCGTGAAAATCAAAACTGGATAAAAATGTAATCAGTTGCGAGTGCTAAAAATTTCAACCAAACTGGTTACAAAAAAAAGGAAATTGGTTGCAAAAGAAAGAAAACTGGCTATAAAAGAAAGAAAACTGGTTATAAAAGAAAGAAAACTGGCTACAAAAGAAAGAAAACTGGTTGCAAAAGAAAGAAAACTGGTTATAAAAGAAAGAAAACTGGCTATAAAAGAAAGAAAACTGGTTATAAAAGAAAGAAAACTGGCTACAAAAGAAAGAAAACTGGTTACAAAAGAAAGAAAAACTGGTTACAAAAGAAAGAAAACTAGTTACAAAAGAACGAAAACTGGTTATAAAATATAGAAAACTGGTTACAAAAGAAAGAAAACTGGTTACAAAAGAAAGAAAACTGGTTACAAAAGAAAGAAAACTGGTTACAAAAAAAGAAAACTAGTTACAAAAGAAAGAAAACTGGCTACAAAAGAAAAAAAACTGGTTACAAAAGAAAGAAAACTGGTTACAAAAGAACGAAAACTGGTTACAAAATAAAGAAAACTGGTTACAAAATAAATGGCTTCTCCAATTTGGGTGAACATAATCTAGCTTCTAATGAAATAGGTGGATCATTCATTGACCATCCTATTAAATAGACAGAGCATGGGACCGAAGTCGCTGTTGCGAGATCTCGTGGACTTACGAATCGCTTTGGCGATTGGCTATCATAGAGCAGAGTAACGGTTTTGATTACGGTGGATAATCACTTCAACCAATCAGTAATTCAGGATTCATGCTTTTTACCACAGCCACGTGCCAGATCTTCATACCGAGCAAGTAAAGCTGCGAGTACATGCTCCGTCTATTTCAATACAAGGTCAATGGAAGCATGGGGCTGGAGTTGCTGTTAGGTGCGTCACGTTGGCTTAGGAATCGACTGCTATCGATGCACAAACTAGTGATTTTCATCGTCGTTAGTTAGCCAGACAACATTAGGATTCGTTTCGAACATTGGGATAATTCCGGTGTTTGGAATCGGGTTTCTTCCAATACTACGGTGACTTCTCTCCGGAGATCAAACTGAGCGATCGGGAGAAATAACACGAAGTTGCGAGACACATGATCCGTTTAATTTCATTGGAAGATCGATGTTGAAAACCATCGACTTTGAAATGAAATAGACGATCATGTGGTCGGAGTCGCTCTCTTAAGATCTCTGAAGGGGAAATCGCCGAATTTCATAGCCGATTGGCTATGAAAGCGCATAGTAATGTTTTTAATCCCGGTGTGGATAATCACTTTAAAGGGGTTGTAACATGAAGAATATATTTTATTTGTTTTATTTTTAGATTGTAGGTAGGTAGTTATAGTATAGTATGGTTAGACTATTGGGATTGTGATAATATAGGATGAGTTGAAGTGGTTCTTTACTTACTAAAGTATTAGCAAGAGGACTTCAATAGCAATAACCCTAGATTTCCCATTAAAAATAAGGTGACTTCTTCAAAAAAAATCAAGAGATAAATAAGACTTAAGATACGACCTGTGATTCTGAGATGACATTGATTGGTTCTTCTAATTTTTGAGGAGAGTCTTTTTCTGATGAGGAAACCGGATTCGATCCTGGAGTCAGATGAGGGTAGTTCCCTTGAAATGTATTAGAAATGCAATGGGGACAGTGGAAACGACGGCCACTTCCACTCACAGAATTCAGACAGGATGACGTAAATTTTTGCAGCTCGTCGAGTTTTTTTTTGAAATTTCAATTTGGTTATTGCTAATATTTTTTTGAAATTCGGGAAAAAACGGGACATTTTTTTTAATTGCCGTAACTATATCTTATTACTATTAGTTTTAATTTTTAATATATCTAAGTATACCTCAGAATGTACTCTTTCGGTTGGCGAGCGTACACGATCAGAGGGCGGAGCCCCCCAGTAATTTAAAAAATTTTGGAAAAATTTTGTGTTGTGATTTTGCTTATTAGTTAGATGGGTAATCAGTTCAAAAAAATTCAAAATTCTAAATTAATTAATAAAAAAAATTTTCAATGTGTTCCGAACCCCTTTAACTAATCAAAAATTCAGAATCCAAGCCATTTCCCACAACCACGTTGAAACCGAACAACTGGAAGGAATAATATGAACGTCCTTCGTGTATTTTTGAAGACGGAATGGCGTCAATATTTTGAAATGATTGAGGATTGTCGATTGCATGCATGGGAATATTTATAATATTCAGCTGTCTTGACATACTTACGCAAACATAAAGCCAGACTGAATTTGAGTGGAATATGAGGGGTATTTATCATTAGTGAGTGCTGTTTTGGGAAGGACGCACTCCCGGTTTTGTTTTCGGATTGTTTCGAACGTTGGTTGTTTTGGTGCGGGTCCAGAAGTAAAAACGAATGCGACGAGATGGCCTTTTGTATTATTTATTTGAAATTGACATTTGGCACATACAATAGTACAGACGAAGAACGAACAGGCAAAAAAACATAGTGCGCCTTAAACCGATGAGGACAGCGCTCTCTAGCATAATTGGCTATTACAATCTTCCTTTCTCACCTAGGGAATAACATTTACCTTTACCGAGAGTGATTAAATCCCTACATTGGTCAAGTGAGATTACAGCGGGTCGAGTCATTTTAGAACAATTAATTTATTATAATTATTTGAGTTTTCTTATATCACACCCCGGCAAGAAAAGTGACATAACTCAAAATTGCAGAATTTGAGAAACATCAACTGAAAGGATACTATAAAACTTGTATTGAAATAGTATAAGCTTCTTTTAAATCTTACGTAAGTATTTATGGTGGTAACTTCTATTATATTCTATAGAATAGTAATATAACACGCTGGGGCACCTCATATATATCATCATCATCATATTGACATAACATCAAAATTGTGATTTTTTTTTACTTGTGTTACTTTTTTTTTCGGGTGGTTTGTGTTACTTTTCTTGTGACATGTTTAACAAAAGCTATGTCCCATAAAGGGTGGCTTAATGGGGTCCGGTACACATTGAAATTTTTTTTAAATAATTAATTTAGAATTTTGAATTTTTTTTGTACTGATTACCCTTTTAACTAATAAGCAAAATCACAACACAAAATTTTTCTAAAAGTTTTTTTAAATTTTTAAATTAAAATTAAAAAAAAGGAGGGGTCATTTTAAATTGTTAAAACTCAAAATATTCTTGATCCCTTTTCAAAATTCTTGCATTAAATTATTCACAAATTCATAAATTTTAATTTTGATTCAGTAATTTAAAAAATATTAATTCAATAAAAACTAAAAAATATTTGAATGAAAATTACTTTTTTTTTAAAAAGTCATAGTTTTAAAAGTAAATATTTGTTTCAAATTTGCTGAATCAAAATTAAAGTATAATGTTTGAAAAAGATATATTTCAAATTTCAATCCTTAAACTGTATCGGTTTTCGACTTATAGCAATTTGAATACAGGAAATCTTGAAAAAATGTATCATGGTGAAAAAAGAATTTAGAATTTTAAAGACAAATGTTGTTGCCATGACAACAACTGTCAAGAGTGTTAGATTTTCAATACAACGCACCACAAAAATTATTATATCTCTAGTTCTAATTAAGATAAAAACATGATTTAAACGTCAATTTAAGCAGAAAAACACAGAGAATTTCTTAAAATAATAAAAAAAATTTCGAAAATTTGATGATTTTGATGCAAATAAAAACACATTGCTTGTGGCGCAAATCGCTTCTACATGAAATCTAGCTCCTTTTGTTCTAAATACATGAACAATTCACTATCGAAGGAAATTAACTTCAAGCATTAATTAAGTATCGGAGATATAAATCAAATTCTTAACCCAAAAGATTACTTTCGAATTTCGGTGATTGTTTACGTATCTTCACAGGAAAACTTATTTATCAACTCATCGAAGAAAATGTTCAAACAAAATTTCAAGACAATATATTTTGTCATTTTGATCCGGATCTTGCACTACCAGCAATCAGATAAAAGAAAAACGATTCGGCAGACATGTTTATTCATTCAGTTGCCTTGAAGTGAATAAAAAATATGGAAATATATTCGGTCCTGTTTTTGCTTGATGCTTGCCTATAAACCTGTAGACAGAAACAGAACAATGGAAACACTTGTATCCAGCTCATTAACTTATAACGGATACATGAATAGAATGAATTGAAATTTGAGAAAGATATTTGCACGAAGAATTACACTTGGGTTCCAGAAAACGTTTCTTTTCACAGGTGACGGACAACGTCACTTGTGACGCGCATTACCATCACGACGTAGTCATGAACTTGAAGGCAGTTTTATTTGCCTGATAATGTTTTTCTACTCGGGTTTCGTCTAGATCTGAGCAGGTATGTGTGTGTGTGTATACACAGACGAATAATAAAATAGGACGATGACAGAGCCATGCATTTTCCTAGCGGGCAAAGATTTTTCCATTGAGACTATATTTTATGCGCGAAATATATAGTATGTATCATATAGGTGCTTAGATAGGGAAAGAGGAGAATCATTAATAAGGAAATAATGTCACATTAAAGGCCGGTGCACACATCCGGTTTTTCAACGTGCTGCGGCAACGCAAGTTCGGTCTGAGATACGTTAGATCCAATGGAGAAGTGCACATATGCCTCCGGCGCCGCACGTAAAAATTGCGTGCAATTTGCACCACAGTTCCCCACGGCGCCGCAGCTCACAGCAAACGCTTCTCCGGTCTAAAGTACATTGTTTTCACAAATAAATGGAATATAAATTTTTAAATAATAAATGATTGTATCCAGTAACGTTTATTTTGTTACAAAATATGCTTTTTTTACACCAAGCGAAATAAACACGTTTTCTTCGACAGCATATTTATCGCAAATGGCGCAAATTGAGTACTTGCATCATTTCACGGGTATCTGTGCATCGTTGGGCTTCGGTGCCGCAGCGGCGCCGCACGTTAAAAAATCACATGTGTGCACCGGGCCTAAGTCACTCTTTAGGTAAATAAAACTATAACAGGTTCGAAGCAAATTGGACCCATGTAAGTGGCAAGAAAAACTTTTTGAGATTTCATAGCGGCAGTTGTGTTAGATCATAGTTCTCAAAATGGAAGCTTGACGAGGTGGCTCTGTGGGTAGGCCCACAACACTAGTAACCTTCGAGCCGCGGTAGCTCAGTCAGTAGAGCGTCTGGCACGATCGGAAGGGTTGTGGGTTCTGTCCTCAGCGGAGCCTGCAATTCTGATGATTGCGAGATCGGCGCTGGACCTGGCTAAAGACCGCTGTGTTCGCTAATGGTGGCTGGGGCACGTTAAATAGGTCGTGGTCACAAAGTCCCCCATGATCCTATACCAAATCAAAACCTCTGGGGGTTCTTGATCAGGGGGTTATCGGCCTCTTATTGGGATCTAAATTACGATATGTGTGAGTGAATGGATGTGTGAAAGGGACCTTCCTGTAAAACGGATGTGTCATGTATGAAGAAGTCCAACCCTCCGGGGCAATAGCACCTCCAATTGGGCCATATATGGCCCGCACGACAACAACAACAACAACTAGTAACGTTCGAGTGGTATGCGGCGCGGGTTTGATTCCTAGCAGGTGCATTCACACTGGGTATAATTCTCTCTTCTGTGTCAGTAAAACTTTCATTGAGTGTGTATGTCTATTACATGATATTGTGTCTTGTGTATGTCCAAATGGATGGCATGCACAGTCCCTGCAACAAAAATCACATCGAGTCCAAAATTAGCTCAATAATGTTGCGTGTTGTGGATGTATTCAAGTTCATTCCAGTTTTGTTTTTATATCTATTTATTAAAAACTAGGGGGCTCCGCCCCCTGCTCGCTTACGCTCGCCAACCCCCGGGGATTGCTACGCAATCCCATTTGGTTTGCTTCGCAAACCAACATTCCTTTCGCAGTGTGAATCTCCTGGACAGCGAAACTATCTTAATAATTCGTATAATCCTGATTTGACTTTACTGGCCATGACGTCACAGCGAAGGCTTCTCCCCCTGCTCGCTTACGCTCGCCGACCCCCGGGTATTTCTACGTAATCCCGTTTGCTTCGCAAACCAATACTTCTTTCACAAGGGATTTCACTTTTATTTTTATTTTAACACTTAATGTACCCTAAACTAACAGCCGCATCAGTAAAAAACCTTCTGCATCTTGTTCCCTGTACAATTTTAAGTAAACCGTGTTAATCTCCTTATTTTACTATCTGTACTTCGTACTTTCTCCGTAAACCTTCTGAGAACAGAGCGAAAAAAGCGAGCCTTTTTACTCGCCAAATAAAAATAAATCATTTTTATGGCAATTGTTGCTACGATAAATTTGATAACTGGCAAACCCGATAGTCAAAAATACAACCCACAACTGAGTGCGAAACCTGCTCCGAGAACTAAAAAATACGAAATTTGTGTGACCTGTGGTGTGGCAAAGAAGCCACAGAAAAGCTATCAAAAAGGCTGTGGCAAAGAAGTCACAGAAAAGCTATCAAAAAGGCTGTGGCAAAGAAGACACAGAATGACTATCAAAGAAGCCATTTTGAGATGCTTAACAGCATTAACTCTATGGAATCGTATGTTTACTAAAGTGCTATCATGAAGCAAACGAATATAACAGATTGGTTTTTAAATCGCTAATGAATAAATGTTAGTGCTAGTTGCATTTTTTAAAAATTCTATTCCCATTTACGAATTTTTGATTTTCGAATTTTTTTTTCCGGTCCCCATGAGTTTGTAAAAACGCGAGTCCACTGAATAAGCATTTTGATAGTGTAAAATATGTTTTAAACAAATTTCAACATGATTATGCATTTCTAATCATCCTGAAAATAAAATTTCAGCGTTTCAGAAAACATATGGGTGCTGAAGGAGTATTGGGGCATTGCTGGAAATAGGAGCAGCTGCAAAAGTAGGCACTAAAATTGTGAGCGCGTGCTTGAATTAAATTTTGTATTGTGCTCGTGCAACTGCTACTAGCGAACTGGTAAACGTTGCTTTTCCTTGATATACTTATTAAGTACGTGCAAAATAAGATGATTAAAAGGGAGGAAAAATCAAATTGGAATTTGGAAGAATTGGAGAATGGAGTGTTTAAAAGAGTTGATTTGCGTTATCTGTAGTTTTTAAATCCTTTGTACTACTACCGACTAAACGGTATAGTGGTTAAGGTGTCAGCCTCTAGATCGGAAGGTTCCTCGTACGAATCCGGGTCCGGGCATGGATGTTTGTAAGGGTATGGTGTAGAAGCGGCTGGTACAACTTAAATCTATCGCGGCCGAAAGTACTTACGTTGGGTTAGTGTGAAAGTTTGGAGAGTGGGGTGCCAGCTCAGATGTTGCTTGGTCATTTGACCGTGGTTCAAAATTTCGAGGTGTTGTCTTCGGATCTTTCCCTTAAGGGATTGGTCCCGGACCGTTGTCAATAGCCCGCTGTATTGCTCTAGTATGACGTTAGTTAAAAATTTACCAATTTATTTACATTTGTAATATTAACTGACGAAATGTTTCTAGCAAATGCCGAAATGCGAATCTACAAGTTATTTAGATTATTTGGTGCCAATATATATATATATATATATATATATATATATATATATATTACTGATACTCTGCGGCTAGTCTTCATATCCCGTTGAATTAGGGTCCTGAGGAGCAAATATTCTTAGGTGTATCCGATCCTTAAGATTCATAAGCTACTTTAGTGATCTTTTCTTTTCGCATGGGGTTTCTGACTTCGGTAAATACTAGCCACTACGTGGCGAGCACGGCGTCGGCTGTGACGGTTATTTTCGTGGGGTCAGTTGTAACCACTGCTCGCTAACTCCCGGTGATTGCTAAGAATTCCCATTTGGTTTGCTTCGCAAACGGCAACGCCACGATGAACGGGCAACGTCGTGATGGCTTCGTCCTAGTTGGCAAATGCAGCCAAATTCGATAGCAGCCATCATGGCGTTGCCCGTGGTGTTGGTTTGCTTCGCAAACCAAATAATGAATAGTATGAACTATTGGCGTGACATCACAATCTTTTGCGAAAATATAAATATTTAATTAAAAAATTATTAGAAGAAAATCAAACGTTTAAGGTATCTGGTGTAAAATTTTCGGAAGATTTCAAATCCGTTAAAATTTTTATTCCATCTTTAACGATCGCTGAGATGAAAAAAAGCACTGAAGAAACGCCAGTCATTACTTTAATTATTTATTTTGCTCCATTTTAATTGCGAAGAGATGGAAGGTGAAAAATTTGGAATGGTTTCAAAGGCTGACGTCAATAGTGACGATTGTGAGGTGACGTCAGAGGGGAAAATAACAAAATTCGGTTCGTTCTTCAATCTCCGGAATAGAAGATATAAGGGTGAAAAAAAAAATTTAATTAATTTTAAAATGTTCTAGATAGAATTTTAAAATTTGGGCTTCGTACAAAAATTGTGACTACCAGTGTGCCGAATCTCATTACTGTAAGCGCCATAGATTCGTCAGGAACGTGCACATAACAAACATACAAACAAACAGACAAACACTTATTTTTTAATAGTAAGGATGACAATCACGGTCCACAGGTACTAAAGCGATCCCTTTTAGCTTTCATCCCACTACTGTGTTTCGAATCCTTTTTTTTTTCGGTCACGATATTTTGTACTTAACTTTATTTTGTGTTTGGGTCATCTTGACCAAATATGACTATTGCGACATAAATCCTCAAAACAACCAATCATGCATTATCATTGATTTTTAAATTTCAAAGAGAAATTGACGACAAATAGTTGTCTTGAGGATGTTGCTGGGCGAAATTGGAGTATGATATAGTAAAATTGGTTGCACAACACCAGTTCATCCGCCTCACAATTGATTATTTTTGTTTTTACTCTTTTGATCAATATTAATTTCCAATAATAGTGAGAAATCCAGTGTGTTCATTTGAAATTACTTTTTCTTTATTTCATTATAATCTCTACTATTATAAAAGAAAGTGTTTGTTTGTTTGGGGCCACAAAATCCTGACGATTCTATGGCACTTACAGCAATGAGGTTTTGCACACAGGTTGTTCGAATTATTTGCAATTTCTGGGTTACGGCGAATTTTAAAATTCAATCTTGAAGATTTTTAAATGAGTTTCATAGATTTATTCTCCATCGGTTTTTCAAACACGGAGAACTTTTTCTACTCAGGCGATCTTGCAGTCAGGGTTTGGAATCATGCCAAGTTTTTTTCAACCGACAAAATGCGTAGAAGATTATTTTTTTTTGTTTCCGCTTTGATTTTGTGCGAGGAGTAATTTTCCACCCAGACCATAAATCTTAATTAGAGTCACAGTTCTTTTTCCTATCTCCTAGGATCCTAGACCAGTGATTCTCAACCATTTTTTTGTCGCGGCACACTTTTAACGATCTCAAAATTTGGCGGCACACAAAGAAAAAGATAAGTTTAAAAGTTGTTTGTAAAACTTATAGTTATTACTATAAGTTTAAAAGTTTTAAAGATGAAAACAGTGAAAAATATGGTGTGTAACTATAAAAACAACAGTTTTCATTTACAGTGTACTTTTCTTTAATTTAAACAAACTTTACTCGTAATAAAAAAAAGCAATATAATTTTTACCATATGCATTTCTAAAATTTGGCGGCACACTTTAAGAATTTGACGGCACACAAAAGTGCCGCGGCACAGTGATTGAGAATCACTGTCCTAGACCGTTAAAGATAGAGTAAAAATTTTAACGGATTTGAAATGTGCGGAAAATTTTAGTTTAGATTGATACCTAAAAATAGGATTTTCTTTAAATAAATAACTTTTTAATTGAATATATCTTTAATGGATTTGAAATCTGCGGAAAATTTTACACTATTTTAATATCTTACACCACGGACACGGGTAACGCCGGGCTAGCCTCGCAGTGGCTAGTCTATATAAATAAGAATGGAGTGTTTGTTTGTACATTCAATATTTTCGACCCATTTCAAGTTTTCTATCCGTTTTGGACCCTTCTGATGCCGAATCCGTCTTTTTCTCGTTTGGTGTCTGTCTGTCTGTCTGTCTGTCTGTATGTTGTGCCCTATACACGTCCACGCGGTTTAAGATATTTTCATGAAAATTTGCATACAGTGAGTACTTATCTTCATTTAGTGAGTGGCATTGGTTGCGAAAGTCTGTCTGTCCGTCTTTCTGTTCTATGCTCGATTTTGTGTTAGTGTGTTTCTGTAGACATCACATGAATTGTATTCCAGATATTTTATTGCATTGTATTTTATTTTATACATTATCTATTAGTTTAGTAAATGCAATATTAAACATTTCTTTATTGTTATATTTAGTTGAGTTTCATGCTAAAACACCTGAGTAAGTATACTTAAATCAACCATAATTTGGTAGTTTGGGAAAAATTGGAATGTCTATTGAATATTACGATTACTTCGATTGCTTTACCAGTACTGCTGAAAAAGTAATTATTCTTAAATTTTTTTTTTTTTTTTATGGAATTTCATCTCTGATACTTCATTTATTTCGAGTCTTATTTTTATTCTTTGCGCAATGAAAACGATTCAAGAATATTTGGGACAGACGATATTTTTCAATGAAACGTGAATGAACAAGATCGCGCGATCAGTGATATTTTTTCTGGTTCTTTCGCTCTGAACTAATTTCACATTTCTAAATTTTGTACACTTTTAGTTGTAAGTTGTGGCAACTGTGCGAGATCAAGAGATAAAATTGAATCACAAATTAATATCTTCAGAACAATTTTTTGCGACATCTTTTATTTTGTTTTACTTCGCTGTTTCCTGTTTTAAATATTTATTATTTTAATAAATGTGTTTTCCTTCTCATCACTCGCAACAGCACCACAAAGTATTAGACTTAAAAATGTTAGGTAAGTCAGTATAAATTTTCAGTAAATTTTAAGTGTAATACCATTATTGAAAGAATAATGCCGTTATTTAAAGAATAATGCCGTTATTTAAAGAATAATGCCTTTATTGAAAGAATAATAATGTTTATTAATCCAAACTGGAACTTTTTCAAACATTAAAAAATTCGTTGTAATAATGACATTAGAAGATTGCAAAATTTCACAATGTCGAATACCGGAGGCAAGAGTGCCACAAGTAAAAAAATATTGTTTTGTTGACTATGAGTGCGAGAGCACTCGCCGTAAATCGTAATTTTAATTAATTGAGTTGAACATGAAAAGAACTTAAGAAAGGGAATTCCAAATCTTCCTATAAATCGTCTTTTATAGTAGTAACCTTAGTATCACCTTTCGTCATTTTGTAGCTTTGTCATACAGCAATTGTGCGATGTATGTGAAATGTATTACATGAATGGATATGCATGTGTAGGATTTGTGTCCAAAGTAAGTTGTAGAAAATATAAAGATGGCGAAAGATGTTAAAATAAATTTTTATTCTACAAAAAACGTAAGTCATTATATATTTTGATTATCTCTTCAATCTAGAGTAAACCAATTCAAACCGAGTAAGGTCGGGTATTTTGCTAGTAGCTTAATAATTTCAGTTCCTAGTTGTTTTATTTCCTAACTGGCTTTTTGAAATTCTAAAATTACACACAACTACGTCAAAATTTCGGTGAAATTCATAAATTACAGTCACAGCCACGCTTGCGATTTATTGTAAGCTGATACGGAACTTTCCAGAGGAGTGCGGTCTATAAAGGTTGTCTTTTGAAAAGGGACATTGAGGCACAAGGTTTGGAAACCTGCGCTGGACTAGTAAGTATGGTGACAAGATTACTTGAAAACAAGTGTTTAATTTAAAAAATAAAATATAATTATCGATTCAACCATCCCTAAAAAAGTAATTTTATAGAATTCCCTAGAACTCTAGAGTTCTATTGTGATTTCTAAAGATAAAACGAGCTCTCATTCTATAGAAATGTATTTTTATAGAATTCTACAGAGGTGAAATTCTGTGGAAAAGTAAAGTCGTGAAACAAAAGAAATGAGATTGCTTTGATAGAATTTGAAAGAGGTTTCTATATTCTATATGAGAATTCAAGACTTTCTATCTAGTTTATAGAGCTTAAAGAAAAGGACTACTCGGAATCAAGCTGTTTCTATCCATCGTTTGACCTCAAAAGTGTTCGTATTTTCTTTTCCAAGAATATCTTTTTTAATGACATTGGATAAAAAGAAAAATTAAAAAGACATTGGAAAAAATTATGATACATATTGTTTAGAAAATATTTGCAATAGACTTGTTTGAATTTATATTATAGAACTATAACTTGTTGGAAAATATGTTAATAGTAGGTTGAATCCGAAATCTATTCTTAACGCCCTTAAGCATTTAGTTTTTATAAACATTTTTTAGTGCGATTTTGTTTCTTCAGTTAACATAGTTGTATAGATTTATTTGAAATGTGACCGCAATTCCAATTCTCTATGATTCATTGTAATTGCAAATTCACGCGGGATAATAATAGAATATTTCTTCTAAAAAAATCCAACTTTTTTTTTTAATTTTAGGTATTACCAATAAGTATCTCTGCATGGTTCTTATTGTAACATTGTTGCATAAATTTCATCCGAGGACTTTACTTTGTTAAGATAAACCGCTGAAAATTAAGTTTTTGTCTGTCAAAACCTTCATGACTCAGATCACATTGAGTTCAGTACTTCATCGTGACAATTTCGGACTGACATTCAAGCTTTGTCTTCATTCGGACTGTCACATTATTAGTCGTCCGTGTCCTATTTTATAATTTTTTTCTGTCATGTCATTTAATCAGACGGTCCTGATTCGTTTCGTGCAGGATTAGGTTGTTTCGAACTGGTTAAAGAGACATTTAGTTCTCTCATCTAGATATCGCTATTTAACGTCTTGCTCTTGAATTGCACTCTCCGGAATGAAAGTCTCAAACGAGGAAGAATGGAAATGATTTGATGTAAGTAGCAATTTATTCTTATGTGTACTCCTTAAGTGAGCTTTAATTTAGTCAAAGGCAATGGCTCTAATATGGAGAAATTAGTGTGGAGAGGGTGTAATTCGGACCAAGATTGCTTCATATTGTGTATGTGAATTTTCCGTACACTTAATTTATTATACATATTATTACCTGTTATATTTATTCCTCATTGTCAAGGCCCCCTGTGGCTGCATAGGGATCCAACAATAAAAGTATTCAGGTCCTAGGGAGTGACCTCTTAGGAGTTGGCACCTAAATCTCCTATGATATAGTGACCATACAATCTAACCTCCTTAAAGGGGTCCGGCACCTCCATAGGCACCCATGTTAAATTCACAAACTTTGGGGGCACCTCATTTATTCATAAATTACTGTCATTATATTTCATTTTGATAATTCATATCATATTTTGTCATTAAAAAAAAATTATAACAACTGGGTGGCTTTGCCCCCTGCTCGCTTCCGCTCGCCAGCCCCCGGGGATTCCTACGCAAACCCATTTGGTTTGCTTTGCTAACCAACATTCCTTTCGCAGAGTGAATCACCCGGACAGCGAAACTATCTGAATAATTCGTATAATCCTGATTTTACTTTCCGGTCCATGACGTCACAGCGAGGGCTTCGCCCCCTGCTCGCTTACTCTTGCCGACCCCCGGGGATTGCTACGCAATCCTGTTTGGTTTGCTTCGCAAACCAATACTTTCGCAAGTGATTTCACGTTTTTTTACTTTAACACTTAATGCACCCTAAACTAATAGTCGCATCAGTAAAAAAACCTTCTGTCTCTTGTTCCCTGTACAATTTTAAGTAAACCGTGTTAATCTCCTAACTTTACGATCTGTACTTCGAACTTTCTCGGTAAACCGTCTGAGAACAGAGTGAAAAAAGGAAGCCTTTTTCCTCGCCAAATAAAAAGAAACCGTTTTTATGGCAACTGTTGCAACGATAAATTTGATATCTGGCAAACTCGATAGTCAAATCCATCGATCTGATATCTTCATACGCTGCCTCGATGTTGTACGCTTTCGATTCCGATTTTTCTACGGGACGAATCAAACATTCGTAGCTGCTTTTGATTTTGAGCAAACTTTTTGGCAGCTCTGGGTCACACTACTTTTTTTCGCGATGTACTATAATACCGTCGCCACTGAAGCCCTCGCAATGTCCTTTACAGTGGGAAGGTAGTCAGCGTAGTACATGGAAGTAGGTACAATGCTCTCCGAAGCCACGTTGGCCGATGAACTGAAAAGCGGCTTTTCGAAGCTTGTTTTGTACTGCGGCTGCGCAGCCGCAGGTATATACTATGCTGTATCGGATAGCAGAAGCGCAAAATCCTTTCGCTCAACGTTCAGAGATTTTAAAACGCCATCTACAAGGAAACAACATATTGATGATCAACACTCACCTCGCAAACTCTGTAGTTGATTACGCAAGTTTCCTCTGGATTATCAAGAGTGCCAACCAATGTATTGAAGTACTTCTTGCCATTTATTTCACTTTCGTCTGTTAGGACGAACACCTTCTTTCTATGAACTTCTTGTTTGATCCGCAATTAATAAGATAACAGTCTGGCTGAAAAATTATTCTTCCGAGCAAAATCAAAACGGAAATGAAAGCAATAAATTAAGAATATGTGATCTCTTCTATGCTGTATCATTCAATAATGATTACATTTCATTAAATTCATTTTAAAATCTTCTAGATTGAATTTTAAAATTCGCCGCTAGCCAAAAATTGCAAAAAATTCGGACTACTTGTGTGCCAAATCTCAATACTGTAATGTAAGTGCCATAGAATCGTCGGGACTTCGCGGCCACGAAAGAAACACTTCCTTTTGTAATAGTAGAGATTTGTATTTCGTTTTGGAGAAACTTTGGTTGTATTGTGCATGTGATATTGTATATAACAGTTCTTCCTTTAATTAGTACAAATCCGGATTGCTTCAGAGAGAGACAATGAGGGGCATCTCCATGGCGAACACTACCTCCACGAATTCGTTTGGTTCTTGCTCACACCACTCAACGTGTGAGAGTGAATGGAAGGACTATTGCTCAACTTGTCGGGATTGGGAATAACATCCCCATAGTGCAACCCTATATATGACCATACTGCGCAGAGCACACATCCGACTGTCAGGTAATTGACAAACACACACGATGAAAGTTTTACTTACAAAGTAGAGATAAAATATGCCCAGGGTGTAACCGAACCTGCACCACCTACAGCTTACAGGTTGCTAGAGCAGTGGACAAACCCACTGAGTCATGTCGGCCCCCAATGAGGGAGGAAGAGGACGCAGAAACAGAATTGTAGGCAGAGGCAAAAATGAAAGTGTGGATTCGGGTTCGAGGAATGGAAACAGTGGCGATCGGAAGGTAGTTGAATTTGCGTCGCACTGGAGGAATACAGCGAGCTATTGGAGTTCTCAAAGGGAAAGATTCGAGGACAGCAGCTCATCATTTTGAACCACGGTCATATGACGAGGTCCACATCTGAGATGGCACTCTTCTCTCCAAACTTCCACAGCACGCCAACGTGAGGACATCTGAGACCACGACATATTTATCATGCACCAGCTCCCGCGTACACGACTGTCTTTGGTTGGACCTAGTTTTGAACTCGGAACCCTCTGGTTGCCAATTCGCGACTTTTCCAACCGTGGCCATCAATGGCGAATGGAGTTGACCTATAATGTTGTCTAAAGCAAAGAGTTATATTTTTGCCTTCGATCAAATCCCCAGTTATCAACATTAAGCTCAGCTGCTATAGTACATAATAATTAAGTATTCGGATAACAATATAGAAAAGACTCCTTAAAAGGCTCTTTAATATTGTGTTACTCCATCATTTCGCAACAGTAACCTAGGGTTAAAATTATTTATATTGTATTGCTTCTGCAGAAAAGGCACGAAGCCGAATAGAGTTGACTTATAATGTTGACACTATATTGGGGTGGGGTAGGAGCTGAGACAGAATAAGGGAAGTTACCTGGTAACTTCCTAAAGTCGACTTTTCAAAAGTAACATTTTCCGGTTGTACATTAACTAGAAAATATTCAGTTAAAATTTGTAATTGATTCGATCAATGTTCTCGAAGTTACACGCACTTTTGGGAGACACTTTTGACTTATAATGTTGACACTACATGTGGGTGGGGTAGGAGCAGAGACAGATTAAGGGAAGTTACCTGGTAACTTTCTATAGTCGACTTTTTAAAAGTAACATTTTTCGGTTGTACATTAACTAGAAAATATTCAGTTAAAATTATAAATTGATTCGATCAATATTCTCGAAGTTACGCGCACTTTTGGGGGAGATGTCTTCCGAATGTCTTAATTACCGAATTAAGTTACCGAACCTTAATTGTCTCAATGAATGAATTACCGAATGTCTCAGAACGCCTTAATTACCGAATTAAGTTACCGAACCTTAATTGTCTCAATGAATGAATTACCGAATGTCTCAGAACGCTTGACAGCTACCGCTTGATTCTACGCATGCCCTTTCACACTCTATCGGCTATGGTACACAGGTTGCTATATTATTCCGGTTTTCTTATTTTCAGGTTGGCTATATGTTTGTGCTGGAAGGTCTGTGTATAGCTGAGGGGGGAAAACTGATCGATAAAATTACTGCCTGTTATGGAATAGCAATAAGAAAAAACTGTTTTTCAGTCGAGGGTACGCATAAAGATAGATATGATCACTACACAGTTTAACAAATTAAAACCTGCGTCATGACAATTGCCCGATCTGAGCGGACTCGTGGTGTACTTGACAGCCAGTGAATTAGCATCCACAACTTTCAACCTCTACCGCGCGCGCGACGGATATTTTAACTGCAATAAAACCAATTTGCGAAGATTTGAGTATCAAACATTTGTTAGAAAAATGAGAATTTGTCAGAATGTTTTAGCGGTTTTACTCAGAATAACAATGAAAGCTACAATCAACGGATTTGGAAAATCAGTCCTAAGATCATTCCTAGTGGATAAAAAAAAATCATCGAAATATCAACATATACATCGCACCTTGCATGTTTAATGAATACATAACATCACTCCTTTACATGATGAATGCAATGGGAGTTTCTGTAGGCCTTAATGCCCATTTGTATGCTGTTAGAGCGGATGAAGCGCGCGTCGTTATATGAGAAAGGAATATAAATTTCAATATAAGTAGAAAAAATAATAAAAATCCCCCACACGTGTAAGCGGTTTTTAAAACTATAAACTCGTTTCTCTCAAAACCATGTTTTCAAAGTCTGTGATCAAAATATCTTGGGAACCGCTGAGCCAATCGTTACAAAATTTTTACTACTTTTTCTTGACATAATTTTCTAGTCCTTAATCATTTGATCTTTTTAGCTATCAATATTGTGGATTTTACAAGCGAAGAAATACATTTTTATTCGTAAAATTCGTACTTCGGACGCATTTTAGGCATTCCGAATTTTTTCATTCGTTTGCTTATTAGAGGGACATAGGAAATATTTCGCCGTTTTAGCACTGAAATGTTTAAGAGTAATTCAATACAGCTTGCACCTAATAACTCGTGTAAAGTTACCTTGTGATTTTTCTAAAAATATTTTAAACATAAAAAAGGGAAACAGATATATAACTAAATAACACAAGGTACACGGAGAAATGTTTTATAAAAATTAGCATCAAGTGTAATTACCGAATGCACGAATTGTAAGCAACTAATTTAAAAAACTTGGTAAAATAGCTATTCGTGTACATTTTAAATATTGCACTTTTACAACATTAAATAATATAGGAAATACTCGCGTTGTCGTGATGTGGAATCGTGATGGCCAATTAAGTGTTTACCTCATCATCTGACCGTGATGCGAAAATAAGAGGTGTTGTCCTCGGATCTTTCCCTTTTGGATGGATCCTGAACCATCAAAATCCCTTTGAAGTGCTCCAGTGAGACGTTGATTCAACTACCTATCTATTTGCTTTATCCGATAAATATTTGAATCTTGAAACCCTTACAAACCCATATTGAAGGGAATTATCTTTTCCTTCCAAGTCAGGAAGAAAACACGATGAAATGAAATCACATAAATAAATAATTCCTTTCCAAACTGGTTGATGTTTCGGGAAGGTTTGCTTGTGCAAAGATCGACATATTAGTTGAAAACAGACATGCACTACAATTTGGGTTCGGTATGGCCTCATCTGTTGAGAATGCTTTAGCGACATTACCAACCAAAATTAATAAAGAGAAAAATAAAAAACTGCATGCAGCGGTAGTGAAGAAGTGAGGGTGCATTCCACAACCTACAAACCATCAAAACCAGGCAAGCAAAATCTAAGCACCCTTCCAATTCAAAAACAAATTTTCTAAAGGCTTTGAGAATAGAAAAATCATGATCGAATAAAGTGAGGGCTCAGGAGTCAGGGTACAGGGGAACGGTTGTCTACAGGTACCTGCAGCGTATCAGCATCGTAGAAAACAGAATTCGGAGGAAGATTGAAACTGCAATGGTCAAAAGAGGTCCACTAAGAGCAAGCATCCACCGACGATTTTGCCTTTATAATCGCGGAAAATTCCTCAACAAACTTCCCTCAGGGACATCTTTAAGCCGCGTATACATTTGCGAGCCGAACCATCAGCGAGCCTCAAGTTCTCATGATTTCGACGGTTGTTTTGGGCGCCAACCCAGCGGCTCGTGAACGGTTCGTGGCGATCCGCATCCTGTCTGTTTTTCGACGAATACAAAGGCATTCTCGGTTCAAATTTGGACTGTATCATGAGTAGTTCGCAGCTTTTCGTTCTGCTCGTGAACCTCCAGGCTACATCGTCATCACCGGTGGCTGACGAATGACGTTAGGCATGACTTTGGTGGTTCGGGGTTGGGATTAGTGATGCGACATCGATAGCGAAACATCAATGTTTTCAAACATCGATGTTTTTAAAATTCAGTGTATCTAAACTCCCCCCCCCCCCATTTCTTAAAACTGGTTTAGCAACTAGTAATGCTACATCGACAGCAGAACATCGATGTTTTGAAACTTCGATGTTCAAAATTAAAACATCGATCTTGATAATACATCGCCCCAAAACTATCGATGTTTTTAAAATTTAGTGTATTTAAACCTTTTCCCCATTTTTTAAAACTTGAATAGCACCTAATGATGCGACATCGACAGCAAAACGTCGATGTTTTGAAACATTGATGTTCAAAATTAAAACATCGATGTTGATAATGCATCGCCCCCAAACTATCGATGTTTTTAAAATTCCGTGTATTCAAAGTTTTTTCCACCATTTCTTAAAACTGGTTTAGCAACTATTGATGCGACATCGACAGCAAAACATCGATGGTTTGAGACATCGATGTTCAAAAGTAAAACATCGATGTTGATAAATCGCCCCCAACCATCGATGTTTTTAAAATTCAGTGTATTTAAACTTTTTTCCCACATTTCTTAAAACTGGTTTAGCAACTAGTGATACGACATCGGCACCAATACATCAATGTTTTTTTAATAAAACATCAATGTTTTGAAAACATAGACATCGATGTCGCATCCTTACTTTTCAGACCCTTCACCCTTGGCCACTTTGGTCTAAAAGTATGTTCAATTTGCTGATTATGAAAATTATGCTTCTTGGTTATTTTTTAAATTTTTATAGCGGTACTTTTTTTATTTAAAAATAAAACATAGACAAGTATAAACATCGATGTTACAAGCACATCAACTTCAATACATCGATGTTTTTTTAAAAACATCGATGTTTAGAAAACATTGACATCGATGTCGCACCCCTAATTTGGATGGCGTCGTGAGTAGTTCGCAGCTTTTCTTTCTGTTCGCGAACCTCCAGGCCATCGTCATCACAGGTGGCGTCACGAATGACGTTAGGCGTGACCTTGGTGGTTCGAGGTAGGGATGCGACATCGATGTCGATGTTTTCAAAACATCGATCTCTTATAAAAAAAAACATCGATTTTTTGGAGCCGATGTTTGTTTAACATCGTTGTTTTTACATTGGCTATATTTTTGCGTTGTCGTTGTTTTATTTAAAAAAAAAAAAAAAAAGTACCACTATAGAAATTAAAAAAATAACCATGCATAAGCATATGTCTGTGATGGTGACATTCGTCCCATCAGAAAGAGTTTTTTCCCTAACTGGTGGGACAGTTAGTGAAAAAAGGAGTCGGTTTAAGGGGGAGAAAGTTAACAAACTTCTTTTTGCTTACAAACTGTAGATAACAAATATTGGGTATAAAATAATTATAGGCTCCAAATATTTTTTATTTGCCGGACATAAAAAATAAGTTCATGTTTACCCCCTCCCCCACCATCACCACCATAAGTTGATTAATAATAACTAACAAAAACACTACTCTGCATGTTAATCAGCCCGACAATATTCCTACTGATTCTTATGTAAAATGATCTCCTGAATTCGAATATGACCCCCGTTTTCCCACATCACCCATCGTTTTCTGGGGACGCACCCCTATGTTTATCACGTTTGATATAATTGTATGGACATAAATTTGATTTGGAGTGGGGAAAAGGATTATTTTAACCATTAAATTTCTTCTGAGGGGGCTAGATAGGTGAAAAGCTCAAAAACATGAACATTTGTAGCTAGGAGGGAGATTTGAAGGGGATTTGTCCCCTTAAATTGTAAACAAAAATCATTACAAAATGATCGTTGTTTCTGGGGTTTTTTCGCAATTTTTTCACTTATGTTCTACAGATTCCAGCTTCTAGCCTCCCCTTTTCCTCCCCCAAACACCCCCAACTAATAAAAATATATAACAACAGTTTTGATTAAAAGCGGGTGAGGGGTGGAGAGGTCTCGAATCCCTGGCTAGAAAGTTTGGAAGATTCACTGTACGACGATGACGCTCTTTATAACTCGCGCGTTTCGTGGTTTGCGCAGGAATTTTTATGCTTCGACAAGTTTAAACTTACATTGCTTTTGTCACTATAGTTGTGAACGGTGGAAGACATACAAAAGTAACAATCTGTGAGATGACATCGAGGTTCGCGCCAAACCATGGGCACAGCAAATGGCATTGATTTACGGGTACCTTAGAGCCATTTTGTCAAGCTACTGTAACAAGTAGTGCAGTAAAATTTTGGAGACCAATCCTTGTCCTGATCGCCAACTTGGTAATCAAAGTAATTGTTAATCAGTTTTAAGAAGCGGAGAAAGGGGTTTTCGTTGCGCTTTTAAAAGTCAATTCACCGCAAACAAAGCTTAAGCTATCGGGATTATTTTTACACTCGCGTGGCATAATTAAACAATAAATCAATGCTCGGTATTAATCACAACTTACACTCACATACTGTAATTCACTTTGAAAAAGCCGGCAATGATTATATTTGACCGAGCTCTGCCAAACACAAGACAGATAAGGTCAAGTAATAGACATACAAACAAGTGAAGATTTACTGGCATAGAAATGAGAAATATAACCCAGGTATGTTACAGGAATCAAGACCAGGTAAGAGATTCTTCTTCACAAGATATTGTCGGTTTTGATTCTATCTGTAGATATTTGAAAAACTTACACGAGCATTTGCTCATGATGTGGAATGGGTTCACCTTTGAATGCATCCCATATTGTCCCCTAACAGTTTCAAGAGAGACACACACTTCTTCAAAGGACATTATCCATTTCAATCCTACCTGAAGCGAAATTGGCTCACCTCTGCACTACATCATAGACTGCCCGTTAACAGTATCATGGCATAAGAAAATACCAGCCGACTATTTACGCAAGTCGCATGGCTTAGGAGCAGCTTTTCTAACAAAGGCTCAAGTCTTAAAATTATTGGCATGATGGAATCGTGGAGATTCAACGGGACTTGGGGGTGGCTTTGGCTCAGTGGATTTGCCCACTTCACAGCAACCTAGGAGTTTCAGAGGTGGTGCAAGTTCTATTCCCCTTGGGCGTATTTCTTACTTCTGAGCCAGTAACGCTCTCCTTGTGTATGTCTGTATGTCAATGTACTTGACGTTGTGTAACTTAACGAAATATTGCCCTTGCGCCCAAGTCAACCAACTTGCGCCATCCAACGTCATTGGCACTTGATAATCTAATGGGCATTTTCTAAATATATACGATATAATGCATACGATCTGATATAATATGACAGAACAACATTCTGTATACACCACATCGGTGGTATGTTCTATCCATACCAATAGAACTCCTTTAAACCAGTAGAGTGATACACGATACCAGGCACGGGAGTGTGATGAGGAGTTAGTTGGTCTTGTGTTCGAATCCCGGTTAGAGAACATGGTCCTAGAAATTTGGAATCCCTCTTAACCCAACAAGATGTTACGACGAGATAATTTGTCCATCAAGATCTCACCACCAAGATAATTTGTCCATCAAGATCTCACTATCAAGATAATTTGTCCATCAAGATCTCACCGTGAAGATAATTTGTCCATCAAGATCTCACCATGTAGATAATTTGTCCATCAAGATCTCACCATCAATATAATTTGTCCATCGAGATCTCACCAACAAGATAATTTGTCCATCAATATCTCACCATCAAGATAATTTATCCATCGAGATCTCACCATCAAGATAATTTATCCATCGAGATCTCACTATCAAGATAATTTGCCCATCAAGATCTCACCAACAAGATAATTTGTCCATCAAGATCTCACTACCAAGATAATTTGTCCATCAATATTCAAGATCTCACCATAAAGATAATTTGTCACTCAAGATCTAACCATCAAGATAATTTGTCCATCAAGAACTCACAATCAAGATAATTTGTTCATTAAGATCTCACCAACAAGATAATTTTTCCATCTAGATCTCACCATCAAAATAATTTGTCCATCGAGATCTCACCAACAAGATAATTTGTCCATCGAAATCTCACCAACAAGATAATTTGTCCATCAAGATCTCACCATCAAGATAATTTATCCATCGAGATCTCACTATCAAGATAATTTGTCCATCAACATCTCACTTTCAAGATAATTTGTATATCAAGATCTCACCACCCAGATAATTTGTCCATCAAGATCTCACTACCAAGATAATTTGTCAATCAATATCATTTGCTATAATGCGATACTTCGTCATCAAGATATTGCTAAAATTCTGATAACGAGAACAAAATCTAGTCTTTTCTCATCGAGATATTTTGTCCGTCAATATCTGGTCAGTTTTGCTAAGGACAGCTCATCGAGAAAGCACCAGAGGCGTTAACTGCTGGTCGAGAAATTACAGCGAGACTACTACAGAGCGGAAATCCCAAGCCGTCATAACAAGCATATTTCAATTGAGGTCAAAAACGATGCTTGCAAAGGTTCTCAAATTCAGTGTCACGACGAAAGCAAACGAACGTCCTCCTCGCCCAAACATTCGAAGCCGTGCGGTTTCCCCTTTCCACTTCCCGAGAAACGCCGCCCGTGTATTTCCGAAGGCTGGACAGCGTGTGTCGCAATTTGTGGTCCGTCCCAAAGAGCGAAACAGAACGGCCAATCGAGTGCACAGCGATCGCACCGCGGTGGCGATTTCCACCCGATGACATCTGGCAATCACCTCCGATATAGAACGACTCCCGCGAGTGCGCTTCTGACATTGAAAATTATTCCACTCTCCTCTCTGGACGAGAAACAGAAAACTCTCTTTCCTCTTAGTCGCATCCCTCGGGAAGAAGTTCAGCGTTCGTTTTTTTAAAGCCGAAAGTGGTTTACCGGTGAGTAGAAATTATCGCTCTTCAGTTTTACATCCCATTGACTTAGTCAACAACTTAGAATTGCGGTAAAAATCCGTTATATTCCCCATTGAAGAATTTAGTAATATTGTTTGTTTATATTATTTAATTATATGTTTGAAGCGAAAATTTGTGATTAGCTGAAAGTATATGTACAATAAATTATTTTGGAAATTTTTTGCGTGGAAAATTCGACTGCAGAGTTACAAAAAAAAGTTTATTAAAAATGTCATACGAAAATTTGTGAAAAGCTGACATTTCGCGTACATGAAAATGTTGTGGGACTTCTGCGGAATTTTTGATTAATTTCAGAATATTTCGTTTGAATACTATAATTATGACTTCCAAAACTTTGAAGCTTTTAAAAGTTGTTTTATTTCCCTTGTTTTTGAAACCCTTTACGTTTTACATCTTAGAAGTAATTTTCACTCGTTGTTTGAATCAGAATGTGACCGGTGAGTAGGAAATGATCGCTTTTCAGTTTTACATCACCCATTTACTTGGTAGTCTGCGATTTAAATTTATTTAAAATTGTAACAACACTCAATATCGTATTTCACCAGTTGCATTTACGAATTAGTAATATCGTAACAATCCGTTATAGGATTCCATTCAGGAATTCAAAATTTTTTTATTCAAAATATGTGTGAAACGCAAGTTTGAAAAAAGTTATTTGTCCATGGAAATTATTTACTTTTGAAAATTTTGTGAGAAAACCTCGATCAATAACAGGTTAATTTGTGCTCCAAAAATTTTGCAGCTTTTAAAAATTGTCGAATTTTATTACAAACTAGATTTTTCATTTTAGATCTAATTCTATTTATTCTAAATTTTTGATATAATCGTTTGTTGATTAATCTATCTTCTCATTCATCCCTTACAAAATTTGTGTAGAATTTTATAAACATTTATAGAATGTGGTCTATAGAATCCTATATAGCATTATGGCCACCTTTATTCTATAAGCTCTATAAAGTAACCTATAGAAGGTTCATAGAAAATGTCTGCAGAAACCTATTCTATAGCTTATTTTTTTATTTATTTTTTTTTCACGACTATATATTTCTGTTGAAATTCTCAGTAGAATTCTATGGAATCAGAGCTCGTTTTCTTTATAAAATGTTCTACGATGGAAACGAAATTTTTTTTCTCTATAGAAGAGAGAGAGAATTTGCTCGCGTGCAAGGTACAGTTCCCTATGGAGCTCTATAAAATCTTAAATTATCTATAATATTGCAGTATTGTGACTCCAAGTACTTAATTATATTCAGTGTTCTGCAATGCCACTCCAATCAATTGCAATTGTTATGCAGGCATTTTGTCCGAATTTTGAAAACCGCAGTCAAATCAAAAACAGACGTAAAATACAATTATCGGCTAAATATTTATTGCATATTTATAATAAAACGTAAAAAATAATTAACTTATTTTGTTTAAAACCAAGGCACACTTTCGGAATTTGCAATTCTGTCGATAACTTTTGAAATTAAATATTTTGTCATTGACATAGAAGATGTTTCATTTATTAAAAGTTTGTGGCAATTTGAGCGGTGTAGGGAGGTTGTTCCATATCTAGAAAAGAAAAAAAGTGAGGCAAGGAGCGCGCTTTGCACTGCAGAACATCGTAACTTATAATTAAAACAAATCGGTCAAAATTTTGATAAAATTAAGGAAAAATTGTTCTGCAAAGACTGTTTGTTCTGTGACGGTCCGTCGCAGTTTTGAGCACTTTCTGCTCCAGGGATTGTTATATGCTTGCATCGTCTTAGAGAGTGATAACATAGTACTCTGTTACAGAATTCTATGTGTGTGTGTGTATAAATTATTTTTTATATTCTAATATTCGGGAAGCAAAAATTCAATGATTCATAGATTAGATTACTGCAATCATTTCTAAAATTGTGCGGCTCTTAGAAGAGTTTGAGTGATTAGTCTTTTACAATTAAACATTCCAAAAATAGCTTTATTTGTTCTAAATATTTAATGGAATCGTTTGCTGATTACCTTTCTTCAGAACCATGTTTTTACGGACAGCCGTAGTTGTTTTTCAAGTACGTTTAATGCTACACTATTGTTTTTAATTTGTGTTGTCTTTGTATCATCGTAGCATTCCGGAACAAAATTCTGTTGTAAAGTTTTTTTAAATAAAAATGTCGTGAAGGTAGAGATTTGTGATGAGCTGAAATAATATATAAATGAGGATATTGAATTTATTTTGAAAGTTCTATAACTGTTGATTATCGTTTGAATATTTCTGTGTTCTTCAACTTACTTTTGTGGTGGTTTTAAATGTTTGATTTTATTACAAACCTTTTCTATTTTAAAATGTAGAACTAATTTTATTTTCTTCTACATTTCTACTGGATCGATTGAGATTACATTTCATGAACGATTCTTTAATAATTTCTTCATTCTGCTTTAAAACATTACAGTAATTATTAAACTTTCGAATTTTTTAATGGGTTTTCTTCAGCAAAAAAATAAATGTAAGGTATAAAACAATTTTTTGTATCTGTTAAATTGAATTTTCTTTTCTGTGTTTATTGAAGTATAGAGAATAAACCTCTAAAGGAAGAATATTTAATTTATTCTAGCAAGGTTCAAAATAATAGGTATGAAATTAAACTAACTAAACGTTTACTCGCAAAATTATTGAGGAAATTAAGGTTATATAGTCTACAATTTTTCAACCATTCAATTTTTAAGTAACACAACAGGAGGTAAAGAATAACAATACTCCTATTAAATTTAGAATATCAAAACATCCTAAATATTGTTGAGTATTAATCTTAAACATCTTAAATATTATTTTTTAATAAGATCAAGTAGAGATAATGTTATTTTTTCATACTTAATTGTAATTCATTGAAATTATAAAACTATAATTTTTACATTTATCTCGTGTGTCATCTTCCTTGGGTTAATTTTATATTTTCCCGTGGGAAGATTTTATTTCAATACATTCGATTTATTATGATTCATACTTCTGAGTCTGATGTTTATCGCTATTTTTTCGTAATTAAACTTATATTTAAGCAATGATCGTTGGCATTTTTTTTTAAACCCTGTACTTTTACACAAGGAAGAATATTCAGATTTTCATTTAATTTTAAATTTTAAGAGTTGGAATGAAATAGATAAATACATAAATTATCATATTTTAATAAAGACATGAAGCATTAATTTCGGCATTTGAAAGTTTTTTATCGTTAACGTATCAAGTTTTCAACTCAGCGATCGAGTGTTGAGCGACTAACGAGATTCACGAATAGTGTATTGTTAATTTATCCCCAATATAAGTTAGATAACCCTCTAAGGAGTTCATATTGTAGTGGGGTTCAATGGTATTTATTTGACACATTTCATTTTTGTTTGCTCAAACTTAACCTCAGTTCATGAAGATAAATTAAATTAGTGACATAAAAAATTTAACGCATTTTAAAGACAACTTGTTGAACTATTTCTTGATTTTGCCCACGTTTATTCGCGTAAGATAGAATTTAAAGAAATTGGAAAATGAAACAAAATAACTATAATGTTAATAGCTTTGAGACAATTTTTTTTCAATGTTTTATGAAAGAAAGACGTTTTAGAAAACATTACAATACTCTTAATTAACTTTTTTTTTTTTTGCACTGAAACAAACACTTAATAAAATTACGTTTGTAAGAAACTCAGAATAAATGTGATCTAAGAAATTTTGAAAAGGTTTTTTGGGGGTTATAAATCTCCATTTCCTTAAAATACCTTGTATAAAACTTCATCAACATGATATGAATATTTTCCTTCGAACATTTGACCCTGAAAAGTAATGAAGCACCACTGAATAAAAACAGAGTATATGCAGCGAAAAATTAATATAAATTAAGACTAAATAAAAACATCAAGTCATCTCAGCAGATACTCATAACAGCCAAACAATTTTCTTTACTGCATAGATTAAAGAGTAACTATTAATCTTTATGTCAAATAAATTTATAAGCATTTTGACAGTTTCATATAACTTTTGAACAGATTGCATAAAAAGGCGCTAATTGCCTCCAAAAAAAAAATGCCGGTAGTAAATTTCTGCTCTTAGCCGAAAATAAATCTCCTTTCATCAGAGGCAAGAAAGGCAAATATGAAGAAACTAAATATCACATGAATGACTAAACTATACAGAACTCTCAGCAGAAACTCATAACAACCAAACAATTTTCTTAACTGCTTAGATCAAAGAGTAACTATTCATCTTCATGTCAAATAAATAAATTTATAAGCATTTTGACAGTTTCATACATCTTTTGAACAGATTGCATTAACAGGAGCTTATTGCCTCCGAAAAAAAATGTCTGTTAATAAATTTCTGCTCTTTGCCGAAGATAAATCTCCTTTCATCAGAAGCGAGAAAGGCAAATATGAAGAAACTAAATGTCACATGAATGACTAAACTATACAGAACTCTCAGCAGAAACTCATAACAACCAAACAATTTTCTTAACTGCTTAGATCAAAGAGTAACTATTCATCATCATGTCAAATAAATAAATTTATAAGCATTTTGACAGTTTCATACATCTTTTGAACAGATTGCATAAACAGGAGCTTATTGCCTACGAAAAAAAAATGCCTGTAAATAAATTTCTGCTCTTTGCCGAAGATAAATCTCCTTTCATCAGAGGCGAGAAAGGCAAATATGAACAAACTAAATGTCACATGACTGACTAAACTATACAGATCTCTCATATTTCAATAACGGCAAACACAACTGTGCGTTTTCATCACGCTTCAGGCAAAAACATGTTTTCACTCACACCTTTACGCCTTACGCGATGAAACTTTACGTGTGACCGAAACTGGCAAAAACTTTCGCTCGTGATCTGCGAGGCAGGTCTTCACGTCATTTTTTTTGTTTACGTCGTTTTTCTCTTTTCTTATTTGCATTTCTCTTTTCCTCGTTTGAATGATCGTTGGGTTTTTTGGATTGGATAATAAATGGAAAGAGCGTTTACTATTTTTGAGGATGGCTAGAGTAAAATATGTTGAAAAATGCCGGTCGATTTTGGTCGTTAGGCTATTGATCGCGTACGAATAATTAGCGGGGTTTTAGATTGGATTGGATTGTTTACTATTTTTATTTGTGATATTGGAGAGAATACTATTGACTATTATCGTTCATTTGGCCGCGTGATGGTATTAAAAGAAATTTGAATGATCATCGGAATTTTTGGACTGGGTTTTTAAAGGGTAATGGTAATGTTAATTTTACTTAACGTCGTACTAGAGCAACACAACGGGCTATTGACCCTTAAGGGAAAGATTCGAGGTCAACACCTCGTAATTTTGAACCACGGTCAGATGACGAAGCAACACCTGAGCTGGCACCCCACTCTCCAAACTTCCACACCAAACCAACGTGAGGACTTTCGGCCATGACAGATTTAAGGTGCACCATACGCTTACAAACATCCATGCCCGGACCCGGATTCGAACGAGGAACCTTCCGATCCAGTGGCTAACACCTTAACCACTATACCGGTTGGTCGGCGTGTTTTTAAAAGGAAAGAGCGTTTAATATTTTTAAGAATACCCGGAATAAAAAATTATTGTCGACTTACCTTTTGACAACGGCAATAGATATCACTGAGGCGATTCTTCCTTGGCGCGATTCTTGTAACTTTCAATGTACAACTTGCTGTAACGGCCGTAGTCTAAAAGTTAAAGCAGAAAATTATTCATTGAAATTTTTTGGAAGGCATTTGTTTGACGCTAAATGATTGTTTTCGTGATGATAAGAAACAAGTTGTCGTATTTGTATACGGTTTGTAAGAAAATGTACCTCTATCAAGATGCTGGTAATTTTTATTTTTGACCATCCATCGGCTGTGCTCTAAAATGTAACTTTTTGCCAGTTAATGAGTTTCTACTCTATAAGCCTACGATACGTCGGTGATAACTGTTGACCGTTAGGTTATTGGACTACATTTGAGTGATTGGTAGGATTTTAAGATTGTACTATAACGGGAGAAAGAGCGTTTCGATGATAGCTGGAGTAAGACATGCTAACTACTGCCGGTAGTTTTTGGCCGTTAAGTTTTTTTTTACCTCTTTTGAATGATCAACGGGATTTTAAGATTGATTATGAAGGAGGAAGAGCGTTTACTATTTCTCAGGATACCTGGAGAAAATATGTTGTTGAAAACTGCTGGGTATTTGAGGCTGTTTGACTACTAAAACACATGCTCTCCGATATTTTCCCGCACTACAAATAGAAACCATTAGTACAGGGCACTAGTCTAAATGTTCACCAATCATAGGCTTCCAAAGGTGAAAATCTGGGGTGCAATTTCCATAGCAACGACCCAGGGTCAGAGGTCAACATCTGCATTTCGGCAGATCGCCGGTTGTTAAACTACTTTTTATATCATAAACAATAATTTTGAAACGATATCATACACATTCGTATTGGGCTCACGATTGTCCATATAAACAGCGATATCGTTAAAGTTTTCACCGGTTAACAAGAAAATAATTTTTGAAATTTTCAGCTCAAACCACTTTGAAATGTTCGTTGTATACTTGAATAGATTTCGTCGAGAGATTTAAAATGACACCACGAACAGACATGTTGCGATCACGATTGCCGAGATAGACTGAGTCAAACACAGAGGTACACTCTGAAATATTGCATCATTCTACTCGTCCACGGGGAATGTCTTGCAAAGTTCTACTGCGCAGATCACGGCTTAACGTAGGCTGTACTGCGCAGGGTGCGAATTGAATCCTATTCTAGTCACAGATGGTTAGTTCGCCCCATGCTATCATCGCAGTTAGAAGACATAGTCCGTCAAAAAAACACCTTTTAAACATTCTTATTTAGTTAACGCATCAACTGCCACTTACACACAAAATGTGCAACGAAGCGTTTATTGTTTTCATTTTCCTCTAATGTCGGGTACAAGCTGGTCAACGACCAAAACAAATTCTAATTTTGAAAGTGTGGAGAGGTTTTAACCGTTCAGTGGTGTGTTCGCGTGTAATCCAACCAATTAACTGACAAACTAATCTAATGCCACAGTTAAAGGAGAATTGTCTTTTTCTCGAAAGTTGTCTGTTTCCACAGCGATGTTTTCGTAGTCGCGAATGACTTTCGTTTGCTTCTTTTGACAAGAATCTGCGATCACTGAATAGCTTTAGAGTCAATTTCTGAAGATTTTCGTGTTTGAAAGATTTATATATTTGATCAGATCATTTGGATAAATATATAAAAAGGTTTAACTAACTCAGGTATGTGTTTTTCCTTATTGAATTTTAATTATTTGCATGTATAAAAATCTAAAATACTTTATAATAAACTAGGTTTCTTGTTCCATTGTATATATATTAGTAGTCATTTGTTTTTAAGAGGGCATTCCACTGTCACTTATAGGGCAATCACACTCAGGATTTAGTCATGAAACGACTTTTTTTATTCTACGATAATCAAACACCTCCTGATGGATATTAAACCACCTAAACCACATCACATAATTTGTTCTACAAACGCGTTTTTTAAATATACCACTCATGATTATGCTATTTTATCTCCATTTTCATTGGCTTGAATCATGTCTTGTTTTTGTTGCAGCTTATAGATTTTTGGAACTTTACCATAAAACCCAAAGTAACTGGGGATCCCTTAGACCTCGGGGACTGGTACCATGGTACCCTTATGTTGGGGCCCTGTTCACAGCCGCTGATAATCGGGAGTTGAGACTAGAAAATTGCAAACCGTTCATTTTCCCTTGCGTGACACATCAAGACGAGCGTGCTTCCGATAACTTGTCTTGTAATTGCCATGTTCCAGAGCACTCTTTTTCACGCTCCGTAAAATCCTGTCACTCAATCGACGCGACCCGCTTCCGATTTTCCCTCGAGCTTGTCGACGTTACCCCGTGCACAAATCAGCATGCCTTTACGGTGGAAACATTTAGTTGAAGCCGAAGAGACTGAATTTGCAGTTGTCCAAGTGGCCGCAAGCGTACGTCATTCGGATGATTCAACCGAGTCATTAACAAGGATAAATTGGAAGGCCAATTAATTGAACGGTTCAAATGGATCCGAACTAGTTCAAACGTAACAGGTGTTAAATTGCAAGGTTATCCGCCTTGTCGCTTATTGGGATGAATTTTTTGTTCTTCGCATAGTTGATGAGGTGGATTTAAAACAGGGGTACCCAACCTTTTAGAACTGCGTACCACTTGAAATTTTTAGAAATTTTGGCGTACTACCTGTCTTATATTTTTTTAGGAACACATAACTAATGTCATAAAAGTGCTCAATGGCTTGTTCTATTTTAATTAAAATACTAAGAAAGCTGCATATTTTATGATTAATGCACTTGTATTTCGTATTAATGATGATTTAATAAAGGAAAAAATAAAACGATTATTGAAAATTACAGTTTTAATTTTTACTCACAGGTCTAAAAACAAATATTTTTAAATAATTAGTACAAACTAAGCAAACAAAGATTAACACAATTAAAAATCAATTTTTAGTGCGAAACTTGTTTGTCTTTAATTAAAATATCAATATCAGGAGCAATGGAGCTTAACTTCACTCTTAAGTCCTCTTCAACACTTACTCTGTTTCTATATTTTTATTTTTTATATACGAAAATTCAGAAAAACCACTCTCACACTAGTAACTAGTAACAAATGGCATAAGACAGGGAGAGATGTCGACTTAATTTCGCCGAGATAGCCATTGAATAGAAATAGATAATCAGCAATTAAGTTTCTCTTTAAGTAATGTGCTACTGTTAGCGTTATTTATTACAATGTAATAAAAACGTTAATCCCAAATTGATTTCATCTAATCCCATTTTTCCTATAACGTGGTTGTACATACTAATAAATCAAACAAACTTCATAGAATATTTGGGTCGCTGGAATCATCCTTGTGTATCACCGGTTGGGAATCCTTGATTTAAAAGGTACTCTAGTATCGATTTCGTGTCAGATTTGTATACTGACTACTACAGAGACTGATTTTGTGTCGTAATCCCTTAACACATCGCGTCCGGTCACGTAAAAATGGGTTTTCCACCCCATAAACCGACTTACTTCTTATAACAAATATGATCTAAAAGTGCGCCAATACCAGAATAGATTGGCGAAAACTCAGCTAACAAATAAATTAAAGCTTTATAAATTCACGAAACCACGTAGCTCTTCCAACCTTTACTCCACGTCAACACCTAACATATAATGCCAATTGAAGCGAAGAATAAGCGTTGAGGCGCAGCTCTTCCCGCGCGAACGCGTGACTGGCTACTGAGACATCACTCCACACCAATGAAGAAACTCGATTTTGCTAAGAGGCAAATGGAGCTTATTTGAAAGTTGTCATCTTCCATACTTAGTAGCCGAATCTCAACGCGTTAAGAAGCATCCATTGTGTGATATCATTGAAATTGGTTCATTACTCCTTCAAGTGATTTCGACGAGTTATTTCGATCTGGTCAATTTTGCTAAGTACTAGATATCACGTCGAGTCAAAACTGCCCACGAGAGAATTACTTTGAGGAAAATGAAAACCCAAGTATGAAAAACAAATTGTCCCTTACTTAGAATTAATGACAGTTATAAAATTACAGTGAAACTTCGATTAACCGTCAGTTTCTGTTCACCGCCAGTTCGTTATTACGGAACATTTCCGCTCAGAAAGCTCGAGCTTCGAAGAAACAAAAGAAAAGGACAGACTATTTTAAAATTTGAATATGTATGCACGTCTATCTCTACTATTATAAAAGAAAGTGTTTGTTTGTTTGGGGCCGCAAAATCCTGACGATTCTATGGCACTTACAGCAATGAGATTTGGCACACAGGTAGTCCGAATTATTTGCAATTTTTGGGTCGCGGCGAATTTTAAAATTCAATCTAGAAGATTTTAAAATAAATTTCATAGTTTTATTCTCCATTGGTTTTTCAAACGCGGAGAACTTTTTCAACTCATGCGACCTTGCAGTCAGAGTTTCGAATCATGACAAGTTTTTTTCAACCGCAAAACGCGGAGAAAATTATTATTTTTTGCTTCCGCTTTGATTTTGCGCTTTTGATTTCCCAGCCAGACGATAAATCTTTTAACGGCAGTCAAAGTTCCTTTTTTTTTTCTATCTCCTTGACGGTTAAAGATGGAGTAAAAATTTCAACGGATTTGAAATCGGCAGAAAATTTTAGTTTAGATTGATACCTAAAAAAATATGATTTTCTTTAAATAAATAATTTTTTAATTGAATATATCTTCAATGTATTTGAAACCTGCGGAAAATTTTACACCAGCTTAATACCTTACATCACGGCGTTGCTCGTGGTGTTGGTTTGCTGGCACGGGCAACGCCGGGCTAGCCATGCATTGGCTAGTGTACACTATATTGTACTTAATGTAAATTGCATATTGTTTGTTTCTGTAAAATAAAATGCATGTATGTAGTGTATTTCCAGTTTGTAAATAAGCATTTTTTATAATTCATTCATATACAATAGACGGAGTGGGTTGTTGTTTAAGGTTTTTCTGTTATCCGTCGATTAGATTAGTCGTCATGATCCCGGTCCCGACCTTGACGGTCAATCGAATTTTCACTGTAATTTTAAGACCGACCAAACTGTATTAGGAAAGCTTCATAAGCGTTATGCTTTAAATCTTTTTCATAATATCAAAAAACTTTTTTGCCAATCTTGATTTAAAAAGTTGAAACAAATCTGCCTCAAAGCTTAAAACAAAGAAAAATCTTCAAATTAATTAAATATTTAGTAAAAAGTTATAAAATAATAGATTGAAAAGTAAGACGAACCAGCTACAAACTAATACTGAATGAGTTTCGCTTAAAAAGTGAAAGTTAAGTAAATGATGACTGTTAGCTTATTAAGAAGCTTTCTTAAAATAGCAGTTCGCTGAAGACTTTCTCTTAAAGATAAAGCTATGCGATGCATCATTGCTTTAAATACGGAAATAATAAAGAAACGTCGATAAAAATAAAGAGGTCATTCACACAACAAAACAGTCTTGAGCCTACTCAGTTACCCAAATAAAAAATTCGATGGAAACGCTCTTATTAGAGCAGAGTTCGTTGAGGAAATTGTGAGACAATTTGAACGCAAACCCATTACTTTATCTCACGCTTAAACGGTTGTTTTACATTTTTCTTGTGTATCATTAGATTCGCATGAATTGATAGCGCTTGATTTGAATGCAAATAGCCAGTTACAACGGCAGTAATGAATGAGAAAGACATAAAATTCGGAATTTAAGATGTTGCTAGATAAAAAAATAATTTACATTCTGCAGTCAATCCTTTTGAATGCTAAATGGCATGTTCCTGTGAAGGAAAAGTAACTAAGTAAATTTTATGAAATAAGAGCAGTTACTTAACCTGTTGATAGTTTAAAATTTGGGGCTTTCAGTTTTATTGGCGGTTAGCTTTCTACTCCAAGCATTCCTCGCGTTATAATTGCAATAATAACTTTGGGTAGGTAGTTTATTAACGTCGCACTGGAGCAACACTTCATACTATTGGCGACGGTCCGAGATCAATCCATGGTTCAAGATTACGTGGTGTTGTCTTCGGTTCGTTCCCTTCGGGTTTGATCCCGGAACGTCGCTAATAGCCCGTTGTGTTGCTCCAGCGCGACTTTACTGAAAATACCTACCGAGATCAGAAGCGAAAGTTTCAATGACAACGCAATTTTGAACTAAGATCAGATGGCGGGAGCAACACGTGAGTTGACACCCCACTTTCCAAACTTCCACACCACACCCACATGAGGACATGACAAATTTAACGTGCACCAGACGCCATGTACACGACGGTTACTAAACCGTTACTCTTCCCACCGGACTTCTACAACTAGGAGCTCAACAAGTGCTTCAATGAAGAATCTTCACCCTACTGATGGAAGTTTCGCCTTTAGAAAAAAACGCATGTTGTACATCCGTCAAAAAAAAATGACTCACCCGATCGCAATTGCACAATTTACATCACAGAACAAAACGGAAGGTGACAATCGATAGGGGTGAATGTTTTGTACAAATGCCAATATTTAAAATTTGTCTTAGGGGTCGTCTTCATATTAAATTGGGTGCTTGCTCCGATATTTTCAATACGAACCCCCATCTTTTATCTCAAATTTATTTTCTACACAAAATTTCAGGCGAATTTGATGAAAAAATAATGAAAAACGGGATAAAATTGACCGAGAAAATCCATTAAAACCATTGAGGGAGCGTGTAAATGTGCGAAGTTCAATCACATAAATATTAATAAAGACGTGTAGTGGCCGTCGCAGTCAATGACCTGTTGCAGGCGCCTTGGTATGGAGTCCATTAAGATGGTGACAAAGACAGAATCCATTCAGATTGAATCCCAGGATCGGTTGGCAGAAATTTATGTTTCCACTTTGTGAACAATCCCCAATACGATAATAATCACCGAATTTTGCAAACAGTCTCACTGCGCTACTAATTATGCATGTGATGAGCTGAAATTTGGATTTCCGATGTTTCAGTAACAGTTGAATTGCATGGAATCAAAATTTGCCCAGGTTTCTATTCATAATTTTTATGAATATCAATTTCATACTTAATAAAAAAATAGTAAAATTTAGTTTGATATTTAAAATGTTTATAGATTGTATTTGGTTAGAAAAGAATGGAAAAACAATTTCCAAGGAAAATTAATGTTTTTAGCAAATAGAACAAAAAAAAAACTTGAAACACCAATTTAACATTAGGAGAACTAATTTTCAAACAATTACAAATCGGTGAAAAATCCAATAAAATGGATGAACTTTTTTTTTATTTCCGCCTGAAATTGAGTGTAGAATCCAAATTTGTGATAAAAGATGGGGGTTCGTATTGAAATTTTCGGAGCAAGCACCCAATTTAATATAAAGACAGACCCTTAGACATATTTTAAATATAGATATTTGTACAAAGCATTCATCCCTATCGATTGTTAGCTTCCATTTTGTTCTGCGATGTAAACTGTGCAATTGCGAACGGGTGAGTCGTTTTTTTTTTTTTGACGGTTGTACATGTATGAATATTTTCCATGTAAGCCGCGGTAGTTCAGTCAGTAGAGCGTCGGGCTCGCATCAGAAGGGTTGTGGGTTCTGTCCTCGGCGGAGCCTGCAATTCTGATGATTGCGAGATCGGCGTTTCGACCTGGCTAAAGACCGTCGTGTTCACTAATGGTGACTGGGGCACGTTAAATAGGTCGTGGTCACAATGTCCCCCATGTTCCCATACCAAATCAATACCTCTGGGGGTACCTGATCAGGGGGTTATCGGCCTCTGATTGGCATCTAAATTACGATATGTGTGAGTGAATGGATGTATGAAAGGGACCTTCCTGTAAAACGGATGTGTCATATATGTCGAGCTAAGTCGGACTTCCTCCCAATGGGGCTCAATAACATGGAAGGCGCACCCCCCTCGCCTCTTGCCGTCTTTGACGGGCCTGGCACTCCTCCGGTCTGCCAGTGTAGGCATAAGAAACAACAACAACAACATATTTTCCATGTGAAAAAGTATTGAAATACGCTCTATAACAAAAAAACTCGAAGCACCAAGAAGGAGTTGTCCTATTGCGATAAAAATGGGTGGATGTGAAGAACATACCTAGAAAAACAAACGATCAAAATTTCAGAACAATTAAATAATTTATTTCTGAGTTTGACCGTTACAAAGAGAAGAAGTCAATTATGCGTTGGTCCACCTCTGGCTTGGATGCGTCACCCGGCGTGGCATAGACTGAAAAAGTTCCCGGATGGTGTCCTGTGGAATTTGTTGCCAAATTGTCTCCACCTGTCGAGCTAAATGGTCAATATTCCGAAATGGTTGCAGTCGCCTTCCCATAACGTCCCAAATTTGCTCTATGGGAGAGTGATCAGGTGACCTAGCTGGCCAAGGAAATGTTGGGAAGCTTGGAGACAATTCGCAGCAACATGTGCCGTGTGCGGCCGGGCATTATCTTGTTGAAAAGTAAGTCCAGAGTGTCGCAAAAGGAACGTTAACACAACCGGTCGTAAAATGTCTACGTACCGCGTGTGCTGTAAGTTTGCCAGAAATGACTACCAAAAGGGCTATCAAAGGAGATGGCACCCCAGACCATAACGCCATGTTTTGGACATGTGTGGCGTGCGATAGTAAGGGCATGATCCCCACGCTGCCCTGGACGTCTCCCGACAAGCGAGCGGTTGTCGTCAGGACACAGTTGGAAACGGGACTCGTCACTAAAGAGTATAAGTCCCCAGTCAGTCCAAGTGGATCGAACACGTTACCACTGTACTTCTGCAACTTCTTGGTGCGTCGATTTATATGATGAACAGTGAAAAAATATTTCATGTCAAATTGATGTGTTTCTAGTTCTTAAAAAACATAAAACACGTTTATATACATAAATTAACTAAATTTTGTCCCACGTATTTAAAATTGAAATAATACTCAATAAGTGTACATTTGACACGAAATGGTTGATGCATAAAGCGAACATAAAATGCAAAGTTATTAAAAGTGAAATTTATAATTTCAGCGAAAATACCAAGCAGTTTTAAATATAGGATCACGTGCAATATCGAAGCAATCTCGCAAACACGTGATATTCGCTTTATATTAATTCAACACTAAAATTTTTAAAAACAATTGCACATGAAATAACTTGACATGTGTTGAAACTTTTATTCGTTTTGAGAGTCGATTTCAGACAGGAATAACCAGAATAACCTATTGTTTGATGACAAATGTCTCGCCCAAGTATGTATATAGTAAATGTCCTTGAAAATACGTATATGTTTGCGAAACTCCACTTTTAGTGGTCCTTGTCACCTCAAGTTAAATTGTAATAGTACTTAATATATGTACAAAACGCATGATGCACATAAAAGAATATTTTTCCCACGAGAAAAGTACCATAAATATTTTACGTCTAAAGAATTTAATCTTTTTTAACGCTGTTAGTTTATGATTTCCTTGAAATTGTTTGCAATAGGCAGGTAAATATGTAAAATCATTTGTTCAATTCTCTGCAAAAAAAAAATATAATAAAAATATAGCTACGGCATTTTTTCAGATAAAGATTTTACGTATTTAAGTATTGCATTTTAATAAACACATGTGCCTAATTCAAACACATTACCTTCAATTTTCATAGATGTTCAATAATTTTGGCACATCATTCTATCGATACCGATATCACAATTTATTCGAAAGTTTGCAACATTGTCAAGCTAAAAGAGTAATCTCATAAGTCTTTTAAAAAATGCATTGAAAATCAGGGATTTTTAATATTTTCTTTCGAACTATAATTTGATTAAACACGATCAATCTGTTTCGTGGAAAGTATACTTATTCAGCAGCAACATTAGATAGCACTTGCGTGTCTAGAGCAGAGTATAATAATTGGAATGGTTAATTGGGTTTTAGAGCGCCAGGGCCAGCAGTATCTTTCCAAAGGATTCTATTCTACAGAATGAGCCAATAGAATCGTTCCAAGGGATTCTATTCCAAGAAAGAGACCAGAGTTATCGTTTCAAATTATTCTATTCTTACGGGAGGAGCAATAGAATCGTTCTAAATTATTTTCTTAAAGATAGGAGCCATTGAATCTTTCCAAGGGATTCTATTCAACAGAAAGGTCCAATATAGTTGTTCCAAATGATTCTATTCATCAGAAAGGACCAATACAATATTTTAAACGGTTAAAAATATCCATGCTTTCAATCTCTCTTACTACACAGCTTGCACAGTGTGTCAACCACGAGAACTGCTCTCGCCGAGAGACTGAGCTTTTCTGTTGCCAGAAACGGACATAGAAGGATCTAGATAGGTGGCGTGATATATAATCCATTAAAAAACATATTTGTTAAGTGCAAAACACGTTTAAATAAAGTGATCAGTGATCACCCATAAAGTTTCTTTTCATTCAAAATGTTTAGCACAATGCCCTTCAAAAGGTTAAACACACTAAATTAAACGCGTAAGACAATTCAAACGATTTGGAACAGCCTAGACTAGGCCTTTTTTTAAAAGGATTTTCGAAACTTTCAAGCCCGCGAGCTATTACAATACATCTCGCATACATCCTGTTAAGGTATTTGTTGAGAGTATCGGATCAACTATTGAAGGGCATGCAGGGAGGTTGCTAAACTGAGTTCCAATTTCTTAATTTCAAATTTTATCGTCTGCGATCGGGTTCGGGGTCTTAACCTCGTTCAATACTCTCCTCCTTTATTTGCCATCTTCAAATTTCAAGCAGCCTGCCCTCGTGACCGTGACCTGCCGGTGAAAGGAAGCAGACATTATCCAAGGTTGGGGTATGTATGACACCGCCTAAGCATTTGTCCCAATTAGCGGTTATTATTTAAATCGTTCCCGTGGTCCGCGTTGTTAAAAGCGAGGCTCTTAGGTGTATCGATTGCACTCTCTGACCACGCTTCTATTTATCACTACTGGTGAGAATTCGCAGAGGTATCTGAGGTCCACATCTTGATGGACGAGATAACTCGTCTGTCAAAGGAAACTGACCCGACCTTGATCTCGTCATCATAAAAAAAAACCGGAAATATCTTGATAAGATATCTCGTCATTAGCAAATGTGGTCAGATGTTGAAGAAGGAGATATCTCGTCGAAAGCACTTGGAGGGTTAAGGGGATTTTGAATCTAAGGCCCGGTGCACACATCCGGTTTTTCAACGTGCGGCGCCGCTGCGGCATCGAAGCCCAAGTATGTACACATCACCGTGAAATGACGCAAGTTCTCATTTCGCGCCATTTGCGATAAATATTCTATCGAAAAAAACGTGTTTATTTCGCTTACTTGGTGTACAAAAAAAGTATATTTTGAAACAAAAATAGACGTTATTGGATACAACCATTTATTAATTATAATTTATATTCCCTTTAAATATGAAAACAAGGTACTTCAGAACGGAGAAGCGTTTGCGGCGAGCTGCGGTGCCGTGGAGAACTGCGGTACAATTTGCACGCAAGTTGGACGTGCCTCGCAGAAGCGTCGCCGGAGGCATGTGTGCACTGTTCCATTGGATCTAATGTATCTCTGACCGCACTTGCGTTGCGGCAGCGGCGCCGCACGTTGAAAAACCGGATGTGTGCACCGGGTCTAAAATTTCGAGAGATTCATTTTGAGATATTTATATGAGATTCATTATGAGATTCATTTTGAGATATTTGGAAAACAGGGCTTCTTTTTATTAGTAGTATTTGAAATTTCAATATTTTATTTGCAATATACCTTACAAATTTCAATATTCTGGACTTAAAACAATTTTTCACACTTATAAGTAACACTTAATTCATGTAATTGAAAACACGATATAAAGATTTAATTATTTTTATTTTTAAATCGAAATTTTTGATTTTTACAATTTTGATTTTGTTTTACTCACAATGTTTAAACCTATGTCAAAGTTAGTTTGTTAAAATTACAATAAAACTTATGTAACAAATAAAGTAATATTCTATCCAATCCATGCTTTTCGAGAACATTAAATTTTAGTCCTTTCTACATGATATAATGGTAATGGTAATTTTAGTTAACGTCGTACTAGAGCAACACAACGGGCTATTGACGACGGTCCGGGATCAGTCCCTTAAGGGAAAGATCCGAGGGCAACACCTCGTAATTTTGAACCACGGTCAGATGCCGAAGCAACACCTGAGCTGGCACCCTACTCTCCAAACTTCCACGCCAACCCAACGTGAGGACTTTCGGCCACGACAGATTTGAGGTGCACCAGCCGCCTTACACCATACGCTTACAAACATCCATGCCCGTACCCGGATTCGAACCAGGAACCTTCCCTTTCTACATGAATAAGAAATGTTTATAGTCTACACAATAAGTTTTCGTTAACTTTTATCTGACCATAAAATTCAAAACCCTATTACTTATGCTTTCAACTTTCTCAAGATTTTAGAATGTGACCCAATTACATCCCCTACATTATATAATCGGTTCTCGTCCCGTCAAAATTAACCCACTACACTAGCAACTTGTGAGTTGTAGGTGACGCTGGTTTGCTTACTTTAACTTACACTGATTGTATTTCCTTCTTGTGTGCCGTCTTGGCTGGTATATGTTCTTTACTTAACATTGTTTGTCTTGTGCTTACTGGTTAAATATGACCCTTGCACCATATTACACAGCCAAATATTACAATCAAAAATATAAATAAAATGTAACATCACCAAATATAACTTTGTTTTGTTTTGTAAATTTCTATTTAGGTTTTCCAATTTGTGTTTTGATGTACACTAAAACAAAACTTATATTTACCCTATTTACGTGTGCTAAAATTTAATTGAAGTTATTTTCAAAACAAATATTGATATGATTGTATCCTAAAAACTGGGTTCATTTCTGTTGTGATGCAATAACATTTATTTTTTATCATTAATACAGATAATAAATATCAACGTAAATTAATACATTGTTGACAAGCTCACCAAATAAACGGAAAATTTATTTGGTGAGTTTATTTGGTGTATTTAATTGAATTTATTTTCAAAACAAATATTGATATGATTGTATCCTAAAACTGTGTTCATTTCTGTTGTGATGCAATAACATTTACTTTTTATCATTAATACAGATAATAAATATCAACGTAAATTAATACATTGTTGACAAGCTCACCAAATAAATGGAAATAACTAATTCCACCATATTCTGATGCTACAATCCATTTAATTGTTTTCCTCGTTAAAAAGAATCGACTGAACACACGCAGCTGCGTTATAAACGCTGAACGAAATTAACGTTTCTGAAAACAGCGGATTCCTATGGATTACTTACATAACATAACAAAAAGAGTATTACGTCATAAACGCTCTCATGATTATCTAAATTTGCTATTGTTATGCTGTTTGTGGATTATTTTTGTGCGTGTTTCTCAGTAGTAGCATAACCCAACACATTTCATAGAATTTAAAACAAATTCTTTGGAGAATAATCTTGAGCTTTTTCATGGCTATTATTGTATTCCTAACAAATAGCGTTCATGGAATCTGATCATTCCCATCTCGGGTAAAGATATTTATTTTTCGATCAGATAATGATCTTCCAGACCATCTCTTATTTGAATTTTTAGTTAGAATTTTTAATTACTTTAATTATGAGCAACGTGTTTTTAATTATTAATATGCCTTGAAATATTTCTTTACGGATTGAATCGTTTTACCTACCGGGACTAAATTTTCTTGTAGAATAAACAATTTGGCTTGACTCTGGAATAGAAAAATGACTTATTTAGAATAAATGTCATGTAAATTTCGTAAGTATGGTACCAAAATTCAAGTAATTCTCATTTACAGATATTTACAAATTATCTGTCAATAAATAAATGCCTCTTTTGTCAACTTCATAAAATCAGAAGCATCTTTTTTTTTTTTTTTTTTATCAGAAATTATTTTTTATTGGTTGATTTGAGGAATGCCAGGTATTTCATCGATAGGAATTACGGAAATGTTTATTTTTATCAAGGAATAAAGGCCACGTCATAGTGTCATTTGCAGAGTAGGTACGAAATATTCTAACAAAACACTGAAAAAAGACGTTTGGTTCATTGAAAAGTAGATTTTCTTCCTAAAAATGAAAGACTTTAAATTTGATTTCACGTAACAAGCGTGAACATTTCCCATTTCTGCTGGATTAAAAATCTAAGAATTCGCCATGGGGCGAATGAAGACAGCGGTTTTGATACTGCCTATAAATTAATTTGCATGGAATTTGACCTTAATTCTTTGTGCGATTTCATAGTCTAATTATCTGATGAATGACATTACAATCACGTATCGTGAGCCTTGACTGGGGTTACTAGACCTAAAAAGTAAAGTTTCCCACAAACTCAATCATAATCCCTGACATTTCAAGGGATATCCAGACAAAAAACTCCGATAAATGGGGTATTAATAAAAAAAAGTTTACATTGAGAGAGAAATTGTTAAAAACAAAAGTTTACATTAAATGGTTTCTAAATGGTAACAAAGATTGTTAAAAATTAGAAATAACGATAATATAAATAAGAAATACCTCTTAAGTAACAAAATTTGACCTGATGCACAAAAAAACAAAAGTTTACATTAAATGGTTTCTAAATGGTAACAAAGATTGTTACAAATCAGAAATAACGATATTATAAATAAGAAATACCTCTTAAGTAACAAAATTTGACCTGATGCATAATGAGTTATCGACATTTTTTCTATACAAAGCGATTGAAGCAATATAACATTTGGATTTAAATGATGATTTCAGAAAAATACGGACAATTTATAATTCACAGCAGACTCCAGGAAAGACAAGCAAATTCAAGATATATTCCGGATGTCTAGTAACTCAAATTATGATCCTTATCTTCTGTGGGGAAATCAGGGTCAATGTAGTAGATATCTAGGCAAGAGCAGGAATTTTCAAATTTTTATCCGTCCATAAATATAGGCAATTATAAATAATCACTTTGTGATTTGTTTGCAATACAAATGTTATATTCTCTCTCTCTCTCTCTCTATCGATTGGCGAATAATATTGAAGACTAGGGGGCCCGCCCCCTGCTCGCTAACGCTCGCCAACCCCCGGAGGATTGCTTCGCAATTCTCATTGGTTCGCTGCGCGAACCTATGCTCGCTTCGCTCGCATCAATGAAGACACGTGTCCTAGCAGAGGGGATTGATTACAAAATATATTCCAAAAAAATATTTTTCAAATCTAAATTTGTTGTATTACATAAAAGATATATACAGTACCCCTGGAATCAGAATTTAGATGAAAACTTTGAGCAAATTTTTACTCGCAATGTGAGCGCTGCTTTGGAAATTGAATACCCAGCATGTTGTTTGTGTGTACATTTCCCCAGTACTCGAGCCACCCATACACTTTTTGACTGAGTTTGTTGTCGAAAGTTGTAGTGCACGCGTCTTGTTGTACTATAATTGTTAACCTTGAAAAGGACCGTTTTTTAAATAGCCCTGAAAAGATCCTCCGCTTTCTTAGATTTCTATTACAAACCGCAACAGGTCGTGTAAAATTCATTTTTTTTCAATAAAATTTCATCCGATAACGCTATAGATTCAAATGACTCGCGAGGCTCCTAGTAAACAAACAATCGCACAATGTTGCCAAAACGCGGTAACAAATAACGTCTTTTTTGCGTGCCACGTAAGAGAAATATATATATAGATTGCTGTTCTATTTAAAGTCTTGAGTGTGTGTGTCTGAAAACCGTTGTAATATAAATGTTCCATTTTGGTGATTGAAGAATAATATTCTAAAAGACCATTGTAAATATAGTGTTCCATTTTGACGACTGGTGAACAATATTTTGAAAGACCACTGTTAATATAAATGTTGAATTTTTCAATGCGTGAATAATGGACTGAAAGACTATTATTACTATAAATGTTCCATTTTCGCGATAGGTGAATAACATTCTGAAAGAACCGTGGTTATAGGAAGACTTGTGTTATTCAAAAATATAAATGTTCTCTTTTGGCGATAGACGAATAATATTATGAAAAACAGTTGCCTAGAGTCTTATTTTAATCACATATTTAATGTTAATACTTGTAGAATATTTTAATACAGAAATGAACACAACTGGTGACAAGTTGACTCATTCAATGTAGGCAAATTGTACCAGTGCCTCAACATTCCTCAGTAAAGCAGTTAATTTAAACGTTAAATGATGTGATGTCCCTTGACAAAGCCTTTTGAGAATCTAGAGTTATGAAAAAAAAAGTCAAGACAGTCACAAAAAGGAAATTCCGCTGTGTTGACCAAAACATAGAAGGAAGAGCAACAATCACAAATAACATTGGACACATTTTTGACATTTAGTTATTTGTTTTCGTACTTTTCACATCCTTTAGCTACAAAAAATAGAATCATTTAAGTGGGTCAAACTTTCGCGTGAGATACGGAAGATTTTCTGACTGATTTTATATCAAAACTGCTATTTTATGTGTTCGAGTTTTTTATGGTTATTTTATCCTTGAAGAATAAAAATCTTTAGTAAAATATATAATATAATTTTTTAAAGTTAAATTTAAAAAAAAGGTTCTAAGTGTTCGTTTTTCCTTACGCTTACAACACAACTTCCTGTTGTCTTGCTGTAAAAAAAGATTTTTATTTGCACAGAAATTCAGCATTATTTATTTTATTCAGCCTTATTCAGTAATATTTATTTTGTCATTTTTACCCTTTACTCTTATACTTTGACAAAAGATGATAATTGATGACAGTTGATGTTGCTGATAAATTTCGTTCTTAAACGTTGCGAATTTTAATAAACAACCTCATAAGTGATGCTCATTAAGCAATGAGTAAATGAGTATGTCTTTAGTATGTACGTGGGGGTTCGTTGCTTGCTAGATGCCTTTTTTGCATTATTAATAGATTTAATAGTAGGAATTTTTTATCGCAAACCAGGATGATGAGTTGGGAAATTGAATGTGGAAAAGTAACATTTGTACTTGGATATGTTGATAGTAGTATTCTAATTTAATTCTAGTACCATTTCATTTTACGTAATATCGTGACTATAAATAATGTATGAAAAGACCGCAGCTGGTGTACTAAAACAGTGAGCATTTTGAAAAGACAGGATCAGCATGAACAGGTACATTCTCACAAGTAATTTTTGTCGTGAATACCCTTTTACTAGCGACAATAAATTGAAATGTTTTGAATGAAAGTGAATAGCGTTACAAAGTTTGAGATGGGGACTTGGATTGATTTTGTTAGGTTTTATGCGTTATAAATTTCAGATTGCATGGTCCCTATAACTGTATTCTCTTGATTAGTGTTGGTTCATTTATTGTTGTGCCTTTCAAGAGTTTTTGTTAGAAGAAAAAGGAAAAAATGTTTTTGTTCAGCAAAACCATTTTCAAAAATTATTTCAATACGTTGTGTCATCCCTGCTTAGAATTACTATTTTCTTTATTTGCAGTTTAAACTTTATCTTAACCCTCGTCATGAGATTTCCGAGTGGAGTAAAATTGCTTTTTTACTACATCCCTTTTAACGACGTAAGAACCTCAACCATTGATTGAAAGAATTCTAGGAAACATTCAATTGGTCAAAACTGATTAGAAGTCATACTGGAAAGACTGCGGGTTGCAGAACGGATATATGCGTGTGAACCGCTCAGATGGTTGAATATAATATAGTTAATTTGTAGGAATATTATCTTTTAACATATATTAGGAATATGTGGAACTTAATCTTTTGACACATGTTAGGAATATGTGGAATTTAATCTTTTGTCATACATTAGGAAAATGTATGATTACTATTGTGGTGTCTATAACCACACAATTCGAGCTTGTCCCAAGTCCGGCAGCAGATTCTTAAAATTTAATATAAATATAATTTACAAAATTATCTTTGAAATTAACTTAGGGTACTCACCCCTCTGTAGTTGGATCAACAAGTATCCGAATCTGGTATAATTCCGTACATCAATAAAGCTGTTCACTTCTTGTACCACAATACCTTTATTAAACTGACTTATGAGTAACGGCACATATAATTATACATTCTGTGGACTCGCCGCTACTGTGAGGCCTTAGCCATAAAAATACACTCCCGTCCTCCTACAGTACTGGGACGGTCTCTGATAAAAACCCTTATTTCCAATACGCAACTCTCTGCAGAGCTATGAACTTTCTGCCGCGATTGTGTCAGCTAGCGACGGAGGTGCAAACGCAATAGCTCAACAGCGATTGCATCACCTAGCAGCGTACAATTCATAACAACTATCTTTTGACATTTTTTTAGGAATAAGTTGGAATATTATTTTTTAACATGCATTTGGGAATATGTAGGAATATTATTTTTCAACATGTATTTGGAATATGTAGGATACATAGGATTGGTGTGGCTACCTCCAAGATCTGTCCGCTTTGTAGCGATGGTCTTATGAACAGACACCTTGCGGAGTGCTTTAATTTACAGGATATTGACATCAGGGATACTTCTCCCCAAGGACTTTCTTCGCTATATTGGACGGCAAGACAGCGTATGGCTGAAAGACCTTGAGCTGGGTGCAGGATAAAAAAAGAGGAATATGTAGGAATATTAGCTTTTAACAATGTTATAGTTTTTGCTGTGACATTTCGACAAAGAATATTTTCTATGTGTAGATAATTTTACTGACACTTCTGTATCCAACAACATTATGTAGTATGGATTGCATGATAATTCATGATTTGGACATGTGGCGAAATAATCCTCGATATATCCAACATACATCAGGAATCCCTGAACTATGCGGTTGCCCAGTTGGAAGACCAACGGATTAGGAGACGGAGGATTACGAGTTCAAAATACGATCCAGCCAAAGGCCGTTTTGTACACGGGGGCTGGTGCGTGTTAAATCTGCAGTGGTCTCAAATGTCCTCACGTTGGCGTTTGTGGAAGTTTGGAGATAGGTGTGCCAGCTCTGGTGATGTCTCGTCATCTGACCGTGGTTCAAAATTACTTGGTGCTGTCCTCGGTTTTTTCCCCTGGAGATCGATCCCGTACCGTCGTAAATAGCCCGTTGAGTTGTTCCAGTGTGACGGAAATTAACTACTTACCTACTCTGAAGCATCCAGCATCTGGCGCAGCGTATCCGCTTTTGGACCTTGCAGCATAAAACCTCAACATCCAATCCAACAATCCACATAAATTATTCTGCTATAAATATTAAGTTCTGAAATAAAAGGGTCAGTTTTGGTATTTTAACGAGACTGTCCAAATCTATGGTTAGATCTTTGATCAAAGTTTCGATATTCATGTGTTAAAATATAACCCAAACGCCTAAAATTTAAGTAAAGCAGTGGAAAATTACATGGATGAAACCAATGGAAGAATAAGTAAAATACAACTAAAAACAACTATCTGAGAATAAGTTTTTGCCCCTAAAATAACCAGGATGAAATAAATAGCCTACCAACTGAAAGCATGAACATTTTACTCCAACGTAGCATTAAATCAGTTCCTTATCTACACCTGTCAGGATATAGGTAATCAGAGCAAGGCGATACCTTCCTGTTGAAAAAATAAGAAAATCACTATCAAATGTGTTGGAAAACTGGATTTGGGAAACACTTTAAAACAAAAAATATATTTTATTTCCACGTTTAGCTCTTTTGCATGTTCGGTAGAATAGGCATGGTTAATCTCAGAGGTAATCGCTTTTTATCTCATTAGGCCCGGTGCACACATCAGTTTTTAAACGTGCGGCGCCGCTGCAGCAACGCAAGTGCGGTCTGAGATACATTCGATCCAATGGAGCAGTGCACGCATGCCTCCAGCGCCGCTGAGGCGACGCACGTCCAACTTGCCTGCACTTTGTACCGCAGTTTCCCACGTCACCGCACGGTCGCCGCACATGAGTCTCCGTTCTGAAGTACCTTGTTTTCATAAACAAATGAAAAATAATAATAATTAATAAATGGTTGTATCCAGTAACGTCTATTTTGTTTCAAAATATACTTTTTTGCACACCAAGTAAGCGAAATAAACACGTTTTCTTCGATAGAATATTTTTCGCAAATGGCGCGAAATGAGAACTTGCGTCATTTCACGGTTATGTGTGCATAGTTAGGCTTCGTTGCCGCAGCGGCGTCTCACTTTGAAAAACTGGATGTGTGCACCGGGCCTCTACTAACACGTCAATATGGAATTAAAATAGAAGCAGAACTTATTCACCACGATCTACATTCTATAACAAAAAAAAATCTACGCACCAAGATGGGGCATAATTACAGTACTCCTTGGTGTCGGTTGGAACGGCGCTGACTGAGGCGTATAGTCCTTAGTGATGAGTCCTGTTTCCAACTGTGTCCTGACGACAGAGACGTACAGGGTAGCGTGGGGATCCTGCCCTTACTATCACACGCCACAAATGCCCACAACAGGGCGTTTTGGTCTGGTTGTCTATTTGGTCTGGTTAATAAATGGCGTTACAACAGGGCGTTTTGGTCTGATGTGCCATCTCCTTTGATAGCCGGGCCCCTTTGGTTGTCACACTTACTGCACAGCGGTACGTAGACGACATTCAAAGACCGGTTGTGTAACCCGTTCCTTTTGCGACACCCCAGACTTACTTTTCAACAGAATAATGCCCGACCACACGCGGCAGGTGTTGCTATGAATTGTCTTCAAGTTTTCCCAACACTTCTTTGGGCAGCTAGGTCTCCTGATCTCTCTCCCATAGAGCACATTTTGTAACGTTATGGGAAATCGATTGCAACCATACCGCAATGTTGACCATTTAGCCCGACAGCTGGAGACAATTTGGTAAGAAATTCCGCAGACCATTCGGGAACTTTTTCAGTCTAAGCCACGCCGGGTGACGCATCCAGGCCAGAGGTGGACCAACGCCTTATTGACTTCCTCCCTTTGTAACTGTCAAACTCTGAAATAAATCGTTTAATTGGTCTGAAATTTTAACCGTTTGTTTTTAAAAGTATGATCATCATCCACCCATTTTTATCGCAATCGGACAACTCCTTGGTGCGTCTATTTTTTTGTTATAGAGTATATTTCTAAAATTTTGATAGCTTTAAATCAGTTGCTAGACGTTTATATAACATAATTGTTGTAATGTAATAGATGGAGTATGTGCGCACAGCCGCACGCTCTTCCTTCCGGTAGGTTTTTGAATTAACGTCGCACTGGGACAATAAAACTGACTATTGGCAACGGATCTAGGACCAATCCCGATGGGAAAGATCTCAGTATAACACCTCGTCATTTTGAAGCAAGGTCAGATGATGAGATCAACAACTGAGCTGCCATCCTACTCTCCAAACTTCACCTATGTGAGGATATTTGAGACCATGACAGATTTAGCGTCCGTCTTGAAATTTTAATGTGTAAATTTAACGTGCGCCAGCCACCCGTATACACGACGGTCTTCTGCTGGACCTAGTTTCGAACTCGCAATTCTCCGGTTGCTAATCCGCTACGCTTCCAACTGGGCAACCGCGATACCACTATTTCTTCCGATCGCTCGGTGTGAAGATACGAGGTTATAGGAAAAACGTGAATCCTAATGAGGAAAAAAATTACCTATTGATTCAGGTTATTATCTATGGATTAAAAATGATTAAAAAACTTTTTCGATATATATGATAATAAACTCAATTCGATTCGTAAGCCTACGTGATTTATGCTTCAGGGATCATACGACTGCCACTCCACTCTCGTGCTGTCTCTTTAATCTGAAGGATGACGTGTTAAACTTCCGTGAGGGTTTCACAGAAAAAACTGTTTTGAATTCAAAATACAAATCGCCTAAACGGAAAAAATAGTAATTATTGTTTCTATAAAGTACACACGCGTGGAGCAGAAGTTAAAATTACTTGTATATCGTTTGTAGACAAGTCAAAATGTGGGTTAGTGCCTACATTTGGCTTGACTGAAAATGTCTTTCATTAGTATTTATTTTTTGCTGCAAAACATCACAAAATTTCCGCCTCTAAATCTACCGCTTTGTGATGCCGTCTACTAAGCCTATTTAGAGATGCGGCACAATTCTTAAGGCACAAGTATGAAAATGATACGTCCATCTTATTTAGATACAAAGAATCAAACAATTATATACCACAGCTCACATATCTACCCAAAATGACTTAATGTACATGTCTCCAATGAAACTGCTTTCTTTTGTAAATTATGTTCAGTAACACTCCCATCTCAAAGGCATAAAAGCTGTAACTTCTCGTCTAAGATAGATAATATAAACACCTCCAGACTGGAGTTTCCGCTCTTTTCCAGATAAAACTGTCTAGCGCCCTAGTTACACAACTATGATAAGAGTAACATTAAGTGGCGTGAGTCAAAATAGGAGATGCTTCCAATTCAAGATGGATGGTATAATGGCATAATGGCACAAAAGGGGAAGTGTTGGGATTTTAAAGATCCCAGTTGTATTCCTGTGTATACATTTATGTGTTTTCAGTAGGTAATTAATTAGCATCGCACTGGAGCAACACAACGGTCTATTGTGGACGATCTAGGATACCACCAAAAGGGAAAGAACTCGGGTTTGAACCTCGCCATCTGACCATGACTCAAAATTTCGTAGACCTTTTCCAATAGACCGTTGTATTGCTTCATTGCGACGTTAATAAACTGTCAACCTACCAGAAGGGAAATATCCGAGAACTCGTTATTTTAAACCATAGTAGGATGACGTTGTGAACACATGAACTGGTGCCCTCAGAAGCACATCTTTATGTGTTTTACGGCCATCACACACGAACACGAAAGTACCCTCGTCTGCCCATCTTTCTTCCTAAGCTCTTGCTTATTTACCCAGGTGAATAATTATATTCTGTGTTCTGCAACACAACTCCAAGCGATTGCAATTGTTCTGCAGGCATTTTGTCCGAATTTTGAAAACTGCAGTAAAATCAAAAACAGACGTAAAACACAATTACCGACTAAATATGTATTGCATATTTATAATAAAACATCGAAATTAAATAACTTACTTTATTTAAAACCAAGGCATATTTTCAGAATTTGTAATTCTGTCGATCACTTTGAAGTTCAATATTTTGTCATTGGACATAGAAGATGTGTTATTTATAAAGTGTTTGTGGTAATTTGGGCAGGGTATGGAGGTTATTCCGTAGCTAGAAAAGAAAAAAGGTGTGCACCGGGTCTAGGGCCCGGTGCACACATCCGGCGCGTATTTTGAAACTTTATATTGTATTGTAAATAAATGTCCAATTTAGGTGTTCAATGTCCCTCTGTTCTTGGCCACCACTACACACACTGTCTATAAAATCAGACATCGCTTGGTCACTCTGACATGTTGGGGTCAGGAGTGGGGTCAGTATATCGCATCCAGCAACAATCCAGTTGTTCTAAAAAAACCTCCAAAATGGCGCAGCGTTACTCCTTGCTGTTCGTTTTACACAACTACAGCCTCCATTTCTAACACCAATATGTCAGAGTGACCGAGTGATGTCTAATTTGATAGACAGTGTGTGTATAGTGGTGACCAAGAACAGAGGGACAATGCACACCTAAATTGGACATTTATTTACAATACAATATAAAGTTTCAAATATGCACTCCGCACCGTCCGGTGCAAAAACATGTCTCACTCCTCTGAATTGTACAACAATTCTGTCCTTATTCGTGTTCTTTTTCAGAATAGTACCCAATATTTCGTGTTCTTGATCGTATCGGAACACAGGCACTGTCATCCATCGATGTTCGTCCACTAGAACAGTTGCAACTATAACACAAGAACAACTGTTCTTGTAACCTATCTGTTCGTAACCAACGTGATGAAAGACAGTGAATCGTCATACACACAAACCATTTTGTTTTAATTTTCATTACGCAGTATCTTGATCTTAACATCCCTGGTTGTCTAAACGAGGCATTTGGTCATTAGCAAAACTGACCAGATCTTGATGCACGAGACATTTCGACAAAGAGAAAGATGTTCTTGATCTTGTCGGTAATATCTTGATGGACGAGATATCGCGTCGAAACCACTTGAAGAATTAAGAAGGAAAGAAATCCCCAAGAAGCTATCACGAAATCCCCCAACGGAAATCCCGAAAAAACTAATATATCACTGACTAATTAAAATGATGTGCAAAATAAATTATATTCTTCGTTTTATTTTTATACTTATTTTAATGTGACCCGCATAAAAATTGTATCTCATCCAAAGAGGTCTGCAGAACAGTTTAATAACGCCTCGCAAAATAAAGCATAATGCCTGGCCCTGTCTACATCGATATCAGTAAAGCCTCGTTTGATGACTCGAAGCACATTGAAGAATCACGAGGAAATTAGGTATCAAGAAATTAGATATGAAGAGATTTATGGCTTGCCTCCTCAAAGTTTTCTGGATGAGATCTCATTCGCTGATTTGGATAGACATAAAACTAAAATAGAATTCTATTTATGAAAGAACGCTGGTCTGGGTTTCCATTGAAGTTGTACTTGACAATATTAGCGCTTAAAATATTATTAAAAAATGAAAATATGAAATGAAACATATACTCTGGGTATTTGAAAACTTCCTTTAAAAACTTTAAGGGAATTAAGGGATTTAAAATTAAAAAAAAACCGTATCCACTATTATAATAGTACTACAATAATTGAATAAATATATATAGCTTCTAAAAGAAATTTTAAAAAGTGAGATACATGTCCGCTAACGCCCAAAGTGTGTATTATTTAAGAGATTGAATTTAGTATAGTTTCATATATCGCAACCCCGGCAAGAAAAATGACATAAATGAAAAATGCAGCATTTGAGAAAAATCAACTCAAAGAACACTATAAAACTTATATTGAAATAGTATAAACTTCTTTTAAATTTCAGATAAGTATTTGTGTCGGTCAATTCTATTACATTCTAAAGAATAGTAATATGGGATCTGAAGCTCTGCTCTCGTCGATAGTGAGGTGTTGTTAGGTATATATAGGTGAGGTCTTTGAGTTATGTTACTTTTCTTTCTTAAAACTAAACTCTCTTTTCTAAAAAGTTTTTTTTTGTTATGACCCCTCATGGCACAAGTGGAAATAACACAGTAAAAAAATACGTTCAGAGATAATTGGTTCAAGAAAAGTGTCCCTTTTTTTATTATGGCGCTATTAAAAATTACATCCAACTTACCTTATTACATGAAAAGTGTCACAACTCAAAATGTACCGCTCTCTTCAATTGACTCATGCACAGTGTGTTGATATTGAGAACTGGTAGATGATACTGGAATGTGTGCATTGCACACCTTCCAGTAACAACGCTGAAGCGACTCTGTTCTTGCCGTGACGAATCATGAACTAGTCTAAAACAAACTGACGCAACTGCACTCAGGTGAATAAATTGCGTGATAGAGATGTGACGCTTTTAGTGCACGCTGGGGCACCTTATACATATTATTCAATGATAAAACCACAAAATTGCCATTTTTTGACTTGTGTCACTTTTCTTGCCGGGGCGCGATACGATTTATCCATTATGAAACATTAATATAGTATTTTTTTCTTTTAATCGTGGTACGTAATTTCTTTTTTCAGTTTCTGACAGCTCATGTTTTCCCAAGTTACCCAAATTGGGTCTATTTATCAAATTCCTCCTGCGATAGATTCTTTACAATGGTGTAAGGTAAGTCAATCTCTTTTCGGTAATCCTGTAGACGGACATCTTTCTTGATTGAACATTTATGGAAATATATCGTAATATAAGTAATATAAGTAACCAACGTGGTCGGGAGAGACGTCATAGATTTGAAATATAAGTAGACGGAACATTGCTATTGTGGGGAGCTCCAAAGAGGAGCCGACTAGCAGTCACGTGACTGTTCTGGGAAAAATTGTCTTGGTTGACCGATTTGGCATCTTATCGCCTCGTTTGGTGAAAAGCCTCTAATGGCATGGGATATGTGCTAATCCTTATTTCTATAGAGTGAAGACAAAATGGTGAAATCACCAGTCTCCTACTATGGTCGGATCGAGTTTCCAACTATCAACCCTCCGGTTGCTATTCCGTTACTCTACCAACTGGAATACCACGGGCCCTGCATGAGTTGACGGAGGTTGCATGTTACGTATTAGGTAGATTATGAAAGAGCGATCGCTTAGTAGAACCATTCTTGAGAGGTTTAATATTTGATGAATTGGCGTCAGATAAAAAAGAGAGCTTTCTAAGGACGAATGCGTTTATTTCTACAGTATACGAAGACATTAAAAATTAAGTACAGTGAATATGTACAGCCGTCAAAATAAAAAAACGACTCATCCGATCGCAATTGCACAATTTACATCACAGAATAAGACGGAAGGTAGCAATCGATAGGAATTAATGTTTTCTATAAATATCAATGTTTAAAATTTATCTTAGGGGCCGTCTTCATATTAAATTGGGTGCTTGCTCCGATAATTTCTATACGAACCCCCATCTTTTATCACAGATTTGGTTTCTACACAAAATTTCAGGCGGATTTGATGAAAAAATAATGTTGAACGGTGTAAAATTGACTGAGAAAATTCATAAAAACCATTGAGGGAGCGTATAAATGTTCGGAGTTAAATCACATTATAAATATTAATAAAGACGTGTAGTGGCAGTCGCAGTCAAGGACCTATTGCAGGCGCCTTGGTATGGAGTCCATTAAGATGGTGACAAAGTCAGAATCCATTCTGGTCGAATCCCAGGATCTGTTGGTAGAAATTTCTGTTTTCACTTTGTGAACAATCCCCAATAACGATAGTAATCATCGAATTTTACAAACAGTCTCACTGCGCTACTAATTATGCACATGATGAGCTGAAATTTGGAATTCCGATGTTTCAGTAACAGATGAATCGCATGGAGTCAAAATTTGCTCAGGTTTCTAGTCATAATTTTTATGAATATTAATTTCATAATTAATAAAAAATAGTAAAATTTAGTTTGATGATTAAAATGTTTATAGATTGTGTTTGGGTTTTTGGGTAGCAAAGGATGGAAAAACAAGTTCCAAGTGAAATTAATGATAATCTCACAGAACACAGCTCGTGATTGTTTCTGTTCCAGATTGAATTGATGTTTTGACATTGTATCGTGAAGAAAATGCAAATAACGAACATTATTGTTTTCAGATTTTACCAGCTGATGTGAATGCGACAAATAACTCAAGTTTAAGTGACGATGTGGACTTCGATAGGCTATTACCGACTCTCTTTGAATGTTTCGCTATTGTTTTCTGTGGGTAAGTACCTTCTTCTTACACTGCTTTCTTTTGTAGTGTTGAATGATTAGATAGAATTGAACAGTTCTGGTGTGTAAGTAGGTGGCTAATCATTTTTGCACTGGTGCAACGCGATGGTCCGGAATCAATTCTGATGGGGATGATCCGAGGACAATAGAAGGCCATTTTGAATCAGAGTCAGATCACGAGGTCAACGCCTGAGCTGGAACTCCCAATTTCCAAACTTCCGCAATACGAAGCAAACTTTAAGGTAACCTCCGTATACATCATGCCAAAGCATTTGGACAGCATAAGTAAAATCTCAGATCGTCTGGTTTGTTTGTTTTACACTGAAAAAATCCTCTTGTACATAAATGATTTTTGGAACAATAGTAGGAAAGCCAGCATAAATGTACATACGAAATAAATACATAACTAAGATAGTTTTATCTGAAAATAATAAGGAATAGGGTACTAATACGTATAATTCCTATGTCCTAAGGCAGTGCTCCCCAACCTTTTTATGGCCGCGGACCGGATCAACGTTTGATAATTTTAACGCGGCCCGCTGAGGGGGGGACGTTGATTGTTTATATTTTAGATTGTTTTGATGTAAATTTTTAATTTGATTGTATTTAAACATGCCGTCAAAATAAAATAGTTACACCAAAAAATGAATATAAAGTGATTTAACATTTTAACTCACTAGAACGCTAAATCAATGAGAACCCTAAACTTGTTTCTTTGTGACGAGACGGTTTCATCTGGGGGTAATAGGAGACAATGACACCCGAAGTGTGTTGTTTATGTCCAGTTTATACCGTTGTTTTGTTTTGGTTACTGTCACTGCAGAAAACCCCGCTTCAGATAGGGTGTCGGAAACGGTAATAGGTATTTAAGTGCTGTGGTGGCAATCACAGGGTATTCCGCCATGACTTTAATCCAGAACACCAGCAGAGTTGTTGTCTCGAACGTGATTTTAAGGCCGCCATTTGCAATCTCCAACAGTTGATCTTTTTCTTTCACAGACATGCTAGATTCGCCTGATTTGTTGACAAATGGATCGCGGATTCATTCCTTACTAGTCCGTGGGTCTTTTGTGGTTGAGTCTGTTGTGCTCTTTTAAAAGCAAAGACAGGTGATCGTGCACCAACTGGGAGAAAGAATGTTTAGGCTCAGTCTTGCCTAAAATCCCCACTAATGTCTGAAACATGTCCAAAATGCCTCTGTTCACGCGCCGTCCCCACAACTTTAGTTTTGCTTTAAATGTGCAGTTTAAATGCAGCTACTGCCAATTTGAAAACAGTTGTCATATTTGTCAAAATTGGAAAATAGAGACATACAGAATTCAGAAATCATAATTGAAGCTCTAGTAACAGAACAAATTTCAAGTTCTGATTTACCGCCTCTTAATTTGAGTGGACAATTCATAGATAAGAACCGCACCGAGATAAATACACAGTAAATAAAATGGAAATAATTTAATGTTACTTGGGCGGCCCGGTACCATTTGATCCACGGACCGGTACCGGTCCGCGGACCGGGGACCACTGTCCTAAGGAATAGGACTATTTATACTTATTAAATGTGGTTATTAAGTCATTAAATGGGAAGTAAAGTAACAGCAATATACCATTTTGGAAATTTCGTGAGTCACGGGATTAATACAAGGTTTGGTAACTCCGCCATCTGTTGATTGTGATCTGTTTTCAAGCGTTAGGTATTACTTTTAACAGTAATTGGATAGTTCAATTAAATTCACATTGGAGCAACACAAATGGGTTATTGACGACGGTCCGGGACCAATCCCGAGGCCAAGATCGGGGATAACTCGTAATTTCGAATTTCGGTCAGATGACGAGGTAAACTCACAAGTTGACACCCCACCTCTCCAAACTTCCACTCCAGCCAACGTGAGGCCGTTTTAGGCTACGACAAATACCCTACCCTACAATAATGGAAAGGACTGCAAGATGTGGTGGTAAAAGGGAATGAATATATGCTTTAATAGGGAGATGGTCCCCACGTGCTGCAATTACACTAGCAACCCTTCTGGGCATAGTTTCAACAAGGTTTTGATACGCAGCTATGGGTATTTGTGTCCATTCCTGCTGCAAGAATGTCGCCATCTCAGCCGTAGATTTAGGAAGTGGTTTCCTGGTCCGTAAACGTCGCTCTAACTCGTCCCATAAATGTTTTATGGGTTTAGGTCGGGACTCTGAGCAGGCCAGGGAAGACGTTTTACATCCATATCTTGATACCACTGCTTGACAGAGGCTGCAACATGACACGTAGCGTTGTCGTCCAGGAAGTAACATTCGTCCATTCCATAAAATTGCGTAAAGAAGAACCTGTTTGTCCAAAATGTTCGTGTATGCGTCCGAGTTCAATTGACGAGGAACAACATGCAAAGGTCCCAGGCCATACCACCAAAAACACCCCCCAAACAAGTAGTCGGAATTTATGCAAATCCGCTGGCGTCCGGTCCATTATTGTAGGGTAGTGTTTGTGCACCAGCCACAGTTTACACGACGGTCGGAAGTTGGACTGAGTTTTCGTCTACTACGGTCCCGACAATTCTGGTGTGAAACTACTTTTTGTTTTAAGCAATTAACTAATTGCTTCACGTATTATCTAATCGTATTATTCTAATCTTATCATACAGTTAAAATGCATCAGTAAAATCGGATACGGTTTCTTGACCTCAAAATAACACCTAATCTGCTTCAAAGTTAGGTACACATAACAGGCGCAAGGTTTCAAGGAACTGAACTGAGTTGCTTTCCTGCATTATTCTAATTAGTGCTGGGAAACAACATTTCCGTAAAACTAACCACAATTCGGAAATGGCTGAGTTGAATGAATAGAACGAATCAGCTTTTAACCCTACAAGTGGTTCGACGATGAATCCCCTCCATCAAGATCTGACTAATTTTGTTAATGACGTGATATCTCGTCATCAAGATATGAAGACTGTTTTTTTTTATGATGACGAGATCACGATTTCTTCCGATTTCTGCTAATGACAAAATACTTCGTCCATTACGATTTGGCCAATTTTATTTTTTTTATTAAGAAATTCCTCTTCCTCATAGCCAACAAATTTTGATCATGCAAGAATGCTATGGATATTTTTCAAGTTTTATTTTTATAATATATTTTTCAAGCTAGTTTTTTTTCTGGGATATTAATATTCCTTTTCAATATTGCTTGCCAACTAACTGTAATTCTGGTCTTTGTGCTGGGACCTACTACGACATATCTGGGATTCGACAAACCGGTATTTGAACCAGGAGCGCTACTGAGTCATAGCATTGTTATTGTTCCGGTTAGAAGTAATGGTGGCTTATATATCTCCTGTGAGTGCTGCTGCCTCACAAATAACTCCCAGTTACCCTTTGTGCCGAAGATGACAGTGGTCGGGTTACGAAAAAATCCGGATGTCCAAAATCGTGACGTTTTGCTAGCTGGCGTTTTTTTTTCTCGCTTTTTTTCATCTTTCCGACAATTTTTAAAGAACAGGGAGTTAAACATGTATCTAATTGATGAAACAAAGCAAAATAACGGACATGTTCAAAGTAAATAACATACAGAAAAATTAGAAGATTTGCAAATAAAATTTGTTGCATTAAATTAAAGAGATATTTTCCTTTTTCTTTTAAATTATTCCTATTTATACATATGCTATTTTAGTACTGCAAACGCTAAATTCGCGGGCGGTGGGGAGGGGGGGGGGTCTGTATAAAGGTGTTTTTTTTACAAAAAATGCAAACTATCCGATTTCTGGAATGACCGAGGTCAGAAGGATTGTATACTATACAAACTGTATATATGTATAAATATAAATATATATATATATATATATATATATATATATATATATATATATATATATATATATATATATGTATATATATATGTATATATATATATATATATATATATATATATATATTATATATATGTATATATATATGTATATATATATATACATATATATATATATATATATATATATATATATATATATATATATATATATATATATATATATATATATATATATATATATATATATATATATACATATTAGTAAAGATCAATAAAATCTATTAATTATTATACCTTCAAAAAATTGACTTGAATATAAGTTGAACACATTTCCTTTATTGATTTCTACTTTCAATAGATTAATAATTGTTCTGAATAAAATTTTTCTGTTTAACACTCTCGATGGTTTATCCTCCTCGAGTCGAAAACCCCCGTGTAGTGGCCTGCCTTTGATGCAAATACCTGTCCAGACTGTCAACAGTTCTGGGGCAGGGACAATTTTCTTTTCCTACTTCTTAAATCTTTATTCCCCTTGGATTGATAGGGCAGTTCTAACTCAACGTGATATCTCGTCCTTAGCAAAATTGATCAGATCTTGGGCTAGATATCTCGTCAAAACCATTTGGAGGGTTAAAAAAAGCATTTTATTTTCATTAATTAATGTCAGTTAAAGTTTAATATCCTAAAGATGTGAAGATTTTAGTGTTTGAGAGGTGATAACACTGAAATCAATCTTCAAGTTAAGAAAGTAAAATGTGAAATATAAAAATATTGCTCTACGATCTAGAATTATATGTCAAGAATGAAAAAATTGTTCCCTATTTCCCTCTATAATAAGGTATTTAAATTTTTTTTAATCGTATTTCTAATGCTATTACATAATTAATGAAAATACATTCCTCTACAAGTAGAGGCACATCTATTGCTTTATCACATCTGAAGCATTTTTTCGCCTATTTTGATCAGTTAAATTAGCTTCAGTAATCGGTTCATTTATAGTTCATAAGATGTTTATTTTTCCAAGAGTAATTTAAGCTTTCATCCTGTAGCTTCCTGGCTGGAAGATGTAACCTGATCTCAAAAACTGACATCAAAGGCCTAAACGACTTCACAACGTACTTCACGTTACCGCCACTCATTTTTCTCAACTTGGTGACCATCAACTTCAACCATGTTAACTGGCTCTTCATCCTCGGAATCCTCCTCAGTAAAATTGTGATATTCTTGCTGGTTGCCATAGTTACTGCTTCAGTCCACAGACCTACCAACCTCTCTTATGCGGGGATATATGGCATTTTCTGCACTCAAGGCAACGACTTTGGGCTTGCATACCCAATTGGTAAGAGCCTAAACATAATTGTTTTAATTGATTCCATTTAATGTTTAACATAGTGTTTGGTTGTTTGCTGCTTCTCCCGTGGTGCTTGATAAATCTTACACCAGAAATACACAAACCGCGTTCCGTAGGTCTCCGCTGATTGGGTGGTGGCCAGCCTGACTGTGAGAGTGATTTTAACTTCAACAAGTCACACAAAACTTATTGCGACGTAATGCATTAAAATGCGCAAGTATCGTAAGGTCAACATTTAGCTGTGAAAAAACTTTTTCAGTCATGAATATTAACAAACAGAAAAATGGGAATCAGTTGACTAATTAAAATTTCGAATTTGCGTTTGGACACTACAAAAATTTTGTTAAATAATAAAACAATTGTTAAATCAAATTCACGCAATCAAATTGAATTATTTATTTACTTTTTTACTATGTTTCTCTTTTGTAACAATTTAAAATACAATTAATATCTATGAATAAATATAAATAATATAGGATAGATAACTTCATGTTTTCCCTTCGTTAGTCAGTGCATATATGTGGCCCTTGTGGTCTTATCAATTTTGTGCATCCCTGTTTTACACCAAGACATGGAGGTTGGAGACATAGTTGTGCGAAATGAATTTTTCAGCTATTTTGGCAAGGTTGTAAAAGATTTATTGGCCATTGAAACTGCTACAATGTAGGATAGTCTGTCTTTTTTACGTTTTGTGCACTGTGGGAAAGATTTGGCACTATCGACAAAGGTTATTTGCTTTAGATGTCCAGTGCAGTCTTGCCAATATTGGGAAACTTTAACATATGGAGATCTAAACTCTCACTCGAAGGTTTGCTCATGTACAAGTGATAGAAAGGTGCAAATGTTTCATTGTAGTTTGGATTTTAAAACTGGACACGTGGTCTTTCTTTGAGAGGCCAATGTCATATTAGCTGCTTGAGATTAATTTTTCTATTGATTTCTCGAATAAAATTTTCTCAATTGTGTATTTTTCAGTCGCATCTCTATATGGCAGCAAAAGACCTTTATATCCAGGATACATGTACTTGATCGCACCTACGTCACTCTTATTCCTGAATCCTTTGGGTTTCATCTTAATGGAGGCTCAGAAGAACAAAAATGAAAAAACCTTCGACACAGAAAAGCAAAAGACCAGAGTGAGCAATACAATCTTCAGAACTGTTGGCAACGTGTCTTGGAACATTCTGAGGAATCCGATAGTCTTCGTCACACTTCTAGGGGTGTTTGGAAACTTCTTGTTCCACGGAGGATTACCGAGTGTACTTTTTGGAATACTACAAGTAAGGAAGATGTGTAATCTTTTCATCCATTATGTGTAGCAAGGGATCCTAAGGAAATTGTGCCGAGGAAAAGTTTTATTTTCCATAAATGTTCATCAAACTTCGGATTCTAACTTTCTTTTTAAATTCTTATTGATCCAGTGTTAGATTCAACCTGTACGAAGTGCATATCTTGTGTCATTAGTATAATGAAATAAGTTTTTTGTTCTTTCGAGGACAAGTAGAAGGGAAAAAAAATTTCTACTGTTGTTTTGCCTTTACTCCGAGGTGTATTTCGTGAACTCAGTTCTGCCTATTTTTGCTGTGAGAGTTCATGCTATGTAAGATTATATTGAACCACTATTCGTTCACTATAACGTGTACATAATTCATGAAAATATAGTGATAAATCAGTTCTGATGATTACTTCCTAGGAATTTAATACATTCCTAGGAAATAATTGCACTGCCCCACCTTAGTTTAATATTATTAAGCTGAGATGGGGAAAGTGCGAATTCGAATCTTCAAAATTCATTATAAAACAACTACTACTCAGTGATTTTTTTTAAATTTCGTACTTTTGCCTCACACTCCAAGACCGTTTACTAATATTTTTTTACATTTCTTATTTGTTTCAACTTACCATTTATGTAATATCATATACCGTGGTAGTTCAGTTGGAAGAGTATCGTACTGACAACTGGTGGGTTTCAAATTCGAAACTTAGTCCAACCAAAGACAGTGGAGTGTGCGGGAACTTATTGATGTTAAATCTGTTACTACTTCAATACGATAGACTTATAATTAGGAACTATATATGTTGTATGTGTTTTTCGTTCTATGTGGAAAATAAAATTTCTTCTCGATTTTAAATTTTTTGAATGAATAGTATGTAATTTTAATACGTAATGAAGAATTGATTGTTTTCAATATAATTTAGATTCTGTCCTCAGCGTTTTCTGCGTCTGTTCTGTTCCTGCTGGGATTTTCAGTCGCTGGTTCTGGAGAATCCAAGTATTCGAAAAAGGAAGGTTTACTGATACCTTCTGCACTCCTCATCACCAAAATGTGAGTCCTTTTTTTTTAACCTCTAACCCTTTAGTTTACAGCTCTTAAGTTTAAAAACTTGTTCGCTCATCTTTAAAGCAATTCAAACAGATTTTTTTTCTTGATCTTTTCGGTCAATCAGTTGAGTTCGTTTTTCTAAACTTTCAAGACCCAGTGGGTTTCCTACTGTGCTAGTGGCCTTCGGGCTACAGATTCGAGTATTATAACATACCGTTCGTATGAAACGTAAACGTAAACTATAAGTAAACTGAGCATTGCTATTGAGAGGAGCTCTAAAGAGTGTGACCAACATGTCGATTAGTAGCCACATGTCGGCTCTTAAGACATTGAAGTGGGTTGCCAATGTGACGTCCTATCGCCTCGTTTGGCAATATAACATCCTATGACGTGTATTAATTAAGTGGTATCGACCCACCCGAAGGTATGCGGTGATGTCACAGGGTTGCGAAGCAACCTCGTCAGGACGAGAACTGGGTACCTAGTGCCCCTATCCTAGTCATCTCCCGCCTCCGCACAGTGGTTGATATCTCCGAGAGCGAAAACACCCCGCCCGCGGGACACCACCCAATCATGCGCAAGCGCCTTTTTGCCCATCCTATATATTTGCCTCCACCAATCTGCTGTCCGCCAAGCCCCATCCCCTTGGAAGTTGCTTTATTTTTAATCCAATTTACATTACAAAGCAATTTCCAACCAAAAACAATTAAGTAGTGCAACAATGCGTGTTACAGAATAAGTTAGAATCAATGTCCGAAACCAAAGCTTGATAGTTTGAAAAAAAAAAAATTTACATATTATATGCAGTCAATAGTACTATAAATATATAGATCACTACCGATATAGATACCAATTACCAGTAGTCCACCAATAGACTAATAATTTGTACCAAATAATAGTTATTTTATGCATCTTTATGTAACTTTCATGAACTCCATCTCAATAGCCAAACAGCCTTATCGACGACTGAGTCTACAGAATATAATTTACTATTTCAGGTTTGTAGGATTTCTTCAATTCTCTGTTCCAAAAATCCCTCTTATAATTTTTACTAGGCCCTTCCTCGATTTTGGATTTGAGATTAATAATCTTTTTTGTGAATCTTTGTAATTATTGGGAAAGAATTGTGTTCTGATGTTGCTCCACTGAACACATTCGAAAACTGAGTGGTCTACATCCTCTATTGCTATTCCACAGAAACATATTCCTATGACGGGGTAGGTGAGTGGATTTCTATAGAGTGGCGACAAGAATGGTGAAGTCGCGAGTCAACTACTATGTCGCGCGGACCAATCAGGTGATGAAGCAATGGATGGGCGCCTTATCCTGTCCGGTGGACTAATGAGAAAATGAATCTTCATTACCACCTGGTTGACGAAATTAGTCTAAGGATCACATTACTTCTAGCTTTCGTCAGATCATTCAGGACCCATGATACTTCTGTATTTCCTCTATGTAATGAGATACTATACACTACCCTACAATAATAATCCGTACATCAAGATGTGATGGTATAAGAGAAAGAATACATGATTGAATAAGGGTATGATCCCTCACGTGCTGCAATTACACTATCAACCCTTCTGGGCATACTTTCAACAAGGTTTTGATTCACAGCTATGGGTTTGTGTCCATTCCTGCTGCAAGAAGGTCGCCAGCTCAGCTGTAGATTTCGGACGTGGTTCCCTGGTCCGTAAACGTCGCTCTAACGAGTCTCACAAATGTTCTATGGGGTTGAGGTCGGGACTCTGAGCAGACCAGGGAAGACGTTTTACATCCATATCTTGACACCACTGCTTGACAGAGGCTGCAACGTGACACGGAGCGTTATCGTCCTGGAATTAACATTCGTCCATTCCATAAAATTGCCATAGCGTAGGAAGAACCTGACTGTCCAAAATGTTCATGTAGGCGTTCAATTGACCACGAACAACATGCAAAGGTCACAGACCATACCACGAGAAATACCCCCAAACAAGTAGTCGGATTTTGTGCAAATCCGTTGGCGTCAGGTCCTTTATTGTAGGGTAATGTATGCATATATAGCTTACGCCTGTAATGCGTACGCTGAAATTTCTTCAAAGCCATCAATGGATTATTTCGGCGATCATCAAAGAATTCTTACGCGAAACTTAAGTGAGGCTACACACCTCGTCAAGCTCAAATACCTGAGCCGTTTTCCAAGACCTGGTAGATGGACTAAGTGTGAACTGTTCCGCAAATTTACTCAGGCAGCTTATCTTCAGGACACTTTCGAACGATACTAAATGTCGCTAAATTTATCTTTTATGAAGTCCAGTCCTTTACAAAGGTGAAACGTAAGCCTAGTTCAACATGTATTGAAGGGAATCATCCACTTCTCTACAATTTAAGGTATACGTAGTGTATCACACTTCCATAAAAATATTTTCTAACGAATAATAAAAAGCTTTATTTTGAAATAATATTCAGCTGTTTTTGAATAAACGACTTTGGCACTGGCAACGAAATCCTCAGCGTTCCAAACCATGTATTTGTGATTGAGTTGCTTTTTCATTCAAAACTTCAATAACATAGCGATGAAAAAAGTAAACAAATAGTGTGCTTTTTGATCATGAGTCGCAATAAACGATCGCTATAAACACCGATTACGTAAAAGGAATATCGTTTGTAAAGATAATTAAGAACTGTATGTCACTCGTATCATTGCGTGACGGTTACGCTATCAGAGCGCACGCATTACAAAAAACATTAGGAACAACTTTCCATTCATAAAAATTACGGGAAAGGGAAGTTAATCTCAAATTTCGGGACAAACATTCTTCGACAAAAAATTTTATTTTGAGCCCCTCTTCCACTCTTTACAATGTAGTCAGATGTTTTCGAAACATCTTGAATACTAGCTATTAGTTTCTAATGCACAGACACGCGATGTTGTTTTACTCCTGATATAGTATTATCAGAAATTTTTCATCTCAAGGATTTCAATAGTAACAGCTTACGTATTGCGATAATAAATGTGTATTTGAAACATTAAATTTAAAGGTGCTGATTCCAGTTTATGTGGTACTGAATACACGATCTTTCTGATGGTAGGTTAGTCTCACCATTGGTTACTAGAAGTTGCGTCTCGATGCTATGTGCTGGTGCTTCGGACGTCGAAGATTTGGCTGATTACGGTTTCTTGTACGGGATGGTTCCAACAGGACCCATTGTTATGTTATTTGCTGCGGAATACGGATTGAGAACGGAAATGGTAAGATTTATGGTTTTTTTAAGTATGTGACTCTTTCTTTGTTGCGAACTCCAAAATTTCACTTACAATACGGTAGTATATATATCAGTGTAATTTATCTCCACTAGGAAGTATTTTTTGATAGACAATGTTGCACTCATACACGTCTTGCTAAATTGATGACCCGGACGTGACCCTGAAAGCGCATACTGTTCAAAAGAAGTATAAACAAAGCCGATGGCTTCTTTTGACAAATACCAGGTAGCGTTCGCAACAGTCAGCACGTACTTTGATGGATGGTCCACGACGGACAGTTGAATTGCCTATGTGATGCCCGTCACTTCTAACAACTGTCTGAAGTGACTGTGATAACACATATTGCTGCTATTTCTGTCATGGCTTCACTTTGGAAAACTAATGGGAAGCTAGTCTGCACGTTATGGGGATTTGCATTAGGGTAAGAGACTAGGGGATTGCCTATTAGCTGGCTTTTAACAGAACGAAAGGTTTTTTACGTTTTCGCAACTACTGAAACCCTTTCCACTCAAAAAAATGTGTTCCCCTAAGCATTTTTTTTAATTCCATAAATTTCCAGTAGCAACACGATGTGGGTTGTCTTTATTTTATTCCACTTAGAAAGAGCTTGATGATAATATTAATTTATTTATCATTTGAGGTACTCATTGGTGCAGGTACTTGGCATAGGATTCAACTCGCATTGTATAACCCTTAACTTCTGAACGTGTATATAGTATAAAGTTCTCGCATAATCCAATCAGAGTTGTATTGTGAATATCCTATCTCCGTTCACAATAAGTTTGGGACAATTGACCTAATCAGCAAGCAACATTTTCACTTTAAAATGATTTCCTGCGTACTCTTTTTTCTGATTATTCTTGACTTAGTCAACGATTCGGGTTGTTAATGATACCTTCATTGTTTTCGCAGATGGCATCTACGATGGTGCTGTGCACTGGGCTATTTGGTCCCGTCGTGTTTACGTTAGCGAGAATGCTTTCATTGAAAGTGAGAGGCATTAGAGAATTCGCTGACGAACTCAGAACCACGATGTTGGTATTGAGCATCTTAAGTTTCCTATCTTGCGTAAGTATATGCAACATTCTCATACAAAAATCGTTGTGATTTGTCTCCAGTGTATACTAGTACCACGATTTACGATTTACATGCTTTTCTGAGTATCCGATGGTCATCTGACTGTTGATTCAAAGTTGATTGAAATACTTACTGAGTGTTCGAACACATTCACGTTATTACTTGTTCTAAAGACAATTTACCCGTATGTTATATCGTTGGGTTTATCTGCCTGAAATGCATTTATTATAACAATTAAAGCTAAAGCAAAGATTTTAAGACTAGGAAGGAATAAATTCTATAATTTTAAACACAACATAAGTATTGTTCCATTTCAATTTTAACTGGATTAAATAATCTAAAAAAAATTGTGTTTCTCTAAAATAAATTTATATATTCAATATCATTTCGAAGACATTTAAAAATTAGCAGATTTGAATTTAGAAAGTTCAGAGATCAGATTCTGGCCAACTTATTGTTTCGGGGCATATCAGTGTCTTCCATTTAAAAAACCACGTTGTTTGTTCTACAAAACTGATTTTTTGTCAAAAAAAACTCAAGTTCAATATAAATAATTAAGTTGGAATTTGATGTCTATAGTAGGGGAAGGTGGGCCCTAGTATTACATGGGGTACAAAGCTACAGTAAATTTTATTTTAATGTGATAGGAAAATTAGTTTACAACCTTGTTATTCATCTTGCTTTCCAGAAGTCCATGTGTTTTGGAAAAAATTGCATCATTATTTACATTTCTTTAAGCAAATCTCTAGTTTTGCATGTTAAAAGTAAAATTTGTGTTTGTAATTAAATTTTTTCTTTATTATGCTTATTTTAAAATGAATAATGTTTTAGTAGTAAAGCTAATTGCGTTTAGGTTCTCTTGAGTTAAAATGTATAGTCTAAATTTACATTATGTAGTCATAAAATGTTTTGTTACAAGCTATTATGTCAGATGGGGTAAAGTGTTACAGAATGAAAGGGGGCACACTGTTACATACATAATTTGTCCAATTAACACATTATAAACAAGCATGTGTTTCACAATGTAAATTTTATTACTCTTATAGCTCTGTATTTTTCATTTAAAGGTTTTTAATTATAAATATGAATGATAACATGAATAAATAGGTTAATTTTTCTAAAAGCTTTTTCTCCATATAGGTTTACATATCTTTTTAAGTGATGTTTACAGTCTTTCTTTGCATGATTAGCAGTTTTCTTTTTTTAATTCATTCAAAATATTCACAATCTAACAAAATTATGTCTCCGTAAGAAGTAAGATATTTCTCTAAAACCCCACCCCGAAAAACTGCACAAAATAGATGGCGGTGAAATGTTGGATCTTGATTGATACGCCAATTAACTATATGATCAGAGGAAATATTGAAAAGGAAAAACGCCCTAAACCCTAAAAAGAACGATAGTCCCAAGAAGCGAGCCAAAGTGAACCTGAGGCATAAGCTTACCGAGATATCATCAACAGAAGATGAAGATTCACCATCTTATGCTGATAGTGATAACATCTCTTTTTCAGAATTGCAATCAGACAACAATTAACACTGGTGATTAAATTATAGTTGAAGAAGGATACCTTAAAGAACACAAGATTCACTCTATTGGGGAGTTGTGAATCAGAACAATGTTAATTTTGAAGTGTACGCCAAAAGAATTTTTCCATCTTATAAATTTTTACGAACATATGAAGTTTATCATGTGAAAAATCAAAAATCATTGGCAAACTTTCTCTCCCAATTCCATCAGGTGGGACGATGAGAAAAGCTAAAATATTGATTTTCCCTGTAGATTTAACTTCCTATCAAAATCTTAAAAAAAATTACAGTTTCTTCAATCTTATTTTATTATCTACTTTATAACTGTAGACTACAATCATAGCTAATGTTTTCCTTACATTTAAAGGTGTTCAATTTTATGTGAACTTATCAAAGTGGTATTTTACTGTAAGCCTGCTTAAGGAAACATTTTAGATACTTGTATATTTCAATTAAAATTAATTTTAATAAAAGCCCATTCTCTTTATATTTACTGTTGCTACTATAACGTAACACTCTATCCCAGTGTGTAACACTGTAACCCTTCAGTGGGGCACAGTGTTACAATGTACATCACTACCAAAAACATTAAATTCTGGAAATAAATGGAACTCTTTTTAATTTTAATGATATGTAAGAGATCAAAGATCATTTAAAGGGCTTTGTTTGCCCTTATAGATGCATATCTTGATACCACAGCTGAAAATAAAAAACATGTAACACTGTGCTCCACTTCCCCCTACTTTTTAAAAAAAACTAAACGCATATTTGATTTATTAGTTACTATCGTTCTAAAGTAAGTAAATAATAAATATTCTGTTTTACTCTTCAATTTTATCTTTCGACTCAGTATTTCTCAATGGCATCATACATAATTTCCGTGAGTTTTGTGTGATCCTAACTAGTTTTGCATAATGAGTGCTTACTTCAAAGGTATTAAATAAACACATAAATCCTAAATTAAGAATTTTTGTTATTTAATTTTAGCTTTGGATTGGACTGGCCTTTATAATAAGCAAGAAAGTAAAGCAGCAAATTTACAAGATTACTGGATCTTTGATCATTTCTCAAGTAAGTTTTGAACCGCTCTCTTGATAGCATATTTTCAATTAAGAATTTTTTAATTCTTCTATTTATTTAAACGTTGCATATCTCAAAGGGATTCTTATTTGTATGTTATGCATTTTGCTGTGCAGCTTCCTTTATATTCTATTTTCACAAATAAAATTGTAAAAAACACTACACTTTCTGCATGCAAATAAATGATAAGACTTCATACATACCAACTTTAAAAAATGATGCCTATTAAAAAAGTATTTAGATTAAATAGAGTAGTCAAGTTTATGCTAAGCACATTGTAACTGTTGTGTAGGAAATACGAATTAATAAAAGAAGAATTATAGAGTAATAATACCACAAAACTAATAATGTTATAACTGGTTCAGAATTTTCACACTTAATAAGTTTGAAATTAACAATCTTATGAATTTTAATAGACACAATCTACTTTAATTTTTAATTTAATTTTACCTTTTAAGAATACGAAATAAAATTAACATATTTTAAAATTAAAAAATATTTTCGTTTTAATTAAAAATATTTTATTTTCATTTTCTGTTATTCTTAAAATGAAATAACACAAGGATAACATATCCAACATAAAGAAAATTAAAAACGAAAAACCTCAGTGGTCGCCCTCAGTTGACTATTATAAAATAATTCATACTTTTTAACTTACTTACTTACTTCAGGTTTTACAATACAGCCATTTAAAGAATAACTATTAGTCTCAGGTAATAAATACAATACGACACTATATTTCTGATCATTATGAAAACAAGCAAACAATGCCAAAAAATTCACTTTCGAAAAATGTCAGTGGATGATTTTCTGCTCTAAGACAACAATATATTAAACTTGTGAAACAAATGAACTAAAGAAAACAAATGATTTCTCAGGTATAACACTTTTTTGACAAGTTATAATATCAATAACATAAAATTTAATTGCTAATATAACTTTTAAATAATTATATAATTAGTTAACAATATGAATAATTAATTAAGCTTATTTACCTATCTGCAGCTCATTCTGGCCCTCGGAATTTTTACATGGGCTTTGTGTCAAAGCAATGAAGAGTGGATGATATATGTGGAAATAATTCTCATTTCTGCTGGTCAACTCATGTCCAGATTGTGGGTCACCATCTTAGCCATCACCTTGGTCTTAATAAGAAGGTATCCCCAGTCTCCCTTTGTTCGGAAGATGTTCTGGCCCAACTGCATAGGAGTCGGGTAAGACGAACAGAAATATATTACTTCTGTAAGAAATTTAAAATAATACCGCGACATTTCCCTGTGTTAACTCAAATACACAAATCCTGTAGAACGGGTTTCTTTTTCCATGTGCATTTAATACAGGAAAACAAACTTTCGATTTTAAAATTCGGGCTTCAAGCGGCAATTTTAGGATTACCTGTGTGCCAATTTTCATGGCTGCAGTCTTAATACGTCTGAAGACAGTAAAGAAATAGCATGTTTTCCACGGTGTTCTAAAGTATAAGTGTACGAAATTTGGACCAAATTGGTCGAAAGGTGTAGGTTTGTATAGAGAATACACACATCTTTTTTTTCCAAGGGGCCCCGCCCTCTAATCGCTAATACTCGCCAACCCAAAGAGGATTGCTTCGCATTCCTCATTGGTTCGCTGCGCGAACCTATGCTCGCTTCGCTCAAATTATTTAAAAAACATGATATTCCAAAAAAAAAAATGTTTTTCAAATCTAAATTTGCTGTATTACAGAAAATAAATATACAGTACCTCTGAAATTAGAATTCAAATGAAACCTTTGAGCAAATTTTGACTCGAAATATGAGCGCTGCTATGGAAATTGAATACCCAGCATGTTGTTTGTGTGTACATTTCCCAGCACTCGAACGACCCACAATTTTTAATTGAGTTTGTTGCCGAATGTTGTAGTGCAAGCGTATTGTTGAACTATAATTGTTGGCCCTGAAAAGGACCGTTTTTTAAATGGCCATGAAAAGATCCTCCACTTTCTTTAATTTCTGTTATAAACTGCAACATCTAAACTAAAATTTTTTTTTTTTTTAAATAAAATTTCATCCGATAACGCTATAATGTTGCCGAAACGCGTTAACAAATAACGTCTTTTTTGCGTGCCACGTAAGAGAATTATATATATAGATAAACTACTCGGAAAGCACCTCGTTTTGTAAAACACATTACTTTACTCAAGGGAAATAATACATTGTTATAACTCAGCTATTGCTCGGCATACATATCATACCTGACCAATCGATCGGGTGTAGTATGCCACACCCCAATTCTCAAACAGAACAAGGTTCATATAATGTTTACAGGAATGTGCCTACTTTTTGTTGAACTGCAAACGTTTCAACGAGTCTGCCATAGCTCAAAACTGTAACAGAAATTAGTTGCATTCCTCTTTCATACATAGCAACACAAGCAACTTATTTTGCCTTTATAAACAAGAACAAAAATTAAAAGATCGTTAGCATGCGGATGCATTTGGCGACACATCGTACGGGGAGGTTAAATTTTGTTGGGTTCATGTTGTTTTGTAAAATCGTCCAATAAAGTACACTCTTTGGCAAGCTTTGAAACTTTTTGTTGAACTGCAAACGTTTCAACGAGTCTGCCATAGCTCAAAACTGTAACAGAAATTAGTTGCATTCCTCTTTCATACATAGCAACACAAGCAACTTATTTTGCCTTTATAAACAAGAACAAAAATTAAAAGATCGTTAGCATGCGGATGCATTTGGCGACACATCGTACGGGGAGGTTAAATTTTGTTGGGTCCATGTTGTTTTGTAAAATCGTCCAATAAAGTACACTCTTTGGCAAGCTTTGAAACTTTTTGTTGAACTGCAAACGTTTCAACGAGTCTGCCATAGCTCAAAACTGTAACAGAAATTAGTTGCATTCCTCTTTCATACATAGCAACACAAGCAACTTATTTTGCCTTTATAAACAAGAACAAAAATTAAAAGATCGTTAGCATGCGGATGCATTTGGCGACACATCGTACGGGGAGGTTAAATTTTGTTGGGTCCATGTTGTTTTGTAAAATCGTCCAATAAAGTACACTCTTTGGCAAGCTTTGAAACTTTTTGTTGAACTGCAAACGTTTCAACGAGTCTGCCATAGCTCAAAACTGTAACAGAAATTAGTTGCATTCCTCTTTCATACATAGCAACACAAGCAACTTATTTTGCCTTTATAAACAAGAACAAAAATTAAAAGATCGTTAGCATGCGGATGCATTTGGCGACACATCGTACGGGGAGGTTAAATTTTGTTGGGTCCATGTTGTTTTGTAAAATCGTCCAATAAAGTACACTCTTTGGCAAGCTTTGAAACTTTTTGTTGAACTGCAAACGTTTCAACGAGTCTGCCATAGCTCAAAACTGTAACAGAAATTAGTTGCATTCCTCTTTCATACATAGCAACACAAGCAACTTATTTTGCCTTTATAAACAAGAACAAAAATTAAAAGATCGTTAGCATGCGGATGCATTTGGCGACACATCGTACGGGGAGGTTAAATTTTGTTGGGTTCATGTTGTTTTGTAAAATCGTCCAATAAAGTACACTCTTTGGCAAGCTTTGAAACTTTTTGTTGAACTGCAAACGTTTCAACGAGTCTGCCATAGCTCAAAACTGTAACAGAAATTAGTTGCATTCCTCTTTCATACATAGCAACACAAGCAACTTATTTTGCCTTTATAAACAAGAACAAAAATTAAAAGATCGTTAGCATGCGGATGCATTTGGCGACACATCGTACGGGGAGGTTAAATTTTGTTGGGTCCATGTTGTTTTGTAAAATCGTCCAATAAAGTACACTCTTTGGCAAGCTTTGAAACTTTTTGTTGAACTGCAAACGTTTCAACGAGTCTGCCATAGCTCAAAACTGTAACAGAAATTAGTTGCATTCCTCTTTCATACATAGCAACACAAGCAACTTATTTTGCCTTTATAAACAAGAACAAAAATTAAAAGATCGTTAGCATGCGGATGCATTTGGCGACACATCGTACGGGGAGGTTAAATTTTGTTGGGTCCATGTTGTTTTGTAAAATCGTCCAATAAAGTACACTCTTTGGCAAGCTTTGAAACTTTTTGTTGAACTGCAAACGTTTCAACTAGTCTGCCATAGCTCAAAACTGTAACAGAAATTAGTTGCATTCCTCTTTCATACATAGCAACACAAGCAACTTATTTTGCCTTTATAAACAAGAACAAAAATTAAAAGATCGTTAGCATGCGGATGCATTTGGCGACACATCGTACGGGGAGGTTAAATTTTGTTGGGTCCATGTTGTTTTGTAAAATCGTCCAATAAAGTACACTCTTTGGCAAGCTTTGAAACTTTTTGTTGAACTGCAAACGTTTCAACGAGTCTGCCATAGCTCAAAACTGTAACAGAAATTAGTTGCATTCCTCTTACATACATAGCAACACAAGCAACTTATTTTGCCTTTATAAACAAGAACAAAAATTAAAAGATCGTTAGAATGCGGATGCATTTGGCGACACATCGTACGGGGAGGTTAAATTTTGTTGGGTTCATGTTGTTTTGTAAAATCGTCCAATAAAGTACACTCTTTGGCAAGCTTTGAAACTTTTTGTTGAACTGCAAACGTTTCAACGAGTCTGCCATAGCTCAAAACTGTAACAGAAATTAGTTGCATTCCTCTTTCATACATAGCAACACAAGCAACTTATTTTGCCTTTATAAACAAGAACAAAAATTAAAAGATCGTTAGCATGCGGATGCATTTGGCGACACATCGTACGGGGAGGTTAAATTTTGTTGGGTCCATGTTGTTTTGTAAAATCGTCCAATAAAGTACACTCTTTGGCAAGCTTTGAAACTTTTTGTTGAACTGCAAACGTTTCAACGAGTCTGCCATAGCTCAAAACTGTAACAGAAATTAGTTGCATTCCTCTTTCATACATAGCAACACAAGCAACTTATTTTGCCTTTATAAACAAGAACAAAAATTAAAAGATCGTTAGCATGCGGATGCATTTGGCGACACATCGTACGGGGAGGTTAAATTTTGTTGGGTCCATGTTGTTTTGTAAAATCGTCCAATAAAGTACACTCTTTGGCAAGCTTTGAAACTTTTTGTTGAACTGCAAACGTTTCAACGAATCTGCCATAGCTCAACATTGTAACAGATATCAGTTTCCTTCCTCTCACGTAGACAGCAACATTAGCAACTAATTGACATGATAAAAGAGTGTCGCTCGCTCATCAGATGCAAGAGATTTTCTACTGTCACATTACTAGTTTGATTTCAAATAAGCGGAAATGGTCCAATCTCTGAGATCTATTCTTGAGTTGAGCATTGGAGGAACCTCATCGACCTTTACGTTGCCGGAACACAGTAGCATCGACCTTCCAGTGAAATAAACGGAGCATTCGCGGGACTCTTCGTGTTATTTTTGCAGATCGCTAGTGTGAAGACTTGTCATATGATTTAGGGAAAAAACCTTGAATCCGTGGCAACAATCGCTATGCAAATTTCAAGCATATTCGCACGCTGCTGTCATCAGACCACTCTGAGCTCAACCAAGTACAAAGTCGCATTTGCGCATGCTATTATTTTACCCACCCACTCGAAATTGTAATTTCTGTTCCAGATATATTTTCTGAATAGTCTGAATACCAGCGCTACTGCTTCTCCACCTTCACACTCGGCCGGGTTGGTTTGGGGTTTTATGACGCAAGCGCCATATTTGGTCATGCTCGGCGTCACCCTCTCGGTCTGGAAAGGCGATGTTAAAAAAGTGATTAAGAGGTATTAAATTCTTTGATGGATGTCCTTCTAAGTATAAAAACTATCGGTTCAAAAACCCTAAAACTAAATTAATGTAAAAATAATACGTTTTAATTCTATTTTTTTTTTCAGATTTCCAGTAATAACCGTCGTAATCATTCTCATCTTCACTGGCATAGGGCAATGTGAACCAGATCTGGACAATGAACTGCCTCTCTTCATCTACGGAACAACAGAGGTAATGCATGTTTTGAGGCTTTACAACTCCCACAAAAATAGAATCCATACAATGACGAGGTGTTGTCTTAGGATCATTCCCTTCAGGATAGATCCCGGAACGTCCCCAATAACCATTTGTATTGCCCCAGAGCGATATTGACTCAACTTCCTTCCATAACAACCGTCACTTTGATAAGATCATACTTGAAGGTGGTATCTTGAATAGGACGGTAGGAAGGAGGCCCAGCTCAACTTTGTCCACCCACATGAGGAGTTTCTTAACACATTCGCTGCCGTTCCCGTTAGGATGTGTTGATTGTTATTGACCCCCCCCACGTAGAAATGAGTTTTTACCAGAAGCCGAAGCCGACCAACCGGTATAGTGGTTAAAATGTTAGCCTCTAGATCGGAAGGTTCCTTGTTCGAATCCGGGTTCGGGCATGGATGTTTGTTAGCGTATGGTGTAGAGGCGGTTGGTGCACCTAAAATCTATCGTGGCCGAAAGTCCTCGCGGTGGGTTGGCGTGGAAGTTTGGAGAGTGGGGTGCCAGCACATGTGTTGCCTCGTCATCTGACCGTGGTTCAAAATTACGAGGCGTTGTCCTCGGACCTTTCCCTTAAAGGACTGATCCCGGACCGTCGTCAATAGCCCGTTGTATTGCTCTAGTACGTTAACTAAAATTACGAGTACCATTACCAGAAGCCGACTTACGTTTTATAACAAATATGATCGAAAAGTGCACCAATACCACGCCAGTACCAGAATAGATTGGCGAAAGCTCAGCCAACAAATTTGCAATTTCATCATCTGTGAGAGACTTATTAGATTGCATTTTTCTTTTTTTGGGGCGTGAAGGCCCTACAGATCTATTGTCTCTACAACTCATATCACAATATTTTTTTAATAACTAATGAATCTCTAAATTCGAAACCACATACCTTTACAAGTAGCTTCTAACCTTCACTCCACGCCAACACATAGCATATAATGCCAATTGAAGCGGAGAATAAATGGTGAGGCGGAGCTCTTCCCGCGCGAACGCGTGACTGGCTGCTGAGACATCACTCCACACCACGCACTGCCGCGTGATTGGCACTTTAGCGTTGATGCAACATCACGCGGGGACTCAAGATCGGCAGCGAAAGTGTTAAGGTTGGTTGGTAATTGAATTTATAACACGGATCAACACGACGAGCCATCGGCGACGGTCCTGATAGGTAGGTATTTTAACTAACGTCGTACTGGAGCAACACAACGGGATATTGACGACGGTCCTGGATCTATCCCGAAGGGTTACTAAAGAGTTCGTTGAAATAACGTTTATCACTTCTAAACTACAGGATGATTTTTCTCCAAGTATTTGGCTCTGACTTCGTGCAAATATTTTTTTTTTTCAGATTTATTTTCCTTTTCAATTTAAGTACAATGAATGAGTAACACGGCATGATAGGCGGCTTTCAGTTTGTTGCGATTAGATAGGAATTAGGCGACAAAATTGGAGAATCTAAATGGCAAAATGGTAACTCGGGCTCTAATATAATGTACTAGGGCGCCCGCCCCCTACTCGCTAACGCTCGCCGACCACCGGAGGATTACTTTGCAATCCTCATTGGTTCGCTGTGCGCACAATAAAGCATCGCTCGCATCAATAAAGATATTTTTTTCAAAAAATTTATTCCAAAAAAATATTTTTCAAAAATAAATTTTCTGTACAACAGAAAAATTATACAGTACCTCTAGAATCAGAACTCGAACAATTTGGAATTCAAATGAAAAGTTTGAGCAAATTTTGATTCGAAATGTGCGCGCTGCTTTGGAAATCGAATACCCAGCATGTCATTTATAAGCTGCAACAGTTCGACTAATATTCATTTTTTTTCAATAAAATTTTATCCGATAACGCTATAAATTCAATTGAGGCGCGAGACTTCGTGGTAAACAAACAATCGTACAGTGTTGCCAAAAGGCGATAACAAATAACGTCTTTTTTCGTGCCACGTAAGAGAATTATATATATATAGAGAGATAGAAAGTTGAAACAAATATCTAAAAAATTGAATTTTGGCTTTATTGGATTAAATATGGTTTTAATTCCAACTCCAACGGACCTGAACCACTTGCTTAATGATTGAGCCCAGAGCTAGGAAACCTGCGGTGTTTTGACTAAATTTAATTTTTACAGAATAAATCCTTACATTATTTTTAATAGCCCTGTGTTGCTCCTGTGTGGCAGTAATTCTACCTATCTATCTTCCATTTCTATTAATACATATTTTGTTAGTCTTTTGTGTATTCATTTAATATTTAATGCGTTTTTTAATACCAAAGAATGAAATATGTTTTAACGAAGTTATCCTCTCAGATAGGTCGGCAGAGTTAGGACAATAGTGAACCTTAACGGCTAAATAGACCAGCTGCTCAACTCATGATTTAGTTCTAATGACTAAAATATCTGATGACTTACCCCGGCTGACTGGCGCCACCACCACATAGATTTCAAAGTTGGCGAGGTATAAATCATCAATGGCGATCGTGGCACATGTTTATTTGGCTTCTGCATGTGGCAGTCCTTATATGGAACAACCTATCACATTTATTCAGAAATCAACTGGTCAAGGTCAACTACCTCCTACGGGGGAGCCGCACTATTATTTTAAACATATTTTAATTAATTGAATGTAAATAAATGCTGCCCGCTCGGCTTCTTGTGAGCAATGAATCTTTTCCCGACCACCTCTTCTCTGTTCCTAAAAGCCCTTGTTAGTAGGTTGGGTGGTCTGTGTCATGCAAAAATGGACTCCTTCTGGGTCATCTGCCTTCTCTCCTACAGCCGAACTATGTTTTATAAGAAATTTGGCTTGCTTCGCAAACGAACTCTACAGGCTACGCCGTGATGTCCTCGAAGAGGCTGTTATCAACAACGTAAATCAAAACACTTTAAAATCGGAAAACTTGGCAAAGTTCCGAAGGCATTAAAACAAAAAACGCTTGTGACGTCATCGGTCGAAAATCGAAAAAAATCCTGACCTTTTTTCATTGACGTTACATTCCGGAAAAAAGGACGAAAGGTGAAAAAACAACTAAATTAATTTTTAAATGTTCTAGATTAAATTTTAAAATTCGGGCGCTGTATACACAAAAGTTAGGACTACCTGTGTGTCAAATTTCATTATTCTAAGCGCCAGATTCGTCAGGACACTGATCACAGAGAAACACTTCCTTTCATAACCGTGGAGAAGCATGATGAAAGCGGTTTGAAATTATGGAGAATAAAAAATTGAAATATTTTTGTTCCACTTGCAAAGTACAATTTAATTTTTTTTTTCCCCCAGGCTATTGGCACAATCATCATACTGCTCCTGTGCCTGACAACAACGAGCCTGTGCCTCGTGCTCTACTTTCGTTTCCCTTCCCACCAGCAACTCAAGAATGCGGCAGCGAAGACAGATCTGAAGCTGGAGAACGGGGAACTCAAGAAGGACATCGATAAGGGAATCGAATTGGAGAAGGAATCGATGACAGACAAGTCTCTCGTGAAAGGGGCCGGAATCGCCATCTACAAATTGACCAAGTCAGATTCAGGTAGCGTTTGCCTACATCTGCTTTACTTCTGTCTCCAATGTAATCCGTCAACAATCAATCAGGAACGGCCGTGTTATATGCAGGCCTGTTCCTGAGGTATGAGTTGCCCACTGGCAAACCTTACCAAATCCCTCAAATATGGAGCCAAGGAAGCCCAGTTGGTAGTCACGGATGATTTGCAATCGATCACAGAAAAAAAGATTTCAGATATTTTAGGATTTTTGAAAGCGTTGATTTTAATGTAAAATCGGGATTAATATAACCAGGGTTCTGATGGGTCCCACTATTGCGCGAAATCATTAAAACAAACATTTTATGAAGATTATCTAAAACCAAAATACTTTTCAGCCACATTTATAACCTTTTTTCATTAGGTTATGTGTAGAGTAACTATTTGCATTAAATAATTAGAAATAAAATAATGCAACACTTTTCTTACCTTACAGAAGACATCTCATCGCAAGTCCAGAATTTAGAAAACCATCTTCATCAAACAAATCCTGAAAGCACTCCTGATAAGTATGAATGCGTTTATAATCTATTTCTAGCCTTTTAAACATTAAGCAGTAAGCATGTTGTGTATCAACACACGTTTCTCGACTATTTTGTTTTTTGACCAGACGTTGTCAGATGTTTCCACCACACATTTATATCACAACCATGGCGAATTACTTCGGGGACACAAAGTAGAACCCCGGCTGCTTCGTAAAGTTGTATTTTCGGAAATCTTTATTTGCTAATTACCAATAATTATGATTACATTTGTAACATTTTGTTGGAAAGAGGTCCGGGCCCCAACCATGAAAATGTCGGGGCCTAAGAGGGTCAGACCACAAGACTTGGACACCCTAGTCTGGATGTTTATTAAAATAAATTATTTGGTTTCATATTGGTAATATTTTAATACATATCTCTTTCGTTTGGGGAGACCCTTTTCATAAAATTATTGAGAGGACCCAAGGGGTTCTGGACTCCTAAGACTTAGCGCTCTACGGGACCACAGTCAAACGAAACAGCATGGGGCGATTCGTATACTTTAGGATATTCACTAGAACATTAGAGCACTTGCGAATTTTCCAAATTATCACTGAATTAACCCAAGTGACAAAGAGCTATCTCGTCCATCAAGTTTTGAACAATTTTGCATAGGAGCTATTTCGTCATCAACCTATTGCCAAATTTTTGATGTCAAGATCAAGATCGGGTCAGTTTTCTTCTAATGACATTTCGTCCATCAATATCTGACCAATTTTGATAATGACGGGATAACTCTGAGACAATCACCAGGAAGGTTAAAACAAATGAAAGCCTGTGTTCATGGTAAATTATTGTTCCTGGGGAAAATGTAGAATCTTATCTCAATTAATCTCTGGCATCCCAATAGAGCTGGAAGTTCTGGGTCTGTTGTTCAGTCGCGGGCAGAATAGCAAGTGACCCTCATCCATGCTGGAATTGGAGGTTCTTGTATTCCCTAGATGTATATCCAATTTTCTCCATCTGTGCTGCAAGCCAATCCTGCCAAGCTTTAATCCTAAAAAGTTTCCCTTTATGTTTTTATTGTACTGTCATATTTTTTGTGTATCGTTCGATTCCTTACTTGAATTTTGAGTGGCTTCTTTATTATTATTATTATTATTTCCCATGTTTCTTTCTGGTCAGTATCCTTTTAATCACAAAGAAATCGACTTTTTATTGGAATTAATTTTAGTACCCATTTTGACTTATTCACCCAGATCTGTGTTTAAAAGAGTGAAATGCTATGTCTAAGGTAGATGTCTTGTGCCTGAACACCACTAAAAGGGGGAACCGAGTAGCCTAAGTTGTTTAGTTATAGTTTAGTTGTAATACTAGTGCCAATAATCTATAAAAGATGCGAAAATACGGTACTATCGCCAATTGGCGATAGTTTTAGAATACAACCAGTCGTAGATTTGCTAGACGCACTTCCACTTTCACGAAAGTGGGATGCATCTGATATGGCAGTCGATTCAAATAGTCATTTGGTGACGAAAACTTTTTCCGCAAATTTGGCTAGGAGCCGGTATTGTGTTTTTTTTTTTTTTTTTTTAATCTTTACTAGGAATATTTTTTCAATAACTGTATACAAAGGAATGCAACACAAACAATGATAAATGATATTTACATTTTAGTTCACCTTGGAAAGCTTATGGCAGCATGAAACGATCAGAGACATCATTCAGTGAGAAGCACCTACTGTCTCCATCCCAAAGCGAATCCTCTTCAGTGAATTCATCACCTACCCACGAAAAAAGGATTCCATCGAGCGATTCATCAGCATCGGAAACTGAAAAGACGCGAGTTCACTTGCGCCACGTTATTCTGCTCATCTTGAACTGCATTTCTATGGCCGTTGTGAGTTTGATTTTTTCATTTATCTTTAAAACTAACCATTACTTTAAGAACAAATCCATTCAATTCACAAAAACACTAGGTTATGCATCTAGAGCCAAATTACACACACACACAAGTGCACACCAAATAACAAATTACTCCAATCAAATTATTTAAAAAATTTAAATGACAGAACTTTGTCGAATAGAATGGAAATGTTAGTCAACTTCCAAACCATTTGACATCTGTCCTCACATGCCTTGGTGCAAAATTATATTCAGTGTTCTGCAATGCAACTCCAAGCAATTGCGATTGTTCTGCAGGCATTTTGTGCGAATTTTGAAATCTGCAGTCAAATCAAAAACAGACGTAAAACACAATTATCGGCTAAATATGTATTACCATATTTCTGATCAAACACATCGAAATTAATTAACTAACTTTATTTAAAACCAAGGCATACTTTCAGAATTTGCAATTCTGTCGATAACTTTTGAAGTTCAATACTTTGTGATTGACATAGATGTGTTATTTATAAAGTGTTAGTGGTAATTTGGGCGGTGTAAGAAGGTTGTTCCATAGCTAGAAAAGAAAAAAGTTGTGGCAAGGAACTTCGTACTGCAGAACATTGTAACTTATGATCTTTAAGAAAAATCGGCCAAAATTTTGATAAAATTGTTTTGCAAGGACTTTGTTTTGCGACGTACGTCGCAGTTTCAAGCACTTTCTGGTCCCGGGCTCACATGATGGTAACCAGAGGAGGAATAAATAAATTATTTATGATATTTTTTCCCCAATGGCGGGCAATTGACTTTTTCTTGGCTACTACAAGGCCCGAAGCGATGGTCACTACATCTGGCACTAAGCACTTGTCCTTGGCCACTACAAGGCCGGAAGTGATGGTCACTTGTAAAGGGGTACCCAGTGGGAGGACCATAATTGCCCTTTACAAAGGACAGCACAATTTACATCCATGCCCTGACCCCGGATTCGAACCAGGTACCTTCCGATCCAGAGGCTACCACCTTGACCACTAGACCGGATGGTCAGCTTATACATATTATATTTTATGACATAACTTCATGCAATTTTATTTCACTTTTTTTTTCATCACAAATTTTAGTAAAAAATTTTATGCCAATATATTTTGTTAAAATTTTATATAATATAAAACATTTTGCGTTTGTTTTCGGCATTATGGAAGTTCTGGGGAAAACTTTGTGGTTGAAACTAAGTGGCCTGATGTTATGTATTGTTTTTCTAGGGACTTACGATCAGTACTTGGAAGCTGTCAACAAATCAACCTAACGGTCTATTTGTAGCCATGGAGTTTCTAGATGCAGTCTTGAATTTTGGTCAGGTAAGTCCAGTGCTAACAAATATCATTCGACATTATTTGACAATTTTTAATTTAAAATGGGTATACAGTAATTCCTGGACATGCCACGCTTGGGGGACAAAGTTAGTTGAGTTTTATGGCACAAGGGTGATATTTGGCCATGCGTAACCAAACACGTGATTATGTCAAGTAATGGAGATACACACAAAATTATTATTAGCAAAATTGGTTCGATCTTGATGGACAATATGTCTCTCCATCAGAAAACTGACCAGTTCTTGATGCTGTCGTTGACAAAATCGGTAAGATAGCCAAAATTCTATACATTTGGCGATATTCACGTGTTTGGCGACAAAAATCAAAATTGGCACGAAAGCAAGATTTTTAAGAATAGGGTTGTCAAACAAACGAATTTGGCGAGCCGGGTTACCAGATTTGGCGAAACATCTGGGGGACCGTGAAGTATAGGTTAACCCAGATGGTACTTGATGGGGGACCAACATATCTTGTCAAAACCACTTAAAGAGTAAAAATAATTTCATAGTATGGTATATTTTTGAAAATTAATTCCTTCTTATCCGCTTATGAGACACCCAACTGATGATTTTACAGATTCATTTTGATGTAAGTGCTTCAAGCAGTCCTCTGAACTTCCTAATTCTAGAAAGTCAAATTTATATTTATTTTCTGTCAGCAAACTGATCGGGGAACAGGTAAAAGAGGGATGCAGTCGAAAACACGCGATATATCGAGTCACAATATAACCAGGGTTATTTATTCTTTCCGACAAAAAAGAGCATTTGTTTTGTTTAAAGCATGATATATTTGCAACATGAAAGTATTTTTATGTGTTCATCTTCCGAAAACCAATTTCGTCGTGAAATAGTTTATGTTGTGGAAATATCGTGTTACTTACAGGTTTAATTTGTTTTCTTTTAAACATCTATAGAAGTTTTAAAATTAGCATAAGTATATAACTTATCCTTTTTATATTACAGGGTATTTTTATATTCATGGTCTTCGTGAAAGATACAAAGTATATTATCAACCCAGTTTCGAAATGGTGAGATTTATTTAGATTATGTTCATTTTCTCCTAAAAACTGTATAACCTATAAATTTCTCTAAAAACTATGTACGTGGACAGAAGAGTTACTAAATTTTAAACCTAGAGGTTAAAAAAGTATTGGAAAACCTCATTACTTACACCCCTGGAGTCAAACTATCTTTACACTCAGGTTGACTTAGTTGTATAACACAACGTCCATATTTGATCAACATCAAGCAATGGACATACACACACAAGGAAAGTTTCACTAACACAGAAGAGAGAAATACACCCATCGAACCTGTGCCGCCTACAAATTGCAGGTTACTAGTGCAGTGGGTATATGCACTGAGTTATGATGGCCCATCTTTACACTCAGAATGATGTCCATTTATAAACGAGCATTTAATTTGCAGAGGAATCCATCGTACAAATTTATTTAAATATATTTTTTTCTGAAATTTTCAAACTATTTTTTATGGACATTTGTCGAAATGTGATTGCAAAGTGGATCATAATCTGGAGAAAAATTACTAGAAGTACGTCTCGAATTAAATTCGCTACAACATTGCAGGCTATTGCCGACGGTTTGGGATCAATCCGAAGGGAAGGATCTAAGAACACTGTGAAGTTACCCGTAGCCTCACCAGGTTTGGATAGGGTCTATGGACACGGAATCGGACTCCACGGGGGTCCCCCTCTTGTATGTGGAAAGGAACCCGTTTGGAGAAGGATGAAAAAAGAGGACTTGTACGAAGGCCAGCGAGGAAGCGAGACGCGTTGTTTTGCGCTGGAGATCGATGGGGATTATTCCCGACCGTGTATGATAGATTGAATGATCCTGTATATATTATTCGTATTGCAAATAATCAAGATGTGGTGTTAATAAATTTGAAATATGCTCATGGAACAGTTTTACTGCTTGGGGGACGACAAGGCAGAGGATTAGTAAATCCGCCTAATGAAGAACCGTCACAACCACCTTGTAATTTCGAACCAGGGTCAGATCATGAGATCAACAATTGAGCTAGCACCCCACTATTCACACCAACGTGAGGACATTTTTGAGGCCACAACAGATGTAATGTGCATCAGCCCAAACGTACACGAGTCTTCTGTTGGATCGAGTTTCAAACTTCTCATCCTCTATTCATCCAACAGGGATGCCATCTGTCTTTATTTAGGATTAAAATTAAAGTAACGAGTTAGTAAACGGATTAATACCAAATACAGTACAAAGTCCCAAATTCGGACGTTTTGCTAACTGTTACGCAAAATAACAGACATGTTCAGAGTAAATACCACACAGAAAAATTAGAAAATTTGCAAGTAAAATTTGTTGCATTGTATTGAAAAGGTTTTTTCCATTTTTTTAATAAATTATTCCTATTTATACATTTGTGCTCAGATGCCAAATGTTATGTCACTTTTTTTAATTTTTCGTGACAGAAATTTTAAGATTCAAAATTCAACATGTGGTTTTGTGGTTGTTGACTTATTACAATTTTCCCACCTTTGTTTTCTCATAAACTGAAAGAAAAAGACTTGCGACATTTTGCCACCTTCTAAACATTAACAAACCAGACTCCAGGATAGGACTTACTCAATTTTTTGGGAAAAGTGACTTATAACGTTTTGCCATCTGAGCACTGATATCTGCTATATTACTATTTCAAACGCTAAATTCGCGCGGGAGGAAGGGGGTAGAGATTAAGGTTTTTTTTAACAAAAAATGCAAATAATCCGAAATCCGGAATAGCTGAAGTCCGGAGGATTCCGTATCATGGACTTTGTACTATATTCTATCAAGGCATTGAAGGATGACCTCAATTCTCTAGGTTATTTTTCATATTTTCTGCAACAGCGGCACAACTCAAAAATATCATTTTGAGATTTAAAAAAAAACGGGTTGAGTCTTTCATTACTGCGAAAATACATAGCATGCTTTAAAACACTTCTGCCAACAAGTAGTTCAGCGTTGATTTAGGTGATATGCCAGTTTGTCATTGGTAAAAATGTAATTTTTCAGAGGCACGGAACTCCAAAACTCTCTTCTTGAGTAGCCATTCTTACCAGCCTATATCTAGATTGGCATGTTGTTTAAAAGTACATCAACTGACATAACATAAATAACCGTGCTTAATTTCTCATTGAATGCATTATTTGTAACAGGTTGCGAAAAGTGAGACATGGTGTCTATTCCTTAAATGATCCAGATGTCGTTGACGTAGTTATTCAGCAGTTATGCATGCAATTTTGTACATACCATAGAGACAACTGCATTAAAGACTTGCCAACAACAGTTGAGTAAGTATTCAATTCTATTAATAATTTTAACATGAGAACGCGAATCAGCATTCTCTGCTCTACATACTCTTTAAGTATTACACGTGTTTCCCCTTTACTCTTTAACCATAGTAGCTCTGCTACAGAACTAATATCTCCCACTGAAGTTAGGTTAGTGATTCATTTGTTAAAGATTTATGTGAAATCCAAGAAAAACAGAAATAGTGAGCTTTATATTTGGATTGGCACACTAGAATGGTAACTGGAGACCGTGAGATGTCATAAACTAATGGATTGCAGTTGATAAATAAACAAATTAAATCATTTCGATTTTTTTAAACGCATTCACTATCACCCTACATTTAAAATACATCGAATCGTGTTATATTCCAAACAGAATTTTGTCCTGTTACTGAGCTGTAGTATTACAAAAATGTCCACACACACACACACAAACCAACCTAATTCATTTTTATCATAAAATTAAGAGTAGAGTCTAAATCCTAAGATGAAAAATATTAATTCGCTAATATTTAATCTCTAATAAATGTTATTCTAAGTTTTATCTGGAAAAATAAATATCCTGTAGACTAGAAAATGACCTCATCAGTAAAAATTAACACTTTCTACTTTATTAGAATATTTTAGAACATTTGATATTTATTTTAAAGTTGTTTACTTAATAAATTCCCTGAACTGTAACTTTTCAAAAGAAATGATTTAAATTCTACATCTATTTAAATGTTGAAATATGACTTAGATATAATTAAAAGCAATTGGATGTGAAAAAAACCTGAGCAGTTAATTTTTATTTTTTGATGACGTAACACATACGGGCATTAAAGTTATGCTATGTGTGTAGATGTTTACATGTCCTCCTTGATATATTGCATATCTGATCAGACACAATTTAGTGAATTGAAGGTTTAGGGTGATTGGGACTCTTTTAAGTGGAAAATTTTTGAACCATAGAATCGTAAAAATGATAAATATCAAGTGAATAATAATCATTCATGTTTCCCTATTTCTTCCGAATTTAAAATGCTCCTGAAAAACGTACTTTTTACAAATACAAATATTGACGACCAGCTACAAAAATTGCTACTTTGTTTCAGATGTGTATTTAAATGAAGCAAGGGTCCCCCCGAAATATTTCTGATTTAAAAAAATTAATGCTGAAGGTAGCATTGTTGAACCCAAAAGTAGAACAGATTCAAATATAGTGAAACCCAGATTTAACATAACCCGCATTTAACGATTTCCCGCATATAACGTCATTTTTATTCTAAAATATATTCCTATGCTTTCAAAGTTAAAAAAATCCCGTATATAAAGTTTTCACTTCGAAATATTTCCCGCATTTAACGTTTTTTCAGCGGGGATAATTCAAAACAATTTTCTTAAAATAGTCAGATTTTAAAATAAGTTTTTTTCGTGTCCGTGCTGATACTAAAAACCTCAAATAGTCCTTTTTGTGTCCGTAATGAATATCTTCGTCAAATGCAAATTCGATTTACTAAAAATCTTAACAAAAACTCAATTTTGTGGAGAATGAAGTTAATGATTTAGCTAGTAAACGCAAACCGAAGTAACAGATTTCTGTGAACAATAAACTATTCTAAAGGAAGAAATAAAAGGCATGTTACTTAAATTAGTCTATACTTCATGCTCTATGTTTTGTTTTTCTCCGATCCCGATTTAACGTTTTCCCGCATATAACTTTATTTCTTTCTGGTCCCTTGAAATACGTTAAATCGGGGTTTCACTGTATATCCAAACAAAATGCTCATATAGCAATTGATCGGTTTGACCAAGTACCACCCACAGGGCTGTCACAGCCAAAACACTTGTGAAAGAGTAGCATAATTTTTTAAAAACAGTAAAAACTCTTCCCAGAAACCTTATTTTAGTTGCTTAGACAATATGAATCAACTCTAACACAAAATGTGCCAATAAGTATGAAACAAACATTGAAAATCTTGCCAAGAAATTAAAAAACTCAATATTTTCTTAATAAGGTTTTTATCGCCATCTAGCAACCAGATTCCAGCATATTTCTTTGGTTGCTATGGATTGGATACCCTTAGAAAATTTTCTCACAAAAGAAAATCCAGAATATTTTTCAGTCTATTAGATAAAGGACAAAATTTCCAAAAAAAAAGTCAAAATTTTAAAATTATTAACTTAAGACGATTTTGTTTAAAATATGATACCCCTTCACCCAAGTTGAAAAAAAGTAACCAAGTTGCCTGTAGCAGACCTGCACCTAGGTCAAGACAATAGCTTCATGCATTGCATCTGGTTCATTTGCCGAGACATATTGAAATGGAGTGCACGTCGTGAGGAGTAATACCCTGCCTTAAATATTTAAAAATACATGCTGAAACCAATTTAACTGTCACTAAGTTTGATTAATATTTCAAGTAAAACACGTGTAGATACATCAAAAATAGGGGTGCAGAACCTTTTTGGGAGAAGGGCCACTCGCACCGTTGCTTGAGACATGGGGGGCCGCGAATGAAGTTACAGCACAGACACAATGAAAGTGCTACCACCCAATTTTGTACAGCTGTTATTACACTTAATATGTATAGTGAAAAAATAATAACTTATTTTTTTTTTAAGATTAAACTTACAAATGTTTTCTCAAAAAATCTAGGAGCTCGTTACAGAGCTAAATGAATGATATTGTGAACAGTTTAAAAAAAGAAGTTAACAAACATTTGCAATGATCAATCATTTAGAATTACTTTTAAGAATGTGTCTCAAGAACGTCATATGTACTCCAGCAAATTATTTTAGGTCATAAATTTAATTACAGTAATAGTACAATGAGCAATAAAGATGAGTATCAGAAATTTTAATGATATCAGTAAAATTAGAAATAAAAATTACAGGTTCAAATATATTTAATATTAAAATTTCTAAAGCATAAACAATAATTATGTTACGGCTGATACCGAGCTTTACTTACTAATTTAGGTTTGTTAGGTTCAATACTGCTAGTAGAAACTCTCAAGACTGATTCTAAATGTTTGTCAGTCAATTTGCTTCTTAACTTAAATCCTCTTGGAAGTTTATAGTCAAAATTAGTTTGCGGGCCGCAAATTGATTATTCGGGGGCCGCACCTCTACCTCTTGCACCTCTACATTAGTCATACAGGTAAAACAGTGAGAGAACACTGAAAATTAAAATGGGAAAAGCTTCGGAATCGCCTCCAAATTGACCACCATTGGCAGCTGTTCTGTGTTCTGACGTTTAGATCGCAACTTCAAAAGTTCTTGTGAGCTACGCGTATGCAAAAATTAAGTACAAAACGAAGGAGAATTTCAGATTCAATCTAGCTTTCTACCTCGTAAGCTTCGGACGAGCTGACTGCAGAACTACGTTAAATTCTTGTTGTTGTAAATAAGCTCATTTCTGGAGTGTTGTAAATATGTTATAGTAAAGCAAGTTACATCCATTCTGATGTTATGCCTACATGAATTCATTACTTACGTAAAACTGGCATTTGGTACAAACTAACCGCCCAGACATTAGTCATACAGGTGAAACAGTCCGAGAGAAGACTGAACCTGAATTCAAATAGGAAGCTCAAGGCCCAAAGTGACACAATCAGACCAATTAGTGTTCTCACTTTCACCTGATTGGTCTGTAGATGTCGCTTCGAGCTTCCAATATTAATCCAGCTTAAGCCATCACAAAATTATATTCTTAATACTAGCCTGTCTTGTATAATTTTTGCAATGGAAGTTTGATGATTTTGAGGTTACAAAATATAAACATTCTCAAAAATTTTCTTCGCAGGAAAAATGATCGCATTTACAAGGAATGCTTCACTGGAACAAGCTTCGTGGATTGGCTGATGAAAGTTGGGTTAGCCAGTCATCGGACAGCAGCAGAGAACTATGCACAAAGACTCTTTAGGGGTGGAGTATTAAAAAGTGTAGATGGAGCAGTTCAATTTCATGACAATGCAATCTATTTGTATGGCTTGGAAAAAGAGTGAATTATGACTGCTCCGGTGCTACCGCTTACTGAAAACAAACTGCACCCTGTATATATACCACTTGTTATGTTTTCTGTTCTCTTTAAATCATATGTAAAAATTGCACAATAAATTAACAGTTCATCCAAATTTTTGTATTCATTTATTCAAGCCAGAAATTTTATACAAAACCCAAAACAATTCTAGGTAGGCAACATGTAGAAGAGTTAACAGAAACTTCTTACACAGAGTTAATTAAAGCTTTAGCATGTAAATTAGACACCAACCGTCAAACTTCTTAACATTCCAGTGCCTGTAGATTCCAATGTTTTTCTTTTAGAATTACCATGGCTAAGAGCGAAAATTTATTAAAAAAAATTGTCATCCCTTGGAAAATTTTCTCTTCAAAGAAATATTTTTCTTGGCCACAATTAGTTTAAAAAAGGACATTTTTTTTCCTTCCGTGAATTTTCAAAAACAGTCGCCAAAATGTTGAAAGTAGGAGCTTTGAAGCCGATTTTGCTTTAAAAGATATCCTTTGTCACCAAGATTGGAAAATAGTAGCAAAATGTTGCCTGTGGAAACCCTTGGTAAAATATAATGTCCATGCAGAAATGTCGAACTTTTGAGAAATAAAGGACTAGAACATAAATAACCAACTCAAGAGCTAGTCGTAAATGTTCTTTCAAAACATTTAAATTTAATATATAAACTTAGGAAAGGTATTGAATCCATTTGAATAGGACAGAAGTGGCACAAAACTGCCCATTGAAAGAAATTTTAAACAAAAATAAGCCTTAGTATAACAATGGAAACTTCAATTGCCAGGTGGACATAGATTAACTTGATTCATGACAATTTCCTTTGAGATTTAAAACAAGAGTCTAAGATTGCTAATTAATGAATATTTTTCGATGAATAAAAAAATTCATTGTTTAATAATTTTTATGTGTCATAATTTTTAGTAAAATAATCACAATTTTTCTAGTTTAATCAATATAAATATATTTTGCCAATGCAATTGCTGCTAATTTCAAATAAAATTTTCGAAACAATGAGATATTTTCCAGAAACATGATATTTATAACATAATAAATAAAAAGTCCATGTAGAAGGAACTGAAATCAAATAGATATCAACTATTATAATACATAATTCAGAACAATATGTAAATAAGTGAACAATACAGTTAAATGTAGTTTTAATCTGGGAAAAACTTAAATTATAACTCTACTAAAATATTACATATTTGAAGGGCCTCTAGAATAATACCATTAGTAATCAAACTCAATTTCAATGTAGCAAATTCTTAATTATCTTTTAAATGAATTTTGAGAGAACTTTCAAACCTTAATATATAACATCAATCTGTAGAGTATTTTTATGGTGTCTTATCTATAATTATAAAAGGAAGTGTTTGTCTGTTTTCCCTCTGCACGGAAAGTCCTGACAAATTTATGGCACTTACAGTATTCGGACTTGGACACACAGGTAGAATCAGATTCGATTTTTTTTTTTTTTTTCGTTCTCGTTTTGATTTCATTTTGCACTGAGGAATGATTTTCCAGCAGACGATAAAAAACAAATAATCTTTTAACTGGAGTTACTTAGTTCTTTTTTTTTCTATCTCCTACACCGTAAAAGATACAGTAAAAATTTCAACGGATTTGAAAGCTGCGGAAAATTTCACATGAGATCGATACCTAAAAATATGATTTTCTTTAAATAAATAATTTTTTAATTTCATACATCTATTACTTTCACAAGAGATTGTGATATCATGTCAATTTTTGCTTTCCAAAAATAAACAGATTGCATTTCCTACCCTCTTCAAATTCAGCAAAGGAGAGCCACAAAAAAAATAATAAATAAACATTTTCACTGGAATTGTTTAGATTTTTTTCTTAAAATCGGAATTGTTAAAGATAGATCAAAAATTGCAAACCAGATTTGAAATCTGTGGAAAATTTTACACCAGATTAATACTCTACATCACGGGCACAGGTAACACCGGACAAGCCACGCAGTGGCTAGTTAAGAATAAAACAATGTGAGAATTTTATTGGTTTGTGTATGAGCAAGTCAATTAATTTTAGTTTCTTACTTGTAAAAAATTATATTTCATAATTATGTCTGCTAAATGTATGAATGCAACAATGTGCTAGGTAGCGTCAAATTGTAAAAATTCCATTTTTAACTGTGGTGCTACCAAATGTGACTATTTTCAGTGTCCTTGGAAGCCAGTGTTGTTAGTCTTTTGCCAAAAGAATCAACGTGAATTGAAGATACTAAAAGCAAAAACCATCAGAATATCATTGTAAGAACCTATTAAACCTATTTTTCCACACTATAAAGTTGATGCAACAAAACAAGTTTATTGATGTAAATTAGACAATGGAATCCATCCAATGACCGACTCCTATTGTATTAGATTTAAAATTAAGGTAAAAAATATTTATCAAGTTTACCTTAATATAATACAAGACACATCAAAAGTCAAACAAACCGTTAACATATAATTTCACTCAAGAAACTAATGGTTTCATTTCAATCGAAATCTGATCTCATGATCACATGAGGATTTATCGAATGCACGATAATTGCTGCTTCCTCAAAGAGAACTTGCGAAGAACTGAAATGAAAGAACTCTAGCACTTTCAAGTGTTCAATCAGGTTTCGAACACCCTCTTCAGTTAGGCTGGAATCCAAAATAATGGCATCTTTCAATTTGGACAGGGAATTTTTCTGGAAAACTTTCACCAAAACACTATCACTGAGGCCAGCTGCACAGTGCAAATGCAATCTTGTCAGATTGACAGAATTGCTTAGCAACATAAGCAAAGTGCTCTCAGAGCAGCCAAACTGGGTCTCAATATTTTCCATATGCAATGTCTTGAGGCACTTAAAACACTCGGAAGGGACATCATAGCCGCGATACTCACTGTGGAATTCGACTTTGAGTTCCTCAATCTTGGGACACTTTGCAGCTATTGCAGCAAAATCCACATTGTAAAAATTTATCATGTGCAGGCTTTTCAAATTTGGACCAATCTTCTCCAACAGTAACTGCAGACCCAGCTGAAAATCTCCGCCATCTGGCGATTCCCACTGAACAAGCAACGAAGACAGGTTCTGAAAATCGCTCACGGCATAAATAACCTCATTGTCATTTGCCAATATGTCAACATCTTCCATCAACGGGCACGTCAAAGTCGCAATGTGGACCGAAGCAAGTGTTGCAGAGCCGACAGGGAGATAAACACTACCAAGGCAGCACTTGCGCAACTTGTACTGAGCGGCAAGAGTGCCGTCAAACATTTCAACCCCGTGGAGAAGCTCCAAGCTCCTGGATACATCGGTGTTTATCTGTGTCAGATTCGGGGAATACTTCAGAACGGTCGAGATCTCACCGTAAGGTGCTGTATGCCTCAGGTCCTCAAAGACCTCAAGGACAGACAGACAGTTGTGAGACACATAATGTCCATCAACTTCCTCGAGGAAAGCGAACAATGACGACTTGGGAGCAAAATGTAACTTTAAAACTTTCAATCTGTCGCAGTTCCTGATGGACTTGAGGTCAAATTCTACACAGGATTCAATGACTTCCAAAAGTGGCGAGATGCTGAGGACGCATTCAACGGCAGCCTTTTTCATAAATGCCTTAGTTTGATGCAAGCTTGCATAGTGGTCGGAGAAGAAGACATTCCGCAGAGTGATGGAGTGCAGATTCTGACAAGCCACCGAGAGGGACATCAAAATAGATACGAATTCCTCGCTGCTGAGAAGGATATCATCCAGCTTGAAGTGCTCGACTCGTCCACTGGTCAGCAAGTGATATAAGTCGGTGACTTTCAAGGAACCTGAGGATGTCAGTTGTAACACACAAGTGACTAGGTCATCTATAATAGGCGATGGAACTCCACAGAATGGATTACTTCCTACATCTTCATTTATGTATGCTTCGTTCCAAAAAGAATTCTTTAAAAGCCATGCAGTTTTCCAAAGACAGAGCTGATAAAGTGTAAGTTCACCCATCTTAGAGTTTTGATAAGATATCTATGAAAGTAAATTTTAAGTAATTTTTTTTAATTGTTGTTTTTCCACAGAAAAAATTCAATTACAGAAAAAGCACACATGATCCAAAAATACATACACAAAGAGAAACACAAATAAATATAAAAAAGATAAAAACAAAACATAACTCTTTTTTTTTATTTCGTCACATTTTCTTGGCAACAAAATAGAAATCTTCAGTGCCATTTGCATTTACTTATGCTCACCACTCTTTCTTCCATGGCTTCAATTTTTACTTGTGATCAAAACAAATCCTTCTACAGGATGGTAACAAAATCCTTGAAAAAAAGTTCCCTGATATTTCCATGATTTCCCTGATAGTCTCACAAAAATTTCCCTGATTTTCCAATTCCCTTAAGAAATGTTGTGATCCGTGATTGGTATCGATATACAGTATCCACACAACACTATTTTAAATATTTAGGGTCAGAGGGTGTAAAAGGATAATTCTCCACAAATATTTTGTATTTTTTCTCTACTGATATTTTAATTGTTATTGTAAGGGTTGGAAACCTTAACGGAACTCTAAAATTGCAATTGAAAAAACTGGAGAAAAAATGCAAAATACTATGATTGTGAACTTTTTACACCTGACCCTACATTGTCACACTATTCATCGAAAACAAATGCAAACATACAAAAATAATTAATTTAATACACAAAAAACATCATTTGTTACACAAATTTCAAATTGTATCCCACAAGTTGTATCGCTAGCCTCAAGGCGATCAAAATGCTGCAGCCGCAAAAAAAATGGCGGCGGCGGTTTTCGCGGTGTTAAAAAATTACGACGTTAAAGTTCTTTATTCGAATTACAATTTAGGCGAATACAATTTATTATATTCTCAAAAGTACTCGTAATCGCACATCTCTAAATAGGACAAACAACAATGGTAGCAGTTTAAATTGTCAAAAATTCCCTGATTTTTTGTAAAATTTGGAAATTTTCCCTGAGATTTCCCTGATTTTTCCATAAATAAAAAATTCCCTGAGAATTCCCTGATTTCCCGGTTTTCCAGGTTCTGTTACCACCCTGTTCTAATGTAATTATAGTTGCAATAGGATTATATTTTCCACAGACATAAAAAAAAATTTTAAACTATTTTTATTTATTTTTTGTGTGGCAAAATGTATTTTCACTACACTGGTGTTTATATTTTGTTGAAAATGCAAATGGCACCAAGAATGTCTCCTTTCTTGCCCAGAAAATCTGATCGGAGCTAGCCGAAAAGTACCAACAAAACACTTATTTTAAGAAAAGAAATACAAAAATAAAATCTATCTGTAGCAAAATTTTTACATATATTCTTTTAAAGGCTTGGCAAAAAAATTAATTGAGTTTCTAGTAATATACTTAGGGACTCTAATATCAATAAGACATTTAAAAAGGGTAAATCAATTTTATTTCAAAGTTTGTTAAATTTTTTGTTAAAACACTTATTTCTGTAGGAAATATAATCCTATGGAAACCTACAGATTGAATTGAAAGGATATGTTTGGATCACAAGTAAAAATAAGAAAAGCCACAGAAAAAAGCTAAGTCTCAATGGTGCTTCAAGTAATGACACTGAAATGACTGTAATTGGAAATAATGTAAACCACACTTATAATTCTTAAAAATAAATCTCTCAAAAAAAAATTATTTATTCTTTTAATATCTACAATATGGCAGTCGCAAATAGGATTTTGAAATTTCTTTGTTAAAATATGCACAGAATATTTATAAATAACAGAATATAGTTACATATAATGAAAAATTATTATTTAACAATAAAAAGATTTGCAATAAAAAGTGTAAAACATTTTGTTAACCTTTATGTTGCAGTAGATAGACAATTGTTACCACTAAAATTTCGTTTACACCAGCGCCATGGTATAGATCTGTGTACTGTGGATGTTATCCCCCTTTTAAGTGAACACTGGCATCGATCACCATATGAGCTGTCAGTGACTGACCTAGAGGGTTCCTTCTTTTGTTCGGTACCCTACCTTGTCAACCGTAGGTGTGAACGCTTTGGGGAAAAGGCATAAGGTAGCTTCGGTGATATCTATATCACGCCAAATGATATGACAACAGATATATATTAGACCTGATATCTTCGAACCTAATGAAAATTTTGTCAACTTAATATTTAAACTGCTGTTACAAAAATGTTTAGAAGCAATCGAGCAAAGATAATTTAATGTAGAAAGCAACAGAAATATTCACTAACACTTCCAGTTATTCGATCAGCATGTTCTCTTAAATACATGAGAAGGTTTTTAAACTACCATATGTAAAGTATTAAAAACTTTAATGCTTATTAATTTATTGCCCTTCAAAAATTACACAAGATAACATAATTAGATTGGAGTACCTTGTATTTTTTTAATTATATTTTTGTAATGTGAATAACATGTTCCTTGTATATGGTTGAAACAGTAATAAAAAATATAATTTTGGTTGCTTAAATGTCCAAACACAGCAAATAAAAGAATTGAATAGTTATGCTTGTTCTGTCAGGTATATAGGCATTTACAAAAACAAATACAAAAATAATTTCTGGATTTTAATGTTTTGAAAAACTGGGGGCTTTTTGCCTATGTTAAAGCATATACCACCAAAACAATCAACTGTAGAAGCATTTTAGATAAGAAATTGAATTAAAGGACCAAAGACAATAATAGCTAAACTAATTAAAATACATGTTTTCATAAAACTAAAGTTTTCTAACTTACCAATTTCCAATAGTTGTCCTTCACACGAAGAGAAACGACGGTCAATTCTCACTTTTAAAATATCAACAACTTTGCCTAGTGGACAAATAACATAAATTAGAAAAATATCAACTGTTTTCATTTCATTACAAAATATTTGTAAAAATCATAAATTTATTGGACAACAAAAAGATTAATGATTTAAATCACATTAAAAAAAATTTTACTGAAGCATGAATAAAAAAAATAAATTTGGAGCTATGAAACAACTGCTTTTAATTTAAGATATTGAAATTTCATCTTACTAAAAAGTTAATATTTTTCAATTCTTTTACAATAGGGAAAAACAACGATCAATGCAAGTAATGTTAATATGACAACAGTTCTGCATATGGGTTACAGGAACAGTGGAGCCGAGTACTGTCTGCAGGGAGTAAAGGTAAAGGAGGGAGAAACAGTCAAGGATCTTGGGGTGATAATTCACAGGGATTTTAAAATGGGTCACCAATGTTCAGCTGCGGGTAAAAAGGCTAATAGGTTATTGGGGTATATTAAAAAGACTGTAACTTCAAGGGATACGAATATAATCTTGCCATTATATAAGGGTTTAGTAAGACCACATCTAGAATATGCTGTACAATTCTGGGCTCCATATATGAGAAAGGACATCAAAGAAAGGACAATCAATCCTCTAAGGGAAAGATTCAAGGACAACACCATGTAATTTTGAACCATGGTCAGATGACAAGGCAACACCTGAGCTGGCACCCCACTTTCCAAACTTCCACACCTACCCAGTGGGGTATTTCCAGAGTGCTGGTATTTCGCCAGGTAATAAAATCTATTTAGAACGCTCGTAAGTGGCCACTGAATGAAACATGGCCACTTACAAAATTACTTAATTTTCACCTTTAGTTGGTTGGTTTTATGGCACAAGGGCCATAATTGGCCATGCTCCAACAGACAATATAAAGTAATAGTATACCCAGGGAGAAATAAACCTGACAGGAATCAAACTTGTGCTGTCTACAAATCGCAGATTGCTAGTGCAGTGAGCATACCACTGTACAATGATGGCCCCAAAATTTTCAATTCAGAAAAGCTCTAAAAAGCAGACATACAGGACACAGTGAAACCAAAAACAAGATTGTGTAACTTAATCTCTTAATGTTCTGAACAAGCAGAAAAGCATCCGTTCATCTTATAGACAAAAAGTTACTGCATAAACAATTCACGATATCGTCTCATATTGTATTTGCTTTGGAATTATATGCAGCATACTGCTCAGTTTAAAATACGATTACAGAAGAAATATTGAAGAGGAAAAAACACAAAACCCTAATAAGAACGAAATTTCCAAGAAGCTTGCCAAAGCGAACCTGAACCATAAGCCTACCAAAATATCATCAATAGAAGATGAAGATTCACCATCTTATGCTGATAGTAACAACATCTTTTTCAAAATTGCAATCAGACGTTCCTGCAGATTGTGGTCCATTAACAATTAACAATGGTGATTATGTTATAGTTCGACATCTTAAAGAACATAAAATTCACTCCATTGGGGGAAGTTGCGAATCAGAACAATGTTGATTTTGAAGATTTGTAGAAAGTAGTGAAAAAAAATTTTCCATCTTATAATTAACACAAACAAATTAAGTTTATTCATCTGAAAATTCAAAAATCATTGCCAAACTTCCTCTCCCAATTCTAAGAAGGGGTGATAAAAGCAGAAAAGATGGTTTTCCCTGTGAATTTAACTTTTTATCAAAATCTATAATAAGTTTAGTTTCTTAAGTCTTATTTTATTATTTTATATTCTCCAAATCTTATTTTATCATCTACTCTATAACTGTAGGCCACAATCACTGCTAATCTTTTGTTTTCTCAACTGTGTAGGCCATAACAATAATCTCTATATTTTTCCTCACATTTAAAGCTGTTCAATTATACGTAAACTAATCAAATGTAGTATTTTATTTTAAGCCTGCTTAAGGAATCAGTAGATACCTGTATATTTCAATTTAAATTAATTTTAATAAAAACTCATTTTTTATATTAACTGTTGCTACTATAGTGTAACACTGTACCCCTACAGTGGGGCACAGTGTTACAATGTACATCACTACCAAAAACATTAAATACTGGAAATAAATGCTACTCTTTTGATTTGAATGACACGTAACATGTATGTAAGTGATCAAAGATCATTTTAAGGGCTTTGTTTGTACAAATACAAATACAAATATTGACGACCAGCTACAGGCTCAAACCAACGATGCTGGTCCTTTGTTTATGAATTCTCCAATTCCCACTGACTATCCAATTGTGTCTTAAATTCGTACACTCCCTTTGAATTAACTATATTTTCTGGCAATGCGTTCCAGCTGTCTATTACCCTATTAAAGTAGTAGTTTTTCCTTAAATCCCAATTAAAATGTGTCTTATTCAATTTATACCCATGGCCCCTTGTTCTGTTATCCCTATTGAAATTTAAGCCCTCTGTGTCCCCTTGTTTAACAAACTTGAAAAGCTGAATCAAATCCCCCCTCCTCCTTCTTCTTTCCAGTGTATACATGTTTAGCTTACTTAAACGTTCATTATAGTCAAAATTTGCTAGCCCCTTTATTATTTTTGTAGCTCTGTGCTGAACCCTTTCAATTGATTCTATGTCCTTTCTCATATATGGAGCCCAGAATTGTACAGCATATTCTAGATGTGGTCTTACTAAACCCTTATATAACGGCAAGATTATATTCTTATCCCTTGAAGTTACAGTCTTTTTAATATACCCCAATTACCTATTAGCCTTTTTACCCGCAGCTGAACATTGATGACCCATTTTCAAATCCCTGTGAATTATCACCCCAAGATCCTTGACTGTTTCTCCCTCCTTTACCTTTACTCCCTGCAGCCTGTACTCAGCTCCACTGTTCCTGTAACCCATATGCAGAACTTTACATTTCCCTACATTAAATGACATACCCCATTTTACAGCCCATTCGGATATCTTATCAAAATCCCCTTGTAAATTTTCTATCTGTAACTTGGTATCCACTGTCCCCCATATTTTTAAGTCATCTGCAAATATACTGATTCTATTCTTGATCCCCTGACCTATATCATCTATGAAAATTATAAATAAAATTGGTCCCAAAACTGATCCCTGAGGCACCCCACTTATAACTTCTGTCCACTGTGAATAATTTCCTTTTACCTGCAGTCTCTGCTTTCTACCCAATAACCAATTCTTTATCCATATTAATGTTTTTCCCTGAATCCCCAGCCTTTCCAATTTAAACAGTAATGCCTCATGAGGTACTTTATCAAAAGCCTTTTGAAAATCTATGTACATGATATCCACACTGCTCTTATTATCCAGCTCCTCAGTAATTTTTTCGTAGAACTTCAAAAGGTTTGTAGAGCAGGATCTGCCCTTTGCTTTATATAGATGCATATCTTGCTGCCAGCCTTTATAAAAAATGTGTAACACTATTCCCCACCTTCCCCTACATTACCATTGCTCAAATATATAGTGCAAAGGATTTTTCGCAGCAATTTGGTTCCTGTACATAAAGTACAGTATGTATGTGAGTAGGTTAACAACTTTTAATATTTAGTTAATTAACTTTTAATAACGAACAGACCGTTAACAGAAACTGATGGTTATTCGAAATTTCACTGTACATATATTCAGCAACACCAGAACTAATCCAGATTTTAAAACTTTTTAAAGAACAAAAAGTAAATTAGTTATAATTTTGGATTTATTGTTGACTAATTAATCGAAAAATTTTTAATGTTTTCGATTTTGTAGATGCATTAGCATTGCATCTTAGAAATGTTATTCACATAGATAGGTCATATAGTTTCATTTGTTGAGAATGCTACATTACATCAATCTATATAAATAAGAATGGAGTGTTTGTTTGTACATTCAATATTTTCGACCCATTTCAAGTTTTCTATCCGTTTTGGACCCTTCTGATGCCGAATCCGCCTTTTTCTCGTTTGGTGTCTGTCTGTCTGTCTGTATGTTGTGCCCTATACACGTCCACGCGGTTTAAGATATTTTCATGAAAATTTGCATACAGTGAGTACTTATCTTCATTTAGTGAGTGGAATTGGTTGCGAAAGTCTGTCTGTCCGTCTTTCTGTTCTATGCTCGATTTAGTGTTAGTGTGTTTGTGTAGCCCTCACATGAATTGCATTCCAGATATTTGATTGCATTGTATTTTATTTTATACATTATCTATTAGTTTAGTGGATGCAATATTAAACATTTCTTTATTATTATATTTAGTTGAGTTTCATGCTAAAACACCTGAGTAAGTATACTCAAATCAACCATAATTTGGTAGTTTTGGAAAAATTGGAATGTCTATTGAATATTACGATTACTTCGATTGCTTTACCAGTACTGCTGAAAAAGTAATTATTCTTCAAAAAATTATATTTTTTAATGGAATTTCAGCCCTGATACTTCATTTATTTCGAGTCTTATTTTTATTCTTTGCGCAATGAAAACGATTTCCGAATATTTGGGACAGACGATATTTTTCAACAAAACGAGAATGAACAAGATCGCGCTAGCAGTTATATTTTTTTCTGGTTCTTTCGCTCTGAATTAATTTCTCATTTCTAAATTTTGTACACTTTTAGTTGTAAGTTGTGGCAACTGTGCGAGATCAAGAGATAAAATTGAATCACAAATTAATATCTTTAGAACAATTTTTTGCGACATCTTTTATTTTGTTTTATTTCGCTGTTTCCTGTTTTAAATATTTATTATTTTAATAAATGTGTTTTCCTTCTCATGACACGCAACAGCACCACAAAGTATTAGACTTAAAAATGTTAGGTAAGTCAGTATAAATTTTCAGTAAATTTTAAGTGTAGTTATGCCATTATTGAAAGAATAATGCTGTTATTTAAAGAATAATGCCGTTATTTAAAGAATAATGCCGTTATTGAAAGAATAATAATATTTATTAATCCAAACTGGAACTTTTTCCAACATTAAAAAATTCGTTGTAATAATGACAGGAGAAGATTGCAAAATTTCACAATGTCGCATACCGGAGGCAAGAGTGCCACAAGTAAAAAAATATTGTTTTGTTGACTATGAGTGCGAGAGCACTCGCCGTAAATCGTAATTTTAATTAATTGAGTTGAACATGAAAAGAACTTAAGAAAGGGAATTCCAAATCTTCCTATAAATCGTCTTTTATAGTAGTAACCTAAGTATCACCTTTCGTCATTTTGTAGCTTTGTCATACAGCAATTGTGCGATGTATGTGAAATGTATTACATGAATGGATATGCATGTGTAGGATTTGTGTCCAAAGTAAGTTGTAGAAAATATAAAGATGGCGAAAGATGTTAAAATAAATTTTTATTCTACAGAAAACGTAAGTCATAATATATTTTGATTATCTCTTCAATCTAGAGTAAACCAATTCAAACCGAGTAAGGTCGGGTATTTTGCTAGTAGATGATAAAAACATGATCTTTGCATATTTTCTGTTTGCATGAGAAATGTTCCTGTGAAATTTCTTTCTATTTTCTTTCTTCATGTTTATATATTATGTAGTGTGGCAGCAAAATCCTCGAAAGAAAGTTCCCTGATAGTGCCACAAGAATTTCCCTGATTTTACCATTCCCTTAATAAATATTGTGATCCATGGTTGGTATCGAAATACAGTATCTGTACATTGTTTTTAAATATTTAGGGTCAGATGGGGTAAAAGAATAATTCTCCACAAATATTTTGAATTTTTCTCTTCAGATATTGAATTGTTATTGTAATGGTTGGAACCCTTGATGGAACTCTTACGATTGCAAAAACTGGAGTAAATATGTAATATTTTGATTATGAACTAATAACATCTGACACTACATTATCATACTATACATAGAAATAAAATGAAAATATACATAAAAGATTCAACAAAAATGTAATTGCAAGCAAAAAATATTAATTTAATGCATAAAAAAAAACATCATTCAAGGTGGCAACAAAATGCTCGAAAAAAGTTCCCTGATATTTCCATGATAGAGGCACAAAATTTCCCCAATTCTACAATTCCCTTAAGAAATGCTGTGATCCGTGATTGGTATCAATATACAGTAGGATCCACACATTATTTTTAAATATTTAGTGTCAAATGGGGTAAAAGGATAATTCTCCACAAATATTTTGTATTTTTTCTCTTCAGATATTTTAATTGTTACTGTAAGGGTTTGAACTCTTACAATCCTTATGGAACCTTATTTTACGGACAACCCTCGTACAAGTACAGTATAGTACATATTGTTACATAAACTTGAACTCTAGACGTACATACATATTTAAATTTTAAAATAGTCTAATTTTATTTGTTTCTTTGAGGCAATGTTCAGCAGTGGATTGACGGTTAACAGAAACTGACTGTTGATCGAAGTTTCACTGTATCATTATGGCACCTACAGTCCTTGAATTTAAGTATTTTCATCAATAAACACGAAAAAGGGTAAGTGAAATTAAGTGGTGACACAAGTTGTACCAACAAAAATATTTTTTTGTTATCTTTCATAAATCTTACCTCAGACAAAGCTATCAATTGGAAGCTCTTGGCTGGGGCTTATATCCAATTCGTTCATTGATGATAGCTGTCCTGCTTTTCAGAGTTTGACCTTCACTTAGAGTATCAAGAAGGTCATTATCTTTCTCAGAAAAGGCATTTTTCTGCTCAATTTCCTTCTTTATAACATCATATTCTTGCAGATCTTCTACTTTGAGTTCAATACGTGTGGGTTTCCTCCTGAACATATTTCTAAACACAAAAAAAGTAATTCAACAAAGTTGAAAGTTTTAATATAAAGATCTAGAAAATTTAAGAATGAATTGACAGCTTGAAAATGCATTCTATGTTAAAAATAAACCTTTAATACAGCATTCTAACCACATCAGAAAGTGCTGGATAGTTTAAGGTTATAACACAAAAGATCTTTAGTTGTAAAATATAAATAATTCATAGATACAAAAGACAATGCATGATCATATGGTTGATTGTTTTTAGGTTTCATGATGATTTGATCAAGCTATGCCACACAGGGGTGGAGTGGTAGCATCCGATATGTTAGTCGCCAAAGCGATGTTTTTCGCCAAACAAGATGGCGGCCAATCCAAGATGGCCACCACATAGCAAAATCCACACTGTGAACCTTCGCATACATTACATAAATAGCAATAATATTTTTAAAAGGAAAAACGTTTTTAATTCTATGCAACAAATTTTACTCACAAATCTTCTAATTTTTTCTGTGTTGTATTTTCTCTGAACATGTCCATTATTTTGCGTTGTTTCCTCAAATAAGTTCAGGTTAAACTCATTTTTTTTAATCGACTGACAGTTATATTGAAGGAAGAATAACTGGAAGGTTACCACCATAAGTTGTAACATATCGGATACTACATACCACCCACATAGGAAATCATCCAGTGAAAAATGTCATGAAAGGGAAAGAGGGATTGAAAAACATAATAGTGGGATGAAAGCACAAAAATAATCACTTGGGCATCCTGGGGACAAGACCATGTGTTTATTAAAGACAGTTTACTCCATGGAAAAAGAAAATATACACAATTCTTAGAGTACCAAGTCTGTGAAGCCAGTACACACCTAAAGGAAATGTACCCTTGAAGGAGCATGATCAGATGATACAAAACAAAATTATTCTAAAACTGTTCAAATAATAAGTAGTAGATTTGTGAGGTGTCATTTTAGCATTCCATGTGTATACAGTAATTTTAAAATGCATACATGCTTGCACAATAAGGATAGCATTGTTTACTGACAAATTTGAATTCACATGATAGTTCATCAATGCAACATCCTGAACCCTAGAATAGCTATACATCTCAGGAACATTGTGGGAAGTTCAAACAAACAGTGCACAGTTTGACCTTACTGAGCCCCCTCCCCAACAGCCGTGCTTCAGAGGGCTTGTCTTCTTTCGATCAGTCCGACTCCAGACGCCATTTGGTTTACTCACAGTATCATTTCTGAAACATGCAATTCTTATATTTGTTAGTATTCTAGGGTTCACTAACCTAATGAAATAATTTCATGAAGTATAACAGGTTTCAATGGTATGTATGTCTAAGAGACGTATTGTTAGTAACATGCAGTTTTTATTTTTTTAGTATTCAATGGTTAATCCATTTTAACATTTGCTTTATTGTCAAGCCAGAAAGCTATTTAGTAAGCTTACAAGATAATACTGACATTTACGATGGTGGGTTGTTTTGGCAGTTAATGGTGCATGGGCCATATTTGGCCACACGCATCATGTAAGAAATGTTGTAGATGAGTGGAAAAAGTTAGATTGACATTTTTAATGATGTGGGAAGCAGTGCCATAGGGGCAGTACACTTGATACAGATCTTACACCTAGGTCCTGCTTACTTAAGGTGTGAACCTCCTTCCTGCAGCATGTCCAGCCAGGAAAGAAAGGTACACCCATCGAGTAAGCACCATGCATTTAAATGCCATGGTGACCTCCAGTAGATAACGGATCGGGCCTATATGACATTTACAAAGGAGGTTCAGTTACTTTCCATAAGGTCAAAATTAGCCAGGTCATTGGCACCTTGGTAGCCACTGTCGGTATGAGAAATTTCAATTAAATTTTGTTTACTTGGATGTAAAAAACATACAAATTAAGACTAGGTCTGACCATTCACATATTGGCCTTTTCATATCTTGAGAATTTGTTGTTTGGGATCAGTTATGCATTATTTTAATAAAATTATTTTTTTTATACTGCTTTCCAATTGCACTAGGTGGCACCAGCTCAAATGTTGCCTTGTCATCTGTTCAAAAATAATGTGGTGGTATCCTCAAATCTTTCCCTTTGGGATTGATCAAGGACCGTCGCCAATAGCCCATTGTGTTGATCCAGTATGACATTAATTAAAATACTGACCTACCAATTGCCCCTCAAAACCACGATAGATGACCAAAATAAACACATTCAGTTATAGCTCATTCGGAAACATTTTTCTTGAACATTGACAGCTGCTTCCCCAATTTGAGTTAATTTACATTCTCTAATTTGGAAAATGATTTTCAGTGGAAATTTCATTTGTTTAGGTTTTGTAGTTTATTTGATGAAGTATTCAACTTCAGCAAGGGAAAAACTTTAGAAATTATGCATCAGAAACGACAAAGAAATCGATGGTGCAAAATACAATTATTCGCTACTCATTTCGAACTCTGCTTTCCAGATACTAAAGACAAAGAACTCCCTAAGTCAGAGCAAATAATAAAAAAAATTTGCAATATTATAAGTTTCTCAAATCGTCATTGCGTGAGAACATAATATAAAATATAAAAACAACAAGAATTTGTAAACGTGTTGTGAATCTGTCACACACCAATGATTTGAGGGACTATTACAAAGTAGAATTTCAAAAAAAGCTAGAGAATTTAATTTTACATAATATGGCTTCCGATTTTTTTTCTTCCAGACACAGAAATATAGAAAAACTGAATAAACATTAAAAAGCTTGCATCGATATTTTGCAATCTCAGGTTAACAATTTTTATGTTCTATGAACCAATCACCATTGCATTACCTCAGAGTTTTTTTTTTACTGATCAAACACAAAATTCTGTCAGTGTCAATCGCGCATAAAGGGAATTAATAATGCATCAAAGACAGATATCAAATGTAAACACAACTTGCGTCTGCTTCACATCACCACCAATAGTCAAGTTGGGAAAATTTTTAATTAATAACCTTCATGAATCTTAACTGTTTCACAGACTGTAAAATTATAGGAAACCATCACTGCAAAATAATTGTTATTTAATCAGGGTTATTAAAAAATTTACTTTTCTTGAGTAATTTTGACTATTTATTTTTTAATTATCATAGCTCTAATTACGATTTTCTTCAAAGCTATTTATTTTAAACTGCATATCCTCACCTAGAATTACGTGTGGTAGATATTTAACTTAACGTCCCACCCAGCACAACACAACCAATCTATCAAATGAGCTTCATCTGACCGTGGTTCAAAATTACGAGGCGTTGTCCTCGGGTCTTTCCATTAAGGGATTGATCTCGGACCTTCGTCAAAAGCCCGTTGTGTTGCTCCAGTACGACGTCAACAAAAATTACCATTTACCTATTACCTATCAAATGAGATCGAAATGCAGCACGAGTGTCTCAAGGGCGGCAGAACTCCATTCAGCCCACAAAGAAGTAGGAGACAGAGAGTTTACTGCCATAGTAAGCAATGAACTTCTATATAACATGGGAAATCGCATAGACACTGGCGTCCTCGGCGGGGGCAACGGACACTACTATACCGTCAGATTTAGTCCTCGTTTCCATAACAACCAAACTAGGTTTCCATAACAACCGAACTAGATTGCCACAACAACTATCTCAGGCTGTTTTATTCTATTCGAAACGCAAATTTGCATTTTTGATTAAAAGCTAAATATTCTTTAGACATTTTTTAGCATAAATCCTTTAATATAGCAATTTCCTAATGTCTTCTGAACTGAAAAAGAACTTTTATTTATGAAACAAAAGACGTTCAGGGCAGCTTGATCCATCGAGCCAACCTAATCTCATTGGTTGAAAAAGGTCACGTGATTTATCCTCCACTTTGGGTTTGAGAGTGTATAAGTAAAATAAGTAACTACGGATGTAAGCAAGTTTGTCTATCTGTGATTGGTGCACGTGTAGTTTGTTAATAGCTTTCTTCTTTTACTCTCCTAGTCCTAAGCGTCCCAATTTGAAAAGAAGGTAGGAGGTAGGTCTAAATATAAAAACTAACCCTTAATGCTCCTTACAATTTACCCTATTTCAGAAAAGTTAGTCCTCTTTCCTTTCATATAGTAAAAATTGAAATGTACTACTTTGTACTTCTGACTTTTAGGTACTTGAGTACATGCTACTATTTTCGGAGTTGAAATTCTGACAATTAGTTCAGCGGATAGAATCTTTCTAATCGTTCGTCAAGCGAGTAGTCGGAATTTTATATTTTTTCATCTCGTTCTCGATTAAAGCAGGTAAGTAAGCATTTTTTTACAGAGATTTGACTATATATTCTCTTTCCGCAAATATCTTTAACTGTAGCTATTGCTAGTGAACATATGATCTCAACTCATCTTTGAAAGACATCCTGGGAAAAGCATCCTGAAAAAGTTTTCAAAATTAATAGGCAGTTCGAGTGCTCTAAATGTGACAGAAGCTATGAAACTCATTCTGCATTAAAAAAACGAGAGAAATAAACATGATGCTTCTCCCTCTAAACAATCTCTTGATAATACATGCCTAATGTGTTCTCATCCGTGTGGGAGCTTGAAGTTTCTATGCACTCATTTAAGAGAATGCCATAATGTGGAAATAAAAAAAAGAATAGCTGAAATGTTCTAGTGAAGAAGAGTTTATGGTTTGGAAGAACCAAGTAGAAATCCATTCCAAAGCTGCATTTGTAAAACATAATGGTAGTACAAATCAAAAGGGAGAATCAACTCAGTATTATTACTGCAATAAGTCAGGTATTTTAAAAAGCAAAGGTGGTGGTGAGCGTCATCTTAAATCACAAGATAGCTCAAAAATAAATGGCTATTGTTGTTCCCATATGAAAGTTAGAATTTCAGATGGACAACTTAATGTGGAATATGTGAACACCCATACTGGTCATTCACATGATTTGGGCCATTTAAGTCTTTCAAAATTTGAAAAAAATATTCGAGCTGAAAAAATTTTGAACAAAATACCATTTGATGAAATTATGAAAAAAATTAGGTCAACTCCCTCAACTTCAATCAGTAGAATTAATTTAATAACGAAACAAGATTTACACAATATTAAAAGGGATTATGGATTGGATAATGAGGTTAAGTACTTCAATGATGCTGCTAGCGTTGAGAAATGGGTGAAGGCACTGAACAAAAGCAATTAATATTTTTTCTGTGTACAAACCTCAAGGCTCTGTGGATAGCAAATTTCCAATGCTAAAAGCATAAGACTTCATGCTTGTTTTCATGGAGAATTGTCAAGAAGACATGTTAACAAAATTTGGAAATGAAATAATTTTTATGAACAGCACGCACGGCACAAATGCCTACAAGTTCGAATTGGTAATTTTGATGGTATTGGACGAATTGAAACAAGGCTATCCCTGTGCCTTTTGTGTATCAAATCGGACGGATGTTGAAGCCATTTCCACCTTTTTATCCGCTATCAAAAGTGTGGTGACCTGAAGCCTAAAGTTTTTATGTCAGATATGGCAGAAGGTTTCTTTAATGCGTGGAACGAGATCTTTTCTCGACCTGAGGCAAGACTATTTTGCACTTGGTATGTTAACAAAGCTTGGAGAAGTAGCTTGAAAATAATTAAAACTTCTGAAATGAAATTAAAGGCCTATAAAATTTTGAGGACACTTCTAGAAGAAAGAAACGAAACAGTTTTTTGGGAATTGATTTCAAAGACATTAATCTACTTTGACAAGGATGTTGACCTAAGAGATTTTGGAATCTACTTCAAGAAAAACTATTGTGAAAATATCAAGAATTAGGCATATTGCTACAGGATTGGTTCTGGCATAAATACCAACATGCATCTTGAAAGCATGCACAGGACAATTAAGTATAAATATCTTAATGAGAGGCACAATAAAAAGCTTGATAAAACAATCAATGAACTAGTAAACTTCACGCGTGATAAGATGTTTGATCGCTTAATTACAAGCTATAAAGGAGAAGTAACCAAAAAGGTGTCTGAACTTAGAACTCGATTTCAAGCAAGCTTGACTTTCCCCGCACTTCTGTTATAAAATGCCAGGATAGCTGGATAGTGCCTTCCAGTACAGAAGATGAAATGCAAGTAGTTCAGAAAATAATATGGATTATGATTGCAATCTGAAGTGCACAAGCTGCTGTACATGCATTCACAAGTTAATTTGTTCTTGTCCAGATTCGACCATTAAGACAAATATGTGTAAACACATACATTTGGTTTGTCAATTAGATATTGAACTTTCCGAAAGCACCGGAGGAGTAATACCTACCATACAGGTTCATTTCAGGCCAGTGTTAAAGGTTCTGTAACACATTTGCAAGGAAGACAAGATGCATCAACTAGCAAATTCCAAATTTAAAAAAAATGGTCCTAATAAATGTTTAACTAAACAAAGGTTATGTAGTATAAAGAAAGAGAGAGTAGACAATAAGGTCAGCGTACTCATAAAGAAAAGAGAGAGTAGACAATAAGGTCAGCGTACTCATAAAGAAAAGAGAGATCTTTAAGTATACATTAGTCACATGAAAAAAAAAATTTGTATGTAAAACAAGACTCTTAGTGTTGAGAGAAAAGTTAGCGAACAAAAGAATGTTAGATAAAAAAAGGCAGCTTCATTATTTAGGCAGAAGACTAAATTTCTCTGACTTTGAAAGAAGACTCTGCTTTGAAAGAAGATATAAAGAGGGGAGATTAAATTTTAAATTATGGGAAACAAAGCGGAAATGTTTGCATGAAGAATTCTATTTTAATTGGTTTTCGGCTTCTGCTTTGATATGTTATAAAGAGGGGAGATTAAATTTTAAATTATGAGAAACAAAGCGGAAGCCTACTGGTATAGAAATGTTTGCATGAAGTATAAATTTACTGGTTTGGTTTCTGCTTGATAAGTTATAAAGAGGGGAGATAAATTTAAATTATGGGGAATCATAATAGGAGATTCATGATAGTGAACTGTACTCTAATATTACATGTTTAGCAGGCTGGTGTAAGCAGTGCAACGTTGTATCTATCAAAAAGTACATTAAGGTACAGATGGGTTACACCAGGGCTCGAAATACCCGGGTGCACAGGTGCACCGTGCGCATGAAAATAAAATTGTGCACCTAATTTTTCCAGCTAGGCACACCTGTGCACCTAATTTAAAAACTTAGGTGCACTGGGTGCACCTGTATTAAAAAATATATTTCGAGGCCTGGGTTACACTGCTATATATACTAGTGAAGCGTAGTTAATTTTTGTAGTGGTGACTGAGTTCGCGCGGCACACATGTTTTTATGTTTGCTTTCTCTTCATTTGGAATCTGAAGAGTACTGGATTTCGTCTCTAGGGCTTGATCTTTGCTGTTTCCCCCTCCTTAAAAATTTAAAGTAATTTAAATGTTCTCAGTTTTTTTTTCCCAGTTTTAAATTTATTTATTAAATTAGTCCCCTAATGTGCAAAACAGGGGTGATGGGGAGATCTCTCTCGATAAACTAATAAAAGGAATAGAGACACCATAACTGTTCCAATACCAAGAAAAACAGAAGCATGGAATTTATTTTTCAACTATCTCGAACGAGCCTTTAAGCATAAGAAAGTTCCTGAAGAATTCCAAGCAGAAATATTGTCGAAACTTCTGTGCGATAAAGCATCGAATGTTCTAATTTACATTAAAGAAGAAGGTTTAAAAAATTACGAAAAAGTAATATCCTTAATTTTGAAAGAATACGAGCCAACTTTGGAGCAAAGCGGAAATATTTTGAAGAATCCCGAAACGACTTTAGCCGTGCTAAACACCCTGAACTCGCCTGTAGGACTCCGAGCGATCTGGTCCTACTTATTGTCCTCCTTGTTTACAAGTACACAAACACTTTCCATTCTTAATGGAAACTTTATTGGACGGACAAAATACATCATAAAATGGTACATCGAAAGAAGCCATTCTTGCTCCCACGACGAGGTTCCCGCGTAACTCCCCTGCGTCTCCCCTTTCAGAGTCACCCCTTCTCCTCTCTCATTCTCCTCGTGGGCCAGCGCTTACCCGCGCCACACATGCCCCCCCCCCAAAAAAAAAAAACTAGTCTTTCGGAGAAAGTTTGTTTGTTCTCTTAAGTGTTATGTTACGATTTCCGATGGCCCTCACTTCCTCTTATGTATGTGCGGAACTTGGGGATTCCCGCTGGATTGGCGAGAGTCGAGGTGAAACGAAGCTCTTGTCCTAACGAGAAGGGGGTGCTTCGACCCCTTTCTGGCTTGCCTAAGAATGAGGAGACGACACGAGACGACGAAGGGAAGCGGACCGGACTGAGCTGTTCCTGAAAAAGCAAGGGCGACCCGAACGACATCTCCGGATGCGATACACCAGTGATGCCCAGCTCTTACGACTGATGTCCATAGGTTCCCGGCGAATCCATTCCCTCTTCATCTGACGGAAAGTCTCGGTCTCTTGTCATGATCCAGCGGTTCCCCAGGTAAAGCTGATTTTGCCTATTTAACTGGACACCAATAAAGATGAATTTCCCAGGAACTACTAGTTGCATTCATTTCCACTGAAAAGCAACTTAACATAAGTCAGTTCATCTCATTGTCTCTGGAACAGAAACAAAGTATCTGGAACCGAAACTTATGACCGAGTGAGTGATTGCAAACTAACCATTCTAGAGATATTGGGGAATCCATACAAAAAAATACATATATACACCTCGCAAAGACACAGGTAACTCATATAAAAAATGCACTACATTCCTACGAATAAGAATGCATATACATTGCAAAATGCACTAGATTTTACACATAAGAATATGTTTTACTATTTACCAACATCCCTCTCCCTCTTAAGGCGAGAAAGTGCTTAAAGCGAGAAAGTGCTTGATGGCTAGCCCCGGGGCGATGAACCAGCGTGGAATTCCCTCTCTGTAGGGCAAGCGCCCATCTGGTCAGTTTGGTGCTCTTAGGGGTTGTTTCAACCAAATACTTGAGTGGGTTATGATCCTTTAATATCTGGACTGAATTGTCATGTAAAAATTTGTCAATTTTTTTTAAGCCCAAATAGCACGGCATATGCCTCCTTCTAAATCGTAGCCCAATTTTTTTGAGCACTGTTTAACTTTTGGCTAGCGAAGTCAATGGGCTTATAGTTCCCCTCATCGTCCAACTGAGTTAAACAGCAACCGACTGCATAATTGGATGTATCAGCATGAACCTGAAAGGACTTGCTACAGTCGGGTGTTGACAATGCCGCAACATTACTTAGTGCGTTTTTAAGTCTTTGAAAAGATTCCTCCTCAATTTTACTCCAATACACTTCTCCTGACTTTTTACCTTTAGTCGATTCCGTCAAAGGAAGTGCTATCTCAGCATAGTGGGGAGTGTATTATCTATAAAAACCCATTAAACCCAAAACAGATCTCACCTTTTTTTTTTGTTGTATGCCTTTTTAGCTGATTGATAGCAAGAACCAACACTGTCTGGAGAATGCTTTCCTCCTCCAATTTTATGCCCTAAGAACCCAATTTCAGAGGAGGCAAATAAACACTTTTTAAGTTTTACGGAAAACCCAAACACTTCCAAATAATTTAAAACAACATCTAAATGTTCCAGATGTTGTTCCCACGATTCTGAGATAATAATAATATCATCTATATATGAATGGGAATAATTAGAGTGTTTTCGTAACACATGATCCATTACCCTTTGGAAAGTAGCCGATGCTCCCGACAATCCGAAAGGCATCACTTTCCATTGATACACGCCATTTTGCGTAGAGAAAGCCGTCAAAGATTTGCTTTCATCTTGCATTTTAATTTGATACTACCCTCTGAGTAAGTCCAAACAAGTTAGCCATTTGGCCTTCCGTGCAGTGAAAACCAACTCCTGCATGTCCTTCATTGGATAGGCAGGGGCTTTAGTTATCCCATTGAGTGCACGGTAGTCTACGAACATCCTGATGGACGCGTCTTTCTTAGCCACACATACAATAGGATAGGTGATGTCTGCCTCAGAATACTCTATCAGCCCTAGCGCGACGAGCTCTCGCACCTGTCTGTCAACTTCGGGACGATAGGCAACTGGAATGCAATAGCTATGTGGTTTACGACGTACCGAACCCGTTAAAAGTTCAATTTTATGCTGTCCAACGCTGATCGGTTGTAAGGTTCGGGTGAAGAGAGTTTGAAATCTGTATAATAGTCTCTTCAATTCCTTCGTTTGTTGGTCCGTCAAGCTAGGTGTCTCGATCTCCTGGGCGAAATCGGTTATGTCTCCCTTTATAGGAAAGTTCTCTACCGTTCCGAAATCATCATCACCTTCAAATATGACGTTCACTGCGTTGGCAGTCACCACAAATTCTCTTATTTTATTTTGATGCACGTGTTTCACCTTGCCATCCGGCATCTTTATCAGAAACGAATGTTCATTCTTCCGAGATTCGATGACTCCTGTTCCTTGCCAACGGGCCAATAATTTGTTCGTCGAGTCGGGCAGAAGTACAATGACTTTGTCTTTCAGGGTCACCCCTTCTCCTCGTGGTCCAGCGCTTACCGCACCACTACATCGCCTTTTCAGCCGATAGATATATTCCACCTCACCTCAGAAGGGAGAATGACAATTTCCCAAAACGAAAGCAGTGCTACGAGTGCGGAAGTTCTCATCATCCTGCAAGAGACTGTCCTAATAAACAAAGGAGGAATGATGTTCCGACGAAACGAAACGACGGGAATTATTTCTACAAGAATTCTATAGCAACGGATAATATTAGAAACAAAGAAGCTATCGTAGCGAAAGTCGATTCTTCATTTTTGCAATCCGAATCTATCCAGATTCTCGTCACACCCTTAAAGAAGATAAACATTTATATCGACTCAAAAGAAATAGAATCCATCGTTGACTCTGGAACTCAAATCTCGATTGTTCATTCATCAGTTGTACCTAATTTGAAGGATGAAGAAAGAAGTAAAATGTTATTAACTCCGGCTTTCGGCGGACCAATTGAAGCAAAAGTTTTCCGGATTCCCATCTATTACAAAAACTGTGAAAATAATTTATTCAACTGTGTCGATGCTCTATTAGCGGTAAGGGATAAATTGAATGTCCCCTGCTTGTTAACAACGGAAGTTTATGAATTGCTGATTAATTGCGACAACGAATGACGAATGCTACATCTTTGAAAATGGAATAAACAATGACGAAGCAGTATTTGGTTACATACTGAAACGGAAGAAAAACAAAACAACGATTCTGAGGCGCCACTTGAATACATCGGAGACGTGCAGACACTACAAGAATCAAAAGAAAATATAAGCACTGATGACGTCACTACTCAAACCGCCAAACTAAGAGCAGAGCGAAGGACTTGTTTATCATTAAAAGAATCGTTCCGACAGCTGAAATAAAAAAGGAAATTATTTGTTTATTGATGGTCTTTTTCACCATACGGATAAGATATTGGGACAAACCATGACTCCATTGGTACTTCCTAAGAATAAACGACAACAAGTTTTAAAGCTAGCTCACGAGTCTGTATTTGGAGCACATATGGGGATACAAAAAATGAAAGAGAGAATTCGTTATTCATTCTACTGGCCTGAACTTTCTCAAGACGTAGAGACATTTTTCAAAACATGTAAGGAGTGTCAACTGAGAAGACCCGAAAAATATTGATAGAATACCTATTACACCTGTTTCAAGACCTGACTTGCCATTCCAAGTGGTGAGCATCGATCTCATCGGTCCAATTGAGCCTCTCTCTGCATTCTCGCTGGCCCGAAGCAGTACCATTGAAGAATATGACAGCGAAGTCTTCCTGCGATGCTTTGCTTGAAATATTCATGAGGACTGGTATACCATATGTCATAGCTAGCGACCACTGAACCAATTTCAACTCGACGCTCACACAAGAATTTCACAAGAGGTTAGGATCTTGTCCTAAATTTTCTTGCCCTGGATATCCTGCAAGCAACGGATTAATATAACGATACAATAAAGTTATTAAGCAAATGCTGTATCACGTGATTAGAACTGATCCGACGAATTGGGACAGACACATCCCATATCTACTGTTCGCTTACCGTGAGGTGCCGAACTGTACCACTGGTGTTTCACCTTTCCAACTTATGTACGGTAGACAAGTAAGAGGACCTTTGGCAGTACTAAAGTCATCATGGTCTGGAGAGATTCCCCTACCCCTAAACATAAATCAGTCTGCAATGGATTACTTGAAGAAATAAAAATGAAGATGGAACAGACCGCTGAACAAGAGAAAATATTTGCCGAAGAAAAACAGCAATCTTACGCGGATTACTTTAATACAAAGACTGGATCAAAATGTTTCATTCCGGAAGATCAAGTGTATCTACTTATTCCTGACTCAAACAACAAATCATATGCTTGCTGGACTGGTCCCGGTGAAATTATTAAACATTATTCTCCACACTCCTATTTAGTAAAATTACCTGATGGAAGAAGAAAACACGTTCATGTGAAAAAAATCCGAAAATTCCAGACAAGAGTCAATGCAGTTGGAATCATCTTCGAAGAATTTGGTGATATCCATACTTCTCCCAGGATTGTGAATCAACAAGAATCATTTGATGGAACCCATGAATTAGACTTGCAACATTTGGCCGATGACGATAAAGAATATGCTCTTTAATTTGTTACTGAATCATAGAAAACTACTTACAGGAAAAGTGAAAATTGCAAATGTCGGTGGACATAGGATTAGGTTAGAAGATGGAAAAGAGAGACGAAAACCCTTTGTTTACAGAATTCCTGAAGCTTTGAAATCGCATGTGGACTCCCAAATTGACGAATTAATTCAGCTGGATTTAATAGAAGAAAGTTCCGCGTATATAGCTCGCCCTATCGTGTGTGTAAACAAGAAGAACGGAGGTATGCGACTATGCGTTGATTTTCGCTCTTTGAACGCTGTGACCAAGACCGATGACTTTCCGATGGAAGCATTCCATTGCATTATCATTACCACATTATATCATTACCACACTCGCTAATATCATTACCACACTCGATCTATTAAAAGGATATTGGGCTATCCCAATGGAAGAGGAAAGTCGTGATTTTACTTCATTCAAGACCCATAGATCTCAGTACAGATTCAAAGTCATGCCGTTTGGTTTCAAAAACGCTGCTGCCATCTTCCAGAGAGAAATGAATCGCGCGCTAGCATCATTTAGATAATTTAGTCGTGCATACATTGACGACATAGCTGTCTTTTCTAACAACATGAAAGATCACTTACATCACTTAGAACTCATTCTTACTAAGTTAGAAGAACTGAAATTTACAGTGAATCTACAGAAGTGTGCATTTTCTAGGTCAGAAATAAAATATTTAGGCCATATAATAGGGTCTGGGAAACATCAAGCTGATCCAGACTAAATCAAAGCGATTTCTCAACTACCAAGACTTGAGACCAAGAAACAATTGAGAAGCATGCTAGGATTATGCAATTATTATCGAGAATACATACCTCGTTATGCAGAAGTAGCTTTACCTCTGACAGAACTAACAAAGAAGAGAGTTCCTGACAGTCTACCGTGGTCGGATATACACGACGAGGCGTTCAACAAACTGAAGTCTGCGTTAATGAAAGCTCCTGCTCTACACACTCCCGTTATGAGTGAATCATTCATAATTCACACAGATACGTCACAGTATGGTGTTGCTGCTTGTGTATCACAAAATATTCAAGGAAAGCCCCAACCTATAGCGTATGGCAGCCAAAAGTTAAACAAAACCCAACAAGCGTGGTCTACTATAGAGAGGGAAGCATATGCCATTGTATGGTGCTTAAAGAAGTTTGAAACTTCAGTTTTTGGTTCCAAAATATAACTTTTTACCGATCACAATCCTTTGTCGTATCTCACGAAGTGCGCTCCTCAATCTTCGCGTTTACAACGTTGGGTTTTTGCTCTTCAAAAATATGATATCACGATAAAACATTGCTCAGGATCTAAAATGCCTCACGCGGATGCATTATCAAGATTATTTTCTGATGCGTAAATGTGACAGTTAGCATTAACTTTGATACGTGAAACTTTTGAACTATTGCATAACCTTGGATTATATTTATTCAGTATCCTTTCAGTTTTTATTTACATTTATCTTGATTTTCTTTTGTGTATAATGATTTCATTTCAATATATGTGGTTAGCTAAGAGATATTTTCTTTCATTGAGATATTTGTTATTTTGTACTTATAGTTTCGGTACAGCTACACTCTACGTTTATGAGCTGTGCGTTTATGTACCTACACTACGTTTATGAGCGGTGGCAACAAACTTGGAGATTTTTTTGGCGCACTTCTAGTAATGAGTCACGGTAGATTAAGGCAACCCATCTGTCTTTACGGTTGAAAGAAAAATAGTTTGAAATAATTCTTTCCTTGGCGACTTGAGAAGTGCGCCAAAATAATTGCCAAGGCCGTTGCCACCGCTCATAAACGTAGACTGTAGCTGTACCATAGTTTCTATATATAGTTTTGGTTCATAAATTTGGTAGGAAAATAATGATTGGTACAGCTACACTCTACGTTTATGAGTGATGGCAACGACTTGGCGATTTTTTTTGGCGCACTTCTAGTAACGAGTTACGATAAATTAAGGCAACCCATCTTTCGTTGCTGTTGTTGTGGTTTTCATGGCAACCTCGGCAAACGGAAACTTTTAATTTTCATTTTGAATATTCTAGAAAGTTCTTCCAAAATCCGATAAAGTCGTTTGATTTCATTGATTCGTTTGAAACTTTTTCTTTCCTCCCATTGGTTATTTTGTTTTTAAAATATCCTTTGATTCCATTGGTCCTTTTAAATCGTTTTCTGTGATACCATTGGTCCTTTTATTTGTATTTTCACAGTTGTGGAATTTTTATTTTGTTATAATAGTTTTCATGACAAGATTAAGAGTTTTGTTTTTTTGACCATTTTCGTTTTCATTATTTTTTTACGAGAGAATTCTGACTTTATCAGGTATTATTTCTTGCTTTTTTTCTTTTGTAAATCTTTTTCCTTTTTCAACATGCTTACTGTATTTAGTGTAATTGATAAGTTTCAGGTTATTCTTACCATTCGTAGCTTAGTTTCTCTGCTGGTTCACAAATGTGTTTTGATATGTGCTTAAGCTTACTACTTTTTGTGAAAGTTTTTTAAAAATATACTTTTTAAAACGTTCTGAAATAAGTTTAAAAAGTGTGTTGTAAAAAGAAAAAAAAATTGTGACATTAGAGTTAGGAAATAATTCTTTACTTGGCAACTTTAGAAGTGCGCCAAAAAAATCGCCAAAGCCGTTGCCATCACTCATAAACGTAGAGTGTAGCTGTACCTAATGATTTCATGCTACTATAATGATGTAATTTTATTCCAGTTTATCATATTGTATTAAGTGTTAGTTTTGTTTAGTAAGTGTAGCTAGAAAAAGAGTTGGCTGAGAGTTTATTTTGATTTAAGAGAAACAGAAATGTTTGATTTTAAATTTTATTCGTCTACGTAGAAAGGTTTTGTTTATATACACATATTATTTTGTTGTCTGATGTCAACTTAATTGTGCTTGTGATTTGCTACGGATATCGAAACTGTATTTTTGTGTATTAATCTGTTTAATATTTTTTTTGCTAAAATAATATTTTAAGATATAATTATTTCATATTTTGCAAAAATAGAGGTAAACCGATCGCAACAGAGGCCAATTTCGTTGTCAGATGAAATTTTAATTTGTAGATAAAACTCCATCTTGGCGGGAAGGTGTGATATCTGGCCGCTGTTGGCGATCATTTTAGGAGAGTTCTTGGCGACTACCCTCCCTGCGTGGAAGGGTTGCCATACAGAAATTGACAGTCGGATACTGGCCTCGCTTGAAAGAGGTTGTGTTTTGTTTTTGAGGTGCGATGTACTGCACCGGATGAAATGATGTTCGTTTGAATCTGTCTTTTAATTGTTTAATTAAATTGTTATTGTTTCAATCTCGTGCATGGTCATTGAAAGGGAAGAACATCACAGGCACACACGATGCTACATGCTGGACGACAAGTTCAACACTGATCAAATTGTTGATGACTCCAGTCTTTCGCGCGGCATTTCAAACCGGAAGCACCAAAGCCACTCATTACTTGCTTATGCTAAAACATCGTATGAATCATGCGAGAAGGAATATCCGTACTTTACACCTTCCCTCCAGTATACTATGAACAATGACCAGCACATGGAAACAAACTAAATGTAACGACATAAATTTAGTTCTTTAATTTTTCTTATTTCTTATAAAGTTTTTGTTCTGAAATTTTTTTTCTGTAGGTCTATATTGTATTTTGCAATTATAACTATTTTATATTTTCAAAACTTAAATTTTTTTTATTAAAATTTAAAAATATCAAATTTTTGACGTAACGCAAAATTGATATATCTTAAAATGTTTCATAACACGTCATTTCATTTTTGCATTAATTAACTTTCTAAAAGTTTATATTTTAAATTGTCTTCGTAATTTTTGGTTAAAACAATTAGAAAAAAAATTTATATATATATATATATATATATATTTATATATATATATACATATAACACAATAATTGCTGATACAAATTTAAAAAATATATTTGAAAAGTATATGTAGAAATTTTCGTTTACTTTTTACCAGTAGATTGATGTTACAAACACGCCAAATCGCCACCCCATCACGAGATCTTGACGATAAAATTAGAGCCGTTTCTCGGAATGTGTTCGATGTTTGGAGGGAGTGGGCGTGTTTGCAATTCCGGTGTAAACACAGCTTATGCTTTCGGCGTGGGTTGATGGCAAAATAACTTGCATATACTAGGCAAGCAACGAAAGTAAATCAATTTTAAGGAACAGAAAAAAAATTATTTAATTTTCTCTAGTTTAATATATAATGAATTTACTTACGCAGAAGAAGCAGCAGATGATGTTCGATATTCAGGTGGTAACGCTGTTTACACTTGGAGTGATATCGTTCCCTCGTGTTGTTAATATCACATCTTTAAAAGCTAAATTGTTGGCCGTATTTGAAAATGAGCGTTGCACGTGGAGAAAGAAGGGGAAACATAATCAAAATGCGGATTCGTTAAGTCGCATCCCTTAAACCTTGCACCCCTTTTTTTTAAGTTTAGATATTTTAATATTTGAGTGATTTTTGTGTGAAAATTTTTAATTTCATATCAATAATGTAAATTGTTTTCCTAGAATTTTCAATTGGTGTACAATTGTATGTATTTTTGGGTTCAAGGCACTGATTGCTATATGGTATACTAACCACTGCGTGGCCAGCACGAACTATCTCGGGCAACGCAGTGGAGGATATACGGAGGTATACACCGTATCCCCTCTGGTTTTCCCAGGAAATTCCGTATACCTTCTGCTTTTTCTTAAAAACTACGTACACCGCTTTGCTTTTCCGAGAAAACATCGCACGAAACATCACGTGGAACGCAGATAGATGTATGTAGAAGTAAAAGAAAAGGTTCTATTTCAAGATATCACGTTGGTACATAATTCCAAACTCATACCTATTAATCAAAAGCAATTTATTCGAATTAATGAAGAAAATTGTCAACTTCTGAAAGATATATCCATGCTTGATCCAGAAAGTATAAATACAGAGGATATTCGCCATGGAGAAATGGAGGTAAAAAAATTCTGTCGATGTTTTGGTATAGATGAAATGTGTACTATTAGGGTTTGAGAAACCAATGAAAACGCTCAAGTTGTCCCAGAAAAATTAAAGCCTCTTAAGAACAATTGAAATATTACCATGGTCCACAGCCGAGTGCGAGAGTGGGTTAGTTTAATAAATAACATAGTGTAACAGATTTTTGAGATAATTTTTTTATGTTTCAAACGTCTCTATTATAATGTTTATTAATACAAGTGGACCATCTATAGGAACACTTTAAACCGGAAAAAATTTGTAAATCTTGGTTGGCCAACCATCTCTTTACATAGATCAAGAGTATGCGTTACAGAAGGACACAGAGACGGATTTCTCTCGTCAAGCAGTTTGAAAAATATTTCAATGAAAATAATAGAGGTATAGGCCTTAAAATTTGTTTTTGTTTTTTTAGAAAAAAAACATAATTACATCCTATTTTATGAGTTCAAATATTTTTCTCTTAACATTTCCTGTAATTATTTTCATCGTAGTAAAATATTAATAAAGTGATATTTTCCAATTTGAATATCACTCGATGCTAGTAAACTCCCAATAGCTCGAACCTTGTGAACACGAATTTCTGTTTAAGTCGAAGTTTCTTGAAAGTTCTACAATTCCTTTCCTGTAATATAAAATTAATATAGATTTTATACTCTCGATAATTTGAATTTCGATTAATTCGAACATATTCCTCGGTCTTTTGACTATACCCCATGGGAGTTCGGAGAAGGGGGCGGTCAACACACTGGCTTATAGATTTCCTATCTATATACATGTATGTGCGTGTTTGTACACGTTTTTTGCGCCTTTCCCCCGCGAAAAGTGTTAGTAGTAAGTACATGTTTCGCCTCCCCATGGAAAAAAATTCTGCGGGCGCCCATGGCATACCCTCTGTTTTTTTTTTTTTACGACTACAGCACTGGTGGCTAGTATACCATATAGCAATCAGTGCCTTGAACCCAAAAATACATACAATTGTACACTAATTGAAAATTCTAGGAAAACAATTTACATTAATGATATGAAATTACAAATTTTCACCCCCCCCCATATATAGCTAAAATATTAAAATATCTAAACTTAAAAAAAAAAAAAGGATGCAAGGTTTAAGGGATACGACTTACCGAATCCGCATCTTGATGTTCTTTTCCCTTCTTTTATAAAACCACATAATTGAATGGCTGCAAAATCAAAACCCAACGTCAATGTCTGGTTCGTACCCATATTTTTGTCCAGATAAAAATGGGGATTATGGCCCGTCTAGATGATGAACTTATGGTGTCCAGCCAAATACCATCGCAGCTTTTGGATGACGAACACGACAGCTGCGCTCTCTCTCACGATGGGGCTGTACTCTCGTTCTGCTTCAGGGTGTCTACCAAATTTTGGAAACTTAATTTCATGACTTTTTCATGCCCATGTACTAACAAATTTCATGACTATAACTTTTAAATAGGCACATTTTTCTAAGAATTGCAAACATTTAAAAATAATATATGTCATTTATAAACCTAATATTTATACAAAATATTCTTTTTCGTATATATAGCCTTTCACTGACAAATATTCAGTACTTGCATATCTCCAAAGCTATCCGTTCACTTCACCCATTTAAACATATGTAATAAAATTTAAATAGCCATGTAATAAGTAACGGACTACTACATAAAAGAAAAACCACACACACACACAACATTAATCTATGCACTTTTTTTTTATATTTTAATAAAACCAAACCCGTCCTACACGCCACTACAGATCTGATGTACAAATACAAATACAAATATTGACGACCAGCTACAAGCTCAAGCCCAACACGGCTGGTCCTTTGTTTATGAACTCCCCAATTCCCACTGACTATCCAATTGTGTCTTAAATTCGTACACTCCCTTTGAATTAACTATATTTTCTGGCAACGCGTTCCAACTGTCTATTACCCTATTAAAGTAGTAGTTTTTCCTTAAATCCCGATTAAAATGTGTCGTATTCAATTTATACCCATGACCCCTTGTTCTGTTATCCCTATTGAAATTTAAGCCCTCTGTGTCCCATTGTTTTACAAACTTGAAAAGCTGAATCAAATCCCCCCTCCTTCTTCTTCTTTCCAGTGTATACATGTTTAGCTTACTTAAACGTTCATTATAGTCGAGATTTGCTATCCCCTTTATTATTTTTGTAGCTCTGTGCTGAACCCTTTCAATTGATTCTATGTCCTTTCTCATATATGGAGCCCAGAATTGTACAGCATATTCTAGATGTGATCTTACTAAACACTTATATAACGGCAATATTATATTCTTATCCCTTGAAGTTACAGTCTTTTTAATATACCCCAGAAACTTATTAGCCTTTTTACCCGCTGCTGAACATTGATGACCCATTTTAAAATCCCTGTGAATTATCACCCCAAGATCCTTGACTGTTTCTCCCTCCTTTACCTTTACTCCCTGCAGCCTGTACTCGGCTCCACTGTTCCTGTAACCCATATGCAGAACTTGACATTTCCCTACATTAAATGACATACCCCATTTTACAGCCCATTCGGATATCTTATCAAAATCCCCTTGTAAATTTGTACAAGGGGATTTGGGGGTAATGAACTATTACAAAAAAAACTGTATAATATAACAACCAATGTTGATTCCAGTCAAAAAGGTTTGGCTTTTATTTAACCTTTACGGTGCTGTTGTTAGATTTTTTTCAATCACATCTCAGAACGTCTCTTTCGCCTGGCTCTAAGAACCCCCCCCCCTCATTACTTAACTTGAGCCATAGTAGTGAATGGCATTTCGACCGACGCTTACCTTTCATAGTATTGTCCAAATGCCGCTCAATGGAAACTGAGAGAAAGGTTGTATATTTTGGACCACTTCTAGGGTTTCCTACTTTTCAATCATTTGCTCCTTTTCCAACCTCAATTTATGTTTCGAACAAGAAACTGTTTTTATTTTGTCTGGATTAAAATTCGTATTCTTTATTGTCAAGATCTCCATAAATGAACTTTTCCATTTGAATTCCACAGACTGCTATTGAAAAGCACAAGTAATTTTTTCTCTCTAAGATTTTGATTATTTATTTCCGTAAATGTAAAATTTTGTCTCATCTTTTATATTCTCCATTACCAGTTTTAGTTCATAATATTCATAATTTGGTCAATAAATTGATCGATGGTGTAAAGCAGTGTTGCGCAAACTATTTTCCTTGCCTGCCCCCTATTTGTCTACTATTTTGTCGCGACCCCCAGATAGTCAAAATACGATTTTATATTCGCCTATGTGGTTAAAGTTGAAATCATTATGGGATTTGTGCTTATGTTTCTGCCTTATTAGAGGTCTGAACAAAACTTAATTTTATGAAGCTATGCTTTTATTTATATGCATATGTGCATACCTGGACGTTTTGCTAACCAGCGTTTTTTCCCCTCTCACTTTTTTCTATCTTTCTTCCTGTTTTAGGAACAGTTTTTAAAGAATAGGGCATTCAACCTCGACCAAATTGATGAAACAACGCAAAATAACGGACATGTTAGAGTAAATACCAAACAGAAAAAGTAGATTTGTAAGAAAATTGCTTTTTTTTTCTTCCTTTTTTAAAAATTATTTAAATATATATATATATTCCGAGGTCCGGAGGATTCCGGTTTTGGGGACTTTGTACTATACATATATAACCGATAAAATATGATTATATCCTTTAATTATCGAAACAAATATATTATACGCAATTTCCCCGTAAGTTAAAAATTTTCACTTTTAACAAGAAAAAATACCACAACCCTGATTGAAGAATCTGGCGAAAATTTCCCAGGTAAGTGGAAAATCTTTCACTGATTTTACAATTCCCTTAATAAATATTGTGATCTGTGATTGCTCTCGATATACAGAACCCATACATTATTTCTAAATATTTAGGATAGGACCGGGTGAAAAGATAATTTTCCACAAATATTTTGTATTTTTCTCTACAGATATTTTAATTATAAGAGTTGGAACCCTTACAATAGCAATTGAAAAAACTGGAGAAAAACAAAATATTTTGATAACGAACTTACTACATATGACCCTACATTATCATACTACACATTCAAATCAAATGCAAATATACATACAAAAAATTCGACAAAAATGAAGTTATAATCAAAAAGTATAAAAATTGAATGCACAAAAAAAAACTTTGTTAAACAAATTTCAAATTGTATACCACTAGTTGAAACACGTTTGTTGCATATTTACATGGTTTCTCATTGGTGTGTGTATGCATGGCTTCTACAGTTAAAATTCTGCGAAAAGCATTTGTTGCATATTTCACATTCAAGTGGCTTCTCTTTAGTGTGTATACGCAAATGGTTTCTCACGGTCGAATTGCACAAAAAACGTTGGGTGACCGTTACTGTACGGTCCATATAGATTTCTCGCCAAATCTGGTAACCTGGCTCTAGAAATTCGTTTTTTGGTAACCCTATATTTGAAAACCGTGATATCGTGCCAATTTTGATTTTTGTCGCCAAACATGCGAATATCACCAAATGTATTGAATTTTGGCTATATTTTATTTATTACAACCCTATCTAAGTCCCTTCACCCCGGGGTTTTCAAATACCACCCACTCCTTTTCGACCGTTTTTTTCAAATACCATTCCTCTTCGACCGTTCCCTTCGTTGGCAAGTGTGTTTTTTGGATCGTTTCCGTTCCCATCCCTTTTAAACGTTCCTGCAGCATCGCTTTTCGACGCTCCATTTCTTTCGATTTTATTGCTATGGGAATTACACCATCGTTAAATAAGTATCGACTGCTCCCTTCGTAAGCACGTGCGTTTTTTGGATCGCTCTTTGATTTCCGTTACCATCGCTTTTCGACGCTCCGTTCCTTTCGATTTTAATTACTGTGGGAATTACACCATCGTTAAATAAGTATGTCTGCATCTGCACTAATTGTATATATATCTCGTCGTATATGAGCGGTGAAAAAAAAAACTTATGGCTTTTGTGGATGCAAAAATGCGTGTTTACCCGCCCTTAACATGCGATGAGGCGAAGGGAGCAAATAATCATGACAACCGAAACAGCGGAGAAATCGTATGGAGCTAGCGGAAGTGATGGGCAAGTAAGTTTTCTTTACATTTTATTGTTTATTTGTGCATTCCTCATTTTCATTTCCATATTTGCAAAGGTTCACAGTGTGGATTTTGCTTATACAGAATCAGTAAATTGGATGCAAAAGTTTTGTTTACTTGTTCCTATGTATGTTGTGTTGATGACGCCATCTTGGATATGGACGTCATTGACGCAATCTTACATTTGGCGATGTTTTGGAAAAAGTCGCCAATATGGACCGTACAGTAAACGATAACCAAAACGTTTGTACATATTTCACATACGTATGGCTTCTCTTTATTTAGTGTGGATACGCAAATGATTGTTCAAGGTCCCACTTTACGAAAAGCGTTTGTTGCATATTTCACATTCGTATGGCTTCTCTTTAGTGTGTATACGCTCATGGGTTCTTAAATGCGAACTTTGCAAAAAGCGTTTGTTGCATATTTTACACTCGTATGACTTCTCTTTAGTGTGGATACGCAAATGTATCTTCAAGCTACAAAAGTTTTGTTTACTTGTTCCTATGTATGTTGTGTTGATGACGCCATCTTGGATATGGACGTCATTGACGCAATCTTACATTTGGCGATGTTTTGGAAAAAGTCGCCAATATGGACCGTACAGTAAACGATAACCAAAACGTTTGTACATATTTCACATACGTATGGCTTCTCTTTATTTAGTGTGGATACGCAAATGATTGTTCAAGGTCCCACTTTGCGAAAAGCGTTTGTTGCATATTTCACATTCGTATGGCTTCTCTTTAGTGTGTATACGCTCATGGGTTCTTAAATGCGAACTTTGCAAAAAGCGTTTGTTGCATATTTTACACTCGTATGACTTCTCTTTAGTGTGGATACGCAAATGTATCTTCAAGCTACAAAGTTGCGAAAAGCGTTTGTTGCATATTTCACACTCGTATGGTTTCTCATTGGTGTGTGTACGCAAATGGATTCTCAAGATCGAACTTCGCGAAAATCGTTTATTGCATATTTCACACTGGTATGGTTTCTCATTGGTGTGTGTACGCAAATGAATTGTCAAGGTATAACTTGCCGAAAAGCGTTTGTTACAAATTTCACATTCGTATGGCTTCTCTTTAGAGTGGATAAGCAAATGGGCTCTCAATTTCGAGTTACGCAAAAAACGTTTGTTACATATTTCACATTCGTATGGCTTCTCTTTAGTGTGGATACGCAAATGGTATATCAAGCTCCCTCGCTGCGAAAAGCTTTGGTTGCATGTTTCACACTCGTATGGCTTCTCTTTAGTGTGGATACGCAAATGGTTTCTGAGCTTCAAATTCGAAAAAAGGCGTTTATTGCATATTTTACACTCGTATGACTTCTCTTTAGTGTGGATACGCAAATGTATCTTCATATTCCCAAGTTGCGAAAAGCGTTTGTTACATATTTCACACTCGTATGGTTTCTCTTTAGTGTGGATACGCAAATGTATCTTCCAGTTCCTAAGTAGAGAAAAGCGTCTTTTGCATATTTCACACTCGTATGGCTTCTCTTTAGTGTGGATACGCGAATGGCTTCCGAGCACCGAATTCGACGAAAACCGATTGTTGCATATTTCACACACGTGTGACTTCTCTTTAGTGTGGATACGCAAATGTGTGCTCAAGGTCGAACTTTGCGAAAAGCGTTTGTTGCAAATTTCACACTCGTATGGTTTCTCTTTACTGTGGATACGCAAATGTATCTTCCAGCTGCCAAGTTCCGAAAAGCGTTGGCTGCATATTTCGCACTTGTGTGGCTTCTCTTTAGTGTGGATACGCAAATGTTTTCCGAGATTAGAAATCAGCGAAAAGCTTTTGTTGCACATTTCACACTTGTAAGGCTTCTCTTTAGTGTGGATACGCAAATGGTTTCTGCAGTCCGAATTCTGCGAAAAGCGTTTGTTGCATATTTCACACTCGTATGGCTTCTCTTTAGTGTGGACAAGCAAATGTTTGCTCAAGGTCGAACTTTGCGAAAAGCGTTTGTTGCATGTTTCACACTCGAATGGTTTCTCATTGGTGTGTGTACGCAAATGGTTTGTCAAGGTCCAACTTCGCGAAAAGCGTTTGTTGCATACTTCACACTTGTAAGGCTTGTCTTTGATGTGGATAAGTAATCCCAAGTCTCCAACATTTGAAATTTCTTTGGTACACATTTCAAAAATAAAGGGTTGCTCACCTGAACGGATGCGACAATGTGCTTTCAAATGACTCTCCTGCAAAAATGATTTTTTGCATATTTCGGACTCATAAGTTCTTTTACCGCTGTAAAATTCTATGCATCGTCAGCAATTCAGTTTATTTCTAAGCACTTTATTTGAAACAGTAGATTGGAGTGTTTGTCCTCCATTGGGGAGTCCCTGATAAAATTTTAGAGCAGTTCTCCTAATTGGTTGCATTCTTAACTTGCTCCCAGGAAGTTTTCTCACTGTTTTTCAGACATTGATGATTTATTGGAAAATTGAGATTTTCGTCGGTTCGGAGAGCTTTTTAAAAGTTGATGTGTTTACTTTCGATAAAAAAAGAAGTATGCTATCTTTCGTGTTAGATACAATCTGAATTTACTTCAAAACATGTCACTACAAATTGTGCATTTGAAGCCTCTCGTTTTCAAGTGCTTGTTGTCTTGCATGGGCACATACGGTCATGCCCCAGAATTGACTTTTGAGATTCTTATATTTGATTCGTTACTTTAACTACCAGTATTTGCTGACTGATTCCTGCATGTGAATTATTTCTTCCTGAAGTCTTGATATAACTCGGCTGTCTACAGGTGGTTTCAATGTTTATTGTAAACTTCACATCTGCTCATTGATTTGTTGATTCTCAAATTTTTATCAGGTATCTCGTAGCCATAGCAATGAATGCCGTGTCTTCACATTGGAATGCGAGACTTCAGTGTGTCCATGGACAGCAGAACTAGCATCAGGTGCAGGAAACTTTCTTTTATATATTATAGCCTCAATACGAACAAGGTTCACTGTGCAACAATGCTTTAACGTGGCTTCTAAAGAATTGACTGTTTCTGCTGGCGTTAATTAGATTTAGAACACAAAAGGATCACAAGAACCACCCCAGGAAGGTATATCATCTAGAATAACATATTTTAGAACTTTATTCATTTGTTAATTTGTTTTCTGTCGATTTGACATGTCTTGTGATACAGCTAAGATACCTGGAATAAAAATGATAAAATGTCAGGTAGGTTAAAAACAGCAACTGTCAATAGAATTTCAAACACCTTAGCAAAGTAACGTTTGAAAGAAACAAATACTAATTTATCGTTTATTAAAGGTAACACTTATTTCAAGTCAAAGTTCCTTAAATGTACAGTCGCAGAAAAAGAAAACCAGAACCATCTCCTTTATTTCAAACACTATTCATACTAGAGCAATTTCAAAGATATCATTCAATGGGAAAAAATGTCACAAATAACAAAGTTTCTAGTAGAAGCATCGTGTTTTGATTCCGTATTCGACTTTTACATAGTTAAATTAGTATAAATATAAAATTCCATGACGTAATTATCAATATATTTCGAGAAATTCAATGTTATACTTAGTTTTAATATCAAGGTTTATTCCATATAGAAATACGCTATTCGTAGAACGAGATAAATTGTAGTTATCGCTACTCAAATTTCAACTTTTATTCAAAACGTATTTCTCAGCAATCCGATAATTATTACATTTATAATGCACGTGAAAACGATTTGAGAATTAAATTATTACATTTACTATTCAAGTGACAATCTGAGAACTATCATCAGGTCTCCTAACAGGTTTCGAGGCCTAAAAAAAAGTGACTAATTGAATCAAAAAAGTGACTAATCGAGCTGAAAAACGTGACTAATCAAGCAAAAAAAACCGTGACAAATAACAATAATGCTAAATACATTCAAGTATAAAGATAGAAAAGAAAACGATCCTCTCCAGCCACCCCTATCTTGTCCTTTTCTTTCTTTGGAAGGATATTTTTACTTTCTTCATTTAAAAAGTACATCATTTTAAAATATTAATATAAAAATAAAAAAATCGTAATTATGATTTTTTAATTCGTTTATTTTTGCACAGGTTGAAGAATTTTTTCCTTTTCTTTGAAAGATTGTCTTATTTTTTTTTTGAAAAAGTCTGAAATTAATTTTGTTTTTTTCTTCTGAATAGAAGAATGTGCATTTTTTAAAGTCTGTCTTTGCTGACTAGCATCATCTGAGACTTTTGCCGCTGCTTCAATCATTGCCTGAGCAAGTGTTGCTTCCTTAAAATCTTTATTTTTTATTGCCTTCTTGAGCCTATCATTGGCTTCATTAAATAATTTTAAAGCACTGTCCAACGCCTCATCCTCTTCCTTGCTCATAATTTTAAGTTTGCGTTCTTCTTCTATCACCTTTCTTTTCTTTGCCAGCTGCTTTACATATTTTTTCTCTGCTTCCAGTCTATCTTTTTCTTTTCTGTCTTTCTATAATTTTTCTTGTGCCTTACGTTTTATATCTTCTAAATAGGCATTGTTTAACCGTCATCAATGCATCGAGTGGGCGTTCTGACATTGATACTCTGTCTCCTGTCAAAGCTCTTCCTGAGGCTGAGAAGCCACGTTCAATGTCAGCACTACCATGAGAAAGTAACAGAGCAGCCTTCACTAGCTTTGAGACAACTGGGTACTTAGGATCCACACAGGAAGAGGTTCCTTTTTCTGAAGAAATTCGGTCACACGATTAAATATACTTGAACTTTATACGACAAATATCACCTCAGCCTTCATAGTTTCTCTACTAAGTAAACGAACCATATTTTGTAGCCTGGTCTTTGTATCATGTTTGGCTTTTTTATTGGAATGTAGTCAAGGAAATACTTTCGCACTGTAATCCACTGTTCAAGCAACCGTTCAGCAGCTGGCTTTAGGCTTAACCGGCTTGAACAATGCTTGATGAAATGGTGAGTGGGAAGTTTCAAGTCTTCTTGAATTTGCTTGTATGTTGACCTACGCTTAGGCCACTGACTAAAAAAATCTGTGAATAGTAAAAACTAATTCAGACACATCTCAACCAAACTCCTTTAGACCTTTAAGAAAAGCATTATGTATTGGGTGAATATTACATGTCCCAATGTTAATTATTTCCTTTTTTCGAGAAGAAAGTAATGAGTCATTAATATTTTTAAAAACTGTATTTCACTAAAAAGAATGAAGAATTTGTAATAATCAATTTCGATAACAACATATTTCGACTTTCAATGCGTTCGCAACGCTCCTTCAATATTTAACTTTCTGGATAAGCAGACGGTCGAAATTTTTGCATTCTCTGGTTAAGGAGGGGGTCGGAATCTTTCAGATCTCAAACTCCCGAAGAATGGCTGAAGTCCATTAGGATTTCCATCCCCTCATTTCTATGCCACAAAGAGAGCAGCGCAAGAATAGCCTCCGTTCTGTAGACAGGAATGTCGGGGTTCTCGATGGGAGCTTCGAGCACTTAGAATGTGTGAGGTTGATGACCTTTAAAAACTTTGCCGAAGACCCCTTCGAGTGGCAATTATACATATTGAAGATTCCGCAGTCCTTTCAGAGTTTACCCGCGACGTATCTATACCTTCTAGACATAATATTAGACCTGCGGGAACCCCAGGAGGAGAGGCCAGTTTAGCTAAGGCTAGCAAAGGGTTCAGCCGTGTTTCAGTTTGCTGCTTCTTTCAGCCATTTCCGTAACACGAAGGTAGAAAAGGATATTCTGCTGCTCTGCATGCAGATGGTTAACGTTGAGTTTATGTGTATAGAAAGTTGTTTTGAAACTTCGATGTTCAAAATTATAACATCGATGTTGATAATACCATCGCACCCAAACCATCGATGTTTTTAAAATTCAGTGTTTTTAAACGTTTTCTCCCATTTCTTAAAATTGGTTTAGAAACTATTGATGCGACATCGACAGCAAAACAACGATGTTTTGAAACATCGACGTTCAAAATTAAAACATCGATGTTTATAATACATCGTCCCCAAACCATCGATGTTTTTAAAATTCAGTGTATTTAAACTTTTTTCCTCATTTCTTAAAACTGGTTTAGCAACTAGTGATGCGACATCGGCTCCAATACATCGATGTTCTTTTGAAAAAAAAAATGTTTTCAAACATCGACATCGATGTCGCATCCCTACTTTTCAGACCCTTCACCCTTGGCCACTTTGGTCTAACAGTACGTTCAATTTGCTGATTATAAAAATTATGCTACTTGGTTATTTTTTAAATTTTATAACGGTACTTTTTTCATTTAAAAATAAAACTTCGAAAAGTATAAACATCGATGTTACAAAAACATCGACTCCAATAGATCGATGTTTTGAAAACATCGATGTCGCATCCCTAGTAGGGAGTGGGTTGGATTAGGGGATTTTTTTGACAAAACAACAGCATTTAATCCAAAATCCAGAAAAATCCTTCCCTTTTCATAGGGATATTTCCCTTCACCCCGCATCGACGCGATTTCCGGAGTGAACCATACATAACGCAGAGTTGCGGATTTTCGATGCTTTAACGAAGAAACTCCAGAAGTTCCGGAGCACTTGGCAACTCTGTATTAGTTTTAAATATCACATGAAAGCTTAGAATGTACTCTTTTTTATGGTATAAATATTTTTAAAATTGGTACATAAATAAATTCGATGCGATCAAAAGTATGACTTATAATTTAAAAATTTCGTAATAGCGTACATTTTTCATCACGTAAATGAAAGGTTACATTTCTAACTAAACAATTTTTTAAATGGCCGTTGAAACTCGTTGTGACGTCATGGCCTGGAAAAATAAAAAAAGGCGGTTGCTGAATTCTCAACTTGCTTTTTTCGCTCGACTCTCAGACGGTTTTCCGAGGAAGTATGCATCGGAAAATTAAGAAATTAACATTTGTTCAAATTTGTACATGGGAGAAAGTTTTTTTCTGATGCGGCTATTTGTTTGGGGTGCTTTTAGTGGTAAAGTAAAAACAAGCGAAATTTCTACCACGAGTGAGCAAAACATACAAATTTTCAGTCTTCAGCCGTGAGTAAAATTTAGCGACTTTGTCGGAATCAGTGAGGCATACTTTTGAATTTGCATCGTTTCTTCAATTTTATTGTTATTTGCTTTTTTCGTTAGCTTTCAGACTTTTGTAATTAATTTTTATCATTTATACTACTTTTTGTTTGTTACTATTTAATTTGGTATAGTTAAGTTTTATCATTGATTTTTTATTCATTTCTGTTTAATTTGGTTTTGTTAATTTTTATCATTTTGGTTTTCATTTACGTTTTCAGAATCTTTGATGGTTATACTTTTGATCTTGCATCGTTTCTGCAATTTTATAGTTTCTTGCTTTTTTCGCAAGCTTTAAGACTTTTAAAATTAATTTTATCAATTATATCAACAAGTCACAAAGTCAGAAATTTGAACGTGTAGGTATAGACATTGAACGTCACACATTTACACATGATCAACTATATATTGCTCTTTCGATATGCGTCTGCTGAAAACATTAAGATCTTCGCGAAATATGGAAAAAAGATACAAAATACAGTGCACTAGCCACTGCGTGGCCAGCACGGCTTTGCCCGAAACAATTTTCTTCGTGGGGTCAGGTTTGACCACTGCTCGCTAACCCCCGGTGATTGCTACGCATTCCCACATGGTATGCTTCGCAAAACACCAAAGGTAACGACGTGATTTCGTCACAAAATCACATTTTTACGCATCAATCTCATGTAAAAGTTTCCGAAGATTTAAAATCCGTTAAAATTTTCATTGTATCTTTAACGATCGGTGAGATAGAAAAGAGCACTGAAGAACGCCAGTCAAAAATTCTTATTTGTTTTGCTTCACTGGAATATTTTGCTCAGAAAATCAAAATAAATTAATCTGATCTCTTTACGAACACGACGGATTTTTCCGCTGCTGAGAATTTACCGCCGCCACTCTCAGAAATCGAGCGTTTACAAACAGAGCGGTAAAATCGCCGTCTGACTGTAGGCAGTGTAGTTTCATCGTCAAATCAATTTACTTTAGTTTAACCAATTGGGTACAGATTTATTTGAAAAAGTAGTTCGGATTATCGTTTGCACATTAGTTACTAATATATTTTCGTATTATCGTTTGCACACTAGTTACTGTTATATTTTCGTTTGACAAAAATGGCAACAGTACGAGAGAGTTCTAACAGCTTCCGATCTCCGCGTTCATTCCAAAAAAGAATGTCTGATAACGCAGCCGTGTAAATATTTCTATGTATGGAGTCAGATTAAATAAATTGTATTTTTCTAGAGAAGTATTGAATAATTTAATTCAAGGAGTCTCGTAACACCAATCACTCTTGCCATGAACAAGAATGTACATGTTTAATTTTGTTTTAGTTTGAATGATGAATTAGACTTGTCATCCGTAACTTAGGCAAAACAAGTGCATGACGAGTCTGAGTCGTCAAATGTACCCAAGTGGTTAACTGTGCTATTTAAATTATTTATTGCTTAGTGCAGATTGAAATGAACATAGAGCAAATTCTGGCTTTATTGTTATTCCGTCGTCGAATGAAGCGAAGAAAAAATATCATCCAATTAATGAAAGGAGAGGAGGTTGGAGCTTTCTGCACGTTGTTTGAAGAGTTAAGGCAGGATGACACAAAAGGTTTCAATTACGGCGACGGTCAAATATCCACCGTGTGTGTAACCCCGCCTTAGGCCCCATCAACAAGAGGGGCTATCAGGGTCCCGCTCTTCAAGATTGCAAAGATTGATACTTGAATTAGAGGAATTAATAAACACTAGGGGGCCTGCCCCCTGCTTGCTAACGCTCGCCAACCCCCGGAGGATTGCTTCGAAATCCTCATTGGTTCGCTGCGCGAACCTATGCTCGCTTCGCAAGCCTCAATGAAGACATGTGTCCTAGCAGAAGGGATTGTTTACAAAATATGTTACCAAAAAAATGTTTTTCAAATCTAAATTTGCTGTATTGCAGAAAAAATATATACAGTATATCTCTAAAATCAGAATTCAAATCAAAACTTTGTGCAAATTTTGACTCGAAATGTGAGCGTTGCTTTGGAAATTGAATACCCAGCATGTTGTTTGTGTGGTTGGAGTGGTCGTTCACGGTAAGACGTTTGTCGCCAACTAATTTGTGTCGCCAAATAAAGATGGCGGCTGAATTCCGTAACAGCAGATAGGGTTGCCATAACAAAACGGCAGATGTGAAGAAAATCCGCAAAAGGTGAAGGTTACCATATTTGGCGACAAATCGCCTTCTTACCGTGAACGACCACTCCACCCAAGCGTCTTGTTGAACTATAATTGTTGGCCCTGAAAAGGACCGTTTTTTAAATGGCCCTGAAAAGATCCTCCGCTTTCTTTGATTTCTATTATAAACTAACTGCAACAGCTCATTAAAATTTCCTTTTTTTTTCCAATAAAATTTCATCTAATAACGCTATAAATTCAATCAATGCGCGAGACATCGCGATAAACAAACAATCGTACAGTGTAGCCAAAACGCGATTACAAATAACGTCTTTTTTGCGTGCCACGTAAGAGAATTATATATATATAGATAATTTAATGGCGGGACCTTGCTAGACTCGCCATACGCGTGTTGAAACGCCTCATGTGAACGTGGCCTTAATGATTACGAAGATCAAATTTTTCACAGTGAACACTGACGTCAGATTTGGTACAGTACTAAAAAGGTCGAAAACCTTGTCTCAAGGAAGGAAAAATACGAATAAATTCATTTCAAAATGCCTAGGTGCCAAATTTTATTACCATTAAAAAAACAATAACGCTCGCCAACCCCCGGTGTTATACGCAATTGTAAAAACTGTCGCAATTGCCCATTGTGTTGCTCCAGTGCGATGTTGATTAAACACCTACCTACCAAAACCAATTGCGAAGATTCCCAAGGACGAAAAAGCCGTGACGTCATTGTCTAATGCCCTTCCCCCCCACCCACCCTACTCCTAGAAGCCAGCTTAAGGTAGAGAAAGTTAACAAACTTCTTTTTTATAAACTGTAAATAACAAATAAATTTGATATGTTTCCCCCATAAGTTGGTAAATATAATTAATAATAATTAACAATAATTATTGTTTTGTATGTACATAAATATGCAAATATCTGGTTAGTACCTTGTCAAATAGTAGCAAATACTATTATCTTTTATAATATTCAATTCGAAAATAAAAGATTTGTTAATTGTTATTTGTTTTGACAGTTGAAAAAATCAATTCTCCCGGGCATTAATGTTTGAGGTTACTAACCAGTTTTGAGAAATGGGAGGGGGGGGGGGATTTTAAATACAATGTTTAAAAACATCGATGGTTTTTGGGCGATGTATTAACAACATCGATGTTTTAATTTTGAACATCGATGTTTCAAAACATGAATGTTTTGTTGTCGATGTCGCATCTCCGTAGATTTCAAATCCGTTGAAATTTTCTATTAATCTTTAACTATTCGGATTTTTCAAAAAATAACAAACAATGCCAGTCAAAATTTGTTATTTGTTTTGCTTACCTTTTTTCGAATTTTTTGTGCAAGTAATCACATTTTTAGGTTTCGATCGGATGTAAAATTTTCCAGATTTCAAATCTATTGCAATTTTTACTCTATCTTCAACGATCAGGGAGATAAAAAAAATAACTTTAGAATTAGTTAAAACTGTTTATTTGTCGGCTGAAATCGTTTCTCGAAAAATTAAAGGGAAAAATTAAATTTAGAATATGTGATCTCTTTATACTGTTGCCATTCTAAGAAAAATAATAATTAAATGTCAATAAATTAATTTAAAAAGTTCAAGATTAAATTTTTAAATAAGGGGTGGACACAAAATTCACAAAACACTAGGACTACCTATGTGCCAAATTTCATCATTGCAAGTGCAGTCAGATGTGTCAGGACACAGAGAAAAACAGAGACACAGAGAGAAACACTTCCTTTCGGCAGATATAAGGAAATATTGCTTTGAATTGATGTGTTTAACAACTTAGAACATAAAGAGCAGTTACTGTTTCCTCACGGTCATACAAGCGTCATTTCCTGTTAATTTTTATTTTCTCTTTCAGGGAAGGAATAAGGCGACATGCCCATGTCATGTCGGGGTTGGTCTGATTCCTTTAATATTTTATTTTCTTTTTCATGGAAAGAATATTGGCCACATGCCCATGTAATTGTAGCATATTGCACTAGTCGACTCTTTTTCTCTTACACCTGGGCGTCGGGAGAGTGCATCAACATCCAGACGGTGACAACAACTTCAGTGGTTGCACGTGTGCTTGTGACAAAGTAACGAAAGATAGTTTTTCTCATAAGCGGCCTGGCGTTCCGCTTTGGTCCGCCCCTTTCCTTCCCCATTGTAGGAGGAGTGGACAGGGATGCGACAAAAAGTCCTGTGAGTTTACATGAACGATTTTCCCATCGACACAACTGGAGTGCCGTCGGTTCTGTTATCCCATGTCTGGAATGGAGATTAACTTTTGTGAACTCAAGTCGGTATTACAGACCGGTTCTGCATCTGTGTGTCTTCAGTTCTGTTGCGGGTCTTCAACATCTCTCTCTTGCAAGGGTTTCTTATATTATAATTATTTTTTATATTGGTTAATAAATGAAGTCAATGCAATTAAAAGTTGGTCATACAATTTTCGGAACTTTCAGATCGTAATTTCCGATACAAAACTAAAACTGTCATATCTATATCGTATTACTATTAGTTTTTAATTTTGAAAATATCGCAGTATACCTCAGAATGTACTCTTTCTTACGGTACAATTATTTTCAAAATTGGTTCATAAATAAATTCGATGAAATTTAAAGTTGGTCACACAAATTTCGTATTTTTAGTTCGCGGAAAAGGTTTCGCAGTCAGGTGTTGGTTGTATTTTTTAATATCGGGTTTGCCAGATATCAAATTTATCGTAGCAACAATTGCCATAAAAGCGATTTCTTTTTATCTGGCGAGGATAATGGCTCGCTTTTTTTCACTCTATTCTCAGACGGTTTACGGACAAAGTGCGAAATACAGAACGTAAAATTAGGAGATTAACACGGTTTACTTAAAATTGTACAGGGAAAAAGATGCAGAAGGTTTTTTAATGATGCGGCTATTAGTTTAGAGTGCAATAAGTGTTAAAGTAAAAAAAGTGAAATCACTTGCGAAAGAAGTATTGGTTTGCGAAGCAAACCAAACGGGACTACGTAGCAATCCCCGAGGGTCCTCAAGCGTAAGCGAAGAGGGGGCGAAGCCCTCGCTGTGACGTCATGGACCGGAAAGTCAACTCAGGATTATACGAATTATTAAGATAGTTTCGCTGTTCAGGAGATTTACTCTGCGAAACGAATGTTGGTTTGCGAAGCAAATCATATGGGATTGTATAGCAATTCCTGGGTGTTTGCAAGCGTAAGCGAGCAGGGGGCGGAGCCCCCTAGTGGATAATAAAAATGCATCAAAGTGTAGGTAAGCTGGATCCAAATCCAGGACAAGAGTTATGTGTACAAAATGTCAAATGTACCTTTGCATCATGAAAATAACTGTTTCATAAAATACCACACACAATAAAATTTATATCAAAAAATTGTTTTGTGTCTTATTTCCTACAAATATTGTGTTACTTTAAAGTAATAGTGATATAGTATTGTAACGTACACTTCCGGAATATCTTTTAAATGTTATGATAGTATTTCTTTTTCCTTATTCCAAGATATTGTGATACTTCCTGTGTTTATTTATACTTCTTAATACTCTTGGAAAGGATATATTTTCTTTTGACATATTTATGTGAGCTTAAATGGTTTTCCCGGAAGTTCATTTTTTCTTTTATGTATAACGTTGGTGAAAAGATATTTTTTGTAACGGCTTTTTAGTCGATTGGATGATTCTTTGAAGTGTGGACACGGTGCTGTGTTAGAGTATGATGAGGTGTAGTTGTAACTGTGATATCGCTACCAATATCTAAATAAATGTTTTTTAATTCTTTAAAAAAAAGGCTATTTCTTTTATCACGATGTTACAGCTACCTATTAATGGTGGCATGCACTGGGATCGATTCCCATTGAATTAAAATTTTGGACTTCCCGTCCTGATTAGTGAATAAACTGTGGAGATCCCGTCCTCGTGAGTGGATTATTTGCGTGCGTCCGGCAGCAACGAAGTTGGCCATCCGGTCCGAAGTTTTTGGACATCCCGTCCTCGTGAGTGGAGTATTTGCGTGCGTCTGGCAGCAACGAAGTTGGCCATCCGGTCCGAAGTTTTTGGACATCCCGTCCTCGTGAGTGGAGTATTTGCGTGCGTCTGGCAACAACGAAGTTGGCCATCCGGTCCGAAGTTTTTGGACATCCCGTCCTCGTGAGTGGAGAATTTGCGTGCGTCCGGCAACAACTAAGTGGGCCATCCGGTCCGATGTTTTTGGATATCCTGTCCTGTACCTGTGTGTGAAACGTGTCCTGTTACTGCGTGTGTCCAGCAACGAAGCTTAGTCCGGTCAGTAGAATTGGGACATCCCGTCCTGTTCCTGTGTGTGAAACGCGTGTGTGTTCAGCAGCGAAAGGGCCATCCGGTCCGAACTTTTTGGGCATCTCGTCCTGTCATCGTCAGCGAAGTCCAGTTCGAACTTTGGGTTCCAGCTCAAGGACTTCCGGTGCACCATCAAGCAACTGTTCCAGATAAGTAGTTTCGGTTTTAAATCTAAAATTTTATGTACTATTAGATACGTACAACAATTTTACTTCTGTTTTTGTGATAACTTCCATTTATCGTAACAGTTTTCGAAACAAAAAATTTCTTAATTGCAAATTTTGCTTTTATAATAGAATTTAGTATTGTTTTGGAATTTATGTGTGATAGAAATTGAAGAGATTTTAGTTATCGTAGATGATTATTTATCTTAATAAAAACTTAAATTTGTTTTGTATATAAAATGCTGTTTTGATTAAAATTTTAAAAACAAAATTTCTTTTGAAGTTCTTTTGGGTTACAAAATTTGTTTTTGTACATTTATTTATTTTCTATTGTTCTATTGTCTTTGAGTTATATTTTTTGTGGCATAAGGTAAGTCAGAATTCTGGACAGTTTCGGTTTCGAAAAGTTTTCTTTTTGTACCTTACGGTATATTCGAGTCAAAAAAAAAAAAGGGGGGGGGGGAACTGTTTACAATTTAATCATGACTTATTTAAATAAGGGAAAGAAAGAGGACTTGATCAAATTGGTGGAGGATATAGATTTAGAAATCACCGTAGAAAAATCCATAAAACAACTAGTGAATCTTATTACTTCAAGTGAGGGATATGATGAGGAATTCACCAAAGCACTTTTTGGTAGAATTATAGAAACTCGAAAGACAAATGAAGCCCTTGAAGAAAAGCGGAGAATTGAAGACCTTGAAGTGGAAGAAAAGCGGAGAATTGAAGACCTTGAAGTGGAAGAAAAGCGGAGAATTGAAGACCTTGAAGTGAAAGAAAAGCAGAGAGAACGAGAGTATGAGTTGGAAAAATTGAGAATAGAAGCAACTTGACAAACCCAGCAAGGTGCAGTTGATAATCCTAGACTATCGAATCGAGACTTGACCAAGATCCTTCCGAAATACGACATGAAAGATGATATGAGTCTATATTTAATCTTGTTCGAACGACAGGCAAGTTTGCTGTCGCTGGGAAAAGAAATGTGGGTATCTCACCTATTAAGTTTGATCCCCCAAGAGATTGCTCATATAATAGCCCGTAAACCAGCTGACATAGCTACAAATTATGATCAAATCAAAAATATTCTGTTAAAAAGGTTCAAACTAACACCAGAAAGATTTCGACAGTTATTTAGTTCACACCATAAAGCAGTTGATCGGAACTGGAGGGATTTCTATCATGAATTGTCTACTTATTTCGATGGATGGATTACAGGTTGTCAGGTCCTTACTTTTGAAAAACTGAGAGATTTGATCATCACAGATCAGATGAAGAAAAAAACAGCATCCGAATTTGAAGATATGTATCTAAGAGAATGGACAGAAATAAACTCCCCTACAGATTTGGTGGAACTGTTGGGAGAAGTTTAAAGACGTTAGACGAACTGTGAAACGAAACCCTGTCTTTGCGAAAGACAAGTTCGAGGGTCGAGTTCAAAACAAGTTTGAAAAGACCGATAATCCACCAAGGTGAAGTGATACCATAAATGGTAAAGGGGTTAAGATAGAACAAGACCCAAATCCGGAATTCGACCGCAGGAGACAGATGCGGTGTTTTCATTGCAACCAGCCAGGTCATATCCGACCTAGAGATGTAAAGGCTGGAAAAAAACGGGTTTATTCCCGGGAATAAACCCGGTTTTTTGGGATGGGAATTTTGAATATTCCCGGAAGTTTTCAGAAAAGAACAACTCAACTCCTGATTTACATTCCACTGTTTTCAAATATTAAAGCACGATTTTAGAGTTTTTCTTCCACAAAAATTTTGATTACTCTGTTGGTTGTTGTAAAAGGTAAGTGATTTGAAGTATTTTTCATATATCCTTGTACTTTTTTTGTATAATTTTAATTCTATGACTTGGATTTCGGTTTAAGCCAGAAACAGAAGTAAGCGATATATTATAAAGCTCCTGAAATAATCTAAATAATTTAAAGAAAGAACTTTAAATTACTAGTGTTTGATCATGTTTAAAATATCAATTCTTGATTACACTTTTCGACTTGCAAAAATAAAATTACACTTAGACAGGAAATTTAGCAATTTTTCATTTTGATATTCTCTTTGCTAATTTGCTAAAGGTTTTTTTAGAAGAAAGAATTTTTTCTCAGAAAAACAATTACATTTAGACGGGAAATTTAGCAATTTTTTAATTTGATGTTCATTTGAGCTAATTTGCAAAAGAATTTTTTTCTCAGAAAAACATGGGGAAAATTTTTAATTTTGAAAGTGACAATTACTAGCCACCTTGTGTACTATGGTTAAATTATTAGGAAATCTATAATATCTATACATCTACAGTTACTGTTTCACTAATTAAAAGATCCATTGTTAAAAAATCCCCCTCAAGTCCTGCAGTCGGCCTCATAGTGGCGAGGGGGTGCCCCTGGGCGGAACGGGCGAAGTACGTCGGGAGAATTTTCTCCTGGTAGGGTCACCCAAGGCGTGAAGGCCGTTCCATTATGCTCAGCTAACGGCTGCAGGCGTACTCAGAGGTCAAGTCAGTCTTCTGCCCTAGTGGTTCCTCTAAACAAAAAGAAGCTGCAAATCACCCTTAGCCAGATGGACCAGTCGTATTATGATTCTCATACTGCATCGTCCGTCTCGCAGGATAATCCGGGACTCGTTCGGGATTTAGGCAGAGGGTCTCGTCCGAAAAGTAGGTTACAGTCTCCCCACAATTATAATAACTCTACAAAGAATCTTCGTATCATCCAGTGTAATATCAATGGTCTTAGTACTCCTGCAACTAGGCTTAAACTTGATCAGATTTTAGATTTGGCAGACAAATACCGAGTAGATGTAATAGCACTCCAAGAAACTAAGCTCGGAGAGACGCGGCAGTTCAGTGTTAAGGGATATAGTGTACTACGAAAAAATAGAACTGCGGGAGGTGGTGGCCTTATGTTCCTTGCGAGAAATGTGCATTTTAAAACCATTCCCGACGCCATCGAGCCATCAGGTGCCTTGGAATATCAGGGATTGAGGATTCTCTCCAAGGATCGTAATATAGACATTATAAATACCTACCACCCTCCCAATAATTTAGGACTTCCGACTGATATGATTGAAGGTTTTCTTGGAGACAACACACTTGTTCTCGGAGACCTAAATGCAAAACATGCTGAGTGGGGATCCCCTACCACTAACAATAGAGGGACTGAGCTTGTAAATTTGGCAAATGACAAAGCTTTTCTTTTTCTAAATGATGGATGCCATACCTATCACTCGCATAGTTATAATTCGACTGACGCTCTAGATATCTCTATGATCAGTCCCGGCTTGTTTCCTTATTCATCATGGAGAGTTCTAGCCGAGGTGGGAAGTGACCACCTTCCAATACTTATAGAAATCTACTTTAAAGTGAACTACCATGGAGATAGTAGGCTCCGCTGGAACTTTCGTAGAGCCGATTGGTCTTTATTTGAAAAATTGTCAGAGGAGATGTTCGCTCAGAGCTCTCCATCAGAGGACCTGGAGAGAGAATGGTCTGGCCTTAAGTTCATAATGAAAAAAGTCGCAAAGGCCTCCATTCCTCGTGGAAAGTGTAAAGGGAAGAAGCGTTTATTTATTCACACGAGCGACCCCGTCCAATCGCTCATCCAAAGGAGATCGGAACTTCATGGGGAGGTAGCTCTGAGTTCTCGTATGGACAAAAAGATTGAACTAAACAAATTAAATGCTGAAATCAAAAGACGCTATGTTGAGATAAAGCGTACTAACTGGCAGGACACATGTAGAAACTTAGACCACAGAACCCCAGATTCAAGGCTGTGGAAGTTGACAAAATGTCTTGATAAAATGCCGGTCAATAATGAAGATACCAACACTATCGTTGGGGATGACGGTTCAACTGCTGTAAACGACCAAGAGGCAGCCGAGACTTTGGCCAAGCATTATGCTAAGGCGAGCAGAGTGACATTCAGTAGATCGGACAAAAGGCTGTCCAGAATTACAAGAAACCTAGTGAAATCCTGCCGAGATTTGAGGACAGAGAACCCTTTATTTGATGATGATTTCACAGCAGATGAACTATCTTACGCTCTTCAACACCAAAATCTGACCAAGTCACCAGGTCCGGATGGAATTCATGGTCAATTCCTAAGCCATCTGGGTTTTCTAGGCAAAAGTGGGCTGCTTCATCTCTTCAATTTATCTTGGTCAACTGGGAAACTTCCAAGGCAATGGAAATCGGCCATAGTCATCCCCATTCGTAAACCCAACAAGAAAGCCAGTTCTGTTGACAGTTACCGTCCAATCTCTCTCACCTGTATTATATGTAAACTTATAGAAAGGATAATTTTGAGAAGATTGACACACCACCTTTTGTCAAATAACTTGATTCCACCAGAGCAATATGCGTTTAGAAGAGGCCATGGTACAATGGACCAGATTCTGTTCTTCAGTCAAAGTGTTAGAGATGCCCAAAATTGCAAACCCACAAAACATACTTTGGCGGTTTTTCTAGATCTATCTAAGGCATTTGACAGGGTTTGGAAGTATAAATTACTTAACAAGTGTTACAATGACTTTAACATCAAAGGTAGAGCTCTCCCATGGATCTCAAACTTTCTAAATCACAGAAATTTTTGCGTAAACTTTCAAAATAAGCAATCAGGATTTTACAGGTTGTATCAGGGAATCCCTCAGGGTTCCGTACTCAGTCCTACCCTGTTTTCCATGTTTATTGCAGGAATTGAAAAAATTGTCTCACCATGCCAGATTGGCATCTTTGCAGATGACATTGTGTTGTGGTCTAGTGGTTCAGACATAGGAAAACTGGAATCTAATCTAAACGGATCCTTAGAAGCTGTCCGTGATTTCTCAAACTCTCACAGGTTAAACTTCAATCCCTCAAAATCAGTTAGTAGCTTCTTCACCACTAATAGACACCTCTACAATTATTCTCCTGCAGTGTACTTTTCTAATCAGTTACTGGACTGTGACAAATATCCAATTTACTTGGGTTTTACATTGGATCCTGAGATAAACTGTAGGAAACATATAGAGAAAATAGCAGATAAAGCTAGAAAGCGTCTACAGATTTTGAAGTATATTTCAGGTAGAGACTGGGGAGCTGATGCTTCCACTCTCAGACTTACTTTTTGTTCCCTCGTGCGTCCCATTCTTGAGTATGGTTACCAGGTATTTCAAACGGCTTCTGCTTCTAACTTAAAGATCTTGGACAGAGTACAATTGAGTGCAGCAAGAATAATCACTGGGTTAAGGAATAGCTGCCCTAGTGAAGTGGTCCTATATGAAGCTGACATTTTACCTCTGACTACGAGATATAGGATTGGTTCTTTTAAATATTTTAATAAATTGTCAAGTCTTGGTGATTTTAACAGGACTGCTGAATTCACTTTGAAGTGGAGGAGTAATCAGCGTTTAAAGAGAGACACCCCGATGGAATTTGTGAGGAAGGAGGGTTTTATTGATTTTGTGAGGTTATTCCTTCGACCACTTTTAACTGCTTGCCTCCGACGGTGTCCCTTGAGAATGTCAGTTTTAATGATGAACTGAAGACTCATGCCAATAAACAGACGGATCACCCAGACCTTTTGAAACAGTTGGCCCTGGAGGTTGTCAATAGCATCCCTTCTGATGCATTGGTCATCTATACGGACGGTAGCAAACTTGAAGACGGTAGAACTGGGAGTGGTGTTTTCATCAACAGCGCTGAGGACAAGGTCAAATGCAGCATCCGAAACCCTGACCATTGTTCAGTCTTTAGATCGGAGATCATAGCAATTGGTGCAGCCCTTAATTATGCACAGTCCACTGATAAAAATTGTATTTGGATTTTGACTGATAGTAGGAGTGCTATACAGTATTTCAAAAATTGGCCACAAATTTTTGACATCCCAGACCAGGATATTCTGAAGCTTCTCTGCGAGATTGGCCTGAAAACACCAATAAGCCTCCAATGGATTCCATCGCATATCGGGGTGTATGGCAACGAGACAGCCGATGTACTCGCCAAGAATGGCTGTGATCTCCCTATGGACTGTTTGAATCGCCTCACTCCCACTGAGGTCCACTCCCTGGGAAAACAACGTTTGCTTTCCTTGTGGCGCCGTACGCCATCCCACCATTGGTATGCTGGCAATCACCCTGGACTCTCAATCACATGCTGTGGCCCTCGGCCTTTTCAATCGGCCATGGCCAGATTTCGAAGTGGCCATCTTAAAAGTATCAAATTTCAGAACGGGGAGAGAATTTTCCCTCCTTGTTCCTGTTCCCTACCTGCCAGTCCTGATCACCTTCTTCTCTGTCTTGGCGCTTCGTATAAGCAGCTGTTGGTTGATCAGGACTTTTTGCAGGTATATGGGGATCTGGCACGACGGGGCCTTCTGGACCTGGTGTAGGCTTTCCTACACCAGGGGGATGTGCAACAACATTGTTATAAATAAAATTTTGTTTTAGTAATATCTGTTCAACTTTGAGTGCAGTTGTCAAACGAATGAAGTCGTCTAAAAACATTCTAAAGTAGAGTTTACAAATTCACACAATCTAAATATAAACTCAATAAGTAGCAAAATTAGTTGATGATCGCGCATTTCTTTTGATTTTTTGCATTTTTAAATCCAGAGAAATTCCTTTGGCTTGAAATCTTTCAAGAAATAAAATTACTTCATCGTACGATTTGCAATGTTTTAAAAAGTAAACTACATATTGAGCCGAAAATAAAACAAACATTAGGAGCATTAACAATAAGTTTTCAGTGCAGCAAAATAAATTTTATTTATTTCAAAGGGAAACAAAAAAGATTCATAGCACCAGAGCTATTTAAAATTGCCTGTTTATTTTATTTGGATTAAAATTATCATTTGACTATATTAAGAATGACAAAGATTTTCAGTAAGCATTTAAATTAAAAATATATGATCTAAATCATGAATGAAAAAATCAATTCATTTGAGATCATGACTCGATTCAAAATTGTTCATTCATGCAAACATATTTTTAGCGATTTTTAAGTTTGTTATTGTTGTGAACCATTTATAATAAGAGCTTTAAATGAACATAAGTAGAAATTAAAGCATTCTGTCTTAATAGCAGTTTGATTCCTCTGAACAGCTTTATTATAGGTATTCGCAACATTTCAGTTTGACGAGTGTTTTGTAATTATATTCTTCAACTTTCTAAGTTACCAGATTCAGATTTTCTCCGAATTACACATTGTAAAAAATCACCAAATCAGAAATATTGCCAGTGGGTACCTATACTTAAGTTGTACTGATCCCTCTACTATAGTTTACTTAAGAGAAAGCACTTATAACTATGGGAAGAAACCAGAAGTTATCTTGTGACTTTCACATTACAGTAGCTTTTCAAAATAGTTATGTTACTATTACAATCATAATAAATGTAATTGCATTATTTTTTTTTCAGACATCATGGTTCGACCATTATCTGACGTGTGGATGCATTTTATAGAATACCGTGAAGGTAATAAAAGAAGGACCAAGTGCAAGTACTGTGGAACTAAGTATACAGTCCCAAATGCAACTAAGATGTCTAAACATTTGGAAACTTGTAAACAAAAGCCCATAGTTCTATCCGTACTTGTTTTTTCAAACATTGATGGTGAATCATCACATGTGGGAAACCAAGAACTAATTCTTGAACAAGGGAGTGTTTGGGATCAAGACCAACCAAGAGAAATCAGCACTACTCTTCCTACAACAGCTTCTCCTGCTTTTTCAGTGGTTGAATCACCCTTAAGGAAACCTATTTTTTGACACAATGACCAAAGTTGAGTCGGAGAAATTGGAGTCATCTTTCGCCAAGGTAGTATATTCGTCCAATTTGCCTCTATCATTTATAGAGAACAGTTATTGGCAACAGTTCTTCAAACAGATCAGGCCATCATTCAATTTTCCAAGTCGTTATGATCTAAGTAACAGGCTCTTAGATAAGGAGTATGATGAAGTAACTGAATGTGTTAAAGAAAAAATAAGAAGTGCTGAATTCGTTTCTATTATTACCGATGGTTGGAGCAACATTAGAAACGAAGGAATTATATCCTACATTGTAACAACGCCTGAACATCTGTTTTTCAAATCTACTGAAACTAAGGCTAACCGACACACAGCTTCATACATTAGCCAGGAAATAATCAATGTTATAAAAGAGATTGGACCTCAGACAGTAGTAGCACTGGTAACTGATAATGCCAGTAACATGAAAGCAGCATGGGTTCTGGTCCAAGAACATTACCCGCAAATATGTACTATTGGTTGTGCTGCTCATGGCTTAAATTTGTTACTAAATGACATCTACAAGGTTCGAACTTTTCAAGTTATTATTTCAAATGCCAAAGAAGTGGTCAAACACTTTAAAAACACACAGGCATTATCAGCTGTTTTTACTTCCAAGCAAAAAGCTAAAAAAGGTTCAGCTGCATCTACGCTTAAACTCCCAGCAGAGACAAGGTGGTGTAGTACCTTGATTATGTTTGAGAGTCTTCTAAATGGGAAAGAATCTCTTCAAGAGACTGTGCTTATTGAAGAACTCGATGTTGACAAGAATATTAGGCAATTAGTTCTTGATAACGATTTGTTCTGGATGAGTATTCGTAGTCTTGTAAATATGATAAAGCAAGGCCTATTTGTGATGGAATCAAGCTTATTGAGTCCGACTCTGCCGCATTGTCTGATGTCCCTTATGTCTTTTTAAATGTAAAAGAACCTCTGGAGTCGCTTGTTTTAACTCCTTTACAGACAGAAGAGGAAGAAGCAGTTAAAAATTTAGTTGAAACACGCCGTGAAATGATTTGTAGGCCAATTCATTATGCAGGATATATTCTAGATCCTCGTTACTTTGATAAGGATTTGGCTGATGACAGTTTTACATCCGGTTTGGATTTTATATCAAATCTAGCTATGGCGGAATTAACTTCCAGCATCATGACAGATTTTGCTCATTTTAAAGCACAGTATGGGGCATATAAAAATGTTTCTGTTTGGCAAAGTGCAAAATTGTTACCGCCTCAAGTATGGTGGAAGGGTTTTTTTAAGGGTCAAAGTTTATGTTCTCTTGCTTTGCGGTTATTTTCAATCCCACCTTCTTCAGCTGCTTGTGAGAGAATCTTTTCAGCGTTTTCTCATACTCACTCTGCAACCCGAAACAGGTTGGGTAATGAAAGAGTGTCTAAGCTTGTCTCTGTCAGATCAAATCTACTCTTGCAATCAAAATTAGAGTAGATTTGATCGGGACCAATGAGATGGAAAGCAGGGTTGGATTTTTTTTTTTGGTTTATACCAGGTATTTTTGGTTTAAACAGGATTCTTTTTAGAAAAACAAAGCAGCAAAAATAATTCAAATTGGTTATTATTATGAAATATATGCTAAAATTAATTAAAGTAAAATAAATTAGCTGATTGTCAATATCAACTGGTTGATATTCTAATGTAATTAAGCCTTTTTATTTTATGAAAAGATTATGATTAATTGATATTAATTACCACTTGTTATTTGATTTAAACCAATTGGTTTCATGGAAAGTGTATGATATAACTCTGATGGAAAGTGTGAAAATAAATTATTTTTTTCCTATGTGTGTTGTTTAAATGCTTACTGAGATGAAATCAAACATAATATAGAATTTCTCTCAGCTTGGGTTTCAGCACCTGTCCTTTTTAGTAAATGAACAAGTTGATTTTTCAGGATGATGTGATGATGCATAGTTTTTAAAATACAATTATTTTTTGTTTGATATAACTTTAAAAGCAACCTTTGAAATGTTTTATATTACTGTCTTTAATGATAGTTTGAAACAGGGTTTAATTATTTTATTACTTTGTAAGTAAATAAATGTATCATGCTTAATTAGAAAAAACTCATTGCATTGCTATTCTTACAAAATTTGTACTGTGCAAGTTGAGATGAATTTCGAGGTTATTTAGTTATTATTTAACGGTATGAAAAATGTTAATAGTAAATGTAGTTTGATACATATTTTTGAGAAAGGTCTACTCCAATGATATCATACATAAAAAAAATTCACGTTTGTTAAAATTATACATATAATATTTAAAATGGCACAACTAGTCTGTCTTTCATCATGAATGAAATTGTAAAGGTGAGTAATGACATTTTTCAGATAGTATAATTTTAAGGTTTTATTGTAGGTGTTATAATTTTACATCAAATTAAAAGAATAGTAAATAAGTTTCATCTTTTTATAGAAACTCATTTTAATTATGCTTTAAATATTTTGTTGCAATTTATATCTGTTTACTACTTTAGTTTAAGAATTAATTTTAATTTGAGATCTGATAGATACTGTTCTGGCCAAGTTTTTTCCTAGACAATGACTCTTAGTTAGCAGTTTTATTGTATGATTAATGCTATTTGCAAACAATCTTAAAGATGAAACAACTGCTGATCTGCTATCTTTTCAAATAAAATAGATACAAGAATAAGAAATATAAAATCAACAGAATAAAGAAGTATTGGACTAAATAGCTGATTTACTTAAGAGTAAAAAGGTTATAAGTAATGAGTTAATAAAAGTTTCTCTTATATTTCAAAAAGAGTGAAAGGCAAATTGTACGACATCACTTTTTAGAATGCGCAACACACTTTGTTATCGGAATTAGCTAATTGAAACAGAAAATGGGCAGATTAAAACTATTTAAATTACTTCAATATTAATAAGAATTTCAATTGCAGAATAGTTTTTCAGTGAATTTATATCAAAAATTGTCTTAAACTCCTCAAAAGAGTACCTAGAAAATGAAAACTGATGGTAAAATATGGTTGAGTTTGTTTACGTTCAAAATTCCCAATGTTTCCCCAAAATTCCCGGTTAATTCCCAAAAATCCCGCGTTTTTTCCCTCCTCCCAAAAAATGTGGGAATTTTACATCTCTAATCCGACCAAATTGTCCAAAGTTGAAGAAACCTTCGGAAACTGTAAATTACATTTCGGACAAAGAACCTGAGAAATACCTGGAACAGTATATCATGAAAGGACAAACAAACGGTCAGGATATAAATCTACTAAGAGATACCGGAGCGACCATTGACATTGTGTGTCGGAAATTGGTGAATTCAGCTGACATGACGGGTGAACATGTTTGGGTACAGCAACCTTTGGACTTCAGCTCAACTTGTTTACCTCTTGCCGAAGTTTTGGTAGAGTGTGAATTGGGAAAAACACTCACTAAAGCTGCTATGATTCCAGATGAACTAGACCGCGGACGATATCTTTTAGGAAATCGGACTGCTGCCTTGTTAAAAAGGGAAGATTGTCAATCTGTGAATCAAATAAATGCAGTATTGACAAGGCATCAGAAAAAAGTGAAAGGGAAGAATCTCTCTCTCTCTCTCTCTCTCTCTCTCTCAATCTTTAATTAAAGAATCCGAAAACCCTATCCCAGCCGAAGAATTCATTACATTGGAAAAAAATGAAATGGAAGCAGGGGAAGTAAGTGACGAGTTCACTCATTTGGCAGAAGATCAAGATATCACTGAATTGTTAAAAAGTGGATACTGAGCAGCTAATCGAGGCTCAAGGTGAAGATGAAGAGATGAGCTCTCAAGTAAAACAAATCCAAAATGGAAACCCTCCTACAGATTTTGAACTGGTGAAAGGCCGACTTTTGGGAAAGATCAAGAAGGACAAGAGTGGTATCGAAAGGAAGCTCATCGTCGTGCCCATAGAGTATCGAGAGAAGATACTGAAATTGTGTCATGAAGGCACGTCAGGTCATCTTGGGACCACCAAGACCAAAGACAGAATGACCAAGTACTTTTTCTGGGAAAACTGTTACAAAGAAGCAGAGGACTTCGTGAAGGCTTGCGATTCCTGCCAGAGAGCTGGAAAGGCAAGGGACAAGAAAAAAGCGCCCATGACTCTTGTTCCAGTGATTACTGAAGTTTTTTCCCGAATTAATATTGACGCTGTAGGACATTTGCCCGAGACGGACTCAGGCCAAAGATACCTGATTACGGCAATGTGTATGTCGTCGAAGTACCCAGATGCTGTGGCAGTTCTAAACATAACATCTAGATCCGTGATTAATGCTCTCCTTCACATTTTTAGTCGATTGGGTTTTCCTAAGGAGATTCAACACGACCAAGGAACCTCGTTTATGAGCGAACTCACATCGGAATTTTTTTAACGTTTCGGCATCAAGGTGGTACGTAGCTCTGTGTACCATCCCCAGAGCAATCCGGTAGAAAGGTTTCATCGTACCATGAAACGGATTTTGAGAGTTTTGTGTACCGAAGAAGGACCAGATTGGGAGAAACATGTCAATGCGGTCTTGTTCGCCTTAAAGGCCAGTTACTCATGAATCCACCGGATTCAGTCCAGCTGAATTGGTTCATGGAAAAAACTTGCGGACTCCCGTCACTCTTCTGTATGAAAACTGGTTACAGCCGGAAGAAGGAAATGCTTCAGTTGTTGAACCTCAATCTTCTGAGAAGATTGGGAAAATGTCGCAGCCTAGCCATTGATAATATGGAGGAAGCTGCCAAGAAAAGAAACAAATGGTACGACAAAAATACCGTGAATTCAATGTTGGAGATAAAGTACTGGTACTGGCACCCTCACCTGTAAATAAGTTAGCGGTTCAATGGCATGGTCCTGGGACCATTGAAAGCAAGATTTCGGAGACGAACTACTTTGTTGCCCTGCCTAACCGGAAAAATTCGTCACAAATCTATCATGTAAATTTATTGAAGCCTTACTACCAGAGGCCTGAATTCATAAATCTGGTCACTACTTGCGAGGATGAAGAATTCCAGCCTGTGGAAAACAATCCCAATATTTTTGATCTCGAGGAGATTTTTAGAAACAGTGAAGTGAAAGGAAGACTGGATGACGACCAGATGGACCAGCTCACTTGTGTTATATGTAAATATTCCAAGTGTTTCTCAAACGTGCCTGGCCTCACAGATCGTATCCAGTTTGGTATCGAACTTTCTGAAACAAAGCCCATCTGTGCGAAGCCATATCGAATGTCGGTCCGACAATCTCAGATCTTGAAAGCCGAAATTGAAAAGATGCTCCAAATGAAAATTATTGAAGTGGGTGAGAGTGATTTCACTTCGCCTATGATTTTAGTCGAGGTACCAGGGAAAGACCCAAGGCCCTGCATTGACTATCGGAAGCTGAATGAAATCACGAAAACTCAGTATTTTCCTATCCGGAATATCCTTTTTCCAACGAGGAAAGAGTGGAAGCCGTCTCCAATGGTAAATTCATCACCGTTCTGGATTTGTCAAAAGGTTACTAGCAAATTGCCATGACTAAAGGTGCTCAACGGTATGCCACTTTCGTGACAAGTTTCGGGTCGTTTCGACCATTAAGGATGCCGTTTGGACTGAAAAATGCTCCTTATTACTTCAGCAAAATGATGTCTGAGCTCTTGAGAGGGTATGACATGTTCGCAGTACCCTATCTGGATGACGTGGCCATATTCTCCTTCGATTGGAGTTCTCACCTTAAACATCTAAATTGCGTCTTGGAGATAATAAGTAAAGCGGGCCTTCGTCTGAAAAGTAGCAAATGCAAATTTGCCCAAGAGAAAGTGATGTATTTGGGACATTATGTGGGACAGTGGGAGAGGTCTCCTAATGAGTTGAAAATTCAGGCTATCCAAAAATTTTCTATTCCAACCACCAAGACAAGACATTCGAGCATTCCTTGGATTAGCCGGGTATTACCGCCAATACATCCCAAATTTTTCTGTTATTGTTGCTCCTTTGACCGAACTCCTGAAGGGAAAAGCCAAGAAGTCCGAAATTCAGTGGACCAAAGAATGTCAACGGTCTTTTCAAGAACTGAAGATGAGGCTAACCCAGAACCCTATTCTGTATGCTCCTAACTTTAATGCCCCGTTTTATGTTCAATGTGATGCCTCAGATTTAGGCATGGGTATAGTGTTATCCCAGAAGACAGAAAAGGGGGAGGAGCATCCTATTTTGTTCCTCAGCAAGAAGTTCTCAACCGCAGAGAAAAAATACGGAACTACCGAAAAGGAATGTGCCGCTATTGTGTTTGCTGTCAAGAGGCTACGATGCTACCTGGATGGACCTACCAAGTTCTTTATCCAAACTGATCATAATCCTCTAGTATGGTTAAAAAAGAACTCTGGGGTAAATCCGCGTCTCATGAGATGGGCTCTTGCATTGCAGCCCTGGAACTATGAGGTAATCCATCGTCAGGGCAGAAAACACCAGAATGCTGACAGCCTTAGCCGACTGTTCTAAGTTATCAAAATGTCCTTTGAGTTTATTTTTATAGTTTTTTTAGGTAACTTTTGGCAGTTGTATGTATGTTTGTAAATATTTGTATGAAATTGTGCAGAATTCAGATTTTTTTAAAGTTATGGTAACTTTATGTGAGTATAAATGGTTTTCCCGGAAGTTCATTTTTTCTTTTATGTGTATAACGTTGGTGAAAAGATATTTTTTGTAACGGCTTTTCAGTCGATTGGATGATTCTTTGAAGTGTGGACACGGTGCTGTGTTAGAGTATGATGAGATGTAGTTGTAACTGTGATATCGCTACCAATATCTAAATAAATGTTTTTAGAATTCTTTTAAAAAAGGCTATTTCTTTTATCACGAAGTTACAGTATGTACAAAATTTATGTTTTGTTGTAGCAATAAAATGTACCTATGTAACATGGTTCCCACTCTTTTTTGCTAACTAAAAATAAGGATTTTCTAAGCACTTTCTTGGACAAAATAAGGACTTACATAAAACATTATAGAAACCCTATTACACAATGTAATATCTGCCTTTCAACTAAATGGGGATGCTCTTACAGATTAGCTAATCTTATAAAAACAGTAGTATGTAAAAAAATTAATATTCAAGTCTATTTTCTAAAAATTATACAGAAATAATGCCACGCGAAAATGAGATTTTTCAAAATATAAGCAGTCCGAGTTTTACAAAATTCAGCAGTTAATATGTGGGCATTTACGTGTACACGTATCTCTACTATTATAAAAGGAAGTGTTTATCTGTCTGTTTGTTTCTTGCCCGCGAAGTCCTGACGAATCTATTACACTTTCAGTAATGAGATTTGGCACATAGCTAGTCCGAATTTTTTCCAATTTTTGGGTCGAGGCGATATTTAAAATTCAATGTAGAACATTTTGAAATGAATTTAATAGTTTTTTCCACCATTCTTCACTTTACTGCGGTAAATCAGAGGAACAAAGAAGCATCAAAATTTAGACTTTTCGCCCTCACATGTCACCTTGACGTCAGCCTTTGGAACCATCCCAACTTTTTTTTCATCTCCGAGGTGAAAACACATTCGAATGACCTTCGTTTGTTTCAAGATTCATTCATTTTGATTTCCTGCGAAATGGATTCCAGTAAAGCAAAAGATTACTAAAGTTATCACTGGCGTTCTTCAGTGCCTTTTTCTATCTCAGCAATCGTTAAAGGTAGAATAAAAATTTTAACGGATTTGAAATTTGCGGAAAATTTAGCACCAGTTAACAACCAAACATCACGGCGCTGCCTTTGGTGTTACACGGGCAATGCCGGGCTAGCTACGCAGTGGCTAGTAGTTTGTATATGTGTAAGTACATATACAAATTATAGAATGGAGACCGCAAGAACAAAACTTTGGATGTTTTTCTTTTATCTCTTTACAGTGCATTTGCTTTTATAAAAAGGGAAAGAAAGAGTTAAGTTTTATGAGGACAGGACTTGGTGTTGTCGATCTCAAAGTTGCTGTTGAAAGTTTGATTTAATTTTCTTATTCTTTTCATATTGTTTTATTTTTATTTTTTGATGGTCTTTAGGGAAGTGTATGAGCTTTTTTTAAACATATTGCTGCTCATGGGTAGGAGACACCATTTTGTGTTGTCTGGGTCAGGCTCCTCCCTGATCCACCAACACTAGCATTTTTGTTTTTGAAATTACAGTGCTTACCTTGCTGTATCTGCAGCTTCAGCCTGCTTACGAAATGGAAATTACCCACCCCAGTAATTATTTTATAATACACTTTCATCAAATCATAATGAAAATAAGAAGTAAATTCATTTATTGGCACATCGAAGGTTTCAATAAAATATAATTAGTGGCAAACTATTAATTTACTAAAAGTATGTAAAAGGATTGCAAGTTGCATACGCTAGAGTCAAATTTGACTGGATCGGAGACCGAACGAGTTTCTAAGAAAATATTTTCCCGTAAACCAAAACAGATCATAAGAGTTATTCAAAAACTTCGATAAATTTATAAAAAGGTTAAAAAAATAAAATGCAACTTTATTGAATAGATATTCAACTAGTTGCCACAGTCCCGGCCTAAGCCATTCGATGTATTGCCACATAATTTTGAACCACGGTCAGATGACGAGACATCTGAGCTGGTGCCCTACTCTCCAAACTTCCACACCAACCCAATGTGAGGACTTTAGGCCACGACAGATTTAAGGTGCACCAGCCGCTTCTACACGATATGCTTACAAACATCATTTTAATGAAACAAAATTAATTTGAAAATAATCATCTTAGCTGACAATGGAAACAGATTGCGCATGGCATAACAAAAGAAAGTTGTAGCAATGATGTATGCTGACACGGCTAGCTAACACTTAACTTGAATTTATTTACATACACATACACTACAGAAATTACAAGACTTTCACGCACATAAAATATAAGGGACAGGGACATTTTTACTATCACATACTACAGCTTAGCTGCTGCTTGCTCCAGGGTTGGATTTACACTGTGTAAGTTTTTGTCAGTCCGCTAGGGGGCGTTGTTGGTTCCGTTACAGACTCCCCCTCTGGCTCTGATGACGTCCCGACGATGAGCCAGGATTATTTTTTTCTAGGGCGACCCCTTCTTCTTATGGGAGCTACATGCCCAGTGTCTCTCTTTACTTGGGGTTCATAGTAAGTTTTTAATGCTGACACATGATAAGTTCCAAGAGTTTGGTCTGGACTGGCCGGGTCGGCAATATCATATGTTGTCGGCGATCGATTTGTGAGAACTACATTAGCTCTTCCTGGCGTATAATTGATTTTCAGATTAAACGATTGGATCTTCAGAGCCCATCTTGCTAAACGTCCTGAGGGTGACTTAATGCTCAGAAGCCATTTAAGAGGTTGATGGTCTGAAGCAATGATAATTTCTTGATTCTCGATGTAACCTCGGAACTTTTCTAAGGCCCAAGTTACTGCCAAGGCTTCCCGCTCAGTAGTCGAATAATTGCGTTCTGCTGGGATCAACAGACGACTAGCGTATTCAATCACATGCTCTTCTGGACCATTTCCTTGGAGAAGGACTGCGCCAAGGGCGTAGTTACTCGCATCTGTGCGAATTATGAAAGGCTTACATCCATCAGGTTGCTTTAACACAGGGGCTGTTGTCAAGCGTTCTTTTAGGGTTTCGAAAGCTTCTTGCTGTTCAAGACCCCACGACCAATCGACTCTTTTCTTAGTTAAATTGCTAAGAGGTCGTGCTATGTCTGCAAAGTTCGGAACATATCTTCTGAACCATGAGCAGGTCTGTAAGAAATACAGAAGTTCTTTCACATTAGTTGGAACTGGAATTCTTTGGATAGAAGCGATTTTCTCTTGATCGGCTTCAATTCCATCTCTTGTTATCCAGAAACCCAAGTACTTAACACGATCACAGGAAAAATGGCATTTCTCTCTATTTGTGCATGAAGTTTAAAAAGAGAAAGTCTCTCAAAGACAGTCTTTAGATATTTTAAATGTTTGTCAAAAGTCTCTGATAAGATGACTATGTCATCCAAATATGAGAGTGCAAAAACATCTTTCAGGCCACTTCGGAATTTATCTATCAGGCGTTGAAAAGTGGCAGGTGCGTTACGCAGACCAAAAGGCATGCGTAGATAACGGTAAGTTCCGAAAGGACAAATAAAGGCAGTTTTGTCCAAATCGTTTTCATCCACTTGCACCTGATGATATCCTGATTGTAGATCTATAGTTGACATGTATGATGTCGGTGTAGCTTCGTTTAAAAGATCGTCCATCCTAGGTAATGGATAAGTGTCCGGTTTCGTAACGGCGTTGAGGCCTCTGTAGTCAACACATAATCTTACTTTCCCGTTTGGTTTAGCGACGAGCACTACCGGAGCAGCATATGGGGATTCACATTCTTCTATTATGTTCTTTGCCAAAAGTTCATCAATTTGTTCTTTCAGTATTTCTTTCTTGGCCGGTGACATACGATACGGTGGAACAGATATAGGATGATGATTCATCGTAACTATTCTGTGCTTCATGAAAGGAGTAGGTTCTCCCCCTGGTTCAAAGCAGCGTTTGTACTCTTGAAGTAAGCAGTTTAATTCTACACTTTGCATCTGGGTCAGATGTCTTCCTTCATCACTTCTCAAGTGGACAATAGTAGTAGGCTCAGGCACAATCGTTGATTTAAAAGTTTTCGGCGCATCCTTTAATTCAGTAGGCTTTACATAGAAGAAATATTGTCTATGGGGATCTTCACTAAAATGCCAGGTTCCATTTTGAACGTTGAGAACAATACCGGCTGCATGGAGAAAGTCTTTCCCTAACAGCGTGCTATTCCCTTTTGCTTCAGGGAGAACAAGAAGTTCTGTTGACACAATTTTACCTTCTATACACAAGTTGATAACCGTTTTAAGAGCAACCATGGATTGGAGTTTTCCATCAGCAAGAGTCAGTGAAATCTTTTTGTCCTCGAAAGCAATTCCATTCTTTCGTAGAAAGTTATACAGCTTTTCTCCTGCAATAGAGTGTGAGGCCCCAGTATCGGCACACACAGCAATTCTCTCACCAAAAAGTTCAAAGATAATCAAGCTTGAAAGATCTTTAGTTGTATTACTTGTGAACAAGTTCATACAGTTGACAGTAGTTTCTTCAACTTTAGATTTTGTACAAGTAAGACATTTAGATATTACAACTCCTGGTGTTCCGCATCCAAAACATCGAATTGGGGGTCTTCCTTCTGATCTAGGAGTAGAATTTCGAGGTATTGAAACTCTTGAAAATTGAATTTGCGTATGTTCGTGTCTATTAACCACAGGACGGAATCTTCTATCTGTAGAGGCTGTTTTATTTTCGTCTCTAGAATATGTTTTCTTTTGAGTCTGCGACACGTGTTTCTTCACTCCTTGACGGATATTCTCATAAGTATCCAGTTTTTCAGCTAACTCTAGAGGGTTGGCCCAATCTGTCCACAAATCAATGAAGTGATCTTTGATGTCTGGTGGAGTCCTTTTCTTAATTTGATCAGTAATTAATAAACTTTTGAGTTGATCAAAGGTGGTGACATTCATTTCCTTTGTCCAACCTTCAAAATAAGAAGCCAGTTCGAAAAAGTAGTCCCTCCATGTCGTATCAGGATTCTTCCTATGTTGGGAAAATAACTGTCGAAACTTATCAGCAGTGACCCTAAATCTCTTGAGAAGCATTTCTTTCACCTTTTGGTAATTTTGAGCCTCCTGTTCATCTTCTCTAGCAAGTAACTGCGCTATTTCAGCTGGTAAGGAACCAATGAGATATGGTATCCATGATGACTCTGGAAGATTCATAAACTTCAATTGACGTTCGAAAATAATTAAAAACAGTCCTATTTCATCTTCTTTTGGATTAAACTTAGGGATAATCCGACTGAGTTCATATTTCGGGTACTCTGAGCCATGAGTAGAAACAACTGAATTGGAAACCTTTTGAGCTTCAAGCTGGAGTTTTAGCTTTTCGAGTTCATACTTGCGCTCGTTCTCAATTCGGACCTGTTCTTCTGCTTGTGCTTTAAGTAATTTTTCCTCTTCAATTTCTTTTTCTCGTGCCAACCTATCCTCCTCATCCTTCTTTTCAGCCTTCAACTTGTCTTCCTCGGCCGCATTCTCCGCTTTTAGGCGATCTTCAATTATAACGGCGAGCATATTCTTTACGAGCTCTTCTTCGTAATTTTCAATTTTAATTATAAGTTCTCGAAGTTGGATAACTTTTAAGCTGTCCGACACAGCCAGACCAAGCTCCGATGCAAGAGTTCGGAGGTCTTCTTTCCTTCCTTTCCCTAGGAACGCCATATTGTCCAAAACCCCTAACTATTGTTTAGGTTGGAATTTTTTTTTTTTAAGAAGAGAGTCCTAAATCTAGAGTCCTAAGTTTAAAGTTCAATAGTCCTAAACTTAATACCTTTAAATGCAAAACGTTTAGAATATATTAATGTTCATTCCGTTTTGATAGTTTTCTAAAGTTATATGCAAATATTCTTGAATTCTCAGAACCATTATCAAAATACAAATAAAACATTTCCCAAACACTTTAAAAATTCACTTAGCTAAAGTATGAAAAATAGCAAAGTATGAAATATATTCAGAAACACTTGTATACAGATACTTGCATTAACACTAATTATAAATCATGAATTCCTCAACACTTTAATAACTTGATCTAAACTACCATTCATTACAAAAATAATAATTCAATAAAGGCAATACTTTAAATATCAACTTCTTATGAAATAAAATATCTCCCTAAATTCAGAAAGTGATATTTTTTTTTTGTGTTATCTTTATTGAAACACACTTTATTTTTCTTTCCACTCGTTGAAGAATGACAATGCAGTAAATATAAAATAAAGATCATGAAACAAAAAACCATACATACAAAATCTTTTTTCTTTTTCTTTCAATGCAACGCGCCTAATAAGAAAAGTAAAAACAACTGGCGCCGTGTTAGACGTCGACTAAGATTTTCTTTAGGCGGGAGATTTTAGAGTTCAAGGTCGTTCAACTACTAGTTATCGATACATTATTTCTGCACATTACACACATTCTACAGCATTAATATTCATAATAAATCGTTAATTATCCAACTATTTAAATACATACATACAGTTAAATAGTTTTAAGCTTTCTGAAACACTTAAATCAGGATTGATTTGCAAGTTTAAGTAGTCAGACGAACAACTTAGCATTAAAACGAAATCAATTTCTCATTACAATACATACAAAATAAAGGAATTTCTTCTGAGTTAAAAATTACTATTTCTACAGTACAACTTTGAAAAACCTTCTTTATAAATGACTTTTTGCCTAGGTTTAGACGACATAAAGTATAAAAATACTTATCTATCCGATGGATATCGGGATCGGGCCCACAGTTGGGTAGCCACTTATCTGTAGAAATGATGTATGCTGACACGGCTAGCTAACACTTAACTTGAATTTATTTACATACACATACACTACAGAAATTACAAGACTTTCACGCACATAAAATATAAGGGACAGGGACATTTTTACTATCACATACTACAGCTTAGCTGCTGCTTGCTCCAGGGTTGGAGTTACACTGTGTAAGTTTTTGTCAGTCCACTAGGGGGCGTTGTTGGTTCCGTTACAAAGTGAAATTCAAGCACAGTCGGCCATTGAGTATTTGTCACCCGCGGATGCAAAGAGAAAAAAATTATAAAGCATAGAAAAATTACTTTCGTTATCGGTCAGCAGCCAAATATGATAAGAGTCCGAAATTTCCAGTTTTCAAACGACTTTTCCCGATTACTGAAATTTTCCGACTATTCTCGGTTCTCCAGCACTGTGGTTTACGTTTTTTCGATCCTTTGCTCCAATGTTTTTTTTAAACGAGCGGGTTGGTTTTCTTTTCGATCTGATAACCGATTCCTTCAAATTTTTAGAGCAGAATCACCCCCGAAAATCTTTAAAATTTTTCTTTTTTTTTTTCTGGGATAGTTGTTGCAAAGAATTAGAAGAATAAAAAAAAAACCACTCTTATAGCAGTATTAATTAAAATAAATTATTTTTATATTGTTTTCGATTTACCTACAAACTTAAAAATACACTTCCTCATAATTATAATAAATTTTTAAAACATTGCACTCGCGGGTAACTGAATAAAACAAAATTAATTAGCATTTTATGATTGTATTTTAGTTTCCTCAATCAAGGTAACTATTTTGTGCATTGCGAGAGCCACTCACAAGTCGAAAACAGACCGATTTTCCAGTTTTTAAAGTGTATTTTGTGCTCCTCAAGATATGTGCTCATCAAGAGTCCGATCGACAATTTGTATATCGCGTATCAAGGGTTGCCATTCAAGCAAGCATGTTCCTGAATTTCCAAAATCGTACTTGTAAGCAGTTTTATTGCCGATCAGCCGCTGTAAAAAGGTCGGAAATATTGTAAAAAATATCGTCATTTGAAAACTGAATTTTGTTTTCAAAGGAAAATAAGCACTTTCTAAGGACTATTGATGCAAAATAAGCACTTGTAAGTGCCCTTAGAAATGGAAGGTCAAAATAAGCACTTTCTAAGCACCCGTGGGAATCCTGTGTAATTCAAAAGCACTTCCGAAGACAAAATATCAAATGGAAAAAAATATTTAAAAAAAAAATATATATATATATTGTGGTTCTATCCTGTAATAATGTTATTGTACTTATACAGTGATAAATAATACAGCAATGCACAAAAAAATGCGTTATTAAGCAATATCTTAGCATTTGAAGATGATTAGGCTTTCAACTTTGAGACCCGAGGTACACATGTGTACCTTAACGTTTCAGCCCCCTATGATGACAACATCTAAAAGAAGAATTAACGTTAACTTTGAAGTATTTCATAATATTTATCAGAAAAAAACTGATTTTTACACAATTTTTATATGGCTGGTAGCGAAGTTCTTTAGATTATTAGAAGTGTATATTTAAATTATAAAAATAAATAGTTTGATTTTAAAATAGCTGTCCGTGTAAATGTTACATGACGGTACATCATGTTTGGTAGGGCCGATTTCTTAAATAAATCCTTTTTTTTTTCTCTTTCAGGGAAGGAATTAGGCGACATGCCCGTATTATGTCGGGTGGTGGTGGAACTGATTCATTCACAAGATCAGTTCATGTTTTCTTAACATTATACAAGCATCAGTTGCCGTAAATTATTTTTCTACTTCAGAGATGAAATGCGGGGACATGCCCGTGTCATGCTGTGTAGTGGACTGATTGCTTTAAATGTGATTAATTACAATGACAATATCCTGTACTACATTGTGCAATTCTTCAGCAATGTCTTTTGCAGCAACAGCTTTTCTATGTATCATGCAATGGTTGAATATTATATAGCGAGCAATTTTATTCATTAACCCTCTCAGCCCTTTATTAATACTTGTTAATTCTGGAGCACCATCCGTGTAAACTGCGGCACAGTGAGACCAGGTAAGGTCATTTGTTACGAAATATCTATTAATAATTTCAAATATTTTCTTATATGTCTTCTTCACAAACCAAGGTGGCAACTGTCATATCTGGCCGCTGTTTGCGATTAATTTAGGAGAGTTCTTGGCGACTAACCTTGCTGCGTGTAAGGGTTGTCATAGAGAAATTGACGGTCGGATACTTGTCTCGGTTTAGAGTTGTTGTGTTTTGTTTTTGAGGTGCTATGTACTGCACCGGATGAAATAATGTTTGTTTTTGTCTGTCTTTTAATCGATTAATTAAATTGTTATTTTTACAATCTCGTGCTTGATTATTCGAAGAGAAGAACATCACAACATGCTCTCTTTTGTAGAATCAGACCAACAAGGAGATTGGACTTAATTGAAAAAACTCAAAACGAAATCTTTACTAAAGATGTTTAAATCCGTGAAGAAAGAGGATATTGTTACGGTTTTGATGGAAATCGGTGAACCAGTTGTTGGGAACTTGAAGCTGCTAAATAGCAAAGAATATTTAGCAGATGCCGAATTTGTTAAAGATATTTTGGCATCAACTGTAGAAAATCGAAAGAAAGAAGAGGATCGAAAAAATAAAAAAAGTTCCCTGATAGTGTCACAAAAATTACCCTGATAAATATTGTGATCCGTGATTGGTCTCGATATACAGAACCCATACATTATTTTTAAATATTCAGGATCAGATGGGGTAAAAAGACAAGTTTCCACAAATATTTTGTATTTTTTCTCTGCAGATATTTTAATTGTAAGGGTTCGAACCCTTAATGGAATTCTTACAATAGCAATTGAAAAACTGGAGAAAACAAAATATTTTAATAACAAATTTACTACATATGACCCTACATTATCATACTACACATTCAAATCAAATGCAAATATATATACAAAAAATTCGACAAAAATGTAATTGTAATCAAAAAGCATAAATTGAATGCACAAAAAAACTTCGTTTAACAAATTTCAAATTTCTAGTTGAAACCTATTTGTTGCATATTTATATGGCATCTCATTGGTGTGTGTACGCATGGCTTCTACAGTTAAAATTCTGCGAAAAGCATTTGTTGCATATTTCACATTCATGTGGCTTCTCTTTAGTGTGTATACGCAAATGGTTTCTCACGATCAACTTGCACAAAAAACGTTTGTTAAATATTTCACTTACGTATGGCTTCTCTTTATTTAGTGTGGATCCGCAAATGATTGTTCAAAATCCCACTTTGCGAAAAGCGTTTGTTGCATATTTCGCATTCGTATGGCTTCTCATTGGTATGTGTACGCAAATGGTTTCTCAAGGTCGAACTTTGCGAAAAGTGTTTGTTGCATATTTCACACTCGTATGTTTTCTCATTGGTGTGTGTACGCAAATGGTTTCTCAAGATCGAACTTTGCGAAAAGCGTTTATTGCATATTTCACACTCGAATGGCTTCTCTTTAGTGTGTATACGCTCATGGGTTCTCAAATGCGAACTTTGCAAAAAGCGTTTGTTACATATTTCACATTCGTATGGCTTCTCTTTAGAGTGGATACGCAAATGGTATATCAAGGTCCCCCGTTGTGTAAAGCGTTTGTTGCATATTTCACACTCGTATGACTTTTCTTTAGTGTGGATACGCAAATGGTATATCAAGCTCCCCCGTTGTGTAAAGCGTTTGTTGCATATTTCACACTCGTATGACTTTTCTTTAGTGTGGATACGCAAATGGTATATCAAGCTCCCCCGTTGTGTAAAGCGTTTGTTGCATATTTCACACTCGTATGACTTCTCTTTAGTGTGGATACACAAATGGTTTCTGAGCATCAAATTCAACGAAAAGCGTTTATTGCATATTTTACACTCGTATGGTTTCTCTTTAGTGTGGCTACGCAAATGTGTGCGCAAGGTCGAATTTTGCGCAAAACATTTGTTGCATATTTCACACTTGTATGGCTTCTCTTCAGTGTGGATACGCAAATGTGTGCGCAAGGTCGAACGGTGCGAAAAGCGATTGTTGCATATTTCACACTCGTATGGTTTCTCTTTAGTGTGAATACGCAAATGTATCTTCCAGCTCCCAAGTTCCGAAAAACGTTTGTTGCATATTTCACACTTGTATGGCTTTTCTTCAGTGTGGATACGCAAATGTGTGCCCAAGGACGAATTGCGCGAAAAGTGTTTGTTGCATATTTCACACTTGTATGGCTTCTCTTCAGTGTGGATACGCATATGTGTGCGCAAGGTCGAATTCCGCGAAAAGCTTTTGTTGCATATTTCACACTTGTAAGGCTTCTCTTTAGTGTGAATACGCAAATGGTTTCTGCAGTCCGAATTCTGCGAAAAGCGTTTGTTGCATATTTCACACTCGTATGGCTTCTCTTTAGTGTGGACAAGCAAATGTTTGCTCAAAATCGAACTTCGCGAAAAGCGTTTGTTGCACATTTCACACTCGAATGGTTTCTCATTGGTGTGTGTACGCAAATGGTTTCTCAAGGTCGAACTTCGCGAAAAGCGATTATTGCATATTTCACACTCGTATGGTTTCTCATTGGTGTGTGTACGCAAATGGTTTCTCAAGATCGAACTTTGCGAAAAGCGTTTATTGCATATTTCACACTCGTATGGCTTCTCTTTAGTGTGTATACGCTCATGGGTTCTGAAATGCGAACTTTGCAAAAAGCGTTTGTTGCATACTTCACACTTGTAAGGCTTGTCTTTGATGTGGATAAGTAATCCCAAGTATCCAACATTTGAAATTTCTTTGGTACACATTTCAAAAACAAAGGGTTGCTCACTTGAGCGGATGCGACAATGTGCTTTCAAATGACCCTCCTGCAAAAATGATTTCTTGCATATTTCACACTCATAAGTTCTTTTACCGCTGTAAAATTCTATGCATCGTCAGTAATTCAGTTTATTTCTAAGCACTTTATTTGAAACAGTAGATTGGAGTGTTTGTCCTCCATTGGGGAGTCCCTGATAAAATTTTAGAGTAGTTCTCCGAATTGGTCGCATTCGTAACTTGCTCCCAGGAAGTTTTCTCACTGTTTTTTAGACATTGATGATTTATTGGAAAATTGAGATTTTTGTCGGTTCGGAGAGCTTTTCAAAAGTTGATGTGTTTACTTTCGATAAAAAAAAGAAGTATGCTATCTTTCGTGTTGGATACAATCTGAATTTACTTGAAAACATGTCACTACAAATTGTGCATTTGAAGCCTCTCGTTTTCAAGAGCTTGTTGTCTTGCATGGGCACATACGGTCGTTGCCCAGAATTGACTTTTGAGATTCTTATATTTGATTTGTTACTGGAACTACCAGTATTTGCTGACTGATTCCTGGATGTGAATTATTTCTTCCTGAAGTCTTGATATAACTCAGCTGTCTACAGGTGGTTTCAATGTTTATTGTAAACTTCACATCTGCTCATTGATTTGTTGATTCTCAAATTTTTATCAGGTATCTCGTAGCCATAGCAATGAATGCCGTGTCTTCACATTGGAATGCGAGAATTCTGTGTGTCCATGGACAGCAGAACTAGCATCAGGTGAAGTAAACTTTCTTTTATATCTTATAGCCTCAATACGAACTAGGTTCACTGTGCAACAATGCTTTAACGTGCCTTCTAAAGAATTGACTGTTTCTGCTGGCGTTAATTAGATTTAGAACACAAAAGGATCACAAGAACCACCCCAGGAAGGTATATCATCTAGAATAACATATTTTAGAACTTTATTCATTTGTTAATTTGTTTTCTGTCGATTTGACATGTCTTGTGATACAGCTAAGATACCTGGAATAAAAATGATAAAATGTCAGGTAGGTTAAAAACAGCAACTATCAATAGAATTTCAAACACCTTAGCAAAGTAACGTTTGAAAGAAACAAATACTAATTCTTCGTTTATTAAAGGTAGCACTTATTTCAAGTCAAAGTTCCTAAAAGGAACAGTCGCAAAAAAAGAAAACCAGAACCATCTCCTTTATTTCAAGCACTATTCATACTAGAGCAATTTCAAAGGTATTATTCAACAGGAAATAATGTCACAAATAACAAAATTTCTATTGGAAGCATCGTGTTTTGATGCAGGAATCGGCTTCTGCATAGCTAAATTAGTCTAAATATAAAATTAAATTATTACATTTACTATGCAAGTGCAAACAATCTGAGACTATTATCAGGGCTCCTAACATGTTTCAAGGTCTAAAAAAGTGACTAATCGAGCTGAAAATCGTGACTAATCAAGCAAAATAAAGTGAAAATAACAATAATGCTAAATATATTCAAGATAGAATATATTTATAGATAGAAAAGAAAAAGATCCTCTCCTATCTTGTCCTTTTCTTTCTTTGGAAGGATATTTTTATTTTCTTCATTTAAAAAGTACATCATTTTAAAATATTAATATAAAAATTTAAAAAAAATCGATAATATAATTTTTTAATTCGTTGATTTTTGACACAGCTTGAAAATTTTTTCCCTTTTCTTTGAAAGATTGTCTTATTTTTTGTTGTTGAAAAAGTCTGAAATTAATTTTGTCTTTTTCTTCTGAATAGAAGAACGTTTATTTTTTAAAGTCTGTCTTTGCTGACCAGCATCATTTGATACTTTTGCCGCTGCTTCAATCATTGCCTGAGCTAGTGTTGCTTCCTTTGAATCTTTATTTTTTATTGCCTTCTTGAGCCTATCATTGGCTTCATCAAATAATTTTAAAGCGCTGTCCAAATCCTCATCCTCTTCCTTGCGCATAATTTTAAGTTTGCGTACTTCTTCTATCACCTTTCTTTTCTTTGCCAGCTGCTTTACATATTTTTTCTCTACTTCCAGTCTATCTCTTTCTTTCCTGTCCTCCTCTAATTTTTCTTGTGCCTTACGTTTTATATCTTCTAAATAGGAACTGTAGCAGGGTGGCAACAAAATCCTCGAAAAAAAGTTCCCTGATTTCCATGATAGTGTGACAAAAATTTCCCTGATTTTATAAATCCCTTAAGAAATGTCGGGATTCGTAATTGGTATCGATATACAGTACCCATACAACAATATTGAAAATATTTAGGGTCAGATGAGGTAAAAGAATCCTTCTCCACAAATATTTTGTATTTTTTTTTCCCATCAGATATTTTAGTTGTTATTGTAAGGGTTGAAACCCTTAATGGAACTCTAACAATAGCAATTGAAAGAAACAAAAATATAAATATTTTGATTATGAACTTTTTACACCTGTCCCAACATTATCCAAATATAAATCAAAATCAAATGCAAATATGCATTAAAAAAATTGGTACAGCTTCAGTCTACGTTTAAAACGGTGGCAACGATCTTTGAGCTTTTTTTTTTTTTTTTTGCGCACATCTAGTAGCAAGTTAGGGCAGGTTAAGGCAACCCACCTGCATAACGATTATTGTGGTTTCCATGGCAACCTCGGCAAGCGAAAAGTTAAACCTTTAGGTCCGGTGCACAAATCCGGTTTTTCAACGTACGGCGCCGCTGCCGCAAAGCAAGTGCGGTCTGAGATACATTAGATCCAATGGAGTAGTGCACACATGCCTCCAGCGCAGCTGCGGCGATGTACGTCGACCGTGCGTGCAATTTGTACCGTAGTTCCCCACGACGCAGCAGCTCGCCGCACGCTTCTCCGTCTGAAGTAATTAATAAATGGTTGATTCAGTAATGTCTATTTTGTGTGAGTTTCAAAATATACTTTTTTTTACACTAAGTTAGCGAAATAAACACGTTTTCTTCGATAGAATATTTATTGCAAATGGCGCAAAATGAGTACTTGGTGCACCGGGCCTTAGACTACGGCCAGTACAGCAGTTGTACCATGATCGCACCAAGGAAGAATTTAGACAACAGCCAGTACATCAGTTGTACCTTAAAAGTTATAAAAATTGCGCCAAAAAATAATTTAGACTACGGCCGTTACAGCAGTTGTGCATTGAAAGTTATAAGAATCGTGCTTGTTACATCGATAGTCGTAGTCAGAAAGTTTTTCGTAGTTTTCATTTTGAATCTCTAATATTATAAACGGAAGTGTTTGTCAGTCTGTCTGTTTGTTTCCTGCACGCAAAGTCCTGACAAATCTATGGCACTTAAATCACAGGTAGTCCAAATGTTTTGCCATTTTTGGGTCGCGGCTAATTTTAAAATTCAATCTAGAACATTTAAAAATCAATTTGATGGAATTATTATTGCATGCAACATCATAGAAGGTCACATATTCTAAATTTATTTTTTTCGTTTCCGTTATTATTTTTCGCGGAGGAATTATTTTACAACAGACGATAAAAAAACAAAAACTTTTAACTGGAATTATTTAGTTCTTTTTTCTATCTACTAGACCGTTAAAGATGAGTAAAAATTTCAACGCATTTGAAATCTGAGGAAAATTTCACAAAACATCGATAACTAAAAATATTATTATTATTATTTTTTTTTAAATAAGTAGAATTTTATAATCGCATATCTTCAAAATTTTCGCGAGAGATTGTGACGTTTAGAGAGAAAAAAATACATTTTAGTTGGAATTGTTTAGTTCTTTTTTGTAAAATCGGGATCGTTAAAGATAGATTGAAAATTTCAACTGATTTGACACCAGATAGATAATTTACCTAAAAAGTTTGATTTTCTTTTAATAAATCATTTTTCAACTAAATATTTATGTTTCACAAGACATTGTGACGTCACGCCGAATTCCCATTTGGTTTGCACAGCAAACCAACAAACACCACGGGCAATTCCGTTATCGCTGTTATCCAATCTGTGAATCAAATCATAGTTCACAATATCCATGATTTGGTTTGCTTCGCAAACCAAATGGAAATTCGCAGGGAATTCATTCCAACAGGCTGCGAATTTCCATTTGGATTGCGAAGCAAACCAACACCACGGGTAACGCCATGATGGTTGTTATCCAATACGCTACGAATTCTCATTTCGTTTGTTTCTCAAACCGTATTCGTAGCAATCACTGGGGGTTAGCGAGCAACACCTAATTAGTTAGCACCTGACCCCACGAAAAGAACTGTCACGGGCAACGCCGTGCTAGCCACGCAGTGGCTAGTATTCTTTAAAGTTCTTTCAAAATTCGTTGAACTGTCGGTTGATTTCATTGGTGCATTTGAAATAATTTCTTCCTTAGCGAATTTAGAAGTGCGCCAAAAAAGCGCTAAGGTCGTTGCGCCGCTATAAACGTAAACTGAAGCTTTACCAAAAAATTCTACAAAAATGTAATTGCAAGCAAAAAATATCAATTTAATGCACGGAAAAAAAACATCATTAGTTACACAAATTTCAAATTGTATACCACAAGTTGTATCGCTGGCCTCACGGCGACGAGATGTTCCGGCAGCGAAAACCACGGCTGCGATTTGGGTTCGAAAATTACGACGCCAGTGTTCTTTATTCGAATTACAATTTCGGCGAAAACGATTTATTCGATTCTCAAAACTACTTGTAATCGCGCATCGCTTAATAGGCCACAAACGACAATAGTTACCGTTTTACAAAAAAATTTTAAAATTCCCTGATTTTTTGTGAAATTTGAAAATTTTCCCTGAGATTTCCAGAATCAAAAAGTTCCCTGAGAATTCCCTGATTTCCCGGTTCTGTTACCACCCTGTGTAGGCTTTATATGCAACCCTTCCCATATGCATTAGCTTTGATGTGATCGGCACCAAATAAGCTTGATTGTCAAAATTTACCAAACTACATTTAGCCGTCATCAATGCATTGAGTGTGCGTTCTGACATTGATGCTCTGTCTCCTGTCAAAGCTCTTATTGAGGCTGAGAAGCCACGTTTAATGTCAACACTACCATGAGAAAATGACAGAGTAGCCTTCACTAGCTTTGACACAACTGGTTACTTAGGATCCACACCACTAATGTCTCGCAGTCTGAAGAATTTGTTCCTGTAGATATCAATAGGCTTCAATCTAGATCCTTCTTCTTCAAATTCTCTTTGGAGTAATTTCCATTCATCCAGCAGTAACGTTTATCGGGACATCCCATGGCATTCCTCTTGCAACTTCTAATACTTGTCGAACACTCTCAAGAGGACCAAGACAAGATAAACTTTTAAGGAGAGATGAACTGAAGGACTTCTTCAAAATAGATTTAACACCAATGTAATGCTTCTGAGCCATTAGAAAAAGGAAATTCCTTTCCTTCTCATTCATATTCTGTAGCGCTCTAGAAATTTGATATCCAATCACAATATCAACCAGAGGCAACAGTTTCTGATGACATATATCTTCCAATTTATCAATTTTCAAATCTCGAATATATTCCTCTTTTTAATAATAAATTCAGTCACACGATTAAACATACTTGAACTTTATAAGCCAAATATCACCTCAGCCTTCATAGTTTCTCTTCTATGCAAATGAACAATATTTTTGTAGCCTGGTCTTTGTATCTCGTTTGGCTTCTTTAGTGGAATGTAGTCAAGGAAATACTTTCGCACTGCAATCCACTGTTCAGGCCACCTTTCAGCAGGTGGCTTTAGGCTTACCCACCTGCTTGATGAAATGGTGAGTGGGAGGTTTCAAGTCTTCTTGAATTTGTTTGTATGTTGACCAACGCTTAGGCCACCAACTCTTTCGCTCGATTCTCAGACGGTTTCTAGAGAAAGTATATTTTTCTTTAAAAACAGTCATAAAATTCCCTATCAGCAAATATAATTTCTTTTAGCATATACAATACAAAGTCCTAAATCCGGAATTGTCCAAAATCTGGACGTTTTGCTAACCAGCCTTTTTTTTCCCTCTCACTTTTTTCCATCTTTTCTCCTGTTTTAGGAACAGTTTTTAAAGAATAGGACTGTGACATCGTGATAAAAAATAACTCTGTTTTAAAGAATAAAAAAAATTTATTTACAATTTGGTTGCGATATTACAGTCACAACTACATCTCATCATACTCTAACACAGCACCGTGTCCACACTTCGAAGAATCATCCAATCGACTCCAAAAAAACAGTTTTTAAAACTAACATTTCACCAACGTTATACATAAAAGAAAAAATAAAACTTCCGGGAAAACCATATAAGCTTACATAAATATGTCAAAAGAAAAGATATCCTTTCAAAGAGTAATAAGAAGTATAAATAAACACAGGAAGTATAACAATATCTTGGAATAAGGAAAAAGAAATACTATCATTATATTTAAAAGATATTCCGGAAGTATACGTTACAGGACATTCTACCTCGACCAAATTGATGAAACAACGCAAAATAACGGACATGTTCGAAGTAAATACTACACAAAAAACGTAGATTTGTAAGAAAAAAAAAATTTTTTTTCCCTTTTTTTAAACTTATTCCCATTTACATATTTGTGCTATTTTAGGACTGGAAACGTGTTCCGGACATAAATAATGAGCGGAAAAAAATTCGCGCGAGGGTAGGGAGGAGTGATGAGACATAGACAGGAAAACATCGATGTTTAAAATTAAAACATCGATTTTGATAAATACATCGTCCTCAAACCATCGATGTTTTTAAAATTCAGTGTATTTAAACTTTTTACCCCATTTCTTAAAACTGGTTTAGCAACTAGTGATGCGACATCGGCTCCAATACATCGATGTTTTTTTTATAAAACATCGACGTCGCATCCCTACTTTTCAGACCCTTCACCCTTGGTCACTTTGGTCTAAAAGTATGTTCACTTTGCTGATTATGAAAATTATGCTACTTGTTTTTTTTTTTTTTTTAATTTTTATAACGGTACTATTTTCATTTAAAAATAAAACTTCGAAAAGTATAAACATCGATCAGGGTTCATACAAATTTCACAAATCAAAATCAAGGAGTATTTAAGGAGTGATTTTTAAAATTTCAAGGAGTACGTTTTTACATAACTTTACCGATTACACCAATAAATCATGCTTTGCAACAAATTTAAAAGTAGACTAGTTTAAAAAATATTTAAAATACCTTACTTAAAATTTAAGTATAATTAACCTCTAACACAGTTTTAATTGTTAGAGGTTAATTATAACATCTTACCATAAAACCTCATTAAGTGCATTGATAAAAAAATAACAAACTCAATAATTTTCATACATAGTTTAATTAAAAAAAGGTTACAAATTTTTTAGATCTGCTTTTTTTGCAGTTAATTGTACAGCAATTTCATCTAGTGTAATTTTTTTTTCTTTAATGGTTTTTCTGAGGCTGTTTGACTTAATAAAAAAAGAAATGTCTCTTTTTGCCTCTCCTTTCTGAGCAAGCTCATCTGCTTCTTTTTCATTATCCACAATATCTTTCTGGAGAAAACATCTTTTTTGTTCCAAATCATCTATTTCTTCCTCAATCAATTTCCTTTTGACTCCTACCCCTTTGTTTTGGTTACGTTTTTGTGTTTCCAAAAAATCTTGATATTTGCCCCTTGCTGCGGAAGCAGATAGCCTTAGTTCCTTTGTTATGTTAACATTCTTAGCACCGCCATGGATTTTTGAAAAATCGTGAATTTTTCTTTGAGCAATATAGGATTCATCCTTTAAATTTTCCACTGCAATAGATTTATTGACTGAAAACCGTCTTTCTACTGATGCCTGGCCATGTGACAATATCAGGAGCATCTTAAAGAAGTCCAAAAGGTCTCCACACTTTTCCTATTTAAAAAGGAATAATAGAATTCATCGTTTGGGATTAAAATTCTTGAATTCCACCGAGAGGTTCTTTTTTATATCTTCTAAAAATTCAAGATATAATAGAATTTTTCCCACCTTTTCATCAGGAATTTGTTTCTTTTGGGAAAAATATGTCAGAACACTTTTCATTCTCTTTTGATTTTATCATATAATTAGGATTAATGCATGATACATTTCTTACAAGTGAGTAGGTAATTGGGCACTTTTCCATTAAATGTTGTATTAAATTAATGACTAGATTTTTACAATCATTTTTCAACAGAAGAGCATTTCCTTCTGTTATCTTTTTCTTAAAATTTTTTTCCTCTAACACCTTATCAGCAGTGAAACCTAAACTTATTTTATGTTTAAATTCATGAAGAGATGAATCATCAAAATCAAATTCACTCAGCTTCTTCACTGATGAAATTTCTTCAATGCTTGCAGGTTTAATTACTTTGAAAAGTTTGAGTAAATTGCAAACAACTTTCAAAATATCCTGGCCCAAAAAGGGAAGCATAGGTTTATCTGTCTGGTAAAGTTCCAGAAAAGGTGCAATTAATTTTGCAACAGAGAGGAATACATTGAATTTGATTTCAATAGATGGATCTTTTACAGCCTCCAAAATCACTGAAAACGATTTGCACGTAGCTTTTGGAAAGACCCCCTTTTCAATTTCAGTGAAATATTTAATTACATCATTCCATATCTCCAAAGCTCTTTCAGTAGTCGGGCAGTTTTCCAGCCACCTGTGGTTGCAAAACTTTATAGGAAATGTTTTTGTATCAGATACTTTTATATAATCATCTCTTCTAGCTGGAGAATCTTTGAACTACCAATACAATGCATTTAAAATTTCTGTTATATTCCACTGAGTGAAACTCTTTTTTTTAATGAATTATTAATTATATGCAGCCCACAGCTGCCTACAGTTACACACTGCACATTGAATTCTTTCCCTAAACTTTCTTGTAATTTTTCATAAAATTTCCAATTTACAGCAGGGCCATCCATAGATACATACAATAACTTTTTCAGATCTATCTTTGATGTAGCCTCGTAAAAAGCTTTCAGCAAATCCTCAGAAGTAGAATGACCCAAAAATATTGAAGTTAAGTACTGAGTCCTTACCCTGTTATCGTCAGGATTCCAATACCGGATGTGTACATCCATCTGCTTCTTTTGGTTGGTGATGTTAAGCGTTTCATCAAACAGCAATGTGTAATGTATGATATCTTTTAGGTATTTATTCATTACACTTTCACAGCAAGGTAAAATGACATAAATATCTTGCCTTAGATTCCCCACAACTAAATTGCTTAGCTATGGAGCTATCAGGAAACATTTTCCTATACAAATCCCCTAAATCTTTACATGAGTGGAACAAATTATGGTTTTCAACACATTTTAAAACCCATAAAATTTCTGCATCCAGAACATTTTTTTTTTAACAGCAAATGAATCCATCTGTTCACTTGCTGTATGAAAGGTCTCCACATTTGAACCAGACTGATTTGAAGTATCTGATGAAGTCATATATTCAGTAATGGAAATTGTCTTGTTTTGCTTGTCTTTAAGCACGTTATTGTGTTTTTGACCTACAATGAAAAAATGTCATTAGAAAATAATTGTAAAAATGTTAAAATATCTTACTAGCAGTTTGATTGTACTAAAAAAACAAATAACTAAATTTAATTTTACGCAATACTATAGAGAGATGCCATGTATATTAATTAATATGTGGTATTCTAATCAGTATTAAAAACATTTTTAATTTAATGAACAAAAAACATTGCTTTTATTTTTATTTACTTACATATTTATAAAAAGTTTTAGTATAAAATTACTTAAAAACAATAGAATGAAACAATTGGAATTAGAAAAAAGGGAAATTAATAATTAAGTTTTTTTCCACTTAAATTTTCATAAATAGATTATTAAAGGAAATATAATGTTAAAAGAAAAGGTATGCTCATTTTAAGATGAAATAATTATATTTTATTATAATTTTAATAGACCAAATATATTTTTCAGTCCTTAAAACCAAAATTTGAGATTTTATTAAATTTTTTTTTAGAATTCAATATATTTTGTTAATAAATAAAAACCCACTAATCTCAGATAGGAATTACTCAACAGCACTTGTGTCATTTTTGTTTTCTATTCCTATCCTAGAAGAAAGATAATACTCCCAATTTAAAGTCCCTACGACCGCTACAACGCGGCAAGTTCTCGGTTTTTAAAGGTAAAGATTTTTTAATTGCCAAAAAAATAAAGAAACAAATTCCTCCGCATTCTTAAAAAAATTGTTGTAATAAATAAAAAAAAATTTTTAACTTATTCTCATTTAAATTTCGTATCTCTATACAAAACATAAAGCAAATTATTTTTTAACAGAGTACAGGGATGAGTTTGGTGAAAAACAAAAAAGCGGAAAATAAAATATAAATTGTAGGCGAAAATCTCCGATTTTCATATAAAGATAATAGTTGCTTTCCCAGCATAGCGATCGGCAAAATGATGTGTTACGATCGTCCCATCTTCTTAATAAGCCGGAGCTACATGAAAAGTATCCTAAATTGCAAAATGTAAGCCATATATTCAAAAAAATTAAAATGGAAAAATTTGGTAAATTTTGACCAAATATCGCCGAAATCCATACTTTACAAAAACAAGAAAAATGTGTTTTCCTGTCGAAAATGATGGGTTTTCGTTCCGGTTCCTTTATCAGGCAAGGTGGTCGGGGACATCAATCCGGATTTCGGAAATTCCCGAATTTTGGATCCGTTTTAGAAAAAATGCATATTTTGACGACGACGCTTTTGAATATCGTAAATTAATGTGCTTCCCCCTTCCAACAATCATCCCCCTCTCGAAAACTAACTAAATTTCTAAACTTTTTTTTCGTTTTCCGAATCGCTACGGGATATTTTCGTTACGTAGTTTATTTCTTTAAGGAAATAGAACTGCCCAACTAATAATTATCTACTGATATGAATTTCCCGGCAACACACAGAAAAACTTTGTTCTACGTGACTAAATGCGGAAATGAAGATCGCCGTTTGAAAAACGAGTGTAAGTATAATTCGAAATGGCGGAAGTTTTTTTCTTGTGGAATAGAAGGAGGGTGAAAAAAGGATTTTTTTCAGGATTACAAAAAGCGAAATTTTTATTGAAGAAGCGTAATTCTTAATTTTATAAAAAATCAAAACGCAGAAAACCGCCATAGGGCGGAAAAACTCATCCCTGCAGAGTAATGTTTTTTTCATAACTTTTGAGCTCTTATTTTGCAGTTTTTCATTTATGCGCGCTATTTCTATGGTCCCAAGCACCCGCGTATAAGTGAGATTTAGCTGTGGAATATAATTTTTCTTAAACGTTCTATAGCCGACGAGGGCCGTAAGAACTGTTCCGGTAACCTCGACAGTGACCGAAACGGTGTCGCGAAAAAACCCGGGTCAGTAAAATTCAGTCAACGAAACAAAAATTTATTATAGGAATTAATATAAGAATTTTTTCAGACCCGTTTTTTCGTATGACCCCAGAAACACATACGGTAAAGAAAGTTTGAAATAAAGTTACATACCTTTCATATGAGACTTGATAGCAGATTCCCCCATGGATGAAATATCGAAAATCTTCAAGCAAACGCAACATTTGGCTCTGTACCGATCAGGGCCTTGCGTAATCCAGTCCTTATATTCTTCTTTATCTAACCATGCGATATTGAAAACGCATTTCCCGTTGGGAGGCATTTTGAGTTAAAAATCGAAGCACAGCTTGTACATGAACAATTTAAGAAATGGCTACAAATCTAACTCATCGATGTTTGTTTTTCGAAGAATCCCCTTACATTGGTAGCTGGAATGCAACTACAGTAAGGCATTCGTTGTTTATTCTATTGATTGACTGGCATACGACGAGGGACATAATTTTTCGAAGCGATAAGAAATTTGCTACGCTAAGGGGCGGAGTGATGAATGGGATGATGTTTTGGTATGATCCACGTGGAAGAAAACGGTTCTTTGGAAAACGGAAGAAACGAATTTTTTTTTATTTCGAATACGGCTACGGACTGTAAGCATTTTTATCTGGAGATAAATGTTTTACAGAAATGTTCAAAAATGAAAATCAAGGAGTTTTAAGGAGTCCAACCCCAAATTCAAGGAGTTTCCATAGTGCTTGAAAATGAAAAATCTTTTCAAGGAGTTCTTAAGGAGTTTTCAAGGAGCGTACGAACCCTGTCGATGTTACAAAAACATCGACTCCAATAGATCGACGTTTTGAAAACATCGATGTCGCATCCCTAGTAGGGAGTGGGTTGGATTAGGGGATTTTTTTGACAAAACAACAGCATTTAATCCAAAATGCTGAAAAATCCTTCCATTTTCATACGGAAATTTCCCTTCACCCCGCATCGACGCGATTTTCGGAGTGAACCATACATTACGCAGAGTTGCGGATTTTCGATGCTTTAACGAAGAAACTCCAGAAGTTCCGGAGCACTTGGCAACTCTGTATTAGTTTTAAATATCACATGAAAGCTTAGAATGTACTCTTTTTTTATGGTATAAATATTTTTAAAATTGGTACATAAATAAATTCGATGCGATCAAAAGTATGACTTATAATTTAAAAATTTCGTGATAGCGTACATTTTTCATCACGTAAATGAAAGGTTACATTTCTAACTAAACATTTTTTTAAATGGCCGTTAAAACTCGTTGTGACGTCATGGCATGGAAAAATAAAAAAGGCGGTTGCTGAATTCTCAACTTGCTTTTTTCGCTCGACTCTCAGACGGTTTTCCGAGGAAGTACGCATCGGAAAATTAAGAAATTAACATTTGTTCAAATTTGTACAGGGGAGAAAGTTTTTTTCTGATGCGGCTATTAGTTTGGGGTGCTTTTAGTGTTAAAGTAAAAATAAGCGAAATTTCTACCACGAGTGAGCAAAACATACAAATTTTCAGTCTTCAGTCGTGAGTTAAATTTAGCGACTTTGTCAGAATCAGTGAGGCTTACTTTTGAATTTGTATCGTTTCTTCAATTTTATTGTTACTTGCTTTTTTCGTTAGCTTTTAGACTTTTGTAATTAATTTTTATCATTTATACTATTTTTTGTATGTTACTATTTAATTTGGTATAGTTAAAAGTTTTATCATTGATTTTTTATTAATTTCTGTTTAATTTGGTTTTGTTAATTTTTATCATTTTAGTTTTCATTTACGTTTTCAGAATCTGTGATGGTTATACTTTTGATCTTGCATCGTTTCTGCAATTTTATAGTTTCTTGTTTTTTTCGCAAGCTTTAAAACTTTTAAAATTAATTTTATCAATTATATCAACAAGTCACAAAGTCAGACATTTGAAAGTGTAGGTATAAACATTGAACGTCACACATTTACGCATGATATATTGCTCTTTCGATATGTGTCTGCTGAAAACATTAAGATCTTCGCGAAATATGGAAAAAAGATACAAAATACAGTGCACTAGACACTGCGTGGCCAGCACGGCTTTGCCCGAAACAATTATTTTCGTGGTGTCAAGTGTGACCACTGCTCGCCAACCCTCGGTGATTGCTACGCATTCCCACATGGTATGCTTCGCAAAACACCCCAGGTAACGAACTGATTTCGTCACAAAATCACATTTTTAGGCATCAATCTCATGTAAAAGTTTCCGAAGATTTAAAATCCGTTAAAATTTTTATTGTATCTTTAACGATCGGTGAGATAGAAAAAAGCACTAATGAACGCCAGTCAAAAATTCTTATTTGTTTTGTTGCTCAGAAAATCTGATCTCTTTACGAACACGACGGATTTTTCCGCTGCTGAGAATTAACAGCCGCCACTCTCAGAAATCGAGCGTTTACAAACAGAGCGGTAAAATCGCCGTCTGACTGTAGGCAGTGTAGTTTCATCGTCAAATCAATTTACTTTAGTTTAACCCCTTGGGTACAGATTTATTTGAAAAACTAGTTCGGATTATCGTTTGCACACTAGTTACTGTTATATTTTCGTTTGACAAGAATGGCAACAGTACGAGATAGTTCTAATAGCTTCCGATCTCCGCGTTCATTCCAAAAAAGAATGTCTGATAACGCAGCCGTGTAAATATTTCTATGTATGGAGTCAGATTAAATAAAGTGTATTTTTCTAGAGAAGAGGATTGAATAATTTGATTCAAGGAGTCTCGTAACACCAATCACTCTCGCTATGAACAAGAATGTACATGTTTAATTTTGTTTTAGTTTGAATGATGAATTAGACTTGTCATCCGTAACTTAGGCAAAACAAGTGCATGACGAGTCTGAGTCGTCAAAAGTACCCAAGTGGTTAACTGTGCTATTTAAATTATTTATTGCTTAGTGCAGATTGAAATGAACATAGAGCAAATTCTGGCTTTATTGTTATTCCGTCGTCGAATGAAGCGAAGAAAAAATATCATCCAATTAATGAAAGGAGAGGAGGTTGGAGCTTTCTGCACGTTGTTTGAAGAGTTAAGGCAGGATGACACAAAATGTTTCAATTACGGCGACGGTCAAATATCCACCGTGTGTGTAACCCCGCCTTAGGCCCCATCAACAAGAGGGGCTATCAGGGTCCCGCTCTTCAAGATTGCAAAGATTGATACTTGAATTAGAGGAATTAATAAACATAATTTAATGGCGGGACCTTGCTAGACTCGTCATACGCGCGTTGAAACGCCTCATGTGAACGCGGCCTTAATGATTACGAAGGTCAAATTCTTCACAGTGAACACTGACGTCAGATTTGGTACAGTACTAAAAAGGTCGAAAACCTTGTCTCAAGGAAGGAAACATACGAATAAATTCATTTCAAAATGCCTAGGTGCCAAATTTCATTTAAAAAAAAATTGTAACGCTCCCCAACCCCCGGTGTTATACGCAATTGCCCATTGTGTTGCTCCATTGCGATGTTGATTAAATACCTACCTACCAAAAACAATTGCGAAGATTCCCAAGGACGAAAAAGCCGTGACGTCATTGTCTAATGCGCCCCCCCCTACTCCTATTAGGTATACGACATCGATATTTTCAAAACATCGATTTTTATAAGAACATCGATGTATTTACCATCAATTTATTGGAGCCGATGTTTGTTTCATGTCGTTATTTTAACATTCTCGATCTTTTACGCCATCAATGTTTTATGTTTTAATAAAAAAAGTACCATAGTAAAAATTAAAAAAAAAAAAATAAGCATGCACCTGGAACTAAGTATATGTCAGTGATGGTGACATCCGTCCCATCAGAAAGAGTGTTTTTCCTAACTGGTGGGATAGTTAGTGAAAAAAGAAGCCAGCTTAAGGTAGAGAAAGTTAACAAACTTCTTTTTTATAAACTGTAAATAACAAATAAATGTGTTATGTTTCCCTCATAAGTTGGTGAATAATTAATAATAACTAACAATAATTATTGTTTTGTATGTACATAAATATGCAAATATCTGGTTAGTACCTTGTCAAATTGTAGCAAATTCTGTCATCTTTTATAATATTCAATTCGAAAATAAAAGATTTGTTAATTGTTATTTGTTTTGACAGTTGAAAAAATCAATTCTCCCGGGCATTAGTGTTTGAGGTTAGTAACCAGTTTTCCAGTTTTGCGAAATGGGGGGGGGGGAGAGAGAGATTTTAAATACTATGTTTAAAAACATCGATGGTTTTTGGGCGATGTATTAACAACATCGATGTTTTAATACGATGTTAAAATTTTTTATCAATCTTTAACTATTCGGATTTTTTAAAAAATAACAAACAATGCCAGTCAAAATTTGTTATTTGTTTTGCTTACCTTTTTTCGAATTTTGTGAGCGTAATCACATTTTTAGGTTTCGATCGGATGTAAAAATTTCCAGATTTCAAATCCATTGCAATTTTTACTCTATCTTCAACGATCAGGGAGATAAAAAAAAAACTTTTGAACTATTTAAAACCGTCTATTTGTCGGCTGAAATCATTCCTCGGAAAATTAAATTTAGAATATGTGATCTCTTTTTTTGCCATTCTAAGAAAAATAATAATTAAATATCATACAAATGGTCATACAATTTTCGGAACTTTCAGATCGTAATTTCCGATACAAAACTAAAGTTGTCATACCTATATATTATTATTATTAGTTTTTAATTTTGAAAATATCGCAGTATACCTCAGAATGTACTCTTTCTTGCGGTACAATTATTTTTAAAATTGGTTCATAAATAAATTCGATGCAATCAAAAGTTGGTCACACAAATTTCGTATATTTAGTTCGCGGAGAAGGTTTCGCAGTCAGGTGTGGTTTGTATTTTTTTAATATCGGGTTTGCCATATATCAAATTTATCGTAGCAACAATTGGAATAAAAAAGATTTCTTTAAATTTGGCGGGGATAATGGCTCGCTTTTTTCACTCTATTCTCAGACGGTTTACGGACAAAGTACAGATCGTAAAATTAGGAGATACGGTTTACTTAAAATTGTACAGGGGAAAAGATGCAGAAGGTTTTTTAATGATGCGGCTATTAGTTTAGGGTGCAATAAGTGTTAAAGTAAAAAAAAAAGAAGTGAAATCACTTGCGAAAGGAGTATTGGTTTGCGAAGCAAACCAAACGGGACTACGTAGCAATCCCCGAGGGTAGTCAGTCGTAAACGAAGAGGGGAGCCCTCGCTGTGACGTCATGGGCCGGAAAGTCAATTCAGGATTATACGAATTATTAAGATAGTTTCGCTGTTCAGGAGATTTACTCTGAGTAACGAATGTTGGTTTGCGAAGCAAACCATATGGGATTGTATAGCAATCCCTGGGGGTTTGCGAGCGTAAGCGAGCAGGGGGCGGAGCCCCCTAGTGGATAATAAAAATGCATCAAAGTGTAGGTTAGCTGGATCCAAATCCAGGACAAGAGTTATGTGTACAAAATGTCAAATGTACCTTTGCATCATGAAAATAACTGTTTCATAAAATACCACACACAATAAAATTTAAATCAAAAAATTGTTTTGTGTCTTATTTCCTACAAATATTGTGTTACTTTAAAGTAATAGTGATATAGTATGTACAAAATTTATGTTTTGTTGCAGCAATAAAATGTACCTATGTAACATGGTTCCCACTCTTTTTTGCTAACTTAAAATAAGGATTTTCTAAGCACTTTCTTGGACAAAATAAGGACTTACATAAAACATTATAGAAACCCTATTACACATTGTAATATCTGACTTTCAACCAAATGGGGATGCTCTTACAGATTAGTTAATCTTATAAAAACAGTAGTATGTAAAAAATTTAATATTCAAGTCTATTTTATAAAAATTATACAGAAAAAATGCCACGCGAAAATGAGATTTTTCAAAATATAAGCAGTCCGATTTTTACAAAATTAAGCAGTTAATATGTGGGCATTTACGTGTACAAGTATCTCTACTATTATAAAAGGAAGTGTTTATCTGTCTGTTTGTTTCTTGCCCGCGAAGTCCTGACGAATCTATTACACTTTCAGTAATGAGATTGGGCAGACATCTAGTCCGAATTTTTTCCAATTTTTGGGTTGAGGCGATATTTAAAATTCAATGTAGAACATTTTCAAATGAATTTAATAGTTTTTTTTCACCATTCTTCATTTTACTGCGGTAAATCAGAGGAACAAAGAAACATCAAAATTTAAACTTTTCGCCCTCACGTGTCACCTTGACGTCAGCCTTTGGAACCATCCAATTTTTTTCCATCTCCGAGGAGAAAACACATTCGAATGACCTTCGTTTGCTTCAAGATTCATTCATTTTGATTTCCTGCGAAATGGATTCCAGTAAAGCAAAAGATTACTAAAGTTATCACTGGCGTTCTTCAGTGCTTTTTTCTATCTCAACAATCGTTAAAGGCAGAATAAAAATTTTAACGGATTTGAAATTTGCGGAAAATTTAGCACCAGTTAACAACCAAACATCACGGCGCTGCATGTGGTGTTACACGGGCAATACCGGGCTAGCTACGCAGTGGCTAGTAGTTAGTATATGTGTAAGTACATATACAAATAATAGAATGGAGACTGCAAGAAAAAAACTTTGGATGTTTTTCTTTTATCTCTTCGCAGTGCATATTTGCTCTATTATAAAAAGGGAAAGAAAGAGTTAAGTTTTATGAGGACAGGACTTGGTGTTGTCGATCTCAAAGTTGCTGTTGAAAGTTTGATTTAGTTTTCTTATTATTTTCATATTGTTCTGTTTTTATTTTTTAATGGTCTTTTGGGGAGTGTATGAGCTTTTTTTAAACACTTAACACACTTTAACAAAAATGTCCTGATTTTTCCCGAATTTCAAAAAAATATTATCAAGAACCAAATTGAAATTTCAAAAAAAACTCGACGAGCTGCAAAAATTTACGTTGAGAGGTACTCTTTAAAAAAAACTCACGGCTGAAGACTGAAAATTTGTATGTGTTTTGCTCACTCGCGGAAGAAATTTCGCTTCTTCAATTTTGACACTTAATAAACCCTAAACCAATAGCCGCATCGGAAAAAAAATCTTAATAATTGTCCAGGGAATACGATGAAGAACAAACCATGTTAATTTTGTTTTTTTCCGATCAGTACTTTCTCGGGAAACCGTCTAAGAATCGAGCTAAACAACACAGTTTTCAATCCTGAGGCGGCGGTGGTAACATTTTTTTTAATATAGAGAGATATTGCTGCTCATGGGTAGGAGACACCATTTTGTGTTGTCTGGGTCATGCTCAGGCTCCTCCCTGATCCACCAACACTTGCATTTTTGTTTTTGAAATTACAGTGCTTACCTTGCTGTATCTGCAGCTTCAGCCTGCTTACGAAATGGAAATTACCCACCCCAGTAATTATTTTATAATACACTTTCATCAAATCATAATGAAAATAAGAAGTAAATTCATTTATTGGCACATCGAAGGTTTCAATAAAATATAATTAGTGGCAAACTATTAATTTACTAAAAGTATATAAAAGGATTGCAAGTTGCATACGCTAGAGTCAAATTTGACTGGATCGGAGACCGAACGAGTTTCTAAGAAAATATTTTCCCGTGAACCAAAACAGATCATAAGAGTTATTCAAAAACTTCGATAAATTTATAAAAAGGTTAAAAAAAAAAATGCAACTTTATTGAATAGATATTCAACTAGTTGCCACAGTCCCGGCCTAAGCCATTCGATGTATTGCCACATAATTTTGAACCACGGTCAGATGACGAGACATCTAAGCTGGTACCCTACTCTCCAAACTTCCACACCAACCCAATGTGAGGACTTTAGGCCACGACAGATTTAAGGTGCACCAGCCGCTTCTACACGATATGCTTACAAACATCATTTTAATGAAACAAAATTAATTTGAAAATAATCATCTTAGCTGACAATGGAAACAGATTGCGCATGGCATAACAAAAGAAAGTGAAATTCAAGCACAGTCGGCCATTGAGTATTTGTCACCCGGATGCTAAGAGAAAAAAATTATAAAGCATAGAAAAATTACTTTCGTTTTCGGTCAGCAGCCAAATATGATACACGAGTCCGAAATTTCCAGTTTTCAAACGACTTTTCCCGATTATTGAAATTTTCCGACTATTCTCGGTTCTCCAGCACTGTGGTTTACGTTTTTGCGATACTTTCCTCCAATGTTTTTTTTAAAACGAGCGAGTTGGTTTTCTTTTGGAACTGATAACCGATTCCTTCAAATTTTCAAAGCAGAATCACCCCCGAAAATCTTAAAATTTTTCTTTTTTTTTTTCTGGGATAGTTGTTGCAAAGAGAATTAGAAGCATAAAAAAAGCTAGATAAAAAAAACCCCACTCAGATAGCAGTATTAATTAAAATAAATGATTTTTATATTGTTTTCGATTTACCTACAAACTTAAAAATACACTTCCTCATAATTATAATAAATTTTTAAAACATTGCACTCGCGGGTAACTGAATAAAACAAAATTAATTAACATTTTATGATTGTATTCTAGTTTCCTCCATCAAGGTAACTATTTTGTGCATTGCGAGAGCCACTCACAAGTCGAAAACAGACCAATTTTCAAGTTTTTAAAGTGTATTTTGTGCTCCTCAAGATATGTGCTCATCAAGAGCCCGATCGACAATTTGTATATCGCGTATCAAGGGTTGCCATTCAAGCAAGCATGTTCTTGAATTGTCACCAAAATCGTACTTGTAAGCAGTTTTATTGCCGATCAGCCGCTATAAAGAGGTCGGAAATATTGTAAAAAATATCGTCATTTGAAAACTTAATTTTGTTTTCAGAGGAAAATAAGCACTTTCTAAGGACTATTGATGCAAAATAAGCACTTGTAAGTGCCCTTAGAAATAGAAGGTCAAAATAAGCACTTTCTAAGCACACGTGGGAACCCTGTGTAATTCAAAAGCACTTCCCAAGACAAAATATCACATGGGAAAAAAAATATATTTTGTGGTTCTATTCTGTAATAATGTTATTGTACTTATACAGTGATAAACAATACAGCAATGCACAAAAAAATGCGTTATTAAGCAATATCTTAGCATTTGAAAATGATTAGGCTTTCAGCTTTGAGACCCGAGGTACACATGTGTACCTTAACGTTTCAGCCCCCTATGATGACAACATCTAAAAGAAGAATTAACGTGAGAACTTTGAAGTATTTCATAATATTTATCAGAAAAAAACTGATTTTTACACAATTTTTATATGGCTGGTAGCGAAGTTCTTTAGATTATTAGAAGTGTATATTTAAATTATAAAAATAAAGAGTTTAATTTTAAAATAGCTGTCCGTGTAAATGTTACATGACGTTTACACGGATGAAATGTTACATCATGTGTGTTTGGTAGGGCCGATTTCTTAAATAAATCCCTTTTTTTTCTCTCTTTCAGGGAAGGAATTAGGCGACATGCCCGTATTATGTCGGGTGGTGGTGGAACTGATTCATGCACAAGATCAGTTCATGTTTTCTTAACATCATACAAGCATCAGTTCCTGTAATTTTTTTTTCTACTTCAGAGATGAAATGCGGCAACATGCCCGTGTCATGCTGTGTAGTGGACTGATTGCTTTAAATGTGATTAGTTACAATGACAATATCCTGTACTACAATGTGCAATTCTTCAGCAATGTCTTTTGCAACAAGAGCTTTTCTATGTTACATGCAATGGTTGAATATTATATAGCGAGCAATTTTATTCATTAACCCTCTCAGCCCTTTATTAATACTTGTTAATTCTGGAGCACCATCCGTGTAAACTGCGGCACAGTGAGACCAGGTAAGGTCATTTGTTACGAAATACCTATTAATAATTTCAAATATTTTCTTATATGTCTTCTTCATAAACCAAGGTGGCATCTGTCATATCTGGCCGCTGTTTGCGATCAATTTAGGAGAGTTCTTGGCGACTAACCTAGCTGTGTGGAAGGGTTATCATACAGAAATTGACGGTCGGATACTTGTCTCGGTTGAGAGTGGTTGTGTTTTGTTTTTGAGGTGCTATGTACTGCACCGGATGAAATAATGTTTGTTTTTGTCTGTCTTTTAATCGATTAATTAAATTGTTATTTTTACAATCTCGTGCTTGATTATTCGAAGAGAAGAATATCACAACATGCTCTCTTTTGTAGAATCAGACCAACAAGGAGATTGGACTTAATTGAAAAAACTCAAAACGAAATCTGGACTAAAGATGTTTAAATCCGTGAAGAAAGAGGATATTGTTACGGTTTTCATGGAAATCGGTGAACCAGTTGTTGGCAACTTGAAGCTGCTAAATAGCAAAGAATATTTAGCAGATGCGGAATTTTTTAAAGATATTTTGGCCTCAACTGTAGAAAATCGAAAGAAAGAAGAGGATCGAAATAATAAAAAAAGTTCCCTGATAGTGTCACAAAAATTACCCTGATAAATATTGTGATCCGTGATTGGTCTCCATATACAGAACCCATACATTATTTTTAAATATTCAGGATCAGATGGGGTAAAAAGATAAGTTTCCACAAATATTTTGTATTTTTTCTCTGCAGATATTTTAATTGTAAGGGTTCGAACCCTTAATACAAATATTGACGACCAGCTACAGGCTCGAGCCCAACAAGGCTGGTCCTATGTTTATGAATTCCCCAATTCCCACTGACTATCCAATTGTATCTTAAATTCGTACACTCCCTTTGAATTAACTATATTTTCTGGCAACGCGTTCCAACTGTCTATTACCCTATTAAAATAGTAGTTTTTCCTTAAATCCCGATTAAAATGTGTCTTATTCAATTTATACCCATGACCCCTAATTCTGTTATCCCTATTGAAATTTAAGCCCTCTGTGTCCCCTTGTTTTACAAACTTGAAAAGCTGAATCAAATCCCCCCTCCTTCTTCTTCTTTCCAGTGTATACATGTTTAGCTTACTTAAACGTTCATTATAGACGAAATTTGCTAAACCCTTTATTATTTTTGTAGCTCTGTGCTGAACCCTTTCAATTGATTCTATGTCCTTTCTCATATATGGAGCCCAGAATTGTACAGCATATTCTAGATGTGGTCTTACTAAACCCTTATATAACGGCAAGATTATATTCTTATCCCTTGAAGTTACAGTCTTTTTAATATACCCCAATAACCTATTATCTTACAATAGCAACTGAAAAACTGGAGAAAACAAAATATTTTAATAACAAATTTACTACATATGACCCTACATTATCATACTACACATTCAAATCAAATGCAAATATAGATAGAAAAAATTCGACAAAAATGTAATTATAATCAAAAAGCATAAATTGAATGCACAAAAAAACTTCGTTTAACAAATTTCAAATTGTAAACCACTAGTTGAAACGCATTTGTTGCATATTTATATGGTATCTCGTTGGTGTGTGTACGCATGGCTTCTACAGTTAAAATTCTGCGAAAAGCATTTGTTGCATATTTCACATTGATATGGCTTCTCTTTAGTGTGTATACGCAAATGGTTTCTCACGATCAACTTGAAAAAAAAAAAAAAAAAAAAAAACGTTTGTTAAATATTTCACATACGTATGGCTTATCTTTATTTATTGTGGATCCGCAAATGATTGTTCAAGATCCCACTTTGCGAAAAGCGTTTGTTGCATATTTCACACTCGTATGATTTCTCTTTAGTGTGGATACGCAAATGGTATATCAAGCTCCCCCGTTGTGTAAAGCGTTTGTTGCATATTTCACACTTGTATCACTTCTCTTTAGTGTGGATACGCAAATGGTTTCTGCAGTCCGAATTCTGCGAAAAGCGTTTGTTGCATATTTCACACTCGTATGGCTTCTCTTTAGTGTGGCTACGCAAATGTGTGCGCAAGGTCGAACGGTGCGAAAAGCGATTGTTGCATATTTCACACTCGTATGGTTTCTCTTTAGTGTGAATACGCAAATGTATCTTCAGGCTCCCAAGTTCCGAAAAACCTTTGTTGCATATTTCACACTTGTATGGCTTCTCTTCAGTGTGGATACGCAAATGTATGCGCAAGGTCGAATTCTGCGAAAAGCTTTTGTTGCATATTTCACACTTGTAAGGCTTCTCTTTAGTGTGGATACGCAAATGGTTTCTGCAGTCCGAATTCTGCGAAAAGCGTTTGTTGCATATTTCACACTCGTATGGCTTCTCTTTAGTGTGGACAAGCAAATGTCTGCTCAAGGCCGAATTTCGAAAAAACCCTTTGTTGCATATTTCGCATTCGTATGGCTTCTCATTGGTGTGTGTACGCAAATGTTTTGTCAAGGTCCCTTTTTGCGTAAAGCGTTTATTGCATATTTCACACTCGTATGGTTTCTCATTGGTGTGTGTACTCAAATGGTTTTTCAAGTTCGAACTTTGCGAAAAGCGTTTATTGCATATTTCACACTCGTATAATTTCTCATTGGTGTGTGTACGCAAATGGTTTATCAAGATCGAACTTTGCGAAAAGCGTTTATTGCATATTTCACACTCGAATGCTGTCTCATTGGTGTGTGAACGCAAATGGTTTGTCAAGGTAAAACTTTGCGAAAAGCGTTTGTTGCATACTTCACACTCGTATGGCTTCTCTTTAGTGTGGACAAGCAAATGTTTGCTCAAAATCGAACTTCGCGAAAAGCGTTTGTTGCATATTTCACACTCGAATGGTTTCTCATTGGTGTGTGTACGCAAATGGTTTGTCAAGGTCCAATTTCGCGAAAAGCGTTTGTTGCATATTTCACACTCGTATGGCTTCTCTTTAGTGTGTATACGCTCATGGGTTCTGAAATGCGAACTTTGCAAAAAGCGTTTGTTGCATACTTCACACTTGTAAGGCTTGTCTTTGATGTGGATAAGTAATCCCAAGTCTCCAACATTTGAAATTTCTTTGGTACACATTTCAAAAACAAAGGGTTGCTCACTTGAGCGGATGCGACAATGTGCTTTCAAATGACCCTCCTGCAAAAATGATTTCTTGCATATTTCACACTCATAAGTTCTTTTACCGCTGTAAAATTCTATGCATCGTCAGTAATTCAGTTTATTTCTAAGCACTTTATTTGAAACAGTAGATTGGAGTGTTTGTCCTCCATTGGGGAGTCCCTGATAAAATTTTAGAGCAGTTCTCCGAATTGGTCGCATTCGTAACTTGCTCCCAGGAAGTTTTCTCACTGTTTTTTAGACATTGATGATTTATTGGAAAATTGAGATTTTTGTCGGTTCGGAGAGCTTTTTAAAAGTTGATGTGTTTACTTTCGATAAAAAAAGAAGTATGCTATCTTTCGTGTTGGATACAATCTGAATTTACTTGAAAACATGTCACTACAAATTGTGCATTTGAAGCCTCTCGTTTTCAAGAGCTTGTTGTCTTGCATGGGCACATACGGTCGTTGCCCAGAATTGACTTTTGAGATTCTTATATTTGATTTGTTACTGGAACTACCAGTATTTGCTGACTGATTCCTGCATGTGAATTATTTCTTCCTGAAGTCTTGATATAACTCGGCTCTCTACAGGTGGTTTCAATGTTTATTGTAAACTTCACATCTGCTCATTGATTTGTTGATTCTCAAATTTTTATCAGTTATCTCGTAGCCATAGCAATGAATGCCGTGTCTTCATATTGGAATGCGAGAATTCTGTGTGTCCATGGACAGCAGAACTAGCATCAGGTGAAGGAAACTTTCTTTTATATCTTATAGCCTCAATACGAACTAGGTTCACTGTGCAACAATGCTTTAACGTGCCTTCTAAAGAATTGACTGTTTCTGCTGGCGTTAATTAGATTTAGAACACAAAAGGATCACAAGAACCACCCCAGGAAGGTATATCATCTAGAATAACATATTTTAGAACTTTATTCATTTGTTAATTTGTTTTCTGTCGATTTGACATGTCTTGTGATACAGCTAAGATACCTGGAATAAAAATGATAAAATGTCAGGTAGGTTAAAAACAGCAACTATCAATAGAATTTCAAACACCTTAGCAAAGTAACGTTTGAAAGAAACAAATACTAATTCTTCGTTTATTAAAGGTAGCACTTATTTCAAGTCAAAGTTCCTAAAAGGAACAGTCGCAAAAAAAGAAAACCAGAACCATCTCCTTTATTTCAAGCACTATTCATACTAGAGCAATTTCAAAGGTATTATTCAACAGGAAATAATGTCACAAATAACAAAATTTCTATTGGAAGCATCGTGTTTTGATGCAGGAATCGGCTTCTGCATAGCTAAATTAGTCTAAATTTAAAATTAAATTATTACATTTACTATGCAAGTGCAAACAATCTGAGAACTATTATCAGGGCTCCTAACATGTTTCAAGGTCTAAAAAAGTGACTAATCGAGCTGAAAAACGTGACTAATCAAGCAAAATAAAGTGAAAATAACAATAATGCTAAATATATTCAAGATAGAATACATTTATAGATAGAAAAAGATCCTCCCCTATCTTGTCCTTTTCTTTCTTTGGAAGGATATTTTTATTTTCTTCATTTAAAAAGTACATCATTTTAAAATATCTCTCTATATTAAAAAAAAGTTACCGCCGCCACCGAAGCCGCCACAGGATTGAAAAATATGTTGTTAAGCTCGATTCTTAGACGGTTTCCCGAGAAAGTACTGATCGGAAAAAAATGAAATTAACATGCTTTGTTCTTCATCGTATTCCCTGGATAATTATTAAGATTTTTTTCCGATGCGGCTATTAGTTTAGGTTTTATTAAGTGTTAAAGATGACGAAGTGAAATTTCTTCCGCGAGTGAGCATAACACATTCAAATTTTCAGTCTTCAGTCGTGAGTTTTTTTTTAAGAGTACCTCTCAACGTAAATTTTTGCAGCTCGTCGAGTTTTTTTTTAAATTTCAATTTGGTTCTTGATAATATTTTTTTGAAATTCGGGAAAAATCGGGACATTTTTGTTACTTTTTTTTAAAACTGCCGTATCTATATCTTATTACTATTAGTTTTTAATTTTTAAAATATCGCAGTATACCTCAGAATGTACTCTTTCTTACGGTACTATTATTTTTGAAATCGGTTTATAATTAAATTGGATGCGATCAAAAGTTGGTGATACAAAATTCGGAATCTTTGGACATTTTCGCTACTTTTTGTCACAACAGTTATATCTACAGAAAAAACCATTATTTTTTAAAGTTGAGAACATCACTGAATACATTACATTACACTCTTTCTAATGGTACAATTATTTTTCAAATTGGTTAATAAATAAAATCGATGCAATTAAAAGTGGGTCATACAATTTTCGGAACTTTCAGATCGTAATTTCCGATACAAAACTAAAACTGTCTTATATATATCGTATTACTATTAGTTTTTAATTTTTAAAATTGCAGTATACCTCAGAATGTTCTCTTTCTTACAGTACAATTATTTTTAAAATTGGATCATAAATAAATTGGATGCAATCAAAAGTTGGTGACACAAATTTCGTAATTTTTCTTTCGCGGAGCAAATTTGCCGAGCATTGCATTCGCGGAGGGTTGTATTTTTTACTATCGGGTTTGCCAGATATCAAATTTATCGTAGCACCAATTGCCATTAAAACGATTTCTTTTTATTTGGCGAGGAAAAAGGCTCGATTTTTTAACTCTGTTTTCAGACGGTTTACCGAGAAAGTACAAAGTACAGATCGTAAAGTTTTTAGATTAAATTGCTTAATTTAAAAAACTTTACTTAAAGATTTACTTAAAATTGTACAGGGAACAAGATGCAGAAGATTTTTTACTGATGCGGCTATTAGTTTAGGGTGCATTAAGTGTTAAAGTAAAAATAGGTGAAATCACTTGCGAAAGAGGTATTGGTTTGCGAAGCAAACCAAATGGGATTGCGTAGCAATCCCCGGGGGTTGGCGAGCGTAAGCGAGCAGGGGGCAAAGCCCCCTAGTTAATATAAAAATTTAAAAAAAAAATCGTTAATATGATTTATTTTTAAATTAATATTTTTGTTATATTAAAAAAATCGTTAATATAATTTTTTAATTCGTTGATTCTTGACACAGCTTGAAATTTTTTTTTCCTTTTCTTTGAAAGATTGTCTTTTTTTTTTGTTGAAAAAGTCTGAAATTAATTTTGTCTTTTTCTTCTGAATAGAAGAACGTTTATTTTTTAAAGTCTGTCTTTGCTGACCAGCATCATTTGATACTTTTGCCGCTGCTTCAATCATTGCCTGAGCTAGTGTTGCTTCCTTTGAATCTTTATTTTTTATTGCCTTCTTGAGCCTATCATTGGCTTCATCAAATAATTTTAAAGCGCTGTCCAACGCCTCATCCTCTTCCTTGCTCATAATTTTAAGTTTGCGTTCTTCTTCTATCACCTTTCTTTTCTTTGCCAGCTGCTTAACATATTTTTTCTCTACTTCCAGTCTATCTTTTTCTTTCCTGTCCTCCTCTAATTTTTCTTGTGCCTTACGTTTTATATCTTCTAAATAGGAACTGTAGCAGGGTGGCAACAAAATCCTCGAAAAAAAGTTCCCTGATTTCCATGATAGTGTGACAAAAATTTCCCTGATTTATAAATCCCTTAAGAAATGTCGGGATTCGTAATTGGTATCGATATACAGTACCCATACGACAATATTGAAAATATTTAGGGTCAGATGAGGTAAAAGAATCCTTCTCCACAAATATTTTGTATTTTTTTTTCCCATCAGATATTTTAGTTGTTATTGTAAGGGTTGAAACCCTTAATGGAACTCTAACAATAGCAATTGAAAGAAACAAAAATATAAATATTTTGATTATGAACTTTTTACACCTGTCCCAACATTATCCAAATATAAATCTAAATCAAATGCAAATATGCATTAAAAAAATTGGTACAGCTTCAGTCTACGTTTAAAACGGTGGCAACGATCTTGGTGCTTTTTTTTTTTTTGCGCACATCTAGTAGCAAGTTAGGGCAGGTTAAGGCAAACCACCTGCATAACGATTATTATGGTTTCCATGGCAACCTCGGCAAGCGAAAAGTTAAACCTTTAGGTCCGGTGCACAAATCCGGTTTTTCAACGTACGGCGCCGCTGCCGCAAAGCAAGTGAGGTCTGAGATACATTAGATCCAATGGAGTAGTGCACACATGCCTCCAGCGCAGCTGCGGCGATGTACGTCGACCGTGCGTGCAATTTGTACCGTAGTTCCCCACGACGCAGCAGCTCGCCGCACGCTTCTCCGTCTGAAGTAATTAATAAATGGTTGATCCAGTAATGTCTATTTTGTGTGAGTTTCAAAATATACTTTTTTTTACACTAAGTTTGCGAAATAAACACGTTTTCTTCGATAGAATATTTATTGCAAATGGCGCAAAATGAGTACTTGGTGCACCGGGCCTTAGACTACGGCCAGTACAGCAGTTGTACCATGATCGCACCAAGGAAGAATTTAGACAACAGCCAGTACATCAGTTGTACCTTAAAAGTTATAAAAATTGCGCCAAAAAATAATTTAGACTACGGCCGTTACAGCAGTTGTGCATTGAAAGTTATAAGAATCGTGCTTGTTACATCGATAGTCGTAGTCAGAAAGTTTTTCGTAGTTTTCATTTTGAATCTCTAATATTATAAACGGAAGTGTTTGTCAGTCTGTCTGTTTGTTTCCTGCACGCAAAGTCCTGACAAATCTATGGCACTTAAATCACAGGTAGTCCAAATGTTTTGCCATTTTTGGGTCGCGGCTAATTTTAAAATTCAATCTAGAACATTTAAAAATCAATTTGATGGAATTATTATTGCATGCAACATCATAGGTCACATATTCTAAATTTATTTTTTTCGTTTCCGTTATTATTTTTCGTGGAGGATATATTTTACAACAGACGATAAAAAAACAAAAACTTTTAACTGGAATTATTTAGTTCTTTTTTCTATCTACTAGACCGTTAAAGATGAGTAAAAATTTCAACGCATTTGAAATCTGAGGAAAATTTCACAAAACATCAATAACTAAAAATATGTTTTTTTTTTTTTTTTTAAATAAGTAGAATTTTAAAATTGCTTATCTTCAAAATTTTCGCGAGAGATTGTGACGTTTAGAGAGAAAATACATTTTAGTTGGAATTGTTTAGTTCTTTTTTGTAAAATCGGGATCGTTAAAGATAGATTGAAAATTTCAACTGATTTGACACCAGATAGATAATTTACCTTATACGTTTGATTTTTTTTTAATAAATAATTTTTCAACTAAATATTTATATTTTCACAAGACATTGTGACGTCACGCCGAATTCCCATTTGGTTTGCACAGCAAACCAACAAACACCACGTGCAATTCTGTTATCGCTGTTATCCAATCTGCGAATCAAATCACAGTTCACAATATCCATCATTTGGTTTGCTTCGCAAACGAAATGGAAATTCGCAGGGAATTCATTCCAATAGGCTACGAATTTCCATTTGGATTGCGAAGCAAACCAACACCACGGGTAACGCCATGATGGTTGTTATCCAATACGCTACGAATTCTCATTTCGTTTGTTTCTCAAACCGTATTCGTAGCAATCACTGGGGGTTAGCGAGCAACACCTAATTAGTTAGCACCTGAACCCACGAAAAGAACTGTCACGGGCAACGCCGTGCTAGCCACGCAGTGGCTAGTATTCTTTAAAGTTCTTTCAAAATTCGTTGAACTGTCGGTTGATTTCATTGGTGCATTTGAAATAATTTCTTCCTTAGCGAATTTCGAAGTGCGCCAAAAAAGCGCTAAGGTCGTTGCGCCGCTATAAACGTAAACTGAAGCTTTACCAAAAAATTCTACAAAAATGTAATTGCAAGCAAAAAATATCAATTTAATGCACGGAAAAAAAACATCATTAGTTACACAAATTTAAAATTGTATACCACAAGTTGTATCGCTGGCCTCACGGTGACGAGATGTTCCGGCAGCGAAAACCACGGCGGCGATTTGGGTTCGAAAATTACGACGCCAGTGATCTTTATTCGAATTACAATTTCGGCGAAAACGATTTATTCGATTCTCAAAAGTACTTGTAATCGCGCATCGCTTAATAGGCCACAAACGACAATAGTTACCTTTTTACAAAATTTTTTAAAAATTCCCTGATTTTTTGTGAAATTTGAAAATTTTCCCTGAGAATTCCCTGATATTTCCAGAATCAAAAAGTTCCCTGATTTCTCGGTTCTGTTACCACCCTGTGTAGGCTTTATATGCAACCCTTCCCATATGCATTAGCTTTGATGTGATCGCAACCAAATAAGGTTGATTATCAAAATTTACCAAACTACATTTAGCCGTCATCAATGCATTGAGTGTGCGTTCTGACATTGATGCTCTGTCTCCTGTCAAAGCTCTTACTGAGGCTGAGAAGCCACGTTTAATGTCAACACTACCATGAGAAAATGACAGAGCAGCCTTCACTAGCTTTGACACAACTGGTTACTTAGGATCCACACCACTAATGTCTCGCAGTCTGAAGAATTTGTTCCTGTAGATATCAATAGGCTTCAATCTAGATCCTTCTTCTTCAAATTCTCTTTGGAGTAATTTCCATTCATCCAGTAGTAACGTTTATCGGGACATACCATGGAATTCCTCTTGCAACTTCTAATACTTGTCGAACACTCTCAAGAGGACCAAGACAAGATAAACTTTTAAGGAGAGATGAACTGAAGGACTTCTTCAAAATAGATTTAACACCAATGTAATGCTTCTGAGCATTTAGAAAAAGGAAATTCCTTTCCTTCTCATTCATATTCTGTAGCGCTCTAGAAATTTGATATCCAATCACAATATCAACCAGAGGCAACAGTTTCTGATGACATACATCTTCCAATTTATCAATTTTCAAATCTCGAATAAATTCCTCTTAATAAATAATAAATTCAGTCACACGATTAAACATACTTGAACTTTATAAGCCAAATATCACCTCAGCCTTCATAGTTTCTCTTCTATGTAAATGAACAATATTTTTGTAGCCTGGTCTTTGTATCTTGTTTGGCTTCTTTAGTGGAATGTAGTCAAGGAAATACTTTCGCACTGCAATCCACTGTTCAGGCCACCTTTCAGCAGGTGGCTTTAAGCTTACCCACCTGCTTGATGAAATGGTGAGTGGGAAGTTTCAAATCTTCTTGAATTTGTTTGTATGTTGACCAACGCTTAGGCCACCAACTCTTTCGCTCGATTCTCAGACGGTTTCTCGAGAAAGTATATTTTTCTTTAAAAAGTCATAAAATTCCCTATCAGCAAATATAATTTATTTTAGCAAAAACAATACAAAGTCCTAAATCCGGAATTGTCCAAAATCTGGACGTTTTGCTAACCAGCCTTTTTTTTCCCTCTCACTTTTTTCCATCTTTTCTCCTGTTTTAGGAACAGTTTTTAAAGAATAGGACTGTGACATCGTGATAAAAAATAACTCTCTTTTAAAGAATAAAAAAAATTTATTTACAATTTGGTTGCGATATTACAGTCACAACTACATCTCATCATACTCTAACACAGCACCGTGTCCACACTTCGAAGAATCATCCAATCGACTCCAAAAAAACAGTTTTTAAAACTAACATTTCACCAACGTTATACATAAAAGAAAAAATAAAACTTCCGGGAAAACCATATAAGCTTACATAAATATGTCAAAAGAAAAGATATCCTTTCCAAGAGTAATAAGAAGTATAAATAAACACAGGAAGTATAACAATATCTTGGAATAAGGAAAAAGAAATACTATCATTATTAGTGATGGGGAAAATGACTCTTTTCAGGGATCGGATCGGAACCGCTCACTCACTAAAAAGAGCTAGCTCTTTTTGATGACTCACCGCTCCTTTGAGATATATAATAATGTATATAACATATCGAAATGTATACAATATGTTTGGGCCATCAAACATCCCTCGTTGTCACGTGAGCGCATGTGTCCAGACGAAGAGGCGCCAAGCGTGCTTGAAACACCCACGCACACAACATTTGAAACACTCACTCATCCAGCAATTGCGCAGTTTACCTCTAAAATCAACAAAAGGAGGGAGACGGGGCACGAGGACGATAGGCTTTGCAGCATAGGGCTGCTAAGCTGTAAAATTTAATTGCTAAGGCATAAGATGGCCCAAAACCATGTCAATTCATATAACTTTGAAATTGTCCATAAAGAATAAATTACTTTGAGGACACTTCTACTTTTGTAATTCCCGTCATGAACCCGTTGAGATTACAGAAGTAGCAATTAAAATATCCAAACACGTTAAAAATCTCATTTTAGACCAAGAATTCTAAAAAAGTTTTCGATTTTATTGGATAGAGTATTTATTTGACTTTCCAAAACATATTTAATTTTTTCTCTGTTAATTACTTAAAGAAGTATTAAGATTTTAATCAAGGCGGGAAAACAAGAAGTAAGAATGGAAAACACTGGAAATGGCCATTAAAAGGCCAAAAACATGGCAAAATCAAAATTTAAACCTTACTTTTTTTCGCAAATATAATTTTAGAAAGTTTTTTCAAATATTTAAATGGTTTCTCTTTTGGAAATGGAGTGAACTTTTTTAAAGAGAAGGAAGAACAAAATTGTTTACACAAAGAGCAAACGCAAGGGAGCAAGCGATGCACTTGAAACTACCTTTAACTCTAAATTAATCTTTTTGCATTATTTCCTCACTTCAAATGTTATAATACAAAAACTTATAACTGGATTCTAGTAAACTTTTGAGAGTTTGTTATTTATAATGTTGTCAAGTGAATGAACTAGAATAATTATGCTGAGTTCAAAAGTTTCTAAATTATTACTATTTATTTAAGAAGTAGGACTGTAAAACTAATAAAAATCTTCTATTCATTTTTCAATCACTTGTAAAATTGTTGTTTATTTAAATATCCTTTTATTCTAGTTCATTCCCTAGAAATATGCATGTAGTTTATTTTGGTAGCATCATTTTTCAAATTGGTTGAATAGATTTTCATGTAGCACATTTGAAGTTTTTGACACATTTCTTTAAAATTTCATACATAATTATCATATTTTTACAAAATTATTAATATATACTTTTAATATTTATAGCCCATTGCTATTGTTTAAAACACAAAACATAAAAATATCATTAAAATGTTTCTATACCACATTTAAAAAAAGTGTCTTGGACGTGTTTGGATACATTAAGATTTCTTTCTAAAACCACTTAGTTACCAAATGAGACTTCCTAATAATTTAAATGATATTTTAAAATCATATAATAAAAATATTAATAATTTATTGAAGTACTTAAGATTTTTAACTATTTATTTTAAGATATAGGTATATAATACCCTCGAATACTCGTTGTCCCAAAGATTTTCAAAATCCAAGTCCCCTCCCTGTCTTTTAATAAAATATTTTCAAAATGCCTTGTTTTGTGAAGGCAATGCAATAAAAACGAGTTACGTTTAATTTAATTTTGTGTAGCTTTATTAAAATGATATCACTCCCGAGAAATCAAGGTTATTATTATATTAATGTTAAGTGAATAACATAATAACTGTTAGAATATGTTTTAATAACAACCTTAAGACTAGTTTTAATTAGTGCTAAAAGGCGTGATATGACTTAAGCCGTAAAAACACCCTTTCAATCTAAAATTGAATTAAATTTAAAAAAAAATAACATTTATGATAATACATAGATATTTAAAAATTTGAAACTTCAAAAAAGTAACCAAAAGCTAGGGAGCGCAAAAGAACGAATGCGGAATTGACTCTTCGAGAGCGATAGTTATCGAAAAGAGCCAAAGAGTTAAATCTCAAAAGAATCAACTCCCAAAAGAATCAGTGAGCGCAAACGATCGAATGCGGACATGATTCTTCGAAAGAGCCAACTCTCGTAAAGAATCAACTCCGAAAAGAATCAACTCTCAAAAGAATCAACTCCCAAAGAATCAACTCCCAAAAGAATCACTGAGCTGGTGATCGCATGCGGAAATGACTCTTCGAGAGTGGAAGCGCTGATTCGTTAAAAAAGAGTTACCGCTCTTCAGCCCTGATTGGTTAAAAAAGAGCTATAGCTCTTTTTTGACGAATCAGCGCTCGCTCACTCCGTCAAGAGAGTCGACTCTTTGAGTCAGCTCCTGAGCGGATCGCCCATCTCTAATCATTATAGTTAAAAGATATTCCGGAAGTATACGTTACAGGACATTCTACCTCGACCAAATTGATGAAACAACGAAAAATAACGGACATGTTCGAAGTAAATACCACACAAAAAACGTAGATTTCTAAGAAAAAAAAAATTATTATTTTTTCCTTTTTTAAAAATTATTCTTATTTACATATTTGTGCTATTTTAGTACTGGAAACGTGTTCCGGACATAAATAATGAGCGGAAAAAAATTCGCGCGAGGGTAGGGGAGGAGTGATGAGACATAGACAGGAAAACATCGATGTTTAAAATTAAAACATCGATTTTGATAAATACATCGTCCTCAAACAATGTTTTTAAAATTCAGTGTATTTAAACTTTTTTCCCCATTTCTTAAAATTGGTTTAGCAACTAGTGATGCGACATCGGCTCCAATACATCGATGTTCTTTTGAAAAAAAAAATGTTTTCAAACATCGACATCGATGTCGCATCCCTACTTTTCAGACCCTTCACCCTTGGCCACTTTGGTCTAACAGTACGTTCAATTTGCTGATTATAAAAATTATGCTACTTGGTTATTTTTTAAATTTTATAACGGTACTTTTTTCATTTAAAAATAAAACTTCGAAAAGTATAAACATCGATGTTACAAAAACATCGACTCCAATAGATCGATGTTTTGAAAACATCGATGTCGCATCCCTAGTAGGGAGTGGGTTGGATTAGGGGATTTTTTTGACAAAACAACAGCATTTAATCCAAAATGCTGAAAAATCCTTCCATTTTCATAGGGAAATTTCCCTTCACCCCGCATCGACGCGATTTCCGGAGTGAACCATACATTACGCAGAGTTGCGGATTTTCGATGCTTTAACGAAGAAACTCCAGTAGTTCCGGAGCACTTAGCAACTCTGTATTAGTTTTAAATATCACATGAAAGCTTAGAATGTACTCTTTTTTTATGGTATAAATATTTTTTTAAATTGGTACATAAATAAATTCGATGCGATCAAAAGTATGACTTATAATTTAAAAATTTCGTAATAGCGTACATTTTTCATCACGTAAATGAAAGGTTACATTTCTAACTAAACATTTTTTTAAATGGCCGTTAAAACTCGTTGTGACGTCATGGCATGGAAAAATAAAAGAGGCGGTTGCTGAATTCTCAACTTGCTTTTATCGCTCGACTCTCAGACGGTTTTCCGAGGAAGTACGCATCGGAAAATTAAGAAATTAACATTTGTTCAAATTTGTACAGGGGAGAAAGTTTTTTTCTGATGCGGCTATTTGTTTGGGGTGCTTTTAGTGGTAAAGTAAAAATAAGCGAAATTTCTACCACGAGTGAGCAAAACATACAAATTTTCAGTCTTCAGCCGTGAGTAAAATTTAGCGACTTTGCCGGAATCAGTGAAGCTTACTTTTGAATTTGTATCGTTTCTGAAATTTTATTCTTTCTTGCTTTTTTCGTTAGTTTTTAAGACTTTTGTATTTAATTTTTATCATTTTGGTTTTCATTTACGTTTTCAGAATCTGTGATGGTTATACTTTTGATCTTGCATCGTTTCTGCAAATTTATAGTTTCTTGCTTTTTTCGCAAGCTTTAAGACTTTTTAAATTAATTTTATCAATTATATCAACAAGTCACAAAGTCAGACATTTGAACGTGTAGGTATTAACATTGAACGTCACACATTTACACATGGTCAACTGTGTATGGCTCTTTCGTTATGTGTCTGCTGAAAACATTAAGATCTTCGCGAAATATGGAAAAAAGATACAAAATACAATGCACTAGCCACTGCGTAGCCAGCACGACTTTGCCCGAAACAGTTCTTTTCTTGGGGTCATGTGTGACAACTGCTCGCCAACCCCCGGTGATTGCTACACATTCCTCACATGATATGCTTCGCAAAACACCACAGGTAACGACGTGATTTCGTCACAAAATCACATTTTTAGGCATCAATCTCATGTAAAATTTTTCGCAGATTTAAAATCCGTTAAAATTTTCATTATATTTAACGATCGGTGAAATAGAAAAAAGCACCAATGAACGCCAGTCAAAAATTCTTATTTGTTTTGCTTCACAAGAATCTGTTGCTCAGAAAATCAAAATAAATTAATCTGATCTCTTTCCGAACACGACGGATTTTTCCGCTGCTGAAAATTAACCGCCGCCACTCTCAGAAATGGAGCGTTTACACTAGAGATGGGCGATCCGCTCAGGAGCTGACTCAAAGAGTCGACTCTTTTGACGGAGTGAGCGAGCGCTGATTCGTCAAAAAAGAGCTATAGCTCTTTTTTAACCAATCAGGGCTGAAGAGCGGTAACTCTTTTTTAACGAATCAGCGCTTCCACTCTCGAAGAGTCATTTCCGCATGCGATCACCAGCTCAGTGATTCTTTTGGGAGTTGATTCTTTGGGAGTTGATTCTTTTGAGAGTTGATTCTTTTCGGAGTTGATTCTTTACGAGATTTGGCTCTTTCGAAGAATCATTTCCGCATTCGATCGTTTGCGCTCACTGATTCTTTTGGGAGTTGATTCTTTTGAGATTTAACTCTTTGGCTCTTTTCGATAACTATCGCTCTCGAAGAGTCAATTCCGCATTCGTTCTTTTGCGCTCCCTAGCTTTTTGTTACTTTTTTGAAGTTTCAAATTTTTAAATATCTATGTATTATCATAAATGTTATTTTTTTTAATTTAATTCAATTTTAGATTGAAAGGGTGTTTTTACGGCTTAAGTCATATCACGCCTTTTAGCACTAATTAAAACTAGTCTTAAGGTTGTTATTAAAACATATTCTAACAGTTATTATGTTATTCACTTAACATTAATATAATAATAACCTTGATTTCTCGGGAGTGATATCATTTTAATAAAGCTACACAAAATTAAATTAAACGTAACTCGTTTTTATTGCATTGCCTTCACAAAACAAGGCATTTTGAAAATATTTTATTAAAAGACAGGGAGGGGACTTGGATTTTGAAAATCTTTGGGACAACGAGTATTCGAGGGTATTATATACCTATATCTTAAAATAAATAGTTAAAAATCTTAAGTACTTCAATAAATTATTAATATTTTTATTATATGATTTTAAAATATCATTTAAATTATTAGGAAGTCTCATTTGGTAACTAAGTGGTTTTAGAAAGAAATCTTAATGTATCCAAACACGTCCAAGACACTTTTTTTAATGTGGTATAAAAACATTTTAATGATATTTTTATGTTTTGTGTTTTAAACAATAGCAATGGGCTATAAATATTAAAAGTATATATTAATAATTTTGTAAAAATATGATAATTATGTATGAAATTTTAAAGAAATGTGTCAAAAACTTCAAATGTGCTACATGAAAATCTATTCAACCAATTTGAAAAATGATGCTACCAAAATAAACTACATGCATATTTCTAGGGAATGAACTAGAATAAAAGGATATTTAAATAAACAACAATTTTACAAGTGATTGAAAAATGAATAGAAGATTTTTATTAGTTTTACAGTCCTACTTCTTAAATAAATAGTAATAATTTAGAAACTTTTGAACTCAGCATAATTATTCTAGTTCATTCACTTGACAACATTATAAATAACAAACTCTCAAAAGTTTACTAGAATCCAGTTATAAGTTTTTGTATTATAACATTTGAAGTGAGGAAATAATGCAAAAAGATTAATTTAGAGTTAAAGGTAGTTTCAAGTGCATCGCTTGCTCCCTTGCGTTTGCTCTTTGTGTAAACAATTTTGTTCTTCCTTCTCTTTAAAAAAGTTCACTCCATTTCCAAAAGAGAAACCATTTAAATATTTGAAAAAACTTTCTAAAATTATATTTGCGAAAAAAAGTAAGGTTTAAATTTTGATTTTGCCATGTTTTTGGCCTTTTAATGGCCATTTCCAGTGTTTTCCATTCTTACTTCTTGTTTTCCCGCCTTGATTAAAATCTTAATACTTCTTCAAGTAATTAACAGATAAAAAATTAAATATGTTTTGGAAAGTCAAATAAATACTCTATCCAATAAAATCGAAAACTTTTTTAGAATTCTTGGTCAAAAATGAGATTTTTAACGTGTTTGGATATTTTATTGCTACTTCTGTAATCTCAACGGGTTCATGACGGGAATTACAAAAGTAGAAGTGTCCTCAAAGTAATTTATTCTTTATGAACAATTTCAAAGTTTTTGAATTGACATGGTTTTGGGCCATCTTATGCCTTAGCAATTAAATTTTACAGCTTAGCAGCCCTATGCTGCAATGCCTATCGTCCTCGTGCCCCGTCTCCCTCCTTTAGTTGATTTTAGAGGTAAACTGCGCAATTGCTGGATGAGTGAGTGTTTCAAGTGTTGTGTGCGTGGGTGTTTCAAGCACGCTTGGCGCCTCTTCGTCTGGACACATCCGCTCACGTGACAACGAGGGATGTTCGATGGCCCAAACATATTGTATACATTTCGATGTGTCATATACATTATTATATATCTCAAAGGAGCGGTGAGTCATCAAAAAGAGCTAGCTCTTTTTAGTGAGTGAGCGGTTCCGATCCGATCCCTGAAAAGAGTCATTTTCCCCATCACTAGTTTACACACACAGCGGTAAAATCGCCGTCTGACTGTAGGCAGTGTAGTTTCATCGTCAAATCAATTTACTTTAGATTAACCCCTTGGGTACAGATTTATTTGAAAAAGTAGTTCGGACTATCGTTTGCACATTAGTTACTGTTATATTTTCGTATTATCGTCTGTACACTAATTACGGTTATATTTTCGTATTATCGTTTGCACACTACTTACTGTTATATTTTCGTTTGACAAGAATGGCAACAGTACGAGAGAGTTCTAACAGCATCCGATCTCCGCGTTCATTCCAAAAAAGAATGTCTGATAACGCAGCCGTGTAAATATTTCTATGTATGGAGTCAGATTAAATAAAGTGTATTTTTCTAGAGAAGAGGATTGAATAATTTGATTCAAGGAGTCTCGTAACACCAATCACTCTTGCCATGAACAAGAATGTACATGTTTAATTTTGTTTTAGTTTGAATGATGAATTAGACTTGTCATCCGTAACTTAGGCAAAACAAGTGCATGACGAGTCTCAGTCGTCAAATGTACCCAAATGGTTAACTGTGTTATTTAAATTATTTATTGCTAGTACAGATTGAAATGAACATAGAGCAAAATCTGGCTTTATTGTTATTCCGTAGTCTAATGAAGCGAAGAAAAAATATCATTCAATTAATGAAAGGAGAGGAGGTTGGAGCTTTATGCACGTTGTTTGAAGAGTTAAGGCAGGATGACACAAAATGTTTCAATTACGGCGACGGTCAAATATCCACCGTGTGTGTAACCCCGCCTTAGGCCCCATCAACAAGAGGGGCTATCTATCAGGGTCCCGCTCTTCAAGATTGCAAAGATTGATACTTGAATTAGAGGAATTAATAAACATAATTTAATGGCGGGACCTTGCTAGACTCGTCATACGCGCGTTGAAACGCCTCATGTGAACGTGGCCTTAATGATTACGAAGGTCAAATTTTTCACAGTGAACACTGACGTCAGATTTGGTACAGTACTAAAAAGGTCGAAAACCTTGTCTCAAGGAAGGAAAAATACGAATAAATTCATTTCAAAATGCCTAGGTGCCAAATTTCATTACCATAAAAAAAAAAAAAAAAACGATCGCCAACCCCCGGTGTTATACGCAATTGTAAAAACTGTCGCAATTGCCCATTGTGTTGCTCCATTGCGATGTTGATTAAATACCTACCTACCAAAAACAATTGCGAAGATTCCCAAGGACGAAAAAGCCGTGACGTCATTGCCTTTGGAACCATGCCAAATTTTTATTTCCGAGGAGAGAACAAATTCTAATAACCTTAGTTACAAGCGGATGGACAGAGGAAGAATCCTAATGTTAAAACTTAGACGAATTACCGCTAGATGGCGTACACTTTTTTAGTTCTGTCTGCGGTAGGGAAAATTTTGAACTGGTTTGAAAAATCCCTGTTTTGATGTTGAATGTATTCTGTTTTGTTTTTGCTTGTGAGGTGAGGAGCTGATGGATTGCAACGGACTTTCTATTGAAAGCGGAATACTTTAATTAGGAAAAGTTAATTTGTCTTTAGGCGTATTCTTGATCGAAGAAAGATTGTATTTACTTAAAATGTATCTTTTGATGCGTTGGATACATGCAAGAAAAATTTGTTTCAGCTTCGATTTTGAATTGTTTTACGCTGTTGCGTTTAATTAAATTTGTGAAGCGTAATTTTAGTAGAGGCAGTGAGATTGTTCGTTCTGCGATCAGTAGTTAATTTTTTGATGCATAATTAGATATAATCGAGTTTTTGAGATTGCATAATATGAAAAGTCCACAAATTGAATACATCTGATTCTATTAAAACAGACCATTTCTTTCGATTTTTAGATTGTTACAGGGTATGTATGCAAATTTAAAATGAAGTGATTTTTTATTTTAAAAAATCAGTGATTTAAATAAGAATTTAAAATTTCAATTTCCTTTCTGTATTATGTGTAATAATATTGAAAATGAAATAATTATGAAGAGACGTGCTATTTTATTCAAGTTAGTTCAATAGTAAATCAGCCTTCCCTTGAAGAACTACATAACCTTTTTTGATAGGGATCATAATTACATGACAACTCATTCCTTTATGGGCCATTGAACATGTGTCATTCACAAGCCTGTTCATCAGCATAGGTTTGTTTAACACAACAATTAATAACTGAATTCGTTGGTAAAACTGGTAAACATCCGCACTAGATGATACTCGTGCTCGTCCAAACAGAATTAGGTGTACATTAAGTTGACACGAAAAGGCGAGTTTGTGATCTCATTTGTATTGTACTGATGTGCACACTTTATATTTTCAGGTTCCTCGTCCTTCAGATTTTTAACTAGCCCTCTTACTCGTATTTATGATTTTGTAATTCCCACTATCAAAATGTGTTTCTATGTGGTTTTGTTTTTATTTCTAGAAGCAGGTGTTTTTGTGATAGTAGTTATTGCCAAAATGATTAGTAATTTTTTAAATTACCCAATTTTTTACAAAAATAACCAATTCCTCTATTAAATATAATAATAAGTTTCAAGAAGAAAAAAAAATTAAGATTGGAAATACTTTAATTTGACCAATTTTACACTTAATGGTCACAAGTTAAGTTGTCATGCAAAAAGTTTTTTTTTCCGAGTCTTGTACAATTAATTGTATTTACAGAAAAATGAATTTTTGTCCTGTATGACTAAATTGATATTTAAAGTTCATTGTGTATTGAATTGAAAATAAAAGTTTTTATGTACCATTTGTTTCTTTGTTTTTCTTGTACAACATTAATTAAAAAATACCTTTTATAATGAATTGAAGTACATATATTCACTGTAACTGAAACACTTCTTTTTGTTTACCTTCATGTGTTTGTTTACAAAAATATCTTGCAATGTCAGAATCAGTCTCAATAAATCATTCTGAATACATTAAATGTTGCTTACAATTTGTACTAAAAGATTTATATTTAGTTCTGATTTTCATAATTATTCAAGATTACCAATAATGCCTGGTACACGCAAGTATTTTTAAAATTGACAATTGGTAACTTAGTAATTTTTTTTCTGGATTGAACTGTTTTGGAATGTAATTTAAATTGAATTTTAGAACTGAAATAATTATATTTATTTGTGGAATATAATATAGACCAAGTGACTGCATGCATAAAAACATTTAGAGCTTCGATGAAAATCCAAATTTTCCCCATATTGTGTTTGGAGAAAGCCTATTTGTGTGTAATGTCAACAGAGATCCCTTGTTTTTCAATAACACTATATCATAAAGTAACAATGTTTTCATGGGAACTTTCTGTAAGAAGTCAGTCAGACTTTTTCATATCTTGCGGAGAACAGTGTTTTGAAATTTTTTTTTACATATATTTATTTTGAAGGCACATGATGTAACCCAAAGTAATTTTACAATTTTCTAGAAGTCTCCATCATAGATAATGCATTTTGATTAAATATTTTGCTAAAATGTTCTGAAGCTTCACACTCACTATCCTAGGTCAGCTTCCTAAACAAATGACAATCAAACCCAGTAAAAAAAGCTTTTGAGAAAAATGGTCTGAAAAAAATCATGTGGTCAAAAGACTAAATTTGCAGTGCTGGCAGTCATTTGACTGATATCAAATTAAATTAATAATGTCATTCATTGAGTGCACAATGAAATTAGAAGTGTTTTATTTAAAAGTTATTCCAAAACAAAATGATGTCCTATGTAAACATCCTGCATAACAACTGAAGAAATTGTAAACCAATTGTTAGGTTGGTAAATATCTTTAAGTCGTAAAATTTTCTGTAGCTATACAATCTGATTCTTGCAACTTTAGCATTATTGGCTTTAGTCAGATTTACATTCAAGGCTTATCTGGGACTATGAGTCAGCTAAACTTGTTCAAAGTAGACTTCTGTGAAACTTATAGTATAAAATGTGCTCATGCTATCTCCATACATGTAACTCACTCAACATCTGTCCTGATCAGGACATGAAAATTTTAGATAAAATAATTTTGAATAGCCCTTTTGAAAAATAAATTAAACCAGCATCATGCTAATATAACAGGTGCTGTGGTGGGAAGAGCAACCAGAGGGTTGGGAGTTTGAATCCAGCCAAATACCGTCATGTAGAAGGGGGTTGGTGCGTGTTAAATCTGTTGTGTGGAAGTTTGGAGTGCAACTTGGGTGTTGCCTCGTTATATGACCATGATTCAAAAATTATGTATCTTAATCTTTCCCTTTGGTGTTGATCCAGGACCGTCACAAATAGCTCATTGTGTTGCTCCAGTATAACGTTAATTAAAAAATGCCATCACCAATGCCTGTTGCTCCAGTGGGACGTTAATTAAAAATACCATTAGATGTACCACATTTCATCAAAATCCTGGTTTTAGACTAATCAGTAGCATTTTATAACTCGTTAAAGGTCTTGTGAATAAATTATTGTACACTTAGTAGCTAAACGAATAATATTACTCAGATTAATATTGTCAGTTTATTATAAAACAAATATTACTTTTCTTCTGTTCATAATAAGAAAAATTACATATATCTTGCCTCATAGCAGTGAAAAATTATATATTTAATCATTGGTTATGTATTTTTTGGCATACGTAACTGACATCTGATGAACTAAAAAACTACAACTATAACAGGTGCCACGGTTGGAAGAGCAATTGGAGGGTTGGGAGTTCGAATCCAGCCAAAGACCGTCGTGTAGCAAGGGGGCTGGTGCATGTTAAATATGTTGTGTTCTTACATTAGTGTGGTGTGTAAGTTAGGAGTGTCAGCTTGGGTGTTGCCTCGTTATTTAAAAATTATGTTGTCTTCATTTTTCCCTTTGGGGTTGATCCTGGACTGTTACAAATAGCCCATAATGTTGCTCCAGTTCAACGTTAATAAAAAATACCATCCCCAATGCCTGTTGCTCCAGTGGGAGAGAGAGATGTAAATTAAAAATACCATAAGGTATACCACATTTCATTAAAACTTAAATTATTGAACACTTAGTATTTAAATGAATAATATTAACATTTTTTTTACAAAACAAATATTACTTTTCTTCTGTTCATAAGAAAAATTACACCATAGCAGTGAAAAATGATAATTTTAATCATTAAATATGTACCTATTTTTTGGGATACAGAACTGGCACCCGATATAACTCCTAAAAAAACTACACCTTTTTGGTATAGTTAATAAAATCTCAATTGGCTCATCTCTTGGCTAGCATAAGATAAATAACTATTTTGTTTTTGTGAATACATTGAGACAATTGAAAACTAATACAGATTTGGCACTAAAAGTTAAAGAGATGAATGGGTTCTAAACGAGCACTAATATCATCAAGAATTGGGATGGGTATCCATTTGCATAGCTACAAAGCAATTCCTACTTACTAATTTTCATTCTACCCAAGTTACGATCAACTTTGATTTTCATGTACAAACACCATTAATTTGTGAATTTCATCATAGGATACATAGAACTGCTTTGTTAGAACCTATCCACTCAATACTTCTCTTTCCCTTGCTATAGAAAATCAACCATGATAATGCTAAAAAATTGTTCAGATCCTATTTACTTAGGCTGTTCCTCTGCTATATATAAACCTGAAAAATATTTATTTTTCAGTCATTTTTCCAAGCAATTAATACTTTTTATTGCTAATACAATTCCTCAGTTTACTGAGTGAAATCATTTTCAGATGAGTTCTCAAAAGAATTTTGGATTGAAATGTAATTGGGGAACACACACATTTTACATTCTACAACTGAGTTCCACAAATCTGACATGACACTTTCTCATGACATAGTATAAATTGGTATGGTCAAGAATGCTTTTTTATCATGCTTAACACAGGAACTTCATTTAAATCATGCTTATGTATCAACAAAAAGAATAACTGCCCACAAAATCAAAACTAATCACTCAATACTCCCCAAATGAACAAACAATACTCCTTAATTTATGTCAAGTAATGCTTCCCCCAAATCAAAATGAATAAAATAAAACTCCTTAAATTTATCTGACAGAAGTACAAGAAAGGTTAGTTGTAAAATACAATATAATCAACCCAATTAATTATCAGATTGTGAAATCAGCAAAAAATTAATTGAACTATTTTTTATTTATACAAGTTTCACGAAATTAGATCGAATTATGAATTGCCTCAACAGTATAAATTTGAACACAGTTAAATAATCAAACACAATGAGCGAAATTTTGTATGAAGATAAATATTACATTTAAGGATTTTAGTTTACAAACCATAGAATATATGGCAGATCAAGAAATGCAACCGCAATGTTTTAAAATCAAGTTAACAACAAAATACATAAGAAATGACTTGTTAAATGTTGCAAAATTAGAAACCAAAGCTTGCTAAAATACTCGAATCAAGGTGATGAAAAATAAACTAAATGCCGAGAGATTAGCCAGAGCAGGAATCCTAATGTAATTAAACTATTCGTAATGAAACAGCAGAAAAGACAATTTTAAACGTATCATACACCCAAGTAAAACGATTAGAAATATGTTGCTTTTATCACTCCTAGAAATGGAACGTAAGGCCAAAAAATAATGGATTATGGAACCAAGATTTGACAGAGGAAGAATCCTTATGTTAAATTCACCCATGCCCAGATTTTCCCCATTTGTACGAATATCCTTCCCTAAAATATTTTTCCCCATCCGAAATCATAGCTAATGCGCATGCGCCAACCTCCGAAAATTCGTCTAAGTTTTAACATTAGGATTCTTCCTCTGTCCATCCGCTTGTACCTTAGTTTCTTTCGAGATACATTCATTTGGATTTCCTGCGAAATGGATTCCAGTAAAGCAAAAGATTGCTAAAGTTATCACTGGCGTTCTTCAGTGCTTTTTTTCTAAATCAGCAATCGTAAAAGGTTGAATAAAAATTTTAAATTATTTGAAATTTGCGGAAAATTTAACACCAGATAGCAACCAAACATCAAGGCGTTGCCCGTGGTGTTACACGGGCACGGACAATGCCGGGCTAGCCACGTTGTGGCTAGTAGGTATTATATGTGTAAGTACATATACAAACTATAGAATAGAGACCGCAAAAAAAAAAAAAAAAACCACACTTTGCTCTTTTATAAAAAGGGAAAGAAAAAGTTAAGTTTTATGAGGACCGGACTTGGTGTTGTCGATCTCAAAGCTGCTGTAGCAAGTTTGTGATTGAGTTTTCTTATTATTTTCATATTGTTTTGTTTTTAGATTTTAATGATCTTTAGGTGTCACCTCCCTGATTCACCAACTCTTTCATTTTCAAAAATTTCCTAATTTTTTTTTATTTAAAATTTTTTGAAATTACAGTGTTTACTTTGTTGTATCTGCAGCTTCGGCTGGCTTATGAAATGGAAATTACCCACTACAGTAATTATTTTATAAAATACACTTTCATAAATTCATAATGAAAATAAGAAGTAAATTCATTTATTGGCACATGGTAGGTTTCAACAAAATATAATTAGTGGCAAACTATTAGTTTACTAAAAGTATGTAAAACAGGGTTGGCAAAAACCCGTTTTTTTTTAGAAAAACCCAGCCCGGGTGGGTTTTTGTGGGGATTTCTGGTTATTTATAAATAACTGTAGAATATCATTCTAACTTGATCTTTTTATGCTTGATGTAGGAACCAGTGATGTATTCAGAGGGGGGGGGCAATCATGTAGCCAGGAGTTTAAGCGGTTTTAGAGTCTATGGGTGAAATCCCCCTTAGCCACATCCTTGAGGGGGGGGGGATTGCAGACCCACTTTTTTTATTCAATCTGAAGTATACCCCATTTTATAATTTCAAAGTGTACGTCCTTTTTTTTTAATCATGTCCTATAAAATTCTCTAAATACCTCTGTGTAAGTCACAGGAAAAACAGTTATCCTTCAAGTGGAAACTGGTTGATTGGGGAGGAGGATCACACAGTCAGGTGGTTGAAATTCTTCAAAAATGAACATCCCCCCCCCCACACCTTTTTTTAACAACTACCCTACTGGTTGGAGCAGCAAAAATACCAATTTGTGGTAAAAAAACGTTTAATTTGTAGCAAAAAAAAATATATATATATACAACATTTCTTCAAAAACACTGTTTTGAAGTAATTTTATGCAAAAACATTTTGGAGCCATTCTAAGGACAAATATATAGCATTATACAGGAGCTCTTGATTTTTTTCTAATGAAAAAAAAAGTTAAATGCAAAAGCAATAATTCTTTAAATGTTACAGATAATAACTGTACATATAAAAAACAAAATGAACACTGTAATGCTAATCCCTTTAATATTCTTAAACATTTGAATAAAGCGCATTGTTAGGTGCAATTTGGTGCAGCTCTTGCATCTTTGATGGAAGTGATTTTGTAACCGTCAAATATTAGATTTTGTTAGAAAAAAAAGCTCAAACTAAAATGTTGTTATTCTGAAGGAATGTTATATTTCATGTTAATTATAGTCTTTTGTAATAGTATATTATATTTTCATGTAAATTTTGTTGGTTTTATCAACTGTTTTTGTTACAAGTTTCAAGGATATTATGATTAAATTTTTTTTGTATACACTACACTCTCTCTAATCCGTACAAATAAATACCAGGCGGGTTTGGATATATATATATATATATATATGATTATTTACAAAAACCCACTTCATAACAAAAACCCAGTGGGTTTTTGTTGGTGGGCCCGCCCAGAAAAACCCAGGCGGTTTTTCTGGGCAGGGCCCAACTTGCCAACCCTGATGTAAAAGGATTGCAAATTGCATACGTCAGAGTCAAAAATTTGACTGAACCAAAACAGTTCATAAGAATTATGCAAAAACTGATAAATTTATAAAAAGGTTAAAAAAATAAATTCAAATTTATTGAATAGAAATTTAACTAGTTACCTCAGTCCCAGCCTAAGCCATTCGGTGTATTGCCACATAATTTTGAACCACGGTCAGATGGCGAGACATCTGAGCTTGTGCCCTACTCTCCAAACTTAAACACCACCCAACATGAGGACTTTTAGCCACGACAGATTTACAGTGCACCAGCCGGTTCAACACGATATGCTTACAAACATCATTTTAACTAAACAAAATTAATTTGAAAATAATCATCTTAGCTGACAATGGAAACAGATTGCGCATGGCATAACAAAAGAAAGTGAAATTCAAGCACAGTCGGCAATTGAGTATTTGTCACCCGGATGCAAAGAGAAAAAAATTATAAAGCATAGAAAAATTACTTTCGTTTTCGGTCAGCAGCCAAATATGATACACGAGTCCGAAATTTCCAGTTTTCAAATGACTTTTCCCGATTATTGAAATTTTCCGACTATTCTCGGTTCTCCAGCACTGTGGTTTACGTTTTTTCGATCCTTTGCTCCAATGTTTTTTTTAAACGAGCGGGTTGGTTTTCTTTTGGACCTAATAACCGATTCCTTCAAATTTTTAGAGCAGAATCACCCCCGAAAATCTTTAAATTTTTCTTTTCCTGGGATAGTTGTTGCAAAGAATTAGAAGCATAAAAAAAGCTAGATTAAAAAAAAACCACTCAGATAGCAGTATTAATTAAAATAAATTATTTTTATATTGTTTTCGATTTACCTACAAACTTAAAAATACACTTCCTCATAATTATAATAAATTTTTAAAACATTGCACTCGCGGGTAACTGAATAAAACAAAATTAATTAACATTTTATGATTGTATTCTAGTTTCCTCCATCAAGGTAACTATTTTGTGCATTGCGAGTGCCACTCACAAGTCGAAAACAGACCAATTTTCAAGTTTTTAAAGTGTATTTTGTGCTCCTCAAGATATGTGCTCATCAAGAGTCCGATCGACAATTTGTATATCGCGTATCAAGGGTTGCCATTCAAGCAAGCATGTTCCTGAATTGTCACCAAAATCGTACTTGTAAGCAGTTTTATTGCCGATCAGCCGCTATAAAGAGGTCGGAAATATTGTAAAAAATATCGTCATTTGAAAACTTAATTTTGTTTTCAGAGGAAAATAAGCACTTTCTAAGGACTATTGATGCAAAATAAGCACTTGTAAGTGCCCTTAGAAATGGAAGGTCAAAATAAGCACTTTCTAAGCACACGTGGGAACCCTGTGTAATTCAAAAGCACTTCCCAAGACAAAATATCACATGGGAAAAAAAATATATTTTGTGGTTCTATTCTGTAATAATGTTATTGTACTTAAGAGAAAAAAAATTATAAAGCATAGAAAAATTACTTTCGTTTTCAGTCAGCAGCCAAATACGATAAGAGTCCGAAATTTCCAGTTTTCAAATGACTTTTCCTGATTATTGAAATTCTCCGACTATTCTTGGTTCTCCAGTACTGTGGTTTACTATTTTACGATCTTTTCCTCCAATGTTTTTTTTAAGCGATCGGGTTGGTTTTCTTTTGGAACTGATAACCGATTGCTTCAAATTTTCAAAGCGGAATCACTTCCGAAAATCTTCATAAAATTTTTTTTCCCCTGGAATAGTAGTTACAAAGAATTAGAAGCATAAAAAAAAAGCTGCAACACATTGGGTTACTACTAAGATAGCAGTATTAAATAAAATAAATTATTTTTATATTGTTTTCGATTCACCTACAAACTTAAAAATACACTTCCCCATAATTATAATAAATTTTTAAAACATTGCACTCGCGGGTAACTGAATAAAACAAAATTAATGAATATTTGATGATTGTATTCTAGTTTCCTCTATCAGGGCAACTATTTTGTGCATTGCAAGAGCCACTCACAAGTCAAAAACAGACCGATTTTTATGGGTTTTCAAATTTTTGAAGTGTATTATGAGCTCATCAAGAAATGATCGAGGATTTGTATATCGCGTATCAAGGGTTGCCATTCAAGCAAGCATGTTCCTGAATTGTCACCAAAATCGTACTTGTAAGCAGTTTTATCGCCGATCAGCCGCTAAAAAGAGGTCGGAAATATTGTAAAAAAATATTGTCATTTGAAAACTGAATTTTGTTTTCAAAGGAAAATAAGCACTTTCTAAGGACTATTGATGCAAAATAAGCACTTCTAAGAGCCCTTAGAAATGGAAGGTCAAAATAAGCACTTTCTAAGCACCCGTGGGAACCCTGATTAAATGTTTGAGGTTACTAACCAGTTTTGAGAAATGTGATGGGGGGGGGGGAGATTTTAAATCGGTGGTTTTTGGGAGATGTTTTTACAACACCGATGTTTTAATTTTGAACATCGATGTTTCAAAATATGAATGTTTTGTTGTCGATGTCGCATCTCCGCAGATTTCAAATCCGTTGAAATTTTCTATCGATCTTTAACTATATCACATTTTTAGGTTTCGATCGGATGTAAAAATTGGCAGATTTCAAATCCATTGCAATTTTTACTCCATCTTCAACGATCAGGGAGATAAAAAAAAATAACTTTTGAACTATTTATTTGTCGGCTGAAATCGTTTATCGGAAAATTAAAGGGAAAAATTAAATTTAGAATATGTGATCTCTTTATACTGTTGCCATTCTAAGAAAAATAAAAATTAAATATCAATAAATTAATTTAAAAAGTTCTAGATAAAATTTTTAAATAAGGGGTGGACACAAAATTCACAAAACACTAGGACTACCTATATGCCAAATTTCATCATTGGAAGTGCAGGCAGATGTGTCAGGACACTACTTTCAGAGACAGTAATTGGTAATTTTTAGTTAACGTCGTACTAGCGCAACACAACGGGCTATTGACGACGGTCCAGGATCAGTCCCTTAAGGGAAAGATCCGAGGACAACACCTAGTAATTTTGAACCACGGTCAGATGACGAAGCAACACCTGAGCTGGCACCCCACTCTCCAAACTTCCACACCAACTAACGTGAGGACTTTCGGCCACGACAGATTTAAGGTGCACCAGCCGCCTCTACACCATACGTTTACAAACATCCATGCCCGAACCCGGATGCGAACCAGGGACCGTACGATCTAGAGGATAACACCTTAACCACTATACCGGTTGGTCGGCTTCAGAGACAGAGAAAAACACTTCCTTTCGGCAGATATAAGGAAATATTGCTTTGAATTGATGTGTTTGACAACTTAGAACATCAAGAGCAGTTCCTGTTTCCTCACGGTCATACAAGCGTCATTTCCTGTAAATTTTATTTTCTCTTTCAGGGAAGGAATAAGGCGACATGCCCATGTCATGTCGGGGTTGGTCTGATTCCTTAAATAATTTATTTTCTTTTTCATGGAAAGAATATTGGCCACATGCCCATGTAATTGTAGCATATTGCACTAGTCGACCCTTTTCTCTTACACGTGGGCGTCGGGAGAGTGCATCAACATCCAGACGGAGACAACAACTTCAGTGGTTGCACGTGTGCTTGTGACAAAGTAACGAAAGATAGTTTTTGTCATAAGCGACCTGGCGTTCCGCTTTGGTCCGCCCCTTTCCTTCCCCATTGTGGGAGGAGTGGACAGGGATGCGACAAAAAGTCCTGTGAGTTTACAGGAACGATTTTCCCATCGACACAACTGGAGTGCCGTCGGTTCTGTTATCCCATGTCTGGAATGGAGATTAACTTTTGTGAACTCAAGTCGGCATTACAGACCGGTTCTGCATCTGTGTGTCTTCAGTTCTGTTGAGGATCTTCAACATCTCTTGCAAGGGCTCGGAATTCGACCCCCCCCCTCCTGTCCGCAGCTGACGTTCTGCGGATCCAAGAGAACTTTTTCGGACGGACTGATTCTGAATTCGAAGAGACATGGTCGTCTCTGGTTTGTGGAGAGCCATTGGTGCTCCAGGCAGGTTTTCGATGTCGATGCCCTAACTTTATAGCTTGAAAACCTACTTTGTACGTATCCCCTTCGCTACTTGGGTCCACACCCACGTAGGCCTCGAATCTTTTGCCTTAAAAATCTTTCTGAAAAAATTGGTAGTTAAGAACTCCAATATGTATGCGTTCACGTCTAAGCTTCCGATTGACCCCATTAGATGGCTGTATAAATCTGCAACTCCTGTGGAATATGTACTATTCAAAAGCGATTTAAAAGAAATGTCGTTGACTCAACGTTCTCGTAAAAGTAAGAAAATATCAAGTTTTTAATGAATTTTAAATCCTTTACTTAATGTATTTTAGTGGACAATTTCTTTAAATATGGGATGGAAAAGGTTACTTGATTTAAATCTGTATTTCGTGTATTTGAGAGCGATTTTTATATAGGTCCACGTAAGTTGACGTGAGTACTTGGCGGTTAAAATTGGCGTTGTTACCTTGTGCGTTTCGTCCTTTCACAAATTGAATTAACAGTCTGTTTTGAACCGTTTACGGTATTTTTTGAGATCTTTATAATTTTTAAATTAAAAGTATAACTTTTTTCTACTGTCTAAAAATTTTATCTTGATAATATTGATTCCATTTTTAGGCAAAAGACTACCTAATATATGTTGGAAGGGGTTGTGTTTCTTCTGAGGACATGAAAGTTTTGGGCCTTGGAGAAAGTGTTGTCATGATATTGTCAGAAAGTTACCCCTCAAACTGGCAACTTGTAGTAAGCGACATGTACTTCACTGGCCTCAAATGTGCTAAGTATCTCCTCGAGAAAGAAATTTTCATGGCTGGTACGGTTAGGACAAACAAAATTGGAAATACCCAAAATGAATTAAAATTGGACAAAACATTAAAAAGAGGAGTATGATGACTTGTAAATAATGATGAAAAACTATTAATTTTAAAATGGAAATAAAATTAAAGCGTTTTATTTTTGTCGTCATATTTGGCTGAGAACCTGTGTTAAAGCTGCAGGTGGTGGTCAAAGGAGGAGAAAAAAAAAAGATTATCGTACCACAGCCAGCAGTTGTTCAGGCCTATAATAGCTCAATGGGTGGAACCGATTTATGTGACCGCTATTTGGCCTATTATAGGCGCACCATGTGAACAAAGAAATGGCCAGTAAGAGTGTTTATTTATTTTGTGGATCTGGCTATTTCTAACCGCTGGGTATGGCAGTATGTGTGAATATGATGAAGCAAATCAATTAAAATTCTTGTCCCTCATTGCCTACCGAATGCTTATGGCACAAGCCCTCATTAAATATGAAGGGAACATTACAAAAAACTTAAGAAACCAAACATGTTCAGTGGAAGAAACTCCAAAAAAGCAGAGGAATGTTGTCAATCAACCAATCAGAGAAGTTAGACTTGATAATGTAAGCCATGTGCCAAAATTTATCTCTCTATATTAAAAAAAAGTGCCGACCAACCGGTATAGTGGTTAAGGTGTTAGCCTCTAGATCGGAAGGTCCCCGGTTCGAATCCGGGTTCGGGCATGGATGTTTGTAAGCGTATACCAGCTCAGGTGTTGCTTCGTCATCTGAACATGGTTCAAAATTACGAAAGTAATTGTTAGGGGCAATGATGGCCCTCCCACTGGGTGCTCCTTCACAAGTGGCCATCACTTCCGGCCTTGTAGTGGCCAATGACTTCGGTCAAAATGTGCCCGCCATTAGAAAAAAAAAAAAAAAAAAAAAAAAAAATATTAAAAAAAAGTTACCGCCACCGTAGGATTGAAAACTGTACTGTTTAGCTCGATTCTTAGATGGTTTCCCTAGAAAGTTCGGATCAGAAAAATCTGAAATTAACATGTTTGTTCTTCATTGTGTTCCCTGGAGAACTGTAAAGATCTTTTTCCGATGCTGTTATTAGTTTAGGGTTTATTAAGTGTCAAAGTTTAAAAAGCGAAATTTCTTCCTCGAGTGAGCAAAACACATACAAATTTTCAGTCCTAAGCCTTGACTTTTTTTAAAGAGTACATCTCAACGTATTTTTGCAGCTCGTCGAGTTTATTTTAGAAATTTCCATTTAGTTCTTGATATTGTTTTGAAATTCGGGAAAAATCGGGAAATTTTCGTTAATTTTTTTTTTAACTGTCATATTTATATCTTATTACCATTAGAATTTAATTTTAAAATTATCGCAGCATTTTTAAAAATATCGCAGTATACCTCAGAATATACTCTTTCTTACGGTAGTTACTTTTAAAATTGGTTAATAAATAAGTTCAATGCGATCAAAAATTGGTCACACAAAATTAGGAATCTTTGGATATTTTCGTTACTTTTTGTTAAAACCGTTATATCAACAGCAAATACCAATATTTTTTAAATTTTAGAACATCACTGAATACCTTACTTTGTGCTGTTTCTTATGGTATAATTATTTTTTATATTGGTTCATAAATAAATTCGATGCAATCAAAAGTTGGTCACACAAATTTCGTATTTTTAGTTCGCGGAGAAGGTTTTGCAGTCAGGTGTGGGTTGTATTTTTTAATATCGGGTTCGCCATATACAGGGTGGCTACAAAAATTGAAGTAAAAAGTTCCCTGAGTTTTCCCTGATTTCCAGAGTATTTTTCATGAAATTCCCTGAGTTTCTCCATCCGTTCGCAGAACAATTCTATAGACTGATAGATGAATAAAAATAAGATAAGTAAAAAATATTTTTACTGTGATCCATAATAGACCAAATAATATAAAGTTATAGATAGAATATTTAATTTTACATTTTTAAATATTTTGATGCGTTTGTAAAAACAGTCAATGGCGCCAGAACTCGATACATCTCTACTATTATAAAAGGAAGTGTTTGTCTGTCTGTCCTGTACGCAGTGTCCTAACGAATCTATGGCACTTATAATAGTGAAATTTAGCACACATGTAGTCTGAATTTTTTGCAATTTTTCTACCGCGCCCAAATTTCAAAATTTAATCTAAAACATTTAAAAATTAATTAATTGGAATTTAATAAAATATTTTCTTTAGAATGTTATACGGTATAAAGACATGACATTCTAAATTTATTTTTTCTGTTTCCGTTAGATTTTCTCAGCAACAATTTTAGCGGACGAACAAAACAAATAAAGTTTTAACTGGAGTTTTGTAGTTCTTTTTTCTATCTCCTAGATCGTTAAAGATAGAAGAAAAATTTCAACGGATTTCAAATCTGCGGAAAATATTACATCAGATCCATACCTAAAAATATGATTTTCTTCAAATAAATAATTTTTAAATTGTAACTTTTATATTTTTTCCAACACGAATTTGGCCGCCGGCGCCGTGAAGAATTCTACCTTCGTGGTTAAAAAGATCAGATTAATTCATTTTGATTTCCTGAGCAACGGATTCGAGTTCGTTCGTTCTGGTTCGAACTGGCGTTCTTCGTTACTTTTTTCTATCTTTGCGATCGTTAAAGATAGAATAAAAATTTCAACGGATTTGAAATCTGCGAAAAATTTCACATCAGATCCATACCTAAAAATATGATTTTCTTCAAATAAATAATTTTTAAATTGTAACTTTTATATTTTTTCCAATACGAATTTCGCCGCCGAGAAGAATGACCTTCGTTTGATTCGAGATTCATTCATTTTGAAAAGTAACGGATTCGTGTGAAGCAAAATAAATAATTAAAGTTATGACTGGCGTTCTTCAGTGCTTTTTTCTAAATCAGCGATTGTTTAAAATAAAATGAAAATATCAACGGATTTCAAAACTGCGGAAAATTTTACACCAGATAAATACCTTATACGTTTGATTTACTTTTAATAAATAATTTTTCAATTAAATATTTATTTTTTCATAGGAGATTGTGACGTTATGCCGATTGGATCTCTTCGCAAACGATTTCGAATCAATCACGAAAAGAACTGTAACGGGCAACGCAAACTTTTCAACAAAAAAAACCCTCAGAGTTTGAAAATTTTAGTAAATTTAATAACTTTTAACACATGTATTAAAAACCATATGCATAATCTAAATGAGTACTTTTCCGTTAGCCGGGCGCAATTTCGGACCTAAATCAAAATCGCCAATGTAGGTATTTTAGAAAAAAATGATTTTTTTTAATGTTGATTAAATTGGAACTGGATGTTTTTCTTTAGCAAGTTTTTCCGGACATTAGTATTTTTCAAAGACGCAAGGCACTACGTTCCTATTATTGACATTAGGGAACGTGGTACAGCTGTAGACATCGGTTACAGGATTTCCGGCCGTTATAGGTTTAATAAAACAGTATACAATATATACAACTCTTTTTTCTGGATGTTTACGTAAAAAATACACTTCTCATTTTCCGAATGAAAAAAAAATGGCGACATTTTGATTTTGGTTCAAAGTGGCGCCTGCATGGCTAACGGAAAAGTACCAAATGGGTGCCATTTGCAAAACGAAATTCCAACTTTTTCCCTGATTTTTCCAGAAAATGATTCTTCCCTGAGAAATCCCTGAATTCCCGGTTCTGTCGCCACCCTGCATATATCAAATTTATCGTAGCAACAATTGCCATAAAAACGATTTCTTTTTATTTGGCGAGGATAATGGCTCGCTTTTTTCACTCTATTCTCAGACGGTTTACGGTCAAAGTACAGATCGTAAAATTAGGAGATACGGTTTACTTAAAATTGTACAGGGGAAAAGATGCAGAAGGTTTTTTAATGATGCGGCTATTAGTTTAGGATGCAATCAGAGTTAAAGTAAAAAAAAAGTGAAATCACTTGCGAAAGGAGTATTGGTTTGCGAAGCAAACCAAACGGGACCACGTAGCAATCCCCGAGGGTCGTCAAGCGTAAGCGAAGAGGTGGCGAAGATCTCGCTGTGACGCCATGGACCGGAAAGTCAATTCAGGATTATACGAATTATTAAGATAGTTTTGCTGTTCAGGAGATTCATTCTGCGAAACGAATGTTGGTTTGCGAAGCAAACCAAATGGGATTGCATAGAAATCAATGGGGATTTGCGAGCGTAAGCGAACAGGGGGCGGAGCCCCCTAGTGGATTATAAAAATGCATCAAAGTGTAGGTTAGCTGGATCCAAATCCAGGACAAAAGTTATGTGTACAAAATGTCAAATGTAAATTTGCATCATGAAAATAACTGTTTCATAAAATACCACACACAATAAAATGTATATCAAAAAATTGTCTTGTGTCTTATTTCCTACTAATATTGTGTTACTTTAAAGCAATAGTTATATAGTACGTACAAAATTTATGTTTTGTTGTAGCAATAAAATGTACCTATGTAAGTCAAAAGCACTTCTCAAAACAAAATATCACATGGAAAAAAGTATTGAAAAAAACTTATTAATTCTGGAGCACCTTCCGTGTAAACTGCGACACAGTGAGTCCAGGTAAGGTCACTTGTTACGAAATATCTATTAATAATTTCAAATATTTTCTTATATGTCTTCTTCAAAAACCAAGGTGGCAACTGTCATATCTAACCTAGCTGCGTGGAAGGGTTGTCATAGAGAAATTGACGGTCGGAAACTTGTCTCGGTTGAGAGTGGTTGTGTTTTGTTTTTGAGGTGCTATGTACTGCACCGGATGAAATAATGTTTGTTTTTGTCTCTCTTTTAATCGTTTAATTAAATTGTTATTCTTACAATCTCGTGCTTGGTTATTGAAAGAGAAGAACATCACAACTTGCTCTCTTTCGTACAATCAGACCAACAAGGAGATTGGACTTAATTGAAAAAACACAAAACGAAATCTGGACTAAAGATGTTTAAATCCGTGAAGAAAGGGGATATTGTTACAATTTTGATGGAAATCGGTGAACCAGTTGTTGGCAACTTGAAGCTGGTGGACTTGAAAAAAAAACTGCTAAATAGCAAAGAATATTTAGCAGATGCGGAATTTGTTAAAGATATTTTGGCCTCAACAGTAGAAAATCGAAAGAAATTAGAGGATCGAAAGAATGAAAAAAGTTCCCTGATAGAGTCACAAAAATCACCCTGATTTTACAATTCCCTTAACAAATATTGTGATCCGTGATTGGTATCGATATACAGAACCATACATTATTTTTAAATATTCAGGATCAGATGGAGTAAAAAGATAATTTTCCACAAATATTTTGTATTTTTTCCTCTGCAGATATTTTAACTGTAAGGGTTGGAACCCTTAATGGAACTCTTAGAATAGCAATTGAAAAACTGGAGCAAAACAAAATATTTTTATAACAAATTTACGACATATGACCCTACATTATCATACTACACGTTCAAATCAAATGCAAATATACAAAAAAAACTTCGACAAAAATGTAATTATAATTAAATAGTATAAATTGAATGCACAAAAAAACTTCGTTAAACAAATTTTAAATTGTATACCACTAGTTGAAACGCATTGGTTGCATATTTCACACTTATATGGTTTCTCATTGGTATGTGTACGCATGTCATCTACAGTTACAATTCTGGGGAAAGCATTTGTTGCATATTTCACATTCATATGGCTTCTCTTTAGTGTGTATACGCAAATGGTTTCTTACGTTCGAATTGCACAAAAAACGTTTGAAAAATATTTCACATACGTATGGCTTCTCTTTATTTAGTGTGGATACGCAAATGATTGTTCAACTTCCCATTTCGCGAATAGCGTTTGTGGCATATTTCACATTCGTATGGCTTCTCTTTAGTGTGGATACGCAAATGTATCTTCATGTTCCCAAGTTGCGAAAAGCGTTTTTTGCATATTTCACACTCGTATGGCTTCTCATTGTTGTGTGTACGCAAATGATTTGTCAAGGTATAACTTGCTGAAAAGCGTTTGTTACATATTTCACATTCGTATGGCTTCTCTTTAGAGTGGATAAGCAAATGGGCTCTCAATTTCGAATAGAGCAAAAAATGTTTGTTACATATTTCACATTCGTATGGCTTCTCTTCAGTGTGAATACGCAAATGTGTGCGCAAGGTCGAACGGTGCGAAAAGCGATTGTTGCATATTTCACACTCGTATGGTTTCTCTTTAGTGTGAATACGCAAATGTATCTTCCAGCTCCGAAGTTCCGAAAAACGTTTGTTGCATATTTCACACTTGTATGGCTTTTCTTCAGTGTGGATACGCAAATGTATCTTCATGTTCCCAAGTCGCGAAAAGCGTTTGTTACATATTTCACACTCGTATGGCTTTTCTTCAGTGTGGATACGCAAATGTAACTTCAAGCTCCCAAATTGCGAAAAGCGTCTGCTGCATATTTCACACTCGTATGGCTTCTCTTTAGTGTGGATACGCAAATGTTTGCTCAAGGTCGACCTGTGCGAAAAGCATTTGTTGCATATTTCACACACGTATGGTTTCTCTTTAGTGTGTGTACTCAAATGTTTTGTCAAGGTCCATTTTCGCGAAAAGCGTTGGCTGCATATTTCGCACTCATGTGGCTTCTCTTTAGTGTGGCTACGCATATGTTGTCTGAGATACGAAATCAGCGAAAAGCTTTTGCTGCATATTTCACACTCGTATGGCTTCTCTTTAGTGTGGACACGCAAATGTTTGCTCAAGGTCCAACTTTGCGAAAAGCGACTGTTGCATATTTCACACTCGAATGGTTTCTCCTTGGTGTGTGTACGCAAATGTTTTGTTAAGGTCCCTTTTTGCGAAAAGCGTTTGTTGCATACTTCACACAGGTAAGGCTTGTCTTTGATGTGGATAAGTAATCCCAAGTCTCCAACATTTGAAATTTCTTTGGTACACATTTCAAAAATAGAGGGTTGATCACCTGAATGGATGTGACTATGTGCTTTCAAATGAACCCCCTGCAATTGATTTCTTGCATATTTCGCACTCACAAGTTCTTTTACCGCTGTAAAATTCTATGCATCGTCAGTAATTCAGTTTATTTCTAAGCACTTTATTTGAAATAGTAGATTGGAGTGTTTGTCCTCCATTGGGGAGTCCCTGATAAAATTTTAGAGCAGTTCTCCTAATCGGTCGCATTTGTAACTTGCTCCCAGGAAGTTTTCTCACTGTTTTTCAGAAATCGATGATTTATTGGAAAATTGAAAATTTTTGTCGGTTCAGAGAGCTTTTTAAAAGTTGATGCGTTTATTTTCGATAAAATATAAGTATGCTATCTTTCGTGTTGGATACAATCTGAATTTACTTGAAAACATATCATGGCAAATTGTGCATTTGAAGTGGATGCTGTATTTGTAGGTATTTCGTTACCAAGTACTTGTTGTCTTGCATGGGCACATACGGTCGTGCCCCAGAGTTGACTTTTGAGATTCTCGTATTTGATTCGTTACTGGAACTACCAGTATTTGCTGACTGAATCCTGCATATGAATTATTCCTTCCTGAAGTATTGATATAATTCGGCTGTCTACAGGTGGTTTCAATGTTTATTGTAAACTGAATGCCTGCTCATTGATTTGTTGATTTTCAAATTTTTAACAGGTATCTCATAGCCATAGCAATGACTGCTGTGTCTTCACATTGGAATGCGAGACTTCGGCGTGTCCATGGACAGCAGAACTAGCATCAGGTGCAGGAAACTTTCTTTTATATCTTATAGCCTCAATACGAACTAGGTTCACTGTGCAACTATGCTTTAACGTGCTTTCTAAAGAATTGACTGTTTCTGCTGGCGTTAAATGGATTTGGAACACAAAAGTATCACAAGAACCACCCCAGGGAGGTATGTCATCTAGAATAACATTTTTTAGAACTTTATTCATTTGGTAATATGTTTTCTGACAATTTGATATCTTGTGATACAGCTACCTGGAATAAAAATGATAAAATGTCAGGTAGGTTAAAAACACAAACTATCAATAGAATTTCAAACACCTTAGCAAAGTAACGTTTGAAAGAAACAAATACTAATTCTTCGTTTATTAAAGGTAGCACTTATTTCAAGTCAAAGTTCCTTAAATGTACAGTCGCAGAAAAAGAAAACCAGAACCATCTTCTTTATTTCAAGCCCTATTCATACTAGAGTAATTTCAAAGATATCATTCAATAGGAAAAAATGTCACAAATAACAAAGTTTTTAAAAGAAGCATCGTGTTTTGATGCCGTAATCGACTTCTGCAGAGTTAAATTAGTCTAAATATAAAATTCCATGACGTAACTATCAATATATCTCGAGAAATTCAATGTTTAACTTAGTATTAATATCAAGGTTCATTCCATATAGAAACACGCTATTCGTAGATCAAGATAAATTGTAGTTATCGCTACTCGAATTTCAAATTTGAACACTATTTAAAACGTATTTCTCAGCAATCTGATAATTATTACATTTATAATGCAAGTGAGAACGATTTGTGAATTAAATTATTACATTACTATGCAAGTGTAAACAATCTGAGAACTATTATCAGGTCTCCTAACAGGTTTCAAGGTCTAAAAAAGTGACTAATCGAGCTGAAAAAAGTGACTAATCAAGCAAAATAAAGTGAAAAATAACAATAATGCTAAATTGTGATGGTCTTTCCTTCCAATAACCAAGCACGAGGTTGTAAAAAAATAACAATTTAATTAAACGATTATAAGACAGATACAGACGAACATCATTTCATCCTGTACAGTACATCGCACCTCAAAAACAAAACACAACCTCTTTCAACCGAGACAAATATCCGACTGTCAATTTTCTCTATGGCAACCCTTCCACGCAGGGAGGATAGTCGCCAAGAACTCTCCTAAAATGATCGCCATCAACGGCCAGACATCACACTAAATATATTCAAGTATAAAGATAGAAAAAGATCCTCTCAAGCCACCCCTATCTTGTCCTTTTCTTTTCTTTGGAAAGATATTTTAATTTTCTTCATTTAAAAAATACATCATTTTAAAATATTAGTATAAAAATAAAAAAATTCGTTTGATTTGTTTAATTTGTTCATTTTTGACACAGCTTGAAGAATTTCTTCCTTTTCTTTGAAAGATTGTCGTATTTTTTTGGTTGAAAAAGTCTGAAATTAATTTTGTCTTTTTCTTCTGAATAGAAGAATGTGCATTTTTTAAAGTCTGTCTTTGCTGCCCAGCATCATGAGACTTTTGTCGCTGCTTCAATCATTGCCTCAGCAAGTGTTGCTTCCTTAAAATCTTAATTTTTTTATTGCCTTCATGAGCCTATCATTGGCTTCATTAACCCTTCTTTGCATAATGGTGGAAATTTCCATCATAACATTGAATGCCCAAAAATTATATTAAAGAACAAGTTCACTCTAAGTTGATCGTGTCTGGATACCTTTTTAATGTCCATTGCATTAAAAAAAACATAGCTGTCAAAAATAAGCAAGTGTGGCTATCAGTAAAACGAGCTTGAAGTTGTCATTCCGCTGTTTGTTGTTGTTGCAATAAACGTATGATTTCGTTTAATTATATTTGAGTATCTATTGCTAAAAAAGTGAAAATGAGTGGAACAAAGGTTTGTAACATGTGTTTCTGTTATTTTTAGAGCAATTTATGAAAAAGTTTGCGTTTAATTTAAAAAATACCACATGATAGAATTTTACATCACTATGCAGTTACTTATCTCCTAATGTATGGGAAAAAATATTTTTATTCGTTGTTTATTATTTGTTATTATTCTAGAAACCCCTAGATGAGAATTATTTATCTATTTAGTACTAAGCTAATGATTTAACTTTGCATGATGATGGAAATTTCCATCATATTGTTTTTTGCTAAATTTATACTATAAATATATACTAAGATTTTTTTAACCATTTTTTCTTTAATTTTGAACATGAATTATATCACCTTGATTTATTTCACCAATAAAGAAAAAATCATGCAAAGAAGGGTTAAATAATTTAAAGTACTGTCCAACGCCTCGTTTTCTTCCTTGCGCATAATTTTAAGTTTACGTTCTTCTTCTTCTATCATCTTTCTTTTCTTTGCAAGCTGCTTTACATTTTTTTTCTCTTCATCCAGTCTATCTTTTTCTTTCCTGTCCTTCTCTAATTTTTCTTGTGCCTTACGTTTTATATCTTCTAAATAGACATTGTAGGCTTTATATGCAACCCTTCCCATATGCATTAGCTTTGATGTGATCGGCACCAAATAAGGTTGATTGTCAAAATTTACCAAACTACATTTAACCGTCATCAATGCATTGAGTGTGTGTTCTGACATAGATGCTCTGTCTCCTGTCAAAGCTCTTCCTGAGGCTGAGAAGCCACATTCAATGTCAGCACTACCATGAGAAGGTGACAAAGCAGCCTTCACTAGCTTTGACACAACTGGGTACTTAGGATCCACACCACTAATGTCTCGCAGTCTGAAGAACTGGTTCCAGTAGATATCAATAGGCTTCATTCTAGATCCTTCTTCCTCAAATTCTTTTTGGAAAAATTTCCGTTCATCCAGTAGTAACGTCTGTTGGGACATCCCATGGCATTGCTCTTGCAACTTCTAATACTTGTCGAACACTCTCAAGAGGACCAAGACAGGATAAACTTTTAAGGAGAGATGAACTGAAGGACTTCTTCAAAATATATTTAACACTGGCAATGTAATGCTTCTGAGCCCTTAGAAAAAATAAATTCCTTTCCTTCTCTTTCATATTCTGTAGCGCTCTAGAAATTTGATATCCAATCAGAAAAAATATCTTAGCAACTCTGTAAATAGCATAAAATAAGTTGCATGGAGTTGAAAATGTCATTTTGAAGAATATTTTTGAACATCTTGCCAATAATGCAGATTTTTTTTTTAAAGTTGCAATTTTCCCAAAACCTTGATACAAATATGAAATTAACAGGAAATAAAAACGCTGTCACAAAAGGAATAAATCAAATAAATACTAATTTTATCAAATAGCATAAATGTGAAATGAAAACAATAAGTAGACACTAGAAATAAAAATAGTACAGCTTCAGTCTACGTTTATAGCAATAGCAACGGTCTTGGCGCACTTGTAATAGCGAGTAATGACAGGTTAAGGTAACCCATCTGTATTAAGGTTATTGCGGATTTTAATACATCTTTGGCAAGCGTAAAGTTAATCTGGAAAATTCTTTCAAAATCCGTTAAACTTTCACTTCATTTGAAATAATTCTTTACTTGGCGGCTTAAGAAGTGCGCCAAAAAAAAAAAAAAAAAAAAAAAAAAAAAAAAAACACGCCAAGGCTGTTGCTACCACAAAAAAACGTAGACTGAAGCTGTAGCCCTGTAGTAAATAAAATATAACTTAATTCAGTTTCAATTTACAACCTATTTTCGAATTTTAAATACCTTTTTTTTAAATCTCAAAAACAATTTCCGTCGGCTTATATTTTTCCGAAAATATTCTTCTTTTCTCAAATAAAACTTGAATTATTTCTTGGATAGTATAAGTTAATAATTTTAACTTATCAAACAATCAAATATTGACTTTGAAAGAAGCATCATTTTGAAATCCACCACCGAGTTGATGACGTCATGCTCCACCACATTGTTGTTCCCATGTTAGAAAGAGAGTAAAGCTGAAACTAACAACTTAACTCCATTCGAAGCAGGAGGTAGACTCAACTGCTCAACATCATACTCAAGTCCACTTGTTACAAGGTCATTCTTTCTATAAAATCCGAGATACAAAAACTAACAACTCCACTCGAAAAAGTAGGTAAATAACTCGACACTGCTTGAATCTTAAACCGAAACTAACAACTTAAACTAAACTCGGAAACCAAAGTTAATAATTCAATTCGTTGGTCGTCACTTCGGACAGCAGGAGAAAGCAACTCAAATGAACTGACGGTTATGATGTTTTTTGCTGTGACGTCACTTCCGTTTCAACTCAACTCACTTTCTCCACCACTGTTTAAGAACCCACATTTTCCCTCTACTGACGGTTAATCGAATAGACTGAACAAACCACCCCCATCCATTGCATATGATTGAATCCAAAACCATTTTATTATTCAAAAAAGGAGAAAGAAATTATCCAAAGAACTGGCGACCCATATCCCTGAGCCCCACAATCTACAAATTATACACGGGACTTCTTGCAATGACTCACAAAATGGGTGGATGAGAATGACATAATACATCCGGTACAGAAAATTTTTCGCCCACACAACTTTTTGCAAATCCTTCCTGGCGAGAGCCCGTTTGGGTGGTACGGATGAGTATACAGCTTGGTTGGATGTATCGCATGCCTCATGCTGCGATTGACAAGTTCCTGCCCAGTTATGGTGCAGGTGAGACGTTGATGGAGGTTATTAAATACTTCTACAACAACGATTGTGAGCACAGAAAACGGACACGATACCTCTCCGGTCTGACATTTTACAGGGGGATCCGATAAGCGGATGACCTTACACAGGTAGCTGGAACCACAGAAGGCCTTCAGACTGCTCTCGACAGGGTGGACTCGTTGTGCTCAAAGCTCTCCCTCAAGTTAAACCCAACAAAATGCTTATCGCTATATTTAAGTGGCAAGAAGCCAACGGGTTGTAGGCCCACAAAATTCTACATAAGAGGCAAACAAATTAAAACACTCAAGGATCGCGAACACAATGTTTTTGGGAAAACCAGTCGGATTCCTGAGTGCCAAATTCGCCGAGTCCACACTACAAACATTAATGTCAAAAGCAGACAAAATATTCAATTGGCCTATTGGCAAAAATTGGATGCTATGAAAACTTTCTATTTCTCAACCATGACCTTTAGCATGCAAACCCATGCGCTACTAAAAAGTCAATGGAAAATGTTAGATGACCACCCTAAGACCCAAATTAAAAATAATAATGTGCTTACCTGAAAATGCAGTGAACGATTATCTTTATGCAGAAAAAAGTAGCAAAGCCATAAATATAACCCAAACTGGGGAAATAATCTGACATCTTTAGCATAGACAAAGCACTTAAATTGTTATAATCAAAAAATGCACTTGTCAAGAACGTAGCTAACACAGATCTTGAAAACACTCTAATTAAAAGTGTAAATTCACAGGATATCCCAACATTTGCAGAATATTTGTCTGGTGAAATGACGGAAACATTAACAATGAATACTAACGCAATGCAAAATACTTGGACTGAGACCAAAAAGGCTTAGTATATAACACTGGGTCCTGAAGCAAGGTTTAAGATAGAAAAAAAATTATTTTAGCAAAATGCTAAAAAAAAATTGGATTAGTAACGATAATTTTTTTTGGCAGGAAAAAAACACTTTGAACAAACTACACAAAGAATAAACCCAATACTAAATACTTTTCAATTATCTCTACTATTATAAGAGGAAGTGTTTGTTTCTTGACCGCAAAGTCCTGACGAATCTATGGCACTTACAGTAATGGGATTTGGCACACAGGTAGTCCAAAATTTTTGGGTTGCGGCGAATTTTAAAATTTAATCTAGAACATATTATCCCAGCCGTTTCAGTAGCCCTTGAGATACAGAGCATTTAACTTCAGCAAAAACAGAAATAAGGAATAACCAATTAATTTGAATCAATATTCAGAACACTGTTGCCTAGGGACAACCATCTAGTGGCTGATAACTTGAGCACTTTTGTTTGTTTGATTTAGAATATCTGTAATATGGTGTTTAGAATATCTTCAATATGGTGTAGTCGCTTTGTATAAGTAGAAGACTTTTCAAAATAGGAGTGTACTCATTTCAAAATGTCTTGATATTTTATCAAGTAAAGAAATTCTGTAGCAGCTTGTGTCGATGCAAGAGACAGTCTGTGAGCCACACAATTCATTGATAGAAGATGGGGATTGTACTTTTTCAAAAGAGTAGCCACTCCACCTCTAACTCCTCTCATCACAGATGGACCATCAGTTGCTAGAGAACGTTTTGATACGTCAATGCCTTGTTTTTGCACAAAGTTGTTTAGCTGATGACTCTTCGATCTCTACTAAACACTAGTAGCGAGTAAATACCTCGCCTGAAAAACAAATTAACATAAATAGTCAGACTTTGTTCCACGGACACATCAGTGCATTTGTCTATCGTGATGGAGTACCACCTTGCTTCATTTATCTGTTGTATTATCTTATCTTGAATCACTGATGCTAAGGCAGCTTCCAAATCCCTGACAGAGTCGTAGCTTTCATAGCTGATATTGGAGATCACATTAGACCTGCCAATGACGAGCAGCCGAAAATTGGGTCACCAAATCTTTTAGGGCACTGAACTTTTTGGTAGCCAAGTCCTCTTTTGCTTGAAAATAAATGATCTTCATGGCAAATAAAATAGACTCTTCAGCTTTTACACATGATGATTTTACAGACTTTTGCCATGCATTACTTTCATCAAGCAGTCTGGCTTCTACGGAAAACTTGTGATCTACAATTATTTCGTGTTTTTTTACAAAGTGTGAACTTTAGATATTGATGTTCAATGGGATACTGCCCTGCCCAAGATGTCAACTTTAGATACTAGACATCCTGCAATATTATTACGGATTTAGTTATGAAAACTGAGTTAATACAACTTAAAAATTAAGTTTCAACATAGTGCAAAGATCTCAGCTTATTGGGTAGGTAGTTTAATTGATAGTACGCGATTCTCACAAAAAAATAAGGAAACTAATTTAAAGAATTAAAATTGTTTATTAAGGTTAAAAAATTAAACGATTTTATTATAAAAGTTGCTAATCAACATTGCATCATACACAATACTGCTTCCCTCCTATTTATTTTATGTTAACTTTTTTTTAAATTCCTTTTACTAAAATGAAAAAAAGGCAATGATTTAGTTGGGTCGGAACGCACCGAAACGGTGTTCCGAAAATTATTTTACTTGGGTTTCTCTGATTTATTTCTTCACATTCTCTATCTCTTATTATCTTTCCATATCAAGGTTTAGAAATGAAGCTAGCATTAAAAAAAAAAACCTAGTAAACAAGTCTACACAGTGTTGACAGTGAATCCTTAAGAAACCTTTTAACTGTGCGTTCCAGTATTTTTTCAACTAAATAATTGATAAAAGGTTAATGTAAGAACCTTAAAATTAAACTTAGCTTACCTTTATCACTAGCCAGATTATTCTTTTCTTGGCTGGTACGTAAAACCTGCATTTACACATAGGTGACTTTTCTTCCCATATTATCTCAAGCCATCCATACAGTGAACACCATCTAGATTGGAAGGTTCCTGGTTCGAATCCGGGCCAGGGCATGGATGTTTGTAGCCTATGTGTAGAGGCGGCTGGTGTACCTTAAATCTGTTGCGGCTGAAAGTTCTCACGGGTTGGTGTGGAAGTTTGGAGAGTGGGGTGCCAGCTCAGATGTTGCCTTGTCATCTGACCATGGTTCAAAATTATGTGGCCATTCACTAAATGGCTTAGGATGGGACGGTGGTAACTAATTGCATACAGTGAACACCATTTCTTCACAAGCAGCTTATAGATGGCAAACCCAATTTTTTTTTGTTTCGAGGTCTTATCATTAAAGCTACTTATTTCATGAGGTTTGCGTTTTGCTACAAGAAACTTTGACATCGAGCGAAGACGACAAAGTTACATATGGACACTAAATATTCGCAATAAAATGTTCCTATTAGAATGGTCAGAAAAAGCTCTGAAGCTAAAAAACATAGGATCAGAATAATTCTATCAGAATTATTTCATTAAAAAACAGAATTAAGAACAATTGCTTTCTCAGTGTTTATTATTCTTGCTATAAAATGATTAAGAACTGATCTTTCTTCTGATAGAAAATCGATTTCCTACCCCGAAATCCTTCCGTTTTTGGAACATATGCCCGTAAAGATTTTTTTATTCCCATTTTTGCAAAAGTTTTCGTATTTTTAGACCTTTTTTTTGCATTTTGCGAAAAAAGCGATTGTAGCTTAATCCCTGTCCTGAAGGGACAAAGATGATAGCAACAACAATAAGAAAAACCCTATTAAAGATCAAAAATAAAAGACTTGGATTACTCAAATCAGGGGAAAGCGTAAAAACTAATATCGAAATCAAAAGCAAGCACTCATTTCAAAACCACAGGCACATACACGCTTCAAAGAGATTGGCAGTTCATCCACCCTGCGAGGTTAAATTTATTGCCTGTCAGGGCCAACAAGGGAAGTAGGCAAGTAGAAAAGGCTGCAGGCGATGTAACTACCCATTAGAAATTCTGTCTCACATACTAAATCAATGCCAAAACCATACCTCCTAACTAATACTCGAGCGGCACAACTTTGTCACAAAACGTGTACTGAACATGTGCGTGTTGAAACACAGGGTTGTGTCGTTCGGCAAGGCAGTATCAAATATACAGGAGGTTAAAGATATTGTTCTCCCAAATGTAAAAACACAAACCATGACATGATCGTCAAAAAAAAAAAAAAAATTTACTGTGGACATAATCATATCTTTTGAGAACGGACACAAAGCTTTCGCTGAGGCAAGGGTGCAGAAGCATGAAAAATACGATACACTTTGCCTTGCTTTTACCACATTATACAAAAATTGCACATTGGTCCCTTTTGTTGTAGGTTCATTGGGAGGATGGAACATTGCAAATGATATTTTCCTTAGGAAATCTTACTCAAAAACATATGCCAATACAATGCGTAAACTTATTCACAGAATCTTGACAAAATCTCGAAGATGGATAAATTAACTCAGAATTCACAAAATAACAGGGTTAAACAAACCAAACACAGATGAATATTAATACACTCATTGCCATAAAAATTTGCGCACCAAGAAAAAGTCGTCAAAATGAAAATAAATTTTACACATGTAAGTACCACTTTGATATAAGTGATTAGAAAATCAAAGAAAAAGGATCATTTATTGCAAAAAAAAAAGTACAAATGAACGGAAGTTTTGGTACTCTGTTGGACCCCCTCTAGAGACATCTCATTCCACAGTTGCTGTAAACGCGCCTCTAGTTCGACCAAACTCGTAGGGTGTCCAACTTGCCGTCCCAAATGATCCCAGATTTGCTCGATTGGTGACAAATCTGGGGATCGAGCAGGCCAGGGAAGGGTGGTAATGTGGCGGAGGCAGTCTTGTGGCATCCTTGCTATGTGTGGCCAAGCACTGTCTTGTTGAAAAATGGCTCCTGGGAGCCCTGCCATTAACGGCATCACATGTGGTGGCTGAACGATATCATGGACGTACCGCTAGGCTGTCATTGTGCCATGGATTAGGGGTGGCCGTGTATCGTAAGCAATGGCACCCCCATACCATCACACCAGCTGTGGGAGCGGTGTGTCGCTGTAAAGCGAAGGCAGGATTAAGGCATTCACCATGGGGCCTCCACACACGAACACGATTGTCATCACTGCTCAAATCGAATCTAGATTCGTCGCTGAAGACAACCTAGTTCCATTCCGTTGCAGTCCAATCCCGTCGTGCGCGACACCACTCCAAACGGAGGCGTCGGATAGCGGCCAATGAGGCAGTTGGCTTTAAGCGTGCATTTCGTATGATGTGACTGTCTTCTCGACGACTGGTCTGTCGAAGGCGCCCTGAGCCTGGTCGCCATGTAAATGATGTCTCTTCTGTCCACTGGTCCCAACACCGCCTCACAGCAAAATCAGAACGGCCTACTTGACAAGCTACTTGCCGAGCTGACCACCCAGCTTCCATCATCCCGATGATTCTTCCCCTCTCAAACTCCAACAGCTGCTCATATTGTCTTCGATGGCGGTGTAACGGTATGTCTACCTCAGCGTTTCCTTTGCAAAAGATTAAGTACACTCAAACAAGCTCTGCTTACCTGTTTTATACTCCAAGGAGAACAAAGTTCAACGCCCTCTAGTGGCATTACGCAATCACGCTGCATTTCTAATCATTTGCATATCTGGCCGACATGTACCTTCATGCCAAGTTTCGTTACAATCCCACAATTATTTCTTGGTGCGCAAATTTTTATGGCAATGAGTGTATTACCTCAGCACCAGAATCTATCTTAATACAAAACACACAAGGCAATGGTGAATAGAATAAGACCAATAAACCAAAATTAAAGGAGGAAAATAATATAACAAAACAAGTAGGAGAGAATGGCTGCAGGCTCGGGGAGAAACTTATGAAAATGTTATACACAATACTGAAATGGCGGCCATCTTGGATTTGCCACACTATCTATACAGGGCCCTAACTATAGAACTAATAGTTCAAATTTAGTAATTTTGGCACCAAATGGAAGCCACTTACTTCAGGAGTGAACATAAAATACAAAACTAGTGGTAATTTTACATTTTAGTGGAGTTTTTTACTTGTAAAGTGAAAAATTCTCTTTTAAAAATAGTCGACTTTGTAAAAGTATTAACTAACATATGTCAGGGTGGCAACAAAATCCTCGAAAAAAAGTTCCCTGATTTCCATGATTGTGTGACAAAAATTTCCATGATTTTACAAATCCCTTAAGAAATGTCGGGATCCGTAATTGGTATCGATATACAGTACCACACGACACTATTTTTAAATATTTAGTGTCATATGGATGTAAAAGGATAATTCTCCACAAATATTTTGTATTCTTTCTCATCAGATATTTTAATTGTTATCGTAAGGGTTGAAACCCTTAATGGAACTCTAACAATAGCAATTGAAAAAAACAAAAATATAAATATTTTGATTATAAACTTTTTACACCTGTCCCTACATTATCCAAATATAAATCAAAATCAAATGCAAATATGCATTAAAAAAATTGGTACAGCTTCAGTCTACGTTTAAAACGGTGGCAACGATCTTTGCGCACTTCTAGTAGCGAGTTAGGGCAGGTTAAGGCAACCCATCGGCATTACGATTATTATGGTTTCCATGGCAACCTCGGCAAGCGAAAAGTTTAATATTTAGACCCGGTGCATACATCCGGTTTTTCAAAGTACGGCGCTGCTACCGCAAAGCAAGTGCGGTCTGAGATATATTAGATCCAATGGAGTAGTGCACACATGCCTCCGGCGCCGCTGCACGTCCACCTTCCATGCAATTTGTACCGCAGTTCCCCACGGCGCAGCAGCTCGCCGCACACGCTTCTCCAGTCTGAAGTAATTAATAAATGGTTGATCCAGTAACGTCTATTTTCTCTTTCAAAATATACTTTTTTTACACTAAGTTAACGAAATAAACATGTTTTTTTCGATAAAATATTAACGCAAATGGCGCGAAATGTGTACTTGCGTGATTTCACGGTTGTGTGTGCATAGTTGGGCTTCGGTGCCGCACGTTGAAAAATCGAATGCGTGCACTGGGCCTTAGCCTACGGCCGTTACAGCAGTTGTGCATTGAAAGTTATAAGAATCGCGCTTGTTATATCAATAGTCATAGTCAAAAGGTTAAATTTTCATTTTGAATCTCTAATAATATAAACGGAAGTGTTTGTCAGTCTGTCTGTTTGTTACCTGCACGCAAAGTCCTGACGAATCTATTGAACTAACATTACAGGTAGTTCGAATGTTTTTGCCATTTTTGGGTCGCGGCGAATTTTAAAATTCAACCTAGAACATTTTAAAATGAATTTAATGAAATGTAATTATTATTGAATGCAACAGCATAGAAGATCACAGATTATAAATGTACTTTTTTCGTTCCCGTTATCATTTTGCGCAGAGGAATGATTTTCCTGCAAACGATAGAAAACAAATAAACTTTCAACTGGAGTTATTTAGTTCTTTTTCTATCTACTAGACCGTTAAAGATAATAGAGTAAAAATTTCAACATATTTGAAATATGCGGACAATTTCACATTAGATCAATACATAAAAATATGAGTTTTTTTTTAAATAATAAGTAAAAGTTTTAAATTGAATATCTTCAAAATTTTCGCAAGAGATTGTGACGTTTAGAGAGATTTTCAGCGAAAGAGGAAAAGAAAAAACATTTTGGTTGGCATTGTTTAGTTCTTTTTTGTAAAATCGGTATCGTTAAAGATAGATTGAACATTTAAACGGATTTAAAATTTGACACCAGATAGATACCTTATACGTTTGATTTCTTTCAATAAATCATTTTTCAACAAACTATTTATATTTTCACAAGAGATTGTGACGTCACGCCGAATTCCCATTTGGTTTGCGAAACAAACCAACAAACACCTCGGGCAACTCCGTTATGGCTGTTATCCAATTTGCGAAGCAAATCATAGTTCACAATATTCATAATTTGGTTTGCTTCACAAACCAAATGGAAATCCGCAGGCAATTCATTCCTAAAGGCTACGAATTTCCATTTGGTTTGCGAATCAAACGAAAACCACGAGCAACGGCATGATGGCTGTTATCCAATAGGCTACGCATTCTCATTTGGTTTGTTTCTCAAACCGTCTTCATAGCAATCACCGGGGATTAGCGAGCAGCAAGTAGTTAGTTAGCACTTGACCCCACGAAAAGAACTGTCACGGGCAACGCCGTGCTGGCCAGTATTCTTTAAACTTCTTTCAAAATTCGTAGAACTGTCGGTTGATTTGATTGGTTCATTTAAAGTAATTCCTTCATTGGCGAATTTAGAAGTGTGCCCCAAAAGCGCCAAGGCCATTACACTGCTATAAACGTAGACTGAAGCTTTACCAAAAAGTTCTACAAAAATGTAATTGCAAGCAAAAAATATTAATTTAATGCACAAAAAAAAAAACACTGTAGCAATGATGTATGCTGACACGGCTAGCTAACACTTAAATTGAATTTATTAACATACAACATAAACTACAGAAATTACAAGACTTTCACGCACATAAAATATAAGGGACAGGGACATTTTTACTATCACATACTACAGCCTAGGTGCTGCTTGCTCCAGGGTTGGAGTTACACTGTGTAAGTTTTTGTCAGTCCGCTAGTGGGCGTTGTTGGTTCCGTTACAGACTCCCCCTCTGGCTCTGATGACGTCCCGACGATGAGCCAGGATTATTTTTTCTAGTGCGACCCCTTCTTCTTATGGGAGCTACATGCCCAGTGTCTCTCTTTGCTTGGGGTTCATAGTAAGTTTTTAATGCTGACACATGATAAGTTCCAAGAGTTTGGTCTGGACTGGCCGGGTCGGCAATATCATATGTTGTCGGCGATCGATTTGTGAGAACTACATATGGTCCTTCTCTTTTGGGCATTAATTTTTGACTTCTTTTATTTTTGCTGATGGGATGAATAGTAACCCAAACTTGATCACCAGGTTTGAAGTATATCGGTCGTCTACGACAAACAAAATTGTCCTTTCGTTTGTCTTGTTTATATTCAACTCTATCTTTTATCTGGGTGGTTAGATGAGCAAATCTTTTGAGATACAGTGTTATCTCGGGAATGAAGTTGTCGTTATCAATAACTCCTCTTATGTCATGAACCACATCGTCCGTTGTTCTCAGCTCTCTGCCAAACTGTAGGTATGCAGCAGTGTGACCGGTGGTGTCACAAGTAGAAGTATTCATCGCAAATCGGATCAAAGGAAGCTCGTCTTCCCAGGCAGTATGTTCTTCTCCAACTAAAATTGCAAGGCGGGGCTTCAAGTCCCGGTTTTTGCATTCTGATGGATTGGCTTGTGGATGATAGACTGGTATGAGATCTTGTGTGATACCTAACAGGTGACACGTCTGTTGCATGACAGCGCTCACAAATTGCGGTCCGTTATTGCTAATTAACCTTCGAGGTAGACCATAGCGTAAATAAACTTCTTCAAGAAGTGTTTTAGCACAGTTAGCTGCTGTGGCTTCATTAAGGGCAAACAATTCAACCCACTTTGTATTTGTGTCTTCCACGATGAAAATCCATCTTTTTCCAGATGTTGTCTCTGGTAGGGGACCAAAGAGATCGATTGCAAGAACTTCAAATCTCTGTGCATAAACTGGGGTTCTAAGCAGTCCAGCAGGTTTCTGGTTCGTTGGCTTATATCGATTGCATTCTGCACAGGTTTTGATATAATCAGAAATGTACTTCCTCATGCCTGTGAAAAAGTATCTGGAAGCAATCTTGTTGTAGGTGCCCTCCACACCATAATGACCGGCTGTAGGAGCGTCATGGTGCTCCTGCAGAACTCTCTGGCGTTCTTGAATGGGGACTACGAGTTGAGCATCGTCTGACTCAGTTTCAGGTGAGTAGCGATACAAGACACCCTCATTCATAATGTATCCTCGGCTGATGTAGTTGGCAAAATTTTCGTCTTTATCATTACTCTCAAGGGAGTTAATAATTTTCTTTAGATCTGTATCTGCCAGCTGTTCTTTTCGAATATCACTAGACTTTCTTGTGGGTATATTGATAGATACGGCTTGCATCTCACAGTTTGTATCTTCATGTGAATATGTCGGTCTCGACAGCATATCAGCGACCACATTAGCTCTTCCTGGCGTATATTCGATTTTCAGATTAAACGATTGGATCTTCAGAGCCCATCTTGCTAAACGTCCTGAGGATGACTTAATGCTCAGAAGCCATTTAAGAGGTTGATGGTCTGAAGCAATGATAATTTCTTGATTCTCGATGTAACCTCGGAATTTTTCTAAGGCCCAAACTACTGCCAAGGCTTCCCGCTCAGTAGTCGAATAATTGTGTTCTGCTGGGATCAACAGACGACTAGCGTATTCAATCACATGCTCTTCTGGACCATTTCCTTGGAGAAGGACTGCGCCAAGGGCGTAGTTACTCGCATCTGTGCGAATTATGAAAGGCTTACATCCATCAGGTTGCTTTAACACAGGGGCTGTTGTCAAGCGTTCTTTTAGGGTTTCGAAAGCTTCTTGCTGTCCAAGACCCCACGACCAATCGATTATTTTCTTAGTTAAATTGCTAAGAGGTCGTGCTATATCTGCAAAGTTCGGAACATATCTTCTGAACCATGAGCAGGTCTGTAAGAAAGACAGGAGTTCTTTCACATTAGTTGGAACTGGAATTCTTTGGATAAAAGCGATTTTCTCTTGATCGGCTTCAATTCCATCTCTTGTTATCCAGAAACCCAAGTACTTAACACGATCACAGGGAAAATGGCATTTCTCTCTATTTGCATGAAGTTTAAAAAGAGAAAGTCTCTCAAAAACAGTCTTTAGATCTTTTAAATGTCTGTCAAAAGTCTCTGATAAGATGACTATGTCATCCAAATATGAGAGTGCAAAAACATCTTTCAGGCCACTTCGGAATTTATCTATCAGGCGTTGAAAAGTGGCAGGTGCGTTACGCAGACCAAAAGGCATGCGTAGATAACGGTAAGTTCCGAAATGACAAATAAAGGCAGTTTTGTCCAAATCGTCTTCATCCCCTTGCACCTGATGATATCCTGATTGTAGATCTATTGTTGACATGTATGATGTCGGTGTAGCTTCGTTTAAAAGATTGTCCATCCTAGGTAATGGATAAGTGTCCGGTTTAGTAACGGCGTTGAGGCCTCTGTAGTCAACACATAATCTTACTTTCCCGTTTGGTTTAGAGACGAGCACTACCGGAGCAGCATATGGGGATTCACATTCTTCTATTATGTTCTTTGCCAAAAGTTCATCAATTTGTTCTTTCAGTATTTCTTTCTTGGCCGGAGACATACGATACGGTGGAACAGATATAGGATGATGATTCATAGTAACTATTCTGTGCTTCATGAAAGGAGTAGGTTCTCCCCCTGGTTCAAAGCAGCGTTTGTACTCTTGAAGTAAGCAGTTTAATTCTTCACTTTGCATCTGGGTCAGATGTCTTCCTTCATCACTTCTCAAGTGGACAATAGTAGTAGGCTCAGGCACAATCGTTGATTCAAAAGTTTTCGGCGTATCCTTTAATTCAGTAGGCTTTACATAGAAAAAATATTGTCTCTGGGGATCTTCGCTAAAATGCCAGGTTCCATTTTGAACGTTGAGAACAATACCGGCTGCATGGAGAAAGTCTTTCCCTAACAGCGTGCTATTCCCTTTTGCTTCAGGGAGAACAAGAAGTTCTGTTGACACAATTTTACCTTCTATACACAAGTTGATAACCGTTTTAAGAGCAACCATGGATTGGAGTTTTTCATCAGCAAGAGTCAGTGAAATCTTTTTGTCCTCGAAAGCAATTCCATGCTTTTGTAGAAAGTTATACAGCTTTTCTTCTGCAATAGAGTGTGAGGCACCAGTATAGGCACACACAGCAATTCTCTCACCAAAAAGTTCAAAGATAATCAAGCTTGAAAGATCTTTAGTTGCATTACTTGTGAACAAGTTCATACAGTTGACAGTAGTTTCTTCAACTTTAGATTTTGTACAAGTAAGACATTTAGATATTACAACTCCTGGTGTTCCGCATCCAAAACACCGAATTGGGGGTCTTCCTTCTGATCTAGGAGTAGAATTTCGAGGTATCGAAACTCTTGAAAATTGACTTTGCGTATGTTCGTGTCTATTAACCACAGGACGGAATCTTCTATCTGTAGAGGCTGTTTTATTTTCGTCTCTACAATATGTTTTCTTTTGAGTCTGCACCACATGTTTCTTCACTCCTTGACGGATATTCTCATAAGTATCCAGTTTTTCAGCTAATTTTAGAGGGTTGGCCCAATCTGTCCACAAATCAATGAAGTGATCTTTGATGTCTGGTGGAGTCCTTTTCTTAATTTGATCAGTAATTAATAAACTTTTGAGTTGATCAAAGGTGGTGACATTCATTTCCTTTGTCCAACCTTCAAAATAAGAAGCCAGTTCGAAAAAGTAGTCCCTCCATGTCGTATCAGGATTCTTCCTATGTTGGGAAAATAACTGTCGAAACTTATCAGCAGTGACCCTAAATCTCTTGAGAATCATTTCTTTCACCTTTTGGTAATTTTGAGCCTCCTGTTCATCTTCTCTAGCAAGTAACTGCGCTATTTCAGCTGGTAAGGAACCAATGAGATATGGTATCCATGATGACTCTGGAAGATTCATAAACTTCAATTGACGTTCGAAAATAATTAAAAACAGTCCTATTTCATCTTCTTTTGGATTAAACTTAGGGATAATCCGATTGAGTTCATATTTCGGGTACTCTGAGCCATGAGTAGAAACAACTGAATTGGAAACCTTTTGAGCTTCAAGCTGGAGTTTTAGCTTTTCGAGTTCATACTTGCGCTCGTTCTCAATTCGGACCTGTTCATCTGCTTGTGCTTTAAGTAATTTTTTCTCCTCATCCTTCTTTTCAGCCTTCAACTTGTCTTCCTCGACAGCATTCTCCGCTTTTAGTCGATCTTCAATTATAACTTCGAGCATATTCTTTACGAGCTCTTCTTCGTAATTTTCACTTTTAATTATAAGTTCTCGAAGTTTGATAGCTTTTAAGCTGTCCGACACAGCCAGACCAAGCTCCGATGCAAGAGTTCAGAGGTCTTCTTTCCTTCCTTTCCCTAGGAACGCCATATTGTCCAAAACCCCTAACTATTGTTTAGGTTGGAATTTTTTTTTTCTTTTAGAAGAGAGTCCTAAATCTAGAGTTCTAAGTTTAAAGTTCAATAGTCCTAAACTTAATACCTTTAAATGCAAAACGTTTAGAATATATTAATGTTCATTCCGTTTTGATAGTTAACTAAAGTTATATGCAAATATTCTTGAATTCTCAGAACCATTATCAAAATACAGATAAAACATTTCCCAAACACTTTAAAAAATTCACTTAGCTAAAGTATGAAAAATAGCAAAAGTATGAAATATATTCAGAAACACTTGTATACAGATACTTGCATTAACACTAATTATAAATCATGAATTCCTCAACACTTTAATAACTTGATCTAAACTACCATTCATTACAAAAATAATAATTCAATAAAGGCAATACTTTAAATATCAACTTCTTTTGTAATAAAATATCTCCCTAAATTCAGAAAGTAATATTTCTTTTGTGTGTTATCTTTATTGAAACACACTAAATTTTTTTTTCTTTTCACTCGTTGAAGAATGACAATGCAGTAAATATATAATACAGATCATGGAAAAAAAAAAAAAAAAAACATACGTAAAATTTTTATTTTTTTTTCAATGCAACGCGCCTAATACGAAAAGTAAAAACAACTGGCGCCGTGTTAGACGTCGACTAAGATTTTCTTTAGGCGGGAAATTTTAGAGTTCAAGGTCGTTCAACTACTAGTTATCGATACATTATTTCAGGACATCACACACATTCTACAGCATTAATATTCATAATTATTAATTATCCAACTATTTAAATACAGACATACAGTTAAATAGTTTTAAGCTTTCTAAAACACTTAAATCAGGATTCATTTGCAAGTTTAAGTAGTCAGACGAACAACTTAGCATTAAAACGAAATCAATTTCTCATTACAATACATACAAAATAAAGGAATTTCTTCCGAGTTAAAAATTACTATTTCTACAGTACAACTTTGAAAAACCTTCTTTATAAATGACTTTTTGCCTAGGTTTAGACGACATAAAGTATAAAAATACTAATCTATCCGATGGATATCGGGATCGGGCCCACAGTTGGGCAGCCATTTCTCTGTAGCAATGATGTATGCTGACACTGCTAGCTAACACTTAAATTGAATTTATTAACATACAACATAAACTACAGAAATTACAAGACTTTCACGCACATAAAATATAAGGGACAGGGACATTTTTACTATCACATACTACAGCCTAGGTGCTGCTTGCTCCAGGGTTGGAGTTACACTGTGTAAGTTTTTGTCAGTCCGCTAGGGGGCGTTGTTGGTTCCGTTACAACACATCATTTGTTACACAAATTTAAAATCGTATACAACATGTATCGCTGGCCTCACGGCGACGAGACGCTCATGCAGCGAAATCCACGGCGGCAGTTTTCACTGGGTTCGAAAATTACGACGCCAGTGTTCTTTATTCGAATTACAATTTCGGAGAAAACGATTTATTCGATTTTCAAAAGTACTTGTAATCGCGCATCTCTAAATAGGCCACAAACGACAATAGTTACCGTTTTTATAAAAATTTTAAAAATTCCCTGATTTTTTGTTAAATTTGGAAATTTTCCCTGAGAATTAATTCCCTGATATTTCCAGAATTAAAAAGTTCCCTGAGAATTCCCTGATTCTGTTACCACCCTGTATGTACTTTAATCTGAGAAAAATTCAGAGCGTGCAACACATTTTTGATTTTCGAATAAAAGCTATTCTAATGACAGCATGGATTTCAAAACGGTGGTCATCTTACAGTGCAAAAAGGACCATAACTTAAAAACAATGGTCAAATTTGAATTTTTATTATGTACTTATTATTAAAGCAAGCGAACATTCAAACACAAATTGCAAATTCAATTCTAAAACATTTGAAACAAAGATGAATAAAGTTTTTTTGCTAAAATATATTATATTTATTTGAGAATTAAATTATCGTTTGATAAAATATATATAAAATAATTTTTACTCTTTTAAATACTAAATATTGTTTGCTAAACTATGTAGAAGGTATTTAGGTCATCAAAGAGTTTCAAAGTTCTTTTTGAGTATTTTTGAGTTCTATGCTGGAGATGGAATGTTTTGTTTGCAAAAAACTCAAAGTATCATTGTGTACTGAGTTTATTTCTGTCTTTAAATTGTCTCCTCATGAATATTAAAAAGGAGAATTTATCACCAAATTCCAGATAAAGAAATCTATGAAAGCGGAAGTATCTGCAGGTTTCATAAAAATAAATTAATTTTAAAATGGTACAAGTTGAAACAGAAAACATGTGACCTATTTAACCAACATAAAAACAAGATCAAAATGTCAGAAAACAATTTCCTTGGATTTATCTTTGGCAAATCCTGAAATACTTATTTTTGAAAAAAAGTTATACAGGGTTCATACAGAATTTTGAATACAAAAATTAAGGAGTATCTAAGGAGTATTTAATGAGTTGTCTCAAAATTTTTAAGGAGTCATAGAATATAAAAATTAAGGAGTATATAAGGAGTATTTAACGAGTTCTATCGAAATTTTTAAGGACTCTTAGAAAGTTTATACACACATTTTCAAGTGCGAAAAATAAAAATGATTCAACACTTTAAGAACTTAGTTCCACTTAATACTACATTACTAATTACTCAAAACAATAAAATTATACTTTGATATTTCAACTCAACACAAGTTCCTTTTCCCCCCTGCTTGCTTGGAGCTGTTTTATCTAGGATCCTGCTGTAAACAGTTCTTATACAGTGAAATCTCAGTAATACGTTTCTCAGTTTAAAGTAATTTCTCTCAAATCCCAGCTAAAACTCACAATAATAGAAATCCAAGCATATTTCTTTTCAATTTACAGTATTTTTGTATTTTTCAAAAAAGAATATCAATTAAATATTTTTAGGATGAAGTTATACACTACTAAGTCCCAAATCCGGAATTATCCAAAATCCGGTCGTTTTTTTGGTTTTCACACTTTTTTTACATTGTTCTGACAATTTGTCAAGAACAAAAAGTTAAACCTGGACCTAATTGATGAAATAACGCAAAATAACGGACAGGTTCAAAGAAACTACCACACATAAAAATTAGAAGATTTGCAAGTAAAATTTATTGCATTTTTTCAAAAAGTTTTTTGTTCTTTTTGAAAATTATTCTTATTTATATATTTGCTATTTTACTATTGCAAACCCAAAATTAGCAGGTTTTGTTTTGTTTAAGGTTTTTTTTGACAAAAAAGGCAAATAGTCTGAAATCCAGTGCAAAATCTGGAAAGTCCAAAATCTAAAAATATCCAAAGTACGAAAAAGTCTAAAATTCGAAAAAATCCAAAAAATTTAAAAATAAAAAATCCAAAAGTTTGAAATCCAGAAAAGTCCAAAATCCAGAAAAGTTCAAAATCCAGAAAAGTTCAAAATTCGGAAAAGTTCAAAATTCGAAAAAGTTTGAAATTCGGAAAAGTTTGAAATCCGGAAAAGTTCAAAACCCGGAAAAGTTCAAAATCCGGAAAAGTTCAAAATCTAAAAAATATCAAAATTTAAAAAAGTTTAAAATTCAAAAAAGTTCAAAATTAAAAAAAGTTCAAAATGCGGATGAGTTTAAAATACGAAAAAATTCGAAATATGAAAAAATTCGAAATACGGGACTTAACGAGATTTTTGACTGTATTCTACAAGTAAATACAAACGACAGATTTCAGATAGAAATGAATGAAATCCGCAATTATTTTTGTTATAAATGAATAGATAAATTATTTTTTAACTTCAAATATTCAAGTATGAAATAATCCACTTCGATTATAACAGATTACGATTTTCAATACATTCTCAATGCTATTCTTATATGAAGATTTAATGTTGAATTAAATTCAAAATAAATCAAATGCGATAATATTTTGTCTACTTAATAAGTAAACTATTGCTTTCGCTAAAGAAATTCAAGAATTTGTAATAATCAACTTCGATGATAACAGATGGTGATTTTTCAATACGTTCGCAATGCTCCTTCAATATTTAACGATCACTGTTTACGATCTGTCAGCGACTGACATTCTAGAAGGGGTCTTCCTTTTGTTCGACCCTATAGACCGTCAGTCGTAAATGCCACTCAAGGCTCTATCCCACAAGTTAGGTACGAGGGGTCGGACATGCATGTGGCAGTGATTCTCTACATGATGCCTCACTGATGACAGCCTTTTCTCGTGGGAAAATTTCAGACTTGCTGCCAATACACCGGGAGCAACGTGAAGTATCGTGTTCCAATTGAAACGGTACGTTTTTGAATCCATTATTTCGGTAGAACGTAGCGCATTTCGAAATTGAAACGGAGGGAAAAAATTAAGGAGTTTTTAAGGAGTAGCACTTAAAAATAAGGAGTTTTAAGAGTGCTTAAAAACGAAAATCCATTTAAAGGAGTTTTTAAGGAGCGTGCGAACCCTGTTATACAAAATTGTGTTTCTTCGGTGGCTTTATCAGATACTGATGCAGTAATTACGATACCTGACATGGATACTGATTATAGGGATTTTACAGTAGTGATAGAAGAACTGAACAAATGTTGTGAAATTTTGGATCTCACCTGTAAAAGTGAGTAGGTATAGTTCTGAAAGAAAAGTGACTTACAGGTGCTCTAAAGTGGAAAAATTAACTAGCTGTAATGCTGCTAAAGCATCTGAAAAAGTAGGTGTTGATGTTATAAGTATTAAATACCCACAAAATTCAAAAGATAATAACTGTTCAGACTGCAAATCCATAATGGAAAAATTGAAAAATAAGTTTGTAAATGCTTTATTTAAAAAAAAAAGAGTTTCAAATTCTTACATTAGTACCAGATTTATGGACATTCCAGCAAACAAAGATTTATTTTAACACCACATAGTATTAAGTAAAGAAAGCATGAAAATTAAAAACAACTAAAAGTATATTATCAATTTCTAATAAACGAAAAAGTGTAAATTTAAGTTCTGATATTGCGAAAAAGTGATAACATTTTATTATGATTATAATAGTCGCATGTGTCCAAGAAACAAAGATTGCATATATGTTCCTTCTGAAAATAGAAGAGTATTAAAACAAAAGAGATTGATTTCGCATAACTTAAAAGAATTACACATTGCATTTAAGGATCATAAATTAAAAATAGGACTTTCTAAATTTTGCTCACTATGGCCATGAGAAACTGACTGTTGGAAGTAAAGGTATTTATTCAATGTGTGTTTGTATATATCATCAAAATGTTAAACTTGTGCTTCATGCTATTCATGTAAATGACTGTATCATTGTTAAAAAAAACTAGTTTGTAGCATTGATTGAGAAACATGCATGGTGCACAGGTGTGATAAGTGTATCTCCAGAAATACTTTTAGAATATTTAATGCAAAATGACAAATTAGAAATATGCAGTGAAATTACTTATGAACAATGGGAAGACTGATGGGGCAGAATTAAAAACATTAATTACAAGGAAGCTAGAATTGGACAAAAACATTATGCTTTTTACTTTTTGTTTTTCATTTTTATTTATGCTCAATATTTATCTTTAAATATTTTTTTTTTTAATTCAGTGCTCAGAAATATTAGTTTTATTTGTCAGTTTCAAGAACATAATTAGATTCGCTATAATGATATTCTTTATATTGGACCAGCTTAAAATACACTGCTGGCCACCGTAAATGCAACACCCTGAAGGAAGCATGCAAATAATATGAAAATTACAACATGCATTAGTAGAGGTGAAATATGCAAACAATTATAAAATTTCAGCGCAGACGCACATCACGTGCCCTTTGGCGTCACTTCAAAGTGCTATTTAAGGCTTGGAGACTTCGACGATTTTAAGTACAGCAACTGTATTTTTTTTTAAACGATCAATTATGCCTTGTAGAAAACATTGATCAAGTATCCAAGTTCGACAGAGGAAGGATAGTGGCCTACCGAGATTGTGGATTATCTTTCAGGGAAATCAGTAGTCGTGTTGGACGAAACCAAACAACTGTAATGCGGATACGTGATCGTTGGATGCAGGAGGGTACAATGGACTGATGTGTTCGATCGCATCCACCTCAGTGCACCACTTCACGTGATTACAGGCATATTGTGCGTATGGCAGTAACGGATCGCTCAGCCACATCACGAACCATAGCACAGTACATTCAGTCTGTAACGCATCATCCAGTGTCTGCGCGTACCATTCGATGCCGTTTACAGCAGAGTAGTCTGTCCGCAAGACGTCCATTGCTTCATCTACCCTTGACGCAGAACCATAGTCTCTGCCGCCAATGGTGCGATGAAAGAAGGATGTGGACGGCAGAATGGAATGAAATTGTCTTTACTGACGAGTCACGCTTCTGTCTGCAACACCACGATGGTCGGATTCGAGTCTGGAGACACCGTGGAGAGAGGATGCTGAACAGCTGTGTTATGTACTGCCACACTGGTCCTGCACCGGGTATTATGGTATTGCCGGTACTTTAAACAGCCAACCCTACATCTCCGAGGTGTTGGAGCCAGTTGTCCTTCCTTACCTTCAGGGCTTGCCCACAGCCATATTTCAACAGGATAATGCGTGACCACACGTGGCACGCATTATCCAAGGGTTCTTCGTCAATCGCTAGATTGAATTGCTTTTCTGGCCAGCTCGCTCTCCAGATCTTTTGCCGATAGAAAACATGTGGTCCATGGTTTCTCAACCATTGACCCAGATTACATCCCCAGCGGCGACATCAGATCAACTTTGGCAACGTGTGGAAGCTGCTTAGTCTGTTCTGTACCCCAAGAACACATCCAAAGTATCTTTGAATCAATACCGAGGCATGTAGCAGCAGTGATCAACAATGGCGGCTAATCTAGCTACTGATTTTGGCAGGAACCACACTTCACAGAAGTCTATAAATTTAATTATTTGATATTTGGTCAACATGTTATCTACAAAATAAATTTTGTTGTGATATCTCGTCTTTCTTGGTGTTGCAATTTGAGTGGTCAGCAGTGTTTGTATTTAAGTTATGTCAACTGTGATAAATTTTGTTTTTTATTGAGCCTATATCAATCCATACCTTATGAGTGTTTGTGCTGTACAATTAGAGTTATAAGTATATTGTATATCAAAGAAGACGAGAAGCTATTAAGTAAAAGAATTTCACTGGTAATTTTGTAACAATATACCCTTAGCATAAATGTAATTTTTTGCAAAAATACTGGAATTAAATATTGTGAAGTGTATAACATTTTTTTTTTAATTTAAATAAATAAAAACATTTTTCTATGGTGCTTTTTTAAAAGTACTTTTTGAAAAAAAGCCATGCAATGTAACAAATTTTAAATAATTTGATACTATATTGATGTATAAACATGAAATAATGCAAGCTTGCTTTGAATTAGTTCATCATAAAAATTCAAATTTAATTAAAAAATAAATCAAATTCATCATAAAAATCAATCATTGTAAAAATTAAATTGTTAAGTTATGGTCATTTTTGCACTGTAAGATGACCACCATTTTGAAATCCATGCTGTCATTAGAATAGCTTTTATCCAAAAATGAAATTTTTTTTGCACGCTCTGAATTTTTCTCAGATTAAAGTACATATGTTAGTTAATACTTCTACGAAGTTTAAGAGAAAAATAAGAGGGTTCATTTTTTCTATAGCCCTTTAAAGTCGACTATTTTTGTGAATTTTTCACTTTACAAGTAAAAAACTCCACTAAAATGTAAAATGAACACTGGTTTTGTATGTTATGTTCACTCCTGAAATAAATGGCTTCCATTTGGTGCCAAAATTACTAAATTTGAACTATTAGTTTTATAGTTAGGGCCCTGTATAGATAGTGTGGCAAATCCAAGATGGCCACCATTTTGTAAAATTTTCTAGTTTTTAAATTATTGTATCTCGGCTAATATTGAACAAAATATCTGAAAAATTGAGATCTAAGGGTTTCACTGTCATGTCTATCTGTGGTAAAAATTAAAAAAAAATAAAAAATCCACGACTATGGTACAACATCTTTTTTTCAAAATAGGTTTTTTCACATGGAATGACCCTTGGTACGAGAGCATAATATGTGTAAAAAGTTTAATATAACATGTTCGCTTAAATAGATAATAAACCACAATAATTTTTTGAATTTTTCAACTTATTACCATCCTGATATTAAAAGCTACAATGAAACTTCGATTATCTGTCTGGTCGGGACCTTGATGGTTAATCAAATAGACAGATAACCGAGAAACCTTAAACAACCTACCCCCATTTATTGCATTTGAACGGATGATGAAAAATACACGCTTACGAACTGGAAATACACTGCACATACATATATTTCATTTTACACAAACAATTAATATGCAATTACAAGTACAGTATCTCTAATATTATAAAAGGAAGTGTTTGTTTCTTGCATGCTAAGTCCTGACGAATCTATGGCACTTACAGTAATGGGATTTGGCACACAGGTAGTCTGAATTTTTTGCAATTTTAGAGTCAAGGCGAATTTTAAAATTCAATCTAGAACATTTAAAAAAGCATTTAATAGTTTTTTCACCCTATATTTTCGTTTCGTCCCACTCCGGCAATTGAAGAAAGGACTGAATTTTGCTATTTTCCCCTCTGACATTACATCACAATCATCACTATTGATGTCAGCCTTTGGAAACAATGCCAAGTTTTTCACACCTTCCGCTCTTCGCAATTAAATGGGAATGCATAGGCTCCGCTCAAACGAATCCACAGCGAACATTTTAAAAGGCATTGTTTAGTTCTTTTGGTACAGCTACACTCTACATATACGAGTGATGACAACAGCTTGCCGATTTTTTTTGGCGTACTTCTAGTAGCGAGTTACGATAAATTAAGGCAACCCATCTGTTGTTATGGTTGTGGTGGTTTTCATGGCAACCTCAGCAAATGATAACTTTCATTTTGAATATTCTAGAAAGTTCTTCCAAAATCCGTTAAAATCGTTTGATTTCATTGACTTGTTTGAATTTTTTTCTTTGCTCCCATTGGTTATTTTGATTTTAAAATACAACTGTGGAATTTTTTTTTATTATGATAGTTTTCACAAAAAGATTAAGAGTTTTTTTTTTGCCATTTTTTCGTTTTGATTATTTTTTTAAGCAAGAGTTCTGACGTTATCAGGTTGTATTATTTGTTGCTTTTTTCTTTTATAAATCTTTTTTTTGTTCAACAAACCCACTGTATTTAGTATAATCGATAAGTTTCAGGGTAGATATATATTCTTATCCAACATTCGAAGTTTAGTTCTTTTTACTACACAATTTTGTGTTTTGTAATGTATTTACTTTTTGTGAAATTTAAAAATATATATACTTTTCAAAACGTTTTTAAGCTTTCATTTTCCGTTGTGAAAAGAAAAATGTTTTTGAAAGAAAAAGATTTTTGAAATAATTATTTTCTTGGCGATTATAGAATAGCGCCAAAAAAATCACCAAGGCCATTGCCACTGCTCAAAAACGTAGTGTAGCTGTTCCATTCTTTTTTGTAAAATCGGGATCGTTAAAGACAGAAAGTCTTTTTTCAAAAGATTTGAAATCTGCGGAAAATTTGTTCACTACATAGATATTTTGATTTTCTTTTAATAAATAATTTTTCAATTAAATATTTATATTTTCGCAAGAGATCATGAAGTCATGCCGATTGGATCTCTTTGCAATTCAAATTTGACAATGACAAGACCATCACAGCATTACCCGTGGCGTTGGTATGTAAAGCAAACCATAGTTCATAATTTGTTTAGCAAAACAAACCAATAACTCCACAAAAGCAACTAGCACAGGCAATGCCGGGCTAACCATGCAGTGGCTAGTAGTACCTACCTACATATTATTACATAAACTTGTATAAGACGAGCATGCATAATTAAATTTTAAAATAGTCTCATTTTCTGTTGTTTCTTTGAGGCATGTGCTTTCTGAGTGGCAATGTTCAGTAATAACGGATTAACAGTTACCAGAAACTGACTGTTAATCGAAATTTCACTGTATCATTATGGTGCCTACAGTCCGTCAATTTAAGTGTTTTCATCAACAAACAAGAAAAAGGTTAAGTGAAATTAAGTGATGGCACAAGATTTACAACTTACAATTCAATCTTCTGAACACTGATTACAAGTTGTACAAGCAAAAAATAATTTTTTGTTACCTTAGATAAATCTTACCTCAGACAAATCTATCAATTTGAACCTTTTGGCTGGGGCTTATATATCCAATTCGTTCATTGATGATAGCTGTCCTGCTTTTCAGAGTTTGACCTTCACTAAGAGTATCAAGGTCATTATCTTTCTCAGCAAAGGCATTTTTCTGCTCAATTTCTTTCTTTATAACATCATATTCTTGCATATCTTCTACTTTGAGATCAATACGTGTGGGTTTCTTCCGGATCATATTTCTAAATACATAAGACGGTTATTCAACAAAGTTGAAAGTTTTGATACAAAGAGTTAGAAAATCTAAGAATGCATTCACTGCTTGGAAATCTGTTCTATGTCAAAAATAAACCTTTAATACAGCATTCTACCCATATCATAAAATGCTGGAATTGAGGGGTGATGACAGTCGCCTACACGTGGTGCCCCCTGTTCTCGCTGAACGACTGTTGACCTCGCCTCTTCTTGCCTGCCTTTGTGAAGTCTTTGGGCTTTCTCTGCTATGTGCCCAATGAGAATCAATGACTCTTCTCAGAGCCAGGACAATAGGCCCAGATTTAAACTAAGAAAACTGCAGTATCAGAGGGATATACAGGGAAGGAGTTGGGATTGCCTATTGAGTAACAAGGGAAGAGTCCCTACTGATCTACCAAGAGGGATTGGAGTGGCCTGTTTCCGCTTATTAACCGGACATGACTATCTCCAACAACACCTACATAAGATTGGGGTGGCTACCTCCCCAATCTGTCCGTTTTGTAGCGATGGTTTTATGAACAGACAACACCTTGCGGAGTGCTCTAGTTTACAGGACATTGACACCAGGGATACTTCTCCCCAAGGACTTTATTCGCTATATTAGACGGCAAGACAGTGTATGGCCGAAAGGCCTTGAGCTGGGCGTAGGATAAAAAAATAAATAAATAAAATGCTGGATAGTTTAAGGTTGTAAAACAAAATATCTTCTGTTGTAAAATATAAATAATTCATAGATACCAAAAACATTGCATGATCACATGGTTGGTTGTTTTTAGGTTTTATGGTGATTTGATCAAGCGGTGCCAAACACAGGAAACCATCAAGTGGAAAATGTTGTGAAAAGGAAAGAGAGATTGGGGAACACAGTGGGATGAAAGCACAAAAATAATCACTTGGGCAACCTGGGGGCAAGACCCTGTGCTTATTAAAGACGTTTACCCCATGGAAAAAGAAAATGCCGCGATTCTCAGAGTACCGAGTCTGTGAAAGCAGTACGCACTTAAAGGAGATGTACCCCTGAAGGTGCATGATTAGATGATACAGAACAAAAAAATTTCTAAAACTGTTCAAATAATAAGTAGTAGATATGTGAGGTGTCATTTTCAGCATTCCATGTGTAGGGGAAGACGGGGTACAATGAAACATTACTTCTAAAAATCAGTAAAATTTGTCACAGAAAGTTGCAATTTATATATATGTTATGCAACTATATGTTCCAATTACTGATGTGATTTGGATACATTCGCACTTTTACAACATTAGCAATAGAAGATTATTGGTTTTTCACCATTGAAATTAAGTTTCTTTACTAAAAGTAATTTTGTTTATTTTTCCTCGTTGTTATATGTAATAATTATTTTTTCTATACATTGTTATCTTTGTGTTGTCTTCATACCTCCAAAACCAAAATTTAAAAAAATTAATATTAGAAGTTTGAAAATGTTTTTAATTTAGTAACCTCAGTACGGGGTACAATGAAACACTTGCAGATGGGGTACAATGAAACATGTTTCATTGTGCCCTGGGTGAATACATTTACTTGAAGTAATATATCAATGGTAAATATAATATCACTGATATAAAATAACATATTACTGGTTGTCACTAATATAAATAAAACACTTTTACTAAGGAAATGGCAACACCTAACATTAATAGGAAAAGGCAACACCAAATCAAAACAGTAATTTTGAAAGCATGAAAAATTAAACTTTTTTTTTTCTTAAAAAAATAAAAGATTTCAATGGTAAGTTAGTTTTTTTACATTCAAAAACATTTAAGAATAGTTTATTTATTTCATAGGCCTAAACTGCACTTACTAGTTTACAATCCTCCTAACGTTCTCAGTCAAAGGGTCCAAAAACAAATAGGTCAATTAACTTCTGGTGAAAGGGGTGTTCTTGTTACTATGTGTGGATTTATTAATGCTTCTGGAAATTCTATACCCCATTATTTAGTATTTCCTAGAGAAATTTTTAGATTTGCATGTTGAATGGAGCTCTACGTGGTACTGCGGGTGATGCAAGAAAATCGGGATGGATGATGAGATATTTTTGTTAATGTTCTAACATATTTCCAGGCACATGCACGTTGTTCGAAAGAAAATCTAGCTGTACTAATAATGGACAATCATGAATCACATATTACGATTTCCAGTCTAAATTTTACCAAAGATAACGGAATTGTTGCAATCCTGCCCCCACATACTAGTAGCAAATTGCATCCTTTAGACAAAACTGTGTTCAAGTCACTTAAAAATTTCTTCAATCTAGCTGAAAATGACTGGATGCTGTGTAATCCAGGTCGTACAATCTCTATCAATGAGATATCTTCTTTGTTTGGCTCTGCTTATAGTAAGTCTTTCACTCCATAAAATATTACTAAAGGTTTTTCAGCGACTGAAATATGGCCTTTCAATAGAGAAATGTTTTGTGAAGAAGATTACTTGTGTTTGTATGTGTCAGATTGAAGAGCTGACTAATGAAACTGAAGACCAGACAGACAAAACCCAAGAATCAGAAGTCAAGTGGTGGATCTTGCCATTAGTAGATCAGAATCACCTACTGCAGGTTGTTCAGCAACTGTTCATACACCATGCACTAGCTCTAAACCTGTGAGTAAATACATTTCTCCTCAAGAGATAAAACCTTACCCCAAAGCTGATTCAAGAAAAGAAGTAAGAGTAGGAAAACAGAAAAAAAAAGGTTTTATTCTAACCTCGCCAGTACAAAATGCTCTTGTTAAAAAATTAGAAAGTAAAAAGAGGAAAAAAACTATGAAGGTATTGTTTTCAAAACAAACTACCTCCTACAGACTTTGAAGATGACGATGATCCAGATTATTTTCCAGCTCCAGCTGATAACCAAAGTACTAAGAATGAGATATCCACACATAATATGTGTGACACAAGCAGTATCTGTACAAATGATTATGTTGAATGAAATATATAAAATGAAACTGTAGAAATCATAAATTTAAATGAAGTAGGATGTGACTAAAATAAACTTTATAGGGTGAAAATTGCTTGCATCATTTGGAGTGTTTCATTGTACCCTGGCATATGGGGTACAGTGAAACACTGTGAGACATTTACTTTTTGTTATTTTCCAAAGCATAAAGATTTTGTTTAGAACCGAATAAAAATTTATTTAGATGGGGAAAATACAAGATTAAAAGTATGCATTAATTATATTTTTGTGCATGCAAAATTGTGGATAGGAAAAAATAATTAGTAAATTTTGTTTCATTGTACCCCGTCTTCCCCTATACATTAATTTTGAAATGCATCCATGGTTCATTCAATGCTAAAAGAGAAAAACTTAGAAAAAATAAAATAATAATAGATATATTTTACATAATTTTGATTTTAAAAAAGTTTGAAATTCTTTGGTAGGTACTAATTGTTTTTTTAGAATTTAGTTAGATTTTAGATAGTTGGAATTTTGAATTATAATTGGGAAAAATGAAGAAGTGTTACGTAAGTTATACTCTAACGTAAGTTACTTTTAAAATTTTATTAAATTTAATTGATTAATGACAGTTTTAAAAAAAATTGCATCGCTACAATTATGAAAGGCTGTAGAAAGGAATGTATATACTTTTCTAACTATATTGGGTTGAACAGAATAGAATTTTAATTCAAATGTTCATAAACCTTTTCTGTTATTCATCTCTTTACTGTAATGTAAATTACTACATTGAATTTAATTCTGTGAACTTAAAAATATCAGTAAATTAATAACATTCCCATCAGTTTAGCTTTTTATTAGTTTGTTAAACAATTCAAGTGAATATTTTGTTTTCCATTGTTCTTTGCTAATATTTTACACTTCAATATCAGTATATTTGTCAAAATGTAACCTAAGTTACTGTGTAACTGCCCCCATGCTTGTACATCAGAATATTAAAAGTACAAGGACTGCATTGTTTACTGACGAATTTGAACTCACATAGCATGGAAATTTGTTGTTTGGGATCTGTTATGTATTATCAATAAAATAAAATTTTCTTTTGATACTGCATTCCGATTGCAATGAGTGGGGTGCCAGCTCGGTTGTTGGCTTGTCAACCAACTGTTTCAAAATTAAGCTGTGTTGTCCTCGGCTCTTTTACTTCAAGATTGATCAGGGAAAGTCGGCAATAGCGCTTGTGTTGATCCAGTACGACATTAACCTTTGAACATTGACAGCTCCTTTCCCAAATTGAGTGAATCAACATTCTAATTTGTAAAATGATTTTCAGTGGAAATTTCATTTGTTTAGGTTCTATAGTTTATTTGATGAAGTATTCAACTTCAGCAAAGAAAAAACAAAAGAAATTAGGCATCAGAAACGACGACTGCATGATAGTCAAAACGAAATCGATGGTGCAAAATACAATTAGCTGCCGATTTCGAACTCTGCTTTCCAGATACGAAAGACGAAGAACGTTTTAAGTCATAGCTAATAATAAGTAAAAATCTACAACATTACACGTTTTTCAAATTAGCCACAAGATCGCCCCACCTCCAAGAATGTTCAGGAAAAGAGCTTTTTAACTATTCTGCATTCAAGTTACTTCGGAGTTCGAGAGCAGCCGCTCAGGTACTCCCGCCAAATGCAAAACCCCGTTTTTTTTTTTACAAATTGTCATAACTTGATAACATTATATATAAAATCTAAAAAGTAACAGGAATCTGTCACACACCAATGGTTTGAGACTATTACAAAGTTGAATTTCAAAGAAAACGAGAAAATTTAATTTTACAAAAAATTGCTTTCGATTTTTGTTTCCAAAGGTACAGAAATTTATATAATACTGAAAAAACATTAAAAAGCTAGCATCTATGTTTCGCAATTTCAGGTTATCAATTTTTATGTTCTATGAACTAATCACCATTGCATTACCTTCAAAGTTTCTTTTCTTTAATGATTCAACCCAAAATTTTGTCAAACGCGCTTTTAAGGGAATTTTAATGCATCAAAGACAGAAATAAAGTGTAAACACTACTTGCGTCTTCTTCACATCACCAAATGTCAAGTTGGAAATTTGAAATTTAGTACCGTTGTATTAATTAACCGTTGAAAGCACATTGCTTTCATAAATCTCAACTGTTTTATTAACTGTTAAATTATAAGAAAATAGGGAACCACAGAGAAGTAGTATACAGAGGGTTCATTGAAGCCATGACATATAGCGCTCCAATGGGAAAGCCTGTCCCTAACTGTGAGTGGATCTGAAGCCATTTTTTATTTTTTAATAGGCAGACTTCTTGAAGCGTCATACAGCTGAATATTCTTTGCATCATTTTAATAATTATTTAATTACAAATATTATACCATCATCAATAGAAAAGAACTTTGTTCAAGTTTACCGCCTATAAAAACCGTTGAAAGGTAAATTGCTTTTGTTTTTCATAAAATATAATCATAATTTAGAAACTATACTAATGTGAATTATGTGCCATTTTTAAAATCGTTTTACAATCAAGTAAAATTAATAACACTTATTTTAAAACCCAATTGAAGAAAGAAAAAATTAAATCGTTCTATTTAATTTTAAGACTATTCGCCCAAGATAACTAATTTAAAAAAAAAATTTCAGTGTTAGTTTGTGCATTTTTTATTTAATCAAAATCAATCGTTCTTAAATTTAAGAAACGTGTGGTATTCAGAATTCTGTACAATAGGGAATATGCACTATGTCACAAAAGGTCCTAAAATGGTACTTTTTTTACAAATTCGATCATGAACAATATCCGAAAATCCACTTTAAAAATCTCAAAAAAGTTTAATTTAAGCGTAATAAGCGATAAAAAACGCGTTGAAGTCACGTGACTGAAAACGGGGTGGAGCTTGGTGTGACGTCATAAATCATGAAATCTCTCACTACATTCGCCGGCTGCATGTTATTTCAGGTTGCTTTAATTGATTTTACGCTTATTTCACGATAATTTTATTTGTTAAATAATTGTGTTGAATTGTCGTCCGCACATTATTATTTTAAAGATTTCTTCTCTAAAAATGACGACTGTAGAACAAGGTTTTGTAAAAGGCCAGTCGGATAACCTACCTAAATTGGATGGTATATCCATGTTTTTTTTTCTGGGAAACCATCCAGATTTTATGGGAGTAGAAATGAAAGGGGTAAAAGCGAAGAGTATGATAATATTTTGTACACCATATTTATTTTTAAAAAACATGTATTTTTATATTGCTTTTAAAGAGTAGTGTTATCATCAAAAAGTTGTACTTAAGAAAATAGAATATTAATAGTTGTTCTCTTTTCTTTAATAAGTAACCCAATTCATTCTGAAACAGATTTATTTTTTTGTATAGATAATTAGAATAGTATATCAAATAAGAGCTTTATATTAGGAAAATATTTTCAAAGTAGATTAAAATTGTTGGGGTATTAAAATAGTGAATTTTGAAAGCTAACTTAAAATTAATTTTCTACATTAATTTTTTAGCAACATTATTTTTGTTAGTTAATGAACAATAATTTTTTAAATATATTTAAGCGATAAAATGTAATGCACTAAAAGATGATAGAAAAATAACATGTGTAGAGAAACTTATTGCGAGAATTGCAACTGCATTAAATATTGAACACAACATTTGGTAGTCCAACATTTTAAGCCATGAAGAAGTCAGTGTGATAATTTGATTAAAATTGCAAGAATTTGAATTCTATAATGCTTATCATTCAGTTTAAAGAAGAAATATGACACAGTTTTACCAACTGCAAATTGATTATCATGAGTATAATAATTCAATGTTTATTGATGTTAGCTCTCTGTATATTTTTTTTAACCAGTTTTTATTTATAAATATATAGTATTCCTATATTTATTTATTAAATTCTTTTTCATGAAACAAGAAATTCTGCATTATGAGTGACTTGATAACCGAAAGAATATTTTTTCGTTTTAGCAAAAACCCAAGTAGTTATCCACAAGATTAAATCACACAATTCTTAATTAAAAATACAAATAATTTTTGGTATTTTAAACTTACCAAAAATGATCTTCACAGCAATGCAAGCAAGATGTAGAACACAGCTTTTTGTTTTTCTTTTAATCTCTTTTCATAACGCTGCACCATCTTCTACGAACTTGTTCATATTTTGGTACAACAAGAAAATACTTTTTTGGCATTCTTTTGAACTATTTTCGAACCTTCCATTGCTGAATTAATCAAAAATCTGTAAATATAAAACTACTAAAAAGATTATTTTTATTTTTTTATTTCTAATGGCAAGAGAAAATGACATATATCTTACAAAACGATTACAAGAATACAAAACAGTAAGAGAGAAAAGTCAGTATCTCATCAGCAAGGCTCTAGCACTCCAGTAGCGTCTCACCTCGGAGACCCCACACAGAGCTGGACATATTTGGATATGGGACCTGTCCATAATTTCATCCTTTTTGCAGAGTGGGCATTTAGGACTGTCATAAACGCCAATGCGGTGTAGGTGGTTTGCAAGGCAGTCATGCCCCACTGCAAGTCTAAATTCTTCGACCGCTCTTTCGCGAGGTTTAATTGAAATTTTTTGGTCTAATAAATTTCTCCAGCTCTTCGAGGAAATACAAGAAGTGAGATTCGACTTCCATCTAAGTCTCATTTGATTTTTGATGTAGAGTTTTATGGAGTGGAATGAGTAGCTTGTGGTTGGCTGTTCAACTATCCGTGTGCCCTTCTTGGCCAACATATCTGCCTGCTCGTTACCGAAAATATCACAGTGCCCAGGGAGCCACTGGATAACGATCTGTCGTCCTTCTGCCTTTAATCCCTCAAGGAGCATCTGGCATTCTAAGATATCATTTGAGGCAGGCACCTCGTTTGACCCAATAGCCTGAATGGCAGCTTTGGAATCCGACAACAAGACCACTTTGTTGTAGAGACGTCTGGGAACAAGTTGCTGCAATGCCACACAGATGGCCATAACTTCTCCATCAAAGGCGGTTTTTTGTTTCCCGACAGGGACATAGAAGGAGAAAATGGAGGAATAAATTCCTGCTCCAACATTTGGTGAACATTCAGTAAAGGAGCCGTCGGTATAGACGTGTAACCATTCAGGCTCTGGATAGAGGGTGTGGATGGTCTCAAGGGCTAAAATCTTCAAGCTCTCTGGAGGGAGCTGGCTCTTAAGGATAGGCTGGGCAAGATTCAGGTTAATAATTGTCTCCTCAACTCGATTCAAGGGATTACGAGGATTTAAAAATCCCTGAACAATTCCTTCATCAATTTCCAGATCTTCTCTTAAATCGAGAGCTTTATGAAGAAAGCCTCGTTGTGTCTTCAGTTGTCTCTGTCCATTCTCATACTGGTCCCAAAAGGGCACTTCAATTCTGCCTTTAATCTTTCTACTTAAAAGTTCTTAAAATAAAGTTAAAAAAGTTAAAAAATTCTTAATTCTACTAAAAAGATACCCATAGAGATAACACAGTTCAAGAAACGCTCGATAAGAAAATCATGAATTATGACGTCACAGGCAAAAATCGTCAGCGACTGCAGTTTCTCGTTGAAAGTGACGTCAGAGCAATTTAAAAAGCGTTTTAAATATAATTAATATCGTCAGATTGCAGTTTAAGTGGCATTTTTCTACTTGGTTTTTCATGCTCTTTCAGTTTAAATTGAATTTGAAAATCATGCATATTGTCCATTGTGCTCTATTCATTATGCATTTTGTGTATTTGTTGATTTTTTTATTTACATTCTGTTTTAGTGTAATTAAAATTTACCTTTTTCTGAATTATAATCGTTTTTATGTCAACATTTATAAAGATATTTTTGCAGAATTGGAATGCTCTTGTGTGAAACTCATTGTTAACTTAATACAGAAAAGAAAATTAAATTTAAAAGTTTGATTTTAATAATGAAATTTTTTATACAAAAATAACTAGATTTGAATCCTGAAACTAACACTTATAGAATGTTAAAAGTGCACAAATCTACACAAATACTTTTTCCTGTAGAATGTCTAAAAAGTGGCTAGACTTTAAAATTCCTAATAATCACAAACAAATAATTCAGCTTCTTGAAATGTTTAGAATATCTAAATCAATCAAATCAACTTAATTTATAGCACGACTTGTTTTGCTTTGTCACTGTCGAAAAACGAAAAAGGATATTTCAGTTTCTGTTTAACTGTTTCAACCCAGATTGTCTGGAAAACACTTTCTGCTCTATTAGAAGATGTGGTTTTTAATAAAATCCTGATTGTTATCAGTTTTGCTAAGGCATGCATAACGTCATACATAATTTTTTTTTTTAATTTCAAATTGTGTTGGTAATGGTGGTTATGTATTGCTCGATTTTAGCCAGTTTAATCGGATATCCATGAGCACTATTATCAATGATACCTTTGTCCAGATCAATGAATCTCTGCAGTGCCACCCTGCTAATACATGTAGCTCAATATCATTGCTTATATTTGCAGTGGTTTTGGCAAAAATCTTTTTAACCTGATTGTTATGAGTTCCAAAACCCAGATTGATTGGAGCCCAAATGCAAATAATTGAAACACTTACGAATTTTCCTATCGACCGTTTTTAACAAACAAAATTTGTTGCCAATTGTGTGATTAACACCCATAATAGATAAGCGTAAGAACAAATCATACTCGAAGGTTTGGTCAACAGTATAGTACGCAATTACATACATACAAACTTTCCCTGTGAAGATTTTTGAGATACAAAAATTGTCGTATTCTGTTGTGTATTTTAGTGTTTATTTGCTACACTAAATGGTGAAAAATTGTGTGATTTGGCTCCAATAATGAATAAAATTAGTAATATTATCCATTCATTTGCTACTCTGAATGGTGAATTACGTTGAGTTAGCTTGTTTATGAATGTTAAACAATGAATTTTACTCTTTGGAAGGCAAATGAAGATTCTTGTTAAGTTGCTTAGTTTACCAAAGTATTTCATTCCTTTTTTCCTATTGTGTATTTTATTGTTCGTTTGCTATGCTAAAATTGTTCTAGATGGATCACACAGAAATATGTACAAGCGAGTAACAGTAGCTGAACTATGTTCTTTTTTTACATTCAGAACAAGGTCAGGTAATATCTTAGTTTTTTAGGCGCCAACTTCTTTCTTTTCGTATTCGTATTCTGAGTGTGTGGGGTAATGGTAATGGTAATTTTAGTTAACGTCGTACTAGAGCAACACAACGGGCTATTGACGACGGTCCGGGATCAGTCCCTTTAGGGAAAGATCCGAGGACAACAACTCGTAATTTTGAACCACGGTCAGATGACGAAGCAACACCTGAGCTGGCACCCCACTCTCCAAACTTCCACGCCAACCCAACGTGAGGACTTTCGGCCACGACAGATTTAAGGTGCACCAGCCGCCTCTACACCATACGTTTACAAACATCCATGCCCGGACCCGGATTCGAACCAGGAACCTTCCGATCTAGAGGCTAACACCTTAACCACTATACCGGTTGGTCGGCCTGAGTGTGTGGGGAGACAACAGCGTGAGAGATTTTGCCTTGGGGTTCAATACCCTTCTGTGTTATATTCTTCACTGGGAAGAATTGTGTATTGGTAAGTGAATTCATGATTCAACAATAAAAGTCATACAGTTCACTATCGCTTGGTCGTGTGTGTGATTGATTTACTACTAAATGAGCTTCCACGAGACTTCTACATAAACAGTACTTCTTTTCTATTCCTTTTTCAAATTGTATAGTTTGTTCAAAAATGAATAATGTACCTGATTAAGTTAAGAAAAAAATTATTATCTACTTTTTCGTTCAAATAATATTTCAGACTAACAATTTTCCAAATCAAACATGTTTTTGAATATTTTTTTAAAGAAGCATTCACATAAAAGAATAAACTAAAATGAAAGAAAAAAGTTTGTACATTGGTAAGATTTCACAAATAAAAGGGTTTTTTAAGTTCAGAAAACTTTAAAAAAGTGCTATTTTTGAAGCATTTATCCTTAACGATATTTAAAGAAAGTTTAGCTTTTAATCAAAAATGCAAATTGGGTTTCGAAACAATAAAATTGCCTGAGATAGTTGTGGAAACCTAGTTCGGTTGTTATGGAAACCTAGTTCGGTTGTTATGGAAACCTAGTTCGGTTGTTATGGAAACCTAGTTTGGTTGTTATGGAAACGAGGTCTAGATCCGACGCTATAGTAGCGTCCGGCTCACCCGCTGGGGACACCAGCGTCTATGCGATTTTCCATGTTATTTATAAATCCATTGCTTCCTATGGCAGTGAATCCTCTGTATACTACTTCTCTGTGTAGGGAACCAAAACTACAAAATAACTGTCAGGAAATTAGCATAATCAGAAAAAGTAGTTTTTTTAATTGGTAAATTGGTAATTATTAGTTAACGTCGTCATAGAGCAACACAACGAGCTATTGACAACATTCCGGGATCAATCCCCTAAGGTAAAGATACGAGAACTACGCCACGTAATTTTGAACCATGGTCAGATGACGAGACAACAGATACGATGGCACCGCACTCTCCAAATTTCAACATCAACCCAACGTGAGGACTTTCGGCCACGACAGATTTAAGGTGCACCAGCCGCCTCTACACCATACGCTTACAAACATCCATTCAATGACCAGGATTCGAACCAGGAACCTTCCGATATAGAGGCTAACACCTTAATCACCAGACCGGTGGGTCAGCGTGGTATTAGTAATTTAAGTTAACATCGTACTAGAGCAACACAACGGGCTATTGACGACGGTCCGGGATCAGTCCCTTAAGGGAAAGATTCGAGGACAACACCTCGTAATTTTGAACCATGATCAGATGACAAAGCAACACCTGAGATGGCACCCTACTCTCCAAACTTCCACGCCAACCCAACGTGCGGACTTTAGGGCCACGACAAGGTGCACCAGCCGCCTCTTCACCATACGCTTTCAAACATCCATACCCGGATTCGAATCAGGAACCTTCCAGTCTAGAGGCTAGCACCTTAACCACTATACCGAGGTTGGTCAGCGTGAGTCGTGTAGGATGGTAATGGTAATGGTAATTTCAGTTAACGTCGTACTAGAGCAACACAACGGGCTATTGACGACGATTCGGGATCAATCCCTTAAGGGAAAGATCCAAGGACAACGCCTCGTAATTTTAAACCACGGTCAGATGACGAAGCAACACCTGAGCTGAGTCGTGTAGGAAGTGAAACTTGGAAGAGAATACGATCTTCATTGATTGAATAATCATGATAGCAATAATAAGGTGACGTACCATTATGCTCCTGTTGAAGGCATGATCGTCATTCTTCTGGTAAGACAGCTGCTCGATTAGCTTTTAAAATGAGGTCTCCGGAATTTCAGCCATTAGGTGATGGGATCAGCGGTGTCTAGCGAAATGTATCACCATTCACAAGTGCGCATGTAGTAAACCTCGTACTTGTTGTAATCTGATATTGGTCTCGGCGTGCCCCGACACGTCTCTCCTGCATCATCGTCGTGCAACATAATGATGTCGGTGCATAATAATTCGGTGGTTGAGGCCTCGAGGTCAAGAGAGACGAACTTGCAGCAACTAATTTCGACTTATCTCGTACACGATGCTCATGCTTGGACTTGTATTTCTCCTTAAGTACGGGCCGAGGATGGTAATGGTAATTTTAGTTAACGTCGTACTAGAGCAACACAACGGGCTATTGACGACGGTCCGGAATCAGTCCCTTAAGGGAAAGACGGGCCGAGGAAGAATTTATATATAGTATATATTTTTCCGGGGAACATATTTATATTTTCTTACAGCATGAAATCCCTTAGGAGACTGAACCCGGACCGTCATCAATAGCCTACTGTATTGCTCTGGTACGACGTTAATTAAAAATTACCAATTACTACAGTATGATAAATGGTAATTTTTTGTTAACGTCGTTCTAGAGCAACACAACGGGCTATTGACGACGGTCCGGGATCAGTCCCTTAAGGGAAAGATTCGAGGACAACACCTCGTAATTTTGAACCACGGTCAGATGACGAAGCAACACCTGAGCTGGCACCCCACTCTCCAAACTTCCACGCCAACCCAACGTGAGGACTTTCGGCCACGACAGATTTAAGGTGCACCAGCCGCCTCTACACCATACGCTAACAAACATACATGCCCGGACCCGGATTCGAACCAGGAACCTTCCGATCTAGAGGGTAACACCTTAACCACTATATCGGTTGGTCGGCACTACAGTATGAAAAAAATGAAAGCAGCATAGGCTTGGCGTCTAATGGACTGATCTTGCACAGGCGCCTCAATCCCATGATAGTACTTTACGCAAGTCCAACTTAATTGGCTAATCGGATCACATGACCTAGATACGTATGTCATCACGGTTTATAGTTGTTGGCGATTTATCTCTTTCTTTCTGCTTTCTTCTTTTCTTTTCAGATCCATGGCTATGGGTGGGTAGAGGTGGGAGCCGAAAATTGTATCCTTTTATTATATAAGTTAATAAATATATAAGTTAGTGCTTTATTTATGCTTTTTGTTACATCAGAATGGTCCTAAGCCAGCGGTGGATACGACACCATCATCCTAAAGCAAAGGGGACGGCAGAGGGGCGGAAAAATATCAGCTGGTAGTGAATTCAGGAGTGGTTCTTAGATTATTTATGTAAAATCAACGGAAGCTTGGAAAAATATGAAAAGGGTTTTTGAAAATTAGAAAAAGTAAATTAGAATGAAAAGGAATTAAATTAGAATTTTTAAAAAATAATTTGGAGGATCTAAAAACTTTTAAGCCAGCTTGGTTCGAACTCGGGACGCCATCTTCCGCTGCCGAGCTAATCTGAAGGTGGGTGACTTTAGCCATTAGGCCATTGTTGCTTCACGAAAAGAAGCTCTTTAAAGTTTAAGTTCCCTTAATATAAGTTGGCAAGAAATACTACTAACAACAACCATACAACATATATATGAGGAGCAAATCAGAGTCAACTTGTCGGACACTTACGCTGTACGCTGAGGCGCTAGTGTATGTATTGTATTTCTACGAAACAACGCGCATATTCAAAATCAAATGGTTACTGCAACAATCAGATTGGCGAGATATCCAAGTGAAACCAAGCCCGTGAAACTAGCCAATCAAGTTGGACTTGCGTAAAGTACTATCATGGGATTGAGCCGCTTCTGATCTTGCTCGGAGTGAGAAAAGTGTTGAGTTTCTGGGTCCTGCCATATTTGAGGTCTCTGCAGTAATTAGATTTACGGTCATATGCGAGGGCAAATTTGACATGTAGGTATTTTAATTAACGTTGAACTGGAGTAACACATCGGGCTATTGGCAGCTATGCGAGACCAAAATCGAATTTAAGTTACGAGGACAACACCATTTAATTCTAAACCATGGTAAGATGACGAGGTCACACCTGAGCTGGCACCTCACTCTCCAAACTTCCACACCACGCCAAGCAAATTTGACTGGATCTTGGGTAAATTTTCGAATCCAGTGAAAGAATGCAATTTGATCACCCCAATGCACATATCCCGATTAGAAGATTAGCGGAATATTAATCGGTAAGATGCGAGTTAAACTCGATTCAACCAAAGACGATCGAGTAGCTACATGGAGCTGATGAACGTTAAATCTGCCGCAGTACCAAAAGCCCTCATTTGTGCGTGGTGTGGAGTAGGGTGCTGCTCAAGTGTTTACTTCGTCATATGACTGTAATTGAAAATGCCAATGTCATCGATCTCCCCTTTCGAGATTGATCCCGTACTGTCGTCAGTAGCCCGTTGTTGTGCTACAGTAGGACGCTAATCCAGTTATTTACGTACGTACCACGCCAATCTATAAATTGTCGCCGACCAACTGGTATAGTGGTTAAAGTGTTAGCCTTTAGGAAGGTTCCTGGTTCGAATCCGGGTCTGGGCATGGATGTTAGTAAGCGTATGGTGTAGAAGCGGTTGGTGCACCTTAAATCTGTCGTGGCCGAAAGTCCTCGCGTTGGGTTGGTGCAGAAGTTTGGAGAGTAGGGTGCCAGCTCAAGAGTTGCTTCGTCATCTGACCGTGGTTCAAAATTCCGAGGTATTGTCCTCGGATCTTTCCCTTTAGGGATTGATATCGGACGGTTGTCAATAGCCCGTTGTGTTGCTCTAGTACGACGTTAATTACAAAATTACCAATTACCTATAAATTGTCTTAGTTTGAATTAAAAAATAGTGTATGCCTGCTTTTTTTTATTACCAGAAAGAGCCCATTTCTAGTCCTTATTCCGGCGATTAAGGTTCCTAGCACGGGTGAGGTTCTCCAAAGGTTCTGCCGACCAACCGGTATAGTGGTTAAGGTGTTCGCCCCTAGATCGGAAAGTTCCTGGTTCGAATCCGGGTCCGGGCATGGATGTTTGTAAACGCATCGTGTAGAGGCGGCTGGTTCACCTTAAATCTGTCGTGGCCGAAAGTCCTCACGTTGGGTTGACGTGGAAGTTTGGAGAGTGGGGTGCCAGCTCAGGTGTTGCTTCGTCATCTGACCGTGGTTCAAAATTACGTGGTGTTGTCCTCGGATCTTTCCCTAAAGGGACTAATCCCGGACCGTCGTCAATAGCCCGTTGTGTTGCTCTAGTACGACGTTAACTAAAAATTACTATTACTATTACCAAAGGTTCTCACTCGGTTGAGAGAGATTCGCAGTTCGGTTGAACTCGCTAAAAGGGCATTCGATTAAGTTATTCACAGCTCCAGTGAGCTCAATAGAAGTTCTGCGTCCGATCCACTGAACTGCTTCTTCATCTGACCGTAGTTCAAAATTACGAGTTGTTGTCCTCGAATCTTTCCCTAAAGGGACTGATCCCGGACCGTCGTCAATAGCCCGTTGTGTTGCTCTAGTACGACGTTAACTAAAAATTACCATTACCATTACCAAAGGTTCTCACTCGGTTGAGAGAGATTCGCAGTTCGGTTGAACTCGCTAAAAGGGCATTCGATTAAGTTATTCACAGCTCCAGTGAGCTCAATAGAAGTTCTGCGTCCGATCCACTGAACAGCTTCTTCATCTGACCGTAGTTCAAAATTACGAGTTGTTGTCCTCGGATCTTTCCCTTAAGGGACTGATCCCGGACCGTCGTCAATAGCCCGTTGTGTTGCTCTAGTACGACGTTAACTAAAATTACCATTACCATTACCGATCCAATGAACAGGATCAACAGCTTAGGCTTGAGATTTCATCACGTCTGATAGAAGTACTCCCGGGTCGGGAATTTTCTCACAGTCCACGAACAGCAGTCGTGACTCCCGCATGATAGCTTAGCTTTTTTCCAGTGCTCGGATGAGCACTTCTCCAGAGAGCGTGGTATCGGTAACCATGAACGGGTGTCCACTTCTTTGGGTCAGTTTGATCCCTCGTGTCTGTTGACCTCTTTCTTCGAAACCTTTTCTCCTTCTCTCGGCACCAAAAGTTCCACGGGGGTTGTTGCCCCCCCCCCTCTCGTTTCTTTCGTCACACTTGTCCTCACCCTGTTGGCTGGTTCCTAATCGGGTTGTCCATTGGAGGTTAATTTACCCCTTCTGCCGGGATCTTCATTAGCGAGTCGGTTGGCGACAAGTGCAAAAGTCTCTGCGGTCTCCTCTGATCCTGGAAACGGCGGAAATGAACTTCTGACCTCGTGTTCTTTATCTGCGTCCTGCTGGTCGCAAAAACCATCTCCCTTTTCCTCCGCGGCGAAATCCAACTCTTGACCGTCGGCTCGTTAACTCTCGGTCCGGCGGCGCTGGGTTCATGCGTTGGCGTAACCCCCGTGGCATCTCGTCTTTCGTCCTTTTAACTTTAACGCCGAGCACTTTTGCTTTGCTTCCGTCACAATACTTCCTTCTTAGCATTAAACAAATATGAATCGGTTTCCCTTAAAATGGCCTTAACTAGGGTGTTCTTCAAATGTTGTCGTAGCTCGAATTTTTATCTGGACAAATCAGCATCTTTCTACAATCTCAGCGGGCCGTGGTGTGACCGTAGTTGAAAATTATGTGGTGTTGTCCTCGGATCTTTCCCTTCGGTTTGATTCCAGACCGTCGCTAATAGCCCGTTGTGTTGCCTTCAGTGTAATTTAAATTAAAATACCTACCCACCTACCATAATCTCAGCTAGAAAAACGAAAGTTCAAAAAACGGGAAAAAATGTGGATATGTACTCGAAATTTTTCTTTGGGAGGGGTCGAATAATATATGGTTCTATTCTAGAAATTGATCTTATCAAAATTTTTTTTATAGAGTTCCATAGATCACTATAGAGATTTCTATTGAGTAAACTAGTTCAGATTCTCTCTCTCTCTCTCTCAAAAGAGCAAACGAGCTCTGGTTATGTAGAAGTGCATTTCTATAGAAGTTTGCAGAAAAGTAAAAAAATCGTGAAGCAAAAGATATGAGCTTTTTTAGAATTCTATAAAAGTAGATGTTTGTTTCTGTGGACATTATATAGAGATTTGAATAAATATTTCTTTGCTGAGCTTATAGAAAAATGGACCATAGAAATCCAATAGAAAATTTTATTCTATGGAAATTTTTCGTAAGGGATGTAGTCATTTTTAGTGTGTGCAATCCCGCTGATGTATGAGACCTTTAAATACGTGTACACCAAATTCATGCTAAGCTAGTGCAATTTGTTGAGATATAATTATTCAAGTTAGTTAATCTGGAGTGGCAACACTAGACTACTTGTTTACCTTCTGAAGCATGTGCTTACTGCTTGTCTAGTTGCCTGTTGTGTGTGATGTATTTATTAAATATTTAAATAAACCTATTTAGCCGAGAAAAACTCTGCGTTATCTCTGTACTAAAATTCTACAGGTCATGTGCCCAGATTATCGTTTGGTGGCTAAATGAAATAGAAGTAAAAAGTTCCAGGCAACGCTAAAAACAACTAAAAATGGCTAACGTATCGGAAGACTTGAGCAGTATTGATAAACTGAAAAACAAAAGTGATTTTCCAGTGTGGAAGTTTCAAGTGACTATACTTTTTAAATCCCATTCTTTATTTGACATCGTAAGCGGAACGGAATCAAAAGAAGGCTTAGCTGATGCAGCATTTCGTTCGTGGGTGAAAAGAGATGCGCAAGCACAAAGAATTATTGTGACAAGTATCGATAAAAAGGTGATGATGCATATTTTAAATTGCGGAAACAGTTGCGAGATGTACAAAAAACTTTGTTCAATATATGAACGGGATTCTGAGCAGCAAAAGTGTAATCTGTTGCAAGAATTCTTCAACTACAATATGGATTCTGAATCGGATCTTGCCACCCATATCAGTAAGTTAGAAAACATTGCATTCCGTTTAAAAACACTTGACAAGAACATAGATGACGAAATGATTGTATCGAAGATTCTATCAACTCTTCCAGAAAAGTATAAACACTTCCGAAGTGCATGGGATTCCACAAACAAAGAAGACAAGACCTTAGAAAACCTAACAGCTCGGTTATTAAATGAAGAAAACGCAAGTAAAATTCCAGAAGTGCAAGAGTGTTGCATTTAAAGTCCATGAAAAAAAATGCTTCAAATGCAACAGCGGAGATCACCTTGCCAGATCCTGTCCTAAAATTAAGATACAAGAAAAATATGGTAAAGAAAGAAAATGTTTTAAATGTAACAGTTCTTCGCATTTTGCCAAAGATTGCAGGAACCAGAGAAATCAACTCCATTGCAGCAATTGTGGGAAAACTAATCATATTGAAAAAGACTGTTTTTTTAGAAATAATGCCAATGGAAGAAAACAAGTTTCCTTTCTTGCTCCTAATGGAAGTTCTACAAACAAATGGGTTGTGGACTCGGGATCTTCAAGTCACATGGTTAATTCTGAAACACTATTGGAAGATCCATTAAAAATCTCGACTGAAATCGGTCTTGCCAAGAATTCAGAAGTGATGGAAGCGAAAAGTGTTGGAAGTATCAAAGCAGAGGGTTGCATATTAAATCAAGTGTTATATGTTCCTGAACTGTCTAAAAATTTACTGTCTGTAAATGCTATTACTAAAAACAAAGGAGAAGTGAAATTTGTTGAAGATAGAGTTGAAATTTCCAAACAAGGTGAAATTGTGTTGAAAGGGTATAAAAATGAAATAGGACTCTATGAAATTGATCTGAATAAACAAAATGAAGCATTGTTGACAGAGAGTAAAAATTATGCAGACACATGGCATCGTAAACTTGGACATTTGTGTGAAAAGAACATGAAACTTCTTTTGAAGCATTCAAAAGGCATGAAGCTGTCAGAAAAAGAAATAAAAGGTATGTCTAATTCTTGTGAAGTATGCCTAAAAGCTAAACAAGTCAGACTTCCTTTTAAATCTGAAAGAACTAGAGCTACAAGACCATTGCAAATAATACATACAGATATATGTGGGCCTATAGAAGTTGAAACATGGGACAGAAATAGATATTTTTTGACTTGCTTAGATGATTATACACATTTTGTTATGGTATTTTTGATTAAAAACAAATATGAAGCTCTCAATGTCCTAAAAGAGTATACAGAAGAAGCTGAAACAAAATGGTCACTTCGTGTAGCTAAAATACGTTGTGATAATGGAGGCGAATATACTTCAAATGAAATGAGAAGTTGGTGCAAGTCAAAGGGTATCAAGTTAGATTACACAACTCCACATACACCACAATTAAATGGAAAAGCTGAACGCTTGAATCGAACCTTGCTTGAGAAAACTCGGGCATTGATTTTTGATTCTGGCCTTAAGAAATTAATGTGGGGTGAAGCATTAAGAACTGCATCATATCTAATAAACCGCAGTCCAACAGAAGCTACTGAGGTAACACCTGCTGAAATGTGGTACCAAAATAAGCCTGATTTGTCCAGATTGCAAATATTTGGAAGTGTGGCTTATGCAAAGAAACTTGGTCACCTAAAAAAGTTGGACTGTAGAAGTAACAAACTTATTTTTGTTGGATATACTCACAATGGCTATCGGCTGTGGGATGAAGAGAAAAGAATAATAGAAATTTCAAGAGATGTGGTATTTCTTGTTCCAAGAACTGAAGAAAGAAATATTTTGTCTCTTCCAATTGATGTAGAAGAAAGTATGGAAGATTCCGAAGAATTGGTTCAGACAGATGAAGAAAATGAAGAGGAACTTGGACGAGGCAAAAGAATAAAGAAACCACCCACTCATCTCACTGATTATGTCTTACTTACATATGAAGAAGCAGTAAATGGCCCTGATAAAGAAAATTGGAAGAAAGCTATAGAAAATGAAAAGAAATCTCTAGAAAAAAATGAAACTTGGAAAATTGTGGATAGAAGTAGTGCTGGAAATAAAAAGATTCTAAGTAATAGATGGGTATTTAAAATTAAAGATGATGACACGTATAAAGCAAGATTAGTGGTCAGAGGATGTGAACAAAATTATGGAATAGATTATGAAGAGACTTTTAGTCCTGTTGTGAACATAACATCCCTGCGAATTTTACTTGGATTGGCAGCAAATAGAGGATATCATATTATGCAATTTGACATCAAGACAGCATTTCTGTATGGAAAACTGGATGAGGAAATATTCATGAAAATGCCAGTGGGTTACAGTGATCAGTCTAAAATATGTAAGTTACAAAAATCATTATATGGTTTGAAACAAGCTCCTTTTAGGTGGAATAAAAGGCTAACTGACTTTTTGAAAAGTAAAAATTTTCGTCAAATTAAATCTGAACAATGTATTTTTGTGGGAACTGACACAATATTGGCTTTTTATGTAGACGATGGAATTCTAATTGGGCCTGATAGATCCAAACTAGTTGAATACTTGGAAATCCTTCAAAAAGAGTTTGAAATGACATCATATGATAAACCAGATTCATTTTTGGGAATTAGTATAGAATTAAATTCTGAAGCACTGAAAATTCACCAGGAAGCGTATGCGGGCCAACTGCTACAAAAATATAAAATGCAAGATGCAAAACCAATGAACACACCCATATTGAAGACTTCAGCTGATGATACTGAAAAACATGAAGAAATTGCTTTCCCTTTTCGAGAAGCTTTGGGAAGTCTTTTATATTTATCGTGGAGAACTAGACCAGATTTGGCTTTTGTAGTGAATTCTAACAGTCGTCATGTTGAAAATCCATCTAATGAAGATGTTGTGAATCTAAAGAGAACTCTAAGATATCTAAAGGGAAGCATAAATTCAGGAATAAGCTACTCAAAAGAGAGCAGTGATAAAGAACTTATTGCATATTGTGACTCTGACTATGCTGGAGATAGTGAAACACGTAAAAGTACTACTGGATATGTGATCTATTTTTGTGGTGGACCAATAAGTTGGTGTTCTAGAAGACAGTCCATTGTAGCTACCTCAAGCACAGAGGCTGAATATATATCAGCAGCAGAATGTTGTAGAGAACTTGTGTATCTTAAAAGTTTAATTGAAGAACTCACAAATGAAAAAATTTCTGTTACTTTAAATATTGATAACCAAAGTGCTATAAGTTTAATTAAAAATGGGGTATTTAATAAACGTAGTAAACACATAGATGTTAGGTACCATTTCATAAAAGAAAAGGTAGATGAAGGTTTAATTAACATAAAGTATTGTCCTACTGACATACAAATTGCAGATATTTTCACTAAAGCTTTGGGATCTATTAAATTTCAGAAATTTAAATCTGAATTAGTAATATAACTTGATTACTGAAGTATAATAATTTAGTATTTCTAAATGTGTAAAATTGTGATTAATTTTTTAGTCTTTGCTATGTTGTATTTTATGTTTATGAAAACTTTGATAATTAAGGGAGTGTGTTGAGATATAATTATTCAAGTTAGTTAATCTGGAGTGGCAACACTAGACTACTTGTTTACCTTCTGAAGCATGTGCTTACTGCTTGTCTAGTTGCCTGTTGTGTGTGATGTATTTATTAAATATTTAAATAAACCTATTTAGCCGAGAAAAACTCTGCGTTATCTCTGTACTAAAATTCTACACAATTAATATCTCGATAAAAAGGTACTTATCACTGCGAATAGAATTTACGTGAAGTACAAGGGTTTAGATTAACGGTTAATTTGATTGTATTTTATCAGATCACAAATGAACCACACTATGCCGATGCTTTCGGGATTCCTGACATGCTTTTACAAGATTGCCCGTTTCGTCCTCGTTTCACGATTCTGACCTTGAAGATTTCCTTATCTATATTTGATAACTGCTAACTTCAGAGGACTTTCAAAAGGATTTTCCCCTCGGATTTCTTTCTATTTTTTTAGAGCAAACTATTTTCCTGAAAGGTAATTCATATATTTCTTTTATAAAATCTCAATTTTGTTTTATTTGATAACCATGTGTTAACATATTTACTTCAAAAGGTGGTGTGGTATATTCTATACTTTCATAAATAAGTTTTCAAAATGTTTCTACCATCGTTCTAATTCTACCCCTGGCATAGATGTACCTGTAAAGTATAGACCTAAGTCGTATTGTTTTCGTATGTGACAACCTTGGAATATCTTTCACGCCGTAACTGATTATTTTGAATGATGCAATCAAATTACTCAGTTGAAAGTATAAGATGTTTAATAATTAATAATAACCTTAGAAGTACATGCACATTGGTTATTCGTAACTACATTATTCGTATCATCATAACTACGTTCGAAATTACATGGAACAACGTTTTTTTTTGTTTATATACTCACGTTCCACTCTTGTGTTGCCACACACATGCAACTCAATTATGACTGTTCCTTTTTTAAAACATTTACAAGGCACGTTCTTAATTGGACGATAACACTCGACGATAACACCTGATATTCAATCGATCACGATTGACTAAAATAAAGAAAAAGAACATATTAATAACAATATAATACACTTAACAATTTGTTCTAGTAAATCAGTCCTGGTAACGCTTTGGTCTGCGCACATTTCGCTTAAGAAATCTTCTGGTCCGTACTTCAGTACTGCTTTCTGAATCCTTTCTTTCGTTGAATGAGAGTCTGGCAACTTGATTATCCTCGGTATTTTTCAATATGTTTACAGAGTTTGACTGGACTGGAATACAAGAATTCTCATCATAGCTATGTTCAGAGTCATCGGTGTCGCTCTCTCCACTACTGGACTCCGGATGGCAGTGCCATGACTTGAGTTGATTAACATGTGCCGTTGTGCAATAGAATCTTCCCTTTTCTTTTTCCTCCAATTGGGCTATTCTGTATGTGTCGTTAAGTAATACGTTGATCACTACCAGAGGACCTCAATACTTAGGTTCTGTCTTTGTTGGTTCCCCTGTAGATTTGGGTGGTCGTCTAACAACTACTACATTTCCTACTTCAAAAGACTTTGAATCAGACTTTTTCTTATCAAATTTAATTTTCATCTGCTTTTGTTGTTCTTCAACTCTTACTCTTGCTTGGTCTTGTATTTTCCGGGGCTCATGCCATGTATTCGTATCTTCATCTGCTAGCCATCTTCTAATTCCATTATTGAATCGGGGTACATAGCCATGCAAAATTTCAAAGGGAGTCTTACCACTGGTTTTATTAATTGCATTGTTCAGATTTCTCTAAACTTCTTTGATATGTAAATCCCAATCTTTTTGTACCTCGTCTTCCATATTAGCCATGATTAATGATTATAGGTAGTACAGTGCTGTTTACCCTCTCAACCATGCCATTTGCTCTAGGGTGTTTCGTAGAATTTAAGGCATGAGAGACTCCGTTTGAAGAGCAATATTCTTGGAACTGATGAGAAGTAAAACATGTTCCTCGATCAGTTATTATACGTTCAAGTAATTCATAGTCATTTACAAGTCCCTCTAGACCCACGAGTACATTCTTGGTTGATGTACTTTTTACAGGATGAAGTCGTACGAATCTAGTCAGCTTATCAATCACAACTAAAAGTTCTTGATTCCCTTTGGAACTTCTGATGAAGGGACCGAGATGATCCATATGTATAGTAGCGAAAGGTCTTTTTCCTGGTTTAATAGGATGCAAAACACCCTGTTGCTTGCCGCGGGGCACTTTATTCATAAGGCACTCAAAACACATTGAGATATGTAGACGAACGTATCGTGTCATGGAGGGAAACCAGTATAACTCCTTAATCTTGGTTACAGTTCTGTCAACAGCAAAATGTCCCATCAAATCATGAAATTTTACAACTATGCTTTTTCGCATAGTCTTAGGAGTCACATAAAGTAGTTTCTGAACTTCCTCAGCTTTAACAATACGATACAATCGGTTCCTCTTTAGTACATAATCTTGAATCATATGCTTTTCCGATTCCGTTCTTTCGTCGACGTCCTTCTTCAAAATTTCTATACGTTTTCTCAGGTCTGAATCTGCATGCTGAATCATCAAAATTTGCTCGTCAATACTTAAAGTTAAAACATATGTCCAAATTCTTACTGATCATCGAATCCCATGTATCTTCAGAACTTAAAACTGGGGCTCTGCTTAATGCATCAACATGAGCCATCTTCTGACCTGGCCGATGCCGTACATCTATATATATAATTCTCTTACGTGGCACGCAAAAAAGACGTTATTTGAAATCGCGTTTGGCAACACTGTACGATTGTTTGTTTATCGCGAAGTCTCGCGCATCGATTGAATTTATAGCGTTATCAAATGAAATTTTATTGAAAAAAAAAAGGAAATTTTAATGAGCTGTTGCAGTTAGTTTATAATAGAAATCAAAGAAAGCGGAGGATCTTTTCAGGGCCAACAATTATAGTTCAACAAGACGCTTGCACTACAACTTTCGGCAACAAGCTCAATGAAAAAGTGTGGGTCGTTTGAGGGCTGGGAAAATGTACACACAAACAACATGCTGGGTATTCAATTTCCAAAGCAACGCTCACATTTCGAGTCAAAATTTGCACAAAGTTTTCATTTGAATTATGATTTTAGAGATACTGTATATATATTTTCTGTAATAAAGCAAATTTAGATTTGAAAAACATTTTTTTGGTAACATATTTTGTAAACAATCCCTTCTACTAGGACACATGTCTTCATTGAGGCGAGCGAAGCGAGCATAGGTTCGCGCAGCGAACCAATGAGGATTGCGAAGCAATCCTCCGGGGGTTGGGGAGCAGGGGGCAGGCCCCCTAGTTAAAATCATATTCTTGAATGAGGTTGAAGCATCCACCTATTTGAGGATTTAGTGACTTCTTTGTGTTCATATATATTAGAGCCTGGCTACCAGAACTCAAAGCTGGTACAATTCTTCGCAGGCCATGGTCCATTTCCGGCATATCTAGAGCGTTTTCACCTTCGAACTAGTGCGCTGTGTATATGCGGCCGAGAAGGTGATCCCATCCACTACCTTTTTGACTGTGATCTCACAAGTCACTGGCATTTGTTGAAACCTTCTCTGCAACACTACTCTCATTGGTGCCAAAATACTGCCAAGAACATACACTGCCACCACAAAATCCTTAAAGTGATGGAATTTCTCAGCTCCAACATTGATTATATCTGTGAGAGCTGAGAAGTTTAAGTCGAAAGTTCTCAAAATAACTTTGCTTTCCTTTCGAAACTTTTATAGGTCATTTCGGCTGTCTGACATCTGTATTTAACGTTCTGACTTTTGTATATTTCAATATTGTTATTATTAATTTTTTTTTCTTCTGAAAATGATTTTTTTTCTTTGTTTGTTTGTTTATGTTTATGTCTTTTTTTTTCTTCCTCATTTTGTTCTGTGTCAATTTTTCAAACTTTGTCATCCTCTTCTTTTGACATTTTTTTTTTGTGCTTACATGTTTTGCCTCTCACTTGACTTTCCCCTTCTGTGTACTTAAATGTGTATGTATATATTGTGGATTGCTTAGCTCTCCCTTATCCACGAATCTACTCCGTAAGGCGGACTATACAGCTGAAAGCCGCACAGGTGAAACAGTGTCCGCCTACGGCGTCCAATCCAATATTAGAGCCTGGCAATCAGTTACTATATAAAATTTGATTTCAATAAGAAATTGACGCAATCTATCTATTGTCCATACTATGGCCATGAGTTCTAATTTGCTCGAATGGTAATTCTTTTCGCCAGATGTAGTCGTCTTACTTACGCAATAAACAAGATGAAATTTATTATCTTCTCCCATCTGCAGAAGCATTCCTGCTATTCCGCATGCACTTGCATCCGTATGAACTTCTGTTTTAGCACCGGATCGATAAAGTGCTAAAGTAGGTTTATTAATCAAATGCGCTCTTAGTTTGTCAAAGGATTTCTGTTGTTCATGATTCCAAACAAACTTTGAAAAAATTTCTGTCTAAATCGTTCTGGACTCAATTTAAATTTCTGCAAAAGTAATTTCTGAACATATTCATAATTATTTACAATTTCTTCAGGTTCGCGCGTTATTAATTGGGTTATCTCAAAAGGCATTAGTCCTAATAAATGAGTAACGTAATCGCTTTCATTTACATTTGCTCTACGAGCAGTGCCGCCCATAAATTTTCGGGCCCCCTGACAAAATTTTCGCACGGGCCCCTAAGATTTATCTTTGTGTGTTGGAAGTTTTTATTTTCCCAAGTATCCATATATTTACAAATACCCAACTTCAGAAACGTACTAGCAAACCCACAGTAAATTAATAATGAACAGGTAAATAATTATGGAATTAAATATGTATGTGTGTTATACGCCTAAAGCCCGAAGTGTGGCCACTTTGCGATCGAGCAGGGACTTCGATAAGGATAATGAAGCATAATCAGAAAACTATAATAAATATCTCTATAGAAAGATTGTAAGAAATCCATGCAAAAACATTCCTTGGACGCTGAAGACTAGTCAAAACTCCGAAAACTTTTGCAGCACTGAGGAGGTAGCAGTAAATCTTTTATTCGTATTAATGAATTTAACGATGCCGTCAAAAAAGGAAGCTCATTTTGAACGCCAGTTCACACTCAATTGAAAATATTCTAAGCTGATTCAAATTTTTCTTGGCCCAAAGTAGATCGTAAATAATTTTTGATTATATACTGCTGTTTGTAAAAAATGCAACACCATGAAGGAGTCATCAGAATTAAATGAAATTTAATACACAAACGGCTTGTAATAATACAAACAAAAGAATAAATTTTCAAAGCAAAAAAACAATATTAAGTGTTCGAAATCAGTATTTGGTGTAGCCACTACGCGCTGCAATAAATGCTGTTATGCGACGTGGCATGGAGTGAAACAGATGTTGAATGTCTGCTTTTAGAAGAGAATTCCATATTGTTTGTATGCGCACCCAAAGTTCGTCTTTGAAGCTGTAGCACGCGGATCACGAGCGAGACGCCGACCAACCATATCCCACGCTTGCTCAATAGGCGACATATCCGGCGAATAAGCAGTCATAGGAAAAAGTTGCATGTGTTGAGCTGAAAAGAAGTCTTGAACATTCCTTAGCAACACGTGGGCGTGCATTATCCTGTTGAAAGATAGATCCAGGGATGCCTTGAAGGAAGGGAATGATTTCGGGCTCTGGCACTTCACGGACGTACCTGTTGCTAATCAGATTACCCTCAATTCGTAGCAGCTGAGATCGTCCATGATACAAAATCGCACCCCAGACCATAACTCCGGGTGTTCGGCCACTATGACGTTCGATAACGCACTCTGGAAGGCAACGTTTACCGGCACAGCGTCTAACACGAATGAGGTCATCATGGTTCTACAAAATAAGGCGGGATTCGTCAGAAAAGACAACTTGTTGCCAATCAGCCCGCCAGGCTCTGTACTCATGAGCCCATTGCAGACGCAGCAGTCGATGGTTTAACGTGTGGGGATCCTGTATACAGGAATCCTAGCACGCAGTTCACGGTGCAGCAGACGTCGGGGAATTGACGAAGCCGATATTCGTACACCTGCAGCATTAGACCAAAGTTCTGCCAACTGCCTGGAGGAAGCTGTACGGTCACTCACCGCCATGTGGACCAGGTGTCTATCATCGCGCGCTGACGTCACCTTCCGTCGTCCACTCCCAGTTTTTCAAGTTGTCCGGTGCTCGTCGGTCAACTGCTTCCAAACTCGCATCACTATGGAACTGTTCCGCTGCACACGAGCTGCTATTGCGCGATAGGAAAGTCCTCCTTCACGAAGGCTGATGATTCTCCCCCGTTCAAACTCCGTAAGTTGTTGAAATTTCACCCTATTTCGTAGTGGAGGCATACTTAGGTCTCACTGAACGTTCGCCACTAAAAAAAAAACCATGCACTATTTTCAACGTCCCGCTACAGCCCTATATTTATACGCTTTTAGCATCAGTTCAGAGGGCTCTGCTCACACCACACATGCGTGGTGGCTCTGAAACGTTACTACTTTGCATAACATCCTATAATTGACTTTTGTTGCAAATTTCATTTCATTCGGATGATTCCTTCATGATGTTGCATTTTTTACAAACAGCAGTGTAGATAGTTTACTGAATCCTTTCACTAGAAGCCACAGTGATGGGAAGAGAAAACAAAATTCTTAAAGCTTTGCAAAGTTCTGGGAAAATAGATTGCAATTTTAATCTATAGATATCATTTAAAGGGGAGAGTGGAAGACCTTTATTTTCTAACCTTGCTTAATGTGAAAAAGTAGCTTCGCGAACGGTCTTGTACATCTGAATTTCATTGATGAGATTGAGGCTTAAATCATTTGGATAGCTTTCAATTAATTTTTTAAGTGCGTTGTTGTTGTCATTAGATTTATAATTTATTTCAAATATGGCTTCGAATGTATTGCATATGTTTTTTCATTTGCTCATACCTTCTTGATTCTAACTCAGAAACTATTTCATTAATTACTATATCAAAAACTGAACTTTTGAATTTTGTTTTTTTCGGTTTCTAATGCTTCAGGCATTTTTCTTTCCTCTTCAAAAGCTTCCTTTTTCGAAAAAAAAGCTTCCTTTTCCGTCCTTTTTTTTTGTTGAAAATTCTGCATCTATACCCATAATAGAAGCTGTCTCTTTAGCTCTATTTATACAGGCTATTGTTTTCTTAAATCTTTATTGTTTCAGGTAACTTAAATGTTATTCGTTTCGATATCAAGGGAGATATATTATGATTGAAGGATTAAAAATTTCTTGTATTAATTTGCTCTAGTATGTCCTTCCAAATATTTAACTGAATTAAAGTTTCAAATTTTCAAAAATAATTGAAAATCCATTTATTTTTCCGCCATTTCCTATTACGATAAACTATTGATTTTTTTACATCTTGAAGGGCCTTTAAAACGTCAGGTAGTTTTTCAGATATAGGTTTCACTGCCTCAATTCTTCCACTCCATCTTGTCTCGCTAAGACCGTGCAGAGACCTTCCATCAGTGTGTTTTAGAAGCAGTTCCCATCGCTGTGGGCTCGCACCAAAGAAATTGTAAAGCTGGTTTATAAAGTTGAAGAACGTGCTTACCATTCATTACTCCTTGTGGCACGTAAACCAACTAGTCGTTGCCGTAGACTGGTGAAAATGCGAGACCATCTTGACGGGGCCGTTTTAAAGACTTGAAAATAATATTTTCTGTTCGATATTTTTTTGTCAAATTCGGAAAGTAACCCTAAAATGAGGCAGATAATTTCTCGAACAAACCTTGGGGCAGCGGGCCCCCGATATTTGTCGGGTTTGTCCCCCCTTATGGGTGACCCTGCTACGAGATTGTTGTTCAAATAAAACCAGATAATAACTAATATCTCCTTCATTTAAATCAAACTTTTGCAAATCAAATTTATATCGTGACCTAACGTTTTGTGAGTTAACCCTAACTTGTGTTTCTGCTGGACTTGATCTTTCAGAGGCTTCAATTCTTAATTTTTCTAATTCAAACTCTCTTACACAATTTTCATTTTCAAGTTTTCTTTCTTCGTTTTCTTTTCTATAGCTAATAATCGTTTCTAATGTTAACATAACAAAGTTTTCTTCGTAATCACTACTTTCTAAGATTAGTTTCTTCAAATATACAATTTTCAATTCAGGAGTAACCGTTATACCCATTTCTTCTGCCACAATTCTTAAGTCATTTTTCCTTCTTTTTCCCAAAAATGACATCGTGATTTTTTTAAATACAAACACACGATGCGATAGAACAAGTATTTTGTTTTTACCTTTTATTTTCTTTAAGATTATACTTCGTCGTATACGTATGTCTCCGTTATATAAAGTTCAACAACACAATACGTCCATTTTTAGTAAATGCATCATTCATAAAACATCAAGGTAGTTATTCTGCAATAAATAAGTTAATCATATATAATGTTCAAAAGTCAATCAACATACCTTGATTAAACTTATATCTGTGAATTCTGTAGATCCCACTTCTGATGTGTAAAGCATAGACCTAAGTCGTATCGTTTTCGTATGTGACAGCCTAGGAATATCTTTCTCGCCATAACTGCTTGTTTTGAATGATGCAATCAAATTACTCAGTTGAAAGTATAAGATGTTTAATAATTAATAATAACATTAGAAGTACATGCACATTGGTTATTCGTAAACTACATTATTCGTATCATCATAGCTACGTTCGAAATTACATGGAACAACGTTTTTTTTTGTTTACATACTCACGTTCCACTCTCGTGTTGCCACACACATGCAACTCAATTATGACTGTTGCTTTTTTAAAACATTTACAAGGCACGTTACTAATTGGACGATAACATATCTCAGGGGGGTTGACAGGAGTGGCAGATCATATGCTAAGGTACAACGTGTGACATTTCAAAAATATTCTTACGAACGTTTTGTCATTTTTTGGGGGATAGTCCACGGTAGCTCTGTTGTAAAATTATCGGATCAGCAACCGGAGAGTTGAGAGTTTGAAACTCAATCCAACCATTCGGTTAATCGAGGACTGGTTCACGTTAAATTTGTCATGGCCTCAACTGTCCTCACGATAGCATTGTAAAGAAGTATGGAAAGTGGGGTGCCAAATACCAACTCAGGTGTTGTCTTCGTTGTCTAACTTTGGTATAAAATTACAAGTTGTCCTGGAAAGTTCCCCTTCTGGAATGATCCCGGACCATCGAGCCCGTTGTGTTGCTCAGTGTGACGTTAACTCTCATACCTTGAAAAGTTTGATTAACATGAAATGAGGCAGGAAAGTAGCAAATAGGTTTATGCATGAAACAAAATCAAAGAATAAATACAAAGATGAAAACAATATTGAATTTTCATAAATTATAAGATGAAGTCATTAACAAAATGATGTTTAAATTCAAAACAAATAAACGAAACCGACATCAATAGGGTTTGTGACCACCCCTTGCCCTTGTACTAAGTTCACAGCTTGTGACCATGCTTTCCATGAGGTGAGTCAGAGTCAAGCAATCGCCATTCCTCCTGTAGAGCAGTTTGCAACTCTGGGATTAGCTGGGAATGGGAAACGTGCAGACACAGCACGGCCGAGGGCATCCCAGAGATTTTCAAGTATCCTCTCACTCTCCAGGTAGTCGTCGACGATGCCAGCTATATGGGGACGCGCATTATCAACCATTAAAATGAAAGAAGGACCAACTGCTGCAGCGTACAATTTCACAGTGGGCTCTAGGACTTCATACCGATACCAGACAACCGTCACAGAACCCCGTCTATAGATGTGCAGGTCGGTGCGATATCGCAACGAGATTTTGGCCCACACCGTGATGCTTCCATCTCGGAATGCGTGATGCTCGATGATGTTCGGGGGCCGATTGCGTGTGCCTTGTTCTCTACAGACCGTTACACGTTTGTCATCTGGCTCCAGAGCGAATCTCGACTCATCCGTGAACATAACGTAAGTCCAATCAGACACAGTCCGATTCACATATTACCGACACCACTTTAATCGTGCCCCCCTGGATTAGACGGAAAGGGGAACACAAACTTGTGGTACCTGGGCTCACAGCCCATTAATGTGTAGCCTTTGGTGCACAGTAGTGGCAGATATCGTCTTACCAATGGACCCTGCAACAACAGATTAGATGTCACTCATGTGGAGGTCGCTCTTCGATTCCGCTTCGCTACAACAGCAATATATCGATCTTCTGCGGGGGTCGTAACCCGTGGGCGGCAGGTCACAGGTCTTCAGACAACTTTTTGCCTTGTTTTGAATTGTTTCCATAATCGTGAAATGGCGGAATGATGAACACCGAAGAAAAGAGCAACACCAGTGATTGATTGCCCTGCTTCAAGGTGTCCCACATAACGCCAGCGCTCACTATCTGCCATTCGTCTTCTGGAAGCCATAGAAACACGCCTGTCTTGAAAACTAATCGCACAAAAGTTCTAAACCCTTTTTATCGGCACTTACATGCAACTCCTCTTACACTTCAAAATGCTGGTTTCTTATACGACAGTCTTTTTTTGCATATTTCTCGACACGGAACCGTGATTGGCTGTTACATAACACATTTGCATACTTCCATCTATCTCTGCATCAAATTGCAGCCTTTCAAATAATTCGGATTTGATTCTTGAAATTAACATTTTCTCTCCGTGCTTAACTTTTGGCAGTGAGTGTATATTTTAATTGTGCACGCACAACTCTAACTTTTATATGAAAAGTGTTAAAAAAAAAAGAATTCGGTATTTAAAAGATTGGGTTTTTGTAAAAAGAGAGATTTGACCGTTGCAATTTTTTTTGCATCGTCGTTAGATCTCTTAATAAAAGTTTAATTTTTTCAACAAGCGTTCGTCTCCATGTATGCAACCTATAAGCTTATTTACAACTATTTAAAAGCAATTGAACTGATTCTGATCATACAAAAAGTGAATAGGTTGAGTCTTCATCTCCAAGGTAAATCAAACTCGAATCACCACTTTATTTGACCCGACATCGTCCTTAAGCGAACTTGACTAAATCTAGGACGAAATATTTCGTCGATACACTTGGAGAGTTAATACATGCTTGACGAAGAACATTCTTTGAGAAAAACCAAATAGTTTTAAGTAAAGGGGAGGCTTGATGATGTTTGTAAGAGAGCAGCTAAGATTCAAAATTTTAGTGTAATTCAAATACAGTGTAAAAATCTTTTTCTTGTGTCTTGTAAAAATTGTCACAGACCTTAAAGAGAAATGAAAAAGTCCTTTCGATAGAAGGGACTTTTTCTTTCTCTTTTTCCCAAAGACATCATGGAATAGGAAAGGTGACGCAACAAGGTTGAGTGAACGATGAACCTTCAAACATAATACAATAAAAATAAATATCAAATGTTGTAAGATAAAACTATAACAGGCGACAACTACAAATGATGTGACTACTGCAAAAGAAGATTTTGAATGTGATTTTGGTAGGTAGAGAGGTAGTTTAAGTAACGTCACACTGCAGCAATACATCGGGCTGCAGGGGATGGTCTGGGATCTAACCCGAAGAGAAATATTAATTTTTTAATTTATTTTTTTTCAAGTTTGTAAAAGTATTTAAAAGTATTTTTGTAATAAGAAATATCAGCAATACATCGGGCTGTAGGGAACGGTCCGGGATCTACCCCGAAATGAAATATTAATTTGTTTAATTTATTTTTATTCAAGTTTGTAAAAGTATTTAAAAGTATTTTAATAATGAGAAAGATATCAGCAATACATCGGGCTGTAGGGTACGGTCCGGGATCTACCCCGAAGTGAAATATTAATTTGTTTAATTTATTTTTATTCAAGTTTGTAAAAGTATTTTAATAATAAGAAAGATATCAGCAATACATCGGGCAGTAGGGTACGGTCCGGGATCTACCCCGAAGTGAAATATTAATTTGTTTAATTTATTTTTATTCAAGTTTGTAAAAGTATTTAAAAGTATTTTAATAATAAGAAAGATATCAGCAATACATCGGGCTGTAGGGTACGGTCCGGGATCTACCCCGAAGTGAAATATTAATTTGTTTAATTTATTTTTATTCAAGTTTGTAAAAGTATTTAAAAGTATTTTAATAATAAGAAAGATATCAGCAATACATCGGGCTGTAGGGTACGGTCCGGGATCTACCCCGAAGTGAAATATTAATTTGTTTAATTTATTTTTATTCAAGTTTGTAAAAGTATTTAAAAGTATTTTAATAATAAGAAAGATATCAGCAATACATCGGGCTGTAGGGTACGGTCCGGGATCTACCCCGAAGTGAAATATTAATTTGTTTAATTTATTTTTATTTCAGTTTGTAAAAGTATTTTAAAGTATTTTAATATTAAGGGGGTCCGGGACACATCAGAAATTTTTTTTTATTAATTAATTTAGAATTTTTTTTGTACTGATTACCCATCTAACTAATAAACAAAATCACAACACAAAATTTTTCCAAAAGTTTTTTAAAAATTTTAAATAAAAAAATTTTGAAAAAAAGAGGGGTCATTTTAAATTGCTAAGGCTCAAAATATTCTTGGTCCATTTTCAAAATTCTTACAGTAAATTATACACAAATTTATGAACTTTAATTTTGATTCGGCAATTTAAAAAATATTAATTTAACAAAAAATAAAAAATATTTGAATGAAAATTTTTGAAAATTTTAAAGTACTTTTTTTAAAAAAAAGTCATATTTTTAAAAGTAAATATTTGTTTTAAATTTGCTGAATCAAAATTAAAGTATAATGTTTGAAAAATATATATTCCAAATTTGAACCCTTAAACTTTATTGGTTTTCGACTTATAGCAATTTGAATACAGGAAATCTTGAAAAAAGTATCATGGAGAAAAACGCATTTAAAGTTTTAAAGACAGATGTCGTTGCCATGACAACAACACCTGTCTTTAAAACTTTAAATGCGTTTTTCTCCATGATACATTTTTTCAAGATTTCCTGTATTCAAATTGCTATAAGTCGAAAACCGATAAAGTTTAAGGGTTGAAATTTGGAATATATCTTTTTCAAACATTATACTTTAATTTTGATTCAGCAAATTTGAAACAAATATTTACTTTTTATATTATGACTTTTTTAAGAAAAAGTACCTTAAAATTTTCAAAAATTTTCATTCAAATATTTTTTATTTTTTATTAAATTAATATTTTTTTAATTGCTGAATCAAAATTAAAGTTTATAAAATTGCGAATAATTTACTGCAAGAATTTTGAAAATTCGTCAAGAATATTTTGAGCCTTAGCAATTCAAAACGACCCCTCTTTTTTTCAAAAAATTTAATTAAAAATTTTTAAAGAACTTTTGGAAAAATTTCGTGTTGTGATTTCGTTTATTAGTTAGATGGGTAATCAGTACAAAAAAATTCAAAATTCTAAATTAATTAATAAAAAAAAATTTTCAATGTGTCCCGGACCCCCTTAAGAAAGATCTAAGAACAACATTTATTTATGAAGCTTTCCTAAAATAGTTGTTTGGGTTGTCTTAAAATTAATTTTAGAGTAGATGGTAAATTAATGTCGCACGGGAGCAACACTAAGGGTTATTGGCGACGGTCTGATATCAATCTCGAAAGAAAAGATTCGAGGATAACCGTAATTTTGAACCTTGGTCAGATAACGAGGCCAATAACTGAACTGGCATCCTACTTTCCAAACGTCCACACCTCATTAACGCAAGTACATGTGATGTCATGACAGATTTAACGTACACCTGCCCCCCGTATACACGACGGTCTAGGCTTTCCCTAGCATCCGCTAATCCGCTGTGGGTTTTCAGTAACTCGGTACGGAGGGGTCTGCTTCCATTCGAAGGAAGGAAGGTCCTCCGCTGGACCTAGTTTCGAACTCGCAACTCTCCGGTTGTTATTCTGCTTCTCTTGTTAACTGGCCTACCGCGGCTGTAAGAGTGATTATAAATTCCCTTTCTAAGTTCGTTTCCTGTAAAAATACAGAAATGCACTCAGTAAAAATGGCTATTCAACAGGAAACAGGACGGTAAATATCACATTTTCAATATTTTTTAATTAGCAACACTCTTGCACTTCCAAAAGACGAGATATTTCCGAATTTTATCAACGTTAATCCTCTTGGCGGTTGTCTCGGCTAGATGTCAGTAGTAAACCTGACCAAATCTTCATGAACTAGATAACTCGTCAAAAGAAGAAATCTGACTCTTTATTCTGTTTTCATCAAATCTGAAACGATCTCGTCGTCATCCAAAAATCGGCAATATCGTGATGACGAAATATCTTGTCAATAACAAAATTGGTTAAATCTTGATAAACGAGATATCTCGTCGAAACCACTAGGAGGGTTGAGGGAAGGACAACAAATTAATATGATGAAATTCATAACTAATTTTTTTTTTTAAATGAAATACATTTTTTTCATGATTTAGTTGCACGTGAAATAAAAAGAACTTATTTTAAAATCAACTGTCTTCAGAACAAACAGGTAAAGAAGGTAATTTCCAAAAAAAAAAAAAAAAAAGAGATAGGTTGATCAGACAATGCTGGCGAACAGGTATCCGTTGCCTTTGAAGAAAAATTTGCGGAGAAGGAACTTAAGCCAATCCTAACAGCGATCAGAACCACGTTCTTGTTACCGATTCTGCGTTTTTTTTTTTTAAATCGCTGGTATTGAAACCAATCGCGGGCGTTTTCAGAGCGTAGTTGAAACAGAGATGCGTCGTCAGATACCTGTGTCTGGTTGGGTATCAAAAGACATTGTTTGCTATCTTTGCAGCTGATGGGTTTGTGTCAGGTAAAGAGAGAGAGGACGACAGGTGTTTTGTTTGGGCCGCAGCGTGACGTCAGGCCGGAAGTTGCCTTCGAAATGGGGGAGATTTCGACCTGCTTCCGGCGGCGAAGAGGGGTGCGATCCTTTGTGCGCTTCGAATATCACACACCGTAAGACGGGTTGCCATAATGGACTCCGTAGCTCTCGTTTTGGCGTAATAGAAAACGTACATTAAAAAAGCGTATGTAAATGATAAAGGCGAACAAATCGAGGGCTCTTTTGCGAATGGAACAATATGCGTATCGTCGGTTGAGAGCAGAAGCTTATCATCTGATAAAAATAAAAAAATTTTATAGCAAAGACGATTAGACCTGCTTTTAATTTTTTAAGGTCAAAATTGAAAATTCTAAAAATTTTGATAGTGGTGTATTTTTTTCAAATTAAATGCCATTTGAAAAATTACTTCTCATCATCATGAAAATCATTTGTGCTAAACAATGCCTTTTATAAAACTGTCAGTTGATTTGTTTTTGCTCTAAATCTAAATAGAAAGAGGATTGAATCAAAATTAAAGTTCACAGAAATTGGATGACCAAAATGATCATTGACACGGTGATTGAAATTTAGAAATTCTGAGTACGCACTGATAAAGTATTGTATATTATGTTGTACTATATTGCAGTGAATTGTGATAATATTGCAATACATTAAAATTCTTAGGCGCCAACTTCATAGTTTTTTTTTTGGCAGGGGGAGGGGGGAGGGGGGGGGGGCTCGAGCCCCCTCAATGTTTTAAGAGGAGGGACTGCAAAATTACCCGTCCTAACTCAAATTGAATTGGTTAACTATAGTTTGAAAAAGTGACTAGATTAATCACTTTCCTCTTTCGTTAAAAAATGCTATATCATTTAAGTGTGAGTAAAATAATTTTTTTTACACCCTTTAGACAATTTTATATTCTACAACCCACTTTGGACACAAATCTTATACATGCATGTCCATCCATGCCCTCGTAAAAGTACAAACCTACGAAAATTGAGACACAAAGGTAACTATTACAAACGACGATTTTAAAGGATTCGGAATTTCCTTTCTTAAGTTCGTTTCGTGTAATATCGCTCAACTAAATTCGTAAAAATGGCGAATCAATGGCAAATACTCTTGCACTAATACTTTACAGACCAATCATTTTTTTAAACCTGTGGCGCACTTGCATCAGGCTTGCAACATCATTAAGGAAAATATAAGAAACTAATTTGATAAGATATTTATAATTAAGTTTGTTTTAAAAGTAAATACGTTTTTCTGTTTTGTGGCACTTGCAATAATAAAGAACTTGTTTTAAAATTGAATGTCTTCAATACGACAAAACGAAGGGGTAATTTATTATAATTTAAAAAATGTTTAATCGATTTGACAGCGCTTCTTCTATAAAAATCATTCTTTTAAGCAAGGGTTTCAAACATATATATTACTTCAATATAGCTTCAATTCGTAAATTAAGCCACCCTGACCTTCTGTCACCATGACAAAGAATTTTTAATATTTAAAAAGTTCTAAATTCTTATATTTAAAAAATATGAAAGTTTTTTTAGTAACTGCAAAATTCTACACAAAATTTGTTTCTTTCTAACATACATGCCGCTTTAAATTGAATGCAAATTATTACAATAACAAATATTTAGAACAGAAAACGACGGACTAAAACAACATAAAAATTCGCATAAAAAGTTATTAAAAGATATTAATACGTGATCCTTTTTTATTTGCTGATTTAGCACAGTTGCCACAGCTTACAACTAAAAAATTGACAAAATTAAAAACATGGAATTAATTCCCTGCGAAAAAGCAGAAAATATCACTGTACGTGTCAAACAAACAGGTTTCCGTCTCGTTGCAAAATATCGTCTGTCCCAAATGTTTGGAAATAATCGCACAGAAAATAAATATTGAGGCTCAAATCAAAAAGTTTTAGAATTTCAATTCCGTAAAAATAGACTCTGGAAAAATAATTGCTTTTTCAGCAGTACTGGTAAAACAATCTAAGTAATTGTACAGTGCTCAATATACCTTCCAGCTACTCCAAAACTACCAAATTATGGTCGATTTAAGCATAGTTATTCAGATTTTTTAACAGGAAATTTACCTAAATATAAAAGCAAAGAAATTTTAAATAATATATTCACTAAACTAAAGCCTGTTGAATCAAATTTAGAACATTGCATTAATATATGTTGAATTTACACTCATGTCCAAAATTATCTTTGCATAATCAAAATTAATTATATTCCATGAAATACCCAATCGATTCATCGACCCAATCGAAAACTCAATCAGGGAATGGGTGAAAGACGAGCCTAATTATAATTATCCAATCAAAAGTGTTCAAACCGTTTCTGATATGCAAATCAAGGCGTTACGTCATCCGTCGGTGAATCAAGCTCTTTGCGCAAAGTGAATATCTGAGTGAATTTCTGCAATACAGCGTTTGATTTCAGTGTGTAATGACACGAAACGATTTGTTATGGCTCTGATGTATCATTTGGAAGAATTTGTGAAGGGGTGCATTATCAGGAATTTAGAAGCAGGGCAGACAATCAAGGAAGCAGTGAGATGTGTGAATATTTCAAGACAGACAGTCTCTGCGCTATGGAAATAATTTTAGAACTCTAAAACTGTTATAAGGAGGCCTGGACGAAGTCGAATTTTGAGTCGAAAGACCCCCACATTAAGAAAGTAATGATAAACGTTCAAACAATTTTTTTAAATATTTTTGTTACGCACATACAAATTACCAATTTTTAAAATTTCAATATTTGTTTTGTACTTTTTCTCATTCTTTAGTTATTAGAAGGTTTAACCAATTAAATGGGTTAAACCACTCGGTTAGATCATGCTTTAAAAAGTCAAAGTGAAAAAACTACTTATAGCTAAATTGCTTATAGCTACTTTTCAATATTGAATCAAATTTTAAGTTAAAAAATTTTGTTCATTAAATCACGTCATTTTTAGCTCCGTACTCTACTAAGACATGTACTTTGATCACGCGATTGCATTAGGTTTTATTAAAAAATTTGATTAAATATAGAATTTATTCTATAGAATTTTAAAAAAATCAGAAGAAATTATTTCAATTTGGTTTATTCAGATTAACAAAAAGCTGTAGCTCTTTTATCGTTATGGAGCTAAAGAAACGAACACTCAAGAATGAAAATTATAATAAAAATTGAGAAATTAAATAAGAGCGAAGAGAGACAATAGAAGGAAGATTTCGAGAAAAAGAAAGCCTTTAAATTCTGGTTGATATTTTACCCATCGTTCGAAATTAATCTCAAAGGAAACTTTTCAGTATCGTCTTTTGCTTTTCGTTCCTTGTTGACCGACAGCTGTTCCGAGTCGATATTACGAAAGCGCAAGTTATTTTCATTTCATCCTTGGCGATGGTGCGGACGATCCTCGCCAAGCGCAGTCGCCAAACGCGAACAGGTGATAACCTCCGGTCGGATGGTGCATTTGTTGTAAGGCATCCGTTGTAATCCCCGGCATCGCGATGTTGTTTTGGGTACGGCAGAACTTGTGATGGAATTTGTTCTATGGCGTTGGATACACACGGCGATGGACTTAGTCGCCAGGCAGCTATTTCTGGACAAGGGCTACTCTCCTCTTCTAGAAGGGTAGGTTTTTTTATATTTTTGGCTTGGATTGGGATATGTGTGAAATTACAACTGTCAAAACAGCAAAATTTCTGATTCTGCAATTCTACTTATCGTGGATAGCTATTTATTTTGAAAATGACTTGACCGTCTCAAAACTGTATTTTTATAGAAAAATAATCATTTAAAAAAATCCAAATTACAATTTCATATTCTTTAATAATAAAAGCTGTAACATTTAAAATATTTTAATTCAATAATAATCATTGTTGGAGGGCGTGTGTTCGAGCTCGCGATTTTGATCTGTCACTTTATTTTCATTTCCAACATTTATTGTTCGTGCATCTTTCCCGAGCAATTTTAATTTTATATTTTACCGGAATTAGAATTCTGATTTGGAAACGATGAAGTTTTCAGAACAGAATTCGTCAGCTTAACGGTTGATGTCATGTAAATTATGTAGCTGTTATAAATGTCTCGTTTTTAAATGTAGTTTTAATTGCAGTGAAGCTTCTACCTGCACTATTCCGCAATACAGTCCACTTAAGAAATTTTTAGGACACCCATAAGCAGAATGAACGTTGGACAATAATAAAGTTAGCTTCCTCTTAAATATAACTTTTAAATACATTTATGAAGAAGCTAACTTTAACAATAGTGAGGGTAAAGTAAAATGCTTGTCATTATTATTTAGGGGAAAAGTTAGTAATTCACTTTCATAATGCTTTCATGAAAAAAAAAAGAAGGGGGGGGGATTTAAAAATTTATGCGTTCCGTTATTTATGAATTAAAACACTTTATTATTTATAATTCATCGACAAACTTATACGAAACCTGTATTTTTAAGGAATTTTGAATTTATTTAAATAATTTCTATAGAATAAATTATTTTTTTATATTCTTTGTATAACACAATTTCTACAGAATATATCATCGGTTTACAAGTAAAACACACTTAAGTAAAAATCCCCTTTCTGAGAAAACGAAGAGGAAAAATAAACTACTTACTATTCTACACTCAATAAGTATGTTTTTAAGAAGAAATCTAATTTTTATGCAAAGAAAATGACTCAATGGACACACACTTCACCAGGCTAAAGATCACCGCATTCTGGTCTTGGATAGCTAAAAACCTCATAACTTTAAAATTCTGACTTGGTGTGTTTTACTTGGAAGCAGACGATAAAACGAGATTCAATTTTAAAGTTTCATAATGTTTTAATTGAAGTTTAAGATAACAGGTTGACTAGAAGTATCTGTGGATTTAATCTTATCTTTATTCTGCAATTGTGGCAATAGTTGTTTTCAATATATGAATTAATTACAAATTCTCAGAATGAAAAGTTTCCCCGTACAGAAAACATGACGGATGGAATACATTTTTCGTAATCTTTTGACTTCATTGGATCTTATCGAATTTCATCAGAGACAAATGGCTGTTGTCAGTCGTTGTATCACCACGAATTTACGAAATAAATATAAGTTCATTAAAAATAAGTGTGTTCTTACATACTTAGTCAGTTTCTTTTCTTTTTGAACGGTCTTTATTTTCTTTAACTGTCGGTCGGCGTGACAGGTATAATAACAACACCAACCATCCGAGTCTGAGTGGTATGCTTGATCTTCTTGCGAAATCGTGTTGTTTTGTAGAGATTTTCTCCACTCTCTCACGTGACTTATTCTTTCCGTGATGAGCAAGACCAATATGTTCACCGATTCCATCTTCCCTGATTCCTATCGGCGTTATCTGTTAGGGAAGTTGAATTACGTGGACACGAGTTCACATAAAAGAAAAACTGATTGCAAGTAAAAATGTGCCGATTATCTATACTACATACAGAGCGACTATAAGCTTAAGGTACTTATAGGTGAACGTATATTTAAATTAAAACACGAGTACTCAGGGCCGCTGTAGTCCAGTTGGGAAACTAATAAATTAGGAATCGAAGGGTCGCGAGTTCGAAACTCAGCTCAACCCCTAAGACCGGCGTGCACGTTAAATCAGTCGTGACCTCAAATGTTCTCACGTTGGCGTGGTGTGGACTTTTGGATGCCAGCTCAGGTGTTGACCTCGTCCTCTGGTTCCAAATGACAAAAAGCTGTCTTCTAATCGTTCCCTTCGGTATTGAACCCGGACTGTCACCAATAGCCCGTTGTGTTTGCTTCAGTGCGACGTGAATTAAATACCTATCTACTATTAGTACCCTTAAAACCATTACGGGGCACGAGAGTAACATTCCACACAGAATTATGATGTGGACTCAAACAATACCATAATCTCAAACACAAGAAACTTTTTCTGACCAAAGGGGACAAAAGGGAGTAGTGTTTCAGTGGGTATGCCCCCACTGCGCAAGCAAGTTGTTTTGGCGTCGCAGGTTCAATTCCTCACTGGGTATACTCGTTTCTGTGTTAGTAAATCTTTCCTTGTGTATGTCCATTACTTGACGTTGTCTCTCTTGTGTTCGGCGCCGCATGGCCAAATATAGCCCGTGTTCCATGAACCCGACCAACCTATTACTGACTAGGCTAACCAGCTATATCAGTAGACGACTCGTTATTGACATACCCGGTTTTTTGCATAGCATTTCTCTGCCAGTAGGCCCGGGTTCGAATCCGAGATTGCAAGCGTATGGATGTTAATGATTGTCCCTGATAAGAGTAACGGCGGACTATCCAGTGGGTGCTCCTTCATATATATATATATATATATATATATATATATATATATATATATATATATATATATATATATATATATATATATATATATATATATATATATGCAAGGCTATGTTGTTGAGTATTGTAAGTATTACTGTGATCCAAATGTACCCGGAATGCTATCATCAAACAAAATATATCGATTTATTGGTCAAAATTTATTACATCTCCTTCACGTTAATCTCCTCTGACTTCAATGAACTTCTGACAACGTTTATTCAATCCTCAAAGCGTGCTTTAAAGTCGTTTTTCTGAAACCCCTTCAGGGTTTGTATCGAATTTTCTTTTATTTCATCAATGAACTCAAAACGGTGACCACAAAGAGGAAGTTTCACCCGTGGAAATAAGAAAAAGTCACATGATGCCATATCAGATGAATACGGAGCTTGTGGAGCCGCATTTGTTGAATGCTTTGTCAAAAAATCACGAATAATAATGGCATTATGAGATGGCGCATGATCGTGATGCAAAATCCATGAGTTACCTTGCCACAATTCAAGTAGTTTTCGACTTGTTGTTTCGACGAATGATATAGGAACTCGTTCAATAATGTCTCGTATTGTTAAACGAAGATCACTAAGCACCAATTCTCTGACCTGATTGACATTTGTCGAAGTGGATGGTCTACCAGATCGCGAGTACGGATTCTCAACCTTCAAACTTTTTATATAATTCCAATGCTGTTGTTTTTGATAAACAATCGTCTGCAAAAGCTTTTTGCAACATTTCAATTGTGTTTGTAGCAGAAATTCCATTGCGTAAACAAAATCTAATGCAAGTTTTTTGCTCAATTACATTCGACATCTTGGAAAATCAACGAAGTGAAAATTCTTCTATTATTAAAAACAAATTTATTTACAGACGATAAAATTAAATAAACCCCTGATTGTTGCCACATGTTTATATAACCCGTAAAAATATTTGATACAAACTTACAGACGATATCTACTATATATGTATTTTAAAGGAAGCATTACGGTTACTTTTTGATCACAGTAGTAGATAAGGTAAAACAAGATTTAAAAAATCTGGCAGTAGAATGCATCTATTTTTATCGTCTTTATTCGTCATTGTTAGAAGCTTTTAAACCATTGACTCCTCATTTCTGAATGTTTAAAATAAAATGCACTACATGACAAGGCTAGGACCTCAAATATAGGAAACCGATCCCTTCGTCTACACCCAATATTTTTATAGCCGTAGCCTGCTTCCAAACATTACTCGTTAATTGAAAAATAGAGATATTATGAGCAGTCAGATAGCTCACTTGGTGAGACCTCGTCCTTATCTCTACGGGTTGGTGAATTGACGTTGCACTGGAGCAAAACAATGGACTTGACGGTCCGGGATCGATCCAATGTGAACATACATTTCATCAAATTATGTAAACTTTATAGCTAATAACAAAGACTAACAAAAACATAAGAATCAATATTTATGCCATCCATGCCGACGAATCGGTATGCTTTGTATCATTTAAATAGTTTTTAGATTATTATAATAACAAAACTATCGAATAAAATAGTTTCCAGTTGTTATTTATAGAATTACGTCCTAAATAACAGCTTTTTCGTTATTTTAAACGTTTTATTTTGAATTTTGTTGTACGATCTACAGTGGCATTATTTATATTACGTTATTACGAGAATCATAATTATTACAACGTAAATAATTGTTTACCCGGTAAAAAATAAAATAAGATTTTGTCGTAACCCTGTTGTAAGCGACTAGTAGGTCATTTCCAAGTTTCTAAGTTCAATATCAACGTTAAAATAAGCGTTAATTACACCTCTAAAGATTCTACTTAGTGGTGTAAACCAGTTTCGTGTTTCTGTTTTAGATTTTTTGAATTATATGTTTAAAATTGATTCGAGGCAATACTCCTAGGAGGTATTGTTCGAGGTCGGTCCTTTTTATTTCACGAATTGTTACCATTTCATCAGACTTGGGAATATGTATCAGAGGTGTGTCATTGTTTATGATTTCGAGTAACCATGGCAACCCATGCTTCCTCTATAGTAGAAAGCGGAAGCCAGTCATACTAGAGATCGAAATTCATTAAACGTTTTCGTTACTCGACGAGGGTCAAGAGTTTTGAAATTCTATCGAAAAGTGCAAACCCCGTCCAGATTGTATTCGTGACACAATATTGATCGTACATTTTTAAGCCTAGTAACACTAATTTGGAATTCATTTATGCTCATTCTGAGTATTTGCAACGTAGGCGTGTTGGTTACATGAGAGTACTTTGAAAAGTAATAAAACAGAACTCCTCAAAATGTAATAAAATACCGAATATCCTATTCGTAAATCATATAATTTCAAATTTATGCTTGAACGCAACGTTTAGTGTTTATTGCATTTACCAGAGATGGTACAGATACTCACACGTTCACAAAATAGAGCAGACAAAGTTTACATGGTTACTTTGCAAGTCTAAAAATATATTTATTGCTTAGTTTTATTTATAAAAGTATCCAGTATGTTTTATTCATTCATCTAACATGCATATTTACTTGAATGCAAACATAAAAATGCTGAAATTAAAAGGGATGAATTTTATAAATTATTTCAAATATTTTAATAAGCACATACAACTGCAAATGTGTATGTTCAGGTTCTAAAAATAAATGGATTTGATTTTAAAAAGTTTAATATAAGTTATGGATTTACTGGGGCAAACATATCGTCAGCTTAGAGTAGAAACTCATTAACACAGAAAAATAATTTTTTATTGTATAGCTGTTTAAAGACTTATTTTTTAGGTATAAAAAGGATATATAAGCATTTTGATAGTGTATATATATTTTAAAATAGGACTTTTTACTTCTCTCCATCACACATACGTGAAAATACGCATTTAGTGTCTCTGGATATATGTCAGTTAATGAATTTCTACTCTGAGCAGAGGTTCGTGTTTTTAAGTTTTTGAAACAAAAAAAAAATATTTATTAAGTTACAATTTTTTTACAAAGACATAGATAGCAGTGCTAAGTATTTTTAAATACACATTAATATGAATATTTTAAACTGGTTTTTATAAATTAAATATAAAATTTATTTATAAATTTTTGAAGATGCGTTAAAGACCATGTAAACGAGTTACTAAAAGCTCATCTCTAATATATACTAATGTAGAAGAATGTTTACACTTGTTTACAAATGAATGTTGAATGAATTGCATTGTTGAAAAATGAATGGTTACTAACAATTTCATAATCACGGATCACTTGACGGATCACAGAAATATATACAAACGAGAGAGAGAGAGAGAGGAGAGAGAGAGAGAGAGAGAGAGACGCAGTCTCAAATTATTTTTTCTGTATTCAAAATACAAAGTTTTCTATTACTATTGTTCCATTAAAGTTGCTGTAAAAGAATAAATTAAAATACATTTAGCAGATTATTAGAATACTAGTAGCAGATTGCGCGTGCAGAAATCGCTAGTGCATAAAATAGTTATTACGCTACAATGTTTCACGTAGACATAGGTAGTAATATAAATATTTGTAACCCATCAATACTTTTGACTAATTTAGTTAAAATTAAAAGTAAATTTTTTTCTTTATAAATTCTGAAGAGACATGGGTAGTCCATAGTTTATTAATTAATATTAACGAGCTACTAAGAGCTCAATTCTGATGTATACTGTTGTTGGAGAATGTTTATGCAACAATTGCATAGTTAATTTTACATGGAATATTCTAGACGGATAGCACAGAAATATGAGCCGTTATTTTTTAAAGTGGTGTAAGTCCACTTAAAAAATGAGTTTATTTTCTTTAAAACAATTTTAATAATTATTATTGTATAATAAAATTTAACAGGTTTATAGTGTTAAAAACATAATCCAAATTGAGTAACGTTTGCCAATTTCTTAAAATTAATTTAAACACAAACCCTTAAATATCTCGATGTGTGAAAAATGGACATACCACTTTCAAAAATAACGGCTCATATATATAGATACGAGTAAAGCATTCGCAAACAATTTTCTTTGCAAATTGCAGGTCGTTTAATTAAATCGTATAATTTATCGTTTAATTAAAGTTGTAGTTGATGAATAAATTGAAACACATTTAGTAGAAATATTAGAATACTCGTTGCACAAATAAATATTAAATTGTACAACGCTAGTAGCGGTTTGTACGAACATAGGAGAAATAGGTAAATCACACCTATTACATTGTTTCATTATAATTGCGAATAGAGAATGGGACGAATAACTATGGGAAGACGGATCTTATACTACTTTTATTTTTGCAATTTTCATACAAGTGTATACATAGTTCATGTGAACCCTACTCTCCATACTTTATTCTATTAATATATTTAATTGATTAAGGAAGATCCCGTAAAACATTTTAAAAATAACATTTTAACTTCTGTCCTCATATCATAAGTCGTTAGTTTTAAACGCTATTTCATTATTTGATTTCAGTTTGTGAAATCCGTGAAACAGGATCTTCATTTTCCTAAGTTTAAATTGAAAAAAAAAAAAAAAAAAACACTTTTCGTTGTTTTCCCTGTATGTTCATTTCGTTGTCCAATTTTATTGTTTGAACGTGTGCTTTTTCTTAAAACAATTTCCTCTTCCTGCAAATTGGACGAAGTGGATTATCTCTTTTCAAGGTTAATCAAAGCATATGAAGATGCTTTTGGCTTGTATTGAAAGAGATTGCAACTTTATTCTATCCAATCATTTTACTTCTATGTAACGAAGGTATAATATTATGACAGATTGCTTTAGAAAATTATATCAGATAAAGCTGTATTCTAAGCGTTACCGTCGCTTATACGTATATATAATATAAATTTCTGTTATGCCATCAAATTCATACCATAATTCATTCGGTGAATCATTAGGCAATCTTCCGATAAGCATTTCAGGCATTTGAAATTTTAAATGCTTCAAAATGTGGAATGTTTTAAAGAAATTTTTATGAATTGCTTTCTATTTTTATTTAAAATAGCTTGCAAGAGTACTAATAAAAAGAAGGAATATGTCGATATAATTTTAAGAAATTGGCTTTTTTTTTTTGCAAAAGAGAAATAAAAATAATAATAAAGGGCTAAAATATATAAAATAAAGGAAATTTTGTTGATATGTATATTAATTATATTACATTTTATATTCGACCCAAAATTATTCCTCTTCTTTCAATCTGATACAGACAAGTCAAAAGGTTTTTTCATACATCCTTTGCTTTCGGATTGGGAAGACTGATTGGAAGCTGTGACTTTATTTTTCATTTTGCTTGTGAGAGTCTATGCCTTATACAGTCGTCTAACAGCTGGTGGTAGTGTAATGGTGGCGTCAAAAACCTGCTTCCTCAAGTGCGGGTATAAGGTACTATTCCAGCTGGCAGATTACAATAACCAAGCTGCAAGGCGTGGGTTTGAGGGAGAAAGCTCTTCGATGCTGCCTTCTACAAATGGCTTTCATATGTTAACGAATAAAGTGAAAATGGGAAAAAAAACCCAGCTCACATGGTAGTTACAGAAGCAGTAAAGATGCGTCAAATATAATTGTTGCATTATATTTTTGTTGATGTTTTTTTTATTAAGTGTTTCTAGAAACGTTCTGCTCATTTTGATTTCAAATGACGTTGTTGTAATTTCATATAAAATGGTAAGATCAAGTAGCTGATAGACATTTTAATATTTTGAAGATGCTATTATATTAATTATTTTGCATTGGTAGTTATTAAATTTCTTTTTCTCTCTTGATTAACTAGATGTCTGATTTAGAAACCTTTCTGCGCTACTTGCAAAAAATAGTTCTTTAACTATAAAACTTCCGTGCCCGATTTATACTCAATGGTAGTTCAATCACCGTTAAGCAATGATGACACCGTTAAGCAATGATATCACCGTTAAGCAATGATATCACCGTTAAGCAATGTAATATTCTGTGTAGAAAACATTGTTAATAGAGATACGTTGTTGTTGTAGAGATACGCTATATGGACAAAAGTATTTGGACACTGCAGAAATTAGGATGAGGAGGAGGATCCATCTTAGTGTGGGGTTGTTTTTCCTGGTTGGGACTCAGCCCATCGCTTTATGTACCTGGTACCCTGAACGCTGACTTGTACCTGGACGTTCTGGATCATTCGGCCTTGTCTACACTACGGCATTACTACGGCGATGATGGTCGTTTCTTCCAACAGGATCGAGCTCCATGTCACACTGAAAAACGTGTGATGGTCTGGTTTCCTGAAAATGAGGTGACTTTGCTTGACTGGCCTGCTCAGAGCCCCGATCTCAATCCGATCGAGCACTTGTGGAACAAACTGGAGCAACGAGTACGACACCGCCACGCACGCCCATCTTCACATCAATATCTCCTCACAGTCCTGCTAGAGGCATGGCGAGCTATTCCTGACCATACTCACAGAGAACTTGTGGAAAGTATGCCTCGACGTGTTGCAGCTGTAATAAAAATAAAAAGAGGGCCTACCCGTTATACTAAATTGAATAATGAAGGACCTTTTTCTGAAAAACATGCAGTATCCAAATACTTTTGTTCATTTAGTACATTCACGTTGGGTTGGTGTGGAAGTTTGGAGAGTGGGGTGCCAGCTCAGGTGTTGCTTCGTCATCTGACCGTGGTTCAAAATTACGAGGTGTTGTCCTCGGATCTTTGCCTTATGGGATTGATCCCGGACCGTCGTCAGTAGCCCGTTGTGTTGCTCTAGTACGACGTTAACTAATAATTACCAATTACCATATAGTGTATATGCGTAAACATATTAATTATGGATACATAAAGTGATACATACATAAACATATTTAATTATGGATACATAAAGAGATACATCCACAAACATATTTAATTAAATAGTAATAATTGTTTTAGGTATTATTTGTAAAAATTCTATTTGCTGAAATACCATAATTTGTTTGAACTACTTATTGCTGTTCATCAGTTACTAGTATTGTAATTTTTCAACGAAAATGTGGTACGTTTGATGTTGAAATTATCAAAATAATTGTTTAAGATTTCTATATACAGTATGCTCTTATGATAAAATTATCACATTACGTCTAAAGGGTTCGTTTTGAAATTTACTTTCAAGTAACAGTCAATATTATATAACGCAAGACCAAATGGGCTTGAAATAATTATTGTAAATTTCAGAAGTAGTATATGCAAGAGAAAATATAATTTATCGTTTATGGATTTAGCACGTGGTAATGTTTATCGGTTAATTTATATTTGACTGTATTCTATCCAACAAAATTTGGACACCTTGATTCAGTAACACGCAACTAGTGAGGTGTAGGTGGAACTAGTTTGATTCCTGAAACATACCGTTATTCCTGTTGCTTATATTCCTCTCTTATGTGTCAGTAAAGCAATCTTTGTGATTATATGACCCTTATTTGACGTAGTTTGTCTTTGGTGCAGAGTGGCCAAATATGGCCCTTGCGCGCCATAAAACCCAAACTACCTATCTAGCAAAATGTATGAAAATTTGTCTTGGCAATTCCGACTTCTCATTCTAAAAATTTCTATGTAAGTTTTTCGGCGAGCAAAGGGTTGAAACTCTCCCCAAAACTCACCTACCATTGGCCAGGTGTGCCCACGACGATTTCGTGTGAATCTCAGAAATAAAAAGGAATTATCACATCACCTTCATCAATTCTCTTATTCTCCATTCCTGAGAAAACTTCATTAAAAACACCCATTTCAACCAGCGTAATCTCTCTCTCTTTTTCTCCCCACAACCGTAATTACGACCACATTAAAAGAACAAAAGAAACCGCGCTAGAATTCTTTTTTGTCTTCGAAAAGAACGGAGGCGTCCCGAACAACTTAATAGCCAATTCCCTCATCCAATCTTCCCAGTTCTTCGGAAGTAGGCGACTGGGGATCCAGGCGACAAGATCTCTCCTGCCAAAACGGTAATGACCGTTATAATCAAAATCCACCATCTGGATGTTCAAGGTCCGCTCTCATCCCAAACCTGTTCGCTCCTACCCCCGATGGAGTCCTTAGGCATTCTGATCAGCCGCGTCCCTGTATTGTTCCAGAATAGGACTGTTTATGTAGACATGGGTCTATGATGGTGGAAGGATTGGATGAGATGGGAAATAGCATGTTCCGTCACCACGCCCATTTCCGTTGTTAGCTGGTCTGTCGCTGTAGTTAAGTGACTTGTACTGTTAGGAGAGAGATTTATGTTTAATTATTTATTTGGGGTAAGGGACCTTTGTTTTCAATCGAGCTGGATGAGGATTTTAATTTTAGTAAACGACGAAGTGAAGTGAAACGTGTTATTTCTGGGGAGACTGTTATTTGTTGGGGGATTGCGTATTTCTGATGGAAAATGTGTTGTACGCAGTATCATAGCGTGAAATTGGTAACGGTTAATGCCAAGATTAGATCGATAGCAATAAAAACAAATCTTTTGCTTTGCTTTAGACAATCTTAGGGTCGCAGTAGCCCGTTTGGACGAGCAACGGATTAGCAACCGGAGGGTTGGGAATTCGAAACTCGTTCCAACGAAAGACCGTCGTGTACACGAGGGCAGGTAGACGTTAAAACTGCCGTTGCCTCGAATGTCCTCACGTTGGTGTATGTGGAAGTTTGGAGAGATGTGTCAGCAAGGTGTTGTCCCGTCTTCTAACCATCGTACAAAATTACGTGGTGTTGTCCTAGGATCTTTCCCCTGGGAAAGGATCTCGTACCATCGCCAATAGCCCGTTGTGTTGCTCCAGTGCGACGTTAATTAATTACCATTACCATTATACAATCTCAGCAAACAATTCCAACCATTAAAGTCAACTAGAATCTATGTTCCTTCTTTTCCGCAAACCTACTCTAAATGTGCAATACAAGCGATCTCTTCCAATTCAGTCAGAGATTGTTCAATAGTTATGGAATGCAGGCAATTCCTTTATAAGCTAGCTGATGTGTTGGTGATTTAGTGGGTACCGGCTCATTGTGACGTACCTGGTCATGAGAGATCGGTCTTCTTCCCCCCCAAAAGTGAACCAGGATCATCCCAAAGCCTCTTACCTTGTCTTTTCACACTTCGAAACTTGAGATAAAAGAGTTGTTCGGAGGACAAGTTTTGGGAATGCTTTTCCTCTAGTGACGTCGTCTCAGACTCTCTAAGGCCCGATGCTCACATCCGATTTTTCAACGTGCGGCGCCGCTGAGGCAACGTAGGTGCGGTCTGAGATACATTAGATCCAATAGAGCAGTGCATACATGCCTATGACGCCGCTGCGGCACCGCACGTCCAACTTGCGTGCAATTTGTACCGCAGTTCCCCACAGCGCCGCAGCTCGCCGCACACGCTTCTCCGTTCTGAAGTACCTTGATTTCATAAATAAATGGAATATAAATAATAATTTATAAATTGTTGTATCCAGTAACGTCTATTTTGTTTCAAAATATACTTTTTTTTTACACCAAGTACGCGAAATAAACACGTTTTCTTCGATAGAATATTTATCGCAAATGGCGCGAAATGAGTATTTTTGCATCATTTCACTGTTATGTGTGCATAGTTGAGTTTCGGTGCCGCAGCGGCTCCGCACGTTGAAAAACCGGTTGTGTGCACCGGGCCTTAAGAAGGTTGCTGTTGCTGCGTTTCTTTTCCCGACTGACATGACTGCTTGTACGCTTGTTTTATTGTAATATTGTTGACTCTCCTTACTATTTTATGTAATAGTAGACAGCCTACGACGGCACTAAAATGTACTAAATAATTTTAGTAAGAGAATACAGAAGTATTGGGAAGTCAGATGGCGAATGAATTAAAGTCAAGTGTCTGGCATTTGTTTCATTCATTTTTTTTCTCAGAGATAATAAAATACAGTTAATTTTTAGCTCAAAGTTAAAAAGGAGCCCAAAAGGCGCAATTGCAACCAATCCTGGCAATTCTATGTGTATGATTCAAGTGCTTTTGTGATTGTATTCTATAAAGGCTGGAAAATGAGGCAGAGAGAATGATAGACCATGTGCAAAGATCCATTGCGTATATTATCTGAAAGGATGCTGTCTGCAGTTGGAATTTTAGGGAAGGAGAGAGGAATTTGTGCTTATCAACTACGTATAAGCGCTGTACCAGATGAAATGGTGTGGTGACATAAATGAAATGGTAGCGTAAAGGAATAAGATCTTTGGTTTTCACCACTCCAACATTTATTCTAATATCCTACAGCTTGGCAGATATTTGCAGCAAGGCTACATATATCTTTGGGACTCGAAGGGTTCGGCAAGTATCGAGCGTGTCGTCTCGCTCAGTTCTCAGTGGTCTCTGTGGAAAATTCTAACGTCTTGCAGGTCGCCTTTGAACTGAAAAACCAGATGTCGATTGAATTTTGAGTGTTCTCAAGGGGCTTGAGACTGACGAGATCGTCATGTCAGTGTGTCAGTGTTACGTCAGATGAAGAGGGGTTGTGTCAAGTGCCCAGAACTTTATGACTGATGTAATGCCAAATGGAGTGCTGGATTAGTACTTCTAGGGTTATTTATGGACAGTTGATGACTTGAAAGGAGTTTTATGATATCCAATTAGGGAATTCTGGAATACATCTGCTTTGTGTTGGCTTAATGAGAGAAGCCGCGTTTTGAGTGGTACAACTAGCGGTATAACGCTATTACCAATCATAGTAAGAAACCACGTTCTTTTAAAGTCATTTAAATTTTTTTAGCCAAAGCTGGTTCACGTTAAATCAGTCCTGTCCTCAAATGTTCTCACGTTGACGGGATGTGTAAGTTTGGACAGTGGGGTCTCCGCACAGGTGACCTTTAATCAAAATTACTGGTTGTCCTCAGATCTTTCCCTTTGGTTTTTATCCCAGACCATCGCCAATAGCCCCTTTTTGTTGCAGAATTTTTATGTCTGTTGGCCTGATTGTTAAAATGTTTTACTGAAACGGATAGGTAAAAATTAATAGAGATAAAAGATGTAAACAAGGTATTCAAAATAGACGAAATGTTAATTATTTTTGATCGTTGTTGTAAAAATATACCTCCAGTTACAAAAGGGGTTAAAGACCTGTATAGAAGTTTTTATATGTTACTTATTACAGATGTCGTTTATGTATAAATAAAAGAACTCAATCTTATTGTGTAAGGGCTCTTTTCTAAGAAACTTCTAATTAGAAAAGTGTCATCCCGCGTATAATTATTTAAATGAAACAAATTTCATCTTTCTAAATTAAATGTTCGCGGTGAAATCATAGCAATATAAATTTTATTGCTCCCACCACTTTACTTTCTGTGTTAACAATTCTTTTTGTCGAAACAAAATTAATTAATTTTTTAAAATCCGGGGGTGAATATAACTCTTAATTTAATCAACTATTGTCACTTTGGAGACACTAGTTTAGTGATAAGCTTTATACCTGATCCTTTTTAGGAAGATGAAATATTTTCGTCACACTATTTTGGTACTAGAAGAATTGTATTTGGAAATTTAGAAGGTTTATATAAAATATTTAATTTATAATATTTTTGTACGTATGCAACCATTTGGTAAAATAAGACATCTACCATTCACTCATAATTTGAGAACATTTTCTAATTGGAAATATATTATCTCTCTGACCAATGTTTAATATGTAATCATTTTTAAGCTGCATTCTCAATAACCTTGTAAAGCGAAAGGGCTTAGCTAGGTACGAAAGGCGATTGCTTGTCAATTAAAAAGTGAAGTTAAAGTTCGCTTGTATAAATTTTTATACGATTACTTCAATTCGACAAATTTCTAAGCATAGTGAAAAAGCTGAAAATACAGAAAGAAAATGTCAATTTTCTTTCATGTGTGTAGGTTTCTTCCTTTTATAAAAAGTTGGTTGGATCTTATGGCAGAACGGAACATCTACTAATTTTTAGGTAATTATATGTGCATTCAAGAAAACACGTGTTAGTGTAAAGAACAGGAATGGATACGTGGAAATAAATAATTTTTGTAGTCATATTTTTCTGATGAACAAATTTGCTTAAATAGTGTTGAGATTTTAAATAAAATCAAACTCTTGGCAGGATTTCTTAAAATTTACTTTGGTAATTAACATTGCTTTAATAACTGCGACTTGCAATCGTGTTTTTTCGCTCGCTCACCAGCTTATTCATAAGAAAAAAGACCCTTCCTACGGGGTGCATTAGTAGTGGCGGGCAGACAAAATATATTGAATAATTATACGAAGTTAGTGTGATTCAAATTATTGGTGTGTAAGTTTGAACAATATTCCACCCAGCGACTTTCGGTTGAAACATTCCCAGTGTTCCATTCTGTCACTTTTTGAGCTGTAAAGTAGTTAGAAACAAGTGAATACTCATCAAATACTTCTGTACCTTGGTTACAATTAATAAATAACTTTTCAATCAATACATCCAATACACTTTGAGTTTCTTCCAACTTAGGTATGCTGGTTAAATTCGCCCATTTAAAGATTTCTAATTCTTCAGAGAACAAAGTTCACTGCTCCAAATATTCTTTGCTTATTTTATAGAACTCAACAGCTGTAGTTTTCATACATTCTCCGTCGACACCACTGCAGCTACTTTCTTGCAATTTTGCCATTAAATTACGAACAGTGGCGAAGAAACAGAGTACTTTGTTTCAAGACAAAATTGTCTTTACGTTTTTATTTCCTTCGTGACTTCAATTGCAGAATTACTTGACCCTCGATATTTAACACACCTTGATGGAACGTTGCTGATTATGCATGCATAAAAAAAGCCATAATTCAGAGTTAGGAAAGTTTCTCATTATGTTTGGACATTTATCGATACTCAAAAAGTAGTTTTTTAATGACTTGTACAGTTTTAAAACTCATTCAATCGCAGGCATAAGCTCAAGCAACCTAGTTGTACTATAGCCTAACAATTTCTGATAACCTGTGTCAACTTCAGTACAAAAAATCCTTTCAGAGCTCCCACGCGAAAACTATACATATAAAAATGAGAATATATTTTCACAATAACGCGCATTCCAAGTTTACAGGTAGACAATCTTCGGCAGATTTAGTCGCGTTGTGAATTACGTGAGCTACTAATTCAATTCCTATCAATATTCTTCCAAAAGATAAATTTAGTTTTGCATAAACATTGCCAACGCCTCGTCTTTTAAATTCACCAAAACTGCAATTAAAATTATCTCCACAAAATGCCACGATTTTTTTAAATCAAATTATTTTCTGTCAATGCTTTCATTAGATAATTAGCAATAACGTCTGATGTTTCGACCGGTTGGTCTTAAAATTTCAAAAGCTTGATTTGTCTGCCTTCGTAAGGTAGAAAGAAATAGGGAATATTTTTCGTGTACCCGTGGTTTGAAGCAACAGTTAATATAGTAACACAGTTGCATTCGCTGAGGCGATCTTTTAATGCACCTTGGTGTTAACACATTTTCAACAATAGCTTCTGTTTTCGTTCGAGCACATCTGAATTTCTGTTCAAGACATGTTTGAATTAACTTAGAAGCACAATCATATAAGCGAAAACTGTGACTCTATTGCACCGTCTAAACCCATGTGTCTTTCGTCGCTTTAACTTCCAGATCTTTCGAAGTTGGTGAATCCAATTTCTTAAAACAATTTAATCATCGAAGTACTCGAAGCGGCAGCAAGATTGGAATTTTTATGTTGCTCAATATCGCTGGCATCTCCATAGGCTACGTTAAATTCTGTACGACACTTTTCATATCTGACGTTCGATGGAGTACTTCTTTGTTTTAGAAACGGGTACTTAGTTTGTAAGTTAACACTAAAAGTGCATTTGAGTTTAGAAATTGTTAAAATGAAGGGTTCACGTTCAAGGAATTTTTAAAGTGACTACAATAACACACGGCGATAAAAAAAAATAATCATTAAGAAAGATATTGTCTACGCACACTCGCAACCGAGCGAGCTAGTAGGCTGCTGACCGTATTCCATGTGTGGAAGACGTATTGCGCATACCGTCAACGCCATGCTACAGACAAATTTTTAAAACATTTTCGCGCGATTTTTTAAAAATTGTTATCGTGGGTTGGCTCTCTTTCGGAAAACGGGACATTCCGGCGTCCCGAAGTTGTGCTTGGAGACAACGGGACAGGCTACCTAAAAACGGGATGGTCACATTAGCCATGTAGGACACAGCTGCGCTAAGACAGTCAAGACAGACAACGTTAAGTAATGAACATACAAACAAAAGAGAGTTATACACACTGGAGAAGTTGAATAGAACATTCTGTGAAAGTTTATTTGGTTAGGTTTTATGGCGCAAAAGAACCGTATTTGATAAAACTTGGCCAAGTAAACTACATCAAGCCTAATCTTATAAAAAAATCTAATTGTGGTTGGGATGTACTTTTGCCGTGCATTTGATTGAAAATTAGAATTGACTACTATGAAAGATAAGGAAATACTGTTTAATTTTTGGATAACTTTTATTTCATTTAGCGGTTTGAAATTTATTTATATGGATATGGATGCTGTATTCATTATAAATGGATTGAATTAGGATATGAAATTGAATATCACTTTGTAATCAAACGTATAAATTAAGAGAGCATAGCTCAAGTGCTATGCTCTCTTAATTTATCCTCTAGTATAAATAATTTTGTGAGAAACTTTTTAAAAAAATATTCGCGATGAATGTGTACGTTAAATCTGCAGATGAGACAGATGACACTCGTCCTCACCTCTCTGCATGTCCCCACATCTGCCTTTTGGTTGGCCTTTCAGTTTTATGGCACATGGGTCATGTTTGGTCATGCTGTGCCAGAAATAAGACAGATATTGTCTAGTCATGTATATACACACTCTAAGAAAGTTTTTATGAAACAAACGAGTGAAATACACCCAGGGTGCAATGAAGCTGCATCTCATGCAACTTCTTCTTCTTCTTCAGGAGCACAACAGCCTTTTACAGGCCAAGGCTGACTCGCAGATCCTCCTCCATCTGGCTCTGTCTGGTGCGACCGCCCGCCATCGTTTGACTCCCAAAAACTTGAGATCTCTCTCTACGTTATCAATCCATCTTGTAGGTGGTCGTCCCTTTCTTCTAGTCCCTTCAATTTTGGAAAAAGTCACTTTTTTGGTAGGGTCAGCATCGGGATTTCTAAGGAGATGGCCCAGCCATCTGATGCGTGACGCTTTAATTGTTCTCACTACGTCGGTCCCGCCGAATTTATCATATTTTTTGTAAATTTCGTGGTTGTAAAGGATCCTTCTCACGTTGTTCTCTTGAGTAGGTCCAAATATTTTTCTTAAGATCTTCCTTTCAAAAATTAGTAGTTTTTCCTCCTCGGTTTTATTGAGGGTCCAACATTCACTCCCATACATGACTATGGGTCTGATTAAAGTCTTATAAATGGTTAGTTTAGTCTTTACGCTGATGAACCTGGATTTTAGTTGGTTTCTGAGGCCGTAAAAACTTCTGTTAGCCATGAAAATTCTGCTATTTATTTCAATTTTCAGGTCGTTGTGGCTTGAGATTAAGGTTCCTAAATACTTGAAGCGGGTTACAGTTTCAAAGGAGTAGGTCATTATCTTAAAAGGGGATAGATCGGGAGTTTTATTTGTTGCTATCAAAAACTTTGTTTTGTCTGCGTTTATCAAGAGCCCCATCTCCTTTGCCGCACTCTCAAGCGCTACAAAAGCGTCGATAACTGAGCGTTTCGTTCTTCCAATTATGTCAATATCATCGGCAAAAGCGAGTAGTTGGATAGTTCTTTGCAGGATCGTTCCATTTGTGTAGATACCAGAGTCTCTAACGGCCTTTTCCAGAGCTATGTTAAATAACAGACAAGAAAGAGAATCACCTTGTCTCAAGCCTTTTTCGGTGAAGAATGGATCAGAGAGACTTGACGAGATTTTTACTCTACACAAAACTCTTTTGAGAGTCATTCTTGTGAGGCTGATCAGCTTCTTTGGGATGTTAAATTCCAACATGGCCTCGAGTAGTTTTTCTCGGTTGACGCTGTCGTAAGCAGCTTTAAAGTCAATAAATAAGTGGTAGGTGTCAATGTTATACTCCTTGGTTTTCTCCAAAATCTGCCTAATTGTGTGTAATTGATCAGTCGTTGTTTTCCCTTTCTGGAATCCGCATTGGTAACTTCCAATGATTTTTGAAGTGTAGGTCTCCAATCGTTTGAATAAAATTATGGAGAAGATCTTGTACGCTATATTTAGAAGGGTAATTCCCCTGTAGTTACCACAATCTAGCTTCTCTCCTTTCTTGTATATAGGACAAACAGAGCCTTCACCCCATTCAGTGGGCATTTGTTCTTGTGTCCATATACTACAGATCAGGCCATGAATAGATTTGCTTAGTTTCGTTTCGTTAATTTTAAAGAGCTCGGCTTTTATGCCATCAGGTCCTGCTGATTTGTTGTTGTTTAGCCTCCTCATTGCTGTTTCAACGTCATAAAGAGTAGGTGTATTATGTTCTATGGTTTCACCCTCCGTACTTATGGTTGGTAGCATGTTACGGGTGTTTAGATCTTCCTCTCTATCTCTGCCCATTAGTAGATCTACGAAATGCTCACGCCAACGGACTAAAACTTCCTCTGGGTCTCGAGTAAGTTCACCATTTTTCTTCTTGCAAATTATTGTTCTGGGGTTGAAATCTGCTCTGACATTGTTTACAAGTTGATAAAATTTTCTTGCTTCCTTTTGAGTTTTCAAGTTTTCAATGTCTTTATACAAGTCTTCCATATATTCTCGTTTTTTCATCTTATGAATTCTTTTCTCCTCTCTTCGCAGTTCTTTATACCTTTTCTCAGCGCTCCTAGTGTAGTGTTTCTGAATCATAAATTTATATGCTTCATTCTTCTTCTTCGTGATAGCACTGCACTCTTCATCAAACCAGGGGGTTGTTTTCTTTCCTTGCATTTCTGGTATTGTTTTTTCAGAAGCAGTAATTATGGTTTGTTTAAGATTCTGCCACGCAATTTCCACTGTTGGAGTTTCATCTTTCAGTTCTATCTTGTTTTTTAGTTCTTTTTGGTACTCTTTCAAAATCTTTGTCTTCTTGAGCTGTTCGATGTCAATCTTTTTGCTATTATTATCTCTTCTTTTATGATAATATCTATTTATCTTGTGACGTAATTTTGAAGCCACTAAAAAGTGATCCGAGTCCACATTTGCACCGCGATATGTCCGAACGTCTTGAAGACTGCTTCTATGTCTTAGATCGATAAGTATGTGATCTATTTGATTTTGGGTCTGTCCATCTGGTGATCTCCAGGTAACTTTATGTATGTTTTTGTGTTTAAAAATTGTACTCCCAATTACCATGTTTGTAGAAATGGCAAAGTTGAGAAGTCTGATACCATTCATGCTTGTCTCTTCGTGTAGACTTTCGTTTCCAGCAAATCTGTTCATGTTTGTATCGTGACCAATCTTCGCATTGAAGTCGCCCATGATCAGTTTCAAGTCATTTGAACAGCATTCACTGTGTGTCTTTTCAAGAAGGTCATAGAATTCATCTTTAACTTCATTCCCTTTGTCCTCTGTGGGGGCATGGGCACAAATAATGGAAATATTATGTGTTCTTCCTTTGATCCGTATTCTGCAAATTCTTTCATTCACTGGTTTGAATTCAATAACTTTGTCTCCGATTCTCTTGTTGACAATGAAACCAGTTCCAAATTGATGTAATCTATCATGGCAGTTATAGTAAAGGCTGCAATTTTGCTTGTCAATTACTCCATTTCCTGTCCACCTCATTTCCTGGACAGCAAGTACATCTAGCCTGTACTCCATGAAAACGTCAATGAGTTTTTTCAGTGCACCACCTCTATACAATGTTCTAACATTCCAAGTTCCAAAAAACATGTCCGATTTCGTGCCAGGTCGTTTCCAAAGAGTCAGTCCGGAAGTTTTTCCTTGAGTTTTCTGAATCATTGTTTTTTATGAGGCAAGGGGATTGGCCTTGCGCTCAAGCCTCTTACGACACGCAAGGGGGTACGTTGGTGCTATTCTAACCCGGACACCACACGGGACATCTCATGCAACTGGTAGGTTAAAAATGCATTGGGCAAATTCACTGAACCCCGCCGTCCTATTTAATGAACAGAATCGACCATCTCTGAGGTTTACCCAAAATTATTATTTTTTCGCCCGACTGTTGCATTTTTAATGATATTTTGGAAGTTTGGGAATAATAGCATATGTTTATTAACCTTTAGACTACTGCCGCTGTAACAATTGTACCATGCTCGCACCAGGAAATAATTTAGACAACGGCCAGTCCATCAATTGTACCTTGAAAGTTATAAGAATCGTGCCAAGAAAGAATTTAGACTACGGCCGTTGCAGCAATTGTACCTTGAAAGTTATAAGAATCGCACCAGGAATCTCACGCTATATATATATATATATATATATATGCTGATACTTTTCTGACGTTAAACAAATGCCTGTCCTACAATCATTGACATATCGTTATGATATGCAGACATCAATGTCCGATGAAGAAACGATGTCAGTAATATCAGTCGCTCAGAAGCACTGTCATGCCATCGAAACATTAGAGCGGTAATGCAACTCAAAGCTTACTTGCCGATTAAGAGGAACCTATTCTTTCATATCATTCACTTTCTTCTCTTAAACGCTGTCTTCCCCCAAAGTGACAGACACATATCGCGTGCGGGGTTTATGCTGCCACCACTCTCTGCAGAAAACAGCCACTAAGTGACTGATCACACGACAGGGTCTGTCTCAGGAGACGTGGATGAGATTGACCTTCAAAAGGGGCGTGGGAACGACAGTCCTTGGAAGACGTGCGGCACCTCCAAATGGGCAGTGGGACCCTGTCGAAGGGTACACACGGATTGGGAATCCTTTTCCCGAAATGTGCCGTGAGAAAAGGCACTAAAAGGAGAGATGAGTGATTTTGAATGGCGCAAACACTTCCGTTCGTCTGCTTGACCCTGTTCTTTTTGACTGTGGATCTGTAGTTGCTGCATGCTGAAGATAAGAAGCCACTGCCGGTATTTAATTATACCTTTTTTTTTAATTCCGTGATGAGAATCAGTTACAAATATATTCTTAATTACTCTTTTTCGCAGAGGAAAAACCGTATAACGTAATCCTTTTGAACTGTCAATCTGCTAATATACTGAATGTTAGGAATTATATCTTGAGGAATGTTATATGGTCTAAATCACCTGCCTCTTTGTCATAATAAGGGGTCTTTCTCAAGAAAATGTTGAGCATGAAATAGGGAACGATTTTTTCACAATAATTACAAATCACCTCGGAATATATTGGAGGGTGGTTGCCTAGTCGAGGTATCTCGTTATTAGAAAAAAACCCAGATTCAAATCTTTATAACATAATCTTGATACGGTACACGACGGTCTTTGGTTGGATTCGAACTCGCGACCCTCCAGTTGCTAGTCCGTTACTTTTCCACCCCGGCTCTAGCACGTTTTGTTGCTCTAGTACGACGTTAATTGAAAAACCTACCTATCTCATGACACATAAACTAAGCACTAAATCCCTGTGGCCCACCGAAAAATGAAAAAAATATTTTATGATCTAATAAAAAAATATACAATTTTGATTGTTTTTCAAAAAAATTATGTAATCACACTTAACCCAATTGCTCTAAAGTGGCTTTTGAAAAGGTTTCTTGGAACAATATATTTATGATACTTTGTATTACACAAGTAATTCTGAAAATTATTTATATGGGTTTTACTTGAAATTCTTTGTGGTAATGGTAATGGTAATTTGAGTTAACGTCGTACTAGAGCAACACAACGAGCTATTGACGACGGTCCGGGATCAGTCCCTTAAGGGAAAGATCCGAGGACAACACCTCGCAATTTTGAACCACGGTCAGATGACGAAGCAACACCTGAGCTGAAATTCTTTGTGAACATACTTGTCAAAAGTTCTAAACTTCAGGTGTCTTATTGAAGTTTACACGAGAATAAGGTAAGGTAATTTTAATTAACGTCATACTAAAGCAACACACGGGATCAATCCCTTAATTGAAAGATCCGAGGACAACACCACGTAATTTTGAACCACGGTCAGATGACGAGGCAACACCTGAGCTGGCAACACCCTACTCTCCAAACTTCCACACCTACCAAACGTGAGGACTTTCGGCCACGACAGATTTAAGGTGCACCAGACGTTTGCAAACATCCATGTCATTGCGTTGATTTGCAGCTCAGTAGGTCCCGGTTTCGAATCCTGGTCCGTATGTTGTTTATGAATGTTGGGAATTATCCCTGTTTGAAGCAACATCGGTTGCTCCCTGGAGGCTTCTTCACAATTTCTTCCTTGTAGTGTCAAAGAGGACATTAGAAGTTAAAAGAAAGAGTTATAAAAAATGACGAAAAAATTCCAATATTCATTATTAACTTTGATCAATGACAGAATTCCATTATCAACTTGAACTATCATTGTATGTCTAAAGTACACTAAACTATATGAAGTTATGTTAAGTAGTTGAATTACACTGGAGCAACACAACGGGCTATTAGCGAGAGTCAGGGATCAATTCCGAAGGAAAAAATCTGAGGACGGTCCCTAAACTGTATGAAAGACATTGTGCGTTAGATAATTTGAGAGAATCGTTCCCCTCCTATAAAAAAAAAACATGCCATTTTATAATTCCACTCGTTATCCTGCACGAGCTCACTATACGGTACTGTAAGTAGTTTCCTTTGAAAGTGGGCTGATAGCCCAGTTGAAGAATAACAGATTAGCAACCGGGGAGGAGGGGCGATTTCGAATCCTACCAAAGACCGTCATGTACGTGGAGGGCTGGTGTACGTCAAATCTGTCTGCCTGAAATATCCTCACGTTGAAGTGGTGTAGAAAGATTGGCGTGGGATGCAAGATCAGATGTGACCTCGTCATTTGACCGTGTTTCCAAATTACGTGGTGTTGTCCTCGAATCTTTCGATTCGGGTTTGATCCCGGACAGTCACGAATAGCCCGTTCTGTTGCTCCAGTGCGACGTTACTTAAAAATACCTACCTTATAAGGGGATGTTGTGGAATGAAGGACGATTGAATGAGAAGTTTTCACAGGCACAATGAGAGAGGAAATACACATAATATATTGAATACAAATAGAGGCTATGACCTTGTCGAATGACCTCGTTGCAGGTATGATGACACTTAAACAGGGTGATGCCGTTGTCTGTATTTTTCAAAAAAACCCTGATAAAATGGGTACGAGTTGCTCTTAAGCTTGCCAAAAAGTTTTTGTCCTACCATATGAGTCGCTCGGAAGCCAATGTGGTCAAGTCCATTTTCTGATGTTTTGTAAATTTTAATGAATTAAATAATATTCTTTTTAGTTATTAAAGGATTTAATCGTTGCTTCGTTTCTCCTTGGTCATAAATCCCTTCTTTTTATAGCTTCTGGATATTTTTGTTACATAAACTTTGAAATAAAAACTAAATTAATCTTCCTTCGATATGTGTTGGTAACATGGCGGCCGCGTTCACAGACAATTCTATGAAAAAAATGTAAACCCGAAAATAATCCGTCATGTGACTTTCGTTTCACCAGTTCTGGAGTCGCATTTACGAACGCTTCCATGCATTATAACATGAACTGATGAAGCACAGAACAATACTGAACAATCTACTTTTAAATACATTTCTTACGTTTTTATTCGTACATCCTGAACATATATTGTTTTGTTGCAGGGCCTACCCTTTGTAAAAAAAGACTTTAGATACTTTTCTGATCAAATTAATAAACCAAAAATTTTAAAACCACACAAACAATGTAACAATGTATTAGAAAACATTAATTTTCTCAAATTTTATTTTCTGGACTTTACCCATGACTTCTGAGCAACTCATATGTCACTGAATGTCTTTCAGGATTATTGGATAACGCACTTATACAGGGCGATGACGATATATTACGTCATCAAGACATTGTCTAATTTTGGATGATGACGAGATCAAGATCTGGTCATCTTTTTGGTAACGAAATATCTCGTCCATCAAGATCTGGCAAATTTTGCTCATGCCGAGTTAGCTCTTCTAGACCAGGAGGGTTAAAGTTTGGTGAGGGAATTTCGAATCACCCTGTCTATTTGCAAACTTATAGATTATCAAGTAATGTAAAGTAATTTGAAAGTTTATATAATGAGATGGTGGTTGTGTTACACACTTAAATGTGACTCTACTCTGCTCAATCAAGTATGCATTCCTGCTAAAATAGCTCTGAAGAACTAGTATTAACTAGTAGTGGTTGTCTTGACGAGGTATGACGTCATTATAAAAACTGACCAAATCTTGATGGACGAGTTATCTCGGCGAAACCACTTGAAGGATTAATCTGATGCAAATCTTACATTAAAAAAATTAAGTTGAAATTAAAATGATTTCTCCACATCTCAAATAAATAGTTCATGTCTAAGCTATTTCGAAATGTAGGGTAAAATACATTTTTGGAATAGCAATCGAATCAGTGAGTATAATATTTTAAATTTAAGGAGGGGGATTATTTATGCTAGAAAAATAATCCACACATTTTGCAGATTTTTGGGTAAGTCCGCAGCGGTTATGCTTTCCTAAGCTAGTGAATAAGTATTTTGAATTTGATACATCAATAACAGATGGATATGGCAAAAGGCGCCACGTTTTCACGATGTTTTATTGATTTTTTTTTTAAATTTTGAGAATGGTCTGAAAATTCTCAAATATATTCGTCCGTGTGGAATTTTTCAAATATTTCTCATCACCAGACCTTTCCTGGTGGAAATAAAGTGTTACCTATGCATACGTTGGACTAACCCAATGTTGCTGCTAAATATCTATATATATAATTCTCTTACGTGGCTCACGAAAAAGACGTTATTCGTAAACACGTTTTGGCAACACTGTACGATTGTTTGTTTATCGCGAAGTCTCGCGCATCGATTGAATTTATAGCGTCATAGGATGAAATTTTATTGAAAAAAAAAAAGGAAATTTTAATGAGCTGTTGCAGTTTGTTTTAATAGAAATCAAAGAAAGCGGAGGATCTTTTCAGGGCCATTTAAAAAACGGTCCTTTTCAGGGCCAACAATTATAGTTCAACAAGACGCTTGCACTACAACTTTCGGCAACAAACTCAATGAAAAAGTGTGGGTCGTTTGAGTGCTGGGAAAATGTACAACCAAACAACATGCTGGGTATTCAATTTCCAAAGCAACGCTCACATTTCGAGTCAAAATTTGCACAAAGTTTTCATTTGAATTCTGATTTTAGACATACTGTATATATTTTTTCTGTAATACAGCAAATTTAGATTTGAAAAACATTTTTTTGGTAACATATTTTGTAAACAATCCCTTCTGCTAGGACACATGTATTCATTGAGGCGAGCGAAGCGAGCATATGTTCGCGAAGCGAGCATATGTTCGCGCAGCGAACTAACGAGGATTGCGAAGCAATCCTCCGGGGGTTGGCGAGCGTTAGCGAGCAGGGGGCAGGCCCCCTAGTATATTAGAATATGCTACCATACAGTCCATCTCTGAATGTGTTATTCGTGATTCGATTTTACAAAACACGCTAAGAAATAGTAAATGCAACGCAAACTAAAAACTATCCAACCTTTCTGGTAATTGTCGCGACAAGGCATCTCATTAGCAAAACTGACCAGATTTTGATAAACGAAATACCTATAAGACAAAAAGATCTTGATCTCTTTCCCATAAGGAAATCTGCAATATATTGATGACGATGTGATATGTCTCGTGACGAGTTCAATTAGTCAGATTATGATGAACGAGATATCTCGTCGAAACCACTTGGAGGGTTAAAGTTGTACCTTTAATATTTTACTGTTCCTGTTAGACATCAAATCGCTCTGGCGAACCTTTATGGCCAATTATTATTCAGCTACCGTTTCCCAAAACAGCTGGATCACAATTGGACCTGGAGGATCCGTAAATAAGGGAATCGCATTTTGCTAAACAATAAGTATTTTCACCCTCCGTAATTGTAGTTCAGGTGCTTTGTGGAACTTCAACGGAACTGGTGAAGGTCACTTGAACAAGGGGCATGAAAAAATCCCGCTGTATGCGCTCATTCGCAATTCAACTGCAAACAAATGCCGATGTTTTTGCAATGTTCCTATGTTGTGCACGATGACGTGTGGTGTGATGCCACCGTTGGAATGAAAGCGGCATCACGTAAGAGTGATAGGTTGATCGTGTTCTTTTCATTGAATCGCAGGTGGATTTCGTCGGCAATTCACACGCTATTTGGCGTGGCGAGTGGCCATTTTGAGAGGACTTTTTGTTTCCTATTTTTTCCACGAACGGATTTTTCCTCTGCGATAAGTTTCGGATGTGAGGTATGTGGGATCAGAATTTATCTACCGCTGGGAGGTAAACCATAAAAACGATCGTGTGTTACATTTGAATAATTTTATGTATAGGTGTCCGTAAATTTTGAAGTTCTACGAAATTGACATTTGGCTTGTTTTAAAATTGGTTTGCTTGCAGAAGTTTCGTCATATTTATTTTGTTCAGTTTCATATCCTCTGTAGTGGAGCAAAACAAAATTCAGTTATGCTCTTGAAATATTCGTGAAGGAAAATTGGGTTTGTTTTTTAAGCTTTTTATAAATCAGGAAAACATAACAACAACAATTAAATATATCACAAGGACCGTATTTAATCACAAGACAGCGTCACGTGAAAAATGCCGTCATGAAAGGGAAAAAAAAAAGGAATTGAGGAACACAGAGTAGTGGGGTTGAAAGCAGAAAATAATAGCTTGGTCGTCCCGGGAACTCGACCTCGTGTTAACTAAAGACCATGAACCTCGTATGAAAATAAAAGATGACTTTAGTACGCTGAGTTCGAGAATAAAATCGGAATCTCGGAATCAGTTTTATAAATAACCGATTCTTACCTAAACAGTTCAACCAAAATATCTTAGAATTATACTTTCTTCTTTAAAATTGATATATTTTTGGTTAAAGAGCCTATTTGAGTTTGTGATTCATATGATACCCATTTTTAAAATTGTTCGCCGTATTCATGTTGTTAAGCAGAGTGTTACTATGTTCCTCTTCGTTAATTAAGATGCTGAATGCTTTGTTTTAAAAATTAGTTTGGGATCTGTGGTCCGCTATTGTAGGTTCTCAGTTATATTATCAAATGTTTACACTAAAACAACTACAGTTGAAACGCAAAAATCAAAAAATGGTTGAAAAATGGAGTTATTAAGTGTTTTTCTCTATTAAATCTGGAATACTTGGATGATTTTGAGCACCGAAATGTTTACTTATAGAATTCGAAATCATTGTAAAATGTTGAATTAATTGTTTATTTGCGTGGCCAGAAACATACTCAAATGTGAAAACCACATGAACTTGCCTGTTCATAGTTTGCATTACCTAACTTACAAAACAGTTGGTTTTTATCCTTTCAAAATTTATACAGTATCCATACAATCTTAATGATGTTTATCTCATAGTAGGGGTATAAAATTGCTCATAACAAAGGCGAGGAAAGAGTTTTGGAGAGTTAACAATAACTTTCATCCCAGACAGTAGGAAAACTACAAGGTGAATGGATTGAATTGAAGGTCGAAAACTACGCGCGATCAGCTAAAACAACTCACGTTTCCTCAAGCTTTGAGAAAAGTGCTTCTTTGACAATCAGTATCGCATATTAAAAAGAATACCTTTCAATTTCACCTTTTTTTGTCTAAGAATATTGTTTTCTTAAGATACATCAAATGTGCCAGTTGTTAATTAATCGAGACAGCATTTATATTTCATCATGACGAACGTAATTCGCCCATGGATATCGTTTATGATCTATATCGGTATTTATATTTCACTAACTTAAATGGTACAGTAATCGACGTTATTTGTACATCGTCAAATGGCAGCAACGAGCATAAACAAAATAAAATTGAACAATACGGGATTTATTCACTAATTTTACCACTTAGTTTAACTATGCTTGTGGAGTCGCATAATATTGCTAAAATTACACAGAGTAGCTCACCATTATTAAAAAGATTCTTGAGAAGTCGGATTGTAGAAATCAATGAGAGAAATTGGGACAGAAAAGAAAAATGAGTGATTATAGATAAAGGGTAAAAAAGTGACAAATCACCTTTGAACAAGGGAATGGGATGTAATGAAGGTGAAATTCAGAATATAATTGTGGTAACCTGACTGAAAAGGGATTTTTGCCATGCATTTGATTGGAAAAAAATTTAGACTGTTTAATGGTAGCAATCCTTGATCAGCAGCATATTCAGGAATGTAAACTAAAAGATGTCTCGGAGTCAAGTTTTACGCTTTTGAAAAATAGCACTGAAGATAAACTATCATCCCATCTTTAAATTATATAAGATGCACACGCAACTTTATTTATATATTAATTCTGCAAAACCCATTATTAACTCAACCAAAACAACTGCAATGCACTTGCCTCATTTTCAAATTGTGCCAGCTAGCTAGCTCTTGGTGATTATTCCAAATGATGAAATGTTATGCAATAGGAAATTCTATGAGGTTATTCCCATTTTATCTCGAAACACTACAAAAATAGCGTGATGCATAAGAAACAATGTCTTCCTGACGGTTCAAGGCCCTCTTATTTGTTTGCTGTTTGATTCATATTTACGCTTATACAACTAAATTCCTGCATGTTTGTTTCCCCCAATTTCTACTTGCGAATGAATTACCTTGAAGAAGCCTATTAACTTTTAAAGGCTCGAATATCCTAGGCCAGTAATTTAGTCGAGTAGCAAGGCTTTGAGGTCCTGTTCACATGGAGTTTTCTAACGCGCGTTTTGCAAGGTCAGCTTTTCTTATGCATTAAATTATGTTTTTTATTCCTCTAATTCAAGTTTCTATCTTTGCGATCGTTGAAGATAAAGTGAAAATTTCATCGGATTTGAAATCTACGGAAAATTTTACACGAGATCGATACCTTAAGTGTGATATTTTCTTTAAATAAATAATTAATTATTGAAAAATATTAAATATTAAAATGGAAAGAATTAAATAATAAATCTGTTTTTGGTATCGATCTGGCGTAGAATTTTACGCTGAAAATCCGTTGACATTTCCGTTGAATTTGAATCAGACCAGGTCTACTAAATTATTCACCCTCAGGAAGTGCATCACCAAGGCAGGAGCCTTCTCAAGATCATCACAACTCAACCCCAAGCGAATGTATCAAAATATATGGATTACCCCAGTCAAAATATGCTCGGGTTAAGCCGGTTCTTGCCCACACTTAGAACACAAAGCGAATGTCTTACATCCCCTGTCATAGGAGAGTGACTTAATATGTTCACTGTTGAATCAGGTTAGATCGATCTGTTCATATCTTTCTCCCTTAAAAACTAATGCTGCCACCGGATGGTTACCTCTGTACCAATCGTGAAAGGGAGCAATACGCCGGGTCTTGTTAATCAAGATTTTTCGCTTGGACGACCTAAAGTATATCACTGCATCGGGACATCTACTTCAACAAAAATTACACAATATCTGTTATGATGGAAAGGGTAGAATAATGACCAATATCATGATATTATCTCAAAAACCAATACATAACATTGAAAATTAATTGATTAATTATCGAATATATTTTTAGTCTTGATCAACACAAATATTTGCACATTTTGTAGAGAATTTTTCATTTGGTGTTTGAAGAAATATCCTTTTTTTTATTGCTGAGGAGCCGGGGTTGCCCGGTTGGAAGGATAACGGATTTGCAACAGGAGGGTTGCGAGATCGAATCCAATCAAAGATCGTCGTGTGCAACTGTGGAGGGGGGCTTGGGCACGTTAAATCTGCCGCGGCCTCAAATGTCCTCACGTTGAGATGGTGTGGAAGTTTGTAGAGTGGGGTGGCAGTTCAGGTGTTGCCTCCTCGCCATCTGACCATCGTTCAAAATTACGCGGTGTTGTCCTTGGATCTTTACCATCGGGGATTGATCCCGAACCATCGTCAATAGCCCGTTGTGCTGCTACAGTACGACGTTAATTAAAATACCTACTTACCTTCATTACTGAGTGGCCGGAGTAGCTCAAGACGTACGTCCACTGTGCTGGCAACCTTTGGGTTGCAGGTGGCGCATGTTCGATTCATGTCAGGTTCATTATTCCCTGGGTATATTTCACGCTCCTGAGACAGTAATACTTGCATTGCGTTAGTTAAAATACCTACTTACCTTCATTACTGAGTGGCCGTAGTAGCTCAAGACGTACGTCCACTGTGCTGGCAACCTTTGGGTTGCAGGTGGCGCATGTTCGATTCCTGTCAGGTTCATTCCTCCCTGGGTATATTTCACGCTCCTGACACAGTAATACTTGCATTGTGTATGTCTATTACTTGATATTGCATGTCTGACGCAACATGGCCAAATATGGTCCTTTTGCGCCTTTTAAACCTCCAGAACAACCAACCTTTATTACTGATTATTCTGAACCCACTGAAAATATATATTACTTTACGAAACCTTGGAAACAGATTGAACATTACAATACAAATTTTTATTACATTTACTGGGACTCTTCTTGATTTTTGGGTACCTGTATCATGATCCGGCCCTCATATTTAGAGCTCCATAAGAGGGATATGGAGAACAATAAACCATTTCTGTGGGTAAAACTAAAGAATTCTGCATCACCACCCATAGCCAATTTGACGATTGAAATTGTCACCAAACTGCTAATTGAATATACCTACCACCAGGTCAGCATATTCCAAAATTATCACCATTATTAAGGATGGTTCCAATTAGCAATGGTACCGTGTTCTTGAGTCTAACATTTCTGTGATAGTGAATACAGTAAGCACATTTGATTACTTTGAAGGCGTTTCAAAATATTTTTGTACGTACTTTTGTACAAGGATCCGTTATAAGGGATTATCTGTTATGAGGATACGTTAAAAAAAAATCTCCACCATGGAGATTTTTTGGATTATATAACAACCTCACAATATTGATCTATTGTAAAAAGTCACTGCCTATTTATTATCTAAATCATTAATCATATCAACAAAAAGTTCAAGGATGCATCATTGTTGAGACTATGTATTGTTAAAGTAACGGTTGCTGCTTATAACGGGTTTGATCATCAATGTCTCCCTTCTGCAGACTAGCGTGTCGTAATTAGCCAGAACTCAACGGCTTTGCATCCTCTTCTGTGCAATAAATCCATTATGTCCGTCATTCATGAAAGGTTGCTATAAACAATAAATTTAATTGAGTGGTGATTTATAAGCATCGTATTATATGCATGCAAGTATAAGAATTATGGTAAGTTAAATAATGATAGCTCACTGTAAGTGATAAATCACGGGCTTTGTCTAGTCAGGTGTGCATTTATCTAGAGGTACTTTTAAACGACATTTACGCACGCCGTAGAATGTCATTGAAAAGTATCGCTCGTGCAGACCTTTTATGCTTTCATCGAGTTTTTAACTTACTTTTTTGTGAAACTTATTTTAAAATTATAAATTTTGGTAATCGAATAGTTAACTCTAGGTCCTCATTACGATTGTTAAAGTTGTTCGTTGATGTTTGACAAAGTTGAAACCTCAAATCTTGGCCAAATTGCATCTGATGAAAGTACACTGTACAACGGTTAGAAATCGATAATTATTTCAACGTTATTTCGATTAATTACAAAAACATCTGCAATGTATTTCAAAACTTTATGTGAAAACTTTAAAGTGAGGTAAGAAGCACAATAAAACAATATAAAATTATTCATTTATTTTCTCTCTCAATTTTGCACCTTGGAGTACCATTTGCCACATCTGGGGGGGGGGGTTGCTCTTGTGAATACTGTTCAATGCAGGCCCGTAATGTTGGTTCTGGAAGTTTTGAGACCCTTGTACTTTTAGAAGAGTTCATTTTAAAGTATATTTCATCAGAATGTTATTTGCAACTGCAAATGCTTCTAAAATGAGGGAACAGTGACAAAAAAATAAAACGCTGGAGATCATGAGCCGAAGTCCCTCAATCTCCAATGAACGAAGGAACTTAACAGCATTTAGTTTCCAGAGACTTTTTGCAGTCCAGTGGGACCTGGTTGTCGGAAGTTAGAGTATCTGTTGTGGAATGTTTACGTTGTATGGGAGGAGTCTAGTTAGAGAGAGAGAGTGGACGTGGCGCAAATTCTGTTGTGCACAACCTAATTCAGGGTGAGCTGGGATAAACTTCCTGTCCATCGTCCCACATAAACTACTAATACCAAACGCTGAAACATTCAAAACGATTATTGGGAATTGAGTGAATGTTTGTAAAAAACCTGTTTAACGTTTTGAAAACAATATTGGAATAGTGCTTCCATGCTCGTGTTTGACCATTCAACCACGTGTATTGAAAATAAGCGCACGATCCAGAACGTATGATTATAATATTGTATGGATAGAATTATTAGTGATTATAATACTGTATGAATAACAATATTACATGATTATAGTATTATATATTACTATATATATATATATATATATATTGCACATACAATACATAAAAAACCTAAGTTGTCTTCATTTTTGTCAATAGAATGATAGTTCTAGGTCCTTATTAAATTTACTAGAACAGTTCGTTGATGTTTGTCCACAGAAAGTTAAAACCTCAAATGTTTGCAATGGAAGAAAAAGAGCACTGTGTTCACTACTATCTGTAATCGCATCCCTTTGGTAAATCCGGGATTTCTTAACCCTTCTTAGCGTTTATAAGATATACCTAGTAATTAATCAAACCACTAACCAGATCTTGATGAACGAGATATCTCGTTACTGGTAGAAAACTGACCAATCTCGATCTCGTTATCATAAAAAAAACCCTGGCAGTATCTTGATGACGAAATATCTTTTCATAACCAAAATTGGTCAGATCTTAATGGACGAGATAACTCGTCGAAACCACTTGGAAGGTTTAGATAACACAGTTGCTCTTTTATCTCAATATAGTAGTAATAAATCACTCACATGAAACAAAACAGAATTTAAATGTGAGAGGGATACAACGGTCTTTAGTTGGATCGGTTCTTGAACTCGCAACCTCTAATCCACGACTCTACCAACTGGGTGACCCCTTGAAAAGAGAGACATAAACGAAACGTATTGCCCAAAGAACCTGTTGGAAACGACTACGGTTCATCGTTACCTATTCTCGATTCTTCCAATTGGGTTACAGTGGTCTCTTGATAGGAGAGACATATACGAAAAGCATTGCCCAAACTGGGAAAATTTTGCATATTTTAAAAAGAATATTGCTATTGTTAAATATAAACGCGAACAGTGAAATAAAATCCTTAACAGTTGTTTTGAGGTGTAAAAAACCTCAATGCTAATATTTTAAGGTACATTTATTGTACTTTTGAAACGTTATTAGTTTTGCATTCTGAAATGGTTTTCGAATACTAGATATTAAAAATATATTAATTACTAGATTAAACAGTAAATGCAGGATAATGGTTAAAGTATTGTGCTCTCAATTACAGCTTAGTGCATATTTCTCTCTATATTGAAAAAAAAAACTTCGCTTTTTTTGCTCGATTGTTAGTCCGTTTCCCGAGAAAGTACCGATCAGAAAATTACGAAATTAACATGGTTTGTTCAAAATTGTACAAGAAACACGAAAAAGAAGATTTTTTTCCAATGCGGCTATTAATTTCGGGTTCATTAGGGCCCGGTGCACACATGCGGTTTTCCAACGTGCGGCGCCGCTGCGGCAACGCAAGTGCGGTCTGAGATACATTAGATCTAATGGAGTAGTGCACACATGCCTCCTGTGCCACACTTCCAACTTGCGTGTAATTTGTACCGCAGTTCCCCACGGCGCCGCAGCTCGCCGCACATGCGTTTCAGTTCTGAAGCACCTCGTTTTCATAAATAAAAGGAATATAAATAATAATTAACAAATGGTTGTATCCTGTAACGTCTATTTTGTTTCAAAATACACAAATTTTTACACCAAGTAAGCGAAATAAACACGTTTTCTTCGATAGAATATTTATCGCAAATGGCGCGAAATGTGTACTTGTGTCATTTCACGGTAATGTGTTCATAGTTGGGTTTCGTTGCCGCAGCGGCGCCGCACGTTGAAAAATCGGATGTCTGCACCGGGCCTATGTGTCAAAGTCCCACTAGCTCACGCGATTCTACCAACTGGGGCTACCACGACCCCTTGAAAAGAGATATGTAAGCGAAACAGATTGTTTAAACCACCTGTTGGAAACGACTCGTGTTCAACAACCCATCAAATATGATTAAAGCACTCGTACCAACGCATCAATATCGTTTCCTCTTTTATCCCACAAAAACAACCACTGTCCCCAAAACAGATCCCTCATTACAGCAGCAGCAGCTTTCGAAACTTCCCTCCTGCTAATTGCAACCCCATCCACGAGTCAATTGGTTCAAACCCTCGGCGTCACGTTCCGATATGGCCTAGATCTCACAAAAACGAACCCGTCTGCTTTTCAATCACAGTGACCAGTCCCCCACCACAAAAGACACGGTTTTTGGACACAAAAAATGGGAGGGGGCAATCATTTTTAATGCGGAAGTCGGAGGGGATGTTACGAACGAGATGTAACTTTATGCTGCCACCAGGATGTCCACGGTCCGCCGGTTTTTGCCGGAAGTGGACAAACGAGTTTCCGGCCTTCATTAGAGCTAGTCCGTTGAAATTGCAAGTTGAAACGTTTTTGACTCGGGTAAAAAAAATTTAGTTAGGTCTAATTTATGAACGCATCCTTTGGGTTATTATTTCTCAGAGAAAAAGTTTAAATTCTATCTCAGTTCGCTTTTTTTTTGGCTTGCAAGGAAGGCGTTGTCTCGTCTTAATGTTCTTTTTTAAGTGAAGAGTCGTGGAAGACAAAAATATATATCCCGGTTTTCTCTGCTCTTAATGATATAGGAATGGTTGTGCGCGGTATGAATGAAGTCGTGAATAAACTTTGTTTCTTTGGTTAACTAATGACTTTGTTTGGATTGACCCCAAGAAATGTAGGGTTGGAAAACGAGACACTTGTCCCCCAACTACAGCTAGCCGACCAACCGGTCTGGTGGTTAACGTGTAAGCCTCGAAATCGGAAGGTTTCTGGTTCGAATCCGGGTCAGTGCATGGATGTTTGTAAGCGTATGGTATAGAGGCGGCTGATGCACCTTAAATCTGTCGTGGCCGAAAGTCCTCACGTTGGGTTGGTGTCGAAGTTTGGAGAGTGGAGTGCCAGCTCAGGTGTTGCCTTGTCATCTGAGCGTGGTTCAAAATTACGTGGTGTTGTCCTCGGAACTTTCAAGTAAGGGATTGATCCCGGACCGTCGTCAATAGACCGTTGTGTTGCTCTAGTTACGACATTAATTAAAAATTACCAAAAAAAATTACTCTACAGCTAAGGAAAAGGTGCTACTGTGTAATTCTTTACCTACTTTTATATATACCGCTGTGAAATCTATGTACTCAATGGGGGGAAGGGTAAGTAGATGCGTTTATATCGCACTGGAGTAACACAACGGACGACGGTCCGGGATCAATGCCGGGCTGACGTACGTTAAATCCGTCATTACTTCAAATATCCTCAAGGCGTGTTGTGGAAGTTAGGAGAGTGGGGTTGCCAGCTCATGTGTTATCCTCGTCATTTGATCATGGTTCAAAAGGACGAGGTGTTGTCCTCGAATATTTCCCTTTAGGCGTGATCCCGTACCTTCGCCAAAAAACGTTGTGTTGCTCCAGTGCGACGTTAATTCAACTACCAACCTACCAAATTTTTATTGCGAATTTAAGATAATCAGTCCTTACAGGAAACCAAAAGTCTGTTGCCATTTGATAGATCTGCCAAAGAATCTTCTTGTAGCATTAGTTGATAGCCCATCAACAATCGGATTCATTTTTCTCATATGAATATCCCATTGAAGGACACTAAGATAATAATTTTTGGAATATAAAACGTTATGTTTGAGACCTATCACCTCATATGAATACGTTTTGCACATAATAAGTATTAAATTCTTTTAGTTTCTAACAGGATTGGGACCCTTCTTGATATCACAATTAATGATCGTCGTGTACTTGGGGGCTGGCACACGTTAAATCTGTCGTGACCTCAAATATCTTCACGTTGGTGTGGTGTGGAAGTTTTGAGAGTGGGAATCCAGCTCACAGATGTTGACCTGGTCATCTGACCTTGCTTCAATATGACAAGGTATTGTCCTCAGATCCATCCTGAAATGTCGAAAAGAGCCTGTTGTGTTGTGCTGTGCACAGTAAATTTTACTACGTTTCAATTTAACACTGAGGAGGTATTGAATAAAGTGCATACTGAATGATGAACCTATTCACATTGATAAAATTTAAATGATGGCCATATGGAAGCCTCATTTATACTAAAATGAATCGGCTGTGTTAGCCGATTCCTTTTTATCTATCATCGAATATTATTATCAAGTGCTTTTTGATATGTTGCAAAGAATGGTAAAAAAAAGATGTTTGAAAAATATGTAAAATTGTGCCTAACTTTTGAAATTTTGGTTATTATCTTCTTTCATAGGTTTTATAAATCGTGAAAAAAGAAACCCACGAAAAATATCACTTTGAATAATTTAGTCACACAGTTGTTATATATATATATATATATATATATATATAGCATTTTATCCAATCAAATATTTCTTTCCATTTGTTTTTAGTGGACAAATCGCGATGATCTTGATTGATGTAAAAATTATTCTTATAATGAAAAGTTCCTTATCTCAATTATAGTTTAATCAAAATTGAAGTTTATTTTTTTCTTCAACCCACGTATCTGTTGAATTCCACCAAACCAAAACACTTTTTTGTCAAAATGAAAGCACTTATGAAAATGTTTACCATTTGCATGTCCCTAATAATAATTTTAAGACATACTTTTGTTTATTTTATAGAAATATAGCTATTTTACAAAATGAGTTGAATGCTTTTTCTTTTCTCTTTGCAGGTCGTTGTAGAAAATGATGGATCTCCTCGTATGCGGAGTAAGCTGATGTATTTCCGATCTTTTAAAAATGTCTCTTAAATGTATTACATATTTTAAAAAGATTATTGCTATCGCTAAATATAAACACGGACAGTGAAACAAAATCGTAAACAGTTGTTTTGAGGTGAAAAAAAATTATACTAACATTTTCAGGTACATTTATTATACTTTTGAAACATATTGGTTTTACATTGTAAAAAGGTTTTCAGAAACCAGTGATTAAAAAAATATTACTTACTCGATTAAATAGTAAATGCAGAATAATGATTAAAGTATTGTGCTCTCAATTACAGCTTAGTGCACATTTATGTTATAAAATCAAAAGAATTTTCAGGTGGAATGTAGAAGTTACAAATCAACTAGGCCGATGGCAATTATAATAATATTCCAAGTTCTAATTTAGAAGGTGAACCCTTTTTCACCTGAAAGAAGACATTCTCTTCAAATCTAACGGTCTATCAAACGTATTATGTTTATTCAGTACAATAACTCGCCAATAAATGGTTAACATTGGGTGTTCTTGGATATCTTTAACGGTAGTTATGAGTTCAGTAGTGATTTAAAATCTCCTCACAAAAGAAAATTTACTAGTTTGGTTTTAAGTTGCAATTTTGGTTTAAGTTTTAAATTGCAACAGATTTGGCTAAGTGTCGAAAAAGTCCCAGGAAATTTGCGATCGTTAGTTGTGTTTACACCTTTCCAACCTAGTACACTCAGTCTACAATTTTGACGCCGTGGTTTTCTAATTTTCGCTTCTATGAAGCAAATTCCGATCAATCAAGCATTTTTTTTATACATTCACATGAACCAAATATTCTTTAAAATTGACCTCAAGTAAAATATTTTGATGATGGGCAAGCTCCAATGGCTCATGGGCCATTGGCGCTTGACATTTTGCTCCTAATTTCTAACTGTTGCAGGACATAAGCGGAAAGTTTTTGAATTCAGACGTTACCAGCGTGTTCGATTAGTCACCAAAGTATATTTTACAGGCTCCATTGGACAACAGTTTCCATAAAGACAAGCTAGAACTGGTTAACAAAGGTTCTTTGGGCCGAAGACGAAAACCAACTCGTTCTAATCTCAAGCAATTTCTCTCTCAAAGCAATCACTTTCCAGTGCAGACACCTCCTTCCAATCACATTCTTCCAAAGACACTTCCACCCAATCACATTTCTCCAAAGACCTCAACGCCTCTTCCACAACCTGTAAATTCCGTAAAGAAACGCGTAGTGAATGGACATATTCATAAGGAACGAGAAGGTCTACAGAATTTCAAGCCACCATCGCGAATAGGTAAGTAACTGCATGTTCTCGGATGTCTTAACCCTTGAATTAATTGGGAATATGTGAAACGGAAGGTCCTGAAATTAATATGTAAATGCATCAGATAACAGATTCAGAGAACATCGAAAGTCAATTAAGTGCTTTCTTTTTTAATTGCTGGTTTTTTTTATCCGAGTTTATTGGTCGGTTCTGGAACTAAAGCAATGATTACGAGCTGACGAAAGAATTAGTTACCTTTGGTTGTCGCCATACATGATTTTGCATATGGCAGTTCTTTCACCTGGAAATCCTGAACACCTTTTACTTATCGACTTCTCCGAGGTCATCAGCCTTCTTATCGGCTCCGTACTATGCAAGCAGTCCTAACGTGATTCTTTACCAAGGGATCAAAACAGAGATGTTCTACTAAGAATTTAGTTGAAGCATCCTGCTGATAAGTTTATATCTAGAATGCAAAGCATGAATCTTGCATTGATGATTTTGCTTGGCACAATCTTAACCCAGCCAGTTCACGCAGGGTTTACCACTGACGGGTTGTGGAGTGATTGGAGAACCTGGGTCAAAGGTTCTCCATCTCCTGTGAAGCTTGTAACTGAACAGAGGTGAGCTGTGAGTATTAAATAGATTTCACGGGCACTTGGCAGGGTTTTCTACGGGGACATATAATAGGACATAATTTCGAAAGAAAATTCTGTTTAGTAGTGAGTCATTTGAGGCATCCTGTTGGTGGGTCCCATTAAAAAGATGCTTTTAAACCTACTTTTCTTTTCGGTACAGTCAATTTCTTCTATAAACTAACTCTTTCGGTAATGTCTCTTGTTCTTTCCAACCAGAGTCAAGCTTACCTCGAACATTGGCTGAACCAAATCACGTGAACGACGCTCACCAGTTCACTATCGAGGCTAAACTAAAGCGCAAAAAATCCGACGTCGGAAGAAGTGCGGTCCTCATTCAGACCTGGGAGAGGAGGTCTCGAAGCGATTCTTTCTCGAAACGACACCAAGCTGCTGCCAAAACAGCGGCCCGAAATTCGACCTGTAATCGATTCCAAAACAAAGAGAATCTGCACGACTCCGCCACGATGCCAGATTCGTATGCGAGTTCGAAGAGTGTAGAATCTTTGAAGAACGGTGGATTGGTTTCAAGAGTTCGAGGTAAGCCATGACCACCTCAGTACAGTTTCTAACGCAACTTTAAGGTTTTAGGAAAATAAATATCCGTTTTTTTATTTTCATAGAAAATACTTTGACAATATTAGGTAATGGTAATTTTAGTTAACGTCGTACTAGAGCAACACAAAGGGCTATTGACGACGGTCCGGGATCAGTCCCTTAAGGGAAAGATCCGAGGACAACACCTCGTAATTTTGAACCACGGTCAGATGACGAAGCAACACCTGAGCTGGCACCCCACTCTCCAAACTTCCACACCAACCCAACATAAAGACTTTCGGCCACGACAGATTTAAGGTGCACCAGCCGCTTCTACACCATACGCTTACAAACATCCATACCCAGACCCGGATTCGAACCAGGAACATTCCGATCTAGAGGCTAACACCTTAACCACTATACCGGTTGGTCGGCTTGACAATATTAGGAGGTTATGTACGTATTATTCAATCACAAAATTTGTTCTCGTGTCTGCGGTTCTTGCTACAGAACACAAAGCAATATCGAAGTATGAAACTCTTGAACTGTATTCGAACGATCTCGACTTAGTTTTGACCAATTTATTAGCCGAATGTATCTTTATTTTTGTACTAGCAATTATTTCCAATTCTATACAAAATGGAACAATTTTTGTATGCTTTGGGAAAGCTGTTTTCCTTTGCGACAACCTTCCTATTTTTTTTCTCATGCCTTTTAATTCCATATCGGGTTTGCTGTTTAATTCCAGTTCAGGTTCACCTTGTCATCTGACCGTGGTTTAAAAATTACCAGATGTTGTCCTCAAATGTTTCCCTTCTGGATTCGTCCATAGTCCGGTGCTTTGCTCCAGTGCGACGTTTATTAACTACCTACCATTTAACTCCAATTTACAGTTATTTAATTTCATGAAACTCTACAAGAAATTATCCTCCTTTCTCCTCACTCTCCTTCTTTCCTCCAGGAAATAAAACTGATGCTTCTGAATTTAAACTCTCCAAAATAAATTCAATGCAGGTAGACCGGAGGTTAATAGTCGTCGCACTGGAGCAACATAATATGTTATTGGCTAAGGCCCGGAATCAGTTCCCGAGATAAATTCCAACGGTTGGTATTTAATTAACGTTGCATAGAAGCAACACAACGGGCTATTGACCATGGTCCGGGATCAAACTCGAAGGGAAACACCGGAGAACATCATCACTTATTTTTGAACCACGGTCAGATTACGAGGTCACACATGAGCTGGCACCACTCTCTAAACTTCCACACCATGCTAACGTGAGGACACTGGAGGCCACGACAGATTTAACGTGCCTCCAGCACAATGGTCTTTGGTTAGATTCAAACTCGAAACCCACCTGTTGCGAATCCATTACTCTTCCACCCAGGCAACCACGGAATGGAATTATGACAATTAGGGATAATGTGACCAGATTTTTAAATGTAACTAGGTTCATATTCCGAAATTTTTTTGAAAATTATGAAGATGTAAAAGAACTGCTGGCTAAATTCCGTTAAAGAAAATTATTGATTTGAAATAATTTTCCTTTTTATTTAGAATATGGCCCATTCTAATCCAGAAAATTGATTGAAGTATCCTGAAGAAAATTCGTAAATTTTCCTAAATTGCAGAAAGTTCTTTAGTTTTCACAAGATATGTGCTTTTGAAATGACAAATTCTGTTGTAGTGTATCTAAATATTAAAAAAAAAAAAAAGGAATTACATTGTTTTGTCAAGGGCGAAAAATGCTTTTGTATTTTATTCTATATGCAAAAAAGTGCACATACGTTACTATTCTGGCTTTGGTTTTGCATTAATCAAAATATAATAATACAATATTATTTGCATTTTGGGTTATACCACACTGAAACATGAAATTCAAATTACGATAGTGGAAAGGTTGGATTCACTGTCAAAACTCTTGAAACATGGAAAGCTCAGAATTAATAAAAAGATGTAACATAAAAATCGTATTACATGTCACACAACAATATAAAATATTTTTAACGTGAGTTTTGAAAAGAAATATAGCCGTATTGAATTTTCAAATGATGCATTTCAAGCCACCTGTCATCAGGGGTTATATTTAACAATGATATTTTTTGAGTTGGCTTTATTACTTACTGAAAAGTTTGTCATGACTGTAAAAGTACAATGAAGTCGTGAATAAATATTGCCCTTCAAGTTAAAACAGCTGTATTGAAATCCCTTTCTTTACACAGCATTCTTAGACTAAAATATGTCGCCAGATTTTTGACACACAAAATACAAGCGAATTTAAAATATAGCTCCCGTTCCTGAATGATAAATTTAACTAGATTTTGTTTATAATTCTATATTTTCTACAAACTAAATGGAATTAAAAAAAATGTAAAATCCTTTCGCTTTAATATCTATTGCCTTTTCTTTTAAGTAAAGGAAAAAGAATTAAAAATATAAATTACTATAAAAAGTTTTTACTACATGAAAGTAAATCCAATAGAAGGAATAGAGGTATAATTTTAATTTATTTGTTCTTCTACAGAAAGATATCCAATTACAGAGAACAAAACATATATAAACCAAAAATACAAGAAAAAAAGGCATTCACAAATACGCGCACACAGTTAGATGAGACAAAATTAAACATTCCATTGTAGCAGATTACTTCTTGAATTAAAATCATTAAAAAAATATATTAACTTCCGAGAAAAAATTATACAGTTTAAAATATTTATTTGTAGCAAAATTGTTACATATAATCTATAAAATTTTGGTAAAATTAATTTCAGTTTCTGGTAATATAGTAGATGAGGATCGTAAAATCAAAACAAGAAACTAAACAAGGACAAACCAATCTTGTCATACAAGAGATTAAAATGTTTTATTAAATGAATGTCTTCAAATATTCTCAGTAAAAATTTTAGATATTTAAATTATTTCAATTCTGTAATGAACAGTAAGCAGTTAGATACGTCAAAATCAACAACCCCAATATAAGTTTTCCATCGAATTTGAAGAAATAAACATCAACACAAATTTTGCAAAGCAAATTGAAATAGGTAAGTATTTGAATAAACGTCGCTCTAGAGCAAAACAATGGACTATTGGCATCACGTAATTGACCCCGTAATTTTGAAACACGGTCAGGTGTAGAGATAAACACCTGAGCTGGCACCCTATTCTCCAAAATTCCACGCCACGCAAACGTGAGGATATTTAAGGCATCGACAGATTTAACGTGTACCAGCCCCCCTCCCAAACACACGACGGTCTTTGGTTGGATGGAGTTTCGAATTTCCAACCTTCCGGTAGCTCATACGCTACTCTACCAGCCAAGCTCCCGTAGGATAAATTTAAAGAAAATTGCCTATTATGAGGGACGGAAATGACGTCATAATGATCGAGTAGAGATTAGTTGTTTTCGATTGCTGCTGCTGACGTCATCATGTTAGAGCTGAGTTGAGTTGTTTCATTATGTGTTTTTCGGATCTGGTGTGATGTAAAGTATGGCTTGGTGATTACTGCAGTTCTTTTGTTGTGGCTGAGTCTCTTTTCTTTCCCTGAATTGATTAGTCCGACCTTCGTAACCCCATGAATACAAATTAACCCCAACGTACCGCGAACTATCCGACAGATACCTCTTCAAAGTTTAAGCAAGAACTGCCAGACAACAATGACGATATACAGTTGGGATTCCGAACTATGTGCTTACCTTCACAAAGCATTTTCACTGCAGAAAAGTGTCTCAGTGGGTTTAACCGCTGCTATGTGATCTACATTTCGTAATATGTCTTTGATTTATATTTCATGTGATATACTATCTTTAATGTACATTTTGTAATTGACATGGTATCTATTTGGTATCTACACTACACTACAATATAGGACCGGACGCCAGCGGATTGGCATAAAATCCGACTACTTGTTTGGGGGTGTTTATCGTGGTATGGCCGGGGACCTTTGTATGTTGTTCCTGGTCAATTGAACTCCTACGTCAACATGAGCATTTTGGACCATCACGTTCTTCCAACGCTTCCAACGAATTTCATGGAATGGACGAATGTTACTTCCAGGACGACAACCCATGTCATGTTGCAGCCTCTGTCAAGCAGTGGTATCAAGATATGGATGTGAAACGTCTTCCCTGGCCTGCTCAGAGTCCCAACCTAAACCACATAAAACATTCCTGGGACGAGTTAGAGCGACGCTTACGGACCAGGGAACCACGTCCGAAATCTACAACTGATCTAGTGACATTCTTGCAGCAGGAATGGACACAAATACCCGTAGCTGTGTATCAAAACCTCGTTGAAAGTATGCCCAGAAGGGTTGCTGGTGTAATTGCAGGACGTGGGGGACCGCCCCCTATTACTTTCCCATATACCATCACGTCTTGCTGTCCGGTCCATTTTTGTAGGGTAGTGTATATTTTCATGATATGGTTTAACAAGGGACGCATATCCTTCAGACCTGGGGAACGCGGTTGCCCGGTTGGAAGAGTAACGAATTAGAACCAGGAGTGTTGAAAGTTCAAAATTTGATACAACTAAAGACCGCTGTGTTCGTGGGGACAGGTGCACATTGAATCTGTCGTGGCCTCAAATAACGTGGTCGAAAATGACGAGGTGTTGTCTTCGATCTTTCCCTTCGAGTTTGATCCCGGACCGTCGCTAATAGCCCGTTGTATTGCTCCAGTGCAACTTTAATTCAATTTCCCCCTAGCTATCTACATTCAAACCTACCAACAAGACTTACTCCTGGGATCTTTATTACGAATAAATATATAATAAAGAATAAATAATGCGACTAATAAAGAATAAATTAATAGACATGTATAAATATATTCAAACCTACCAACAAGACTTACTCCTGGGATCTTTATTACGAATAAATATATAATAAAGAATAAATATATAATAAAGAAAAAATAATGCGACTAATAAAGAATAAATTAATAGGCATGTATACATATATTCAAACCTACCAACAAGACTTACTCCTGGGATCTTTATTACGAATAAATATATAATAAAGAATAAATAATGCGACTAATAAAGAATAAATTAATAGACATGTATAAATATATTCAAACCTACCAACAAGACTTACTCCAGGGATCTTTATTACGAATAAATATATAATAAAGAATAAATAATGCGACTAATAAAGAATAAATTAATAGACATGTATAAATATATTCAAACCTACCAACAAGACTTACTCCTGGGATCTTTATTACGAATAAATATATAATAAAGAATAAATATATAATAAAGAAAAAATAATGCGACTAATAAAGAATAAATTAATAGGCATGTATACATATATTCAAACCTACCAACAAGACTTACTCCTGGGATCTTTATTACGAATAAATATATAATAAAGAATAAATAATGCGACTAATAAAGAATAAATTAATAGACATGTATAAATATATTCAAACCTACCAACAAGACTTACTCCTGGGATCTTTATTACGAATAAATATATCATAAAGAATAAATAATGCGACTAATAAAGAATAAATTAATAGACATGTATAAATATATTCAAACCTACCAACAAGACTTACTCCTGGGATCTTTATTACGAATAAATATATAATAAAGAATAAATATATAATAAAGAAAAAATAATGCGACTAATAAAGAATAAATTAATAGGCATGTATACATATATTCAAACCTACCAACAAGACTTACTCCTGGGATCTTTATTACGAATAAATATATAATAAAGAATAAATAATGCGACTAATAAAGAATAAATTAATAGACATGTATAAATATATTCAAACCTACCAACAAGACTTACTCCTGGGATCTTTATTACGAATAAATATATAATAAAGAATAAATAATGCGACTAATAAAGAATAAATTAATAGACATGTATAAATATATTCAAACCTACCAACAAGACTTACTCCTGGGATCTTTATTACGAATAAATATATAATAAAGAATAAATATATAATAAAGAAAAAATAATGCGACTAATAAAGAATAAATTAATAGGCATGTATACATATATTCAAACCTACCAACAAGACTTACTCCTGGGATCTTTATTACGAATAAATATATAATAAAGAATAAATAATGCGACTAATAAAGAATAAATTAATAGACATGTATAAATATATTCAAACCTACCAACAAGACTTACTCCTGGGATCTTTATTACGAATAAATATATAATAAAGAATAAATAATGCGACTAATAAAGAATAAATTAATAGACATGTATACATATATTCAAACCTACCAACAAGACTTACTCCTGGGATCTTTATTACGAATAAATATATAATAAAGAATAAATAATGCGACTAATAAAGAATAAATTAATAGACATGTATAAATATATTCAAACCTACCAACAAGACTTACTCCTGGGATCTTTATTACGAATAAATATATAATAAAGAATAAATAATGCGACTAATAAAGAATAAATTAATAGACATGTATAAATATATTCAAACCTACCAACAAGACTTACTCCTGGGATCTTTATTACGAATAAATATATAATAAAGAATAAATAATGCGACTAATAAAGAATAAATTAATAGACATGTATAAATATATTCAAACCTACCAACAAGACTTACTCCTGGGATCTTTATTACGAATAAATATATAATAAAGAATAAATAATGCGACTAATAAAGAATAAATTAATAGACATGTATAAATATATTCAAACCTACCAACAAGACTTACTCCTGGGATCTTTATTACGAATAAATATATAATAAAGAATAAATAATGCGACTAATAAAGAATAAATTAATAGGCATGTATACATATATTCAAACCTACCAACAAGACTTACTCCTGGGATCTTTATTACGAATAAATATATAATAAAGAATAAATAATGCGACTAATAAAGAATAAATTAATAGACATGTATAAATATATTCAAACCTACCAACAAGACTTACTCCTGGGATCTTTATTACGAATAAATATATAATAAAGAATAAATAATGCGACTAATAAAGAATAAATTAATAGACATGTATAAATATATTCAAACCTACCAACAAGACTTACTCCTGGGATCTTTATTACGAATAAATATATAATAAAGAATAAATATATAATAAAGAAAAAATAATGCGACTAATAAAGAATAAATTAATAGGCATGTATACATATATTCAAACCTACCAACAAGACTTACTCCTGGGATCTTTATTACGAATAAATATATAATAAAGAATAAATAATGCGACTAATAAAGAATAAATTAATAGACATGTATAAATATATTCAAACCTACCAACAAGACTTACTCCTGGGATCTTTATTACGAATAAATATATAATAAAGAATAAATAATGCGACTAATAAAGAATAAATTAATAGACATGTATACATATATTCAAACCTACCAACAAGACTTACTCCTGGGATCTTTATTACGAATAAATATATAATAAAGAATAAATAATGCGACTAATAAAGAATAAATTAATAGACATGTATAAATATATTCAAACCTACCAACAAGACTTACTCCTGGGATCTTTATTACGAATAAATATATAATAAAGAATAAATAATGCGACTAATAAAGAATAAATTAATAGACATGTATAAATATATTCAAACCTACCAACAAGACTTACTCCTGGGATCTTTATTACGAATAAATATATAATAAAGAATAAATAATGCGACTAATAAAGAATAAATTAATAGACATGTATAAATATATTCAAACCTACCAACAAGACTTACTCCTGGGATCTTTATTACGAATAAATATATAATAAAGAATAAATAATGCGACTAATAAAGAATAAATTAATAGACATGTATAAATATATTCAAACCTACCAACAAGACTTACTCCTGGGATCTTTATTACGAATAAATATATAATAAAGAATAAATAATGCGACTAATAAAGAATAAATTAATAGACATGTATAAATATATTCAAACCTACCAACAAGACTTACTCCTGGGATCTTTATTACGAATAAATATATAATAAAGAATAAATAATGCGACTAATAAAGAATAAATTAATAGACATGTATAAATATATTCAAACCTACCAACAAGACTTACTCCTGGGATCTTTATTACGAATAAATATATAATAAAGAATAAATATATAATAAAGAAAAAATAATGCGACTAATAAAGAATAAATTAATAGGCATGTATACATATATTCAAACCTACCAACAAGACTTACTCCTGGGATCTTTATTACGAATAAATATATAATAAAGAATAAATAATGCGACTAATAAAGAATAAATTAATAGACATGTATAAATATATTCAAACCTACCAACAAGACTTACTCCTGGGATCTTTATTACGAATAAATATATAATAAAGAATAAATAATGCGACTAATAAAGAATAAATTAATAGACATGTATAAATATATTCAAACCTACCAACAAGACTTACTCCTGGGATCTTTATTACGAATAAATATATAATAAAGAATAAATATATAATAAAGAAAAAATAATGCGACTAATAAAGAATAAATTAATAGGCATGTATACATATATTCAAACCTACCAACAAGACTTACTCCTGGGATCTTTATTACGAATAAATATATAATAAAGAATAAATAATGCGACTAATAAAGAATAAATTAATAGACATGTATAAATATATTCAAACCTACCAACAAGACTTACTCCTGGGATCTTTATTACGAATAAATATATAATAAAGAATAAATATATAATAAAGAAAAAATAATGCGACTAATAAAGAATAAATTAATAGGCATGTATACATATATTCAAACCTACCAACAAGACTTACTCCTGGGATCTTTATTACGAATAAATATATAATAAAGAATAAATAATGCGACTAATAAAGAATAAATTAATAGACATGTATAAATATATTCAAACCTACCAACAAGACTTACTCCTGGGATCTTTATTACGAATAAATATATAATAAAGAATAAATATATAATAAAGAAAAAATAATGCGACTAATAAAGAATAAATTAATAGGCATGTATACATATATTCAAACCTACCAACAAGACTTACTCCTGGGATCTTTATTACGAATAAATATATAATAAAGAATAAATAATGCGACTAATAAAGAATAAATTAATAGACATGTATAAATATATTCAAACCTACCAACAAGACTTACTCCTGGGATCTTTATTACGAATAAATATATAATAAAGAATAAATATATAATAAAGAATAAATATATAATAAAGAATAAATAATGCGACTAATAAAGAATAAATTAATAGACATGTATAAATATATTCAAACCTACCAACAAGACTTACTCCTGGGATCTTTATTACGAATAAATATATAATAAAGAATAAATAATGCGACTAATAAAGAATAAATTAATAGACATGTATAAATATATTCAAACCTACCAACAAGACTTACTCCTGGGATCTTTATTACGAATAAATATATAATAAAGAATAAATAATGCGACTAATAAAGAATAAATTAATAGACATGTATAAATCCCGAGTGGCTGATAACACTAAACATAAAAAGTGTTTTAAGGCCGTTTGTGACACCTCTGCCAAAGTATCTATATACGAGCATAACTGTGACGGCGTTTGGATTCTTGACAGAGTACGATTGCTTGGCGGCCAAGCATTTATATTTGAGATCTATGTCAGCCCGAAATGTGTCTCGTGCAGGCAGAGGGATGTCTGGATGGACTGGGACCACCTTTAGGAATGTTCGACATTAACGGGGGAGAGGGCACGCTATTGGAGCGCTAAGTAACTTTCGAAGCAGTTGGAATCTTGGTTTTTTTTTCTAACTTTCTTTTCGTTGTGCGCTTTAACGTCGATTATTTTTTCGTCTATTATTAACCTCCAAATATTTTTGGAGTCAAGCAGGTTTCAGATTGGACGTAAGCGCGTGAACCCCTCATAGGCTTAACGTAGGAAAATTTTAAAATAGCAGCAATTATTCCATTCGTATATATTACCCATAATAATAACTAAATAACCACATATATTTGATGGAAAATCCTTGGAAAGTTTTTATTGATCACGAAGGTCTAAACCAGGGATGGCCAACCCGCGGAACGCGTGATACAGTGTGGCACGGCGGAGTTTTAACAGTGGCACACGAAGACTTATTAAAATATTAATAATTATTTAGAATTAAATGTTTCAAATTGTATTCATTTTTATTTTATACAGAACCTAACTGAATGAACTTTTAAAAATGTTTATTAAGGCGTACGTACACACTAGAAGTTTTTTTTTTAAATTTTAACTTTAAAAATCCAGTTTTTTCACAGTATGTCATTGGTTTATGCTTAAAACCATTTCAGCAAAGAAAAATCATATTAAACTAATTATTAATTAGCTAATTAAGATATAATGAGCTAATTAGCGTGTTTTTTGAACACTCATATCTCAAATTCTAATTTGTCTAGAAAGTCAATTCTAGTTGTAAATTATTTCCAATATTATTCTTCATGTTTTGACCCTCAATCAAGTTGCTAGATACAAAAGTACTTCTGTTATAACTTTTTTCGTCAAAGATGCATAAAAAAGCAAGATTTTTTCTGAAAATTTAACATTTAAAAATTCCTTAAAAATTTATTTCTTCACTAATATTTCTGATTTGAGGGTCACAACATCCACTGTATTATATAGATTATAATGATACAAAAATAATTATAATGGATTATTTAATTGTTGAGTTATCACTGTTTGAACAAAGCATCATATTGAAAAAACCTGTTTCTTCAGAAATTGAGTTTAAAGTTTTGAAAACATGTTTTCATGGTAAAATTTTAATAAAATGGATAAAAATGTTACCTACTATGAATTAAAAACCTCCTGAAACATAAGTTACACCTTCTTTTTCAATTTTCTTATCTTCTTTTCTTTTTTTAATCCCTCGTAAACATTTCCTCCTTAGTTTCTGGAGCGGTGTAGATTGACGTAAACTTTCAGAAATTCTTAAATTGTCTCTATTTTCAAGGCCTTTTATCATTAAATTTCCCGGACTAATGCCCATCCGCCTCATAACCTCTATTTCAGCTTTCACGTGTCTGTTGTATGGAACAGGATTTGGTGGAGGAGGCATGTTCATTACAGTCATGAAATGACTGGCTTCTCTGTGGCCACAACCAATCTGCTTCATGGCATACACTAGACGTCTGTTTACTTCATAAAATTGACCATGTCTTTTAGAAGTTTCACATGGATCACTTACAAAGTCACAGTTATGGCATGCAAGGCTTAGTTCTATACAGCATCCCATTTTCTTGGAAACATTGCTTTGTACATACAATGTTTTTAATGTACAATTTGGACAGTTTAACAAAGTAAACAACAGATTAATGCAGTCAAGTTCAACAAAAAAACACTGTCCCTGTAAGTCCTTAGTCGCTGCATTATAAGTAATGTTGCCCAGCTTTACCTTCGAAGCAGACGATTTTTCTGGACTGTTTTCAGGCTTAAAAGTAGATTCAACATTAAGATGTTGATTTTTAACAAATTTCCTTTTAATGGAACGCTTATTTCTGGATGAAGAACCCATTTTAATTGAAGAAAGTATCGCAAATATCACACAACAACTGAAGAAAATTACAACGATAAACGTGTGAAGAAGTAAACAACATGTGCTTAAACTATAAAGTTACAGTTAAATATCGTTGCCAAAGGAAACAAATTAAATAAAATATATTTAAAATAAAAAGTTTTTTAAGTTAAACATAAAGTTTCAAATGAAATTCTAGAAAATTCGGTTTGTTTACTTCTGGTTGAAAACCGAAACTAGAAATTTTGGTGGCAGTACCTCACGAAAAACCCTTGTAACTAGCGAAATATTCAGAATATTGACAACATCTTGGTATCGTCTGAAAGGTAAAGAATTGAAGTATATTTCAAAACAATAAAAAAAATTTGGACTTTCTGGTCAATTTTCAGGATTTCTAGTGTGTACATACACCTTAACAACAAAATCTAAGTTTGTACCTGTGTTTTATTTAATATATTATTTTTTAAATCTACACTTCTCAGACTTACACGAAAAAAATGTGCTATTTGCATAAAAATCCCATAATCAGCCTATAAAAACATTTTTTCATCTTTTCATATTTTTTGCCATGTTGGAAAAGTAGGAAGTGGCACGTATAACTTTTTTCCCCAGATGGGGCATTCCAACCAAAAAGGTTGGCCACCCCTGGTCTAAACGTTTTAGAACTCATACAGGTTGTAGGTCGGATGTAGGCGTGTGACCCCTTGTAGGGTTCACATGGAAGAGAACATAAAAGTCAGCAGCGATCAACAAAGGGCAGCTGTACCACAATTGGAAGAATATCGTATTAGCAACAGGAGAATTGCGAGTTCGAAACTAGATCCAGCTAAAGACCGTCATGTACACGGGGACTGATGCAAATTTAATATGTCGTGGCCTGAAATCTTCACGTGACGTAGTGTGGAGAGCGGGGTGCCAGCTCAGGTATTGTTCTCATCATCTAGCTGTGGTTCAAAGTTACCAGGCTTTGTGCTTGGATTGTTCTATTCGGGATTGATCCCGGACTGGTCGCAAACAGCACCTACCTAACTACCTTATTACGGCAGACCTTAGGATTTAATATACGAAGAAAACTTTTCCGGCTCAAAACGGACCTAAGGTTGACTGATATCAATGAGCCGGACCACATATCTTCAGCGCACACATTCACGGGTCGACCACGTCTACTCCCCGTCGTACCCATTACGGGTGGACGAGGGCTTTTCGGACGGCGCGTCACAGGGCCTACTTCTAAAGTTTCTTATTAGAGGCGTTCCCTAGCTTCGGCTAATCCGCTGTGGGTTTTAAATAACACGGTACGGAGGGGCCTGCTTCCATTCGAAGAAGAAGAAGACCTTAGGATTTTGTTTCCAGGGTTGGGCTAGAGACGTACCCCAACTCGATCACTAAAATTCATCCAGTGCAAGCAGTGGAAATAAAGGTTAGCAGGTTTCATGGAATATATCTTGCCATGAATAATAACGCAAACAAACACACAAACAAGAGGCCCGAAGGATCGTTTCGCAGACACCGTCCTTCCTGCTGCGACATGAAGTCGAGCGAGATCGTGACATTGCTTCACCTCGGCCATCTGATTCAACACACCCGCCCGCATCTGTGTCGGAGTCTTGACCTTCCTCGCAGTGGGCATATGGACGAGTGTGTTTGTTGTCCTTCTGACATGCCGAAGCGGACGGCATTCGAGCCTCCAACAGCAAACGATCTGTCACGATAATTCATGATCGGCTTCGCTGGTGTTTGTAAGCAGTTTGCGTAATGGTCTCGAGTCTTTCCGTGAGTGAATTTGAAGGTTTTGATAACACAAAATACAAGGATTGTATGTGTACTTTAAATGAGATAAGGACAAACAAAACAGATTAAAGTTGTTCACGACTAAATTTATACCTCGGTTTAAGATAAGAGGTTTTTTGTTTTAAAACATTAAAAGGGGAAAACTCTTTGAGGTCTACCAAAAAAAATTGTGTCGTATGGGTGAATAGGTATCGAGTTATTAAAGAAAGGGCATTTCCTTGCGTCATTTTCTGTTACCTCTGGTACGTTTCTCCTACGATACAGTGCTGTCCTTGGATATTTCCCCTAGGAATGCACCGTCGCCAATAACCCATCGGCTTCCTCCCCTGCGACGTTAATTAAACTACCTTCTTAAGATAGATTTCCAGTTACCTCTTGTATGCCTTTCCTAGGAAAGATTTTCAGTTTCGTATAGTATGTCTCGTCCTATGTTATATTTCAGTTATTTATTTTATGTCTTAGAATAGATTGGTAGTTATCTCTAGTGTGCCTCACCTAGGAAATAGTTTCAGTTACATATACCATGTCTTATTTTGAGGTTGAAGTGCTTTTTCTGATGTGCTATTAAGTGTCGTACTTCTAGTTTTACTTTACGAAATCAGAAATAACTTCATTCACTTTCGGACTACAATGTCATATTTTTAGAACACTGAATTAATTCAAGAGTACTGAATACGTCTATGTAAGGCTCTTTGCGTACAGATATTTGTCATCAAAACTTCTCCACACAGTTTTTAGTTTGTCGCTGACGATCGTTTTTGTTAAACGGGGGAATTGACGGAGAATGTAACTTCCTACTTTCTTTACTAGTACGCAAAATGCTCTAAAATTCTTACTTTAAGAGCCGATGTTGTCTATATTTCATTTTAATATTCAAACCAATTCCTATTACTTCGAATTTACTTTCAACAGAACGCAATGTATTAAATTTATTGAATGATTGATCGTTTATTTATTTAATTAAATGTCACAAAGGTAGTTTCTAATTCATTGTGTTTCATTTCAGATGCTTATTGTGACGAAACTATTATCTACCGCATGTCTGAGAACGGCCCAAGATACATCAAACCAGTACAAATGAACGGAAGGCAGGCCAAAATGAACGGCCAAGAACCGGAATGGATAAGTTTAAGCCGGAAACTTTGTGCCAAATTTGTGGAGGGTCATATAGGTATGTTAGAATTGATTCACTAGAACACGAACTATATCAGTTGAACATTCAACTGATATAATTCGTTCACATTAATTTCATGAATGTGACTTCATTCTCAACAAGTTATAGTGTTTATCTCACACACGTTTTAATGAAGTATCTTAAGACTTTTTTTTAACACTAATATACAATTTTTTTTCCACTAATGGACATTTTTCTTTCCCCGCGATTAGAATTTTCTAACAAGTTAAATATAAAAGTGTTTTTCGGCGGATCGAGTTTCCGATCATAACAACATAAAGTTAATATAATTTAGATAGGCACTGACCCATTTAACTCAAATATCTGATCTAAAGATCAATGTCGTAACCCTTCTTTGCATAATGGTGGAAATTTCCATCATAACATTGAATGCCCAAAAATTATGTAAAAGAACAAGTTCACTTTAAGTTGATCGTGTCTGGATACCTTTTTAATGTCTATTGCATAAAAAAAAACATAGCTGTCAAAAATAAGCAAGTGTTACTATCAGTAAAACGAGCTTGAAGTTGTCATTCAGCTGTTTGCTGTAGTTGCAATAAACGTATGCTTTCGTTTTTAATTTTGTTTTATTATATTTGAGTTTCTATTGCTAAAAAAGTGAAAATGAGTGGAAGAAAGGTTTGTAACATTTGTTTCTGTTATTTTTAGAGCAATTTTTGAAAAAGTTTGCGTTTAATTTAAAAAATACCACATGATACCATTCTATTGTTTTTTTGCTAAATTTATACTATAAATATATACTATTTTTTTATCCATTTTTCCTTTAATTTTGAACATGAATTATATCACCTTGATTTATTTCACCAATAAAGAAAAAATCATGCAAAGAAGGGTTAACAGCAAAAGATCTTACTATAGCAATGGGCTAACCCACAATGTAGTCAATGGTGTTGGTTTGAATCACTATGCCACTATTAGAACCAGAGATTTGGCTAACCAAATGTTTGTGCTAAGTATTACTTAGAGAATGCTGCGTTTAAAATGTGGGTTAGCCTAATGCTGTCTGAGGTCATTAATTAAACTAATTATAATTTGGAAACGATTTACAATAATCACTCTAATAATATTGAAAAGATCCAGAATAATACGCCATGTTATTTGTGTTTTAATTTTGGTGGTGTATATTAAAATCTTTCCTTCAGCGTTAGGTGTTAGCTAAATATTAAACTTATTGATCATCGTTGAAACTTCCTTATTTTGGATTTTTACCGTAACTACATGGATGTTAATTCTCATATCCATTTGAAGATGATGAATAACTCAATGAATAACGAGCCAGGTAAAAGAGTACCTTTAATAAAAAATTCATCAAAAACTAAACAAACATAATACGTTGACTATTCTACCAGCATAACGTCTTTTGTCAAAGCAAAAAGGCTTAACGATAATTCTATTATCTCAATCTTTTGCCGTTGCATTCTAGCGATGTTTTTATTCGCAGAGCGCACGTGCAGATCAACTGAAAGAAAAGCGATACTTTAATTTGGTCTATTGCCATAGTCACGCTACCTATTTTCATATACGTTGACTGATACCGCCTAAACCTGATGACTCCTAAATAACAAGTTTAGTTGTTAGTTTCCATTTAAGGAAATAGGTATTGATTTCCGTCGCGAGCAGTTATACAATAATAGAATATAGAACTGTTTAAACATCTTTCTATCGTTCAAATACATCCATGAAAAGTTCTACTTTACAGTATACGTAAAGCCTTGAATCCAAATCTATATATACTTTTCTTATTTCCACATTTAAAAAAAATGTTGTTTTATGTTTTCACCTCTTGTCTACTATTGGATGTGATGAATAGTTCTATTTTACAGCATTTTTAAAGCCTTATCTCCAAACCTAGATAGACTTTTGTATGAATTCTTCATTAAAAAAAATGTTATTTTAAGTATCAACCTCTTATTTACTATTGAACGTTATTTTATATTGTGTCCCTGGGGATTGAGTTTTGTCTATGTTTGTATGTAGGAAAATAAAATTAATTTAGATTTAACCTTCTGAGAGTATCACGAGATTTTCGAGTATATTATATTTATTTTACCCTCAACACTCTCATAAGGATTATTAATTATTTTTTAATCAACCCTTTGATTGTCACGCGATTTCCAAGCATTGTTTATAACCCGAAACACACACACAACGAATATGAATCAATTTTTAGGATTAACCGTCTGAGTGTCACGAGATTTCGAATTATGTAGTATCAATTGCTTTTAACCCTCAACATACACAATGACTAAATGACAACATCGGTAAGTTAAAAGAATTCTAAGACAGATTCTGTAGGACAAGAAGGTGTCAAAACTGGCTAGGAGTCATGAAGGGAAGACTGGAGGCTGTAGAACGCATATATATTCGAGTGAACCTTTCAAAGGGTTAATTTTTAAGGGTACTAAAACGATAGTTTTTAAGAAAAACCCCTGTTATGGATGACCTATCACCGCATATGAATACGTTTTGAACATAAAAAGAATATAATGCTTTTGTTTCTAAGAGCATTTCGAACCCTCCCTGATAACACAATAAAAAAACCGTCTAATATGTGGGGCTGGTCCACGTTTAATCTGTAGTGACCTCACGTGATGAGCAAGTTTGGAGATTGGGATGCCTACTCAGGTGTTGTCCTCGCCATCTGACTGGTTAAAAATGGCAAGGTATTGTCCTCGGTTCTTTCCCTTCGTGATTGATCCCGGACCATCACTAATTGCCCGTTATGTTGCTCCAATCTAACTGTAATTCAACTACCTACCTTGATATCACAATGTCAAATAAAATAATATTTGTACACTTGTCTAATATGCATAGAATATTTATATATGTTAGCGTTAACTCTTACAGAGGTGGTGAGACGGCAGACATCATAAAAGGCGTAATACGTTACTGTTTAATATTTAGAGAGTTTCATACGCATATATCCGTTCTGTATCGTAGTCACTCCTTGATAACTTCACCAGTTTTTACCTCCTTTACTAATAGAAACTGTCTAAGGCTTCTTTCAACCAAACAGTTTAGGCCACAACATATTTAACAGCATTCAGTCCCCTTTGTACACGCCGACCAACCGGTATAGTGGTTAAGGTGTTAGCTTCTAGATAGGAAGGTTCCTGGTTCGAATCCGGGTCAGGGCATGGATGTTTGTAAGCGTAAGGTGTAGAGGCGGCTGGTGCACCTTAAATCTGTCATGGCCGAAAGTCCTCACGTTGGGTTGGTGTAGAAGTTTGGAGAGTAGGGTGGCAGCTCAGATGTTGCCTCGTCATCTGACCGTGGTTAAAAATAACGTGTTGTTGTTCTCGGGTATTTCCCTTAGGGGATTGATCCCGGACCGTCGTCAATAGCCCGTTGTGTTGCGCTAGTACGACGTTAATTAAAATTACCTTACCTTACCCCCGTTTGTACACGACGGTCTTAGGTTGGATTTGAACTCGCAACCTTCCGGTTGCTAATCCGTTACTCTTCCATCCGCTACTCGAAAATCTCGTGACGCTAAGGGGGTCATTGTGCCAATCCAAAACAGGCAAAATTTAGTCTCGAATGCACCAAACGTGTCAAAACGCTATCGTGACACAGACCTCAATCCCTCCAACCCTCACCTCTGTTGAAACTATCCCCAAACATCCACATTTTCTCCTTCATTCTTTTATCTAATATCAAGTTCAAGAAGTAAAAAAGCACTATTTTTGTGACATATATCTAGAACACAATTCCGCCGATTCCTATCTCCACGAGGAACCGGATGGAGCGAAGCAGCAACAAGTGGCGGCGAGCAGTCCTCCCCAGCAGCAGCGGACACACCATCAGCAACTGACCCAGCAGAGGCCAGCGGATAAAAAGAAGAAAGTGATGGAGTCTGAGATTCGGAACAATCAGAACGGCGAGCCGCTGTGGATCCACCTGAGCAGAAAATTATGCACGAAGTTCATCGAGGAACATATAGGTAGAGTTGGTTTTTCGTACCTCTCCCCCACTATTGGTTCACCCATCACGTTCTTTGTAATTATGCACCGTTGCTCCTCTCTGGAAGGAATTCGGCGTTATCTGTATCATTGGGAATGCACATTGACCATTGTGCGTGGTAGTGGAATTAATTCTAATGTTGCTTAGCTGCATATTTTTTTTCGCCGTTTAGCATAAAAATTTCGTCGGGGCAAAATGTTAGGAATTGAGATCATAGCTCATCTGATATCGATCTGATCCTTTCCTTTGTTTGGCGACCCGTTGCCCGGTTCATAGAGTAGCAGATTAGCAACCGGAGGGATGCGAGTTCGAACCTCGATGCAACCGAACATTCCAGGAGCAGAATTATATTCAGTGTTCTACAACACAACTCCAATCAATTGCAATTGTTCTGCAGGCATTTTGTCCGAATTTTGGAAAGTGTAGTTAAATCAAAAACAGACGTAAAACACAATTATAGGCTAAATATGTGTTACATATTTGTAATGAAACATCACAATTAATTATCTTTATGTAAAACCAAGGCAACTTCCAGAATTTTTAATTCTGTCGATCACTTTTGAAGTTAAATATTTTGTCACTGACATAGATGTGTTATTTATAAAGTGTTTGTGGTAATTTGAGGCGGTGTAGGGAGGTTGTTCCGTAGCTAGAGAAGAACGAAAAAAGTGTGGAAAGGAGCGCGCGTTACACTGCAGAACATCGTAACTTATGATTAAAAGAAAAAACGGGCAAAATATGGATAAAATTGTTCTGCGACTCACGTCGCAGTTTTAAGCACTTTCTGCTCCCAGGCCAAAGACCGTCGTGTAAGTGGGGTTGGTGCACGTTAAATCTGCCGTGGCTTCGAATGTATTCGTCTTGGTGTGGAAGTTTGAAGAGTGGGATGCCAGCTCAGGCGTCACAATCACTTGACCATATTTGAAAATGACGAGATTTAGTCCCCAGATCTTTCCCTTTGGGATGAATCCCGGACGTCGCCGTTGCGTTGCACTAATTCCACGATAATTCAACTATCTACTTTTGCTTGGCCTAAAAAACTACTGTAAAACTAGCTCTTGTGTAGTTTTTATTCAGTGATTTCCGCATCTTTTTCATCTTACGGCAAACGCAAACTAATTCCTCAATTTCTGGTAGGTATGTAGTTGAATTAATAACACTCTGGGTTACACAACGGTCTATTGACAAAGGTCTGAGATCAACCCGAAGTGAATGATCCGAGGACAACATTTTGTAATTTTAACCACGTCAGATGACGAAGCCAACACCTGAGCTGGCATCCCACTCTCAAAATTTTCACACCGTGCGAACGCGAGGACATTTAGGGCTCCGGCAGATTTAACGCGCACCGTCCTCCGTGTACATGGCTGTCTTTGGTTGGACTGAGTTTCAAACTAGGAAATTTCTGGTAACTGAGTCGTTACTCTTCTAACAGGGTTTCCGAGGCCATCCCCAATATTTCGTGACCCATAAAAAGTATATTATATTTTTACCAAACTGTGTGGCAAAAAATAGATATATTTTCGTTTGATTAAAAAAACATAACAATACTTACCTATTCTTTTTGCACTAAAGTGGCTCTTTTTCAAGAAATTTCAATTTATTAATTAAAGTAAACAAAATGTATTCCTAGTTAACAAAATGTATTCCTAGTAAACAAAATGTATTCCTAGTAAACAAAATAATTTCTACGGGTATTTCTTGAAATTATCTGTGAACACACTTTTTGAATGTTCAAATTTTAACCGAGAAATCTTTCCGAATTCAAACAGTTTCCCCATCCGCAAGGCACATCAGTGCCGTTCTTGGACACACATTTTATATTTTTTCTTATCGTTCTAACGTCATTATTTACAATTAGCAGACCCGAGCATAGCATTTGTGCAAAACTCTCTTAATTGCTTATATGTATCTATTGATGGTAAAGTGTACTTACTCAAATTTCATATCTTATTCAAATTCATTTATCAATGACCATTGCATCGATATTAACATTTCACCACCTTCAAATAAAATAAAATTATCCAAAAATATATTACAGCATTTTGTAAGCTTCTTACCGATTGAAAATAGAGGTTTTTATGAAGTGAGTTTCAAATTGTAATTGAAGTTTATTCAAGTTATAATTGAAGTTTCTGGTATTATAAAAGGTTGAAACGTGTTAATGGGTACTTCATAATTCTTATGGTTATTTCTGATTAACCAAGGGAAACTTTTAATTACGAATTTTTTAATACTTGAATGTAACATTCAATTTTATTTACCCTTGAATTTACTTTTTTTTGAATGAATTTTTTTTTTCTATTAACATTTGAACCCCTATTGAAAATAGCGGTTTTTATGAGGTGAGTTTCAATTTGTAAACGGGGCGTTATAATTCAAGTTTATATTATTATATTAGCTTGAAACGGGTTCATTACTTCATAAATCTTACGGTTATTTCTGATTAGCCTAGGGCAACTTTATGTTACGAAATTTTGAATACTTGAATGTAAATTTTTTTTATTAACCCATCTGGTGGTTGGTGGTTTTCTTGACGATATATAAAGTCATTAATTTCATTTGATCAAAACAGTCCAGATCTTGATGGATGAGATACGAAACGTTCAAAACTAGAGTGGATCAAGTCCACTTTCTGATCAATTTGATAATCACACACCCGAACTCCTGTAACATATTCGCTGCCTGTCACGTTTGGATGTGTTGATGGTTATTGCACCGCCGCCATCAACCTTAAAATGAATTTTAAAATGTCATTTTAAGGTCGATGGGTTTTTCCCAGAAGCCGATTTGCCTTTTACAACTAATATGATTGATAAGTGCGTCAATACCAGAATAGATTGCGAAAGCTCAATCAACAAATTTGCAATTTCCTCATCTGTTAGAGGCTTATTAGATTGCTTTTTTCTTTTTGGGGGACGTTAAGGCCCTGAAAAACAATTGTCTCTACAACTCATCACACAATATATTTTTTAATAACTTATAAAACTACAAATTCGAAACCACATACCTTTACAACTAGCTTCTAACTTGCAAGCCCGGTGCACACATCCAGTTTATCAACGTGCGGCGTCGCTGCGGCACTGAAGTCCAACTATGCACATATAACCGTGAAATGACGCAAGTACTCATTTCGCTATCGCGCCATTTACAAAAAATATTCTATCGAAGAAAACGTGTTTATTTCGCTTACTTGGTGTAAAAAAATATATATATTGAAACAAAATAGACGTTACTGGACACAACCATTTATTAATTATTTTTTATATTCCATTTATTTATTTATGAAAACAAGGTACTTCAGGACGAATACGCGTGTGCGGCGAGCTACGGCACCATGGGGAACTGTGGTACAAATTGCACGCAAGTTGGACGTGCGTCGCCGCAGCGGCGCAGAAGGCATGTGTCCATTGGATCTAATGTATCTCAGAAAGCAATTGCGCTACGGAAGCGACGCCGCACGTTGATAAACCGGATGTGTGCACCGGGCCTTACTCTACACCAATACCACGCCAACACCTTACATCTGAAGCAGAATTCTGTTAATTGAAGCATGATTCTGCTAATTGAAACAGAGAATAAATGTTGAGGCACAGCTCTTCCCGCGCGAGCGCGTGACCGGCTACTGAGACATCACTCCACACCACGCGTTGCTGCGTGATTCTCTCTTTAGCGTTGACGCCAAATCACGCGCTCGCGCGAGATCAGCAGCGAACGTTTTAAGTCGAATCTTTTGAGTGCATCTTTTAATCAAGTCCCTAGTTGCTTTGGTTCCCGAGAGATGGCAGACGAAAAAAGGAAACACGAGAAGAAACTTTATCTCGATGTATCTCAAAATGCTATTAAATGGACTTGATCCACTCTAGTTCTGAACCTCTCATATCTGGCAATTACAAGAAAACTGGCCAGGTCTTGATATTGTCATTGTAAAAAGGCAGTATATTGATGACGAGATATCGCGTCATTAGCAAAATTGGTATGATCTTGATGGACGAGATTTCTCGTCATTAGCAATATTGGTATGATCTTGCGTTGCTGCGTGATTCGCTCTTTAGCGTTGACGCCAAATCACGCGCTCGCGCGAGATCAGCAGCGAACGTTTTAAGTTGAATCTTTTGAGTGCATCTTTTAATCAAGTCCCTAGTTGCTTTGGTTCCCGAGAGATGGCAGACGAAAAAAGGAAACACGAGAAGAAACTTTATCTCGATGTATCTCAAAATGCTATTAAATGGACTTGATCCACTCTAGTTCTGAACGTCTCATATCTGGCAATTACAAGAAAACTGACCAGGTCTTGATATTGTCAATGAAAAAAGGCAATATATATATAAATGACGAGATATCTCGTCATTAGCAAAATTGGTATGATCTTGATGGACGAGATTTCTCGTCATTAGCAATATTGGTATGATCTTGCGTTGCTGCGTGATTCGCTCTTTAGCGTTGACGCCAAATCACGCGCTCGCGCGAGATCAGCAGCGAACGTTTTAAGTTGAATCTTTTGAGTGCATCTTTTAATCAAGTCCCTAGTTGCTTTGGTTCCCGAGAGATGGCAGACGAAAAAAGGAAACACGAGAAGAAACTTTATCTCGATGTATCTCAAAATGCTATTAAATGGACTTGATCCACTCTAGTTCTGAACCTCTCATATCTGGCAATTACAAGAAAACTGGCCAGGTCTTGATATTGTCATTGTAAAAAGGCAGTATATTGATGACGAGATATCGCGTCATTAGCAAAATTGGTATGATCTTGATGGACGAGATTTCTCGTCATTAGCAATATTGGTATGATCTTGCGTTGCTGCGTGATTCGCTCTTTAGCGTTGACGCCAAATCACGCGCTCGCGCGAGATCAGCAGCGAACGTTTTAAGTTGAATCTTTTGAGTGCATCTTTTAATCAAGTCCCTAGTTGCTTTGGTTCCCGAGAGATGGCAGACGAAAAAAGGAAACACGAGAAGAAACTTTATCTCGATGTATCTCAAAATGCTATTAAATGGACTTGATCCACTCTAGTTCTGAACGTCTCATATCTGGCAATTACAAGAAAACTGACCAGGTCTTGATATTGTCAATGAAAAAAGGCAATATATATATAAATGACGAGATATCTCGTCATTAGCAAAATTGGTATGATCTTGATGGACGAGATTTCTCGTCATTAGCAATATTGGTATGATCTTGCGTTGCTGCGTGATTCGCTCTTTAGCGTTGACGCCAAATCACGCGCTCGCGCGAGATCAGCAGCGAACGTGTTAAGTTGAATCTTTTGAGTGCATCTTTTAATCAAGTCCCTAGTTGCTTTGGTTCCCGAGAGATGGCAGACGAAAAAAGGAAACACGAGAAGAAACTTTATCTCGATGTATCTCAAAATGCTATTAAATGGACTTGATCCACTCTAGTTCTGAACCTCTCATATCTGGCAATTACAAGAAAACTGGCCAGGTCTTGATATTGTCATTGTAAAAAGGCAGTATATTGATGACGAGATATCTCGTCATTAGCAAAATTGGTATGATCTTGATGGACGAGATTTCTCGTCATTAGCAATATTGGTATGAATTTGCGTTGCTGCGTGAATCGCTCTTTAGCGTTGACGCCAAATCACGCGCTCGCGCGAGATCAGCAGCGAACGTTTTAAGTCGAATCTTTTGAGTGCATCTTTTAATCAAGTCCCTAGTTGCTTTGGTTCCCGAGAGATGGCAGACGAAAAAAGGAAACACGAGAAGAAACTTTATCTCGATGTATCTCAAAATGCTATTAAATGGACTTGATCCACTCTAGTTCTGAACCTCTCATGTCTGTCAATTACAAGAAAACTGACCAGGTCTTGATATTGTCATTGTAAAAAGGCAATATATATATAAATGACGAGATATCTCGTCATTAGCAAAATTGGTATGATCTTGATGGACGAGATATCTCGTCATTAGCAATATTGGTATGATCTTGCGTTGCTGCGTGATTCGCTCTTTAGCGTTGACGCTAAATCACGCGCTCGCGCGAGATCAGCAGCGAACGTTTTAAGTTGAATCTTTTGAGTGCATCTTTTAATCAGCAAAATTGGTATGATCTTTATGGACGAGATATCTTCTCAAAACCACTTGGAGGGTTAAAGGGAGCATTTCCTTCCAAATAAGAACATTGATCTCGAGTCGAGCAGAATACGAAAAACCAGAGATCTTCTGAATACCGTCCTCTTCGAGTCTAAGTTTCGTGTTTTGGATTGCTTTCAGAATATCCCGTGGTAGTCCAGGAAGAATCGAAAAAGGAAGCCGTTGTAGTGGAGCCCAATGGCGACGTGAGAATCATCGAGAAGGTCGGCCAACCGAGAGGACGGAAGTCAAAGGTACGGAAAGAATCCGAGCCGGAATGGGTCAGTCTAAGTAGGAAACTGAGAGCCAAGTTCATCGAATCCCATATCGGTAAGTATGCTGAACAAACTCCATTGGAAGAGCTCTATTAATATGTAATTGTATGTATTGAGAGCTAATCAGCATAAAATCGGATTTACATCTGATTTTTTACAGAAGATTGGGATTAACAATTTAAGGTCTTTTATTTCGGACAGTTAAATATAGTATTCATCTTGTAACATTGTGTTTTTTTCTCAAATACCGGACCGCTGAATTGAAGTTATTGGATTTCTTTTCGAAGAATTCCCTAGATAAGGTTTAGAGGGTTAATGCATTTGTGGCCTATATATGTATAGCCTCCATTTTTGTATTGACATTGTGTTTACTATGTCTGTTGTGAGCCGCTGTAGTCCAGTTGGAAGATAAGGGTTAGTTGTGCTTAGGAACCGGAAGGTTGCGAGTTTGAAATTAGATCCAACCATAAACCGTCATGTTATATGAGGGGCTGATCTGTCGTGGCCTCAAAAAATATCCTCACTTTGACCTGATGTAGATGTTTGGAGTTTGGTCGGAGGGGTAGCTTAGATGTTGACCTCGTCATCAGACCGTGGTTCAAACGAACGAGGTGTCCTCGAATCTTTTCCTTTCAGGATTGATCTTAGACCACCAATAATAGACCGTTGAGTTGCTCCTGTTCATTGTTAATTAACTACTTACCTTTGTATGCACGAGTTGAAGCTACCAGTGTGTTGAACCAATCAATCACAAATGATGGTTTTCCCTGTGAATTTGGATACGCTATTTCATTTAAACTTCAAGCCAATGCAACTTTTATTCATAAAAAATTCGTTTATCCGTTATTACTATCCATTAGTAAATACCAAGGGAAAAAATTGGTAGGTTGTGTCGATGACAGAAATCATAGTTTTGACGTGAATAGTAGGCCGAATATTATATTGTGGAATGGATGATGCAGACAAAAGAAGTTCAAATGATTGTTTTTTTTATGAATATTCAACAATTATCTTTTACTGTTTGAACAATTAGTGTATTTTGATATTAATACTGAAGAGTAATTTTATTCATTAAAGATCTGTGATTGTAGCATAGTCTGGTAGCTTTAAAATTACGTAAACCATCCTCACTCCATGCAATCCAAAGTTACACTGGCCCAAAGCTCGCTCAGAACCGTAGAATTACAACACATTACGGACCCCTTCCCCGCGCTCAGTGCGCCTGCGCAATTGGTCCGAAGGTCATGTCAAGTGCGGTAAGGTGATTTTAATTAACGTCGCACTAGAACAACACAACGGGCTATGGAAAACGGTCCGGGATCAATCGAATAAGGGAAAGATCCTATGTCAATTATGAACAGCCTTTGTTTATAATACGCTATATTTATCTTCTGAATGTTTCTTCTAGTTCTGAAATCATAACACTAAAGAGTTATTACGCTAGACTTCATGCATGCGTACTGTCCCAATTTTGAAGTCGTATTCACATCAATAAAAGAGAGGGAATTATTGGTGGAGAGTTGCGCGCACACACAATAAAAAAACTATTGTTCTTTTCACTTCAAACATCTATCGACTGATAACACATAGATATTCATACAAATGGTGACAGTTATTGTTTGTACACTATATTGTAATAAATTTTCACTACACACTGATTTTCAAAATCTACATTGCCGAGGCAAAACAGTATGACCATCCCCACATTTTTCAATGAAGTCGTCTGGATGACGTGGAGGGCACGTGATTAAGTGAGAATGATATTTAACTGTTGCTGGAGAAGGTAAATAATCATTATTGCACTTACTTTTGCGAGTGATGGGAAAGGCTGCTGATCTAAGCGAATTTGATAGAGGGCAGATCGTAATAGCCCGAAGACTCGGAACGAGTATCACCGAAATTGCACGTCGGGTAGGTTATTCACGATCTGCCGTTGTTAGTATTCATGCAAGGTGGATAAATGACGGTGACACCAGCAGTAGACGCCAAGTTATTGGTCGTCCACGCGTCATTAAAAAAAAAAAAAGGACGTCGGAGACTGTCCCGCTTGGTAAAGCAAAATTGGCGCGAGACAGTGGCTCATCTAACATCCCAATGCAATGCAGGTCCAAGCACAAGTGTTTCGGAACACACATTTCAGCGGACACTGTTGGATATGAGACTGTTCAGAAGACGTCCCACTCGTGTACCGATGTTGACCAAGCGTCATCGTCAACTACACCTACAGTGGGCCCGGGAACATCGAGACTGGACCACAGATGAGTGGAAGAGAGTTGCCAGAACATATGAATTCCGATTTCTCATTCATCACGTCGATGGTCGCGTCAGGGTACTACGTCTGCCAGGCGAACAGTTGCTCCCCTCTTGTACAGCAGGTCATACACAGGCTGGTGGTGGCGGTATTATGCTTTGGGGGACGTTCTCATGGGCGACTCTGGGATCCCTAGTTTTGGTAGAACAGACCATGAACGCTGCGAATTATCTGAACATAATTGCGGATCAGTTGCACCCTTACACGGCGTCTGTCTTCCCAACTGGAAATGGAATCTTCCAGCAGGACAATGCCCCATGTCACTAGGCTTGGATTGTGTTGGAGTGGTTCGAGGAGCATACTGATGAATTCAACTTAATATCCTGACTAACTAACTCGTCGGATCTTAGTCCGATAGAGCAAATTTAGGGTGTCATGGAGCGGCAGCTCAGAGCTCAAACACCACTATGTCAGAATATCTCGACTTTGCGTGACCGCTGATACTATTTGGTACAACCTATCTCTGGTCATATACCAAGAACTTGTGGCATCTATGCCCAGGCAGTTGCAGCTGTTTTGCAGGCCAAAGGAGGCGCATCGCGTTATTGAATAGGTGGTCATAATGTTTTGGCTCTTCAGTGTATGTTGTCTTCTGCTTTGCATGCGAATCAGCTTGGTCAAATATGGTCCTTGTCCAACAAAACCCAAACAAAATATATGTAAAATATGATTAATTTAACCTTTCTTAACTTTTTCATTAATAATAAGCAATTAACAATATAATTAAGAAATTGGTTAAATAACCATAAATTAGTTTTAAGTACAGCTATAAAAATTATAGGATCCCTGTTTTTACGCAATAGTATCATGAAATAACGTTTGTAGAACTTTATAAAACTATTAAGAAAATTGTTAAAATGAAAAGCGAAATTACTAAAACAAATTTAGTTGCACTCTTCGGTTGATTCGATCTGATCCACTAAAAGTATTTAACTTTTATTATGGGAAGTTAATTCTGACTGTTATTACAAATTATAAAATAATGGTTATACTGTTAGCAATGAGAGGCATTTTCTGTCGAAGCAAAATGTAGGTCGCGCTAGTGTTTCTGTGGCGATATGTATTTCCTATACAAATATGACTTACTTTAGCATGTTTTTCGAATGATTTCAGCACTTCACCAAAAATAATTCCAAATTGATATATGATAGTTGAGTGGTAAGCACCAATAACATTAAACAATAATGCCGCCCAAACTACTCTAAATAGTTTTTAAGGTAGCTTCTATGTGTATAATGAGAGAACATTTAGGTAGCGGAAGTAAAATCTTAACTTCTGTATGGTTATGTATTTTATACTGTTACCGTAAAATAATAGTTTTGCTCATTGAAAACTCCGTGTTTTATGCCGCTATTGACCATTTCTTTTAAACCCGTGACGTGTTCAGAAACGAACTCGAAGTTGTCTCCATTCCTCCCTGATTCGTTCTTATTACCAACTCCGAGGAATTCGAACATTCCTGCCCAAACAATCTTCCTAGAAGCCGCTCGGCGTTCTTTCGTCCCAATCGGAATGGCGATTGAGCCATTGTTTCTGGCAAAAAAGCAAACCAGAAAGAAAAGAAGAATATTGGTCGGTTTACCCTTATGGCCACGGTTCAGCGAATGTCCCATGCGTTTGAACTTGAGGGGCAAGTGTTAAAATACGGGCGACAATAGGGAATGGGAATTTATAACCTTCTGTCTGTTGTCGGAGTTGCTCTTGTAGGATGTTCATTATTGACAATCGGAAGTGGCACTGATATATCAGACTGCGCGCTCCTATTTTCATCCATGCTGTTGGCGGAAAGGTCAATCACATGTTAATGTAAGCAAACCAGATCTGGTTAACAATTCGCCATTTTCGTATTGCTGAAAAGTTACATTTCAGCTGGTGCTCTTCTTCCTCATTTTGAAATGTTTGCAATTATTTATTTGTATTATGTGTAAACATGTTGATGGAGTGCAATTGTGTTGTGCGGATGGAAATATAATTTTTTTGTCAGTTAAATTTAAAGAGGTTTGAACTCTAACGAACTTAAAAGTGGATCTTTTCCGCGTTCTGATTTAATTGTCGATTCGTAAAAGGAAACGGAATACGATTTGTTTGAGATAATTTATTTTCTTGATTGTGTACGTAGCTGTTAATGTTGTTTGATTTCCGATTTTTCCGGGACACGGTAACCCAGTTGGACAGAATCGTGGACTACCAACTGGAGAGTTGGGAGTTATAAACTCAATCCAACCGAATTGTCATGTAAATGGTGAGTGGTTCATGTTAAATCTGTCGTGGCCTCAACTGTACTCGCGTTGGCGTGGTGTGGAAACTCAGGGTGGACAGCTCGTTCTGTTGTTTAATGAGGTATTTGCATGTGCGAGGGTTTTGCTTACATATGATCTTTTCTAGTATTTCTAAGTTTAAAAATCCTTAAATATTGCGTTTAAACTTTCAAAATAATTTTGAAATGATTATAAAATTATTTTTTTTGTTGAAAACGAAACAAAGTCACGTGATCCGAAAACAGGCCGCCATTGGATGTGACGTCATTGCGCATAGCTGAGCTTTTGTTTACATCTCTCATCTATGCTCCCTGTGCACTCGCAATCGCGTACGTGTCTATATTGATACGTGTCTATATTGATTCGCAAATTTATTTCATAAGCAGCAGTAAATAAGATAGTTACCGTTTATAAAAAGTACTTCATGAACCAACAAATCACTAGTACAAATACTGTTTACAAAAGGGCAATCATAAAACATAAACAAGTGAAAGGTTCAATTAATAATTTAAAATATTATGCAGAACAGAAATATTCGAAGAGTTTTGGAAAAGGTTTTAGAAATGCATAAAACCCTTTTACACCAAGTATCATTACTGAACTTGTCCAAATTATAAACAGTTATAAACTTGTCCAAGTTATAAACAACCATAGCAACGCCGGCGCAGTGGGTTACTATGCGCTGTGACGTCACAGAGCAGACATTACGAAATTCCTGTTTTTCCTGACAATACCGGAAACGAAATTTAAAAATTAGTATCTCAGAGAATATTTTTCTAATTTCAATAATATATACGTCTTTTCTCATGGATTTTCATCCTTTAACATAATAAAATTGAAACAAAAAAGGTGAAAATACCACATTGCGCAGTAAAGCAACTGCCAATTTTCAATTAATCGCTGTTCACGTTAGCCAGTTAATAATCACCGATAATTTCATTTTAAAACACATTTTTTATCTGTATATACTTTTAACCCTTTGAAAGTCACTATGCTAAAGCACGTTTTGGTGGGAACAATTATGGGTGAAGACTTATCACCTTTTGTGAATAATACAAATGAACAAAAACCTTGTATTTTTAGTTTTTTTAGGGTAGATGGGACGATCACATATGTTCCACTGCTCATCTGTATCATTTCTTACATCGGAATACCACACAAAAGAATATTTATGTATCTTAACAGCCTTAACCCTCTGAGGGGTTCGCACGGAAATATATGTTCTGCAACTGGAAATCTTCTCAGCATGACTTCTAACTAGTTCTGACCTTCTTGACCGATTGAATCTTTTTTGGTAATTGGTAATTTTTAGTCAACGTCGTACAAGCAACACGACGGTTTGTTGACGACGGTCCGGGATCAATCCCCTAAGGGAAAGATCCGAGGACAACACCACGTAATTTTGAACCAATGTCAGATGTGAAGGCAATACCTGAGCTGGCACTCCACTCTCCAAATTTCCACACCAACCCAACGTGAAGACTTTCGGCCCCGACAGATTTAAGGTGCACCAGCCGTCTCTACACCATACGCTTACAAACATCCATGCACTGACCCGGATTCGAACCAGGAACGTTCCTATTAAGAGACTAACACCTTAACCACCAGATCGGTTGGTCGGCAGTTTACACGAGGGAAATAATGTCTCATTAACAGTTCTGGAAGCCTTCGTAATTGGACACACATATTAGTAGATACTAATACGGCGAATCTTATACTTAGAGAATGTATATTTTACACTAGAATTAACCTTTCAGAGTATGGGAGAGGTATTTGAAGAGGAATCAATGCAAGGTTTAACTATTAATATAATTTAGTATTTTAAAGTTCCCTTTTAGAACTCAATATATTTCAATTTCAAATTGATGCCAGATGAATTTTTTTAAATATATTTTTGGTGCACAGACGTTTAACAAGTATATTACAGTACTAAGTCAAAAATCGGGAATCCTCTAGACCTCGACCCCTAGGATCATTTGTAGTTTTTTGTCAGAAAAATCTAACCCACCCGCGATTTTTTACGTCCGAAACGCGTTTGCAGTACTAAAATTGCAGAAAAATAAACAGGAATTTTTTTTTTTTAGGAAACAAATTTTTTTTAATACAATGCAACGAATTTTAATTACAAATCTTCTAATTTTTCTGTGTGGTATTGACTTTTTGAACATCTATATATATAATACTCTTACGCGGCACGCAAAAAAGACGCTATTTGTTATCGCGTGTTGGCAACATTGTACGATTGTTTATTACCAAGCCTCGCTCCTCAATTGAATTTATAGCGTTATCGGATGAAATTTTATTGAAAAAGAAAATGAATTTTAGTCGAGCTATTGCAGTTTATAATTAGAAATCAAAGAAAGCGGAGGATCATTTCAGGGCCATTTAAAAAACGGTCCTTTTCAGGGCCAACAATTGTAGTTCAATAAGACGCTTGCACTATAACTTTCGACAACAAACTCAATGAAAAAGTGTGGGTGACTCAAGAATGCTGGAAATGTACACACAAACAACATGTTGGGTATTCAATTTCCAAAGCAGCGTTCACATTTCGACTCAAAATTTGTTCAAAGTTTTCATTTGAATTCTGATATCAGGGTACTGTATATATATTTTATGTAATACAGCAAATCTAGATTTAAAAAATATCTTTTTGGAATATCATATTTTGTAAACAATCCTTTCTGCTAGGACACATGTCTTCATTGATGCGAGCGAAGCGAGCATAGGTTCGCGCAGCGAGCCAATGAGGATTGCAAAGCAATCCTCCGGGGGTTGGCGAGCTTTAGCGAGCAGGGGGCCGGCCCCCTAGTGTCCTATATTTTGCGTTGTTTCATCAATTTGGTGCAGGTTAAATGCTTTGTTCTTTAAAAAGTGTAGGTATAAAAAATGAGAGAGAAAAAACGCTGGTTATAGCTAAACGTTCGGATTTTGGACAATTCCGGATTTGGGACTTTGTACTGTATTATGAATTGTTTGTAAATCATTTTTAGTATACTGATGTTTCAAGTACTTTGTAGAATTTGTTTTATAGAAGTTAAATTTTTATCAGAGAGTTAACTTCATTTGGCCAAAATTTGGTTACCTATAATAGAATCTCTGATACCCAACAGTACTGTTTCTATACAGAAATGGATTACGCATGCGTGTGACATGTTTTTTCGTGTGCTGTTCCAATGTATAGCCCGGCGTAAGTTGGTTGGCTGGGATTTATGGTTGAAGGGCCAAATCTATACATGTTGCGCCAAACAACATAGGCTGGAAACAAAGACTGGACTTGGGAAAGTCTAGATTTCACCCTTAGGTTGAAAATCCTTGTGGTAAGTAGTTTGACTAAATGAAAGGACGAGGATCTAAATAGCTTGTAGTGGATAATTTTTTTTCCAGATGTCAGCCATTTTGTTTTGGACAAAAATGGGAAAAGATCCATTGCAAGGCAACCTGGTCCAGGGTAAGAAAGAAATGTGTTGTTATTTGTCAGAGATTGAAGGGCGATCTTAGAATCCGAGAGGATCAAAGACTATTAATAACTATACTTTCGAATGTAAAATCAGATCTTTAATAACGGATCTAATTAAACCTGTTTATTTTGCAGATGATCCAGACACAATATCCCTTGATAACCAACTGAATGTATCAGATCCTGAAGAAACGAGTTCTGATTCCATGCCAGATATATCTCTGGAAATGGTTGTGCGCAAGAAGGTTTACGAAACTCCAAATGAAGCACATTTAAATGGTATGTGTACTAAATAACTCCAGGATTACTATGTAAACCAACACCGTTATAACATCCATCTATGTTATACGAAACAATTAGAATCATTATCAATCATTCGATTGAGTTTTAATCCTTTTGTTGATGGATTGTTCATTATTTGTTCAATCTGACTTTAGCTATCGATGGAATACTATCAAGCAAAACAAAGAGTTGACGATTGATAGGAACATTTCAATGATGAAGAGAGAAAAACAATTCTACCTAGTTTAATTTTAAAACTGCGTGCAATGTAATTTTTATTTTTCTGACCGTTTAATTGCTTTATAATATAATATAGGTCATGTGAGTTAAACCTCCTGGTGTATGTCACGAAGAGATTTCTCGGTATTGTCAAAACTAACCAGATCTCGATTTCATCATCATTGAAAAAGCGGGGATATCTTAATCACGAGGTATCCCGTCATAAACAAACTTAATCAGATTTTGATCAAAACTTTTGGAGGGTCAAAATTCAACTGGAAATATCCTTACCAGATATTTTTGAAGCATGGAATCACATATCTCTCTGTTGTAAGCGAAAATGTTTATGATACTATCCCATACACGTATAAAACCAACCTAAGAAAAAATAAAACATAAAATAAAATTAGATTATTAGTATTTCCCTTTTTTAATATTTTATTTTTTGTATCAAGCATATAAGCAATATTTTCAAAATATTAATTTATTTGCAATTGCAATGTTTACGCTGCTCTAAAAATAATTTGAGTTTCAAATTCTATAGCAATTTTTGTTGGATGACTATCAGCTATAAGACACCATATTCTTCCATAGATGGATACCAGTTCTTCGAATTAAATAAAATTTAGCGAAATAGAAAGTTTCCAATTTGTTAACAAATAATTATTTTATTTCTTGGTAATAAGGAGAGTAAAATGTAAACAAATTACATAAATTCTGAACAATCAGTTCAGGAACTGCAACTTTAATGGTGCATATTGTTGGATGTGTTCACTTTATCGTCATTACAATTATTTGACGAATTCTCTGAATGTTATACTGCCACACACATACTTCAAACTATATCAGTTTAAACCAGTGTTTTTTTTTGTCTTAGAACAACCGAAGCGACGTTCCGGCGCCTTTTTTGGGCGTATTTTTTAAGTTTTAAAATAACTTATGAAAATTTGATGGTTGGTCTACGTGAACTTGAATCGCTCTGTGGAGCATTTCAGGCTGGCAGCAAAATCATTAAAGCAGTACATGCGGGCTGTTTGTGTGTCGAGTACGATGCATGTACTTCGTCCGCGCTGGATGTTATGGCACTGTTCGGCTTGTGAGGGGTCATATGATGATGCGCTGAGTGTTTACTGCGGGCGGCGACCGTTATGTTTTGTTGAAAATCTTTTTTAAATCTTTTGTATAAAAGTGGGAGCCTAAATTAAAAAATTAAACAAATTACTAATCACTTCTCAATCACCGGTCCTGCTTATAAAAAGGCCATAATATTTACAGACACCACGACAGAACACACGAAAATAACGATGCCTGTTGATATTTCTGAATTTGATCTTGAGAAACAAAATCAAACTGCAGGACATTTGTTAAAAAAAAATTTCTGCTTGAAAAATAAATGGCTCTGCGTTTGCAAAATGATACTTGGTTGTATGTCTTGTAGAAAAGTTAAAACTTTTAAAATTAAGGGGTTCCGCCTAAAAATTTGAAAAAACAATCATTTTTATGATTTTTATTGTTTATATGAAACCTTAAGTTGTCCTCTTTATAACCTCATTTGTAGATATCCGTTACTAGGAAGTATTTTTAAATATTTTCTTTAAGTTGATGCTCTATTACCGTGATGTACGTCCATATTTCTCTGAAAAAACTTTTTTCATGTTTGGGGGGACATAACGCAAAAACTACTTGAGATACATTCTTGAAACTTTTTATGGTTGTTTATGAAGCACTTTTAAGGACTTTAACATAAGGGGAACAAGATATAAAATACATATTTTTTTATAAATATTTATCTAAAATATTTCAATTTTTTTTTTGTCATTTTCTAAAAAACTTTATAACTTTATGAATTTTTTAAAGAAATTAAAATAAAAAAACATTTTAAAGTCGTCAAAAGTATTTAAATATTACCCTGAAAAATTTCGGATTAATACAGTAATTTATGAATAAATGAGGTGCCCCAAAGTTAGTGAATTTAACATGGGTGCCTATGGAGTTGCCGGACCCCCTTAAAACGAAAATGGGAATGAAACTTTCCAAAAAAGAACCAGCAATGAGATAACCTATTCTGGAAAAGATAAGAAGCAACAGTTGAAATCATTTAGAAGAAAATGTTTGACCACAGAGAATCTGTCGCACACAAAGCAACATTAAAAATAATTGCTGAAAGCGATAAAATGTTGCGAGATAATGTCTTTTTTAACGTCATTATTTCACACAAAAATAATAACTACAAAAATGTTTCGAACTGTATATAAAGTAGCAAAGGAAAATCAATCATTCCATCATTTTTAAACTGAAATTGATCTACAAAAACTTGTCGGAGTTGAAATGGGTTGTATTCTTCATTCTATAAATGCGTATATTAACATTGTTAGTCATACAAGTGAAGAAATGAGGAAAACTGTGCTTAAAAAATTGTTCAATCCAATAAAAAAATTTCATTGATAATTGATGAATCAACCTCAATAAGCAAAAAAAAACTAACCTAACAGTATATGTTAGATGGAAGTATCGAAAGTGTTGTAATGAATTGGTAGGACTTCAAAAATTAACAACAACCCAAATTAATTATACAACCTGATACGTCAGAACTGTACCGTGAAAAAAATTATTTAAAAAAAATTCCACAACTGTCGAAAAACCATTAAATGAACCAATGAAATCAAAGAAAAAAAAATTAAAAGGACCAATGTATTCAAAGTATATTTTAAAATTAAAATAACCAATGGAATCAATCAAAAAATTTTAAACGGATCAATGAAATCAAACAAAAAATTTCAAACGGACCAATGAAATCAAACGAAAAATCTCAAACGGATCAATGAAATCAAACGACTTTAACGGATTTTGAAAGAATTTTCTAGAATAATCAAAATGAAAATTTAAAGTTTCCGTTTGCCGAGGTTTCCATGAAAACCGAAATAAACTTAAATACAGATGGGCTGTATTAACCTTCCATAACTTGCTACTAAAAGTGCGTCAAAAAATCGCCAAAGCTGTTACCACCGCTATACACGTAGACTGCAACTGTACCTATTCCCGATTTAATGAATATAGTGCCATACTCCTGAGCTGCCGAACAGCGCCATTTAACAAATCTACATGGCACTTGCTGGAATTCATCCCTGAGTGAATACCTGATCAATTTTGTGTTTTTACATTCCCTTAAAGTTTGCATAAGAATTTTTCAAACACCCTGTACATTTGATAAAAATTTTTTAATGCTTTTCCCCCTTTCAGGTTATAAAACAAGGAATAATGAAACTTCAGCATATTCAGTCCCACAACCAAACCGTTATCGACCAAACAACCAAAATACGCTATTATTTCCCGAAAAAGAGTGCTGCTGGGAATATCAGGAGATGGAGTTTGACCAAGAATCAAACTCGGGAACGTTTCAAGAATCCGAATTCTGTGAGGAACCACCACCCAACTCTATGCAGAAGCCTCGCGTAGCTGAAACAAGGAGCGATTCTTTTTCACGTGACGTCCAGGAGCCTCAAGTGTTTCAGAACGATTGCGTGAGCCACATTAGGCCTACTCAAACTACGAATCCGCATTTTTTCAACAATGCGGAATGCTTTAACAATGACGTGTCTTTCGCCCCTCATACATCCATTCCCGATAAACCTGGGGCTAGTTATTCGGATTGCGAGAAAAAGGCGATAACCGTTCAATTTATTTCGCATAGGGAGAACGTTTCTCGGGTTTCCGAGCAATCGGTTCAAAAATGTAAGAGCCAAGTACCAGTAAAACCGGATAATTCCTCATTTTTTAACCTAACAACATGGGAAGAAGCTCATTATGAATCTGACCATAATGATTCCGGGGGAAATTCTAATCCTCATAGTACAAATCTAAGGAAAGAACTTAGGTCAAAATCTATGGATAATATTTGCGATTCTGCGCATGCCTACAGTGACGGCGGCACAACCGGGAAATCTGTGCAGGAACTGAAACAGCAAATAGACAATTCTGTTCTATCAAAATCGAATTCAGTGTATAAATCAGAAGAATTTCTTGATAAGATGGAATCCAAAGCTCTTGTAGAAATAAAAGACTTAAAACACGGGGGAAATGTTGAAAGATCTACAATTTCGTGTTCAAGTAGCGATGCTTTAAGTAGTAGAGACCAGAAATTATATGTCCCTGATGAAGCTGCCGTACACGACCTCATCAGTTCAAAACTCAAAGGAAGTCGGTCAGAATGTTCTAAAACAAGTCAAACAGATTTACATTTGATATGTAATGACTTCCAGAGCACAATTTCTAATGGTTTTGTGGACATGGAGACAACTACTCTAAATGGATTCGTAAATTCGAAACACAGAACACAACGTCCGGAATGTTCTAAAACCAGTCAAACGGATCTGCATTTAATTTGTGGTGATCATCAGTGCACAGAAGACTTGGTGTCGTACGCAAATGGGAAATTCATAATTAGTGATACTAATGAATTAAAAAAGTTCGAACACAAAGAAAATTCGAAAGACTTTCATGAAAGAAGCCCAAATGGTTCTTGCTCGAGCAGCGATCCTGATGATTATAGTAAAACCGCAATATCGAATGGTGAAGTTGAAGACAAGAATTCTATTCCTAATGATACTAAAAACTCAAGATTGCGGAATGATGTTCGAAACAAAAATCCAAATTATTCTTATTCAAAGAATGATAATTGTCAAAACAGTGAAAACAAAACAGTGATCGGTAAAGATAAACAGAAACAATCTGAAAATTCTGTATCTTCACGTCCCGAAGAACAGAACTCTAAAAATACTCAGAAAGGTAACGAGATGAGTGGAATGAAGAAGCATTTTAAATGTAACGGAGCAATTCCAAACTCCAGCAATTTGAAACCTAAAGTTTCACAAGTTCAAGACAGTAGAAAAGAAATTAAAATCACCAATGTTTCACAGTCTAAAAAGTTACAACCTTCTGACGAAAGAAAGATCGCTCCAAAACAGGGGGATACTCCAGTTAATGAATATGCGAATATTCAATCATCATTGATCAAGGAACGTGAAGATTTAGAATGTGAATCTAACCTGAAAAGAAAATCCCATTCAGTCCATTCTGTTTTTCAAGAGGTACCAGCTGAAAGACCTGGACATGATGATTCGAAATCCAAGTCAATATCAAGAAATCATAGCTCAGGAATGTTTCCCAGTGGGCACATTGAAGATACCTATCCGAAAGAATCTCACAAAATGATTGATGAATCCTACCACAGTGAAAACGACACCAACAGAGAAAGTTCCCGCATAAAAATTAAATCTAAAAGTTTACACGACATCTCGCAGGACTTTCCACATAACCAAAGTTCTGATGACGATTCCTTTAAAAGAGAAACGAAACGAAACGGAGACAGAAATGGAATGACACAATCAAAAATATCTCCTGTGAAGTTCCAGGAATTTGAATTTCCCAACGACATACCTCTCTGTGCAAAACTAGTCTCCAAACAAAATGGAAAGCCATTCACACCCTCAATATCTTCTTCCTACAACAGAAACACCAGTCCAGGATCGGAATCGTCCCATGTGTATGAGGACATGTTTAAAGAAACAACATCCTGTCCTTCTGATTCCGAAGCGTCCAGTTGGACTGTCATGAAGAACAACAGCTACTACGTTAACGGTCGATCTTCCTCTATGAACGACCTGGACTTCTCCGATTCGTGTTCTATGTCCGTCAAGTGCGATTATGCCTCCAGCTGCTCGGAACAAAGCACTCTGCAAAGTCGCCACTCCAGCTGCAACAGCTCTAGTTTCTACGTAAATCTGAGAGATTATGATCAGCACATGTTAGAGCCAAGTTTAATTAGGAAAAAGAAGAACCATAAAGCCGCGAGCAATGGCAATGCCACCAAGGTGAACAGCAATCCCCCCACTCCGGAGTCTCTCAGGCACCTTTTCACTTCTCCTCTGAGTTCCATCCACTCACCAGCCAATCGGACAGCTAGGTTGGTGAACCGCTTGCCCAATGAACCAGAATCCCACTACTACTCGACTGCCGCTGCAGCAAGTTCGGCCTTCAAGCACGGCTTCGATCCAACGCCACCGAAACCCAAGAAGACAGAAAGGAGTTCTTCCATCAAGATAAAGGACATTGCACATGGCATTATTCTTACTTTCCGTCGGTTCCAGAACCATTCCAAGAGCGCGCACGTGTCTCCAACGCATTACGTCGACGTCAGCCATCTTGCGGAGTCCAGTTCGAAAGCGGATCTGGGGAAGTCCAGATCCAAAAAGGAACACAAAGACGCGTCGAGGAAAAAAGACGACAAGAATCGATGGGGCTTCCCGTCTGAAAATGGGAAAACTGACAGCGATTCTGGATGTCCTATGCCGCCACCCACTGCTGGTCACAAGGCAAAACCAAGAAGATCTTCGAGTGATTTGTCAGGGAAAAAACCCAGTGGGGAAGTTTCCAACGGAGGTATTCAGCCGAATAATATATCTGCATCTGAAAAGAAGAAAAGTAAAAATGGAAAGAAAAACTCCAATGCCCGTGATAAAGGAAGTAAGTATATTTTTGTATATGATTTTCTAAAATTTTGTCTATTCTATGTTGAATGCACTTTTATTTCGATAAAAAAAATTATTTTAATAATGGTTTTCCCCCCCCCCTAGGTTTAAAATAAAACTACTTTGAAATCATTCTAATTTGAGTCAACTATTGTCTAAGAATATATTAAGATTACGTACTCATAACAACTGTGAATGATCACATAATTATCCTGTCTCTTCAAATTCATTTTCCATTTTCATCACACTATCAAAAAGACATATTTGAAGTACCAGGGCTCATATCCAAAGAAATATTTGGAAAAACTACAGAATCAAAGAAGGTTATATGCATAAGCATGCTTCTTACATATAACAGAAAAATCAGCATCACACGATGGCTTTACTAAAATACCACTTTCCAGCAAACCATCGTTCCAGGAACAAAAACCAAGCAATGTTTAGCTTTTTTCTTATTAATAATTACGAGAAGAGATTACAAAAGGATCATTCTCAAATATATTTCAGTCGTGTTTGAGATATTCATATATATATATATATTTTTTTTTTTAACTATTTTCAAACTAATAATTCTCTTGGTTTGCTCAATTTTTGCAACTGCATCCAAGAAAGAATTATTTTAATAATTGTGCTAATTAAATTTTAAACAATTCAAAACTCATTGAAATGAATTGGGTTTTTTAATTAAATTAAATGTTCGTCTTAGAATTATTGCTAAAATTTTGAAAGTTTGCAGAGGAGTTGTTTCGCCATAGTACTGCCCAATTAGTTTCACTAATGCAAAAAATAGAATTATTTTTAAATAACATCATTCTTACATCATATTTTATTAGTACTTTTAGAAAAACTCCAATTAGAAGCACTTTTAGATTTCTGGATTAATCTAAATGAGCTTTTTAAAACATAATGAACTTTTTAATGTATTTTTAATGTAATTTTAATGTCTAGAGTTATCAACATCTCCAACATTGCCTCAGGGTAGTGCTTCAATGATGATATCGGACCGTCGCTAATAGCTCGTAGTGTAGCTCCAATGGAGACGTTAATAAAATAACTACTTACCTACTTGCCTTAGGGTAGTGTTGATTCAAATATAATTTTGAACTGCTGAGGTGTTGCCGAGGTGCTATTTTACACAGTTTCTGGATAGCACATCCTTAACACGGCTGGTTATGATTAATCCAAATGTGCAAGCATCCAGGGACATTTGGATTAGATTGGATTTTGGGATTTTTTGGTGCAAGGTCTCCAGGGACTTTTGAAGAGTTACGTGAAAGAAGTTTTTGGAAGCATCAGCTTTTTTCTCAGAGCTCTCGTTGGTAAACCCTACAGGTGGTTTCGACAAGGTATCTCGTCCATCGAGATATGAGCAATTTTGCTAATGACGAGATATATCGTCATCAAGATATTGACGATTGTTCTTATGATGACGAGATCAAGATCTGGTCAGATTTCAATAACAAGATATTTCGCCCATCAAGATCTGCTGATGGATTTGCCAATGAAGAGCCACTTCGGCAAAAACCAGGAGGGTTGTTGAACAACACGTGTTTTCATAACTGTTATTTGATGGCGTACGGGGAAGTAAAATGCCTAAGAGTATAGTTTCATGATTTTAAGAATATTTTCGCGCTTCATAAGTATTTAATTACATTGATTCCTATACTTTTAAGCCTATCCTTTTTGATTTTGCGCCATAAAACCCAAACCAACCATCCCAAGTTTTTTGTCATCATCACGTACTTCATTTTCAGCTTATTGATTCAGCTTTTCAAGTTGGTAAAACAAGGGGGCACAGAGGGCTTAAATTTCAATAGGGATAACAGAACAAGGGGCCATGGGTATAAATTGAATACGACACATTTTAATCGAGATTTAAGGAAAAACTACTACTTTAATAGGGTAATAGACAAATGGAACGCGTTGCCAGAAAATATAGTTAATTCAAAGGGAGTGTACGAATTTAAGATACAATTGGATAGTCAGTGGGAATTGGGGAATTCATAAACAAAGTACCAGCCTTGTTGGGCTTGAGCCTGTAGCTGGTCGTCATTATTTGTATTTTCATTCTAATCTCTTGATATAGTAAATAATTATCCCAAATAGTCTTATTTAATTATTTGTTTCTCTTTGTTAGAGAAAACAAGAAGCAAGTCCTTGGAGCCACGAACCATTCCAACAGTGAGCCGCAAAGTTCAGCAAATGGCTGACGGAACCCTGTACTTAGTTACCACGGTATCCGGGGACACAGCACTACCTGGCGTATACTCAGACTCTCCTGACACTTCTAGTGAACTCAGTACTCACAAGCCAGTCAAGATGACCGGAGAATCGAACTGCTGACGAACAGAGAATGGAGACCATCTCTCCGATTCCAAGAATGAATAATCAACGTTCTGAAGTGGTTTTGGAATTCCAATTTCGAAAAAGAACTATCAACGTTCTAAAATAATTTTGCAATTCCAATTTTAAGAACGAATTATTAACATTCTTAAGTACTTATGGAATTTCGATTTCAAGACATAATCATAAAAATGGATCTTAATGGATCACCAATGGATTCTTAATCGATTGGAAGGAATAGTTGTATTCAAGCCATTTCGAGAATATAGAATTTTGGAACCCATAACATGGAATGGAATAAAAATTTCAAACACGAAATAGCTTCCAAATGGATTATGTTAGATGTGTAATTAAAGTCTGAACTGTATTTTATTGTGATAGAACGTAAGAGTTGTGTAAAGAAATTATCTATCAGTATCCTGCTTTCACAAACCGTGGATTCTTAATGTCGATGTCTCACTTAATATTCACATTTGTAATTCGTAGAGCTACCTACATTCTCCTTGACTCTAGTGAGATCAATTCATGTACCAATGTTCAGTATTATGAATCGTGGAAAAAAAGGTTTTTCAATCACGAAAAAGTATTATGTAGTTTTAAATTTGAGTCTTCATGATATGATCGTGTTTTATTTTTATACTAACTGCATTTGATTGGGAAATATGAATGTTTTGATCCCAAAACATTTCTTATTTCTTTGTTACCTTTCATACTTCGATCTTGTATGTACCGTGTACAAAAGCTTAATCTCTCGTTGCTTTGTCGTTTTTAACTTCGGTAATTATTGCACTTGAGACATAATGTTTTAATCATGTAGTCTAATTCTTAACCCTCCAAGTGATTTCTACGAGATATCTCGTCCATCAAGATCTGATTAATTGTGCTAATGACGAGATATCTCGTCCATCAAGATCTAATTAATTGTGGTAATGACGAGATATCTAGTCATCAAGGTATTGCCGATTTTTTTTATGAAGATAATAATACCGGGTCAGTTTTCTTCTAATAACGAGATATCTCCATCAAGATCTGGTCAGTTTTGCTACCGAAGAGATACCTCTTCAATACAACACCAACCACCAGGAGGGTTAATTGAAATACTATGATAAAAATTTAAAACCTTAACGAAAAGTTTTATTCATTCTTCAGAGACCCGGTCCATCAGACAATTCTTAAAATAGTACAATAGTCATTACGAAGCTAGAGAACTCAAGGAAGAAGCATTTCTAAATGCATCTAACAGTGAAATCGTCTTTGTGAAGCTTTATACCTTAAAGTTTCACTCAAGATTGAAGTCTGTGCAGTATGTTGCGTGTATATATAATTAACTTAGTGCTTTTCTGTACATACAAATTGTGTAATCCTCTTGGGAGAAGAGGAGCAAAGTTTATTCTAACACATTTGCACAAGATACTTGAATCCTCATTTAAATGCACTCTTATTTCTGTAAGAAAACTAGAAATATCTTGAAACCTTGTCGAATTGAGGATATATTCCATTTTTTTGGTAAGTAGGACGAATGTGCTCAAATGTTTTCAATCCAAGTTTCCAGTGCCCTGTTCGATAAAACAATTTTTAAAGTAGCGGTAAAAGTACTAGTAGTAAAGTATTTAGTAAAGATTTTATAGTATAATAGTGATTATACGAAGCTAGAGAACTTTATAACTAGAATGAGAACATAAGTCTGGCATGTTCAATAATGTAAACATGGCGTTTAAAATTGCTTCAATTCCTTACGAAAACCCCATAGAATTCTATATAAATTTCTGTATAATATGGTCTCTAGAATATTATAGAATTCTAACCCTTCTTTTCACAAGTTCTATAAAGTAAATTCTGTAGACAGTCTATAAAACATTCTATAGAATGTCTGTATAAACCTCTATAGTATGCCGTAGAAGCTAATTTCTTTTCCTTCAAGACTTTATTTTTCTATAAAATTTCTCAAACGAATCAGAGCTCATTTTCTCGATAGAAATTCAAAAGAATTCAATAGAAACAAAATTCCTTTCTCTGGAAATCTTTGTATAGTTAATTCTATGGAACTGTATAAAAGTTATTTGTAAGAGCTTTAGCTTAATTTTGATCAAACTGGAGAAATGATAAACTTTTTTTTAATCAATCTTCTTTGAAATTCGATATTTTTAATTGCTTGAAAAAATATTTGCATTTATAATTATCAGAGTAAACTTTTATTTAAAATACGCTACATACATTAGAAGCATTAAGTGATAAAAGTGTGGATTCATTTAGATGTTGAAATATATCTATAATTATTTCATTTACACTCGATCTCTATTATTTTAATAAGCGAGATCGAACTCCTTTTAATGCTTTAATAACTCACAGAAGCTTTTAAGCATTCGGCACAAATAAATCATTTCTACTGTATAACAAACATTTTATATAAATATATTTATATAATATTTCTTATTTTTGTAATATTTTAAAGTATTGGCACAAATTACTTTAGCTATAGATCTTGGGTGTAACTTGTTTGATTGTCTATTAGAGTTTAAAACTTTGTTGACATTTTTTATAAAGTTTCTCTTTACATCATGATTATTTTTGTGTAACAAAATTTAACTCCATTGAATTACTTTTATGAGTAAATTGGAATTACAGCTCTAAACCAAAGTATTGTATTATTGAGTAACTCTGTAAGTTGTTTTACTTTTATTTTATGCTACGTATTCCACTGTAAATTAAAGTTTATATTTTGTATAAAAACTTTTGTATGATTATATAATAATTATGTGCACAGTTTGAATAAATATGTAATTAAATATTCTGTCTATTTGCTATCTTACTGTTGCTTTGAAAAAAAACCAGGAAAATAGTAAGCTAACTAAAGAATGAATGTGTTTTAAGGGGGTCCGGGACACATTGAAAAAAAAATTTTATTAATTAATTTAGAATTTTGAATTTTTTGTACTGATTACCCATCTAACTAATAAGAAAAATCACAACACAAAAGTTCTTTAAAAATTTTAAATTAAAATTTTTTGAAAAAAAGGTTATTTTAAATTGCTAAGGCTTAAAACATTCTTGATCAATTTTCAAAATTCTTGCATTAAATTATTCACAAATTTATTAACTTTAATTTTGATTCAGGAATTTAAAAAATATTAATTTAATAAAAAATATTTGAATGAAAATTTTAAGGTACTTTTTTTTTAAAATGTCATATTTTTAAAAGTAAATATTTGTTTTAAATTTGCTGATTCGTAATTAAAGTATAATGTTTGAAAAAGATATATTCCAAATTTCAACCCTTAAACTTTATAGCTTTTCGACTTATAGCAATTTGAATACAGGAAATCTTGAAAAAATGCGTCATGGAGAAAAACGCATTTAAAGTTTTAAGGACAGATGTTGTTGCCATGACAACAACTGTCAAGAGTGTTAGATTTTCAAAACAACGCACCATAAAAACTATTATATCTCTAGTTCTAATTAAGATAGAAACATGATTTATACGTCATTTTAAGCAGAAAAACACAGAGAATTTCTTAAAATAATTATTTAAAAAAAATAGAAAATTTGACGATTTTTGTGTCCCGGACCCCCTTGAAAAGTGCCTCTCCCCAAAAATATTCAAAAGTTAAGACTTTCGTGAAGAAAATATTTCTAACCCAAATAGAATATTTAAATAACAGTTAAACAAGTTAAATACTTCATTTTGAAAAATACGCTTCATTTAAGAATTAAGATTAGTTTTCATGGTTACACTTTAAGTGAAATATTTTGTTATTCATTTTCAAAGCAGTTAGGTTATATTGGAGGTCTAGTCAGTATAGCTAGCTCTTGGTATAATTGCCTTGAAATTTAATAGATTAATATTGAAATGTCACTTGATTTGTTACTTTAATCAGTTCTTGGAAGGTCCTGTAATGGTACTACAAAGAAGTTAAAATTTAAACAATACGTGTTGAAAGTTGATATACAATAGCATGTTAAAGGAAGACTATTAAATAAAATGTACAATAAATATGAGAACATACGAATTTAATTGGAATGAGATGCATTACACAAAAAATGTTCTCTAATGATGACTGTTTTTGCGTTCAAGGATACGTAAAACGTTGAAAACATTTCTGTTTACCATGGTTCTTTGAGCACATTATTTTTACTCTTAATCTATGTACATTCCTTAAAAAGTATCAATCTGCAAATGGCATCCACTGTGTAATTTCTATAATTGTGTTTTGCGGTACTGAAAATATTTCTAAATTCGGTCTTTACAGGAACTTTATGCATGAAATTACGTAATTTATACTTCTGTCACGATTCCCTATCATTTTGGAGTTTTGTTAGAGCAACTGGACCGTTTCTGGATTCGGTATACTGACTACGCTCCTGAATTTCTGCTTCCGAGTTTCGTGAAGAGCAACTGGACTATTGCTGGATTCGGTATACTGACGACGCTCCTGAATTTCTTCTTCCGAGTTTCGTGAAGAGCAACTAGACTGTTGCTGGATTCGGTATACTGACGACGCTCCTGAATTTCTACTTCCGAGTTTCGTGAAGAGCAACTGGACTGTTGCTGGATTCGGTATACTGACGACGCTCCTGAATTTCTGCTTCCGAGTTTCGTGAAGAGCAACTAGACAGTTGCTGGATTCGGTATACTGACTACGCTCCTGAATTTCTGCTTCCGAGTTTCGTGAAGTATGTTGAAATCTAGCCAAGATCTGTTGGTAGATTTTTCTGCCATTCCACTAAAGTATATCGATGTAATTGAAGTTTATCTTACTGAAGATAATAAAGTCCGTTCAAAAATTTTATTGGTTTTTAATGTGCGTGGAAAAATTGGAGACATCATATCTACATCACAATTAGATACTGTGGAATCCAATCCATTCAAACATTTGGTTCATCTTTCTCTAAAATTTTGTGTTGCTTCTGAGATGTTATAAAGCAGTACTTGGCTTTAAAGGAAGAGAGACGTCAGTTGGAAAGCAGATTAACGTTTCTGGAGCAAGACTTCAAAGACAAAGTGTCTTCATATTAAACGGATAGTGATATGCATACCTTGAACTGGAAACCATCAGAAAATAATTGAGCGCGGAGCTGTCCATGAAAGAAAGCAGATATGCGAGAGACTGGACTGCTGTTGGATTCGGGATAGTGAGGTATCCTGGGAATCACACCAGCAGCTTTAGAGAATTCTGTCTTCAACGGGAACCTTCGAAAGATCCGGGCACTGGACTGATGTAGTCATCACCTGGGAATACTACAGATAACAATGAACCTTTTTCCCTCTATCTGAAAAGGATTTTCAAATGTTGAAATCTAGTCAAGGTCTGTTGGTCGATTTTTCTGCCTTTCTACAAAAGTTTATAGATCTAATTGAAATTTGTCTAGCTGAAGATAATAAAGTCTATCCAAAAAAATTTTTTTATTGGTTTTTAATGTGAGTGAAAAAAAAATTGGAGGCATCATATCAACATCACAATTAGATATTGTGTACCAATCCATTCAAACATTTGGTTTATCTTTCTTCTAAAATTGGTTGTTGCTTCCGAGAGTGTTAAAAAGCAGTACTTGGCTATAAAGTAAGAGAGACGTCAGTTGGAAAGCAGATTCGAGACAAAAAATGCCTAATATCTCCAAAGGGAATGAAGATCTAAGTAGGAAAAACAAATTGTCTCTTGCCTAGAACTGGGGGTAGTTTTCAACAGCTGTTTGCACCACAGGATGTAGCGAAGTTTCCTTCGCGAAGATAAGCCACCACGAGTGTTAATATTGATTATAACATGTGAGAAACTTTGATGGTAATGAAATCGGGGTTATGAATCGCATATATTATGTCACTTCTAAATAATGCCACCCATGGAAGTTTATCTTGGAAATCACCCTAATTTTGCAATTGTTCCTCCGGAACAGCCGACATGCCCTAAATATCATCATCATCGTCGTCGTCCTCTGATAAAATACCGATTCTTTTCCCTATCGTCCTCATCGACTTTGTCACTTCTTCTTGCACCAAGTTAAAAGACATTGCTAAAAGAGCCATACCAAACAAAAGATACAACGAACACAACCCCAAAGCCAGTTGGGCGTCCTCGGAAAGCACAGCACCTCCTGGTACCATATCCCCGAAACCGATCGTGGTCAAAGTTATGAAGCAGAAGTAGCAACTATCCGAATATTCCCAGTTTTCCCAGTAAGAAAACAAAACGGCGCCTCCACAAATATATCCCACCACAATGGAGATGCACAGCGTGATCGGAACACTGGCCTCTTCTTCGTCCTCTTTCTCGGAACTCAGAGAAGAGGCCATCTCGAAGCTGAATTCGTCATTCAGTGGAACAAAGGCGGAGGCTTCTTGCAGTCTGTTGGAGATGGACGATGGTTGCCTCACTATGGCACCTCCGGGACGATATGGTAATTCTGTGGTGGTCATACGACGGAGAGGGTGTTGAGATGCTTCTGCACTGTCCGTAGGGGGAAGAGCATATTTATTGGAGATTATTGGAACTTTGTATGCATCTGAAACTTCTGCCTGCGGAAGGAAATTTGAAAAGTATGAGTTTGATTCTTGACAGTGGCATTTTTCGATAGTACCTAATCGTACCTAATTACTTAATAGTGTTTTAACTAATTGTTGTTGACCAATCAACTGTCATAAATCAGTTTGGAATTTATTCTTTAGAATTTGTGTTGGAGAAGTGATGAAATCGTATTCGTAAACTAAGGCAATTGTCGTTCAAGAAACACTACCGCCACACGCGTACCTTAAACACCTACATTACAAGAAAATGCCTCTCGTGAAAGTAGAATACAAGACATTTTCGCTTATAAGATAAGTTTATCATCATTTCGATGAATGCGCATTTTGTTTGGGAGAGGATTTAAAAAAAAATAAAGCTTCGTCGTCTATAAAATGGGTGGCATTTTTTTTTAGTCTTGTTCAGGTTTGCAAAGGGGGCGAAAAATATTTTATGTTCAACATCCCCCTCCATTTGAAATTTATAAGATATAAAACAATTATACACCAATCAGGTGATGAAAATTTGGTTTTATTGGTAATGTTAAAATTCACGCTATCAGTGTCTAGCAGTTTTTTCAGATGTTTGACCGTAGGGGAATAATATAAATCTTGGGCTGACACATAGATATCATAAAACCATCAACATAAAATCTGCGTTTAAATTTCAAACTTCACAAAAAGTTATTACCAAACTTGTATTTGTAAAAGTGCGAGTATTTTTATTTACTTATTCCAATCCCCAATTAAACAAGACATGTGAAAGTCTACAACTTTTTCAAACAAAATGTGCTTGATGGCGGTGATAGGCGACAATACTATAGGTAATAGGTGATAGGCGACACTACTATAGTGTAAATATAATACAAGTTAATTTTTGTAGTTGTGTCTAAATACACTACAGTGTAGTAGTTAAATAGATACCTCGAGAAAATCCTTTAAAAATAATAATTAATAATAATAAGGTTATGAGAATAAATAAGAAAATAACTACATTTAAAAAAAAGTTAGTCACATTGTTAAAAGGTGAAATTACCTCTCTTGAAGCATAAGAATGGTGATGCCTCGGCAACGAATGGTGTAAAGTTTCTGTAGGCATATAGCTTCTTTGTTGATCGAAACTGTCCGAGTTCGGTCCATACAATCGAGGTCGCAGTGGATCTCCTCCTACTGCCCCCTGCAGGGTCCTCGCTTCTGATGGATATCGACTAGATCTGTTGGAACGACTCTTTCTGTGGTGGTGCGTCTTTGGACTGGAGCACAAGTAGCAGCACACTTTCCAGTAGATGAATCGAAAGGAATGTGCCATCGCGTCCCCTATGTTGGAAAGACACAGGAGGAGGAGAGGAATGCCTACAATGGCGTACAGAATGGTCACTATTTTGCCAGTGTTCGTTTTGGGAGCAATGTTGCCGTAACCTAAAGGAAAGTAAAGAAGCAATCTTGTACTTATTTAGATATAAATGCGAATATACACTACCCTACAGTAATGGACCGGATGCCAGCGGATTTGCATAAAATCCGACTACTTGTTTGGGGGTGGTTATCGTGGTATGGCCTGGGTCCTTTCCATGGTGTTCCTGGCCAATTTACCGCCGACGCCTACATGAACATTTTGGACAATCAGGTTCTTCCTATGCTCTGGCAATTTTATGGAAGGGACGAATGTTACTTTCAGGACGAAACGAAAACGATGTCATGTTGCAGCCTTTGTCAAGCAGTGGTATCAAGAATGGATGTAAAACATCTTCCCTGGCCTGCTCAGAGTCCCGACCTAAACCCCATGGATAATTTGTGGGACGAGTTAGAGCGACGCTTGCGGACCAGGGAACCACGTCCAAAATCTACAGCTGAGCTGGCGACATTATTCAATCAGGAATAGACACAAATACACATAGCTGTGTATCGAAACCTTGTTCAAAGTATGCCCAGAAGGGCTGATAGTGTAATTGCAGCACGTGGGGAACCATTCCCTTATTAGACCTTCACATCTAGCTGTCCGGTCCATTATTGCAGGGTAGTGTATAATACAGTAACCATTCGTATATACATACACACATGTCTTAAAACTGAATTTGTATCAATCAAGGTCACCTGATCTCAATCTTGTAGAGTGCTTGGGATGCTCTCTTTCGTTCATAATCTTTTCCCTCCAAAACCCGAAATTTAAAAAAAAAAAAAAAAAAAAACACCTGTGTGCACATTTAACTGATCGAAATTTTAGTTACAATTTTTTATTCGTTCACCTCTAGTCATTTTGTGAGAGATATTCAGTGTAAACAAATCAGATGGAAAGTCGAGGTTTTATTTCCGCAATCCAAGTGCTCTCTCTCTCTCTCTCTTAGCGCATATCGATGTTACCTTTAAATGTAGTTCATCACCTCTTTCACGACGTTTGCCGTTTAGTTTAACGGTGTTGACCAATTAACTATCATACGTCGATATGAAGTTCAATATTTGGAATTTTTACTGGCGAAATGCTGAAATTGTACTCGAGAAACAAGCAACTGGCTCGACAGAAAATGCTTTTCAAAGTTGAAATTTTTTTTTACGGCAAACCTTTTGTAGGTTTGGTATCACATGTTGGAGTTGAGTAATTTCAGTAAATAAAGGAACAACTAATAGAATAATTTATGCTAAACCACCGACACTTTTACCATTCTCTTATACAGTTAATTGCTACTTTTCAACAAGTGAAACAGAGATGTGTTCTTGAGTACATCAGTTGTTTCTCTCTCTTTGGAAACAAATATAATCCAATGAAACATGACGAACTAATTACAAGTGTGATGACAAGATAAGCGAATTACGAAAAAATAAAAAGAATAAACCTCTTGTAAATGTTCTATTCTCTTCCCTGCTGTGTTCTTTCGACCGCGAAACAACAAAGACGGCTCATTTTCTTCTCAGACAGCAAGACGAATGACTGAGTTTATTTTATGAGTACCTTCTATGAAAGGGTTTATGATTAGTTATATTTACTCTCGCTTGAAATAAACTTTCGTCTTTAAAAGTAACAGCGATTCTCAGAGTGCAACCATGATAATCTTCGAGGGTCTAGAAGAGCCTTGCTTCTTAAGTCGTGTCACTTGAAGTTTGACATCGAATGATTTGCGTGAAAGATGTTCTCTTTCGAATGATGCCTCACCTCGTGGTATAAAAAGAATAAGGAACTATTGGAGTTATAAAATTTTTAAATTGGAATTGAAAAAATTGATTTGAAGAGAGGGATTTTTTTAAATTTAAGAAAATAAGTATTCATTGATGTGAAATTATTGTACATTTCAGAAAAAGAAATGTTTCCTTAGGAAAAGAATTCTGAATATTGTTTATTTTATTTATAACGTATGGATACTGTAAATTCGCATTTAACGGAGTGATTTCGACGAGATATCTTGTCCATCAAGATCTGACCAATTTTGCTAATTGCAAGATATATCGTCATCAAGGAATAGCCGATTCTTTTGATGATGACGAGACCAAAATCTGGTCAGTTTTCTTCCAATGATCATGACCGTGTTTACTTCTAATAACGCGATGTCTCATCCAACAAGATCTGGTCAAGTTTTGTCAATGAAGATATCGCACCAGAAGAGCTAAAAGATTATTAAATATAAAGAGGGTTTTTTAAATTTTCTGTATCTTTAATCCTCCAAGGGTTTTGACCAGATATTTCGTCCAAGATCTGGTCAGTTTTGCTAATGATAAGATAACTCGTCGAGACAACCGCCAGCAGGGTCAAAAGATTATATAATATATAACGGGGTATTTCAAAAACATTCTGTAACTTTAACCCTCCAAGGATTTCGATGAGATATCTCATTCACGATCTGGTCAGTATGTTAATGAAGAGATATCTCTCTCTCTCTCTCTCTCTCGGCGAGACAAAACTTCCCTAATAAATACTCTAAGGGGAATGAAGGTCCAGATAGGAAAAACAAATTGCCTCTTGCAGAGAACTCGTGACAGTTTGCAATAGGTTTTCGTATCAGAGGATGACCACCAGAAGGCAGTTTTGGAGGCGAAAATAAAATAACGATACATAAATTGGTCATTAGAAAAAAACTGACATAGCAAAATTGGTCAGGAAGGACTAGATATCTTGTCGAAACCATTTAGAAGGTTAATGGCTGTTTTCGGCTACTAAGCATTTGGTAGCTGGTCCTTCGTGATTTGAGACTGACTTTGTATGAGTAACATGAATTTCACTCATGCTTAGGTACCTAACATGGAGAAGATCAGTCCTCTCGACCTGGAGCAGAAGATGAATGGTTGGGACATTCATCCAGCTGAACGCGCTTCGATTCCCTATGAGAGTAAATTGCCGTGCTGTGCACAAATGGAGATTTTTACGGACGGATCAGGCATCAATGACAAATTCGGTGCTGCTTTTGTAGTCATGTACTTTGGTAAAATAGTTGAAGAGCACATGTACCACCTCGCTGATAATGCGACGGTGTACCTAGCAGAGCTATCGGCAATCGAGAAGGCACTCAATTGGAGTCTTGCCCGACCCGTTTACATTGTAAATAAAACTACCTAGATCTTCTCGGATAGTCTTCCTGCGCTCATGGCGTTAAGTGATCCATTCTGTACCCTTCCCATCGTACAGAGAATCAAAACTCTGTACTCCACGGTTATGCGCTTCCAGGGAATTCGAATGAACTGGATAAATGCACACATAGATTTCCAAGGAAACGAAGCGGCTTACGCGGTCAAAAGAGCCACCGACAGTGAAGTGATTCACATATACGTGCAGAGATCATGCTCCACAACAAGCCAACAATTCCTCAAAGTCCTCATGGACAGGAACAGCGATGGGGTGGTGACAAGATAGGCAGGCACATCTTCAAATTCCTCCCAAAACCGGATCTCAGAAGACCCGTATATAATCCGCTAATATCCAAATGCTCACTGGACATGGCCGCTTCCCCGAATACTTTCACCATATTGGACGGCAGACAACAGACTTGTGCAAGTGTGCAGAAGTTGGAGACGCCCTCCACTACATCCTTCACTGCAGATTTATCGGCCACCTCAGAAACGGATTGCACTTTCTAAGGTGAACTTCCCATCTCTATGACAAACACCCCGAGTGTTTCTAAGCCCTCTCTGGCTTGGACAAACTTGTGACGGTGAAGATGACGCCCCAACCCCCGGCTTAAAAAGCACCTCTCCCTTGCATAACAGGTAAGACTTGTAAGTATGTTTTATATTATTTGATGTAGAGAAGGAAGAAGACATTCGTCAGTATATGATGGCACTTAATTCTGGAAGTTGATGGGCGATAATAAGGTTATTAAGTGATGGTACTGCGTACTTATCGCCGATAGGCGAATCACTCTATAGTGTGACCGCGGTATGTGTTTACTCTACCCTACGCAATTTAGCGGCCAGAGTAAGCCACTAGGACGGACTATGGGGAGGTTCGAAGTCCGAACTGTCTTGTCCGAAGGGATGTAAGAGGACGATGGTGAACCCTATGGGTGTAAGAGTTCCGTGATTCGGACGAAAGGATCGGGGGAAGGCTCTAGGGTCCGAGGGTGATAACCGCATCCCAAATCAAGTAACGGAAGAGATCTGTACGTTTACGAATGGCGAAACGGGGCTCTCCGGTACACTGGAATTAGATGCCAAAGAGAGAGACAGAGAGAAGGCTGGTTGCCCTACCAAACTGGACCATGGTATCCAATGAAGCACAGATGGGGCCTCGTAACTCCTGAGTCGAGAATCTCATTAGGGAGTTATGCCTAAACATTGCATCGGTCCCGCTCATGCACTCTGTCGAATCGCTGAGGGTGACGCATGCTTTCTACTGTGCGTAACAGAATGGTGGGTATTGATGCCTCGATGATCCATTTTCCTCGGCCATTGGGACACCACTCCTCTTTCGTTTTCTACCCGATGTCCTCCCTAGTCATTTTGACTAATCCGTTATGCCCAGCAGGGTGGCGCGAAGGGAAGTGCTTGCCTCCAATTAAGGCCCGGTTCACACATACGGTTTTTCAACGTGCGGCGCAGCCAAGTGCGGTCTGAGATACATTAGATCCAATGGAGCAGTGCATACATGCGTCCAGCGCCGCTGAGGCGACGCATATCCAACTTGCGTGCAATTTGTACCGCAGTTCCCCACGGTCCCGCACATGAGTCTTCGTTCTGATGTACTTTGTTTTCATAAACAAATGGAATATAAATAACAATTAATAAATGGTTGTATCCAGTAACGTCTATTCGTTATACTTTTTGTAAGTAAACGTATACTTCGTAAGCGAAATAAACACTTTTTCTTCAATAGAATATGTATCGCAAATTTGGCGAAATGAGTTCGTGCGTCATTTTACAGTTATGTGTGCATAGTTGGGCTTCGGTACCGCAGTGGCGCCGCACGTTGAAAAACCGGATGTGTGCACCGGGCCTAAGAAGAAGAAGAAGGTGCATAATATGAAGGAGCGACTAAGGGCATAACGTAATTTGGACCTGAGAGCCTTTCTTTATAGGCACAAAATACACATTTTCAATCCATCCGATACCTATGGTTGTGATTACTATGATGGAATACAGCAGAGCCCCAGAGAACGACCACTGCAGGTTTGTGCCGTTGTTGTTGCCGTCGTAACCGTCCTTCCTCATGGCCTTGACCAGTTGCTGTTCAAAGTTCTTAAGGGTGAGGGTGGCGTTCTCCGACCACCTGCTCTCGTTGAGCACCTCGCCGCTTACCGTGAGGGCCCACAGGTCGTCGATGACCATCACCTCCTGCATCTTCATCTCCAGCTTCTTGCTGCGCTCGTTGCCGGCCTCCAGGGCCTCGAAGGTGAAGGCCCCCATCACAGTGTACCCGAATACCAGGCTGCAGAGGCCAATGTGCGAGAAGATGAAGGTGCAGCCTGCACGGCAGTAGTACCGGCACTTGGCGCACTTCGACATGTGTTCTGTGTTACGGAACGGCATGCTGGTTGGGGCCGATCTAGGGATTGAAAGAAAAAAAGCGTTAGGGACATACTCGCAGGATTGCTAGATTTGTGATCAAATCGGTTTTTATCAACACAATCTATAACTTTTATTCAGCTTTTACTCTCCTGTGGGGGTTTCGATGAGATATCTCACCATTAGAAGTCGTGGCCGAAAGTCCTCACTTTGGGTTGGTGTGGAAGTTTGGAGAGTGGAGTGCCATCTCAGGTGTTGCCTCGTCATCTGACCGTAGTTCAAAATTACGTGGCGATACACCGAATGGCCTAGGCTGGCACGATGGTAACTAGTTGAATCTCACCATTGGAAAAAACTGACATGATCTTGATCTCGCCGTCATCAAAAATCAACAGTATCTTGATGACGAGGTACTAATGATGAGGTATCTCGTCATTAGTAAAGTTTGTCAGATCTTGATTACGAGATATATCGTCAGTAACACAATTATTCGGATCGGGATGGATGAGGTATTTCGTCTGAACTACTTGGTGGATTAAACGTAGCACTTGGATGGTGAGTATGTTTTGTAAATTTTGATTTCTTCACCAAGTAGTTCGACGAAAGTGGTTTCGACGTAGTTCAAATGCTAGTGTGACGTGGTTTCGAATGGTTCCAAATGGTTTAGACGAAATATCTCGTCCGTTAAGATCTGACCAATTTTGCTAATGAAGATATATCTCGTCATCAAGAATATCAAGAATGCCGATTGAATTAAGAATGATGAATATGTTGCCATTTTCGGATACTAACGAGATAATGATCAGGTCAGTTTTTCGAATGACGAGGTATCTCGTCCATCAAGATCTGGTCGGTAATGACGACAAGATACATCATCGAGACAACCACCAAGAGGACAAAAAGAATGAAAAGTGTTTTCTGTCAAGCAAGTAGGTGACGGTAGTGCTTTTATGGTGGAACGTGCGTCCTGTACATATTCCGAAATTTATGTCACTTGGCTGGTTTTTCCAATTTGATGTCAGCACGTAGTCAATAGAAATTCCAAAGAATGAATTTCGAATGGATTTATAGTTAACTGGCCAACATCTTATTAGGTTAAACTCTAAACGTCTGCCAAAATGGCAACAAACTTCATTTTAAGTTGCGCCATATTGCGCCAAGTAAAAGACCATCAAATAATACACCATCAAGTTATGAGCAGAACAAAGCGAGTTTCACTGACATAGAATGAGAGAATTACAATACATTCAGGGTATGTTACAGGAGTTGAACCTGCTCTGCTTACAACTCTAGTATCACTGTCATGACTGGCCTTCTTGTGCCAAAATACATTGATAAAGAGTGCGATTTGAAAGAAATCACCCGTTTCTCAAAATGGTTGGTTTAGTTTGTTTACGGTCATTTGCAATATGAAGGTTAATTAGACTAGATTTACAGCAACTATGGTAAACATGAAACTAAATGGTTTTATTGCACTTAATTCCTTCAAAAACATGGGTGTGGAGTGTTCCCTTTGAAAAGCTGAGAGCTTAAAATGAGTCAATGTGGTTCTTTTTTTTTAAATCAAACACACACATGCTCTTAAGCAGAAAGATAAAATTATGAGAGCTAAAGATGTGCATGATAAATTTGCAAAATAACCTTCTTGATGTGTTTAGTTTAAATGAAGTAGGTTAAATCTAGGTCTTCGACCCCCTACCAAAGTCGTCGATTTGGTCAGCATTCTAACACATATATCATCCCTTAAGATTCAAATTTGTCTCCAATGAAAACAATCATACTTTGTATTCTCATAATTCTGACTTCTAACTAAAAGCATGTTTGCATATTTACTTTCTTATGTGTTATGAATATGAACACAATTTCAATGCAATGTGATAATTTGCTTTATTCACAAAAAGGTGTCCAACCTTGAGACCTGAAAAAGCGACAAAATAAATTGCTGACTGTTTCTATATGATGAGATGTTTGTTCCATTGTACATGCAATGTATCGTATATATATGCTCAAAAGTGGATGATATATAGAAGATATATAGATATATAGAATATAGATATAATATATATATATATATATATATATATATATATATATATATATATATATATATATATATATATATATATATATATATATATATATATATATATATATATATATATATATATATATATATATATATATATATATAACAAGATATATAGAATAAATATCTAATCATATAAAAAATAAATAGGTAAGTTAAGAAGAAATTAAAGAAATACTTTTATAACATGATTGTAAGAGCATGTAAATTTGAAGATCACGAAGATAAAAATGAATTTATTTGTAAGTATTTATCTTTAAAAAGTTAAAATGGATAATCATGAGAGTGTCAATTTCGGTTTCTATTTCTATTTTCAACAGCCACAAAATAGTTATAACTTTTGTTTCTGTGTTTTTTTTTTTTAAATTTTCAACAGGAAATAAAAACTTCCACAAATAGTACAATAAACTAGAATATTGAAAGTGTATGCCTTTCGTTCCAAAGAGATATATTTTTTTCTTGAAAGGGTGTGCGCGATTTTGCGCCCAAACTTTTAAACTCTTAAATCCGCTTGAAAATGAAAAAAAGGAACACTAAATTTTCTTTTCAAATAATCGTAGGGGTGAGTGGAAAAAGGGTTGTGACAATTGTTTACATTTTGGTATTATTGCAGTTTTGAAGTTGCCTCGGAGGTAGGAATGACTTGTACTAAAAATACGTGTAAGAGCCCCTATGCTGATATGCACAACACCCCACCCATCCCAAACTACTTCCAACTCATCTAGTAAAAGTACTAATGACTTTGAGGTTAAATAAATCGAAACTACAAGTATGCCACTTAATCCCTTCTTGCACTCACCCCTTCAGTTGTCAAACATGTTTGCATGACATTACAAAAAAAGCATAGGCTATAAAATTATAAGAAATTAAAAATATATATTTTTTTTGTCTTACTATTTTATGTTTTGAATTATATATGAATGAGATAGATGTTTTTAAGACAAGAATTATATTTTTAATCCTTAACTTTTGCTCTAGATGTAGTGTTTTAGGGTTAACCTTTACGATAAAAAATGTAAACAAATCTCTAGAATTCTATAGAGATTTCAATAGCGAAAAGAAATTTCGCTTCTATAGAAAAAAATTGCATAGAATTCTAAAGAGTTCTATAGAACTCTGTTTCAAAACAAATGTATTTTAAAATAATTCTAGAGAAAAGGTTAAGTTGTTCAAAAAAAAAAATTAGATTTTATCTTTATATATAGAATTCTGTAGAGGTTTCTGTAGGCTTTCTATGGAAATTACTGTATAGAGATAATAGAAAATGGGCCACAATTCCACAAGATAGAAATTTTGATAAAATTCTATAGAAATTTTTATAAATAAATTTCGTAGGAATCCACGGAGTTAATAATGTATAGATTCAAAACTAGTTTGGTCTACCAATTTTCCAGAGATGCCAACCTGTTATTTATGTAAAAAAAATTTTTTTTTTAATATTTTTACTTCCAATGGCTGGGGTACATGAACAAAAAAACAAAAAAAGAACGTGTATAGAAGAAGAACAACAACAACAAGAAACATCTATATATATATATATATATATATATATTTAATAATTAAATTTAAACACACGTTCTCTCCCATTTACAAAAAAAAAAAAAAAAAAATGAAAAAATACAGAAATATGTAAACTAATTGATGTCTTGTGAAAATAAGTAAAATTGAATTTTTCCGTTGAAAAAATGATCGTCTCCGTAATCCGTAGTACCCGATTCACATACGTAGAAACTACGGAGAATCCGTAGTAGTTGACCTCTCTGATTTTTCTATTCTCAAAAAAGTGAACCGTCTTACGCAATGAATACAAATATTATTAAATATTCTTTGTAAAGTTTTCAAAACAAAAAGTTTTCAAAACAAAAAAGAAACAAAAAGTTTAAAGCCCCGCTATATCTGGCGTGCTCAAGAATAATAAATTTTCAAGCAGTTTTTTATTTCATTTCATTTTGACAAGATAAAATTATTATGAGTATGTTCTGCACACGATGCTGACGAATTATTTCTATTTTAATGTACTTGTTTTACAAAGTGTCTAACAATATATTCGTTTTAAAAAGTTTATTATTCTAAATTCTGTAAAATGTAGAAAACATTGAAAATTACAAGATTCATTAATTAAATGGTTACATGAAAGTATTTTTATTTTCCAAGCCAACATCTGATGGACACTACGCTGCTTCCCGTAACTTGTGACGATAGTATTGTCAACACGCATTATTTCTTAATTGACAAAATATGTTTCAAAATGGGGTAAAATCAACTGTACGAAGTTATCAAAATCATAAAATTAAATTAAATTGTTACTTGTAAATATTTTTATTTCCCGAAAACTGATGGAGAGAGTGTGTTGTTTCTAGTTGCTTGTGGCGATAGTATTGAGGACAGATTCATAATTCATTTTAGAAAATAGGGGAAATGTTTAGGAGAAATCAACTGTACACAGAATTACCCATATCATAAAATTCAGAAATTCAATTGAGACTTGAAATTATTTATATTTTTCCAACACCTGATGGAGAATACGTTGTTTCCAGCTACTCGTGAAATTGTCAACACAAACTCTATCGTAAACATTAAAAACTGGGGAAAATAAAATGTATGGAATTACCAAAATCATAAAATTCATCAACTGCCTTGTTACCGGTAATTATATTTTTTAGTTTTCAACATTTGTTAAAGAATACGCTGTTTCTTTAGCTACTGGTGAAGCGATAGTATTGTCAACACATTCTTTCTTAAACAATTAAATGCATTTTAAAAGGTTGAGAGAGTTTTTAAGGGAGAAATCAACTATACAGAACTACCCTTAATCATAAGATTTATTAAATTCAACCAAAACTGGATAGTTTTATTAACACCAACAATATTATTTTTATTAACACCCAGATGGAGTACCCTAACTAAACAAATTTACAGAGCTCCATCAGAATTCTATAGAGTAACGAAATTTCGTTTCTGTACTTAAAAAAAAAGTCTATAGAATTCTATAGATTTAAAGAAAGTGAGCTATGATTCAATGGTAATGTATTTTTATAGAGAAGTTCAATAGAAAAGAAATTAGCTTTTACAGAATTCAATGGAAGAGGTTTCTAGATATTTTCTATAAACATTTCTGTAGAAGTTATTTTAAAGAGCTTATAGAAAAATAGGCTATTATTCTATAAAATTCTATAGACCACATTCTATAGAATTTTTTTAGAAGTCCATAGAAAGTTTTCGCAAGGTTGCGTTATTCCCAGTTTAAGACGATAGCATGTGATCAACACTAATTCTTCCTTAAACACTTAAATGTAGTTTAGAAAATAGCGAAATGTTAAAGAATAATATTCCTGTTGAAAGAAAGTATTGCTTGTCAAAGACTAGCTCCAAAAAGTAAGCAGACTCAACAAATCTGGGAAAATTAACTACCGTTCTCAAGTGCAAATGTTTTGACGGCAATCCGTGAAGAGTACATCCGTTCCCTCCAACCACGTGTGAGGCGTTGTTTTCAACTACACCAACACATGTCCCGATTGTAGGTAAAAGAAACCTGTTGACTGATTTGTTGAAGGCGAAACCCAATCAATTCACCACCAGCAGAAAAAGCATTTCTATTCTTACCTTTATCAAGAAGCGGCAACACAATCCAACAGCCTTTCGAAATCGGCAAAGGTTGAACGAACTGAAGACAAAGAGTTCCCGAATTTGCCCTTCGTTTTCATATGGTTGATTTCGAGCACAGATTCCACATAATGTTTCGATTGAGAGTATTCCACCAGGAAGGTTTTGTGGTGTATATTCCCCAGCGCGTGCGAATTTACCTTCCGAGATATCGAGAAGAGAAATCGTTCTTCTGGCGGTCGTCCCATTTGTCCGGGAAAGATTGTGTTTTCTTTTTTTCCTTTCCGTTTTCTTTTTTACTTCTTTTGCTCTTTGCTCGTTAGTTCCTGAGCGTACGTCATTTGCTCTTTGCAGTTATATTCTTAGGCTAGACTGGGGGTTGTGTTACACAAGGGCGCTGTGTGGGGACGCTTCATAATACCGCGCAGTTTGCTTTGTGATGTCACACACGAGGACTTGGTGCAGGCTTCCTGAGGCACGAGGAAGTCTGGTGCGTTGTTATCACTTGTTCATCGGAGATGGAGCACTTTTGCTTCTTTATTTTCAGGTGCAAAATCTGTTGCATCGGTTCGCTGTGTGAACAGTCTGTGGAACAGGGATAGAACCATCTATGTTTGGGACCCCCATGTGTTAACCCTCCAAGTGATTTCGACGAGAAATCTCGTCCATCAAGATTTGACCAATCTCTCTGATGACGAGATTCCTCGTCATCAAGATATTGACTATTACTTGATGATGTCGAGATCAAAATCTGGACATTTTCATTCCAATGACGAAATACCTTGACCATCAAGATCTGCTTATGGTTATACTTCGAACGATATACCTCGTCCAGATACGACCATCAGGAGGGTCAAGTATATCTCATCTCAACTATCACATAGTTTCAAAATTAAAAATCTTATCTTTTACAATCATATCCAAAGACGAACAAGGCAAGGCTCTGGTCACCAGACGTCCGGAAAAGTTTCGAATTCGCGTGTGTTGCTCGAATTCCATAGGAAATTTTAACTGACCGGATTTTTCAGAGAAATCATCAATTCAATCCAAATGTTGCATTGCTTGAATCGCTTTAGTGGGGGGAAAATGTGTCAGTCGCTAACGGCAATTCGCAGAATCGTATGTGTCTGGTCATATTTTGTTTGTATTTAAGAGGCATTTTTTATTTGAAAAATTGCTATTTCTTGTTTGTAGCAATGTTTAATTGACTGTATCAGCGTATGAGTTTTTTTAATATCATATCAATTCAGTTTTTGTTTAACCACACTTTTCTGAAAATTCTGGTATTACAATGGAATTTATCAGGAGCTTCTATTTTTAACCTTATTCGCAAATAACCCTATATGCAAACCCTATATGCAATTTTTAACCCTATATGCAAACCCTATTCGGGAGACCACCATGTCTTCAGTAAAACCTAAGATATCAATTGTTATTGTCCAAAGCATCTTAGAATCAAATCTTAGGAATGGCTGGGACAAGAATAAGGCTCTGGAAAACGGAAAAACTCTGAAAACAGAAAGATAGCACCCCTTGGTTTCTACCGTCCATTCGCGCGATACCCTCATGGCAGTTATCCCAGCCCCCCCTTTTCCTTCCATAAGTTTCCCCGTTCGTTTACCAGCTAATAACCCAAATACATGAGGTATACAGGGTGGTCCCAAATTCATGGTACAAACTTTAATGGTAGGTACAGGACATTGTAACAATGATTTATTGTATAGGAATGTATAGTCGCAAGTGACGCGGTGAGGCGAAAACAGGGGAAATAACGGCCGAAAGGAAAAACAAAGATTTTATTGAAAGCGTTGTTGACAAGTGTCATGTTTACAGTAATTGTTCAAAATTGCGTCCACCAGTATCGATACATGCTTGACAGCGTCGGTGGAGCGATTGGCGTACACGTTCAAAGATGCCTGGTATTTCACGCACACCTGCAGCAGCTACAGATAAGCGAGCGACGAGATCCTCATCTGAGTCAACTGGAGTCTCATAAACAAGATGCTTTAGATGTCCCCATAAAAAGTAATCGAGGCTCGATAAATCGGGAGATCGGGGTGGCCAAGGGACTGGTCCACCACGCCCAATCCATCGAATACCAAACGTGGCATTCAGGTAATTCCGTACATCAATGCTGAAGTGTGCTGGCGCCCCATCGTGCTGAAACCACATGCGGTTACGAATGGCGATCGGAACATCATGCAGCAGTTGTGGTAACACTTCTTTCAGAAAAATAAGATAGCTTCCGCCAGTGAATTTGTTGGCACAATTGTGAATGGCGCTTTTCCCTACTGCGATGCATCATGTTCAACAGCGGCTAGACATCTACTGCCCTCTACCGGCAATGATACCAACCGATCACTCCATTTCTCTTTCCTTTTATTTCCCCTGTTTACGCCTCACCGCGTCACTTGCGACTATACATTCCTATACAATAAATCATTGTTACAATGTCCTGTACCTACCATTAAAGTTTGTACCATGAATTCGGGACCACCCTGTATAAGAGGGAATGGTGAGTTAGAAAGAAGTTTCCTCTCGATACAGCTATCTTAATATAGTTTGCCTCAAGATAAGAACACAAACAATGTGTTTGAGGTGTCTTTAGTGGTGGCGCTTTGCAGTGACACGATACGTTTGCAGACATGCTGCATAAAATATGTTATCAAAGACAGATTGTAAGGACATTTCTGTTACCATGACGCTCATAAGCCAGGCCTCGAAATAGAATTTTTAATACAGGTGCAACTTGTGTACCTAAGTTTTTTAATTAGATACACAGATTATATTTTATGTGTAAATTAAAAAAACGTCATTTTAAAGCATTAAGGGCACTGGGAAGTCACAATTCTTCAAAAATCGAATTTTTGATTTCAATTGCATTTAATAGAGGGCACCAATACGAATCGATTGATGTATCACTTGCTATGTAAAATGTATTTTAAGTTACTAAAATTTAATTTTGAAATTATCCTTTTTGGTTTCGGTTTCAGGTTTAAAGTTTCGTTTTTTTTTTGTTTATATTTTTTTAAATATTTTATATTTGCAGTACATTTTTGTATAAATATACATTTTAATCGATTGGTAACAGGTTTAACTGCGACTGTTATTATATTCAACAGCAAATTTTGTTTACTTGTGCTTTGGAAAATTCTTATCAATAAGGTAAGGAGATGCTATTTTGTAGTTTTTTGTCGTTTTATCAAAATGATAAATTTTTATCTTCAGGTGCGCTCTGTGAAAAAACTATTAAAGATATCAGTCTGAAATTTTGCATACACATGTATTTCTATTAGGCGGTTTTGTTAAAATATAAACTATTGAGGAAATATGAACAAAAATTGTTTTAATGGGTGATTAGTAGGTATAAAATCACAACATTTTCATGAGCTGCTTTAAATTGTGTCTAAAAATTTTTTTTCCTCGTTATTTTCAACACAAAATATTTCAATGAATTCAAAAAACCTTTCTAGTGATAGGGAAAAAAGTTACTACTCAATATATATTACAGTTTTCTTTCAGAGCGCACCCAAAGTGAACTCACTGTATTTAATTTTTTTTCAACAAGTTCTATATAAATGCTCTCTACAAAATATTTTTACTTTTAAAATTTTTATTTTTGTCTTGAATTAGTTTTAAAATGCATTACAAACACGTGTACAAAAATTTATATTGGTACTTATAATAGCTTAAATTTTATACGCATTCGAATATTGGTCACATTTTCATGATTTCTGGCCTTTGATGACTTCCCGGTGCCCTTAAAGTAATACAAACTACCTTATTAGTTGGGTATGTTTAGATAGGTTAGTAGTAGATAGTAAATAAAAATATTTAAACAATTTTTTTTATCTACGAAATTATTACTTACAAATATTTAATCAACATCACACATTGATGGGCAATCAGAAACGTCTACGTTTTTGACAGATCTTTTCCCATAAGGTTTAGTGTCCATCCTTCTTTTTGTATTTTCCCTCCATTGCAACACAGTATTATTTTCTCGATTAAAAGTATCTAAGGTCTCTTCACTTAGATTAATACGCATTAGATCAGCCAATGTCTTAGAATGAAGGGAACATCTTAAGTCATTTTCACACGTCTCATCAATGAGAACCCCCGCTCACACTCAGCTGTATTGATGGAAATCTAAAGTCCAATTTGTATGAGACCGATAATATGTTTATATATCCCAGGCCTCGAAATAGATTTTTTAATACAAGTGTACCTTGCGCACCTGCGTTTTAAAGGGGCACATTTAAAAAAGTAATATAAGAGCATTTATGTAATGTAAACTACTTTATTAGTTGGGTATGTTTGGATATGTTACAAGTAGATAGCAAAAAAAAATATTAAAATTTTTTTTTTACAACGAAATTATTACTTACAAATATTTAGTCATCATCTGACATTGGTGGGCAATCGGAAACGTCTACGTTTTTGGCAGATCTTTACCCATAAGGTTTAGGGTCCATCCTTCTTTTTGTATTTTTACCCCATTGCAACATAGCATTTTATGGATTAAAGTTTTAGCATAGTGTGTATTTAGAAATTTTAATTACGTTCCTTTAGAGCGAGAGAGGTCGATACTAATATTTTGTTTAGACATCAAGATAACATAAAATACGTTTCCTCCTCTTTTTTTAACGATAGGTGCACTGCGTGCACCTAGATGGAAAAAATTAGATGCTCAATTACATTTACAAGTGCACAGTGCACCTGTGCACCCGGGTATTTCGAGCCCTGATATATCCCATCATCATCTGATATAACTTTCTGCAACAAATCAGGAATTTGATTTTTGTGAACTTTCTTTTCGTTTTCGTGAACACTCTTTCGGTTTTTCCACATGTCCTTCACATGTTTTTTTTTTTTTTTTAACATTTTCCACTGGATCATTGCCTTTATATTATTAAAGCTATTTTCTTCTAATGGAATTTGAAAATGCATCCATGAATTCTCAATTTCTTCTTGTTTAGCTTGGGACAGCAATAGCAGACAAAAGTGGATCCTTAACAACAGATTTAAATCTGTATTCAATCTGCGAACTGAATAGTTGGATTACGTGTCATGTTTTTTCAAAGATTTCTTTTTTGCAACGTCTAATTTTTCAGCAACAGACCATGCAGGATTTTCATGCAGGTTTGTTGATGAAGCCGAAAGGGATACTCGTAAGTGTTGACTTCCACCTTCTGACAGATTTACCTTGTGAAACAGGATTTTTTTCTGAAATTATTTCCAGATTCTCTGTTGAAGCGACTGTTGTGACAGCCTTGCGCCGGAGAATTTAGATCACGTGACGACACACGAATAGTTTTGATAGCTTACTTTTCAGCTATTAAAACGTAAGACTAGGTACAAACCAAATTCCATAGACAACGTAAAAATAAAAATAAACATAAAAAATAAACGAGTACATTATATTTTAAGCAGTTATTAAAATATGAATTTAAAGATAAATAATGAAAATATTTGTTTACGATACGCAGTGGTCAGACAATTCTCAGAAATTTCTACGGCTTTACACTTTAGTGAAACACGAGGTGTTTACAGAAATGCGTTCGCGTGACAATCGCTTCAGCAGAGCCATTTGGTAAATGTTTCGATCACCGGAAAGTTCTGGTGGCAGTGGTACAAGTAAACCTTCCTCCTGTATGAACCCGTTGCGACCCAACAATTTTATTTCCACATAGTGTGTATTTAGAAATTTTAATTACGTTCCTTTAGATCGAGAGAGGTCGATACTAATATTTTGTTCAAACATCAAAATAACATAAAACACATTCCCCCTCCCTTTTTTTTAACGTTAAGTGCACTGCGTGCACCTAGCTGGGAAAAATTAGGTGCACAATTTTATTTTCATGTGCACATTGCACTTGTGCATCATGTTATTTCGAGCCCTGTCATAAGCTGATACCTTTTTGACAGCTGATACCTCTTAGAGGGGATACTCACTTTCACAGTTGATGGTGATTGCGATTTGGCAATGCCAGCGCAACCCATGGTGCACCGAAGTAACTAACACAGAAAGCTTATTGAGGTTTGTTGGTAGGTATAGCAAGTTTCTCAGTGCAGACCCTTTTCTCTTGCAGACTTTTCAATTTTATGAAAATTAATGCATTTTTGAACTTGCGTAACAGTTTTTAACTTCGGATTTGATCATGCCTGGGCGACCCTCGTGCTCATGCTTAAGGTGCTTCTAATGTTTATTTTGCAGCATTCTGTGAAATTTCAGATCTAAATCATTATCTAAGCGTTTAGACGGCTACCGGCTTATTTCAGCACTAATATATATTGTTTCTTAATTGCTAAATGGGCCGTCCAACCCTGATTAAACTTCATTATACCCTCTCGTGGTTGTATTGAGACGGTGTATAGTTTTTAACAAAATTGACCAGATTTTGTAGGACGAGATATTTTGTCATTAGATAAAAACTGATTAGATCTTTATCTCGTCTCATAAAAAAAATTTGCAGTATCTTGATGACGGGATCTTTGTCATTAGCAAAATGAATGAGGTATTGATGGACGAGATATCTCGTCCAAACCATTTGGAGGGTTTAATAACTCATCATATGAATAATCAAAAATATGAAAGATCAGTACCGTAGCCAGAATTTCATTTGTAAGGAGCCCCAAACTCAAAAATGAAAATTTTCTGCGAAACATCATTTAACCTTAATTCATTTTTAAAAAAAATTTGTTAAATATCTTGTGCTTGCTCACGAAAATGAATTTTCAAAGGGATTAGTCAATAGCTAAAATGAGACTCATCATAGATTATCAGAGTAAAGAAATCCCTTTACAGCGAACATTTAAAAACTTGTATCTTAAAATACACTTTCTATTTTTTTTTTATTCACGTTCAAAGCATTGTAGCGATGTAAAGATATGCGGACACGTAACTTGGTTATTTCAGTAGAGAAAAAGCAATATCATTATCTTAATTTAATAATTATAGTTAATTTAATAAACTACTGATTAATTTAATAATTGCTATTTTATTTTAAGATAATATTGTAAAAACATTCTATGTATTTAAATTTTTTAGTAAGTAGAGAAACTAACAGTAACATTTGTACTTCCAATTCCAGAGCGTATTACATCAATAATGTTATTTCTTCCTCTTTCATACTTCGGATAATAAGAATTTTTGGGTTACAGCGAATTAACATTCACGCTAGGAAAGGTTTATTCACCTTAAGAAAAATTTGTATTAGTAAATACCGAACATTATTCAATACCGAGCTGGTCAGTTTCCTTCTAATGACGAGATATCTCGTCCATCAAGATCTGATAAGGTTTTCCAATGATGAGATACAGATACCTCGTTGAGACATCCATCAGGAAGGTTAAACTTTGTCTTAACGGCGTGAGGGTTAGGAAGGGTCATTGACTAAGGTTGCCAGAAGATGAATATCAGAAAGAGAACATTTGGTAAAATTGTTTGTAAAAAAAAGAGGACACTAATGACACGCTTTATTAGTGTATAGTGTTACGTATCTTATAAAAAGAATCATCTTTGACGAATCTTAAATATACAAACCACTAACTGAAAAAAAAAATCTGCTGAACATATTACTTATATATTTAAAAAAAATCAGTAAATGCGAGAACAAATGAAAACACTAGACACATTTATTTAAGCCCAACTATGCACACATAACCGTGAAATGACGCAAGTACTCATTTCGTACCATTTGCTATGGATATCAGCTCCGAACCTCTGGCCAATTAAAAAGAAATGCTGATAAAGTAGCGGAAGTGTCGATGCCAACCCCTGTGTTTGCCACTGGATCCACGACCTATTACCGTGATTCCTCTACAACAAGGTTAAAAAACAGATTGCATAACTTACACGAAAAGTTGAAGAATTGTCTGTGGAACACCGCTCATGTCCAGCATTCCGGAAAAATTTCCATTTTCGAGGACAATCAGGTTCTTGCAGCCTACCACGTGCACCTCAACCCGATGATGTTTGCTTTTACCACCCTCTATTTGGAGATAATGCACCCAAATGTGCACTGCCCCTTGCAATTTCGCATCACTAAAAAACGAATGAAGTCCGCCATGGCTGGGATGACGCATTCGCAGACAAGCTCCAGCAGCAGTAGACTCTTTGTGGTAGACGGAAAGACCGGTCAAAAATTCTTAATTGATTCCGACTCGGAAGTTTCTGTCCTACAGCCTTCTTTTGCAACAATCAAGAGCACCACATCCAAATTTTCCTTGTACGTAGCAAATAATTGCAAAATTCGAGTCATTTGTTGTCGCAGATGTGACCTGCCCCATCATAGGTGCAGACTTCCTACAACACTTCAATCTCGTCATTGACCTTCGGAAAAGACGTCTTATCATCCCCGAAACATCCCTGCATGCTCTGGGAGCACTTCAACCTCGTCATTGACCTTCGGAAAAGACGTCTTATCATCCCCGAAACATCCCTGCATGCTCTGGGAGCACTTCGACCTCGTCATTGACCTTCGGAAAAGACGTCTTATCATCCCCGAAACATCCCTGCATGCTCTGGGAGCACTTCAACCTCGTCATTGACCTTCGGAAAAGACGTCTTATCATCCCCGAAACATCCCTGCATGCTCTGGGAGCACTTCGACCTCGTCATTGACCTTCGGAAAAGACGTCTTATCATCCCCGAAACATCCCTGCATGCTCTGGGAGCACTTCAACCTCGTCATTGACCTTTGGAAAAGACGTCTTATCATCCCCGAAACATCCCTGCATGCTCTGGAGCACTTCAACCTCGTCATTGACCTTCGGAAAAGACGTCTTATCATCCCCGAAACATCCCTGCATGCTCTGGGAGCACTTCGACCTCGTCATTGACCTTCGGAAAAGACGTCTTATCATCCCCGAAACATCCCTGCATGCTCTGGAGCACTTCAACCTCGTCATTGACCTTCGGAAAAGACGTCTTATCAACCCCGAAACATCCCTGCATGCTCTGGGAGCACTTCAACCTCGTCATTGACCTCAGGAAAAGACGTCTTATCATCCCCGAAACATCCCTGCATGCTCTGGGAGCACTTCGACCTCGTCATTGACCTTCGGAAAAGACGTCTTATCATCCCCGAAACATCCCTGCATGCTCTGGGAGCACTTCAACCTCGTCATTGACCTTTGGAAAAGACGTCTTATCATCCCCGAAACATCCCTGCATGCTCTGGAGCACTTCAACCTCGTCATTGACCTTCGGAAAAGACGTCTTATCATCCCCGAAACATCCCTGCATGCTCTGGGAGCACTTCGACCTCGTCATTGACCTTCGGAAAAGACGTCTTATCATCCCCGAAACATCCCTGCATGCTCTGGGAGCACTTCAACCTCGTCATTGACCTTTGGAAAAGACGTCTTATCATCCCCGAAACATCCCTGCATGCTCTGGGAGCACTTCAACCTCGTCATTGACCTTTGGAAAAGACGTCTTATCATCCCCGAAACATCCCTGCATGCTCTGGGAGCACTTCGACCTCGTCATTGACCTTCGGAAAAGACGTCTTATCATCCCCGAAACATCCCTGCATGCTCTGGGAGCACTTCATCCTCGTCATTGACCTTTGGAAAAGACGTCTTATCATCCCCGAAACATCCCTGCATGCTCTGGGAGCACTTCGACCTCGTCATTGACCTTCGGAAAAGACGTCTTATCATCCCCGAAACATCCCTGCATGCTCTGGGAGCACTTCAACCTCGTCATTGACCTTTGGAAAAGACGTCTTATCATCCCCGAAACATCCCTGCATGCTCTGGAGCACTTCAACCTCGTCATTGACCTTCGGAAAAGACGTCTTATCATCCCCGAAACATCCCTGCATGCTCTGGGAGCACTTCGACCTCGTCATTGACCTTCGGAAAAGACGTCTTATCATCCCCGAAACATCCCTGCATGCTCTGGGAGCACTTCAACCTCGTCATTGACCTTTGGAAAAGACGTCTTATCATCCCCGAAACATCCCTGCATGCTCTGGGAGCACTTCAACCTCGTCATTGACCTTTGGAAAAGACGTCTTATCATCCCCGAAACATCCCTGCATGCTCTGGGAGCACTTCGACCTCGTCATTGACCTTCGGAAAAGACGTCTTATCATCCCCGAAACATCCCTGCATGCTCTGGGAGCACTTCAACCTCGTCATTGACCTTTGGAAAAGACGTCTTATCATCCCCGAAACATCCCTGCATGCTCTGGAGCACTTCAACCTCGCCATTGACCTTCGGAAAAGACGTCTTATCATCCCCGAAACATCCCTGCATGCTCTGGGAGCACTTCAACCTCGTCATTGACCTTTGGAAAAGACGTCTTATCATCCCCGAAACATCCCTGCATGCTCTGGGAGCACTTCGACCTCGTCATTGACCTTCGGAAAAGACGTCTTATCATCCCCGAAACATCCCTGCATGCTCTGGGAGCACTTCAACCTCGTCATTGACCTTTGGAAAAGACGTCTTATCATCCCCGAAACATCCCTGCATGCTCTGGGAGCACTTCGACCTCGTCATTGACCTTCGGAAAAGACGTCTTATCATCCCCGAAACATCCCTGCATGCTCTGGGAGCACTTCAACCTCGTCATTGACCTTTGGAAAAGACGTCTTATCATCCCCGAAACATCCCTGCATGCTCTGGAGCACTTCAACCTCGTCATTGACCTTCGGAAAAGACGTCTTATCATCCCCGAAACATCCCTGCATGCTCTGGGAGCACTTCGACCTCGTCATTGACCTTCGGAAAGGACGTCTTATCATCCCCGAAACATCCCTGCATGCTCTGGGAGCACTTCGACCTCGTCATTGACCTTCGGAAAAGACGTCTTATCATCCCCGAAACATCCCTGCATGCTCTGGGAGCACTTCAACCTCGTCATTGACCTTTGGAAAAGACGTCTTATCATCCCCGAAACATCCCTGCATGCTCTGGAGCACTTCAACCTCGTCATTGACCTTCGGAAAAGACGTCTTATCATCCCCGAAACATCCCTGCATGCTCTGGGAGCACTTCGACCTCGTCATTGACCTTCGGAAAAGACGTCTTATCATCCCCGAAACATCCCTGCATGCTCTGGGAGCACTTCAACCTCGTCATTGACCTTTGGAAAAGACGTCTTATCATCCCCGAAACATCCCTGCATGCTCTGGGAGCACTTCGACCCACCACTCAATCTTCTATCCTTTTAGTTGATGCTTTTTCGACTTACACAAGGTCATCTTGAGCGATTTTCCAGACCTTTCTAAACCATCACTCATCGGGACATCAGCTACGAACTCTACTGAGCACCACATCCTAACTCGCGGTCCCTCGATCTTATCAAAACCGAGATGACTGCATCCAAAGCTTCGTGTTGCTGTAGAAGTTGAATTTGATTTTCTCTTAGAAAAAGGAATCATCCGACCATCAAAAAGTCCTTGGAGTTCTCCCCATTGTGTCCCGAAAGCTGATTTAACAATACGTCCTGTTGGAGACTACCGTCGTTTGAACTCGGTAACTGAATTTGATTCCTATCCTATACCATACCTTCAGGATTTTACCCAAGAGCTTCACGGTAAGTCGTTCTTTTCAAAAATTGACATATTTAAAGCATAGTATCAAATCCCTATTCATGAGCATGATATACCTAAGACAGCGGTGACAACACCGCGGGGTCTGTTTTGAATATACACGATTATGTTTTGATTTAGTAAATGCTCCCTGAACATTTATGCATTTTATGCACGAAGTGATGCGGGGTTTTCTTTATTTTATGTCTATTTAGATGATATTTTAATATTTTCAACGTCAGTAGAAGAACATGAAAATCACCAAATCACCATTTGAACGACTAAATAAATACTGCCTAAAATTAAATGTATCGAAATGCGCATTTGGTCTCTCGGAATTGGAATTACTAGGGCATATAGAACTCTTCTTTACATCTAACCCTTACCAAGTACAGTAAAATTAAAGAAATACCTTGGACTCCTAAATTTTTACATGAGGTTCCCCAATCATGCTGCCGATTCACAGATCCTTTTGCAGGATTTTCTTTTTCTAAAAGGCTCCCGTAAAAAGAAAGATAATCGCCCAATCGAGAGGGCAAATTCTGCATTGGCAGCCTCCACTCGTAGTAAGGAATTGCTCGCCAATGCCACAATCTTGGCGCACCCTTCTCCAATTGCCAAACTTGCACTCCACGTCGATGCAAGCAATTTTGTGATTGGCGGTGCCCTCCAGCAAGTAACACAACACGATTTGCAATCCTTGGGATTTTTCCCCGCAAACTCACTCCTACCGAAGAACGCTACAGTACTTATGACAAAGAACTGTTGCTCCCATACTCTTCTATCGGGTATTTTTGATATATGTAAGCGGTACGTCAATTCATACTTTTTTACGAACCATAAACCAACTTGTGTATGTATGCTTTCCTTCAAAAACAAGACAAAAGTTCTCCACGTCAAATTAGACGATTAGATTTTATACCTCAGTTTACCACAGAGATTTTCCACTTAACTGGTACGCAAAATGTTCCAGCCGATATTCTCTCGCGGATACATGCAATCTCTGTTCCCAGTGTAATCAATTATACTGCTGTAGCTAATGCTAAGGCCTAAGACGTTGAATTGTCTGAAGTTCAAATGTCGTTCGCAAAGTTGAATTGTCAAGTTAGCAAAGAACTTTACACCTTAAGAACATTCGACTACCTGAACCTGAGATTGATCTAATTTGCGATTTTTCCCTCTGGAAATGTCATTCCAAAATAATTTAGGAAACATGTCTCTGAATGCATGCATAGCTCATCACATCCCGGTATTAAAGTAACAACAACGCTTATTCAAATACGTTTTATTTGACCCTTCATGAATAAGGATTGCAATACTTGGGCAAATAAATGCAATCCTTGCCAAAAATCTAAAATTTTCAAGCATGTATCAGCTTTAGGATCATAAATTTTTAAATGTGAAAAAGATTTTTTAACGAAACCTTAATGATGAACAAAGAGTACAAAAAATGAATAACCAAAAAAAAAAAAAGAGAACAAAAAAGAGGGAGACTTAAAAAAGAGTAAAAAAAAAAGAGATCCAAGCGGGAAAAGAGGAAATTTCTTTTTAAAAGTGATGGTCTGGCAACCTTAGCTGCAGTATTCCTGTTGCAAGAGTGGTGGATTAGTAACCAAACGTTTGAGAGTTTGAAACTCCAAAAATACCTCTTATAGATTATTGATCATTTATGTAAATGAAGTGAATTGTTTAAGCTAAACAAAATTGGGCTACGATTCATAACAATTCTATTTAAACTTTATTCCATGGAGGTCATTGCAAAAATGGAAAGGGAAAAATATTCTTTTAAATATAGAAGTATTTGTTTTCTATAAAATACTATCTCTAAAAATAACAAGTATAATAACCATTTCAAATAAGTATTTCTCTGCAGCTGTGACGGCTTTTGAATCCAAATGCTTTCGCTTTGGAGACATCTTTTTTAGTATTTCAAAAATAAAGGTACAGCTACACTCTACGTTTATGAATGATGGCAACGGCTTGGCGATATTTTTGGCGCACTTCTAGTAGCGAGCTACGATCAATTTAGGCAATCCATCTTTCGTTACGGTTGTTGTGGTTTTCATGGCAACCTCGTCAAACGGAAACTTTCAATTTTCATTTGGAATGTTTTAGGAAGTTCTTCCAAAATCCGTTAAAGTCGTTTGATTTCGTTGATTCATTTGAAATGTTTTCTTCCCTCCCCGTGGTTATTTTGTTTTTAAAATATCCTTTGATTGCATTGGTTCTTTTAAATCGTTTTCTGTGATACCATTGGTCCACTTTTTTGTATTTTGACAGTTGTGAAATTTTTATTTTATTTTATAGTTTTTACGAAAGAATTAAGAGTTTTGTTATTTTTTAACCATTTTCGTTTTTATTATTTTTTTACGAAAGAATTCTGACGTTATCAGGTTGTATTATTTCTTGCTTTTTTTTCTTTTGTAAATCTTTTTCTTTTTCAACATGCCCACTGTATTTAGTGTAGTTGATAAGTTTCAGGGTATTCTTACCCTACATTCGCAACTTAGTTTTTCTGCTGGAAGGCAAACGTTTGGCACTGAAGGAGTGGCTAATCGTTTGTTTTGTGTTCGTTTATGTCTGGATAAGCAATTTCTGAATTTTCGAATGACTAATCGCGTACCGTTGCACAACCGTGGCGGGTTTAAATTACGAAGCAAGATAATTGGAGATCCAACCTTCAACTGTAAATTATGCGGTGGCATGCCTGGCAAATCCAGTGAGTTCAAAAATTCTGTGGGAAAATTGACAGCTTCGCTGGCATCGCAAACTGTATCAATAGATTTGTATGATACCAAGTTCCCTGGCAACAACTGTTGTATCTTCAAATTTAAACTGTCAACGTCTGCATTTTTTTGCTGCTAAAATAGCTATTTCTGCAAGCCACTCATGATTTATGTACTGTCTGTGTACATCGGGAAATATTTGTTCAATGAGAGTATCTTGCGAATCAGCGATTGTGCAGAAATCGGTCGGTAATTTTACGTATCCAGTTTCATCTGTAGCAACTTTTCCATCACCGATATCTAAGAGTTGTTTTGAGAATGTTTCAGCGGATGGATCTTGAAGCATTTGAACGCGCATATTTACTTTCAGCTGTACTTTTTCAACATTACGCCACAATGGAGATGATTTTAAGCAAGCGTTGATCTCATCAACGTATGTTGAACGTGGAATGACGGGAAGTGTTTGTCTGAAATCACCTGAAAGCACCAACAGAGTGCCGCCAAATAGTTTGTCGTTGTTTTTAATATCTTTCAATGTCCTGTTCAACGCCTCAATTGAATGTTTGTGTGCCATAGTACATTCATCCCAGATGATAATTTTACACTGTTTCAGCACGTTGTCCATGGACGATTGTTTTTTAATGTTACACACTGCGTCAGGGTTATTTTGAATATTTAGTGGCAGCTTAAATACTGAATGAGCTGTTCTACCTCCATCCAATAAAGTTGCCGCAATGCCCGATGATGCAACGGCCAATGCGATGTCATTATTTGATCGTATTTCAGCAAGAATTAGTGAAATAAGGAATGTTTTGCCAGTTCCACCCGGTGCATCCAAAAAGAAGAACCCACCTTGTCCTGCTGAAACTGCGAGCAAAATGCGGTCATAAATGGTTCTTTGTTCGTCATTCATTAGTGGGACATTGCGAGTAACAATCGCTGCCATTTCTACAGTGTTGTACTGCAGTTCACGATTCATTTCAGTGTTAATTAAATCAGATGCAGTTCGATTTGGCGAATTCATACCGAAATGAGTGATAAGTTGGTAATGACAATGCAAAGATCATCAATAGCAATCAATGCTTCATTGTACATAGCGTCGCTGAATGTTATCGTTAGATCGTTGCACCGTGTACGATGTTGATGCAATATATCATCAGTCATTGAATCTTTGTGATTATCCCACAATATCTGTGCTCGAGCTGGGAAACATGTAGTCAACACTATAGCGAATAGTAGACGAATTTGTATTGCTGTACAGTTCAATGCAGCTTCAGCAAGCATACACTCCCACTGGTTGTCGTCTTCCAGCAAGCCGAGTGCAAGGCGTGCGTCTTTATATGTCGGATACTGTTGCCCATTCACTTTACGTATATCTTGAAATGATAATGGGCCAGTAACATTAACCAACCACAGTCGAAGATAAAAGCACTCAGTGTGTCTTGGATTGACTGTAAATAATCGCCCCAAAGCGTTCGATTTAAATAAATTGAGACATGCATCAACTGGTGAGCCTTGCTTGCGGGGCATCCATTTTTTTGTTTGAGCTCATGTGAAATAGTGTGGTACTTGTGAATAGAGTAATGTTCTTGCAAAGGCACCAAAATCATCCGTACTATTACACAATTTAAAAAATGCAGTGAGTGTAGTTTTAGGTGGATTTGTAGCACGATCAATCACTGTCTCGTTCGTGAAAAATACACGCTGACCGTTTTTAAGATGGACGGCTAACTGAACAACAACTGGATCCCGTTCATGAATTGGAAAACCGAAGATACGCCAAGCAGCTTCATTGGAGCTGATGTACCGACCAATTTGGTAGAGCGTAATTTCATCGTTTTTATCCATTGGAGGAGCATTTACATTAGTATTTTCTACTCTAAACACAGCCATATCACTGCCTTTATGGACATACTTGCAAATATATTTGATGCTCTTCACAGAACTGCAAAACTCAACATTAATATGAGCATTGTATGTCTTGCTTAGCAGAGGCGAATACGGCACCACCCAACGATTGTCAATGTCAATGTCTGTGTTGCTGATATTTTTAATAAATGATTGTCCGCCATTATCGGGACTTCTTCGACGATATATTGGATATCCGTCGGTATTTGTTATCGTATCATTAGTGAAATCTTTAGGGAAATTTTTAGTACATTTTCCATCTGCCATGCAAGGCGATGAACGATGAAGAGTACCGCATGGACCATGGATCATGTTTGCTGTAACAATATCAAACAGCACTTGGTCAGTAGACGGATCTGGAATTTCCGCAGAAATGATACTATCGATTTCTTCAGGACGGATTTTGTCGATTAACCAAACCAAAATGTGCGCATGAGGTAATCCTCGCTTTTGCCATTCAACTGAATACAGCCAGCAACGTGTGGGACCGAATACATGTAATTTAGTAATGATACTTATTAGAGACTTCAACTTTTGTCTGAATACACGTGCTGTAATGTCATGACGATGTATTGCATTTTGGCCAGGCAATAGCAAAGATGTAATCTCTGGCCATTTTGGATTACATGTGAACGTGATAAATAAACTCGGTCGTCCATATTCGCGCACGTAAGTCATAGCATCCTGTATATATTCTTGCATATGACGTGGACTGCCTACGTACGATGATGGTAAAATGACAGAGTTACCAATTTCGGCGAGGTCGGCGTTGTTGTTAATAGCGTCTCGTAAGTGAATGTACTCTTCCGCACGCAGCTTGAGTTGATTATATCGTAAGTATCGTAGTCGTTCGCCCTCTATCTTCGCGTACATGTCGACCATGAATTGTTGACAAAGCTCACGACATCGTAGAATGACGTTGTCCAGGCCGCGCCGAATCATTAATCGGTACGCATAATAATCTTTCGAGCTAACGTTCTTGTTTGTTTCAGCTCCTGTAATAATATATTTATGAATATTAATTTGAATTAATTCCGTTCAATAATTTAATTGTTTTGTTAAATGGTTAATAATCAAGTTCATAATAAATGAAGTACCTGATACGGGATCTCGTTGTTTAATGTTTATGCAATATCCGTCTTGCCCCTTCCAGAATATTAGCGGATATTGGAGAGCGTCATATGAACGATGTGTATCAGCAATGAACTGAAGATTATTATTTCTTCTACGAATCACAATTTCTCGTGTACCTGTACGATCGCCAACCATGATTCCAGCAACGTCTTCAACAACAGGTGCATTGAATCTACGAATATGTTCTCCAGCTGGTGTTTTATCAGGATTAATGACAATAGCGTGATTATCGCTTTGTAATTTGTGCATGTGTGATTTGAATATTTTCAACAATTCATTGTGCTCGTTCAATAGAGCGTCTAAGTTGCTGACGATGCGCCTGGCAAAAAATGAATCAAGGTTATTATAGTCACAACGTGCATTCACGCGATTGGCAAGTGCGCTTCCGGAATCCTCGCCGCCCATGAAGTAGATTTGTAAAAATTTATGTGGTTCGTTTGGCATTGGCAGCAATGAGCCCATTTTATGATAAACTTGGCCTCTGATTTTGAATGTAGAATTGTATTGTTGACCATTAGCATTAGTATTTCGAACTATTTCTGTTGCTACAAACGATGTCATTTGAAAGCATGAATTGAATGTTCGAATTGACTTCAGGAATACGTTAGAATCTGGATCCGTGCCGATAAGTAAACCGTTCAATGGTTCAGGTGGTGTTTCAATTTCAGGTAGTTGCACTTTTCCTGACGCGCAACACATCCCAGGTGGCTCATTTTTGTATTTGAGAGCATGACAATGCGGACATTCCTTATCCATAACACCAATTACCACTTTTGAATGAGCATAATATTCAATATCGGGCTCATACTGGAATGCTAGACGCAAAAATGAATCAGATGTAAATGCACGATGTACCTGTTGGCGTTGTTGGTCATTTGTTCTGCGTCTATTAACCGTAAAACGGCGTGATTGTCGTTGTTCTAAGCGTATAACTTCATTGCGCTCAGCTCGTGTATCTTCTGATTGTTCTTGACGCAATTGCTTGCATGCTCACACGTGCATCAGCATTTTGTTGCTGGACTTGTTCTTCGGTTCTTTGGGATCTTTTATCTCTCATACTTCTGGACCTACTTGTATTACGGCTCAAATCAGCCCCTTTGCGTTTTCTTGGCATTGCTCACTGTACAAAACACATATAAATAGAATTAATGAAATAACTTCATTGCGCTCAGCTCGTGTATCTTCTGATTGTTCTTGACGCAATTGCTGCATGCTCACACGTGCATCAGCATCGGCCAGGATTATAGCGAAAATATTAGTTTTGTGAAAAAAAATTTGAAACAATAGTTGTAAAAAATTCAAATAATTATATAAAAAAAGTATACTTACAACACAAAAGCCGTTGTTGGTTGGAGCTCGTGACACGTGTTGAGTACTTTTAAGGTTATGTAAATCACTCTTGTTTAACTAAAACTTGATTAACTAAACTAATCGTGCCAAATACACGCGCGGCAAATTTTAAGAATCTAAGATTGGTAACACTAAGCATATATCAGGATTAAACTTTAATAATAAAAATAAATGTTTATTTTCTTTAAAAAAATTTTAGATTTTTAATCGAAGTACAGTTAAAAACACTATAATTGATCAGTTATCGAGCGGGATGAAAAATGATTAAATTACTAAAATGGCCATAAAAAAATAGGGGTTGGTGATAAAAAAAGTAAAAATTAAGGGTTGTATGTATTTTTTAATGCCACATTATAAAAAAATAAAAAATAAAAATTTCGTCAAAAAATTAAAAAAATAAATTTTAAGGGTGAACAACCCTTATCACTTAGGGGTATGGAAAATAGATAGTAGCCGATTCTCAGACCTACTGAATACGCATATAAAATTTGGTAAAAATCGGTAAAGCCGTTTCGGAGGAGTACGGTAACTAACATTGTGACATGGAAATTTTATATATTAGATATATCCATCTCCTCTTCTACTTTGTTTAAATATTTTTTTTTTCTTCCTTTTTTTCAAATGAATGATGATTTTTTTACTTTTTCTATTTTTGTTCTACAAAACATAAATCGACGGAAATAGCAAGCACAGACAGTTTTCAATCGGTATAGTGTTAAAAGCGGACGTTCTTTGTAAGTTATAGCTGTAGACTGGCACCAACAAGCGTTACCTCTTTCTCGGGGAGCAGACATATGGGAATACAATATAGGTGAATTAGACCTCACATGTGGCAGACTGCGCATTTTAAGCTCCAGTCAGCGGCTTTTTCTTTTGGCGCGAGTTTTAATATTATTGATTGCGTATGGAAAGATTGCGGACATATAGCATCATTGTGAATAGTGGTGAAAGTATTAAAAGTATAGTGTAGCTAGTGCTTGTTTGGGTTATTCGTAAAATATTTCAACCCCAAATGGCTACTAAAAAACGTAAAGTTGATTCAGAGTGCCGTGCTTTTAATGATGAATGGACCTGGAAATATTTTTTTACAGTTGTTAAAGATAAACCAGTGTGTCTCATCTGCAATGAAGCTGTAGCAGTCTTCAAAGAATATAACATTTCCCGTCATTTCACATCCAAGCATAAGAATTCCAATTACGAAGCAATGTCCGAATATGAAAGAAAACAAAATGTAGAAAGTCCTCGTAAAAAATTATTAGGCCGACAAAATTTTTTCAAGAAGGTAAACACTATCCAAGAAGCAGCTACACATGCAAGTTACATTTCAGCACACAATATTGCTAAAAATAAAAAAGCTCTCAGTGATGGGGAGTTCGTTAAACAATGCATGCTCCAAGTTTGTGATGTTTCATGTCCAGACAAGAAAAATAATTTTGAGACTGTAAGCTAATCTCGAAAAACGGTGACATCTAGAATCGAAGTCATCGATAAAAATTTGACATCACAATTAGAGTCAAAGATTGGCCAGTTTAAATTTTGCTCCATAGCTATGGATGAAAGCACTGATATAAATGCTACTGCTCAATTAGTATTATTTATAAGAGGTGTTGATGAGAACTTTGAAATTACCGTGGAACTGGCGTGAATGCGTTCTTTAAAGAGAACTACAACGGGATGTGATATTTTTCGTGAATTTCAGGAAGGGCTTTTAATTTGAAAGTGCCTATAACAAATATATGTAATATTACAACCGATGGAGCACCAAATATGACAGGGAAAAAAATCTGGATTTCTTGGACTCTTTAATCAAAACTATCCCGAGAACAATGTTGTTTTTTTACATTGTGTTATACATCAAGATGTTCCGTGTAAATCTGCATTGAATATGAAACTCGTGCTTGATGCAGTCGTGAAGCTTGTAAATACTATTCGATCTCGTGGGCTTACTCATAGGCAATTTCGAGATTTTCTTCAGTCCGTGCAATCTGAATACTGTGATGTACTGTATTACACGAAAGTAAGGTGGCTTAGTGCAGGATGTGTTTTCGAGTGAGTTTGGCAACTGAAAGACGACATTGTGTTGTTCTACCACGAGAAACAGCGTTCTGCGGAGTGCGAAATGTTAGGAGATACAGAATGACTTTCTTCATTTTTCACAGATCTTCTTTGTCATATGAGCAACTTGAATGTCAAGATGCAAGGGAAAAATCAATTTATCGACGATATCTGGGCCCATCTCAAAGCTTTTAAACTAAAACTTAATCTGTTTGCTGGGCGGCTAGCTAAGAACGACGTCTCATTTCTCGAGGTTAAATTCAATACCCTCAGTAAATGAAGAAAGGCTTAAGAATTATGAAGATGGCTTAAAAAAACTGCATTTTGAGTTCGAACGCAGATTTTAAGATTTCAGTGCCATTCAAACAGAATTTGATCGTTTTTCCATGCCTTTCAACGTAAATTGTGAAGCAGTGAGGTCAGATTTGCAGCTTGAATTAATTGAGTTGTAATCTAAATATCATCTCATGCAGTTGTTTCTAAATATGCCAAAGTTAGAGTTTTTTACAATTGACTTTTCATTATCGAAAGTAAATTTCCCAAATTTAATATCTCACGCCCAGAAAATCGTGCTATGTTTGATTCATCTTATATATGTGAACAAGTGTTTTCAACTATGAACCTTAGAAAGAATTATTTCAGAAGTAGACTGCCAGATGAGCATTTAGCCTCGTTTCTTAGAATCAGTACATCTCACTTCCGAACCTCAATATAAGGAACTTTTAAAAATGAAATCGCAATTTCATTCATCTCATTAACATATTTAAATTGTAATACTTGTATATTGTTTTTAAAATTTTAGAAAAATTTATCTTAGCCCGCCAAACTTTTTTTTTTTCGATTTTTGGCCCGCGACCGAAAAAGTTTGCCCATCCCTGTCCTAAAGGAATCAGGATTGCTTAAGTCAGAATTATTGTGCCCCAAATGCAACGCTCCTATGAAATTCACTGTAAGAAGTTCCATTTCAGATGGATGCGATTGGGTTAGCAGTGGAACTTCAAACAGTAATAAGAAATGTACGACTCATAAAACCATAAGGTATGGTTCATGGTTTATGGATAGTAATTTGAAGCTGGTGAAGATCTTTCTTTTGACATATGAAATAGTGAGGGGGACAAAATCTAATAATATTGGGGTAGAGTATATTCTTTTTCACCAATTACCATAGCGGATTGGAAGCAATTTGTTAACGAGGTTATCGCTGATTTCGTTGAATTGCAATCAGAAAAATAGGCGGGGTCGGAAAAATTGTAGAAATTGACGAGTCTAAATTTGGTAAAAGAAAATTCAATCGCTGTCATAAAGTTGATTGTCAATGGGTTTTCGGGGGGATTGAAAGAGGATCAGGGAAAATGTTTTTGGTTTCAGTTCACAATTGTTCGAAAGATACCCTCATTAAAGTTTTAACAGAATGGGTTGAGCCTGGAACCACTGTTCATTCCGACTGCTGGAAAGTGTACATGGGGGAAAAGGGGGTAGAGGATGCTGGTTACATTCATTTAACCGTAAACCATTCTCTAACGTTCGATGATCTGGTGTCAAAATGCCACACAAATACCATTGAGTCAATGTGGAGGCACGCTAAAAGCACGCTGCCTACACATAATAGGCAGACCCCGTTTCATTTTTATTTGGCCACATACTTATTCAAAAATTCGTGTGATGATTTGAAACAGGATTATTTTACTAAATTTTTGGAAATAGTTAGGGACATGAATTGTTAGGAGTTTAAAGCAACATAAAAAATTAGTGGTTCTAGGCTGACCCCATTCTGTTAAAACCAGTATTACTTCCTTTTGTCAAAAAAATTTCTTCTAAGGCATATTAATTTTTTAGAACGTTTTAAAAAATATATAGTTCAAAAAGTTCTCAGTTGTGTTTTGAAGTTTTTGTTTTAATTTGTAAAAAATAACTTCTTTTGTAAAAAACATTTTAGTTTATGCGTTTTTTCTTTTTTTGACATTTTATTTTCTATATATTTTTTTTAAGTTCTCAAATGTGTTTAAAAAGTGTGTTGTAAAAAGAAAAAAATTGTGACAGAAAAAGAGAAATGATTCTTTTTTTAGCGTCTTTAGAAGTGCGCCAAAAAAAATCGCCAAAGCCGTTGTCATTGCTCATAAACGTAGAGTGTAGCTGTTCCAAAAAAATAGTAATAAAACTTCACAAATAAATTATAGGCTTCGTTTTGTTGTGGTAATAATAGCTCCCGGTATCAGCTTCGGCTTCACCAGACTTGTTTAATTCATTTCCTTTAGACATGAAAATTAAATGTTTAGCACACACAAATGTCTCGGGCGTTTACATGCAAGACCTAAGTTTACAAGTCTGATTTTGTGAAAGAATAGCAGGAATATATTTCATCAAACAATATTTATTCACAAGTAAAAATTATTATTTATCTTTTACCCTGACGATAATTATTCATTTAAAACTACTACTTTGGTAAGTGTTTTGCAAACAATTTTTATTAATGTTTGAAGTTCCTAATCTTCTAAACTAAACTAATATTTATTGATGTTATTTATTATGTTTCGTTGCTAACTAGGTGATATGGATGGAAAATATTGTTCTTTCGGACGAATAGTTATTTGCTGTTCCGTTCTTTTAAAAAGAACTTTAATCTACTCTCATGTTTGCCAGTTCTCAAAAGGTGTCTGTAGCGCCAGCAGTTTTTGCGATTAACAGACAGAAATCGAATTTTGTGGACATATCATCTTGGTTACTACATGTAGGTATGCATAAATAAAAAAAAACATAAATTACTCTTCTGCAAACTTTTTATTGGTGAGATTTCCTTTGGTTTTGACTGGAAGAAAACGAAAGATAAATAAATTTAGTCTTCGAATTGTTAATTGCTTGATTGAATTTTTATCGCGCTAGGGGTAAGTCTGTCCAAGATGCGCCAAACAACCAGAAATAAAGTGAAGAAAATCGGATTACTTCTAGAAATTTGAAAAGTTGTTAATTGAAACGCCGGGAAAGCAAAATTCGACTTAAAAATCAATTTCTATTTTATTGCTCCTTTATATAGTTCAAAATCTCCTCTTTCCAATGACATATCACACTAGGTAATAGAATAAGAGGAAGTTTGAAAATTATGCACGTTTCCAATAAGCATTTCACATCTGACACGGCCTTTCAAATGTAAACAAACCGTTTGTGGACATTTCTAATCTTTGTTGCTCAACAATGTATATTATATTTTTTACTTTACTTTACTGAAATTATTTTCGATAATCTGGTAACAGTAGAGTTAGTTAACTGTAATCATTTAGTTTTTTTCTAACTATTTTTATTAATTTTACCATGCGATATAAGTTAGCACTTTCTGAGACATGACATTTGATCTATTATGGACTAGCAATAAGGATAAATGTTGGTTTTCTGCACAATATGCAACAATCTGTCTGGGCAGAATATTTTTATTTATTGTCAAGTAACTTAAATCCAAATCACGGTCTTTGTCCAGTTGGGAATGAAAGCTGGTGGAAATTTCAACGTGCTGTAGCTAAAAGAGTGATGTGTATTACCATGATAAACACACACATATTGCCTTACCTTATACTGCCTACATTTTGAAGACAATTAAATCAAATTTCAGAGACTTAGCGAATCCAGAATTGTTGAAAAAATGTGTTCACGGAAAGACTCAAAACCCAAATGAATCGGTGAACAATGTGATTTGGACTCGTGTTCCAAAAAATGTGTTTGTAACCATCCAAACTTTAAAACTTGGAGTGTTTGATGCTGTTTCCTGCTGCATCAGTGGAAATATTATAAAGTGCTATACATTATCTAGAGTTAAAATCAATCCAGGCTGCTATTTTATACAAATTTTTGAGAAAACTGGACTAAGACCGTGTTATCGATGGAGAGCGAAAACTCTCCGAATACAGTAAAAAGGCCCGCCATAGAAAGAAAAGCATAAAAAAAAAATTGAAGATACATGTATTAAAAATGAAAGAGATCACCCTTTATATAAATCAGGATTTCATTAAGGTTAGACGTAAAATTATTTATAAAAATTCATTTGAAATGTTTAAATCCATTTTTCTCAAAACTTAGATTTTTAAGTTTCATGCCCCTTTTTCTCAAAATCTACTGAACATAATGACTTAATATTTTTATGACATATTTGTGTTATATCTCTAAAGATTTTAACACGGGCATTTTTTGATTTTTTGAAAATTGGATTTTTTAGAAATTTAAATGTGTCAAAAAATGCTATCTAAAAAGTGATATTCAGTTAAAAATTTCTATAAAATTAAAAATTTTAAATTAAAAAAAAAGTGAGCTGTTAAAGTTTGTATAACATATCCGTCTAACCACCATAAAAATTTTGTGTTGATTACTATTATAGTTATTGAGAAAAAGGGTCTTGAATTTCGTGAATTTAACATGGAGGAGATAGGGCCTTCCCGGTCCCCTTAAATTATCTGGGTCCCCAGTGGCACCTAATCTCCTGAATCTGAGCCATCTCAAGTACGGTTTCGCTAATTAAAGAGTAGATTCTACATGCACAGTTTAAATATAGTCCATTTTTGAACTTTGAAGGACGCTTGGGTCCTTGAACATAATAGAAGACGGAAACAGGGGAGTTTTTCATTTTTCTGGGTATCTGTTGTATGGATTCGTTATTTACGTTGCAGAGGTTTAGCTATGTGTGTTATAAGAGAGTTAATTTTAAAATCGTGTCTTATTTCGGTATTTCACTGAAACCATCTGGCTTTGGCGATGGTTCTGAGGGTGGTACATTGGAGGATTTCAAGGGTGTTGTTATTTGTAGATCAACAGACTTGGCTTGCGTAGGCGATGAATTTCTTCACACGGAGTTGTATGAACTTTCGGAACTTGAAAACCTTTCCCTTCTTAATCGAATATTTACTAAATAGCACGGAATTTTCTTGTTTTACGGATTATATTGTATAATTAAGGTTCCCATATACTGTATGAAAACATGAACAAGCAAAAAACTTGTTTATTCCATGGAAGTAGGAAAGATAAGGAAGTGCCCTAACAATGTTTCGCTACCGGTTTAACTGAAGCCCATATTTCCATGGTTTTAAGGCAACAAGATGGCGGCCACGCATGCGCTGTTAAAAACTTTTTATAGTGCGCACTTTTATTCATATTAAGAGGTGTTCATTCATTTTTCAACTAAATGATGCTAAATAAATGAAATTTTTCGAATTTTGGCAATATTTTGTTTTTTAAATGATAATTTAAGTATGATGTATATAAAAAAATTTACTAGCTTTTTCCCGTTTGTTTTTAAATTTTGTTATTGAGTATGCTATAATATGCTTAATTACAATAAAGAAACAGAAAACTATCAATACTAGTTTTTGTTGTTGTTTTTTGTTTATCATTGGCATGCAAAATGTTTTAAAATAGCTTTTTAAATTGGTAAAAACTCAATGATTAGTAAAATTATAGGTATCCTACAAATACCATTTCTCAGTAAAGTTTAATATAGATTAGCTGATCCCACACATAGCTTCTGCCCACTAGTGACTAGTAGTCTAGTGCTAATTTGTATCCCTCATTCTTGTTTTTATAAATTATATCCAAATTGGTTTCCACAATTAGATATTGAAATTCATTTTATTGATTTCCTGTATACATTGAAATGCACACACTTTTAGCCAAATCATCCATTCTAAATATTTATTTTCTTGTGGTATTTTACTTCTTATTATGCACCGCTTTATGATTATGCACTGCTTATCCATGCATCTCTACGTTCTGGGTCTTTGGAAAACCTGAAATGAAAATTATTTTAGTTAAATACAATGAATTGATAGATATATTGAAACCTATGTATATTTATCCTGTCTATAAACCTGTCTAACCATATTTTTTCCAAATCCCAACTGTATTACAGGTTTTACTGTTTATCTTATACTATTAAATCAAACATTTATGTACATAAACTAATTCAATCTAAAAAACCACTAAATCAAACTTCTTTACAATTACTTACTTTGATAATAAAAAAAAATATGCTTGATAAATTGAAGACTGATTATTCAATATACTATGTCTGTCCACACAAATCCACCCATAGAAATGATCTTTTTTATTATGAATACTTTCTTAAATTGTAATACTTACAAATACAGTAAAACCTAGGACTGCAAGCATAAATTGTATGAGATCATAATCTTAACCATTGGCTCAAAAGATGCATGAATTGAGAAACTTCATACAGTTACAATCTTTTAATTATTTGCTTGTCTTCTAAAAAACTCACTAACAAGTTGCTCACAGTCCAAGGTTTCAATAGCATTCAAGCAGTTAGTTGCTCAACGCAAAAGAACTTAATTAACAAAAAAATGCGTTTTAGAAAACCAAAAGTTATGTTTATAATGGACAATATGCATGATTTTCAAATTCATTTTAAAATGAAAGAGCACGAAAAACTACGTAGAAAAATGCCACTTAAACTGCAATCTGACTTCATAAATTATATTTAAAACGCTTTTCAAATTGCTCTGACGTCACTTTTAACGAAAAACTGCAGTCGCTGACGATTCTTGCCTGTGACGTCATCGTACACGATTTTCCCATCGAGCGTTCCTTGAACTGTGTTGTTTCTATGGGTATCATTTTAGTAGTCTTATATTTACAGATTTTTGATTAATTCAGCAATGGAAGATTCGAAAATAGTTAAAAAGAAGAATTACAAATATTGTATTGTTCCGTTTGTGTCATGATTTAACGATTAAAACACCAAAAAAGTATATTTTGTTGTATCAAAATATGAACAAGTTCGTAGAAGATGGTTCAGCGTTATAAAAAGAGATAAAAAGAAAAACAAAAAGTTGTCTTCTACTTCTTGCTTGCATTGCTGTGAAGATCATTTTTGGTAAGCTTAAAACACCAAAAATTATTTGTATTTTTAATTGTTTTAAAATAAGAACTGTATGATTTAATCTTGTGGATAACTACTAGTGTTTTTGCTAAAACGAAGACATTCTTTCTGTATCAAGTCACTTATAATGCAGAATTTCTTGTTTCATGAAAAAGAATTTAATAAATAAATATAGGAATACTATACAGGGTGGTCCCGAATTCATGGTACAAACTTTAATGGTAGGTACAGGACATTGTAACAATGATTTATTGTATAGGAATGTATAGTCGCAAGTGACGCGGTGAGGCGAAAACAGGGGAAATAACGGCCGAAAGGAAAAACAAAGATTTTATTGAAAGCGTTGATGACAAGTGTCATGTTTACAGTAATTGTTCAAAATTGCGTCCACCAGTATCGATACATGCTTGACAGCGTAGGTGGAGCGATTGGCGTACACGTTCAAAGATGCCTGGTATTTCACGCACACCTGCAGCAGCTACAGATAAGCGAGCGACGAGATCCTCATCTGAGTCAACTGGAGTCTCATAAACAAGATGCTTTAGATGTCCCCATAAAAAGTAATCGAGGCTCGATAAATCGGGAGATCGGGGTGGCCAAGGGACTGGTCCACCACGCCCAATCCATCGAGTACCAAACGTGGCATTCAGGTAATTCCGTACATCAATGCTGAAGTGTGCTGGCGCCCCATCGTGCTGAAACCACATGCGGTTACGAATGGCGATCGGAACATCATGCAGCAGTTGTGGTAACACTTCTTTCAGAAAAATAAGATAGCTTCCGCCAGTGAGCCGCGTGGGTAGTAAGTATGGGCCAATCAAAAAGTCGTTCACAATACCAGCCCACATATTAATACTGAAACGTTGTTGAAACGCATGTCGACGCGTTGGATGTGGATTATCGGTTGCCCACACATGGGAATTGTGCGCATTAAAGACACCCTCGCGTGAAAATGTCGCTTCATCTGTAAATAGCACATAATCTACGAAATCCGGCTGCAACGCACATTGCTGCATCACCCACAGGCAGAAGTTCACGCGGCGAGGATAATCTGCCGGATTCAATGCTTGTACTTTCTGAAAATGGAAGGGGTGTAAGCGATTTTCGTTTAACACTCTGCATACAGTCTGATGACTCACACCTACGTCACGCGCAACAGTTCTTGTGCTTGACTCGGGTCTATCAGCCACAATGTTCAAGATGCTTTCTTCCAGCCTTGGAGTGCGTACAGCTCTTACTCGACCAGCGCCATGTCTGTTGACGTCGAACGCACCTGTTTCACAAAGTTGACGATGTAACCGTTGAAAAATTCTATGATCCGGCATTCGTCGATCAGGATACTCCGCGCGATACATTCGTAACGCAGCTCTGCCGTTACCATTTGCACGGCCGTACATGTAATGCATGTCTGCTTTTTCTGCATACGTAAAGTCACCCATCGTCTACGGCAGCACAATTGTGAATGGCGCTTTTCCCTACTGCGATGCATCATGTTCAACAGCGGCTAGACATCTACTGCCCTCTACCGGCAATGATACCAACCAATCACTCCATTTCTCTTTCCTTTTATTTCCCCTGTTTACGCCTCACCGCGTCACTTGCGACTATACATTCCTATACAATAAATCATTGTTACAATGTCCTGTACCTACCATTAAAGTTTGTACCATGAATTCGGGACCACCCTGTATATTTATAAATCAAAACTGGTTAAAAAATATACAGAGAGCTAACATCAATAAACATTGAATTATTATACTCATCATAATTAATTTGCAGTTATTCATACACTTGGTAAAACTGTGTCATATTTCTTCTTTAAACTGAATGATAAGTATTATGGAATAAGTGTCATTAGAATTAAGATTTATAATTAAAAAATACTTCTTTTAAATTTGAAATTTAAAACTTTAATATTTTTTTACGTTACATAAATGTTATTAATATAATTATTTTTCAAGTAAAAAGTTAGAAAAAACGTAAAATTAATTTATTAAAAAAAAGCATTGTACAAATAGTTTTGTTAAAAATAAGAAATTAAAGTTAAAAACTAGTGTTAACAAATTTTGATAAACAGTGCTACAAGTGAAATTTTTTAATTTATGTATTAATTTATTTATTTTATAGTTGGAGAATGACATGGAAAACTACTGGGAGTATCGTCTCTCTTGCAGTACGAAGCAGCATAGCTTTCACTTCATTTGTTTTGCATTAAAACTAATATTTTTAAACAATTACGGATTTTGTTTTAAATTTGCATAATTTTATAAAACTGCAAAGCTTCAAATTCTTGCAATTTCAAACAAATTATCACACTACCTTCTTCATGGTTTAAAATGTTGGACTACCAAATGTTGTGTTCAATATTTAATGCAGTTGCAATTCTCGCAACAAGTTTCTCTACACATGTTATTTTGGGATCATCCTTTAGTACATTACGTTTTACCGCTTAAATATATTTTAAAAATTACAATTCTTTAACTAACAAAAATAATTTTGCTAAAAAATTAACGTGGAAAATTAATTTTAAGATAGCTTTCAAAATTCACTATTTTGATACCCCTACAATTTTAATCTACTTTGAAATTATTTTCCTAATATAAAGCTCTTATTTGATAAACTATTCAAATTATTTATATAAATAAATCTACACTCTATAACAAAAAAATCGACACTCTATAACAAAAAAATCGACGCACCAAGAAAGACGCACAAAAATAGTTGGATAGGAAAATTATGTACAGAATAGAAAATGATTAAAATGATTTCAGAGTTACAGTAACGAGTTCAATAATGTGTTGATCCGCCTCTAGCCTGGATGCAAGCTGCCACACGGCGTGGCCATAGACCGATAAAGCTCCCGGATGGTCTCCTGCGGTATTTCTTGCCAAATTTGCTCCAATTGTCGGACTACGTCATCAACATTCCCTACCGGATGCAGTCGCCTTCCCATCATATCCCAGACATGCACGATGGGAGAGAGATCTGGTGATCTGGCTGGCCAAGAAAGTGTTTGACAAGCTTGAAGACAGTTCATAGCAACACGTGCCGTATGTGGTCTGGTATTGTCTTGCTAAAAAATAAGCCCAGGGTACTGCGAAAGGAACGGTAGCAAAACAGGTGTCAGAATGTCGTCAACGCACCGCTGTGTAGTAAGTGTACCTCTAATGACGACCAAAAGGGTCCGGCTATCAAGGTAAATGGCACCCCAGACCAAAACTTCTTGTTGAGGGCCCGTGTGGAGTGCAATAGTGAAAGCAGGATCGGAACGCTGCCCTGGGCGTCTCCAGACTCGTCTTCGATTATCGTCAGGACACAGTTGGAAGCAGGATTCGTCGCTAAAGACTATACGTCCCCAGTCAGCATCATTCCAGCCTGATCGAGCCAAGCACCACTGTAATCTGGTTCGACAGTGTGCAGGCGTGAGTGTCAGTTGGCGTAACGTTCGGTTCGAGCGTAGATTTCGCTCTCTCAGCCGTCTGTGAATGGTCATGGTGGACACTCGTGTGTGGGTCGCACGACTGATGGTTGATAGCGATGAATCAGGCGCTGTGACAGCTGATATGACAATCACTCTGACCTCGCGATCTGTTGTGGCCCTACGTCGACCGCTACCATCATGACGCTGAAATCTACCATAGTCCACCCACTCTTGCCAGCATCTTCTAATCGCCGCATCGCTTCGACTCACATGACGAGCGATTCTCCGATTTGCCCAACCTGCCTCTTTCAATCCAATGACACGACCTCTTTCAAATTCTGAAAGTTGCTCGTAATGAGCTCGAATCCTGCGGCGAGGCATTTTTTCAGTCGTTAAAAGGTATCCTAAATCGCAATGCAGCAGAAATTTTCAACATCAGTTCAAGAACAACTCCTTATATACGTATGCTGTATGCGCAGTCCCGATGCGATGGAGATCGCACTATTCATTCATTGGACACCAAATTTTAATCATTTGCATATTTGGTCAAAACATTTTTGCATACGAAATTTCAAAGCAATCGCATGATGCCTTCTTGGTGAGTCGATTTTTTTGTTATAGAGTATATTTCAGAATGAATTGTTTTACTTATTAAGGAAAAGAGAACAACTATATATTAATATTCTATTTTCTTAAGTACAACTTTTTGATAATAGCTCTTTACTACTACTCTTTAAAAGCAATCTAAAAATACATGTTTTTAAAAAATAAATATGGTGTACAAAATAATATGATAGTCTTCGCTTTTAAGCCTTTCATTTCTACTCCCATAAAATTTGGATGGTTTCCCAGAAAAGAAAACATGGATATACCATCCAATTTAGGTAGATTATCCGACTGGCCTTTTACAAAGCCTTGTTCAACAGTCGTCATTTTTAAAGAAGAAATCTGTATAATAAAAAAATGTAAAGACTATAATTCAACACAATTATTTAAAAAATAAAATTAGCGTAAAATCAATGAAAGCAACCTGAAATAACATGCAACCGGCGTTTGTAGCGAGAGATTTCATGTACTATGACGTCACACCAAGCTCCACCCCGTTTTCAGTCACGTGACTTTGACGCGTTTTTTAGTCGTTTATGACGTTTAAATTAAAACTTTTTTTGATTTTTAAAGTTGATTTTCGGATTGTTCATGAATGAATTTGTAAAATAAGTACCATTTTAGGACGTTTTGTGACATAGTGCATATTCCCTATTCGAATTTTATAACTGTTAGCTAAAACTGTTTCATTCTAAATCATTCTAAGTGCTGTGGTGGCAATCTCAGGGTATTCTGCCATGACTTTAATCCAGAACACCGGCAGAGTTGTTGTTCCAGAGTTGTTGTAGAGGCAGAGGTGCACCTTAAATCTGTTCTCGGACGTAGTTTTAAGGCCGGCGTCATTTGCAATCTCCAGCATTTCATCTTCTTGCACAGACATGGTAGATTCGCCTGATTTGTTGACATATGGGTCGCGGATCCAATCCTTACCAGTTCGTGGGTCTTTTGTGGTTGGGAAGTAGCGTTCGAACTCTTTTAAAAGCAAATACAAGTGATCGTGCATCAACTGGGAGAATTAATGTTCAGGCTCATTCTCGCCTACCCCCCCCCTCCTAATATCTGAAACATGTCCAAAATGCCATTGTTCACGCGCCGTCCCCTCAACTCCAGTTTGACTTTAAATGCAGTTACTAATTTTCTTTTAACTTGAAAACAGTTGTCATTTTACCCTGAAGTCACAGATTGAGTAGGCCAGTTTTGCGACCCATACCTTGTCACTGAAATGTGTTGCCAGCTGTGACTTCTTTTCTAGAGAAATCTTTGCAATGGCTCTCTTAATTCAAATACTCTGATTGGCGATTTTCCTCTGAATAACCATCTTATTTCTATGTATAAGGCCGACCAACCGGTATAGTGGTTAAGGTGTTAGCCTCTAGATCGGAAGGTTCCTGGTTCGAATCCGGGTCCGGGCATGGATGTTTGTAAACGTATGGTGTAGAGGCGGCTGGTGCACCTTAAATCTGTCGTGGCCGAAAGTCCTCAAGTTGGGTTGGCGTGGAAATTTGGAGAGTGGGGTGCCAGCTCAGGCGTTGCTTCGTCATCTGACCGTGGTTCAAAATTACGAGGTGTCGTCCTCGGGGGTCACTTAAGAGACTGATCCCGGACCGTCGTCAATAGCCCGTTGTGTTGCTCTAGTACGACGTTAACTAAAAATTACCAATTTAATCTGTGTATAAGAGAAGGCATCTGTACTCTGCGTCCATCTCCTGACAAAGCTGCTCAATCAGGCACGAGTTAAGAGCGTATGCTTTGATGTGGTTAATAACTTTAATGACATCAATCAATACTCTGTTAAATTCCGGTGACATTTTTTGGCTTGCCAGCATTTCCCTGTGAATGATACAATGCGTATATTCACTCCCAGGTGCAACCTCCTTAATCCGAGCAATTAAACCAGACAATCGTCCGGTCATGGCAGCAGCTCCGTCTGTACATATGCCGACACAAAAGGACCATTTTAGTTGTCTTTATATATAACCATCTAGTGACTTGAACAGTTCTGCTCCTGTGGTGTTGATTGGCAAAGATAGTGCACGTAACAAATCCTCATGCACATCCTCCTGATACAGATATCGCACATAAAAAAAAACTATTGCTTTGTTGGCAATATCTGTAGATTCGTCAACCTGGAGTGCGTACCACGGTGATGTATTAATTCTCTCCAACAATTGTGTCTCAATGTCTTCGGCTATTTCCTCAATGCGCCTAGTGACAGTGCTAGCCGACAAAGGCACATGTGCTACCTTTTCCACAGCAGCCTCTCCTAGAAGTTCACGGTAAATGTTTTTAGTAGAGAGCAAGATCAATTCTTCACCGACAGTGAATGGCTTTTTAGCCTTAGCAATACGGTTAGTCACCAAATATGATGCTCTCAGTGCATTCTCTATAATTGATATGGTGGCCCTCATAAATGTCTTCTGTCCTTCGTGTTCCCGTTTTTTTCTTTCAAAATACTCCACGAGCTTGTCTTTTAATCCAGGGTGCTTGCCGTTCAAGTGTTGAAGCAGTTTTGAAGTTTTCATTGCCTCATTAGAGAGCTGGTCGCCGCAAATTATCCATAGCGGTTGTGGAGTGTGGGAATCACCTGTCCCGATAAATCCATATTTCCATTAGGACTCATGGTACTGTCTGTTAAAAGTTACATGCTTCTTTGATGTTGAAGGATCTTCTTCTGTATCTTCACTGGGCCTTTTCTTTTTTCCAAGGAAACTTTCTAACGACGTCTGTTTCGAATTCATTTTTGCTAAATTGTGGGTTAAATTTGAGCAAACTTATATACACGTACACCAACCACTGTTAAACATGAGAAAATACCTGTGAACATAGAGAAAAGAGCGATACACTCCATCTCTTTACCAAAGCTACACCGCCACTGCCGTCGCTTGCAGACGCTCAGCTCCAGACGTCATCTAAAACCGCCCCGATATCACGATATTTTGAGCATGCGCGGTATTGGTGCGGCTTTAGGTGACGTCTCTGAGCTTCCGGTTAACCTCTCCTCCATGGAAAGTCGCACAAACCCGAGGGAAATACACCACAGTAAATAAAATGGAAATAATGTAATTTTCCTTGGGCGGCCCGGTACCATTTGTTCCACGGACCGCTACCGGTCCGCGGTACAGGGGGTTGGGGACCACTGTTCTACTGTACCGAAACTCTTATCGAGCTTGAAGTATAAGAATTACAACATACCCTAGAACAGGGATGGCGAATCTATGACCCACGCAGGCTTTTTAAATATGACCCACGCGTTAATTTATATATATATATATATATATATATATATATATATATATATATATATATATATATATATATATATATATATATATATATATATATAATTATTTTTTGAACCAATGATTTTTGTAAAATGTTTTATATTTATTGATTATATACCTAATGTTGTTTTAAGATTCATATTAAGGCCGATTGAGTAGAATATGTAATTTATAAAATACAGCTTGGAGAATGAACAGATGTGGTAAATACAAAAAGAAAAAAGAAAAAAAGACATATGTACCATCCCATTCTAGGAATGGGTGGTATTTTTTTCAAGTTGACATTGGATAGCTAATTTTCTATCGTATCACTTGCACTTTTGTATGGCGTACATGGTCGTAAAACGTAAGGTTTCGTTCTTTAGTCGCGAAGCGTGTATAACTCATGTCAGTAAGTTGTAAACATGCCGCGCATACATATTCGCTCCATCGTAGAATGGGAAAATGTACCAGTTCTGAACTAAATGACAGTCTTGTCGTAAGCGTCAAAAAGTGTTTAACAGTTCAACATAATTATTATTTTTAAAGTGTTTTCATCTATACATATGTATGTGTATCAAGTACGTTGATAAGAAATTTCTTTTTAAGTTATTGTATTCTAAATATAAATATTTTTTGTAGCCTTGTCCTTTATATTTTTTCTTCTTCTAATGGCGGGCACATTTGACCTCAGTCATTGGCCATTACAAGGCCGGAAGTGATGGCCACTTGTGAAGGAGCACCCAGTGGGAGGACCGTCATTGCCCCTAACAATTTATACTTCTTAATTTTGAACCATGTTCAGATGACGAAGCAACACCTGAGCTGGTATACACTTACAAACATCCTTGCCCGTACCCGGATTCGAACCGGGGACCTTCCGATCTAGAGGCTAACACATTAACCACTATAGCGGTTAGTCGCCGCCTTGTACTGTATCGGCGGTTAAAAAAAAATTAAAAACAAACGATACAAGTTCAAGACCACAACAAACAGAATGGTTTGATAAATATGGTGTGATTGAAAAGAATAAAACGACTGTGTGTGTAGTTTGTAAAGAAAAAATCACAAATTGGTGGGCAAAAAACACAAAAAATAAACGAGTACACTATATTTTAAGTAGATAAAATCTGAATTTAAAGATAAATCATAAAAATATTTGTTTACGACACGTAGTGGCCAGACAATTCTCAGGAATTCCTACGGCTTTACACTTTATTCAAACATGAGGTGTGGTGTTTACAAAAATGTGGGATGCCTATCGTTCGCGGGTGGTCAAGTGACATAAATTCTCCCTTCTCTGGCTGTCGCGACAGTCGCTTCAACAGAGCCATCTGGAAAAAGTTTTGATCTTCGGAAAGTTCTGGTGGCATTGGCACATGTAAACCTTTCTCCTGTATAAACCCGTTACGGCTCAGTGATTTTGTTTTAGCATAGTGTGTATTTAGGAATTTTAATTACGTTCCTTTAGAGCGAGAGAGGTTGATACTAATATTTTGTTCAAACATCAAAATAACATAAAACACGTTACCCTCCGGTTTTTTTAACGCTACGTACACCCGGTGGGGAAAAATTAGGTGCACAATTTTATTTTCATGTGCACAGTGCACCTGTGCATCCGGATATTTTGAGCCCTGAATTGTAAATGTTTATGCACAATTATCAGTTTTTGCTCGATATAAAGCAGGCAATATAATGAAAGAGCTTATAAAACTTATAACGCTGAAAGGGAAGTGTACCGGTCTTGATATTTTTAATGAATTTGATATTACAACGTACGGTGCACCCAATATAATAGGGGAAAATATTGGTATTATGCAGTACCTTAAGCAAAATAATACACATCCTCTGATTGAATTTAATTTTTTAATACACCAGCAAGTTCTATGTGTGAAACAAGGTTTAAAAACATTTTCAAATGTAATGCCTGTTATAATAAAAGTCATCAACTTTATAAACGGAAGAGGTCTTAATAAACGACAATTTGCACAATTATTAGAGGAAGTTGAGTGTCAGTATTCAGGGATATTGACGTACAACAATGTTCGTTGGGTTAGTTCCGTACAAGTTCTTAATCGGTTTGTCATTTTATTAGAAGAAATTAAGCTCATTTTGAATGAAAAAAAAACAATGATTTAGACGAATTTTCATATATAGATTGGATAATGGTTTTATGTTTTTATGCGACATCACACTCTCAGCATTTTAATAAACTGAAAAAAAAAACTTCAAGGAAATGTACAAATTGTTTTAATGATGTTTGAGAATATTAGGATAGTTATGACGAAACTTGTCATTTTTACAAGGTATTTTGGAAATGAAAATCGTGAAATATTTTCCTCAATTACAAAAACATTTTCAAAACACAATAACAATAGAAAATACGCTTGAAGTTCAAGAAAATATACATGAAATAAACAAGCATTATACAGGAAATAAAACAAGCCTTTGGGGAGAGATTTAATCAATTTAAAAGTATGGAAAATACATTTCACTTTGTTTTATATCCATACAAAACGAAATTCGAAACAATGGAGTTAAATGAATTTAAGTGGCTAGGTATCCATGATTTAGAAATTGAATTAATTGAATTTCAAAGCAGCATAGTTTGTAAAAATAAATTTGATAACTTTATTTCCGAAGTAGAAGGTAAAACGTCTGAAATTAGTGCAATTTATAATGATTCCACATTAAAAATTTAAAATATTATATTAAACATAGGGATTCTTTCCCAAATAATTTTATATCAATGAAGAAACTTTCTAATGTTCTTTTAACGATGTTTGGATCCACATATTCATGTGAAAAATTGTTTTCTTCGATGAACTTTGTAAAGTCCACCAATAGAAATAAACTCGGAAATGACTGCAAAATGCGTTAAACTAATGAATACTGAATATGAACCTAATATTAAGAAATTATCTGACAAGAAACAACAACAGAGATTTCTTATTAAATATACTTTAACTTTATTGTACATATACATACCTGTAACTATATTATCTATTAAAAAATAATATTTCATATATATATATATATTTTCCTTAAACAAGAGGAAATTCAAAAAATAAAAACCAAAAGGAATTTATTGAAAACGAAAGTGTTGGTGGATCAGGGCGTCATCAGAGAGGAGCCTGACCCATACAACACAAAATGTTGTTTTCTACGAATATGAGCCGCAAAATGCTAAGAAATTGCTCATATACTCCCCCAAACACCATTAAAAGAAAATATACAAAAAATGGTGTTTGGGGGAGTATATGAGCAATTTCTTAGCATTTTGCGGCTCATATTCGTAGAAAACAACATTTTGTGTTGTATGGGTCAGGCTCCTCTCTGATGACGCCCTGATCCACCAACACTTTCGTTTTCAATAAATTCCTTTTGGTTTTTATTTTTTGAATTTCCTCTTGTTTAAGAAAAATATATTCCTTACCATGCTATGTCTGCAGCTCATTTGCTATGCATTTCCATAAAACTCACTTCTCACAAATAAATCCTTCAAGAAAAGTAATAAAGTAAGATGAAGCTGATTTATTATTATCAACAATAACGCCACCGATGACTATCTCTATTTCGTCATTTCCTCTGAGTCATTGGTGTTGGCGGTTTATTGTAGTGATGGGGAAAATGACTCTTTTCAGGGATCGGATCGGAACCGCTCACTCACTAAAAAGAGCTAGCTCTTTTTGATGACTCACCGCTCCTTTGAGATATATAATAATGTATATAACATATCGAAATGTATACAATATGTTTGGGCCATCAAACATCCCTCGTTGTCACGTGAGCGCATGTGTCCAGACGAAGAGGCGCCAAGCGTGCTTGAAACACCCACGCACACAACATTTGAAACACTCACTCATCCAGCAATTGCGCAGTTTACCTCTAAAATCAACAAAAGGAGGGAGACGGGGCACGAGGACGATAGGCTTTGCAGCATAGGGCTGCTAAGCTGTAAAATTTAATTGCTAAGGCATAAGATGGCCCAAAACCATGTCAATTCATATAACTTTGAAATTGTCCATAAAGAATAAATTACTTTGAGGACACTTCTACTTTTGTAATTCCCGTCATGAACCCGTTGAGATTACAGAAGTAGCAATTAAAATATCCAAACACGTTAAAAATCTCATTTTAGACCAAGAATTCTAAAAAAGTTTTCGATTTTATTGGATAGAGTATTTATTTGACTTTCCAAAACATATTTAATTTTTTCTCTGTTAATTACTTGAAGAAGTATTAAGATTTTAATCAAGGCGGGAAAACAAGAAGTAAGAATGGAAAACACTGGAAATGGCCATTAAAAGGCCAAAAACATGGCAAAATCTAAATTTAGACCTTACTTTTTTTTTTTCAAATATAATTTTAGAAAGTTTTTTCAAATATTTAAATGGTTTCTCTTTTGGAAATGGAGTGAACTTTTTTAAAGAGAAGGAAGAACAAAATTGTTTACACAAAGAGCAAACGCAAGGGAGCAAGCGATGCACTTGAAACTACCTATAACTCTAAATTAATATTTTTGCATTATTTCCTCACTTCAAATGTTATAATACAAAAACTTATAACTGGATTCTAGTAAACTTTTGAGAGTTTGTTATTTATAATGTTGTCAAGTGAATGAACTAGAATAATTATGCTGAGTTCAAAAGTTTCTAAATTATTACTATTTATTTAAGAAGTAGGACTGTAAAACTATAAAAAATCTTCTATTCATTTTTCCATCATTTGTAAAATTGTTGTTTATTTAAATATCCATTTATTCTAGTTCATTCCCTAGAAATATGCATGTAGTTTATTTTGGTAGCATCATTTTTCAAATTGGTTGAATAGATTTTCATGTAGCACATTTGAAGTTTTTGACACATTTCTTTAAAATTTCATACATAATTATCATATTTTTACAAAATTATTAATATATACTTTTAATATTTATAGCCCATTGCTATTGTTTAAAACACAAAACATAAAAATATCATTAAAATGTTTCTATACCACATTTAAAAAAAGTGTCTTGGACGTGTTTGGATACATTAAGATTTCTTTCTAAAACCACTTAGTTACCAAATGAGACTTCCTAATAATTTAAATGATATTTTAAAATCATATAATAAAAATATTAATAATTTATTGAAGTACTTAAGATTTTTAACTATTTATTTTAAGATATAGGTATATAATACCCTCGAATACTCGTTGTCCCAAAGATTTTCAAAATCCAAGTCCCCTCCCTGTCTTTTAATAAAATATTTTCAAAATGCCTTGTTTTGTGAAGGCAATGCAATAAAAACGAGTTACGTTTAATTTAATTTTGTGTAGCTTTATTAAAATGATATCACTCCCGAGAAATCAAGGTTATTATTATATTAATGTTAAGTGAATAACATAATAACTGTTAGAATATGTTTTAATAACAACCTTAAGACTAGTTTTAATTAGTGCTAAAAGGCGTGATATGACTTAAGCCGTAAAAACACCCTTTCAATCTAAAATTGAATTAAATTTAAAAAAAATAACATTTATGATAATACATAGATATTTAAAAATTTGAAACTTCAAAAAAGTAACAAAAAGCTAGGGAGCGCAAAAGAACGAATGCGGAATTGACTCTTCGAGAGCGATAGTTATCGAAAAGAGCCAAAGAGTTAAATCTCAAAAGAATCAACTCCCAAAAGAATCAGTGAGCGCAAATGATCGAATGCGGAAATGATTCTTCGAAAGAGCCAACTCTCGTAAAGAATCAACTCAGAAAAGAATCAACTCTCAAAAGAATCAACTCCCAAAGAATCAACTCCCAAAAGAATCACTGAGCACAAGCGGATGGACAGAGGAAGAATCCTAATGTTAAAACTTAGACGAATTACCGCTAGATGGCGTACACTTTTTTAGTTCTGTCGGCGGTAGGGAAAATTTTGAACTGGCTTGAAAAATCCCTGTTTTGATGTTGAATGTATTCTGTTTTGTTTTTGCTTGTGAGGATATGAGGTAAGGAGCTGATGGATTGCAACGGACTTTCTATTGAAAGCGGAATACTTCTATTTGGAAAAGTTAATTTGTCTTTAGGCGTATTCTTGATCGAAGAAAGATTGTATTTACTTTTCAGTTACGCATCCAATCTCCTTCAATTTTGAAATGTATCTTTTGATGCGTTGGATACATGCTAGAAAAATTTGTTTCAGCTTCGATTTTGAATTGTTTTACGCTGTTGCGTTTAATTAAATTTGTGAAGTGTAATTTTAGTAGAGGCAGTGAGATTGTTCGTTCTGCGATCAGTAGTTAATTTTTTGATGCATAATTAGATATAATCGAGTTTTTGAGATTGCATAATATGAAAGTCCACAAATTGAATACATCTGATTCTATTAAAACAGACCATTTCTTTCGATTTTTAGATTGTTACAGGGTATGTATGCAAATTTAAAATGAAGTGATTTTTTATTTTAAAAAATCAGTGATTTAAATAAGAATTTAAAATTTCAATTTCCTTTCTGTATTATGTGTAATAATATTGAAAATGAAATAACTATGAAGAGACGTGCTATTTTATTCAAGTTAGTTCAATAGTAAATCAGCCTTCCCTTGAAGCACTACATAACCTTTTTTGATAGGGATCATAATTACACGACAACTCATTCCTTTATGGGCCATTGAACTTGTGTCACTTACAAGCCTGTTCATCAGCATAGGTTTTGTTTTAAACATTTCCATGCGACTATAAATCCAATGGGCAATTTGAATCATTCTTCTCCATATGATGGGTGAAGATTCTCTTAATATATTTACTCAAGCATTATACTTAAAAACGTGCCGTGGCCAGTGCGACTCCATTAGTAAGACACGCTTTTTCCTAATCTCTAGCTATTTTTTGTGTGGTTTCATTTGCAAAATCTTTGTATTATTTTTTAATCCTTCATATGCCTGTGCCAAAATCTTTGCATTATTAATTTTGTATAACTTCCATACACTGATGTGCTAAAAGTCATGGGATAGCAGTATGCAAATATACTAGGGATCATATTGCATTAAAATGGTATAAAGAGTAAGATAGTTATCAGTGCTGTCTGTTGAACTCTTGAATGTCTTTACCTGCCAAGAATTAACCGAGTTTGAACATGGAAGGACAGTTAAAGCTAAACGCATTGGCTTAATATTTCGGACATAGTAGAGACCTTGCTCCACATTGTCAAGGGTGTATCGAGAGTACCTCATAGAAGGCATTACCCATCACAAGTGCAATTGTGCTAATGACAAACAGACAAATGACACTGTGTGAACTGGCTGCATCATTTATGAGGGACACACTGCATACTAGAGGCATGCCCAAGTTTCGTACAGTGAAATAGACTTGAATTTATCTATGACAGATTTTCATTTGCCAAAAATGCCTGGAAATACTCTTTGCGTGAATATTTAGGCTTGACGATAGCTGCACTAACTGTTAAGCTTGGCGGTTTTTTGGTACCCAGCTAACGGTTAAGTACTGTATTTTCTCAATATTTGTTTCTAAATAGCGGTAAGAGTTTTGCTGATTGTTTATTTCAAATTTTATTCTAAGTTCTCATATAGGTATGTTAAAATAAACAATGTGATATGTCGATTTGGTTTTCCCAAACTTCTGTTGAATAAAATTTGGGTAGTATTAATGATTTTGTGCTATTCTATTGTTATACCTGTAGGGAGATAAGCCGTAAAAGGGAGGCGAGGTGTAGAGAGAATAATATCATTGCTGAGGGCAAGGAGTGGGAAAGTAACTTGCTGGTGGTTCAGTGGGTTTCTCATTGTTAGTAGCTTGCAAGCTGTAGATGAATGACATAGGTTCAATTCATGTGACTACCCTGAGCGTATTAATTTTTTGTGTCGAAAGTTTCCTGTTTGTGTATACACACCTAATTCTGTTTTTGCACAAACTTTTTTTATACTCAAATTCAAAATAATTTTTTATTCTCTATTTACTCCAGTCATTTTAAATTTATTTGCCAAAATTTTACGATTTTTTTTTATAGTTGTGGCATAGTAGTATTATCTGTTAAACTAAATGGGAATTCGTAGCAATTACAAGGGGTTAGCAAGCAGTGGTCACACCTAACCCGTGTGAAAAGAACTGTCACAGGCAGTGCCGTGCTGGCCATGCAGTGGCTAGTCAGTTATATTGCCCCCACATAGATTGCATAACATCTAGTGTATGCATTTTGGAACATATGTTTTCATTTACCAATGTATACATCTATGTATCTACAATGTTCTTATTGTATTTGGTAACTAACACGACTGTATTCCCAACATCATTACAATGGCACACAACTGGAGAAAGATTCGGTGATCTATTATTTGAAGATATCCATGAATCAGTCGACAAAGCCGTAAGCAAAGATGAAATATTAGAAGGGGTTGTCTTTGAGACTCCTAATCCCACAGAATGTAGTGATAATGAACAATATGATCTTGTTCTAAATACAGGTTTAATAAAAGAATGTCTGGAACTGACCTGAAAATTGGTTAATAATTTTGTCAAACCTGACCCTTATGAGAAATGCGCTGGGAAATTTCAACGTGAACTGATGTTCTTGGTAGCCTCTTACACATAATTAGATAATGGCCTAACCAAAACACAAACACAACAATTAATAGCTGAATTCGTTCGTAAAACTGGTGAAACATCCACACTAGATGATACTCGTGCTCGTCCAAACAGAATTAGGTGTAGATTAAGTTGACACGAAAAGGTGAGTTTGTGATCTCATTTGTATTGTACTGATGCGCACACTTTATATTTTCAGGTTCCTCGTCCTTCAGATTTTTAACTAGCCCTCTTACTCGTATTTATGATTTTGTAATTCCCACTATCAAAATGTGTTTCTATGTGGTTTTGTTTTTATTTCTAGAAGCAGGTGTTTTTGATAGTAGTTATTGCCAAAATGATAAGTAATTTTTTAAATTACCCAATTTTTTACAAAAATAACCAATTCCTCTATTAAATATAATAATAAGTTTCAAGAAAAAAAAATTAAGATTGGAAATACTTTAATTTGACCAATTTTACACTTAATGGTCATAAGTTAAGTTGTCATGCAAAAAGTTTTATTTTCGAGTCTTGTACAATTAATTGTATTTACAGAAAAATTAATTTTTGTCCTGTATGATAAATTGATATTTAAAGTTCATTGTGTATTGAATTGAAAATAAAAGTTTTTATGTACCATTTGTTTCTTTGTTTTTCTTGTACAACATTAATTAAAAAATACCTTTTATAATGAATTGAAGTACATATATTCACTGTAACTGAAACACTTCTTTTTGTTTACCTTCATGTGTTTGTTTACAAAAATATCTTGCAATGTCAGAATCAGTCTCAATAAATCATTCTGAATACATTAATTGTTGCTTACAATTTGTACTAAAATATTTATATTTAGTTCCGATTTTTATAATTATTCAAGATTTCCAATGATGCCTGGTACACGCAAGTATTTTTAAAATTGACAATTGGTAACTTAGTAATTTTTTTTCTGGATTGAACTGTTTTGGAATGTAATTTAAATTGAATTTTAGAACTGAAATAATTATATTTATTTGTGGAATATAATATAGACCAAGTGACTGCATGCATAAAAACATTTAGAGCTTCGATGAAAATCCAAATTTTCCCCATATTGTGTTTGGAGAAAGCCTATTTGTGTGTAATGTCAACAGAGATCCCTTGTTTTTCAATAACACTATATCATAAAGTAACAATGTTTTCATGGGAACTTTCTGTAAGAAGTCAGTCAGACTTTTTCATATCTTGCGGAGAACAGTGTTTTGAAATTTTTTTTTACATATATTTATTTTGAAGGCACATGATGTAACCCAAAGTAATTTTACAATTTTCTAGAAGTCTCCATCATAGATAATGCATTTTGATTAAATATTTTGCTAAAATGTTCTTAAGCTTCACACTCACTATCCTAGGTCAGCTTCCTAAACAAATGACAATCAAACCCAGTAAAAGCTTTTGAGAAAAATGGTCTGAAAAAAATCATGTGGTCAAAAGACTAAATTTGCAGTGCTGGCAGTCATTTGACCGATATCAAATTAAATTAACAATGTCATTCATTGAGTGCATGCACAATGAAATTAGAAGTGTTTTATTTAAAAGTTATTCCAAAACAAAATGATGTCCTATGTAAACATCCTGCATAACAACTGAAGAAATTGTAAACCAATTGTTAGGTTGGTAAATATCTTTAAGTCGTAAAATTTTCTGTAGCTATACAATCTGATTCTTGCAACTTTAGCATTATTGGCTTTAGTCAGATTTACATTCAAAGCTTACCTGGAACTATGAGTCAGCCAAAATTGTTCAAAGTAGACTTCTGTGAAACTTAAAGTATAAAATGTGCTCATGCTATCTCCATACATGTAACTCACTCAACATCTGTCCTGATCAGGACATGAAAATTTTAGATAAAATAATTTTGAATAGCCCTTTTGAAAAATAAATTAAACCAGCATCATGCTAATATAACAGGTGCTGTGGTGGGAAGAGCACCAGAGGGTTGGGAGTTCGAATCCAGCCAAAGACCGTCATGTAGAAGGGGGTTGGTGCGTGTTAAATCTGTTGTGTGGAAGTTTGGAGTGCCAACTTGGGTGTTGCCACGTTATATGACCATGATTCAAAAATTATGTATCTTAATCTTTCCCTTTGGTGTTGATCCAGGACCGTCACAAATAGCTCATTGTGTTGCTCCAGTATAACGTTAATTAAAAAATGCCATCACCAATGCCTGTTGCTCCAGTGGGACGTTAATTAAAAATACCATTAGATGTACCACATTTCATCAAAATCCTGGTTTTAGACTAATCAGTAGCATTTTATAACTCGTTTAAGGTCTTGTGAATAAATTATTGTACACTTAGTAGCTAAACGAATAATATTACTCAGATTAATATTGTCGGTTTATTATAAAACAAATATTACTTTTCTTCTGTTCATAATAAGAAAAATTACATATATCTTGCCTCATAGCAGTGAAAAATTATATATTTAATCATTGGTTATGTATTTTTTGGCATACGAAACTGACATCTGATGAACTACAACTATAACAGGTGCCACGGTTGGAAGAGCAATTGGAGGGTTGGGAGTTCGAATCCAGCCAAAGACCGTCGTGTAGCTAGGGGGCTGGTGCATGTTAAATATGTTGTGTTCTTACATTAGTGTGGTGTGTAAGTTGGGAGTGCCAGCTTGGGTGTTGCCTCGTTATTTAAAAATTATGTTGTCTTCATTTTTCCCTTTGGGGTTGATCCTGGACTGTTACAAATAGCCCATAATGTTGCTCCAGTTCAATGTTAATAAAAAATACCATCACCAATGCCTGTTGCTCCAGTGGGAGAGAGAGAGAGATGTAGATTAAAAATACCATAAGATATACCACATTTCATTAAAACTTAAATTATTGAACACTTAGTATTTAAATGAATAATATTAACATTTTTTTTACAAAACAAATATTACTTTTCTTCTGTTCATAAGAAAAATTACACCATAGCAGTGAAAAATGATAATTTTAATCATTAAATATGTACCTATTTTTTGGGATACAGAACTGGCACCCGATATAACTCCTAAAAAACAACACCTTTTTGATATATGTAATAAAATCTCAATTTGCTCATCTCTTGGCTAGCATAAGATAAATAACTATTTTGTTTTTGTGAATACATTGAGACAATTGAAAACCAATACAGTTTTGGCACTAAAAGTTAAAGAGATGAATGGGTTCTAAACGAGCACTAATATCATCAAGAATTGGGATGGGTATCCATTCGCATAGTTACAAAGAAATTCCTAATTACTAATTTTCATTCTACCCAAGTTATGATCAACTTTGATTTTCATGTACAAACACCATTAATTTGTGAATTTCATCATAGGATACATAGAACTGCTTTGTTAGAACCTATCCACTCAATACTTCTCTTTCCCTTGCTATAGAAAATCAACCATGATAATGCTAAAATATTGTTCAGATCCTATTTACTTAGGCTGTTCCTCTGCTATATATAAACCTGAAAAATATTTATTTTTCAGTCATTTTTCCAAGCAATTAATACTTTTTATTGCTAATACAATTCCTCAGTTTACTGAGTGAAATCATTTTCAGATGAGTTCTCAAAAGAATTTTGGATTGAAATGTAATTGGGGAACACACATTTTACATTCTACAACTGAGTTCCACAAATCTGACATGACACTTTCTCATGACATAGTATAAATTGGTATGGTCAAGAATGCTTTTTTATCATGCTTAACACAGGAACTTCATTTAAATCATGCTTATGTATCAACAAAAAGAATAACTGCCCACAAAATCAAAACTAATCACTCAATACTCCCCAAATGAACAAACAATACTCCTTAATTTATGTCAAGTAATGCTTCCCCCAAATCAAAATGAATAAAATAAAACTCCTTAAATTTATCTGACAGAAGTACAAGAAAGGTTAGTTGTAAAATACAATATAATCAACCCAATTAATTATCAGATTGTGAAATCAGCAAAAAATTAATTGAACTATTTTTTATTTATACAAGTTTTACGAAATTAGATCGAATTATGAATTGCCTCAACAGTATAAATTTGAACACAGTTAAATAATCAAACACAATGAGCGAAATTTTGTATGAAGATAAATATTACATTTAGGGATTTTAGTTTACAAACCATAGAATATATGGCAGATCAAGAAATGCAACCGCAATGTTTTAAAATCAAGTTAACTACAAAATACATAAGAAATGACTTGTTAAATGTTGCAAAATTAGAAACCAAAGCTTGCTAAAATACTCGAATCAAGGTGATGAAAAATAAACTAAATGCCGAGAGATTAGCCAGAGCAGGAATCCTAATGTAATTAAACTATTCGTAATGAAACAGCAGAAAAGACAATTTTAAACGTATCATACGCCCAAGTAAAACGATTAAAAAATATGTTGCTTTTATCACTCCTAGAAATGGAACGTAACGCCGAAAAAATAATGTGGATTATGGATATGGAACCAAGATTTGACAGAGGAAGAATCCTTATGTTAAATTCACCCATGCCCAGATTTTCCCCATTTGTACGAATATCCTTCCCTAAAATATTTTTCCCCATCCGAAATCATAGCTAATGCGCATGCGCCAACCTCCGAAAATTCGTCTAAGTTTTAACATTAGGATTCTTCCTCTGTCCATCCGCTTGTTGAAGTTAGTATTTACTTGAAGACCTTAAAGTGAAAGCCGGTGGCGAAAACGGAAGCAGCTTGGCGATGAAGAGCAAGGTAAGAGAATGAATAAAAAAATTTAAGTTTAGTTTTTGCTACCGGGATTGGGGGTTGGATACTTGTTTTTGAGATGTCATTAAATAGTAATTTAGCTGACTTAAAATCAGATCCCTTTTCAACTTATAAAGAGAGCATGACATCCGATCTGAATCTCCATCTTTCACAGTGAAATATGTCCACACATTTAAAATTTTGCTTTCGATTTCTTCGTAAAATTGTATTTTAAAATAAAGTTAAAAGCATTAGAGAGAAATCTGAACAACAAAATCTTGTAGTAAAAATTCACCAATTCAATTGCCTAACAAAAATGTTTTTCACAATTATTATGAGTCTTCTCAGAAATCCATCAAAAATCGGAGTTTGGTTCAGTTGAGAGCTTCAAGGTCAGTTTTACCTCTCCTAACCGTTTTAACACACTTCCAACATCCTGTATATGCTTTTCCCATGTTGGAGAAAAATTTGCGATGTCATCAATGTACAAGGCGTGAAAACTTTCTAACCATTCCAAAACTTGGGACATCAAATTTACAAAAATAAAATGGAGCGTTGATCAGCCCGAACATCATCTTTCAGTAGATGTGCATCAAAAAGAGTTACAAAAACCGCACATTTCTGTGCTTTCTTTTTCTTAGACAGTGGTATCTGAAAATACCTTTTATTTAAATCCACTATTGTTTTAAAAAAGAATCGGTGCTCACTTTCCCCGTTACATTCTCCTTATTGGGTAACTAACATGGCGTTCCCCGTGGCAAGGTATTAATCTGGAGTAAAATTTTCCACAGATTTCAAATCCATTGAAGATATATTTAATTTAAAAATTATTTGTTTAAAGAAAATCATATTTTTAGGTATCAATCTAAAGTGAAATTTTCCGCAGTTATCAAATCCGTTGAAATTTTTACTCTATCTTTAACAGTCTAGGACAGATATGGCGAACCTATGACCCGCGGGTCAAACACTGGCCCACGCAGCCTATTTAAATGACCTACGCGTTGATTTTTATGTACTTATCATCATATTTCATCACTAGGGGGCTCAGCCCCCTGCTCGTTTACGCTCACCAACCCCCGGGGATTGCTTCGTAAACCAACACTCCTTTTACATATGCCATTTGGTTTGCTTCGCAAACCAACATTCCTTTCGCAGAGTGAAACTATCTGAATAATTCGTATTATCCTGATTTAACTTTCCGGTCCATGACGTCATAGCGATGGCTTCGCCCCCTGCTCGCTTACGCTCGCCGACCCCCGGGGATTGCCATGCAATCCCGTTTGGTTTGCTTCGCAAACCAATACCTCTTTCGCAAGTGATTTCACCCCTAAACTAATAGCCGCATGAGTAAAAAAATATTCTGCATCTTGTTCCCTGTATAATTTTAAGTAAGCCGTGTTAATCTCCAAACTTTACGATCTGTACTTTGTACTTTCTCGGTAAACCGTCTGAGAACAGAGGGAAAAAAGCGAGCCTTTTTCCTCGCCAAATAAAAAGACATCGTTTTTATGGCAATTGTTGCTACGATAAATTTGATATCTGGCAAACCTGATATTCAAAAATACAACCCTCCGCGAATACAATGCTCCGCGAAATAAAAAATACGAAATTTGTGTCACCAACTTTTGATTGCATCAAATTTATTTATGAACCAATTTTAAAAATAATTGTACCGTAAGAAAGAGTACATTCTGAGGTATACTGCGAAATTTTAAAAATTAAAAACTAGTAGTGATACGATATAGATATGACAGTTTTAGTTTTGCATTGGAAATTGCGATATGAAAATTCCGAAAATTGTATGACCAACTTTTAATTGCATCCATTTTATTTATTAACCAATTTGAAAAATAATACTACCATAAGAAAGAGTGTAATGTAATGTATTCAGTGATGTTCTCAAATTTAAAAAATAATGGTTTTTGCTGTAGATATAACGGGTTTAACAAAAAATAGCGAAAATATCCAAAGATTCCGAATTTTGTATGACCAACTTTTGATCGCATCCAATTTAATTATTAACCGATTTCAAAAATAATAGTACCGTAAGAAAGAGTACATTCTGAGGTATACTGCGATATTTTAAAAATTAAAAGTAATAAAATATAGATACGGCAGTTTTAAAAAAAAGTAACAAAAATGTCCTGATTTTTCCCGAATTTCAAAAAAATATTATCAAGAACCAAATTGAAATTTCAAAAAAAACTCGACGAGCTGCAAAAATTTACGTTGAGAGGTACTCTTTAAAAAAAACTCACGGCTGAAGACTGAAAATTTGTACGTGTTTTGCTCACTCGCGGAAGAAATTTCGCTTCTTCAATTTTGACACTTAATAAACCCTAAACTAATAGCCGCATTGGAAAAAAATCTTAATAATTGTCCAGGGAATACGATGAGGAATAAACCATGTTAATTTCGTTTTTTTCCGATCAGTACTTTCTCGGGAAACCGTCTAAGAATCGAGTTAAACACAGTTTTCAATCCTGCCGCGACGGTAACATTTTTAAAAAATACTAAGGGGCTCCGCCCCCTGATCGATTACGCTCGCCAATCCCCGGGGTTTGCTGCTCAATCCCTTTTGGTTTGCTTCGCAAACCAACACTCCTTTCACAGATGCCATTTGGTTTGCTTCGCAAACCAACATTCCTTTAACAGAGTGAAACTATGTGAATAATTCGTATTATCCCGATTTCACTTTCTGGTACATGACGTCACAGCGATGGCTTCGCCCCCTGCTCGCTTACGCTCGCCGACCCCGGGGATTGCTACGCAATCCCGTTTGGTTTGCTTCGCAAACCAATACTTATTTCGCAAATGATTTCACTTTTTTTTGCTATAACACTTAATGCACCCTAAACTAATAGCCGCATCAGTAAAACATCTTCTGTATCTTGTTGCCTGTACAATTTTAAGTAAACAGTGTTAATCTCCAAACTTTACGATCTGTACTTTGTCGGTAAACTGTCTGAGAACAGAGGGAAAAAAGCGAGCCTATTTCCTCGCCAAATAAAAATAAATAGTTTTTATGGCAATTGTCGCTACGATAAATTTGTTATCTGGCAAACCCGATAGTCAAATTGCAACCCACTACTGCTTGCGGAATCTGCTATGCGAACTGAAAAATACGAAATTTGTGTCACTAACTTTTGATTGCATCGAATTTATTTATGAACCAATTTTAAAAATAATTGTACCATAAGGAAGAGTAGATTCTGAGGTATATTGTGATATTTTTAAAATTAAAAACTAACAGTAATACGATATAGATATGACCGTTTTAGTTTTGTATCGGAAGTTACGATCTGAAAGTTCCGAAAATTGTATGACCAACTTTTAATTGCATCCATTTTATTTATTAACCAATTTGAAAAATAATTGTACCATAAGAAATAGTGTAATGTAATGTATTCAGTGATGTTCTCAAATTTAAAAAATAAGGGGTTTTGCTGTAGATATAACGGGTTTAACAAAAAATAGCGAAAATATCCAAAGATTCCGAATTTTGTATGACCAACTTTTGATCGCATCCAATTTAATTATTAACCGATTTCAAAAATAATAGTACCGTAAGAAAGAGTACATTCTGAGGTATACTGCGATATTTTAAAAATTAAAAGTAATAAAATATAGATACGGCAGTTTTAAAAAAAAGTAACAAAAATGTCCTGATTTTTCCCGAATTTCAAAAAAATATTATCAAGAACCAAATTGAAATTTCAAAAAAAACTCGACGAGCTGCAAAAATTTACGTTGAGAGGTACTCTTTAAAAAAAACTCACGGCTGAAGACTGAAAATTTGTACGTGTTTTGCTCACTCGCGGAAGAAATTTCACTTCTTCAATTTTGACACTTAATAAAACCTAAACTAATAGCCGATAATTATCCAGGGAATACGATGAAGAACAAACCATGTTAATTTCATTTTTTTCCGATCAGTAATTTCTCGGGAAACCGTCTAAGAATCGAGTTAAACAACACAGTTTTCAATCCTGCATCGACGGCGGCGGTAACTTTTTTTTAATATAGAGAGAAAGGTGTGAGAACCATGTTGTATGTTTGAATCACTATGGGAAAATGCTAAATTTAAACAGTGTTCATAGCAGTAAACATTAGGGGATTGCAGAAAAGACACCTTAATATTGGCTTGTACTGTATAAGGAAGAGGCCATCATTGCAATTCTGTCGCATCTCTGAGATCAAATTTTCACCGCAATGCGTTGTCTTTAATATGCCTCAAAATAGGGATGTTAAGCAAATCACAGAACTGCTACTCAATCACAGATACTTGTGAATCACAGTTCATACCTGTTACTCAAATATCAAAATATCAGTGATTGGGTAACAGTGATTGGGTAACAGTGATTCGGTATCAGTGATTCGGTATCAGTGATTCAGTATCAGTGATTTGGTATCAGTGATTCGGTAACAGTTACTAAGCTGATATCGCTAAGCTGATACCTTGGCTGATACCTTGGCTGATACCTTAGCTGATACCTTGGCTGATATTGATACTGTTACTGCGATCGGTGATTGCGACCGGGATCGGTGATTCGGTAGCAGTGAAAGCTGTGACTGAGTTTTGGTTATTTGGTAGCGGTGCCAGTTGGTCTGTGACTGATTGGGATTTCTCTGCAGGATTTTTAACCGGATGTTTAAGAAGGTAATATGTTGCTTTATGACTCACTAGATTCCCGCGCCTTTTTCTAAAGAAAAAAAGAATCTCGACAGTTTTAAGGAGAGTTCATACAAAAACATTTTAAATTCTCTGTTTTAAATAATTTTTTGTTCGTTCTTAAACTGTCACTGATTATTTATTTTGTTGTTTTTTTATATAGAGTAACATGATTAGAACTTGTTTTTATTTTTTTGGGTTTGTTTATAATTAAAATTGTTTTGTTTAACCTCTTGTAATTGTTTTTAATTCTAAAAAATGAATTATGTGCTTCTGAAAGTATAACTTGAATGAGTCGAAATCACAGGAGGGGCGGGGGGAGATATTTATTTTATTTCGCTAGTGATTAGAATACGTTTTACGAGTTTCTGCCTTCTTTAAAGTTTGTCTCTTAAGATGAAACCGTTTCAGAGGGAGGATCAACAGAACAATGTTTACAGCGGTTAAGAATGCATTCTTAAATATGGTAATGCAAGTACAAAAAATTTTGATGACAGAATGTTTAATTTTTAAAGCGTATACCATCTTAGTCACCAATATTAATTTATTGAGGAAAAAAAGTACCTTTAAAAAAATGAATTACAGGCTAAAAATAAAAAACGGCTCATAGTGGCGGAAAAAAAAAAGAAAAATTCATTTTATAATTGAAGGTTTATTGAGCGGCAGTTAAGCGTTTTATTAAGTATATTCCAGTTGATCTGGATTAAAAAAATACTGGGGTTCGAACTGTAAACTAGAGCACTGTAAGGCCACGACGTTACCGACTTAGCTATGTATTTCTTCGACGAAGTCGTATTATTGAAAATATTCAACACACAAATAAAAGCATTCCGTTGCTACGAGTGACTAGAGATACTTTGCAGTCAACCAATCAGATTCAGTCACAGTTTGAATCACAATCACAGTTTTGAATAACAGATATTCGTCAGTAGCAGTCACAGTTAGAACTGTTACTGTCAAATCACTGTTAGTAACATCCCTACCTCAAAATAAGATTTGAAAGTGTTGTTGCTTAGGGATGTTACTAACAGTGATTTGACAGTAACAGTTCTAAATGTGACTGCTACTGACGAATATCTGTGATTCAAAACTATGATTGTGATTCAAACTGTGAATGAATCTGATTGGTTGACTGTAAAGTATCTCTAGTCACTCGTAGCAACGGAATGCTTTTATTCATGTGTTGAATATTTTCAATAATACGATTTCGGCGAAGGAATACATAGCTAAGTCGGTAACGTCGTGGCCTTACAGTACTCTAGTTTACAGTTCGAACCCCAGTATTTTTTTTAATCCAAATCAACTGGAATATATTTAATAAAACGCACAACTGCCACTCAATAAACCTTCAATTATAAAATGAATTTTTCATTTTTATTCTGCCACTATGAGCCGTTTTTTATTTTTAGCCCGTAATTCATTTTTTAAATGTACTTTTTCTCCTCAATAAATTAATATTGGTGACTAAGATAGTTTCAACTATATCAAAATTTTCATATAAATTAAACTTTATAATTAATTAAACATTAAAATCAAGAGATATACATTAGAATGCGTGATCATTTTACTTCTAATTGAATTCAAATTATGGATTTTTAATCTTTAAATAAATGTATATAATTGGCAAACCTATTTTTTATCTTTAAATCCGTTTCACTAAATAACCTTTATCCAAAATATTTGTTTGTTGAAGAAAAATGTTTTCATCGTAGTATGTGTAGCAAGACAATTTCCTTACATTTGATAATCTGACAATTTCAAAACATTAAGTAATTTTTCTAAATCTCTTGTAACATTCGAATTAATTTGTATTGTTGTATTCGTGGTGGTGCAAAGACACAACAATTTTATTTGAGATGAAGAAAACACAAAACGAACAACAGCAGAAAAGTCAAACCTTACTGTGAAAAATCTGTAGCTTTTGACTTGATTCAACAATTTCTGTCCAATACTTTAGTTTATAAATCATACAATTTTTACAAAATATTAACTAAAATGTGGAGTAGTTCAGTTTCCACACAACACTGGAGTAACCACGTATTATTGTCAACGGTCCGGGATCCACCCCGAAGACGAAAGATGAAGATATTATCTTTAGTAGCACTTTAAAATTGATAAGCTGAGTGAAAGTATATAATTTATCTCTAAGGCAAACAGGGAGTATTCTAACGAGTAACATTCTTATTTGTTTTGAAAACAGTCTGACAAGGAATTCCAGAGAATCAGTGTTTACAAACAACAAATTATACGCTTTAAAAATTAAACATTCAGTCATCAAAATCTTTTGTACTTGCATTACGATATTTCAGAATGCATTCTTTACCGCTGTAAAAATTGTTGTGTTGATCCTCCCTCTGAAACGGTTTCATCTTAAGAGACAAACTTTAAAGAAGGCAGAAACTCGTAAAACGTATTATAATCACTAACGAAATGAAATAAATATCTCCCTCCCCCCCTCCCCCTCCTGTGATTTCGACTCATTCAAGTTATACTTTCAGAAGCACATAATTCATTTTTTAGAATTAAAAACAATTTACAAGAGGTTAAACAGAACAATTTTAATTATAAACAAACCAAAAATAATAATAACAAGTTCTATAGTCATGTTACTCTATATAAAAAAACAACAAAATAAATAATCAGTGATTGTTTAAGAATGAACACAAAATTATTTAAAACAGAGAATTTAAAATGTTTTTATATGAACTCTCCTCAAAACTGTCGAGATTCTTTTTTTCTTTAGAAAAAGGCGCGGGAATCTGGTGAGTCATAAAGCAACATATTACCTTAAACATCCGGTTAAAAATCCTCCAGAGAAATGCCAATCCGTCACAGACCAACTGGCACCGCTACCAAATAACCAAAACTCAGTCACAGCTTTCACTGCTACCGAATCACCGATCCCGGTCGCAATCACCGATCGCAGTAACAGTATCAATATCAGCCAAGGTATCAGCTTAGCGATATCAGTTTAGTAACTGTTACCGAATCACTGATACCAAATCACTGATACTGAATCACTGATACCGAATCACTGATACCGAATCACTGTTACCCAATCACTGTTACCCAATCACTGATATTTTGATATTTGAGTAACAGGTATGAACTGTGATTCACAAGTATCTGTGATTGAGTAGCAGTTCTGTGATTTGCTTAACATCCCTATTGTTGCTGCCTTGTATTCACTTCAGTCTCGGAAAAAAAAAACTTTGTACTACTCTTCCTCCTCCTCCTGCAATTGTAAAGCAATATACAAGTGTAAATTGTGATTTATTCGAGACATCGGTTGTCTCAAAAGCTAATATAGTAAAAAGATTTTTCTAATTGTTTAATATTTTAAGTAAGTGTAAGTACAAACAACAGATTCAATTAAATCCTTTTGATGCCACCTTTAAATATTGTAGTCTCCAAATGATTTTTTAGAAGGCTGTTCTAAGAAGGGGATCATACTGTACGGAGTAATGCAAAAGCTCCTAATAATTACCTGGGTTATTCGACATTTTTGTTTGATTTGCGCCCGAAGGTTGCAACTTCGATACTCGATCCAACCAAAGACCGCCGTGTAGAGGGGCGACTGGTGCACGTTAAATTCGTCGTGGCCCAAATGTCCTCACGTTGGTGTGGTGTGGAAGTTTGAAGACTGGGGTTCCAAATCAGGTACGTCATCTGACCGTGGTTAAAAATTATGTGCTAATGTCCACAGATCTCTCCTACGGCATTGATTCTGGACCGTAGTCAATAGCCCATTTTGTAGCTCTAGTACACAATTTATATTGAAACTTCCTTTCCCTTCTTTTTTTCCCCTTCGTCAAGCGGTGGTCAAGTGAAGGAAACATGACGATTTCTTATAAAATAACACTTTTAAGAATTGAGATCAATGAACACGTTTAGGTTCTATACTCATCTAATGAAAAATATCTATTTTCCTTTGCTTTCTGACTATGGTCGTGTTTTAACAAATTCAATGTCGCCTTGCCATTCGATTCAGCTTGAAATATTATATAAGAATCAATCAAAAAAGATATTTTTCCAATTTTAGCATATGTTCAATTTTGTAAAAACGTGTCTCACTTAAAACTATTTCTTAATTGCGCAACTACCCCGGGGAGCTAGTCAAGAATCAACCAAAAAAATCGAAAAAAAAAATATGTCGTTAATTTAGTTTTAAAAAGTTTATTTCGAAGACCATTACATATTCATAAATTGTTTTTCACTTTTTAAAGTTTGTTGATGCATTAAACTTTACGGTCTTGAAGACCCCAAAATATATTTTAGATACACATAAAACAAACCCTAGTTTAGAAGACCCTGTAAAATTATCCAAAAAACCTCTTAACTCAATCGCAATAATTTGCATTAAATGAAAAATATATCGTTTTATATTAGTTTATGTTTCTACTGCAGTTCTAAACAAAAATTATGGGTTAGGACTTTTGCAATAGCTTAAAGTTTTGGGTGTAATTTAATTTTTATAAGCACAGCAGAATATTAAAGGAACTACATTAAGCGATATAATCAATAGAATCAAAAATGAATGAAATTTAAAAGTACACATTTGAATAGTACTCACCCGAAAAACTTGTTTAAAATCAACCTTAAAAAAAACTATTTTTGTGTTGTCCAAATGTGATGGTCAAACTGAGAGTGAGAAACGAGAACAGGAAGAGGGTTGATGTGAGCAGAGCCCACATATCCCAAAGAAAGAAAAGGGAGTAGTTTTCTAAGAAATCCGTTGCCCCCAACTTCATCCAATTAGAAAGAGGTTCCTGTTGTTACCAGTGGGGGCAAAGATATCTCCCACTACCATACTGAACCAATACCATACTGAACCGTCTCAAATAGCCCGTAGCTCCCTTGTAACGTTAATTGAAATACCTATCTAGCTACCTTGAAATTTAAAATTATGAAATTTTTTACAACAGATTTGATGTGTCCCAACCCTGTATCTGCGGTCTTTAGTTGCATCGAGTTTCGAAATCCGTAGACATTGGTTGCTAATCCACAACTCTACCAACTGGGCTACCCTGGACCTTTGAATTCACTTGCTGCGTTCAAATCTGGCCGACTGAAATTTTGTTCATTATCTATTCATACGTTTCTCAAATATCGTTGACGATGAAAATATTTGTGGGATCTGGTGTACGTCAAATCTGTTTTGACCCTAAATGTCTACTAGTTACCATAATGTCGAAGTTTAGTAATTTAGTAATTTTTTAACTAACGTCGTACTAGAGCAACACAGCGGGCAATTGTCAACGGTCCGGGATTAATCCACCAAGGAAAGGATCCGAGGACAACACGTAATTAATTACGTGCTGTCTCATATCAAACCTCTTCCTGTTCTCGTTTCTCACTCTCAGTTGGACCATCACATTTAGGCAGCACAAAAATAGTTTTTGTTTTTTTATTTTATTTTTAAAGGTTGATTTTAAGGCTGAACTATGGTCAGTTAACGAGGCAACACCTGAGCAGCTGACAACCTGCTCTCCAAACGTCCACACCAACCCAACGTGAGGACTTTCGGCTAAGACATATTTAAGGTCCACCAGCCGCCTTTACACTATACGCTGTAGCGTCGTCGTAAGGGGTCTCTCTGACCAAAGCTTTCATGGTGGTCCATGAATTTATGACCGGATGGGGTTGTATCCCCTTGTCTTCGAACTGTAGCGGCTTCGGAAGAACGTGTGGGGTCTTCTCTCGAGGAAAAGAGAGAATCGTGGAACGCAGGAGCGTAAACGGACGCAGAACGACTCTGCTCCGATTGAAGCCGCGGGACTGAAACCATATTTGTGTACAATATCTATTAGCCTCGAAATAGTTTTAACTTATATGTATATCTTCTATAGTTAATTAAATGTGCTGTAATTTTAAATGTCGTTTTAATTACCTTCAAGCCACTCGCCATGTAAACTATACCCACGACGTTACAACGCTTACCAACGTTGGTAACGTAATCCATGTACCTTAACCACCAGACCGGTTGGCCGGCTAAGGAAGTTTGGAGAGTGAGTTGGAAGTTTAAGCCTGACCTCGTCATCTAACCTTGGCTGAAATTTACGTGGTGTTCTCGGATCTTTCCCACATAGGGCTTGATCCCAGAACGTCACGAAAAGGCCATTGTGTTACTGCAGTGCAACGTTAATTAAAATACTTAACCTTACCAAATCTAGTTTGGAGGATGGGTGCCTGCTCAGGTGTGACCTCGCGTTTGAGCACAGTTTAAAATTACGCTGTATTCTCTTCAGTAATGGAGTGGAAGTTTAGAGAGTGGGGTGCCAGCTCAGGTGTTTTCTCGACCGTGGTTCAACTTACGAGGTGTTGTCCTCCGATCTGTCCCTTAGGGCAGTGGTCCCCAACCCCCGGGCCGCGGACCGGTACCGGTCAGTGGATCAAATGGTACCGGGCCGCCCAAGGAACATTAAATTAGTTCCATTTTATTTACTGTGGTGTATTTATCTCGGGTTTGTTCTGTTGGTATCTACTAACAAATTAGGAGGCGGTAAATCAGAACTTGAAATTTGTTCTGTTACTAGAGCTTCAATTATGATTTCTGAATTCTGTATGTTTCTATTTTTCAATTTTGACAAATGTGACAACTGTTTTCAAGTTGGCAGACAAAGTAGCTGCATTTAAAGCCAAACTGAAGTTGTGGGGACGGCGCGTGGACAGAGGCATTTTGACATGTTTCAGACATAGCGGGGATTTTAGGCGAGACTTAGATTAAACATTCATTCTCCCAGTTGGTGCACGATCACCTGTCTTTCCTTTTAAAAGAGTTCGAGCGCTACTTCCCAACCACAAAAGACCCACGAACTGGTAAGGAATGGATCAGCGACCCATTTGTCAACAAATCAGGCGAATCTAGCATGTCTGTGCAAGAAGATCAACTGCTGGAGATTGCAAATGAAGGTGGCCTTAAAACTACGTTCGAGACAAAAACTCTGCCGGTGTTCTGGATTAAAGTCATGGGGGAATACCCTGAGATTGCCATAACAGCATTTAAATTCCTATTGCCATTTCCGACAACCTATCTGTGTCAAGCGGGGTTTTCTGCAGTGACAGCAACGAAAACAATGAACGGAATAAACTGGACGTAAGCAACACACTTCGGGTGTCATTATCTAAAATTACCCCCAGATGAAACCTTCGCGTTGCAAAGAAACAAGCTCAGGGTTCTCATTGCTTTAGCGTTCTAGTGAGTTAAATTGTTAAATCACTTTATATTCATTTTTTGGTGTAACTGTATTTTATTTTGAAGGCATGATTAAATACTATTAAATTAAAATTATTAAATCAAAACAATCTAAAATCTAAACAATCAATGTACCTCCCCCCCACCCCCTCAGCGGGCCCCGTTAAAATTACAAGCGCCTCAGCGTACAGCGTAAGTGCCCGACAAGTTGACTCTGATTGGCTGGTATGATCATGTGCCTGAGACGTAAAGGTGTTTCATTTGGCTATTTATCTACGTTTTGGCGCAGATCTCTTTGACTGATAGGAACGGTTTTCGAAAGGTTTTAACATTTTGAACCGAAAATTGTATCTTTTTATTATATAAGTTAATAATTATATAAGTTAGTGTTTTATGTATGCTTTTTGTTACATCAGAATGGTCCTAAACCAGGGATGGATACGACACCATCATCCTAAAGCAAAGGGGACGGCAGAGGGGCGGAAAAATATCAGCTGGTAGTGAGTTCAGGAGTGGTTTTTAGATTATTTATGTAAAATCAACGGAAGTTTGGAAAAATAAAAAAAGGGTATTAAAAATTAGGAAAAGTAATTTAGAAGCAAAAGGAATTAAATTGGAATTGTTTTAAAATAATTTGGATGATCTAAAAATATTTCCGCCAGTTGGGTTCGAACTCGGGAAGTCATCCTCCGCCGCTAACGCCAATCTGATGGTAAGTGACTTTAGCCATTTGGCCATCGTTGCTTCACCAAGAGGAGCTCTTTAAAATAAGAGTTCATTTTTGCCTCCCCTTATTATAAGTTGGCGAGAAATACTACTAACAACAACCATACAACATATATATGAGGAGCCAATCAGAGTCAACTTGTCGGACACTTACGCTGTACGCTGAGGCGCTAGTTTAAAATTATCAAACGTTGATCCGGTCCGCGGCGATAAAAAGGTTGGGTAGGATATTCATACCATTTCAGGGTTACCATTTCAGCCTTAGGGGATTGATTCCGGATCGGTGTCAATTGCCCGTTGTGTTATTCCAATACGAAGTTAATTAAAAAATTACCAAAATACTACATTTCAATGTTAATTAATTGGTAATTTTGGTAATTTTTAGTTAACGTCGTACTAGAGTAACTTGAGAGAGGTAAACTTTAGTTAACGTCGCAACACAACGGGCTATTGACGACGGTCCGGGATCAGTCCCTTGAGGGAAAGATCCGAGGACAACGCCTCGTAATTTTGAACCACGGTCAGATGACGAATCAACACCTGAACTGGCACCCCACTCTCCAAACTTCCACGCCAACCCAACGTGAGGACTTTCGGCCACGACAGATTTAAGGTGCACCAGCCGCCTCTACACCATACGCTTACAAACATCCATGCCCGGACCCGGATTCGAACCAGGAACCTTCCGATCTAGAGGCTAACACTTTTACCACTATACCGGTTGGTCGGCCAATGTTAATTATATACCTACATATTTAATCAGTCGGCGGTAAATTAAACTATCTACCTTTTGCAGAATGTTTACAGCTCAACTTTGGAAACGCCATTTCAATTTGAAAACTTGTAAATAAACCATCCAGTTGTCTTCTATTTATGATAAGGCACAGATACAAATAAGTTCATTCTATTTTTATTATATCATCTATCTTCGTTGTCCTTGTTGTAATAACAAGAGCTGAAGTCAAAGAATCTTTTAAAATCAAGGACTCGTGAAGCTGTCTCCAACTTTACTAAAACGAACGACAGGCAGTTCTTGTTTGAAATATATAGCTTAGAAATCTGGTAGCTTAGAAATTGAAGCTGAAAATGAGTCATTCTAACTCTAGTAAAGTAAGTTTAAACCTTTGATAAGAAAGCTTTTGAACTTCATGGCTCAGTGGTAGATGTTTGATAAATTTAAAAGAAAATTAATCTTGCCGTTACAAATGATACTCGAATATTTAAAAAAATTCTAATTCAAGGTTTTAATTATTTTTCATGTTCAATGTATGAAAGTAGTATCGAAAAGGAAAAAAGTCCAAATGTAAATATAGCTACCCTAGATAAGAGTGAACAATGTATAAAATCAACATGGAGTTTAAACTTTTTTAGAATTATGAATGCTGTTGGCGTTCTTTGTTATTGAATCAGTTATTTAATTTTGATATCGTTTTTAAAGATAGTTTACTTGGGTCCCCGGATAACCTTTGGAACATGGTCCCCCTAGATGTTTTGCCAAATCTGGTAACTCGGATGCTCGCCAAATAAGTGTAGGTACCTACTCTTCCATGTATGCAAATCGTAGGGAATGTTAAAATTGAGTATTAATCGAACCTGAATCTTATTTAGAAAGTTATATCCCACCTGTAAATTATAATTGATGGAATTTCTGATGAAAACGAACAAATTTCTAGATGCAACATTATTATAGCTCAACATTGAATATAAGATTGCTATCTATTTTTATAAACTAAAGTTAATATAGCTATTTCCTTTGCTGCTCTTTGTAAGAAGGTAATGCGTTTTATGTAGACACAATCCTATTGGTCCTGTAGATAGTATGATATAGATTACTTATTCATTATAATAGTAGAATATATACACAAATAAGTGTACTACTTCCATGTATGCAAAGGTTCACTGTGTGGATTTTGCTTATACAGATTCGAGAAATAAGATGCAAATTCTTCACAATATTCCTCTCTGTTGTATTTACGTTGACGCCATCTTGGATATGGATGTTATCGACGTAATATTAATTTTAGCGACTTTTTTTGAGAGGTCACCACGAGGGACCATGTTCCAAACATCGCCTTTATTTCTAACTCTTCATGTTTAAGTGCTTTTTCACTGCTAAATAGTTTATGACTTAATATGGTCTGAACTGAATAGTACCAGAGATCGAAATGAAAAAAATGATTTTTATAATTATATTAACAGGGTTCCCATGATCCTTGAAAAGTCCTTAAATTTTTTTCTGAACTAAGGGCCCAAGAAAATTACAGAACTTGATGAAAAGTCCTTGAAAGTACTTGATTTTTTAAAACTAGTACATAATTGTGTAATTTCTTCTTGCATTGGAACTTGTCCAGACTAGTTTAATCCACTGCAAGTGTGTCGTTCTGAATGAAACCGGTTTTTCGCTCTTTGAGACCATATGATATACTAATAATGCTATGTCTAAGATCGTCCATTCTCCACCGTATTCTGTCCATCAAAGTTAGAACCTCTGTACTCTGTTAAGACGTGTAAAATGTTCTGCAGATTTCAAATCCGTTGAAATTTTCACTCTATCTTTAACAACGATCGCTAAGATTGAAACTTAGACAAGAGATTAAAAAAGCCATAACACCAGTCAAAACTTTTGATTTGTTTTGTTTCTCAAACAAAATAAACCACGACAGCCGTCTGTTGTAGTGGCAGTGGACGACAGCAAAATAGAGATTGTGTCGTGTAGATCGAACAATGCGTGCACTCCCATACTCTTCTTCGTGCCACCAAAAGAATTTATTGTACAATATTTTTTCTCGCATGAACGAAATCGATATGTGTGCAAGTAGCCTTATAGTTGTTATTGAGACAAAAAACCCACTTTGCAAAAAAAAAATTACAGGTGCTGTAAGAAAAAAAAATTCAAATCATACCAAAATTGATTAATTTTCTTTTTTTGACTCAGTAGTTAAAAAAATGGAGTAAAAAGAAATGTCTTTTTAAAAATATTATCATTTTTATTTTTAACTGACAATTTTCGCATATGCCTTGTTTCATATCAGTATAACAAAATTTTACGTCCTTGAAAAATATTTTTTTGGTTTTGAAAATTCCTTGAAAGTCCTTGAATTAAGTTTTCCTATCATTATGTTTTACTTGTGGCATTTGTGTACCTCGTATGGGATGTTTTAAAATTTCATCATCATGCACACAATATGAGCGGTTGCATATTAAATTTTTTCGGTATTCGTAACTAATTTAATTTGAAGCAAATACATTTTTTTCTTGAAAATTTCATTCAATGGCACGTGATAAAATGGATGATTGAAATAGATGTCTTCTGTGTGGACAGATGAAATTCAACCTATTATAATTTTTCAAAAAATACAGCTCTTTTGTAAAAGAAAGTTATTGCTTTGGGTCTTCAACAGTGATTTCTCTAAGAAGCCCATTGGAAGTTTGCTACTCGACTAAATTACTGGCGAGCCTTAAGGAAACCAGTTCGACAAGCTCTTAACAATTATTAATCGATTACGATCGCTGTGACATCATAATCAATGAATCATTTTAACAAACATGTTTAAAAAAATTAAATTAAATTAAATTTTATAAAAGTCTAAAAAAAAAATCTTCATTGTCGGAATTTTTGTATTGTAATTTCAGGGTCGGATGTGTCACAGGAAACAAATCATTTTTTTTATTTGGCCCAAGTCCTGTTGGGAGAGTATTGGAATTATCGTAGCATCTTTTCAACCATTCTTTTGTCACCATTCCAGACAACTTGAATTCATATTTGTTTTGTTTCTGAGCATGTAAATATTTAATGTTCAACAGAAAAATGTATGATCCTGAAAACTCTTAAAATGTTCTCAATTTTCTTTTTCTTATCACAGGTGGGTGAAATATTCACAGCTGCAGGTGCTGCTTTTAACAAGCTTGGTGAAGTGATTATGACTTTACATTCTGTTGGAGAATCCTCTCCTTCAAGGTATTCCATTTTACATACTCAAACATTCATTGTATTTATTTTAAAGTGCAGCCATTATATTATTCAATTTCACTGACTTTGAATAGTTGAAATAGATTTGCTTTTGTTATTAATTTAAGGTATAGTGTTCTCTGTTAGTCTCTAGTGTTTTTACTATTTAGTCAAAATGTAATTGATGTATTTTGTTGTACATTCAGAAAACTGACTCCTGGGATAACATTTTAATCCTTTTTCTAAAATGAGTCTCGAATTAATTTTGGTGACTTAATATATCTAAACTTTTATTAGAGTAACAATTCAGATTCATTGCTGTTTGAAGGGAGCCTCGATACTCATTGCAGTTATGGCAATCATGCCCTTTTTGATTTAAATGATCAGTTATATTGATTCTTGCGTGTTTTTATTTTTCATGCAAAGATGTTTGGGCCATGTTTGTACAATATGAAATTTTAAAGAGAATCATTTAAGCATATTTCATTTCAATGTGTAAATATTTAAGTATGTGTAGTTTTATTGCTTTATTCACAGTGGTATAATGCAATAATTTCCAACCTACTTTTGGCTTAATCAGGGGTGAAAATCTTCTGTGTTTATGCGGATTTCCGCTTTTTTTCTTGTGAAAAGTTTTGCTTTTTCTACAATTTTTTTCTTTAGAAATAAATAATATCATGGAATTACAGCCAAAGATTTAATGTAAAAAAATAAGGAAAGTGAATATCCTAACCATAAAGAGTGTTTGAAAAGATGCAAAAGAAAAACTGAATAAAGTGCTTTTGAATTATAAAAATACATGCTTGTCATAAAAACATATTCTGTAACAGTGGTGCAGCCATGATAAGGGGATTATGGGTTAAAGCCCCCCCCCCCCCTTTTCCAAAGACAAATTTTATTGTTTTTAGTGGACTTTATCAGACTAAATTTGCCTAAAAAACCCCTCAAAAATTTTTTCTGGCTGATCCTCTGTTCTGTCCACACATTAGTACACAAATATACTATTCTTATTCAGTTATTTTTGTAAACAAAATAACGTTGCGTATATATTCCTCTCTTCTACATTTTGACTATTTTCACCCCTGCTTAATAGCCTAATGGTAATTGGTTCATCAGGTTCTGGGCCCTTCAGGTTAGTAGCACACTGAAAAATTGACTTGACACCCTTGCACAGTGAAAAATTGACTGGAGTGTAGGACTGGGTATTGTCAGGATTTTTCTACATTGTGATATAACGATAGATCGCGATATTAGATTGTTATTGCAATCGTTATCGTTTAGTTAATTTGCTGAAACAATTTTAAATACTTTATGTACGTTAAAACGATTTCATGAAACCAAACTTGTTTTGTAAATATGTGTGTTTACAAAATTTTTTTTTAACCAAAATTAAATTTAGATCTATTGTTTTAATTTGAGCATTCCCAGGGTATTCTGTATTGATATTTTTGTTAGTAATAACTAAGTTTTGTATTCCTGTTTTTGAAAAAAAGTATTGAATTTTGCCTGCTTATTTTTAACTATAATATGTTCTTTTAAAAATACTAAATTTGGAACACGATTTAGTTTAATTTGAAACTTGTGTATTTTAATACTGAAGCCCACTACAATGAAATTGAATTATTTATCATGCATCAGATCACTTAGAAAATTATATAAGCTAAATAAATTAAAGAGTTATCCAAAAATAAGCAATTTATAGATATGGATAATCATTGATAGATTTCTTTTACCTCACTCAATGTTGATGTATTCAGTCCTTAATGGTGATTAATAAGAAATTAATTTGTGAATTTCGCATTAATGAGTGCTGTTTAAATTCACCCTGCTATTGTTTATTAAAGTGGTACTATAAAAAATGAATCTTCTATAAAAAATTATTGCTGAATGAAAAGATAAAATTTGGCAATAGGTTGGTTAAAGTAAAACATTGGTGTTTTGAAAGTAGTAATCTCAGGTCTCTCAGAGGCAACTAAAAGTGCAACTAAAGCGACTATTTTCAAGGCAAGGTGACTATGGTGACTTTTTTCATAAAATTAACATTAAAAATCGTCAAAAGCAACTATTTTGTGAAAAAAACGGGAACTATTTTCATTGCAAAGTGACTTTTTTTCGGAAAATAACCGAAATATCGATGATTGTGTTGTGGTGAAGTAGCCAAAGAATTAAGTCTAGATATTTATACTTTCTTCAAAAAATTCTCATCAAGATGGGAAAATTTTACAGTGGTACAAAAAGAAATGCAGAAACAAAAGCTTCGTCAAACATACATAATCACGTTGGTTGACAATATGACCAGCTGCCAAAAGGCTATTAGCTCAATGGCCTGCAATTGTTGATTACTTTTTTGACTTCATTCCGTCTAAACAGCCAACACTGATGCAGTCTGAGAAATACAAAAGAATTTCAAAATATTTAAAATATGCAGACATTAAAATTGAGTTACAATTTGTAACTGAAAGTGCTGAGCTATTTGAACCTTTTCTGAAGTTTTTTCAAAATATCAGCACCACTTATCCACATTTTATACGCCTAATTGAGGGTATTACTGATAAAACTTGGCGGCAGAATTTGTAAGATGGGCACAAATGTGAATAAAGTTATTTCTGCTGAGCAATTGTTGATTATAGAAAAGGTATATTGTGGGCAAAAAAAATCAGGGACTTTATCATTGATCTAAAAAGTTCTGATCAAATTACGTGTAAACATAAAATGCAGGCACATTATTTTAGCAGCATAACTATCTTCAAAAAAAAAAAAAAAAGCTTCACTGCGTAGTGGAAAATTCTTCTCAAAGTTTCAATGTTTCCAACCAGTTGGAAGTTTAAAAAAAAAGAGGGTAAAGTATTCATGCAACATTACAAGAGCCCTATTATTTCTTGATATCGATGAAGTAAAAGTTAGAGATGTGTGGCTTCTTTTCAAACTGACTTTGTACCTCCAAAAGTTGCAATTGGTGATAAAAAAATATCCAACTGTAACATCACTTCTGAAAAAGCTTGTCTTACTCTTAGTCATGGTAATAGTGACGTTGAGAGAGGATTCTCGATTTCACAACGTATCCTCTCAGAAGAGAAGTCGAAGTCTGAAAAAATGTTAAATGCCAGATTGAATATCCGAGATGGAATAAAGGAATTTGAGAATGTTTCGATGGTGTCAATAACCATAAAGCTTTTGAGTATGGCATACACTTACTTCTACATACTATTTCAAGTTTTTGGAGGAGGAAAAGAAATTAAAGTAACAGAAAACAAAAGAAGATAGAAAGAAGAAAACTAGAATTGTTCGAAAAAGAATTACACGAGTGAAAATAAACAATTTCAAATATAGAATCTAGAGTAAGAGCTCTCTTACAAGAGCAAAAGGAGATGCAGTCCTCAGCCGATTCGTTATTAAAGTAAGGGGAATGACCGCTTAAAAAAAGCTATAGGAAAGCAAGATCCAGTTCAAATACGCATTACTCAAGAAATGCTTTATACAGCTGAACAAATTAGTCAAAAAGAGAGGAAGCAAGGCAAGTACACTGAATTATGTTGTTCAGAAAAAAAAATCTACCCCCTCTTATTGATCACCTTTAAAAAAAATCATAAATCTTCTATAAAAAATTCAAAATGAAAAATGTACATAACCACCTGTAATTACGTTTATTATTTGTATAATAGATTGCATAAAGTGGAAAAGAAAGAAACTTCTGGGAAGTTTGCACTGTCATTAAATATACTCTATCCAGTCATGTAATTTATGGTATGTTTCTTAACGATTCTTTATTTATAAGGAAATTAATTGTTTTTGTTTATTTTAGTTCATTGAGTATTTTTTATAAAATATTTGCAATTTATTTTAATTGTTTGTAAAGGTTTCATTTGTTGTTGCCCTGCAGTAGCCTTCTGCGTCTAATGTAGTGCTAATTTTGTATAATTGAGGAGACTATTTTGGCTTCTATTTTTCACATATGAGGCAACTAAAGAGACTATCTTCAAAGGTAAGAACCACTGGGAGGCCTGTAATCTCCATAATCTCAAAGTAATGTTACCATTATTTTCCAAACAATTAATTATCTGTACTTAGATTTAATGAATACCACTGAAGGATACATTCTGTACTTGTATACTTTGCTATATTGTGGAAAATTCAATGGAAAAAAACCCTTAAAATTATTTTTATCTTTAGTGGAAAATGGACAGCGCAGGAAATGGAAATGTTGAAAACTTCTGTGAAAACGTTTGGTACAGACCTGGAACGAATAAATGATTCAATTAAAAGCAAAAATGTAAACGTGTAAGTAGATTATTTGAATTATTTGACTACTACTGTCTTAGAAATTTGTAAATAATAATCATGAAGGCTATGTTAATCTGAATTCACCTTAATATTCAGGTATTTACTTACACCCTACCTTCCAATTTCTACTAAAAGATTGATTTCCGTTCCTGATATCTGCTACATTATCTGTTAGAGTATCATTGCATGAATATTTAAAATTAAATGCTTTTCTATATACAAAGAAATATTTTATTTACTTTTTATTTGATTTGTCAGAGAGAAGGCCAACACCTCTTTTATTTCTGTAACTTGAACTATTTTTAGCTTTACACTTTCTAATGTCATGCCAGATATGATGGATGTAAAATACACTTCTACAGTTTGTGGAGAAAGATCTGGTGAATATTGCCTTCAACATGATTCATTATTAAGTTTTAATCAAATACTTAATTAAATAATAAATTAAATTACAGCCAATTATGATTTGCATTGTAACTAGTGAAATTGTTTAGGAAAATGTTAAAGTAACCACTAGATTAAATTGGAATCGAATAACATGTGTAATGTGTCATAAGTGTGATTCATACTAATAATAAAGCTATTTGATTATTTTTAAAAAGTATAAATTTGTTACTTTAAAATAAAAATATATTTCAGGGCTGCCACTGGCGACTTTTGTTGCTATTTTCCAACTTTGGTGACAAGGGGTATCTTTTTAAATAAAAATTATAATTTTAAGGTCTGCTACTGGGGACTTTTATTTTTTAAGCAAAATCATCTTAAAAGCTCCTTGTCTCACAATTTTGGACAAACATATTTTTGACAATTTTTGAAGAACAAAGAGTTTAACCCTGGGAATAATTTATGAAAACAACACAAAATAACGGACTCGTTCAAAGTAAATACTACACAGAAAAATTTGAAGATTTGCAAGTAAAATTTGTTATATTGTATTAAAAAAGTGTTTTTCCTTTTATAAAAATTATTCCTGTTTATATATCTGCTATTTTACTCTTGCAAATGCAAAATTTGCATGGGGTGGGTGGGTCAGATTAAGGTTTTTTTTTTGACAAAAAATGGCAAATAATTCAAAATCCAGAATGGTAGAGGTCTGGTGGATTTTGGACTTTATACTGTACTATTTTTAAGCGTTTATGCTAATAAATTGCTAATGCTTTAGCCGTGTATTTGCAAAAGTTTAAAGAATAGTTATTATGATCGTTGTGTAAAAATACCAAACAGCTATCAAGTTGATAGTAGTATAATGTGTTAGTTTGGACAGTCACACACACACAATTGTTATGGAATGACCCTTCATATGTTCAAAATTGTTTTTTTCTTCCTCTCTTATATTTGTACAGAAAGTTAGATAAATTAAACTGCCATGTGCCTTTTCTAATTATATCATTCATTGTCTTGGTGTTTTGTGTTACATTATTTCACCGTTGATTATTTGTGCAAGCAAGAATTTCTACAACATTTGAAATTAAATCTTTGTTTAATGTTAATAGTCTCTGTTTTATATATTGTCAGCTTGCAAATCAAATACTTCCAAGAAACATATAATTAGGAGACAATGAAGTGTAAAATTCCAATTTTCAAAACATTGGAAAATTGTAATTTTATTTGAACAATTAGTTATTACACTTCCGGTTGTATTCACAGGTCTGAATTAACCGTATTCACAATGCCTGATCTGTGGTTTAAACCGACGTTTCAGTGTTACATTTTCATCCTCTGAAATTGACAAAATAACTCTTTGTTGAGAGTTGTGCATGCGCTGTACTATCTTTTTGCGAAAGTAGCAAGATATACTGTAAGCAAAATAAAATGGACGACACACTTCATTCTGTGCTAAATTACAGTATTCATGTGATGACGCACATTCAACTGATCTTATATGAATTGGAACAAGAACGTGATTACATTTTCTATAAAATACGTATACCCAGATGTGTTCTGGGTTGATCTATATTCTGAGTCGCCAGAGTAGTACCAAATGAAAGAGCAAACTGTAGAATATGACCATGGCAGATGCAAATTCGTCGTAGAATAAAAATTATTCTGTTGATTTATTACGAATCTCTATATTAAAAAGGCTTGCTTTTTTCCCTCTGTTCTCAGACAGTTTAGCGAGAAAGTACAAAGTACACATCGTAAAGTTTGGAGATTAACACGGTTTACTTAAAATTGTACAGGGAACAAGATGCAGAAGATTTTTTACTGGTGCAGCTATTAGTTTAGGGTGCATTAAGTGTTAAAGTAAAAAAAAGTGAAATCACTTGCGAAAAAAGTATTGGTTTGCGAAGCAAACCAAATGGGATTGCATAGCAATCCTCGGGTTTCGGCGAGCGTAAGCAAGCAGGGGGCGATGTCCTCGCTGTGACGTCATGGACCGGAAAGTGAAATCAGGATAATACGAATTATTCAGATAGTTTCACTCTGTGAAAGGAATGTTGGTTTGCAAAGCAATGCCCAGGGGTTGGCGAGCTTAAACGAGCAGGGAGCTGAGCCCCCTAGTGAAAGAAAATTTGACAATGCAAGTTACTTTTCACACCACCAACACACCCTTACTGACAAGTACAAAGATAATCGGATTACATTGATTTGTCAAGGCATTGTGTACAATTCTTTCTTGCAAAATTTAGGTTTCCATAAAATTCCAATTTGAAATTAAGTACCTTTGCATTCCTTTTTCCAAACACAATTAAAATGCTGTATGCCTACTATCACATTTTGGAATCAATTCTGCCAGAGAAGAACGTGCTTGATCAGTATGAATGCAGATTCAAGCATCATAACAAATGTAAACAATATCATGTGGACGTGACGAGATGGTTGTAGCCAATCACAGTGAGCTTATAATTTAAATCCGTGGATCACTAACTCACCGTTTGAGAATATGGTTCTTGATGATCCAAAGTTTAATTCTGACCTGTCAATTAACTGATCCTTGAGTTAACTTGAGACTTGTGAATATTGACGTTTGTTTTATATAAATAATTTAACTCTGACCCGTCGATCAACTGATCCTTGAGTTAACTCAAGGCTTGTGAATATGGACGTTTATTTTACACAATTTTTCATAAAAGAATACTTTCAGTATAATTATGTATTTCTGTAGCAATTTATTTATAAAATTTGCAATTATGATGTGTTCATGTTTCTCGAGGAAAATTCCAACCTTCATTGCAAAGAGAATATAACTTTGGACTTCATCAGTCCAAAGATCACTTTCTAGTCTAGAAGAAATAAAAAGCTTCCAACTGATTACGTTTGTCCTGTCACATGATTTATTTTATGAGCATTAAAATCAGGAATTTCTTGAACATGTAATGCTTATAAGGAGACATGTGGTGAATGCAGTCTTGTACTTATCCTATTCCTTTTTCAGTGGCCAAATAAAAGTTCCAATGAAGAGAAAAAGCTTTGAAGATTCTGGTGTTGGAATAAAAAAACAAATACCTGCAACTGCAATCATCAAGACTGTTTCTCAAGACAAAATCAGAGCCCTGAATGCTGTTATTTCTCAGTCAACTCCCAAATCTGCTGGTGAATATCAGTGTTTGAGTTTTACTAGTTATTAAATTTATAAGTACTCTGTTACATATTTTTGCTTTAAACATTTTCATGTGTGTGGATTGGAATTTTAACAATAACACTTCTGTAGAATTGCAGAACAAAGTTTATCTCGCATATTAGTTACATACCTAGCACACATGTTTTATAGAAAGCAGAGTTCCCATGGGTCAGGGAAAACCTGGAATTGTCAGGGAATTTAATATTGTCCCAGAAAGTCAGAAAATTATGCAGTTTTGTCCAAAACCTGGAAAATTACCTCCATGACAAAATGATTAATCATGGCTTCACAGACACTTTGGAGAGAAGTAGCCCATAGGATTCATACACAGTTTCGTATCACTTTATTTTATCAATAGAATTTTTCAACCGATTTTTAAAGAAACAGATAATATTTAACAGGTAAAGAATTTTGTTTCGTCTGCTGGCTTAAATTGAAGATTTGTGTTATGATACATTAAATAGCAAATTGATTAAGTCATATTGATTTATTTAAATAAGTTATTTTAATGCAAAATTCCTTAGGTTTTGTGTATTAATTTTTACAATGTATAATTCTTAAATTGGTTTTTAATAATTGGCTATTGAATGCAAAATTATTTCTTGGTTTTACCTTAACCTTAAGTATGTTGTGAATTGCTTAAGTATGACCTGGAATTTTGTAAAAATTCGTCTGGCAAACCTGGAAAAGTCGGAATTTTATTTCTGAAATAGAGTAGGAACCCTGTTTATTAAGAAATATATTTCATAAAAACCTCAAATATTTTTAATAACAAGTGAGAAATTATCAAGATTGACTGGAAGTGCTAAGTCATTAAAAATAGGTTTCAAGTAACTTGAAACAAAAATTGTAAATTGATAAATATAAAATATAGTGACATTTGTTTAATTAGTACATTGGTTCTTATCTAATATTATAAAAGGAAGTGTTTCTCTGTTTGTGTCGTGTCTGCATACAAGCAGTATCCTAACAAATCTATGGCACCTACAATAATGAGATTTAGCACACATGTGGGCCTAATTTTTTGCGATATTTGTGTCCAGCCCAAATTTAATATAAGGCATTTTAAAATTAATTTATTTAGTTTTTTCAACCTCCTTTCTTCTCTTGGGGAAAGAGATGTCGTACTTCCTGGATTAAAGAAAGAGGATTTTGTGATTTTTCATCGCTGACCTCGCATTGAAGAATGGACATATTCTGCATTTTGCATCCTAATACCTTTGGAACCATGCCAATTTTTCCCGATTCTAGCATATTTTGATTTACATTATTGATTAGTATAACTTTCTTGCTAGTGATTTCAACTTTGCCACAGGCAAAGACTATTTTAGGTTTTCTGTTTTCACAATTGTTACAGATAGAGTAAAAAGAAATTTTTTTTCCATTGTTATGCGTTATGTCGGGGAGAGGTGGGACTCATTCTTAAAATTATTGTTTCTTCTTTTTAATGTTTTCAGTAGCAGTAAGATTTAATCTGTCCAGCTCGATTTTAAAATTTTAATCTAAAAATATTTTAAAATTAATTTTTATTGACATTTATTTATTACTAGCCACTTTGAGGCCATCAGGGTGTTGCCTGTGATTTGCGAAGAAAACTAATTGAGAATGCGTAGCAATCATCAGGAGTTGGTGAGCATTATCAAGCAGTAGTCACACCTGACCCCACAAAAATAACTGTCACAGGCAACGCTGTGATGGCCATCTAAAATATTTAAAAATTAATTTATTGGCATTTATTTATTATTAGTCATTTTGAGGCTATCATGGGTTGCCCGTGGTGTTGTTCTCGAAGCAAACCATATGGGAATGTGTTGCAATCACTGGGTTGGGAGACATTAGCAGGGTTCCCACGGGTGCTTACAAAGTGCTTCTAAATGCTTATTTTGACCTTCCATTTCTAAGGGCCCTTACACAGGGGTGAAAATTTTCCGCGTTTACGCGGATTTCCGCTTTTTTCTTTGAATTAAATCATGTCATGGAATTACAGCCAAAGAATAAATGTAAAAAAAACCCAATAAGGAAAGTGTGTCTTTATTTCAGGTAGTCGATTCTTCCAACTTTTCGTAAATTTTGAAAAAATGACCGATTTTTATCATTTTTTACAAAAGAAATTATATTTTTGCCCTTATCAGCTTTTTTTACGTTTAAAAGTCTTGCTAATTCCTTTTTGAAAAGAATCCTTTGTGAGAAGCTTATTAGTTCAATGGTAAACCTGGAGAACTTGGATTTTGAACTAGTTAGCGTCCGTTGTTGCATATTTCGTAGGTAAAGCTACGGTTTCCTAAAAAAGCGGAGCTGTTATCTAAGGGCCGTGAAACGTCATGATGCGGCGGAAAAGGTATAAATGAAATATTTTAAGTTGATCAGCTTTTAATGTAATTTTTCTTTCAACTAGAAAATAAGATGCTTTGTTATTTCGTCTTTCATGGCAACCTCGGCAAGCGGAAAGTTTAAATTTTCATTTTGAATATTCTAGAAATTACTTTCAAAATCCGTTAAAACTTCTTTCTTTGGCGACTTTAGAAGTACGCCAAGCTTCTTTTAAGGGCAATATTTATGATTGTTTTAACAAGTTAAATTGTTTCTTGGATAATAAGTTATTAATTTTAAGTTTATTTGATTCAAATAGAAAATAAGAATATTTACGGAAAAATATAGAGATTTTGAAAAACATTTATTTTATATTCGAAAATAGGTTTTAAATTTAAACTGAACTAAGAAATATTTTTCCTACCACATGGTTTCAGCTTAAGTCTACGTTTAAGTTAAGTCTACATCCGGTTTTTCAACGTGAGGCGCCGCTGCCGCAACGCAAGTGCGGTCTGAGATACATTAAATCCAATGCAGCAGTGCGTACATGCCTCCCGCGCCGCTGGGGCGACGCACGTCCAACCTGCGTGCAATTTGTACCGTAGTTACCCGCGGCGCCGTTCGGAAGTACCTTGTTTTCATAAACAAATAGATTATAAATAATAATTAATAAATGATTGTATCCAGTAACGTCTATTTTGTTTCAAAATATACTTTTTTTACGCCAAGTAAGCGAAATATACACGTTTTCTTCGATAGAATATTTATCGCAAATGGCGCGAAATGAGTTCGTGTGTCATTTCACGGTTATGTGTGCATAGTTGGGCTTCGGTGTCGCAGTTGCGCTGTACGTTGAAAAACCGGATGTGTACCGGGCCTTAAGTCGCCAAGGAAAGAATTATTTCGAATGAACCAATGAAATCAAACGACAGTTTAACGGAATTTTTAAAGAAGATTTTTCTGGAATATTCGAAATGAGATTTAAAAAAATTTCCACTTGAACTGGTTGTATTAAAATCTGCAATAACCGTTATACATATGGGTTACCTTAACCTGTAATTACTCGCTACTAGAAGTGCGCCAAAAAGCGCAAAGTCCGTTGTTATTTCTATAAACCAAGACTAAAGCTGTACCATTTTTATTTTTGCTATTTAATAAAAAAAAAATGGCTATTTAATAAAAATATAAAATTTATACTATTTAATAAAAATAGTATATATTTGATTTTTTCTTTTGTAACAGCATTTTGATTTCCTGTTAATTTCATTTTTGGTATCAAGGTTTTTGAAAAATTGCAACTCTTAAGAAAATCTTACCATTGGTGAAGTGTTCAAAAATATTCATAAAAATAACATTTTCAACTTCATCCAACTTATTTATACTGTTTATAGTTGCCTAGATATTTTTTCTCTTTTACAAAATTTGAGTTTGCACGTAAGGTGCCCACTCCTACTTTTCCAAAGACAAATTTCATTGTTTATAATGGACTTTATAGGGTTTTTATCAGACTAAAAATTTGCCTACCCCCTCAGAAAAAAATTTCTGACTGCACCATTGTTTTGTACACACATATTAGTACACAAATATAGTAATCTTATTCAGCTATTTTTGTACTTCAAAATAACACTGCATATATTTTCCTCTTTTTTACATTTTGACTGTTTTCACCCCTGCTTACAAGTGCTTATTTTTCATCAATAGTCCTTAGAAAGTGCTTATTTTCTTTTGAAAAGAAAATTAAGTTTTCAAGTGACGATATTTTTACACAATATTTCCAACCTCTTTTTAGCGGCTGATCGGCGATAAAACTGCTTACAAGTATGGTTTTGGTAATGATTCGGGAACTGGCTTGCTTGAATGGCAACCCTTGATAGCCGATATAGAAAGCGTTAATCGTAAAAATTTAACTGCTGAATTTTGTAAAAATCAGACGGCTTATTTTGAAAAATCACATTTTTTTTTTAGAAAATAGATTCAAATTCTAAATTTTTTACATACTACTGTTCTTATAAAATTAACTAATCTGTAAGAGCATCCCCATTTGGTCGAAAGTCAGGTATTACATTGTATAATACGGTTTCTTCAATGTTCTATTTAAGTCCTTATAAAGTCCTTATTTTGTCTTAGAAAGTGCTTAGAAAGTCCTTATTTTTAGTTAGAAAAAAAGAGTGGGAACCCTGATTAGCAAGCAGTGGTCATACCTGACCCCACAAAAAGAACTGTCACTGGCCACTCAGTGGCTAGTAATGAAATAAAGCAACTGGGAAAATATTCATATGGATGAAGGAAGCATAAAGATTGAAAAATTTTCCATCTGAATATGGAAGTCACTTCTAACCATTGGCCTTGTATGCATAATGTATAATTTTTTTCTATGCAATCCCTGATTTTTTTTTCTTTTTAAACTTGTAGTTTGTTAAAATTTTAGTCATGGCCTTGGCACAATTTAAATTTTTTGACTTCAAACTACAGCAAAATTATACCAATGGGCCGAAAAGCATGCCACCTTGTGCTGAATGTAAAGTATGGACAAAAATTTGGATTTTTTAATGTGACAACTTGGCAAGAATGCACTGTTATTTCCAAGTCCAATTTTGTGTAATAATTTCACTATTCGCCATAATTTAAGGTGGAATCCATAATGGTTGCATCTGCACAATCCAAAGGATTACGTTGAAGGACCAACAAATTTGTTTTAATATCAAGTATTTAGTATATTCAGTACTGTTAAAATTCCAACCCTTGTAGCAGGAGGAAATAACCCCTTCAAATTTGAGTAGAATGTACTTTTAGAGATTCCATTATCATTCATTGGTTATAATGGATCAGAACCAATCTCAGTAATCCCTAAATCTGTATTGTGTTGTATTTATATTAAGATTATTTTTTATTTACAGACATAACATTGAATATGCTAAATGCCATGGAACCTGAAGTAGACGTGGAAGGCTTGACAGCAACAAATAAATTGGACTATGACAGTTCAGATGCATCCTAAAAGTTGTGCGCAGCTTTGCATCACATTCAATCATTCTTTGTAAATATGTCCATTTTGTGAACAAAAAGTTTTTATGCATTTATGTAGGATTTCAGAATCATTACATCTAATTTTAATCAATAAAGTATCTTGGTTTAAAATGTAAAATATTCGTATTTTTTGATATCGTACATTTACAATCACAAAGTGCCCAGGTGTAGAATTATATTCAGTGTTCTGCAACACAACTTCAAGCAATTGCAACTGTTCTGTAGGGATTTATGTCAGAATTTTGAAAATTGCTTTAAAATCAAAAACAGACGTAGAACACAATTATCGGCTTAACATGTATTGCATATTTATAATGAAACATAAAATTTAATTCACTTACTTTATTTTCAACAAAGGCATACTTTCAGAATTTGTAATTTTGTCGATAACTTTTGAAGTTAAATATTTTGTCATTGACATAGAACATGTGTTATTTATAAAGTGTTTGTGGTAATTTAGGCAGTGTAGGAAGGTTGTTCCATAGCTAGAAAAGAAAAAAAAGGTGGCAAGTAGTGATGTACTTCGCAAACCATTTGTTGTACATAAAGCTGTATAAATATTTATAGTTTGAGATTAAAGTGAATAGTTTGTTAAAAATGGATTGATCTGGATCTGACTTTGTGTGTAAATTTACTTCTGTGCATGGATCGTTTTTACAAACCAACAATGGATTTCACACTTTTAATCCAAGTAACAGCATATTGGTTACACTTAACCCACCCTAATTGAACGAATAGACTCACTCAAAATCGCATGATTCAAATACCAACTCGCCAAACTACAAACTAATGTTTATACATTAATTCTTTTGCAACAATGGAATAGAACTGCTTTGTACACAAAAGAGAAAACGAAAACAAGAAAACATTTAAAGTGAAGAAACAAAGAAAATCAGATTGCTCATTTGTTGATTTCTATGTGTAAGTGTAATTAAATAAGCATAAAAGAATGTTAGTATTAATATTGGCATTCACATTTCTTGCTTGGCAACTGTCTAAAATTGTGTACTAAATTAAACTAGTGAAAAATTTAAATTTGCACATTCATGGTCTTGATATAAATGAATATTTGTATTAAAATATTAATTAATCTTATAATTTTTTACTTATTTGGCAATGTAAATACAAATTTTATTTTATCCATTTAAATTTTAAAAATGGTTATCAAAAACCACCCAATAAAGTTAATATACTAAAAATAAATAAGAAAATTATTGAGTAAGAGCTTTGTCAATATAAATTTCTGTAAGATGGGTTTTTGTGTTTGTAAGGTTTTAAAATTTATGTACCATCTCCTTTTTATCATTTAGAATATGTATTTCATTACATTTTTAACGATCATAGTTTTTAATCACCTCTGAATGGTTTAAATGTGATGCCATCAAATTAAAAATAATGTATACTAATATATGGTTCGCTAAAATTTGAGTGAACATTTTACAGGGTTCCCACAGGTGCTTATTTTGACCTTTCATTTCTAAGGGCCCTTAGAAGTGCTTATTTTTCATCAATAGTCCTTGGAAAGTGTTTATTTTCCTTTGAAAACAAAATTCAGTTTTCAAATGATGATATTTTTTCACAATATTTTCGACCTATTTTTAGATAATGATCAGCGATAAAACTGTTTACAAGTACGGTTTTGGGTGATGATTCGAGAACTTGCTTGCTTGAATGGCAACCCTTGATACACAATATACAAATCGTCGATCGACTCTTGATGAGCACGATACACTTTAAAACCCAGGAAAATGGTCTGTTTTCGACTTGTGAGTGGCTCTCGCAATGCACAAAATAGTTGCCCTAATTAACTGTGTTTTATTCAGTTACCCACGAGTGCAATGTTTTAAAAATTTATTGTAATTGTAGGGAAGTGTATTTTTAAGTTTGTAGGTGAATCGAAAACATTATAATTATTATTGATTTTAATTATTACTGCTATCTGAGTGGCATCCCTATGTGTTGCAAATTTTTTTTCGAATCAAAAAATTTTTTTTATGCTTTTAATTCTTTGTAAAAACTATTTCAGAATTTATTATTATTTTTTTTAAAGATTTTTGGGGGTGATTTTGCTTTGAAATCAATCAAATTTGAAGTAATCGGTTATCAGTTCCGAAAAAACAACAACAACCCTCTCGATTAAAAAAGACATTGGAGGAAAAGATCGCATAAACGCAAACCAGAGTGCTGGAGAACCGAGAATAGTCGGGGAATTTCATGAATCGTGAAAAGTCGTTTGAAAACTGGAAATTTTGGACTCGCATCGTATTTGACCGCTGACAAAAAAAGAAAGTTATTTTTTATTCTTTGTATCCGGGTGAAAAATACTCAGTGGCCGACTGTGCTTGAATTTCACTTTGCTTTTGTTATGCCATGTGCTATCTGTTTCCATTGATTATTGTTTTCTTAGATTATTGTTTTCAAATTAATTTTATTTCATTAAAATGATGTTTGTAAGTGTATGGTGTAGAGGCGACTGGTGCACCTTAAATCTGTCATGGGCAAAAGTTTGGAGAGTGAGGCGCCAGCTCAGATGTCTCGTCATCTGACCGTGGATGAAAATTATGTGGCAATACACCGAATGGCTTAGGCTGGGACGGTGGCAACTAGTTGAAAATCTATTCAACAAAATTGCATTCTATTTTTTTAACCTTTTTATAAATTTATCAAAGTTTTTGCATAAGTCTTGTGATTTGTTTTGGTTCACGTGAAAATATTTTTCTCAAAACTCGTTCCGTCTCCGATCCAGTCAAATTTGACTCTGACATATCAAATACAAATATTGACGACCAGCTACAGGCTCGAGCCCAACAAGGCTGGTTCTTTGTTTATGAATTCCCCTATTCCCACTGACTATCCAATTGTATCTTAAATTCGTACACTCCCTTTGAATTAACTATATTTTCTGGCAACGTGTTCCAACTGTCTATTACCCTATTAAAGTAGTAGTTTTTCCTTAAATCCCGATTAAAATGTGTTATTCAATTTATACCCATGGCTCCTTGTTCTGTTATCCCTATTGAAATTTAAGCCCTCTGTGTCCCCTTGTTTTACAAACTTGAAAAGCTGAATCAAATCCCCCCTCCTTCTTCTTTCCAGTGTATACATGTTTAGCTTACTTAAACGTTCATTATAATCAAAATTTGCTAGCCCCTTTATTATTTTTGTAGCTCTGTGCTTGAACCCTTTCAATTGATTCTATGTCCTTTCTCATATATGGAGCACAAAATTGTACAGCATATTCTAGATGTGGTCTTACTAAACCCTCATATAACGGCAAGATTATATTCTTATCCCTTGAAGTTAGTCTTTTTAATATACCCCAATAACCTATTAGCCTTTTTACCCTCAGCTGAACATTGGTGACCCATTTTAAAATCCCTGTGAATTATCACCCCAAGATCCTTGACTGTTTCTCCCTCCTTTACCTTTACTCCCTGCAGACAGTACTCGGCTCCACTGTTCCTGTAACCCATATGCAGAACTTGACATTTCCCTACATTAAATGACATACCCCATTTTACAGCCCATTCGGATATCTTATCAAAATCCCCTTGTAAATTTTCTATCTGTAACTTGGTATCCACTGTCCCCCATATTTTTAAGTCATCTGCAAATATACTGATTATATTCTTGATCCCCTGACCTATATCATCTATGAAAATTATAAATAAAATTGGTCCCAAAACTGATCCTTGAGGCACACCACTTATAACTTCTGTCCACTGTGAATAATTTCCTTTTACCTACACTCTCTGCTTTCTACTTCAATCAACTTGCAATCATTTTAAATCTTTTTTTTGAATGAATAGTGTGCCACTAATTTTATTTTATTGAAACCTCTGTTGTGCCAATAAATGAATTTACTTCTTATTTTCATTATGAATTTATGAAAGTGTATTATAAAATAATTACTGGGGTGAGAAATTTCCATTTCATAAGCAGGCTGAAGTTGCAGACACAACAAGGTAAGCACTGTAATTTCAAAAACAAGAAATTTAAAATAAAAAACTTAGGAAATTTTTGAAAATGAAAGTGTTGGTGGATCAGCAGGGTTCCCACGGGTGCTTACAAAGTGCTTATTTTGACCTTCCATTTGTAAGGGCCCTTAGAAGTGCTTATTTTTCATCAATAGTCCTTAGAAAGTGCTTATTTTCCTTTGAAAATAAAACTCAGTTTTCAAATGACGATATTTTTCACAGTATTTCCGACCTCTTTTTAGCGGCTGATCAGCGATAAAACTGCTTACAAGTACGGTTTTGGTGATGATTCGGGAACTGGCTTGCTTGAATGGCAACCCTTGTTACCCGATATACAAATCGTCGATCGGACTCTTGATGAGCAAGTATCTCTTGATGAGAACATAAAACACTTTAAATACTTGAAAACCCATGAAAATCGGTCTGTTATCGACTTGTGAGTGGATCTTGCAATGCACAAAGTGGTTGCCCTGATATAGGAAACTAGAATACAATCATCAAATTTTAATTGAGTGCAGTGTGCCCGCGAGTGCAATGTTTTAAAATTTTATAAAAAAATGGGAAAGTGTAATTTTAAGTTTGTAGTTAAATCGAGACCAATATAAAGAAAATTTATTTTAATTAATACTGCTATCTGAGTGGCAACCCGATGCGTTGCAATTTTTTTTAAAATCTAGCTTTTTTTTTTAATGTTTCTAATTCTTTAAAAAACTTCTAGAACAAAAAAGAAAAATTTTGAAGATTTTCGGTGGTGATTATGTTTTGAAAAATTGAAGCAATCGGTTATAAGTTCCGAAAAAAAAAACACAAATGCTCGATTAAAAAAATCATTGGAGGAAATGATCGCAAAAACGTAAACCAGAGTGCTAGAAAACCGAGAACAGTCAGGGAATTTCATGAATCTGGGAAAAGTCGTTTGGAAACTGGAAATTTCGGACTCTCATCGTATTTGGCCGCTGACCGAAAGCGAAAGTAATTTTTCTATGCTTTATAATCTTTTTTCTCTTTGTATCCGGGTTAAATACTCAATGGCCGACTGTGCTTGAATTTCACTTTGCTTTTGTTATGCCATGCGCAATCTGCTTCCATTGTCAGCTTAGATAATTATTTTCAAATTAATTTTGTTTCAGTAAAATAATGTTTGTAAGCGTATGGTCTAGAGGCGGCTAATACACATTAAATCTGTCGTGGTCGAAAGTCCTAACGTTGGGTTGGTGTGGAAGTTTGGAGAGTGGGGTGCCAGCTTAGATGTCTCGTCATCTGACCGTGGTTCAAAATTATGTGGCAATACACCGAATGGCTTAAGCTGGGACGGTGGCAACTAATTGAATATCTCTTCAATAAAATTGCATTTTATTTTTTTAACCTTTTTATAATTTTATCAAAGTTTTTGCATCTCTACTCTTATGATACGTTTTGGTTCAAGGGAAAATATTTTCTTCGAAACTCATTCAGTCTCCGATCCAGTCAAATTTGACTCTGACGTATGCAACTTGCAATCCTTTTACATCCTTTTAGTAAATTAATAGTTTGCCACTAATTTTATTTTATTGAAACCTCCGATGTACCAATAAATGAATTTACTTCTTATTTTCGTTATGAATTTATGAAAGTGTATTATAATATAATTACTGGTGTGAGTAATTTCCATTTCATAAGCAGGCTGAAGCTGCAGACACAACAAGGTAAGCACTGTAATTTCAAAAACAAAAAGAAATTTAAAAGAAAAAAATTGGAAAATTTTCGAAAATTAAAGTGTTGGTGGATCACGGAGGAGCCTGACCCAGATAACACAAAATGTTGTTTCCTACCTATGAGCAGCAATATGCTAAAAAATTGCGCATACACTCCGCTAAAGACCACTAAAATATAAAAACAAAACAATATGAAAAGAATATGAAAACGAAATCAAACTCGCAACAGGAGCTTTGAGATCAACAACACCAAGTCCGGTCCTCATCAAACTTAACTCTTTCTTTCCTCTTATAAAAGCAAATGCACTGCGAAGAGATAAAAGAAAAACATCTAAAATTTTTTTCTTGCAGTCTCCATTCTATAATTTGTTTATGTGCTTACACATATTACTAATACGTGTACACATAAATGCCCATATATTAACTGCTGAATTTTGTAAAAATCAGACGGCTTATTTTAAAAAATCTCATTTTTGTGTGACATTATTTGTGTATAATTTTTAGAAAATAGACTTGAATATTAAATTTTTTACATTCTACTGTTCTTATAAGATTAACTAATTTGTAATAGCATCCCCATTTGGTCGATAGTCAGGTATTACATTGTATAATACGTTTTAGTCAATGTTTTATTTAAGTCCTTATAAAGTCCTTATTTTGTCCAAGAAAGTGCTTAGAAAGTCCTTATTTTGTCCTAGAAAGTGCTTAGAAAGTCCTTATTTTTAGTTAGAAAAAAAATAGTGGGAACCCTGTACTAGTACTGTTCTTATAAGATTAAGTAATATATAAGAGCATCCCCATTTGGTCGAAAGTAAGGTATTGCATTGTATAATACGGTTTCTTCACTGTTTTATTTAAGTCCTTATTTTGTCCTAGAAAGCCCTTATTTTTAGTTAGAAAAAAAAATGGGAACCCTGTTTTAGTTTAGCAATGAATTTAACGACTACTCATCAATCATTTACATCGCGTATAATAATGGGTATTTTGTGCATAGAATTCAAATATCAGCCGTGGTGTCGGCAATACAACTTGTGGTACACAATTTGAAATTTGTGTAACTACTGATTATTTGTGTGCATTAAATTAATATTATTTGCTTGCAATTACATTTTTGTAGAATTTTTTATGTATGTATATGATTTCAATGTATAATATGGTAATGTAGGGTCAGATTTCATAAGTTCATAAGCAAAATATTTTGGAATTTTTTTCCAGTTTTTTCAATTGCTGTTGTAAGAGTTAGTTCCATTAAGGGTTCCAAACCTTACAATAACAATTAAAATATCAAAAGAGAAAAAAAAATACTAAATATTTGTGGAGAATTATCCTTTTACCCCATTTGATCCTAAATATTTGAAAACAATGTGTGAATACTGTATATCGATACCAATCACGCATCACAACATTTATTAAAGGAATCGTAAATTTTTGTGACACTCGGGGAATTTTTTTTGAGGATTTTGTTGTCACCCTGAATAATAATGCAACAGAAATGACTATGTACAAGATGTATGTTCTCATACTGTACACCCCAACAATTATACTAAAAATCATTATTCCCTTGAAGCAGGCCTCGAAATGGAATTTTTAATACAGGTGCACCTTGTGTACCTAAGTTTTTAAATTAGGTGCACAGGTTATATTTTAGTAGCACATTAAAAAAAAAAAAAAGTATTATAAGAGCATTAATGTAACGTAAACTACTTTATTAGTTGGGTATTTTTAGATAGGTTAGTAGTAGATAGTAAATAAAAATATTTAAACACCTAAATTTTCCCTTCTCCGGCGCATGGCTGTCGCGACAGTCGCTTCAACACAGCCATCTGGAAAATGTTTCGATCATTGGAAAGTTCTGGTGGCAGTGGTACAAGTAAACCTTCCTCCTGTATAAACCCGTTATAGCCCATCGATTTTTTTTCTCGCATAGTGTGTATTTAGGAATTTTAATTGATGTTCCTTTAGAGCGACAGAGGTCGATACTAATATTTTGTTCAAACATCAAAATAACATAAAACACGTCCCTCCCCTTTTTTTAAACGTTTGGTGCACTGCGTGCACCTAGCGGGGAAAAAAAATTAGGTGCACAATTGTATTTTCATGTGCACCCGGGTATTTCGAGCCCTGCTTTGAAGACATAATTATATATATATATATATATATATATATATAATTTTTTTTTTTTTTTTTTGGGGGGGGGGGTTGAAAGAGAAGGATTGTAATTACCAGAAGACTATTTCCTTCTTGGGTCATTGACCAACAGGTGTCACTCAAAAGCCTATTCATCAGCATGGGTTTTGTTTTAAACATTCCATGTGACTAAATTGCACATGGCTTAATTTGAACTGCTCTTTTCCATATGAAGGGTTCACGTTGGGTTGACGTGGAAGTTTGGAGAGTGGGGTGCCAGCTCAGGTGTTGCCTCGTCATCTGACCGTGGTTCAAAATTACGAGGTGTTGTCCTTGGATCTTTCCCTTAAGGGACTGATCCCGGCACCGTCGTCAATAGCCCGTTGTGTTGCTCTAGTACGACGTTAACTAAAAAATTACCAATTATTACCATATGAAGGGTGAAGATACTTAAAATATACTCTCCCAAATTATTAAAATCTGGACAACTTCCATTCTTTACTAAGATGTTCTAGTTATTTATTTCATATTGTTGTGTGTGTTCGTCAAAAAAAAAAAAAAAAAACTGATAAGACAGACACAATAAAAAGTTTTCTGCAGTATCACAAAAACATTCCAATTTTACTCATGTATCTTTTAATGGGCATTTTGATATTTTCATTTTGTTCTTTGGTGGTTCATTTTCATTAAATTTCATTGGGGTATTTTATGCATTGATCCGTTAGAATTCGTTTTACCGCAACCATTTTTTTTCTTCTCAATGGCGGGCACTTATGAACTCAATCATTGGCCATTATGCCGGAATTGATGGCCACTCGTGAAAGAGCACCCAGTGGGAGGACTATCATTGCTCCTAACAAAGACAGCATAATTTTACAGCCATGCCTTATTTGACCCCGGATTCGAATTCACAGAGGCCGACACTTTAACCACTAGACCAGTTGTTCGGCATAACTATGCTGTATTTATGGAATTCAAATTTGTGGATAGTAAAAGGTAATTCACACTCATGATAATTGAGTATAATGAGAAAATAGATTACGGATTACAGCAGAAAGTTATCTGAAGGATTTTTTTTTATGATGATTCCATCAAGGATTTTTTTATTGCAAGCCCAAATTTCCAGTGACTCGACCATGTTTTATTGCTGTTCGTAGAGAAAAGCTTCATTTTCTTGTATGTTATGTATGTCCTTTTAGTTTGCTTTGAATATTCCAAAAGAAATACTTGCCAATGCTCAGAGATTTTGAAAAATAGGAATGTTTTATTTCAAATTTATGTACACTGGCTTCCAAAAGTTAAACACGAGACGGTAAAATCAACAACAATGCAAAAATAAGGCTGATTAACACAAAATTACACGTGAAGATAGCAAATGTGTTTATGCATTAAAGAAGACAAGAACTATGTACAAAGTTGAAAAAAATATTTAATTTTCGTAAGTTATATGACGACGACGCATTTGAGTCGTCAGCCAAATGTTTAAAACCCAAACCTATGATAATAATTGATGTGACCACCATGGACTTTCACACAAACTTTTCAATGATTTTCTATGCTTTCACTTGTGTGATCAACCATCGCAAATGCGAGCAATGGCCATTCCTCCATTGGAGCAGTTTCCAACTCTTAGATTGGTTGGAGAAGGTAAACGTGCAGACAGCGCGTCCGAGGGCATCCAAAAAATTTTCAATGGGATTATGGTCGGGAGAATGCGCCGACCACTCCATACGAGAAATGCCCTCACTTTCTAGGTACTCGTCAACGACGTTGGCTCGATGGGGACAGGCATTATCGTACATAAGGGGGGGGGGGAAGGAATCAGGATTAACTACTGCCGCGTAGTCTTCCAAAACGTCCACATGAAGGGACAGTACGCCCGAGTACCACGTGTTTGTGTTCCACTAACCGCCCAAGCCAGAGGGGCAAGACTAAAGTGATTTCATCAACATGTCAGTTGGACTTCGCAGATTGGTGCAACGTCCTGTTCACGGACGAGTCCAGAGTTGTCCTGGAATCAGATGATAGGCGTGTAGGGGGTCTAGACTCTAGAGAGAACGAGGCACACACAATCAGGCCAAGAATACGCATTCAGAGGTGACAGCGTCATGGTGTGGGCTGGGATTTCAATAGAATTTCGCACCGAGTTGCGCATCTTTAAAGGTGTACGTCATCGGAATGAAGTCCGACCCCATCGTGTGACTGCGCTACAGCATTTGGTCCAGATTTCCTCTTTATGGACCATAATGCCCGTCCTCATCGAGCCAACATCGTTGACGAGTACCTGGAAAATGGGCATTTCTTGTATGGAGTGGCCGGCGTATTCCCCAACCTTAATCCCATTGAAGACCTTTGGGATGCCCTCGCGCGTGCTTTTGCGCGTTTACCTCCTCCAACCATTCTCAAAGTCTTGGAAACTGCCCTAACGAAGGTATGGCCATTGCTCGCATCTACGATGGTTGATCACCCCATTGTAAGAATGGGAAATCGTTGTAAAGTTTGTGTGAAAGTCCGAGGGATCACATCCTCTATTAACGTAAGTTTTGTTTGGTCTTGAACATCATTATGTTAATGACCCTGTGACGTCATATACAGGGTATCTACCAGTCATAGCTCAGGTGTTGCTTCGTCATCTGACCGTGGTTCAAAATTACGAGGTGTTGTCCTCGGATCTTTCCCTTCAGGGACTGATCCCGGACCGTCGTCAATAGCCCCTTTGTGTTGCTCTAGTACGACGTTAACTAAAAAATCACCTACCAGTCATAAAAGTCACTAATTCAGAAAATGGTCACGAAAAGCATGTAAAGTCACTAAATTATTTATGTTTTTAAATTTTTTTTTTTTTTTTAAACCTCGTTTGATACTAAATGGACTTATGGAAATGGTTTAGACGTCACCGGAAGCTTGTTTAACGTCATAAGCGTCAACTAGCGAAGTCTTGAATGCCAGTGAATGCTATCGTTTTTGCGGACCTGTCGCATACGATCGCGAAGAAAAAAACATCTGGAACAATATTTTCCTATATTGTCTCCGAAACAATTCTAGATAATACTTTTTCAAGTGGAAAACAAACTAGTATTGGACTTAAAGTACGATCTTCTGCCCCTGTAATGAATCAACGTATGCCAAATGAATCGGGTCATTTCACAGTCCAGTCACATTAATTTGACCACCTGTCAAAAGCCAGAATAACCACCTTTGGCAGAGCGGACCGCTGCGAGACGTACAGGAAGAGAGTCAATTAGATTTCTGAAGGTGTTCACTAGGGTGTTGAGCCATGCCGACTCCAGTGCCGTGGCCAGCTGCGCTAGATTACCTCCCTCCTCCATCCTGGATCCTTCCGGCAATTGTTGCAGGGTGTTTGCTTTCTGACGTTTCACGCCGTATACGCCAACGTCCATCTGTCCGATGGAGCATAAAACGTGATTCATCGGAAAAAGCCACCTGTCGCCACTCTGTGGACGTCCAGTTGCGGTACTGGCGTGCAAATTACAGCCTTCGCCGCCGATGAACAGCAGTCAGCATAGGTGCATTAACCATGCGTTTGCTGCGGAGGCCCATGCGCAGCAACGTTCGCTGAACCGTTGTTGAGGATACACTCTTGGTAGCCCCTTGGTTCATCTGGGCGGTCAGTTGCTCAACAGTTGCATTATGTCTATTCGCCCGAACGCATCTCCGTAGCCTTCGTTCGCCTCTGTCATCTATAGCCCGTGGTGCACCACATGTGCCAGGCCGCTGATTTTGGATAGTGCCATTTTGCCATGCACGGTATACTTTTACCACGGCGGCACACGAACAGTTCACAAAATGAGCCGTTTCCGAAATGCTTCCACCCTTGGCCCGAAAGCCAATAATCATGCCCTTTTGGACGTCGGATAAATTGCTACGTTTCTGCATTACGCCAACGATTGAAATGCTTTCCGATGCCCTAGGACATCCTTTATATACACTCCACTGCAATGCCACTTGCCTTTTGTGATTGGTTATTTCACGTTGACGTCGAAAGTTAGCGGTTAGTTGACGTCGAAAGTAGGCGGTGGTCACATTAATGTGACTGGACTGTGCATATGGACTATATATGGCCTGACCCATATGGACCTGAATATTCAGAGTGCTCTGCACCTGTAGTTTCAAAACCGAATGATTTAAACTCTTATGTCGCAAACGAAAGTGTATTGAGAGCCTCGGAATCATATGGGCTTTAAACAAAGCTACATGCCATGCTTCTGTTAGACATGCCAACCTTTCTTGTGATTTATTTCCGGAGATGTTTTCAGATAGTATAATTTGCACAAAAGTTTAAAATGTACAAATACAAGTTAGGTTATGATATAACTAACGGAGGGGTCTACATTTTCAGGACAGGCTTTGACAAAATAAAAATAAATGTGATTTTTACTGTGTGTCATTATTGAAAGTTTAAATAAAGTAGCACAGGGGGCCAAATGGACGTAATAATCCATTTTTGGGATTCAACTATACATCAGGTTAAAACGCGATACCTCACTTCTACGTTTTTGGCCACTCCACAGGTGTTGATCTACTATGTCTGGATTGTGTCTATCTGTAAAGAATATACTACCAACTTTCAACCGATTGCCCTAATGTAAATATGAAATTCTTGAATGATTTCCAGTCTCTAATGAAGTCTAAGCAAGATTCGGAAGGGGACAAAATTGACCAATGTTGGTACTTGTCTACATATTGTCCATGGAGCGTACAAGATTGCCCTGAAAAAAGCTGGATGGGACTTGAGTACTTTTTTACGTTGCCTGCATTTTCTGTTTTAAAGATTTTTCTTCTCGAAGAGCAGATTAAACGTTCCATTCTGGTTTAACTTTGTTCCCCCTAAAGTTATGCTCAATGAAGTGGATAGAAAATTGTAAAGTTATTGAAAGAGCCATAAAAATAATTCCATATGTTTAAAAGTATGTTGACGCATTTAAATCAAAGCCACCTGGTTTTAGTAGTTTTCATGTCGTACAAAGATTTTTGAAAGATAAACTTTTACTTTCAAAACTGATGTTCTTAAAACCAGTTGCCTTAGAAGGAGAGCCTTTTTTAAGAAAATTTTAGAGTGATCAACCACTTTTGCCTTTTTTGTATGTAGAATATTATGCAATGATGCGGTGTATAACTAGTCGTTTCATATTAAAAGATGTTATAAAATGTCAAAAATGCTAATCAGCTAATTTCACTGGAGATAACAGAAAACAAAACTCAACTTGGTGTTAGGGCAGTAAATGTTGGTTTTGGTCTTGCAGCAATCTGAAAAGGTGTGAAAGAATCCCTTGTATTTGCTTTTAGCTCTGATGCTAAGAAATTTTTACTTACATTATATTTAAAAAGGCTTAAACTAATTACCATTGCATAACCGTAATGTCAAGGGAGTGTTTTGCTTGTCTCCTTGAATAAATCTAGGAAATGCCATTAAATTTAATCGTATCACACTAGCATTGGAGGAGTTCATTGCAAAAAATCATATTACTTGCATCGAAGCAGGCAGTATAAAAAACATCTCGATTTGTAAAAATCCAAGTGTTAAAGAAAAGATAAACCTTTTTGACTTCAATCAACATAGGCTGTTATATTCAGCTTATTTGGTGATAGGTCAGTAGATGATCAGGGGACGGATTTTATTTTATTAAAGTATTGAAAAAGTGCATAGATTAATGTTGTGTTTTTTTTATGTAGTAATCTATACATTTCCGTTACTTAGTGCATGGTTATTTAAATTTTATTGTATATGGTTTAAATGCGTGTGTGATATAAATGGATAGCTTTGGATATAAGCAAGCACTAAGTATTTGTCAGTGAAAGGCTAAATATTCGAAAAATAATTTTTAAAATAAAATATTAGGTTTATACATGATTATTTATAACGTTTGCAATTGTTGGAAAAATGTGCGTATTTAAAAGTTAAGGTCATGAAATTTGTTAGTACCAGGTCATGAAAAAGTCATGAAATTAAGTTTCCAAAATTTGGTAGACACCATGATGTAACTTGCGAAAATTAAATATTTTTTTCATCTTTGCACATAATTCTTGTTTTCTTTAATGCATAAACACATTTGCTACCTTCATGTGTAATTTTGTGTTTATCAAAGCGCTATTTTTGCATTTTTGTTGATTTTACCGTCGAGTGCTTAACTTTTGGAGGCCAGTGTATTTTCATGTCTTATCTCAATTTTTACTGTTTGCTTACAAATAACAACTTATTCACTAATATGTTGTTAATGAGATGTAGGAATGTTTTCACGATGCAAGTTCCTTATATTGCATTTGATTTTTGTCACATCATTTTTTCTGAAAAGCAATTTATTTATATAAAAATTGCTAAAGAAATTCTCTATAAGTCTAAACTTTTCGCATCAGTGGTTATGAGTTAAACTGAAAGTAATCTAAACCACTTGAGAACGAGATGGAGATACATATTGCTTATGCTTAGCATTTTTGTGGCACTGTTATATTTACTCTATCCTATGATTACTTTTCTAATTCCTATGACAAATTTTAATCTTTAAAATATTTACCCAGCTATATTTCCTGATAAATTAATGTTATAATAATACACCATATATTAATATTTAATATAAATCAAAACCATCTTAAAACTACACTGATTTGCATCTTATGTCCATCAAATTTAAATTTGATACAGGCAAGGAATTAATTAAAATCATAAAAATCTTATGTAAATTAAATAAGTATGATGTTTTTGATTAAAAGAAAAAATCATGAGATTTTTCATACCCTGCCTATTACTGAAAAATGAAAAAAACAGCTCATTTTTGCTTTGCTGTCAACATTCTATAGTATTTGCTTTTTCGGGGCCAGCGGAAAAGAAATGAGAGTAAATAAAGCACTCACCACTGGGATAAAGCCCCATGTGATTGAGTTGAAGGTACTCAATTTACTTTCCCTTCCTATTGTGTTGGGGTGTCATTCTAAATTTCAACTATTTGAATGAAAAAGTTCCCGACGAAAGACAAGTAAAAAGTGTAAAGAGATAGTGCTGCTTTTGCAAGAACAGATGATCTTGGGGAAGTCATAACACATATGATGATTGCCATGATGTTTTAGACTCCCACCAAATTGCAATCACTTCTATCAATTGCAGCACCAAACGCCAGATTCAGAGCCAGTGTCCATTCTGAAGATGCCAATTGAAGAAGCACATTGTTTAAGTTTCATCCTATCGCATCATTTATAGTACAGACTCGTTCAAAACCACGATATTCATAGTCATAGTTGTATATTTGCTGGTATACAAATAAAGGAATTGTTTTCAGGGATTGGCATAAATTTTTACTGATTTTCCATTAGAACTTTGTTATTGTTGTGCAGGTGTTTTAAGAAAACAAGTACATTTCGAACACTTCCAAGAATATTAGTTGTAGAGTGCCTCTTAAAATCAACGCATCACATTCATATCTAGTGCAGACTGCATAATCTGAAAGTATAATTGATAAAAAGTGTTCCGATATATTAAAATTTTATATTGTGCCATGAGCTCGTATGCATACTTAAGTTAAATACTCTTAGGCAATTTAAATACTATGATGCTAGCTGAATACTACTACTTTTAAAAAATACAAAAAAATTACCCATTCCTTTTATCGATTCACTTAAATCAGCACAGCTGTATTGATTATTAGTTTTGTGGTATCTCATTATCTACTTGTCAAGTAATACAAATACAAATATTGACGTCCAGCGCCAGGCTCAAGCCCAACAAGGCTGGTCCTTTATTTATGAATCCCCCGATTCCCACTGACTATCCAATTGTATCTTAAATTCGTACACTACCTTTGAATTAACAATATTTTCTGGCAACGCGTTCCATTTGTCTATTACCCTATTAAAGTAGCAGTTTTTCCTTAAATCCCGATTAAAATGTGTCTTATTCAATTTATACCCATAGCCCCTTGTTCTGTTATACCTATTGAAATTTAAGCCCTCTATGTCCCCTTGTTTTACCAACTTGAAAAGCTGAATTAAATCCCCACTCCTTCTTCTTCTTTCCAGTGTATACATGTTTAGCTTACTTATAGTCGTTCATTATAGTCGAGATTTGTTATCCCCTTTATTATTTTTGTAGCTCTGTGCTGAATCCTTTCAATTAATTCTATATCCTTTCCCATAATTTAAAAAAATATACACAATGCGCATTCGTTTCCAGTCAACATTTTACTCACAATTGTATCAAACCAATTTGTATAGTACACGTATTCTGTGCCTGAAGTATGGCAAGAAAGGACACAAACGCATTCATAGATGTATGAGTATTTATTAATTATTTAATATGATGCATAATGAACAATAACAACTGTATACACTGTACAGTATATAGAGCTTACGCCCACATATTTGCATTTGTCAAAAAAAGTATACATTTGCAAAAAGGAGAAAAATGTATAACAAGTCATGCATATATAGCTTTAATTTTAGTCTATGTACATGTCCGACCTATGATGCTACCGAAGCAAATCTGACCTCGCATTTCGTTCGTAGAAGCAATTTCAAACTCTTGCTTTAATACTTCGTAAGCGTTTCGGCTATACCAGCGTGTTCAGTTAGTCTACGTTTTTGGTTATCTGATATAAGAGATCGAAAACGTGCAGGTTTGTTTTCTCTCCGTACTGCGTAATTTTTTCTTTAAAAAAGAAATACATTGCCAATGCGCATTGTTTGTATTGCTTGTTTTTGTGTGGTTTGTCCCGCACAAAAGTAACTTCCACTTCTCCCTCTTCTAATGGAATTGAGTACTGAGATGCTGAAAAGTGACCGCGTTTTCGCGTGTACGGTGCTGCACCGAGGCTCTTCGCGGTCTCTTGAGACCCAGCGCACGGAAACCAAGTCAAGCACAAGTTCAGTCCTGCGGTGCTTTGAATGCCCGTCATTTCGCGAAAACACGTTGGAGACCTGGGGTGAAATTTGCTCCCGAAAGCGTCGAGTGAAAGTTTGAATGGAAGCTTTGAAGCTTAAGCTGCTACAGTGCGTCTATTGAAGGCCTGACGAGAAAACTTTGTTAACTTTCACTCTGCAACACATTGGATCAAGTTTTTATGGTAATTGTTTTCTTTCTACGTATTTGTACAACGTGAATGCTTCGTGAGCTAAAATCTAGATTCCATCTAGCCTAAAAGTGATTAATTTGAGATATCTTCAAACGAATGTGCACTTTTATTATTCACGGTTCAGTACAAATTCTTTTGGTTCCCTCAACACTTGCAGTTTTCTGAGTTTGTAGACGGGATAGCTCTAGGGCTTATCGAAACTTTCCAATACTAATCTTATTTATTCAACAAAGGCGTGTATTGCTGCATGGTGTGACACATATAGTTGATATTCGACTCTAAATCTGTAAAGCAAAATTAACGAAAAGCATAACTTATTTATAAAACTGAGTTTGTAGATGAGATAGCTCTATGGAGGTCTTCAAAATCTTCCCACAGATGTTTATGATTCAACAAAGGCGTGCTATAACCGCAAGGTTTAACAAAGCCATACAATACAGAGCTGATATTTGGCTGTTTAAGTCTGAAGTATTGTATAAAAAGATGGAACATAGTTATAAGACTAGTCAAAAGTTATAGTTGGGATAAACCTTTTCAAAACCTTCCGATTCAGACTATGATTCAATAAAGGCTTGTTATATCTGCGTGGTTTAACAAAGCTATGCACTATAGAGCTTTAAACATATTTGACTGTCTAGGTCTGTAAAGCATTGTGATGAAAAGCGTAACTTAGCTATATAGCTGAGTTTATTAATAGAATAGCTCTGGCTTATCAAAACCTCCTTCTAATACAGATCCCTTCTTGATTCAACAAAGGCATTTAATAGTTGCTTAGCTTAAGAAAGCTAAACACAGCAGAAGACTATATTATAGACTGTCTAAGTCTAAAGCATTGCAATGAAAATTGTAACTTAGTAATAATACTTTTACATTGTATTGAGCATATTCCCTGCTTTTTGCAAGGGATATAGGCTGTTCACAAATGTAAATATAAATAGCCTAATACTGTTTATTCAGTAAGCAGTAGAGTTATCCATATTTCTAATACTGTTGCTCGATGTGACTCATTGTTAGTCATATGAATTAGCTTTAAATCCAGAGATAAATAAATAAATATAAATGTATATTTGGACATTTTAATAGGGCTTGATTTAGAATATTAAAACTTCAAATATGTGTTAAACATTATGTGCCATTAAGTAAATTAAGGTACTTGTGGAAAACGTATTTGTAATCTATTGTCTTGAAATAAACTTATTGTTAAGCACATTGGCAGAAACATAATTGGTATAGTGTTATAAAACGTACTATCGTTCAACAAATGTTTTTGAGGGATTATTGCCACTTACACTTTTTTTGGTAATTTAAGCTGAAACGTGATCCAATGTGTTCAAAGTTTTTTTTCAGCTGAAACATCTATCATAGCGATAGAAATGTGAGGGTACTGTACACCTGCCAACTAGTAATATCGTACCAATAGACTGGTCAGTTTAACTTCCATGTAAGAACTCTTAAGACTGCTTCGAGACAGGTTGCTTGGAGTGATCTCGTTTTCTGACTAATGCTACAATCATCACGACTTGAACTGCGTTTGCACGACTACAAGTATTGGTCTACCTCCTATACGTTAAAAAAGCACTAAAATGACTATTCTAATGTAGATGCGTCTGATTCCAAAAACTTCTACACAACCTTTATCCAAGAAGTCTCTAAGTGTTCAGGAGTTAACTGTCTGCATTAATTGTTCTATGAAACTGCTGTTCGAAGTATGTGTAGTAAGAATGAGTTTGTATGTGTACAAATATAGTGCTGATGGTTTTTCTTTGAAGGTTTTTAGTTATGTCTTATTGTCTAGAAAGCTTGGAGTCGTCTCAAAGAAATCTTAAAATTGGTTTTAAAGCCAACGTGAAATGCAATCTTCTGTCAAAAAGATTTAAAACTCGGATACTTTTTATTCGCCACCACAGTCTTGCAAATTTATAAATTCAAGACCTTGCCATACTTCTCTTATTGCTCAGCGATCCATCTTGTGAAATATTCTGTTGGTTTCTTCAGTCATAACTGTAGGTTTTACAAACTCCCCAATAGTATAAGAATGTTTCTACAAAAAAATTTAATACGTTGCATTTTAAAGTCACATTTTTTATGACGCAAAATAGGTGACATTTTAAAGTATACAAATATTTATGTTTATAATTAGTGTTTGCAAACCTTAAATTTCGCAGTACTTCTATTTCGACTACATTTTTACTACTTTTGTAAAAAAATGTTATAGTACGAGCAACTATCCAGTTTAACTGTTATATAATCTAACATTGAGAAATTGAATTACTTTTGTATTTTGATCTAGCGAGCTGGCTTAAAATCTTGCTTTCTGTTTGAATCTCATTCACTTTTTACTGCTCTTTCTAGCATTGATTTCAGCTACAAACCATTTGAATTTGCATTTTCTCATTGATCTTGGATCTCATTTTTTTTCACATTTCTTTCGTGCAAGTTAAGGCAATGAACATGCCATTTACAAAATCTTTGTTCGAATCCAATTTTTGCAGAAACAATATTCTATTTATTTATGAGTTTTTTTAAAATAAGTAAGTAAATTAAGTACAATCTAAATTAGAATACAATAAAGATTGGTTAAGATACAAATGTTGAAGTAAATCATTTTCCTTTTCAAATGTGTAGAATTTTGAATTTAAAGTATTCTTTTCAGAAAGTGCATTTAACATTGAGAATGGATTGATATACCTAACCATTATGTCTTTATATCTCACATTAAAATAATATTCTAGATCAGTCATTATATTTAAAAGAAATACATATTTGACCATCACATTGGATTTATAAGGCTGGTGTAAACTCCACAAGGTGTAATATTAATATATTAACATAGTAAGCAATAGGAGTAGGTTTAAAAGGACACAGCAATTATTTCTTTATACAATTAATTGAATGTGTTTAAATTGATAATAGTTTCTCTATCATGCTGAAAGACTATACAGAACTTTGGATAACTAATTTCACCAATTGGATTAAAGAAATACTTTACATTAGGTGTTGTAACGTTTAATTATTATATAAAGCGGCTATTTTGAAAGTGGTTCAATATAAATACATATCTGGAGTTTAAAAAAGTCAATAGGCATAGAGATTACAAAACAGACTTATATGATTTATTGTAAAAACGTTCTTCACCTTTCTGAATTTTATCGCATTTGAATTCATATCGCAACCAGATCATACAGTTAATGGTCTAAGAGCTCCCAGAAATGACTAACAAAGAGGATAAAATAAAGGATGAAATTTGTCTATAGCTATTTTGGTGAAACGAAGCGTGTGTCGTATCATCCGGAAAAAAAATATTTTCCTGTTTTAGTTCTGAAGGTGGATGTTATTTTCCATTGAATTAGCTATAGACCAGTTTCATCCTTGTGTTTTATAATCTATATTAGCCTTTTCTTAGCTTTTAGACTATTAACTACTATCAGGTAATCAAAAAAGTTCTGTCGTTTTACAGCAGAGATCGCTGCCGTAGCTCATTTTATCGCAAATAAATTTAAATAGTTCACCTTTTTGGGTGAGTCTTCAAGTTCAAGTATGAGTTTTTTTTTTAATTCAGAAAAGTTTGATTTCGTTTTCAGTGAATTACAAGGCATTCGAGTGTCAAAGTTATTCGATGGCGTTTGCTGCATGAATTCACGCTTTGCACAAATGCTGCAGAGGCATGTCGTAAAATTATGTATTGCATTTGGAAGCAAATACTGTAACAAATCGCACCACATAAAGGTGGTACATTTTTCTCCTGGTCAAAAATCACTGAAAGGTGCACCACGCGCGTAGTGGAAGACCTTCTGTCATTAACGACGAAGATTCGAAGAATCCCCTTGAATCCAGGACATAAAAATAAGGAGGTCCTTGCAGGACAATGCTGAAACGCAGCGCGAATTTGGTTTGCATTTAATACATACCACATATTTTATTAGCGCTTTAGAATGGGAACTTTGCCTCACCCACCTCATTCCTCTGACATTTCTCCCACATGATAATCAGACCCTTTTTTGTTCTGGACAACCACATGCAAAAGAAAGTTTTAGAATGGAGGAGATACAATTTGGAGGAAGCCAGGTTATTTCGTTAATGAAGAGAAAACATTTCACAGAAACGGTATAAATGAGATTGTATCTCATTGGGAAAAGTTGAATAATCTTTCATTCTACTCCAGACCTCATCCTTTTTGCCTAGTCTGGTAACCCAATAAGTCTGTATGGCAACCCAATGTTGTCTTGAAATAGAAATGAAATTGATCATCATATTATGATGCCAGTTAGATCAAAGAAACTATTAGGTGGGTTCCTGTCTTGTAAGAAAGTCCACAGAGGGCAAGTTGGAGAGTCTGGCAAGTCATTTCGGTAGATATGATTTTGCAGGTAGTCTTGTCAATTAAGAACATGGAAACACGGCTCCAAAATCTCTAGGTAGATTCTATGGCAATTGAGACAAGGAGTTCCAGTCTCTCTATAACTCTATCTTTGCAAATATTATTCATGAACATTTGATTTTTTTATTTATAACCCTTTTGTTGAATACGACAGTACTTACTTTGGAGAGTAAAATTATTTTCGAAAGGTATAACTTAGATAGACTTTTTGTAGCGACGTTTTTGGCGCTCTTTTTGTAGCAAGTTGCGGCAGGCAAACAGCCCTGATTTATTAGTATAGCAATCTCGTGAAATTAAACTGTTCATTTCCGGCCCTATTTCGTTTTCGAATTTTTCGGAATGTTCCGTTTTATTATCCATTGATTTCATTGGTCCTTTAGAAGTTTTTCCAGTTCTTTTCTGTTTCCTGTAAACTTGAACAATAAAACTTTTTGTATTTTAAACATGGCTCATAGCAGTCACATCTGGTTGTATTATTTCTTTATTTTATTTGAATCTTATTAATTTTTATAAATCATTATTTATTTTATTTTACCATGCCTTGTGTATTTACTGTTGTAAATACGTTTCAAGGTGGTTCTTCGCGAAATTTGAAGTTTAATTTTTCTTGAAGCCAATTTTATAGGAAATGAGGGAGTTGCCTAATCGTTTATTTCTTGGATTTTTTATACTTAAAAAAATTATTTTTGTTAGTTTTGAAAATTATTTCCACTAAGCCGGTTTATTTTCTAAACAAATTGATCGACCAATTTTATAGAAAATGTGGGAGTTGCCTAATCGTTTATTTCTTGGATTTTTTGTACTTAAAAAAATTATTTTTGTTAGTTTTGAAAATTATTTCCACTAAGCCGGTTTATTTTCTAAACAAATTGATCGACCAATTTTATAGGAAATGTGGGAGTTGATTAATCGTTTATTTCTTGGATTTTTTATACTTAAAAAAATTATTTTTGTTAGTTTTGAAAATTATTTCCACTAAGCCGGTTTATTTTCTAAACAAATTGATCGACCAATTTTATAGGAAATGTGGGAGTTGCCTAATCGTTTATTTCTTGGATTTTTATATTTAAAAAATTATTTTTGTTAATTTTGAAAATTATTTCCACTAAGCCGGTTTATTTTCTAAACAAATTGATCGACCAATTTTATAGGAAATGTGGGAGTTGCCTAATCGTTTATTTCTTGGATTTTTTATACTTAAAAAAATTATTTTTGTTAGTTTTGAAAATTATTTCCACTAAGCCGGTTTATTTTCTAAACAAATTGATCGACCAATTTTATAGGAAATGAGGGAGTTGCCTAATCGTTTATTTCTTGGATTTTTTATACTTAAAAAAATTATTTTTGTTAGTTTTGAAAATTATTTCCACTAAGCCGGTTTATTTTCTAAACAAATTGATCGACCAATTTTATAGGAAATGAGGGAGTTGCCTAATCGTTTATTTCTTGGATTTTTTATACTTAAAAAAATTATTTTTGTTAGTTTTGAAAATTATTTCCACTAAGCCGGTTTATTTTCTAAACAAATTGATCGACCAATTTTATAGGAAATGAGGGAGTTGCCTAATCGTTTAGTTCTTGGATTTTTTATACTTAAAAAAATTATTTTTGTTAGTTTTGAAAATTATTTCCACTAAGCCGGTTTATTTTCTAAACAAATTGATCGACCAATTTTATAGGAAATGTGGGAGTTGCCTAATCGTTTATTTCTTGGATTTTTATATTTAAAAAATTATTTTTGTTAATTTTGAAAATTATTTCCATTAAGCCGGTTTATTTTCTAGACAAATTGATCGACCAATTTTATAGGAAATGAGGGAGTTGCCTAATCGTTTATTTCTTGGATTATTTATATTTAAAAAATTATTTTTGTTAATTTTGAAAATTATTTTCACTAAGCCGGTTTATTTTCTAAACAATTCTTCCTCGTCGACATTAAAATAATGCCAAAAGCATTGCCACAAAAAAGCCTTTACATCAAAGCTGTGCATTTTGAAATAATTCTGTGTATTTTTAAAATTTTCATACCAAAAGATGACAGAACTTTTTTGGTTACCTGGTAGTTCGGCTTACTCAACCAGATTGTATGTTCGCTAAACGGGAAGATATTTTTGCATAGTATGTTTGTAAAAGAGTGGCCAACATCCTGCACATACTCTTTTGGAGACGGCCTAACCATCATTTGAAACGTATTCCACAGTTTGTGGCAGCTCCTACTGGAAATAGTCTTGAATGCATTTTGTATAACAGCGGAGCTTGCAGTTTGGGTACGTGTTTCCTAACATGCTACAGAGGCGACAAATGTATCCCCTGCTCGTACAAAAAAATATGAGTGGGGACCACATAATTGACAATGAAATATGAAGGCAGCGTTGTAGAAACATATGAGGCAAGAAAATGTTCAGAAGTATTAGCGTCGCAGTCCTCAGAGTTTTGCTATCTTTATTCTTCAGAACTGTATTTCTGTTCGTGTGTGACACTCCACTACAAAACGACCTCGTCAACAAACATTGGTTTGTGATGTTAATTAAAAATAATCGTATCATGGTTGGATAAGATTGATTCAAGTTTCTACTTGAAAATTCTTCAGTGTATTCTGGTCTTTATAATTGTATTTCAGTCCCGTTTGTGTGACTCTCCACTTACAAAATGGCCTTGTCAGTTTCAACTGACATTGGTTTGTGCCATTAACTTAAAAATAACTATGGCTGGATACGATTGATTAAAATTTTGTAATTGTTTTACCAATCTGTCAATTTTTTCCAATAATTTTATAACATGTTAATGAATTTTCAATGAATATAAATCTAAAAATGTTTTCATGACAGCCATTTTGATTTTCATGAGGATTGCTGTTTTTCTTTGTATGAGTTTTAGGATGTGTGTTGAAGTAGAAAATTAACAGAATATATATATTTGAGTTACTCATATTGGGTTATAAGAATTTATATTATTTTTGCATTAAATAAGTGTTAATTGAAATAAATATTTCTTAAAAATTGCACATTAACGTCCATTCGCTTGTAGTTGCACATTTAAACTTTTCTCGAATAATTTAAAATAAAAAATTTCACTCACGTTTAAACAATTCTCTTTCTCTTGTGAAAGTTTATTTTCCCATTGCCTCTTGCAAGTATTGAAGTTAGCGAAAGGGATTGCAATACCATTATTTTTTTATATTCTACTCAATCTCGGTGACTGTTTTTTGAATCGTCAGTTGAATAAAGCATGACAAAATCATTTTGCATGCTTTATTCACAAAGCATTTTGACGTATACCTAAGATGTTCTTAAATTTTAAAAATCGAAGTAATTTTTCTACTTGTGAAATGGATTATCGTTGTTTCGCCAGTAACAAGTCTACTCGAGACTGTCTGGGTTCCTTTTGGGACTGAGTATTTTCTCTAAAATTCTCAGTTATAGTACGAAAACAGTTCACATTCAGATTTCTGTTAAACTACTTATGTCTGTCTTATTGATGTATTAATCCCTGACCCTTAAAAGTGTTCTGTCTGCCTTGTATGGTCGTTACATTTAATGAAATTATTCAGATTGAAAAAGATTATTCGGAGACATCAACAACTTGATCGTCTGTATATCAAATTATGGGACTTGAAGAGGACATTGTGTCATGGCTCTTAATCTCAAAAAGGATTAAACTTTTCCTTGATAAAGTTCGTTCCTATATTTGCCTTAAAATGACGATTAAAAGTGTTGTATGGACTATAAAATATGAAAATAGCGGGACCCTTAAAAAGGTTTATCCCAAAGCTGTCTTCTAGTAGCGATGATTGATTCTTTTTTACATAAAATTTTTTTCCGATTTGTTTTCGACGCGAGTTAGGTTTTAAGAAAGAGTTGCTTCTGTCCCTATATATTTCAATCCTTAATGGGTTTTTCATATTTTGGATGACCTTTGACATGTATCAACGCACCAGCGTTTCGAAACTTTAGAATAGAGGTATCACTTGTGTGGGTATATGGGGATTTTGATAACCGAATATCAATGTACTTGCTTTTTGAACCTTTAGAATCGAGGTATTACTTGTGTGGGTATCTGGGGATTTTGATACCCGTATATCAATGTACTTGCTTTTTGAACCTTTAGAATCGAGGTATTACTTGTGTGGGTATCTGGGGATTTTGATACCCGTATATCAATGTTGTTACTTTTTGAATCTTTAGAATCGAGGTATCACTTATGTGTATTTGGTGATTTTGATAACCGTATATCAATATACTTGCTTTTTGAACCTTTAGAATCAAGGTATCACTTGTGTGGGTATATGGGGATTTTGATAACCGTATATCAATGTACTTGCTTTTTGAACCTTTAGAATCGAGGTATTACTTGTGTGGGTATCTGGGGATTTTGATACCCGTATATCAATGTTGTTACTTTTTGAATCTTTAGAATCGAGGTAACACTTGTGTGTATTTGGTGATTTTGATAACCGTATATCAATGTACTTGCTTTTTGAACCTTTAGAATCGAGGTATCACTTGTGTGAGTATCTGGGGATTTTGATAACCGTATATCAATGTACTTGCTTTTTGAACCTTTAGAATCGAGGTATTACTTGTGTGGGTATCTGGGGATTTTGATACCCGTATATCAATGTTGTTACTTTTTGAATCTTTAGAATCGAGGTAACACTTGTGTGTATTTGGTGATTTTGATAACCGTATATCAATATACTTGCTTTTTGAACCTTTAGAATCAAGGTATCACTTGTGTGGGTATCTGGGGATTTTGATAACCGTATATCAATGTACTTGCTTTTTGAACCTTTAGAATCGAGGTATTACTTGTGTGGGTATCTGGGGATTTTGATACCCGTATATCAATGTTGTTACTTTTTGAATCTTTAGAATCGAGGTAACACTTGTGTGTATTTGGTGATTTTGATAACCGTATATCAATGTACTTGCTTTTTGAACCTTTAGAATCGAGGTATCACTTGTGTGAGTATCTGGGGATTTTGATAACCGTATATCAATGTACTTGCTTTTTGAACCTTTAGAATCGAGGTATTACTTGTGTGGGTATCTGGGGATTTTGATACCCGTATATCAATGTTGTTACTTTTTGAATCTTTAGAATCGAGGTAACACTTGTGTGTATTTGGTGATTTTGATAACCGTATATCAATGTACTTGCTTTTTGAACCTTTAGAATCGAGGTATCACTTGTGTGAGTATCTGGGGATTTTGATAACCGTATATCAATGTACTTGCTTTTTGAACCTTTAGAATCGAGGTATTACTTGTGTGGGTATCTGGGGATTTTGATACCCGTATATCAATGTTGTTACTTTTTGAATCTTTAGAATCGAGGTAACACTTGTGTGTATTTGGTGATTTTGATAACCGTATATCAATGTACTTGCTTTTTGAACCTTTAGAATCGAGGTATCACTTGTGTGAGTATCTGGGGATTTTGATAACCGTTTTCAATATACTTGCTTTTTGGAACTTCAGAAAGTATTGTGACCATCTGTCGAATTTTAATAACCTTCGACATCTGCCAATGTACCAGCTCTTAGGACCTTAAGAATCCGTATGGGTGTCTGTGATTTTCGATAATCGCATGTCAATGTACCTGCTTTCTGGACCTTGAGAAGTGAGGCCAGTTGAGTTTTTGATAACCGCATGTCGATGTACTTTGGCAAAGTAATGATCGGTGTCTATATCTGTCTGCCCGAGTGCGAGCGGTGGTTTTTGTTCGTGCAGCCGTATTCCAGGTCGTTGTGTAGCGTCGTGCTCGGCCAAGAAAGAATAAAAGACAGCAAAAAGAAGGGAGGCGCATCAGAACGGAACGAAGCGGCGACGTAGTGCGATGGGAAGAAAAGGCCACTAGAGTAGTATGAAGTTCTCTTGCTGCGACGGCTTGATCACGGCGAAGGTGAGGACGAAGCCGACTGTGAAGACGCCGAAGAGTAGCGGGAACACACCCTTCGAGACGTTGTCGATCTGTTTGGCTAGTCTCTGCCTGTTGCGCGTGTCCGGAGTGACAAACAGCTGAGGACGTCGGAGCCAGGCGAAGACGGAGGCCGCGGCCCTAGCCTTGTCACTCTGGAGCCGGTGGTTGAGGGGGTGCTCCGTCGGGACGGCGTTCGGGGTGGTGGCTGGAGGCGTCTGGGAGGGTTGCTGGACGTTGGTGTCGGAGAACACGCGGCGACTGTTGGTCTGCAATAACAAAGCAACGAACACGGTGAAATACCGATTGGAGCATTTGGCGTTAGTGCAGAAGTTTCGAAAATGACTATTGAGATGATAATAATGATTTATAAGCATGTCGGTGGAACCGCATGTAGGTTTATCTCAAGAACAGACTAGCTCGTGAAACGCAACAAGGTGTAACTTATCTGGCTGGCTTCGTGAGGGATTGAGAAATTTCCTCTTGTATTGAATGCGAATTGTCAGAGGCAATGATTTTTCGCTTGCCTCTGGCTTGATAGCCTGTCATAGAATAGTCCAGATTAGTCAAATCTGGCGTCATAGAATAAACCATATTTTAAAATTTTCATTTTCCATCCTCAAAGTATGATGGAAATAAAAAATACTAATGTCAGATGAAATTTAAAATAAATATGATTCTATACTTTGGTGATTCAAGGTTGGCAAGCTAGCAGTTGGCAAAAAACTATTGCCCAGGACAAATCTCATTCGATACAAGAGGAAATTCCTCAACCGCTCGTTCACCTTTCTGTATTCCACGAGCCCACAGTACCATCATCAGTTGAGGACACTTTTGTGTGGTCATTGGTTTGCTAGGTCCACTGTAATTCGACTTGTATGCAAGTGGAAGGAAGTATAGCGTCCATCATAACCCAATAGCTTTAGAAAGCAGAGGACCAAGCTAAGATGGGACTTCGTCATCTGACCGTTGTTCAAAGTTATGAGGTGTTATCCTCGGATGTTTCCCGTCGAGTTTGATCCCTGACCATCATCAATAGTCCATTGTATTGTTCCAATTGCCCTAAAAATTGAATACCTACCTACCTATCCAAATAGCTGTTTGAGGAGGAAAGATTTTAGTCTCCAATTTGGCGAGGTGCCATAATTGTGTGTTAGAGTTTTACTCAAAGGTCCATCATCAGGACCAAAGTAAACAAAACGAAGGAAACTCGGAGTTTTCTAATTTTTTGTGACAGATTTAGTATACTGTGTCAAACGCAAGACAGACAAGATCAAGTTACGGACTTACACACAAAGAAAGCTTTACTGACACAGAAGAGAGAAATATCCCGAGAGAGGAATAAAACCTGCAACTACAACGGACAAGGTGAAATGCCGATCGAAACACCAGTCAAAAATGTAAAAGCTTTAAAAATGACTTATCACGATAAACCTGATTTAAAGCTGTGGCTGTGAAATCAAACGTCGCGTCGGTTAGACTCAAGAACACCACACACTTGTATGTTCGTAGGAGACCACTCCGCTTGTGCACAAATGTCTGAATCTGTCCTGTATGGCGTCCTATCTAAATAGCTGCTAGGCGACGAAAATGTTAGTCTTAACGAGGGCCCAGCATTGAAGTTTTACCCAAACATCCATCATCATTAGGTTCTTCATCATCAACATTATCATCTTGGTTCCCAACGAATGTCTCCGAATGGCCTAAGGTCTGTCTCCCAACTCATACTGGATCCTGATTTATTGTGAATTATTACTTATGTAAGTAATTTTAAGTAAAGATAAAGTAAATAAAAGGTATTTATGGGTATGAGCTTGCCTCTGTACAGATATCAACTACACTGTCAAAGTACACCATAAGTATTCGTTTGCCGGATTATGATTAGCTGCATACCTGTATGGAAACAATCATTCTTCTGTTAAATCAAGGTAAACTATCAAATATCGCGGTATTTTGAAGTATAAACATTAAGGTATAGCCCGAGACCAACTAACGAAGATCAGAAATGTTCAGAAAATATTTTGCAGATTACTATGGCTTTTGCCTCACATTATTTATCAAGCACATGTACCCTGGAAAAAAATCAGACATGTTAACGCTTTACAACATGACAGCAACAGATGGTTTAATGTTCAATTACACAATCCATGCGTACCGTTTGGAACGGAAATTACCGTTTTTTAATAAATTTACCAGTCGTCTGGTCGTTTCAATAAAAATGTCACTTTTGTCCTGATTTTATTAAAAACTGAATATACTTTAACACTGATCAATCATAAAAATAATGATTCATAACCTATGATCGTAAATTAAGTGTTGAGATAATTAGGACTGTGTTAGTTTTAAGACAAATTTGTGTGAGAAGTTTGGCTGAGTAAGATTTGTTTAGAAATTTGGTGAGTGAGATTTGCTGAGTAAATTGTATTATTTCTTCTAACTATTTATGGTACGATTATGAAGTACAGTTTCCTCTACGTCTACGCGAAGTTTTTATTTGTTCTGTCACGAAAGAATCATGGTGATATCAAGCCAAACTCGCACAAGAGGTGTTTTTTTCGTCGCAATATGGCAGCAGCTGTCTGATCAGGGATTGCAATCCGTCACGATTTCAATCCGGTCGGATCCGGCCGGATTGACACAAATCCAGATGGATCCGACCGGATCCGGTCGAATTGGAATTTTGTTAACAAGTCTATCTAACCAGTATGTATTTTTCCAAAATCGGCTGAGTGAAAGTAGGTAAAAAGGATATTATTCCAAATTGACGAACAAAGCGTTTATTTTAGCATTAGAAAATCAACTTTATTAATACTTAAACATGGGTAGGAAATCAATCACCAATAATTAATTATAGTAACAACTAGTACTACTAGTACTAAGTATTAAACGAATGGATGATGATAAGACTTACTAGTTTTCACACCAATAAACATCAGTTTGTTTTATACGTAATACTTTTCTATTTATCTAAAATTAAGTAGTCTCTATCTCTAATGTCGTTGAGCAAATTACACATAAATTGTACCTAACATTGCCTCATACTAACACAAAAATCTAATCTTTGGCAGTATTTGGTCAACAAGGGAACTCTCAATTCTTCTGAACTGCTTAAATCGAAGTTATATAGTAATGAAAATCACTTTTGAGTTTGAAAGAACCAACTAAGGAAACAAATCGTATTAATTGTGTCATTCCCCAACCTACTTCTCAATGAACTAATAAACTATTAACGTAAATATAACCAGGGGCCGAGAAGAAGGCCTTCTCAGCTTCAACACTAGTTGGTTTAACCGTCATTAAGTAGTCGTACATAAGAGACAAATATTTTCCTTTGACTCCATTTCATATATATGAAGTCATTTGTTTCTTCAGTATTTTCTCAAAATCTGTGTTTTTTCTAAAGTTTGTCTTTTTGCAATAGTCTTCATTTTCTTGCAGAATTTGTTTTTCTAATTCCTCTTTATTAAAAAAATATTATTGATAATTTAATTTATTATTTTTGCTTGAATTCTCCACAATTGATAAATCGTAAGTGTTGATTGAAAAATATAAAATCGATTAATTCACAATCGATTGCTTAATAAACGATTTTGCTATTTTAAAGTTGGGTTTGAATAATCGATTATTTAATTAAAAAAAAATTCGGGTTTATCGGATCCGGACCGGATCTGATAGATGTTGCCGGATCCGGTAGGTAGCTAAATGATGCCGGATACGCCGGATCGTATTGCAATCCCTATGTCAGATACACGCAGTGGTTTTTAATATACCAAGAATCATGTCTTTAGCGTATCTTGATGGATACGAAGTCATGTGCAATAGAAATAATTATTTTTGAGTGTAAAATTATATTGGTCGATAATTTTCTTTCAAATTCCGCGACAATCTCGGCCAATTCGGGACGGTTGGCAACCCTAATTGGGGCGCAGATCTGGTTCTTACTTGTCGCCCTTTGTATAAAGCCGACTTTCATACTTGTAGTGACCTTAATTGATCAAAGCAAGGGCTGTATAGAAGGAAGTACTTATGTGATACCTCTCGATGATCGTCAGCATATCTTAAAATTCCCGATGGAATATCTTCTAATCGAAAACTGCCCTGTAATGGTCAGCCTCTGGTACAAAAACATGTTTCAAACTGTTACCAATTTTTGTCAATTAGCAATTTGATCTTCCAATGGATCCGTCATATCATCTTTGTTATTTTAGGAGATTTAAACGTGCACCAGCCCCCACGTACATGAATGTTAAACTCGCAATCCCCCGTTTGCTAATCCAAATGGTATAACCACGACCCCAAAATAACGAGAAGCTCAGCGCACATACTCCCGTCTGTTTCATCAGAAGGTCGATGTATTTACCACTTATATACCGAGCGATTACCTGGCGAAAGTATTAACATATTACTAGGGGGCCTGCCCCCTGCTCGCTAACGCTCGCCAACCCCCGGGATAGCCGACCCCAATAGGATCGCAGCGCGAACCTATGCTCGCTTCGCTCGCCTCAATGAAGACATGTGTCCTAGCAGAAGGGATTGTTTTCAAAATATGTTACCAAAAAAATGTTTTTTTAAATCTAAATTTGCTGTATTACAGAAAAAATATATACAGTATCTCTAAAATCAGAATTCAAATGAAAACTTTGTGCACATTTTGACTCGAAATGTGAGCGTTGCTTTGGAAATTGAATACCCAGCATGTTGTTTGTGTGTACATTTTCCCAGCACTCAAACGACCCACACTTTTTCATTGAGTTTGTTGCCGAAAGTTGTAGTGCAAGCGTCTTGTTGAACTATAATTGTTGGCCCTAAAAAGGACCGTTTTTTTAAATGGCCCTGAAAAGATCCTCGTCTTTCTTTGATTTCTGTTATAAACTAACTGCAACAGCTCATTAAAATTTCCTTTTTTTGTTCAATAAAATTTCATCCGATAACGCTATAAATTCAATCGATGCGCGAGACTTCGCGATAAACAAACAATCGTACAGTGTTGCCAAAGCGCGATTACAAATAACGTCTTTTTTGCGTGCCACGTAAGAGAATTATATATATAGATATTTAAACTTTAAAACCGTGATGGATGAGTACATACCTGGGCGAGGGACGGGTTCTTGAGGGACTCGGGCACCGGCGCCGATACGGGGCGGGCAGTGGAGGATCCGGGGAGTCTCCGGTACAAGTAGTTGACGATGATAAATTCCAGCATAGAGGCGTAGATGAAGAACATGCAGACGCCATCCCACAGGTTCATGGCGGTCAGGTTGGAAACCACCGGCAGCGTGGAACGGAAGCCGTTCGTGGTGGTGCAAAAGTTCAACATGGTCGTCACACCGATCATGACTCTCGCCGGCACGGCGTTGATGTCCAGCCAGAAGCTGATGAAGGAACTCGTCACCAGGACGACGCCGGGGACAAAGACGGTACTGATGTAGAAAGACTTGTCCCGCGTAAAAACTAGCAGGACCCGTAAACAGCTGTAGTTTCCTGTTGGGAACAAACAGTATTAACCCCTTGGGTACACAAGATTTATTTGAAATTTCGGATTATCGTTTGCGCATTAGTTACTGTTATATTTTCGTAAGCCGCGGTAGCTCAGGCAGTAGAGCGTCGGGCTCGCATCAGAAGGGTTGTGGGTTCTGTCCTCGGCGGAGCCTGCAATTCTGATGATTGCGAGATCGGCGCTTCGACCTGGCTAAAGATCGTCGTGTTCACTAATGGTGACTGGGGCACGTTAAATAGGTCGTGGTCACAAAGTCCCCCATGTTCCCATACCAAATCAATACCTTTGGGGGTATCTGATCAGGGGGTTATCGGCCTCTGATTAGGATCTAAATTACGATATGTGTGAGTGAATGGATGTATGAAAGGGACCTTCCTGTAAAACGGATGTGTCATGTATGTCGAGCTAAGTCGGACTTCCTCCCAATGGAGCTCAATAACATGGAAGGCGCACCCCCTGGCACTCCTCCGGTCTGCCAGTGTAGGCATTAGAAATAACAACAACATATTTTCGTAATGTCGTCTATACACAAAAAACTATTATATTTTCGTATAATTTCGTTTGATAAGAATGGCAACAGTACTAGGCCCGGTGCACACATCCGGTTTTTCAACGTGCTGCGCCGCTGCCGCAACGCACGTGCGGTCTGAAATACATTAGATCCAATGGAGTAGTGCACTCATTCCTCCAGCGTGCGTTGCCCCAGCGCCGCTCCAACTTGCGTGCAATTTGTACCGCAATTCCCCACGGCGCCGCACGGTCGCCGCACATGAGTCTCTCTTCTGCAGTACCTTGTTTTCATAAACAAATGGAATATAAATTATACTTAATAAATGGGTGTATCCAGTAACGTCTATTTTGTTTCATATTTTCTTTTTTTACACCAAGTAAACGAAATACACGCGTTTTCTTCGATAGTTTATTTAGCGCAAATGACGCGAAATGAGTTCGTGCGTCATTTCACGGTTATGTGTGCATAGTTGGGCTTCGGTGCCGCAGTGGCGCCGCACGTTGAAAAACCGGATGTGTGCACCGGGTCTTAGAGAGATCGCACAGCTTCTGATCTCGGCGTTCATTTCGCAAAAGAATGTCTGATAACGCAGCCGAGTAAATATTTGTGTATGTATGGAGTCAGATTAAGGCCCGGTACACACATCCGGTTTTTCAACGTGGGGCAACTAAGCCCAACTATGCACACATATCCGTGAAAGGACGCACTTTTTTACTAGTCGAAAAGCCAAGTCGGCATATATCAAACGTACTCTAAGGGAAATAGCATCTCGTCAGCTTTCGATAAACACCGAGTTGACTTCCCTGATTTGTAACAGTTCGGGTGAAAAGTCGAGCTCTACAAAAACCGTTAGAACTGTTTTGTCTTATGGTTTCAGAACTAGAAGAAACATGCACAATATGACATTTTAACCGAGTGTGTTGCGCTTAGGACACAGCAGAGGTTTATACACAGTCCAGTCACATTCATGTGACCACCACCTACTTTCGACGTCAACGTGAAATAACCAATCACACAAGGCAGGTGGCAGCACATTGCAGTGGAGTTTATATAAAGGATGTCCTAGAGCATCGGAAAGCCTTTCAATCGTTGGCGTAATGCAGAAACGTAGCGATTTATCCGACGTCCAAAAGGACATGATTATTGGCATTCGGCCCAAGGGTGGAAGCATTTCGGAAACGGCTCATTTTGTGAACTGTTCGCGTGCCGCCGTGGTAAAAGTATACCGTGTATGGCAAAATGGCACTATCCAAAATCAGGGGCACAGGTGGTGCACCACGGGCTATAGATGACAGAGGCGAACGAAGGCTAAGGAGATGCGTTCGGGCGAATAGACGTGCAACTGTTGAGCAACTGAAAGCCCAGATGAACCAAGGGGCTACCAAGAGTGTATCCTCAACAACGGTTCAGCACCTATTCTGATTGCTGTTCATCGCCGACGAAGGCTGGAATTTGCACGCCATTACTGCAACTGGAAATCAACAGAGTGGCGACAGGTGGCTTTTTCCGATGAATCACGATTTATGCTCCATTGGACAGATGGACGCTGGTGTATACGGCATGAAACGTCTGAAAGCAAACACCCTGCAATAATTGCCATGGATCTTCAGCCGCGTAATCTAGCGCAGCTGGCCACGGCAATGGAGTCGGCATGGCTTAACATCCCAGTGAACACCTTCAGAAATTTAATTGACTCCCTTCCTGCACGTCTCGCAGCGGTCCGCTCTGCCAAAGGTGGTTATTCTGGCTTTTGACAGGTGGTCACATTAATGTGACTGGTCTGTGTATTATCAAAATTCTAAGTTGTTGGGAGAGCTTTGGGCCAGAGTAAGTATGGATTGCGTGGAGATGTCATTCGAAAGCTTCCAAACTACGTTGCAATCACAGGTCTCTAATTCAAATTATTCTTTAACATTAATATCGAACTGGACTTTATCGTTCAAACTGTAAATTAACAGTTGAATATTCACACGCAATAAACAATCATTCAAACCTTCTACGTCTACTTCATTCATTCCACTATCCAACATCAGGCCTGAGTATTCACGTCAAAGCTACAGCTTTCTGTCCTTGACACAACTTACCATTTTGAATTCCCTTTTTTTTAATGTGTAGTGCGTTTCCTGTTCATAGAAGACATTGTGATGTCGATATCGATGCTCCAAACTGTGTACGATAATGTAAGAGTGAAACCTTTGTAAAGTGCGCATGCAAAGCAGCTGAACTGTTCACGAATGAACATGCACATGTGTGCTTCATTTGCAAGTGGTTAACCAAAGAGACATACCTCTCCACGTGTGCTGTTTCCCGCAAGTGCCGGTGACGTTTTTAACGAGATAAGCGTTCTGTTGTCGCAGGGAGGTGGCTCCGTTTATCTTTTGCTCCGTTTCAGACCACTTAAGCTCCACTTCTGTCTGCTCATGGGAAACTGAAACGACACACACACACACTGTGAACATCCACTTGCGCATTCACATCTTAACATTACACACTTATCAGTTAAGAGACAGCTTGTGATGGTCTTGGGTGGACCATTGATGCGAAATATCAGTAGACTGATCATTGCTATTGAACGGAGCTTCAAAATGTGACCAATTTGGCAATTAGTAGTCACGTGACTGCTAGAAAAAAATGACTTGCTTGGTCGATTTGGTATTTTATCGCCTCGTGTGGCGATAAAACATCCTATGACAGGGTAGATGCGTGAATTCGATTTTCTATAGAGTGGCGACAGAAATGCCAAAGTCTGCTACTATGTCACGTAGACTAATCAGACGATGAAGGTTCGTTTCCAGCCGGCAGACGAGTAATCTTAGAGTCACGTTAATATTTAGTTTTGGTCACATGATCTTGGACACATAGAAAGGTTACCATTACACATTCTACTTTTATATTACCTATTTGAGGGGAGAAAACACCAAATAAAAAGTCTTCGATATTCATAAGGGTAAATTTTAAATTAGTATTTTAACCTTAGGATCCCGGCACACGTCGACATCAAGGGGAACGAAGAGGCCAACTCTCTGGCCAAGGAGGCGAGGACCATCGAACCAGCCCCCCTGATTACAACATCTTCCGACGCCAATGCCGTTGCAAAACAAAAGCTCTGCGCTAACGCCCGAAGAAAATCATCCCTTCCCGAGCTTAACTACGACAGAGAATTAACAACAACAATTGCCAGACTGAGGACGATGCACCTCAGAGGTATGAATATTTTGCCAGATGGATCAAGAACATACCCTGAATGCAGGCACTGTCCGGGCATGCAGCTTAATCTCAAAGCACCTCTTTAACTGTCCTTCCATTATTGCAGCACTCTTCAAGATCGACTTGAACTGTTCCAGGGAGACCCTTTATACGGACAAAGCTGTAGATGTGGCCTACGCAGTGCTCCACGCTTTTGGACCCATTTAACTATGCTCTCCCCGCCTCTCTCCCATCCTTTTTCAATTATTGCACTGATCACACGACAACAACAACAACAACAAACAACCTTAGAGAGGTTTGTAGAAATCGATAAAAAAAAGCTATATTAATCAAACTAAACATTTTCTATTAGCCAGCAACGAAATAAATATTATTTTTTTTTCTCAGATAGGAAGGGCCCCAAAATTTCTGAACTGATATCTTTTCGAATTGCAAATTTTTTCAAACCGATGATGGAGTATTTTTTGTACCTTGGTCTCAAGAGCTACTGATATACATCCTATGTCAAAGTAAGCTAAAAAAATTTACCTCATCCATCAAGTTGAAGTATGTAGTTAGAGACGTGAAGGGGATAATACTTTTCAAAAATTCTCTATAGAGTTAAACGAAAGCAGTTAACAATAGCTCAACTGACAATCAAGAGGAAAATAACCTTTTTTTCTTTTCAATTGTTTTCGTAAGCTGCTTTGCAGTCTTGCAAGTTATAATTTTTTTGAATCAAGAACTTTTAAAAGTACCATCAATTTTAGTCTGTCTGCATCATCTTTATAGGAAATAAGTGGATCGGAATGATAATCAAATACTTTGGACGCTACACCCAATCAATTATCTGAAGTACTTACTCGAAGTTCTGAGGTCACGTTTTATAACATTTTTATTATGTAAAATTTGAACGAGTTAAAGATGTTTGAGTCACATTGAGAAAAGGAATTTATTATATGAGGGATTTTCATTGCATTTTTAGATTTTATGGCGCAAGGTTAAAAAAATGAACGAGCTACGCTTCAGGTATTTAAGTAGGTAGGTAGTTTATTAACGTTGCATTGGAGCGACACAAAGGGCTATTGGCAACGATCTGGGATGAATCCAGAAGTAAAAGACCCGAGGACAACGCCCCGTTATTTTGAACCACTGTCATATGACGAGGTCAACACTTAAGCTGCCAAATCACTCTCCAAGCTTCCCCACCATGCCAATTTGAGAACGTTTTTGGTCATGACAGATTTAACGTGTACCAGATCTCATGAGCACGACGATCTTTGGTTGTATCGAGTTTCGAACTTACAACGAACTAACTACTTTCGAACTAACGGCGGTACAGCTACACTAGGTTTATGAGCGGTGGCAACGGCCTTAATGATTTTTTTTGGCGCACTTCTAGTAGCGAGTTACGGTAGATTAAGTCAATCCATCTGTCTCACGGTTATTTTGGTTTCCATGGCAACCTCGGCAAACGGTAACTTTCAATTTTCATTTTGAATATTCTAGAAAGTTCTCCCAAAACCCGTTACAATCGTTTGATTTTGTTGGTTCGTTTGAAATTTGTTCTATGCTTCCATTGGTTATTTTGATTTTAAAATATCCTTTGATCGCATTGGTCCTTTAAAATTTGTTTTATGTGATATGATTGGTTCATTTATTTGCGTTTCTGCATCTGTGGAATTTTTATTTATAATATTTTTCACGAAACGTTTAAGAGTTTTTTTTTGCCATTTGTGGAACTTTTGTTTTTTACCATTTTTTCTCGGAACAGTTCTGACCTTTCAGGTTGTATTATTTCTTGCTTTATTTCTTTAAAAAATATTTTTCTTTTCAAACAGGCCTTCTGTATTTAGTGTAATTGATAAGTTGCAGGATATATATATATATATATATATATATATATATATATATATATATATATATATATATATACACATTCGGAGCTTAGTTTTTCTGCTGGTTCACAAATGTGTTTTGAAATGTTTTTAAACTTACTACTTTTTGAGAAAGTTTTTTAAAAATATACTTTTAAAACGTTCTAAAATGTGTTTCCAAGCTTTCATTTTCCGTTGTAAAAAGAAAAATACCTGTGAAAGAAAAGAAGTTTTGAAATAATTCTTTTCTTGGCAACTGTAGAAGTTCGCCAAGAAAAAAAAAAAAAAATCGCCAAGGCCATTGCCACCGCTTATAAACGTAGACTGTAGCTGTATCCTAAATGCTAAACCGCCAACCAGGCTAACACCTAACACCGGGTTAATGGGTTTGTTTGTGGGATTTAGGAAAGAAAAAGGTCAAATGAATGTGTGAGAGAGAAAGAGAAAACATGAAATTTATCATATTTTTTTCGTTATAAGGTTTTAAGACGAAGTTCTTGTGTAACCTATAAATCGTCTTACCTGTCCAGCAAAAACATTAAAAAAAAAATCGAAATACAAGTAAAATCCCTTTTTGAAAAGGAATTCAATAAAATTCAGAAGAAAAAACGAAGAAATTTAACGGAAAAAAATTCCACGGTAGTTGTACGAAATTTACTACCTTATATGACGGAAGTTTTCTGATGGCTTGGGTTTTGTTTCATTGGCTAAGAGTATTAGGAATGAGATATCTACATTTTATTAAAGAAAAATATGGATCATTATGTGTACATTGGCATTCTAAAATAAAGAATGCAATAAAAATCGAGATTGAAAGTGACATTTACTGTTATCGAGAGAACGATTTCAAGCATAAAGTTTGAATCCTGAAAGGCTCGTTACTATATAACTGCTGCCATGTCATAGAAACGCATTTTATGTCTTCGGACCTAGTATTATCGAAAATATACCAGGTAACGATTCAGAAAAAAGTTTGAGAGCATCATATTTCTATCACACCTAATTTACAAATAGCTTCAATGGAAGTGTTGACTTTTCATAAAATATTAGTATTAGTTAAATCAATCCTTCAACAACTTTTCACAAAAAAATTCCATAAATTTCACGCTATGCCCGGTTATTTAATCTGGTAACATCCTCTTTTGGACCTTGCGCTCATAAAACCGAAACCAATCAATCGTTTCTATACTACTTAATAAATTGTAAATGTCAGTACTGAAATGTGTAATTAATGTATTTAAATTTGGTGTAATTTTGTGGTGGCATCAGTCTACGTTCATGAAAACAAGTCGTGTGGATCTGGCAATGGAACAAATTAAATTAGATTTTCAATTCAATTGTTCTGGCTGCGAATTAAAATATCTTCAGAATGCAGCGATCAAGGAAAATTGAATTACTAGAATTAGTGTTAAGCCTCTTTTTATTTTGAGGAGTCAGCTTGTTTTGTTTATTTAATTTTAATGAATTTATTAGTTACTTTTTTACTTACATCTTTATTTATTAACTAGTTGATATCTTCATATTAGCTGCGAGAATAACACCTACGTATGCATAGAAATATCCATTTGTTCAGTTTATTAACTCTTAATCATTCTCTGGCGCACTTCTATTAGCGAGTTATGTTAAGTTAAGGCAACCCATCTGTATTTACGGTTGTTGTGGTTTTCATGACAATCTCGGCAAACGGAAAGTTTATAATTTCATTTTGATTATTCTAGAAAGTTCTTTCAAAATCCGTTAAAATCGTTTAATTTCATTGGTTCGTTTGAAATTTTTTCTTTGATTCCATTGGTTATTTTAATCTATATATATATTTCTCTTACGTGGCACGCACAAAAAAGACGTTATTTGTTACCGCGTTTTGGCAACATTGTGCGATTGTTTGTTCACTAGGAGCCTCGCGCCTCATTTGAATCTATAGCGTTATCGCGGATGAAATTTTATTGAAAAAAAATGAATTTTAGACGAGCTGTTGCGGTTTGTAATAGAAATCTAAGAAAGCGGAGGATCTTTTCAGGGCTATTTAAAAAACGTTCCTTTTCAAGGCTAGCAATTATAGTACAACAAGACGGATGCACTACAACTTTCGACAACAAACTCAGTCAAAAAGTGTATGGGTGGCTCGAGTACTGGGGAAATGTACACACAAACAACGGTACAGCTACACTCTACGTTTATGAGTGATGGCAACGACTTGGCGTTTTTTTTGGCGCACTTCTAGTAGCGAGTTACGATAAATTAAGGCAACCCATCTTTCGTTTCGGTTGTTATGGTTTTCATGGCAACCTCGACAAACGGAAACTTTCAATTTTCATTTTGAATATTCTAGAAAGTTCTTCCAAAATCCGTTCAAGTCGTTTGATTTCATTGATTCGTTCGAAATTTTTTCTTTCCTCCCATTGGTTATTTTGATTTTTAAATATCCTTTGATTGCATTGGTCGTTTTAAATTTTTTTTTCTTTGATACCATTGGTTTATTTATTTGTATTTCTACAGTTGTGGAATTTTTATTTCATAATAATTTTTTTTCACGGCAGAGTTCTGACATGTATTGTTTTTCGCATTTGTGGAATATTCTTGTTTCGTAATTTTTTTCTCGGGACCGTTCTGATGTATCAGGTTGTATTATTTCTTGCTTTTTTTCTTTTAAAAATCTTTTTCTTTTTCAACTTGCTTACTGTATTTAGTGTAATTGATAAGTTTCATGGTATTCTTTACCCAACATTCGTAGCTTAGTTTCTCTGCTGGTTCACAAATGTGTTTTGATATGTGCTTAAGTTTACTACTTTTTGTGAAAGTTTTTTTAAATATTCTTTTCAAAACGTTCTGAAAATGTTTAAAAATTGTGTTGTAAAAAGAAAAAAAGTTTTGACAGTAAAAGAGTTAGAAAATAATTCTTTCCTTGGCGACTTTAGAAGTGCGACAAAAAAAATCGCCAAGGCCTTTGCCACCGCTCATAAACGTAGACTGTAGCTGTACCCAAACAACATGCTGGGTATTCAATTTCCAAAGCAGCGTTCACATTGCGAGTAAAAGTTTGCTCAAAGTTTTCATTTAAATTCTGATTCCAGAGGTACTGTATATATCTTTTATGTAAATTACAACAAATTTAGATTTGAAAAATATTTTTTTGGAATATCATATTTTGTAATCAATCCCTTCTGCTAGGACACGTGTCTTCATTGATGCGAGCGAAGCGAGCATAGGTTCGCGCAGCGAACCAATGAGAATTGCGAAGCAATCCTCCGGGAGTTGGCGAGCGTTAGCGAGCAGGGGGCGGGCCCCCTAGTTTTAAAATATTCTTTGATTGCATAAGTCCTTTGAAATTTTTTTCTTTGATTACATTGGTTCATTTGATGGTTTTTCACCAGTTGTGGAATTTTCTATCATTATAATTTTTTTCACGGTACAGTTCTGACGTATGAGGTTGTATTATTTCTTGCATTCCGTTACAAGTAATAACTTTCTTTTGTAAGAAAAATTTCAGTTTACGCTTTTACTTTTTGTGGACGTTTTAAAAAACATATTTTTCAAAACGTTGTCAGATGTGTTTTTGAAGCTTTCATTTTTCGTTGTAAAAAGAAAAATATTTGTAAAAGAAGAAGATTTTTGAAATAATCCATTCCTCGGCAACTTTAGAAGTGCGCCAAAAAAATCTTCAAGGCCTTGTCACCGCTATAAACGTAGACTGCAGTTGTACCGGCAAAATTTACGCTTTTTATATGCGCATAGTATCAGCCACACATCCATATGATATTATTCCATTATAGCCTAAAGGTTGTCTAGTTAATCCCAATTCCTAAGGTTTTAATAACACAACTTTTCTTTATAAACGAAAGGAAAAATAATATTACTAATTATACTGCTCTATGAAATAAAAAAAAAAATTGATTAAAAATAACATTTTGATGTATCGTGTGTGTAATCAAAACTAATATAGAATTTTGAAGTTGCTAATGTAAATTGCACGAAGAAAGCAAATAAATAAAAAAGTGAATATGTTGTACTGTGCCAAATTCAATCTGTAACGCTGTAAAAATATTGGAAAATGAGTTTATCTGGTGTTTCGATTATACATTCGCTTAAAAAATTATCATTTAATTAAATGACTTCACGTTTGGAGTTAACATCCTTCAGACACCCCCCCCCCCCACTTGATCCAATTAAAAAACCACAATTTTCATCAAATTAATTACATTTGTGTTGTCCCTAATTAAACTGTCACAAAAATTGGACAAGTAATGAAATGAACAGTGTCACAAATAAGAATATTAGCTGTATTAATTTATTTTATTTCATACATTCGAAACGCAGAAATTGTCACTTACGCTTACAAAGCCTGTTCCTCTAAATACAACTCCCACACGTATGAATACGCTTACGCATTCTTCACTAAAGATTTGTATATTTGTTTGGAAGCATTAGTTTTACCTTTCGTTCAGTACTTTTCGAGAAATTCGACATTGTTTGCAAGTTCTTTTCATTTTGAATATCAATGTAGTTTTGGGAAAGATTATGTTTGTGCTTGAATCTTATTTTTGAAAAGTTTGAAGTCACAACATTTGACGGTATGTCTATCAGTGCTATGGAGCTGCAGTATGGCTTGGTTAGAAGAGTAACCATATTAGCTACAGAGAGATTGTAAATTCAAACCTTAACCAAAGATTTTCTTGAAGGTGGGGCTAGTACACGTTAAATCTGTTGTAGTTTCAAAAATCCCCTTTTTGGCATGGTGTGGAAATTATGAGAGTAGGGCAGGCCTCGAAATATATTTTTAACTACAGGTGCATTGTGCATCTAAAATTTTAAATTAGGTGCACAGGTTATATTTTTTTTGCACATTAAAAAAAACGTAATATAAGAGCATTAATGTATTGTAAACTACTTTATTAGTTTTGTATGTTTATATAGGTCTCTCAGTAGAAGATACTAAATAAAAATATTTAAACATCTAAATTATCCCTTCTCTACGGCGCAGGGCTGTCGCTTCAACAGAGCCATCTGGAAAATGTTTCGATCATCGGAAAGTTCTGGTGACATGAAACAAGTAAACCTTCCTACTGTATAAACCCGTTACGGCTCAGCGATTTTGTTTTTCCATAGTGTGTATTTAGGAATTTTAATAACGTTCCTATAGAGCGAGAGAGGTCAATGCTAATATTTTGTTCACACGTCAAAATAAGATAAAACACATTCGCCCCTCCCTTTTTTTTAACGTTAGGAGCACTGCGTGCACCTAGCGGGAAGGAATTAGGTGCACAATTTTATTTTCATGTGCACAGTGCACCTGTGCACCCGGGTAATTCGAGCCCTGGAGTAGGGTGCGATCTCAGGTGATGACCTCGTCATATGAGCCGTGATTCAAAATTACGAGTGGTCCTACGATCTATCCCTTCGGGATGGATCTCGGACCGTCGGAGATAGCCCAGCTACAGTGCGACATACATTTGCCACCTACCATAATCTATCCATCAATAAAGTCAAGTACGACTTTTGACCAAAATTGGTCTCTAGATCGGAAGATTCCTGGATCGAATCCGGGTCCGGGCATAGATGTTTGTAAGCGTATGGTGTAGAGGCGGCTGGTGTACCTTAAATCTGTCGTGGCCAAAAGTGCTCACTTTGGATTGGTGTGGAAGTTTGGAGAGTGGGGTGCCAGCTCAGGTGCTGCTTCGCCATCTGACCGTGATTCAAAATTACGAGGTGTTGTCCTCGGATTTTTCCCTTAAGGAATTGATCCCGGAACGTCGTTAATAGCCCGTTGTGTTGCTCTAGTACGACGTTAATTACCAATTACCCTTGACAAAATTGATCATTCAAATGGATAATGATAACTTAAATTACAAGTAGGTAGATGAGAGATTTTACGTCGTACATGTGTAACTCAACAGGTAATTAGCGATGGTCCCGGGAAAATTCGGAAGGAAAAGATCAGAGGACATCGCGGTATTTCGAACCACGGACTGATGATTAGATCATCACTTGAGCTGACACACCACCTCTTGAAATCTCTACACCACTTTAACGTGAGGTCATTTTAGATCAAAACACCAGCCTCTACACGATGGTCTTCGGTTGGATCTAGTTTCGAATTCGCAATCCTCCGGTTGTGACGTCAGACCTTTTAAGAGAAAAGAGCGGACTGGCCCTCGAAAGGAAGGCTCGTGTGTCAGGCCAGAAAGACATTAAATCTCGTAGAGTCGCCGTCCGATTTTTTGCACCTGCCTGTTACACACATCTCTTTCTAACGGTTCCAAGATCCAAAGAGGGAACTCACACGTGTGAAGTTGACACCCCTTCAGTGTTGCAGGTGTCATTGGAAAACACCTGATCAACATTACTAAAAGGAGGCGGCTCCAAAAAAGGGAAGACGAGGGTTAAAAGCCACTGGGAAAGACGTTAGAAAAAAAAAAGCCCTCGTTGAGACAGCTATACGGTGAGGTGAAACACCGGAAAGAAACAACTGTGAAATGAAACTATTGTTTCTGCACGAACATTCGTTCATCGATGTAAATAATTCTGTGAATAGTTTTACAATTGTTATTGAAAACCTTTTAAGAGAAATATATATCTTATAAAGGTATCCAGCTTAGTCCAACCCCCGCCGACCAACCGGTATAGTGGTTAAGGTGTTAGCCTCTAGATCGGAAGGTTCCTGGTTCGAATCTGGGTCCGGGCATGGATGTTTATAAGCGTATGGTGTAGAGGCGGCTGGTGCACCTTAAATCTGTCGTGGCTGAAAGTCCCCACGTTGGGTTGGTGTGGAAGTTTGGAGATTGGGGTTCCAGCTCAGGCGTTGCTTCGTCATCTGACCGTGGTTAAAAATTACGAGGTGTTGTTCTCGGATCCTTACTTTAAGGAACTGATCCCAGACCGTCGTCAATAGCCCGTTGTTTTGCTATAGTACGACGTTAACTAAAATTACTTTTACAATTAGTCTAACTCCATTGTATTGCTGTGGTGCCAAAAATGCCACACTGTTGTTAATCCGCGACTCTTAACTATCTGGTTCAATTTTTTAGTAATTGTAACTAATAATTTTTTGGTTTGAATTTCTCAATGAACATTTTTTTTTTTTTATTCAACAGAATTAAAAACCTTTCAGCTCCCGAAGGTGAAATTGGAAATAGTTTTCCCAAGAGATGACGGAGATTGGTAATTGGTAATATTTAGTTAACGTCGCACTAGAGCAACACAACGGGCTATTGACGACGGTCCGGGATCGGTTCCTCAAGTGAAAGATCCGAGGATAACACCTCGTAATTTTGAACCAAGGTCAGATGACGAAGCAACAACCTGAACTTCCACACCAACCCAACGTGATGACTTTTCGGCCACGACAGATTTAAGGTGCACCAGCCGCCTCTAGACCATACGCTTACAAATATCCATGCCCAGATTCAGATTCGAACCAGGAACCTTCCGATCTAGAGGCTAACACCTTAACCACTACGCCGGTTGGTCGGCTCACAGATGACGGAGAAGACAGCCGAAGTCGAAAGGTTAAGAAGTACTAGATTAATTGAATATTGTGGCTGACAGCGAACGTGTCGAGGACCTAACGTTATCTCAACTCGACACGGGCAATTTCTCTCTTCCAGTCGATCTATTTATTTCCTGCCCCGACGCGGGACAATTATTAGCAATAACCGCTATCTCATGCCTGGGGATATTCGCTATCTTGTTTAGGTCGGATAACTTCTGGACACAGGGATTATTTTCCAGACGCTCTCCTCTCAAGCAATTGCGTCCCTTAAGCTGTTCCCGCTGGTATTTCATGGGCTGCAATCCTTTCATTGGCCACGTGCCAGGAGAAAACAATGTGTAGTATGTAGAGGTGGATGTTTATACAAGTGAATGACTGGAGGGGGATTGCATGAAATGTTATGACAGTGGTCCGTGGACTCTGGGCGAATCCAAAATGGGGGGGGGGGGTAACGACGACTTTTGAATGTTTTAATAATGATATCAACTTCCGGATGCTTCAGGAGATCGGGGTCTAAAGTAAATGATAAGAAACAGAAATATGTGGAAACTTTTCTGAGTGTATACTTAAATTGCAGTATGGGCAAATATACTTAGAGTTGTTCTACAAGTACAGGTATATCGCACCCCTGCAAAAAAAGTGACACAGGTCAAAAAATAAAATTTTTTATGTTATGTCATTGAAAAATATGTATGAGGTGCCTCAGTGTGTTATATTACTATTCTATAGAGTATGAAATAGAAGTTACCACCATAAATATACTTAAATTACCTACGTAATACAAAATCCTAAAATTTGAAAGAAAAGTTCATAGTATTTCAATATAAGTTTTATAGTATTGTTACTTTGGTAGAACATAGATTTATTAAGATAGATTACAAATACTACATTAGTTAACAATTAAACATTATTTGACGATTTAGGTTACGATAGTTCAGAAGGTGATTTTGATGCGTGCGAGACACGAGTGGAACTGATAAGAGTCTTGTTTACATCTTGGGAGAAGATGTCGAGTGGAGTTGAGTTGAGCTCCGCTGCAGTATCCTTTAAGTTGATGTTTCTCAAATTCTAGAAATTTGAGTTGTCACTTTTCTTGCCGGGGTGTGATAGGTCAAAAACCAAAAAATTTGAGATGTGATGTGATGTAAAAAGCAGACCGCGCGCAGTATCTGCGGTGAAGTTTCTTATTCTTTGTAAATACAATTGATGGGCAGTGTCTATAGATACGTCTGATAACTTATTTAAATCTGCTTATAGCGACTATATAAGCATTGAAATGCACATTTCATGCCTTCAAACGAAATAAAAGTAATCAGAAATATAAAACAGCATTGCAACTTCTCTTTTTTTAGGCCATGTTGACGTGAGGCATTTCTATACATGTTTGGCGATGCTTTCGAGGTCCGCTTTTCGTAAACGTTAAATTATGTTTTTTCATTCCTCTAATTCAAGTTTCTATCTTTGCGATCGTTGAAGATAGAGTGAAAATTTCAACGGGTTAAAAATCAGCGTGAATTTCTAGGCAAGATCGATATCAAAAACAAATTTATTATTAAATTATTTACCATTTTATTATTTACTATTTTATTATTTAATTATTTACCTTTTTATTATTTAATTATTTACCATTTTATTATTTAATTATTTACCATTTTATTATTTAATTATTTACCATTTTACTATTTAATTATTTACCATTTTATTATTTAATTATTTATTTAAAGAAAATAACATTTAAGGTATCGATATGGAATTAAATTTTCCGCATATTTCAAATCCGTTGAAATTTTTACCTGATCTTACACAATCGCAAAGACATAAACTTGAATTAGAGGAATGAAAAAACATGCTGTACCGGATGAAATGGTGTGGTGACAGAAATGAAATGGTAGCGTAAAGGAATAAGATCTTTGGCTTCAACACATTACAACATTTATTCTATATAACATCTTACAGCTTAGCAGATATTTACAGCAAGGTTACATATATTTTGGGACAAGAAGAGTACGGCAAGTAAGCGAGCTAGTTCTCGCTTTGAGGTCTCAGTGGTCTCTGTGGAAAATTCTAGCGTCTTTCAGGTCGCCTTTGAACTTTGAAAAACTAAATGCCGATGGAATTTTGAGTGTTCTCTTTTGGCTTGAGATTTATGAGATCGTGATGTCCGTGTAACGTCAGATGTAGAGGGTTTGTTTCAAGTGCCCAGAACTTTATGACCGATGTAATGTCAAATGGAGTGCTGTAATAGTACTTCTAGGGTTAGTTATGGACAGTTGATCACTTGAAAGGAGTTTTATGATCTCCAATTAGGGAATTCTGGAATATGTCTGCTTTGTGTCGGCTTGATCTGAGAAGCCGCGGTTAGAGCGGTGCAACTAGCAGTATAATGCTTACTTAAAGCGGTCCTCGAAGGCCTCGCTAAACGGGTGTTAGAAACGCCTCATGTGAACAGGGCCTTAATTGTCATTTCCATAAAAGTGGATGCGAAAAACTTCACATCTTAGTCATGTTATTACCCTCAGTGGCACATCTTTAGATGTGTACGGGCATTATATTCCCGATGTACCTAAGTGATTGGTCCTCCCTTCTGTTTTACAATTGACTATTTCTATGTTTAGATTTTTTTGCCTACCTCTTTGTAGGCCGCGGAAGCCCGGTTAGAAGAGTAAGGAATTAGTTCGGATCCAACCAAGACCGTCGATTACAAAGAGGGTCATTGAACGTTAAATCTTTCGTGGCCAGAAATGTCCTCACGTTGGCATGGTGTGGAAGTATGGAGAGTGGGGAGCCGGCTCACACAGATATTGCCTCGTCATCTGACCGTGGTTCAAAATTACGTGGTGCTGTTTTTGATCTGTCCCTTTGTGATTGATCTCGGACCGTCGCCAAAAGCCCATTGTTTTGCTCCAGTGCGATGTTAACTAAGATATCTTCCTACCTTTTTGTCGTCTTGTGTTTGAGGCAGCTTGGCCAAATATATGGCCACAAACTCCAAACCAGCCAGTCGTGTTATCACAACTATCTTTTCAACGTCCACTTCAACTGCATCGTATTCACTTGTAGAAGACTGTTCTGTATTTTTCGGTCGTCCAAGCCTATTTTCGCGTATTAGCTCATATTTCTTTTCTGCGCTGATTTATATCTTCCAGATTTCTCACCAGACAGCTGAAGAATTTCTTTAGAGCGGCGAGGGCTATTCCGTGTGGTTATAGCAATAATTTATAATTCAATAGCTCAAACAAGCATATTTAAATTAAGCAGCAAAACTGAGTATTTTCAATCGCTTTTATACGTTTGTTGTCATACAAATAATGTTGATTTCTGTTTCACGTACGGAATGAAATATATATTGACTATTCATGCATAAGAATTAATTGTAAATGGCATGTAAAACGCATACTTTTTCAACATAAAATGCTCGTAATGTTCACAAATATTTTACTTAGTATTCTGTCAGTTGAGATAAGTTCAATGTTTAGGATAAGTCACGGAGGTAAGTGTTTTTTATTATATCTTAGGCATTCTGAAAGCATTTAATGCATTATGGATTATAGAAATGAGAAAAACGTTAAGTATAATTCCTGAACAAAATAAATGGTTATGATGTAGTTAACATAAATCGAAAAGAGACTTAACTATCACAGGTTGAATAAAATGCTGTGCAATTTTGTTGCAAACAACGTTTTTGTAATTTTTAAGGAAGACATTACGAATAATATTAGAAAACGATAGATTATTTTTGAAGTACTTACCACTTTCTAAAGCAAAGGGACACTTGAGATTGTCAAAAGGAAAAATATGTAGATTTCCCTGACAGTTCAGAACCATGCTTCGTCTGTGGAAAATGTGAGAACAAAAATCAACACCGTCAACCTAATACAGCTCGTAAAAGATTAAGAAGGGTTAAATGTAATCGTAAGAAATTATGATCATATTCAATAATATAATAAGTTATAGAATTCATTTAACCCTCCTGGTGGTTGTCCGAACGAGATTTCTCGTCAAAACTAAGCAGATCCTTAATGGACGAGATATAGCGTCCATCAAAATTTCGTCGTTTTTCGTCATTAAAAGAAACCCTGACCACATTTGGATCTTAGTATGACAACAAAAAAATGGCAATACCTTAATGACAACATACACTACCCCAGGGCTCGAAATACCCGGGTGCACAGGTGCACTGTGCACATGAAAATTAAATTGTGCACCTAATTTTTTCCCGCTAGGCGCACCTGTGCACCTAATTAAAAAACTTAGGTGCTCAAGGTGCACCTGTATTAAAAAATATATTTCGAGGCCTGCACTACCCTACCATAATAGACCGGACGCCAGCAGATTTGCATAAAATTTGACTACTTGTTTGGGGGTGTTTTACGGGGTATGGCCTGGGACCTTTGCATGTTGTTTCTGCTCAATTGAACGCCGACGCCTACATGAACATTTTAGACAGTCAAGTTCTTCCTACGCTCTGGAAATTTTATGGAATGGATGAATGTTACTTTCAGGACGAGAATGCTCCATGTCATGTTGCAGCCTCTGTCAAGCAGTGGTATCAAGATTTGGATGTAAAACGTCTTCCCTGGCCTGCTCAGAGTCCCGACCTAAACACCATAGAACATTTGTGAGAGTTAGATCGATGCTTACGGAGCAGGGAACCACGTTCAAAATCTACAGCTGAGCTGGTGGTATTCTTGCAGCAGGAATGGACACAAATACCCATAGCCGTGTATCAAAACCTTGTTGAAAGTATGCCTAGAAGGGTTGCTAAAGTAATTACAGGGCGTGGGGGGACCATCCTCCTATTAAAGCACGCATTCTTTTTCTTATACCATCACATCTTGCTATCCGGTCCATTATTGTAGGGTAGTGTATTTCGTCTCTAGCAAAATTGATCAAATCTTGATGTCGAGATATTTCGTCATTAACAAAATGGGTCGGACCATGATGGACGAGATATCTCGTCAAAACCACCTGGAGGATTAAGATTCAATTTTTTTTACCCCAACACTCAGTAAAAGTATTGTTTGTAATATGAATACAGAGTGTGAAATTATTCCTTAAACGTGGTCAATTTTTCACCGGACAAATATTATCACATTTTTAAATGCACAAAAGAGATGATCTAATTACGAATTAAACGGATTAAAACATAAAGCTGAAACTGTCTTCACAATCTATTTGGGCTTTAAAGAAAACGACACTAAATAAAACTACTTATTTTAAAAGTCAAAACGCTTTTAACTCGTGTGTAAAACTTCCATTAAACAATTACTCCTAAGACTCATGGTTTTAACGCCTCTTAACTAAGGCCATCTAGTACCCTCCATTAGAAGCAGATCGCATTAGGCAAATGAGAACTCGGTATATCTGTAAGGCGGTTGCTGCTTTCTTTCCTAGTTACACACGCATTAATTATTCATTTAAAAAATACGTTTTACATTTTAGGGAATACTCAAAAAGACAACTGTAAAGAATATATTATTTAAATTCATTAAATAAAAGGTTGTTTTTACTGTTATTCTTTTCATTGCAAAAAAATCATTGCGCAACTGTAAGAACCGGTGTGACTAATGGAGGGTTAATATTTAATTACTCGAAGCATATGCAATTATTATGGATAGTACCTTGGAGATAGTGCAGTTTATTTCATTTTGAAAACTTATGGAAAATCCTCTTCAATGCCTCTTTCGTAGTAGCAGTAACAAAATAAGTCACTTCCAGATTTCCCAGATCTTCCAGATTTTCCAAAGTCTAACCATACTGGTGGTTGTCATGACGATGTATTTGGTTTTAACAAAACTGATCAGTCCTTAAATGGACGATATTAGAAGATGGATCATTAGAAGAAAACTGATCACGTCTTGATTTGGTCATAGTAAAAAAAAAAGTATTATCGTGATGACAAGATATATCTTGTCGTAAGCAAAATTGTACAGATGTTGATGGAGGAGATAGCCTGTCAAAATCACTTGGAGGGTTAAAGCTCTTGGTGGTTTATCTTCGCGTTAAAATCTATCTAATAGTGTCTAGCCTCTAACGCAAAAACCTGTTCCAAACATCCACCAGTTCTGGTTCAAGGGACAACTTGTTTTTCCTACCTGAATCTTCATTTTCCCTTGGAGTAACTGGGCAGTTTCGTATCTCCATCTCAACCTTAGAAAAATGGACCAGATTTTGGACGATATATACACGTAGAGCATTAAGAGGTTTTCAAGAGATATCACGATTTCAAGTGAACTTAATTGACATTGGTACACGTGAATATATGAATCCGTATCTTAACCATGTATCCATCAACAGGGACGTTCCTTAACTTTCAGAATCCATCAACCCGGACTTGCATATATATCAAATAGTCCAAGTGGTTTGGATGAGATATATCGTACATCAAGATCTGATCAATTTACTAATGACGAGATATGTTGTTATCAAGATCTTGCCGATTATTTGATGATGACAGGATAAAGATCTGGTTAGTTTTCTTCTAAGACCGAGATATCTCGTTCATTAAGATCTGGTCAGTTTTCTTCTAATGGCAAGATATCTCGTCTATTAAGATCGGGTGAGTTTTTGCTAATTACTATATATTTCGTCAAGACAAGCTCTAAGAGGGTTTACAATTGTATTCATATTCATGAATCTCAACATATTCATGTTCTCTGCATGTGAGCAACGTTTTCAGTGTAGACAAAGAGATCTAGGTACAGAACGCAGATCTAGTATCCTAGACGAGGCTAATTCTAATACCACTACGTGTACATTAACCATCCAAGTGATTTCGACGAGATGTCTCGTCCATCAAGATCTGATCAATTTTGCTAATGACGAGATATATCGTCATAAAGATATTACAAATGTTTTGATGAAGACGACATCAAGATATTAGATTTTTTTATGATGACGAGATCAAGATCTGGTCAGTTTTCTGCTAATGACGAGATAACTCGACCATCAATATGTGCCGATGGTTATGATGATGACGAGATATGCCATCAAGACGTAACAGCGGGAGGGTTAAGTTACACGTCTTGGTCCTTTAAATATCTTTCCTCCCAACACGATTGCAGTGCGAGTGAATTGAGAAGGGAAAGCACGTTACCTCATGGAATATATCACAGAACCGTTGGGGTAGATCCTGAGCGCTATGTGTATGGGGATTAGGGGGTACTTGAATTCTCCATGCTTTATGAAGTACGTGTCAGGTAACCATATATGCTCTGTATGCAGCAAGCCGTTCAGGTACCGGTGCTTCCCCGCGTCATCAAACTTGAGCCGGGGGTCGTACCATTTTTGATGCAGGAGGAATTCGACTTCGTATTTCTGAAAAGGACACAAAACTTCAGGTAAAAATTCGGTAATTCAACACTGGATATGACACTCGAGTTGCATTTTGAGGTTCAAAATGTGCTTAAAGTTACTAGGATTGCAATTACATAGCATGTTGTGAAACACTTCTGCCATCTAGCAGTCCGGAATTGTATTTAGATTTACCAGTTTGTTAAAAAGACAGCTTTTCCCATATTGATAGAAATACTTCAAATATATTATTTTTTGAGTTGTGTCTATTGCCGTGAGCGACGTGTTTAAGTCTAACTAGTCAATTAGTGTATTTTAAGAGTCTCTAAGTAGTCAATTAGTGTTTCAGTTACTCACTGATACTGTGCCATATAGTGGTTATTGCGCTAATTTAAATTACTATTTACATTTAATGCGAATTAAAATTACATTAATAATTAAAAAAATTACTTTTATAATTTACGAGTAATTAAAATTACCATTAATAATTTCATAGTAATCAAAATTCATATTAATAATTTAGTGGTATAATTAAAATACATATTAATAATTTAGTGGTATAATTAAAATTCATATTAATAATTTAATAACAATTATAATTGCTATTAATAATTTAATAACAACTATAATTATTATTATTTTTTCAATAACAATTATAATTACAATTAATAATTTAATATTGATTATAATTATTATTTAATTTCTAAAAAGTCATTCGTTAACAAATTGAAATGTTCACAAACATGTATTTATCAGTATTATAGAAATAGTGACATGTCTAAATCACTTAGCTATTAGAAAAAAATCTATCAGTAATGGAGACAATAAGTACGTGCAATAGAAATACGCAGTTTTACTAATTGAATGAACTGAAGACTCAGAAAGGAATACATGTTCTTCAGAAGGTTAGAAAATATATTCGTGTAGAACCGTAGTCACGCTGGTACATGTGTTTTGATAGTATCATTGTACTGTATAATTGTAGTAATATATAACATATTTTAGAGAGAGAGAGAGAGAGAGAGAGACATACAAATACTATAAAAATCTACAAAATTCGGCACAGTTACTTTGATACTTTTTGACGTATCACATGGTGAGGACTGTATCTCGCGCACCCTCTATTAACGCAAAGCGAGTAGAAATGGCGTGTGTATTCTCTATACAAATCTACACCGTTTGAACAATCCACACCAAATTTGGTACACTTATACTTTAGAACTCTGCGGAAAACATAGACTATTTCATTCCTGTCTTCAGACCAATCTGTAGCCATGAGAATTGGCACACAGATAGTTCTAAAAGTACCCTCGAAGCCCCAATTTTAAAATCTTAAGTTTGTTTTCCTGCAATAATTGGACATGGACATAGAAACACTTTCTAACGGGTTTGTGTATTTGAGTTGAAGAAGAGAAACGTCGCAATAATATTTTAGCTGTCGCGGTAGGAGACACGTTCTATAGGGTTTGTGCAATTGAGTTAACACAGGGAATTGTCGAGGTCATATTCGAAATCCTAGCAACGCCGGGTTAATCAGCTAGTTATTTATAAAATAAAAACTATTTCTCTTTAGCTCGAGCGTGTCAACATGTTTTTCTTATAGGTAGGTATTTGAATCAACGTCGCATAGTGAAGTATCGTAACGGTCTATTTGCGACCTTCCAAGTTCAACACCTCGTAATTTTGGACCACGGCCAGATGATGAGGTCAGCACTTGAACTGGCGCCCCACACTCCAAACTCCCACACCACGCCAACGTGGCGCTCAGAGGCATGTCTTCTTTAGGTTTGTGCGGGTATCACAACCCCTAGGTAAAGGGATGATCTTTCATTTAATCATTTTTACCCTCGTCTACAATTTAGCTTTTTATTTCTACCTCATTCTGTTGCCTGTCTTGTGTTTGGCGCAGCTTTGCTAAGCATGGACTGTCATAAAAAACCCGAAAACAACCAACCATCCACGCTAACGTGAGTCCACGACAGATTCAAAGTGCTCCATTCTCCCATGCATACTACGGTCTTAAGTTGGATGGAGTTTCGAACTCACAACCTTCCGAGTTTTTATCCATTGCTCTTCCAACAAGGATACCACTGTACCCACTTGCAGAATTATATTCAATGTTCTGCAACACAACTCTAGGCAATTGCAATTGTTCTGCAGGAATTTTGTCCGAATTTTAAAAACTGCAATCAAATAAAAAAAGACGTAAAACACAATTATCGGCTAAATATGTATTGCATATTTATAATAAAATATAAAAATTAATTAACTTACTTTATTTAAAACCAAGGCATACTTTCAGAAATGGCAGTTTTGTCCATAATTTTTAAAGTTAAACATTTTGTCATTGACATAGAAGATGTGTTATTTATAAAGTGTTTGTGGTAATTTGGGCGGTGTAAGAAGGTTGTTCCGTTGCAGAAAGAAAAAAAATTGTGGCAAGGAGAGCGCTTTGCACTGCAAAACATCGTAATTATGATTGAAAAAAAAATTTATAAAATTAAGGAAAAATTGTTCTGCGATGTTCGTTGGAATTTAAAGCACTTTATGCTCCCGGGCCACTGCCCACTTTTTTTTAAAACGAAACAGCTTCATAGTATTTGGAAATCCTGACTCTTAAGTCCTGTAAAAAGTTTACTGCATCCTCTCAGATCGTGATAAGCCCTTTAAAAATCTTTGAATAAAACAACGTATCCCTACTGGCGTCGTTGCAAATGAGACTTCTATTTCGTGGCTCATTTACTGTCTACTTCATCTAGACGTTTGAGCGCTCGACGGAACAACACATCACTCATGTGCAAGACTCACGGTAAATATTTAATGCGGAAATTTATGCTTCTACGCAGTCGCTGTGACGAATAGAATAAGCACAAGAAAATCGGTGCATATTTTAACTGTTGCTTAGCATTAAAATTCCTTGGCTGTTGGAGAACATGTTTTGAAGCTTGAGCAGATAAGAAAATTTTGTAAGCTTAGTGTTACCAAATGTGTTTTTATAGTTCTTGAATATGTTATATTGGAAAGACCAGAACATTAATCTTTGATAGTAAAACTTAGTAGTTGGTATTTGAAAAAAGAGACTATCATAATCTTATGAAGATATTTAAAGCATCGTTGCGATGGAAATTCTGAAAGAAGTTTTTACTAAACTATAAAATATTAAAACATGATGGGTTAAAAACCACTAAAATGTTCACAAAACGCAAGATTTTCCAGATTATCAGGAACTTCCGGAAGATTTCGCCTTGCCGGGAAAAAATGTTTCTGGAGGGAGAAAATTTGCAAATGGCGCTATGTTACGGCAAAAAAAAATGAAAACTCACAGAAAACCTGGTAGCCACATTGTCATAAAAACGCTTTGACAGTGCAAATATGAAGGGCAAAATTATTTGTATTAAAATTTTGCTTATTTTTCATTAAATGTTTTTCAGATTTTCCTTTTTGGGCAGAAATTAAGAATTTCTTAAATTTTTTTTTATTGTTCTTTTTTGGGTGGTAGTTGAATTAACGTCGCACACTGGTATAACACAACAGGCTATTAGTTTTCTTTTATGCAAACAAATGTTTTCACAAACTATTATGTAGAAATTCGGGAAAGCTAATACGAAAAATCTCCAAAATACAATGCCTATAAAATATATTTAATTTTTTTCACATACATGGTACCATGTGTTTAATCGTAATAATTTGAAAAGTAATTCGAAAGACTTCATCCATCCTCTTCGTTTTTTGTAGTCTGTTTATTCTCACATGATTCAATTTTGCTTGGATTGCTCTACAAGGAATATTCTGGGTAGAATGTTCTGCTAGGAATATTCTGGATAGAATGTTCTGCAAGGAATATTTTGGATAAAATGTTCTGCAAGGAATATTCTGGATAGAATGTTCTACATGGAATTTTCTAGATGGATCACACAGAAATATGTATAAGCGAGTAACAGTAGCTGAACTATGTTCTTTTTTACATTCAGAACAAGGTCAGGTAATATCTTAGTTTTCTAGGCGCCAACTTTGTTCTTTTTGTTTTGGGACAGGGGAGACAGCAGCATGCTCCGTAATCCATGAGGGATTTTGCCTTTGGTTATAATACCCTTTTGTGTTATATTCTTCACAGGAAAGAATTGTCCATTGGTGATTGAATTCATGATTCAACAATAAATTTATACAGTTCACTATCACTGGTCGTGTGTGTGAATTAACTTGAACTACCAAATGTGTGTGAATTAGCTACCAAATGAGCTTCGACGAGAATTCTACATCATGCTTAGTTTATATATATTTTTAGGACATTTAAAAGGTAAAAAATCCCAATTCTGAGATTTCTAGAATATGTGAGACACTCAATTTTCCTTATGGTACAATAATTAGAATTATGGAAACAAAGAGCTTTGAAAGATGTTCCAAAGCATAAAAGTTAACACTACAAGTGGTTTTGGGGAGATAACTTATCGATCAAGATCTGACCAATTTTGCTAATGGCAAGATATCTCGTAATCAAGATATTGAAGAATTTTTAATGACTACGAAATTAAGGCGTGGTTAGTTTTTTTCTAATGACAAGATACCCCAACATTAACCCATTGACTACGGCTATAGATATAACAAGCGCGATTCTTATAACTTTCAAGGTACAACTGATGCACTGGCCGTTGTCTAAATTCTTTCTTGGTACGATTATGGTACAACTGTTGTACCGGACGTAATCTAAAGGTAAAGATCTGGTCAGATTTTTAGTAATGGCGGAGAAATACGTCGTTGAAACAACCTCCAGAAGGTTGACATCCATGGTGCTTGTTTACTTTCATTTTGATAGTATAGAGTTTAGATGTGTTAAAAAACTGATCGATTCGTGTTAGTATTGAACGTCGACCTTGTATTTATGTAGTTATTAATTTTCTAGGCTGGCACGTATGTAATGGAAGTTTATAATTTTTTTCTTTTGATTTTAAAATTTGGGAGAAAAAGGCTGAAAAATGAAAAATAATAGACATACTGAAGACATCTTAAGAAAGCGAAAAAACGCAATGTGCATCGTCTTTCTCCAACGCATATCGCTGAACGCAGCACACGCTGCCTAATTCTATATGAAAAACACTTATCCAAAGAAAAATGGAAAAAATTGTCACAATAGATGGGTGTCATGGGTGTCAGAAAATTGTCATGGGTATATTTAAATGATTGCAGCAAAAACAAATCCATTTATTATCATAAAAGGGGAGACAAAATTTAATTACATGGTTCACAGAATCGAAAGAAAGTTTTTCTAAGGGATTCATGATTGTTGCTGGTTTTTCATATAGTGGCAAGTTAAAAATAAAGAGAGTGGAAAAAAAAATGTCAAGATTAACTCCAAATACTATCAGGAACATATTTTATCGCCAATTTTTTTTGAATGAAATACCATTGCGTTACCCACAGTGCCATCAATCTGTGGAACTCCATCAAGACAAAGTTAGCAGTCACACATCAAAATCCACTGTAAATTTCTTTAAAAAAATGGAACAAAAAACCGGTATCAAGGCCATATCCTTCACTGAGATCCCTACTATATCTCCAGATGTATCACCTATGGATTTTTGTGCTTTCGGAGTTTTAAAATCTGCATTATCCAAACGTCGTCCCACAACCCTTACAGGACTCTGGAAAGCTGTTCAGGAGGAATGGGATAGAATACCTCTTCTGACACTTCACAAGGCATTACTATCCTGGAAATGACGGTGTCGAAAGATAGTTCAGAATAAGGGCTATCAAATAGAACATTTAAAACACAAGAATTTTATGTAATTTAGTTTTGTGAATACAATATACATTGTCAAAAAAATGTGTGAACAGCCTCTGTATTAGGTATCAATTAACATCAAGACCAGCGTCGTTTTATATTTTAACATTACCTAATTATAAATGCATTGAATAATTAAGGTTAATTTAGAACGAGAGGGACAGAGATGACAATTCGAACTAGTTAATATTTCCTACTTTAGCGGATAAAAGGTTCTTTTTGCTATTTCGAAAAGAGCTTTGACCTACTTTTCAAGTGCTCCTCTTTCGTCCAGACTCGCATTAAAGTAATATTTTATGTCCCTGCACAGTAAGTGAATTCGAAAGAGGATTTCTGAAATTCTAAAAGACACGAATCCTCGTGTTCTTTTCGTTCTAAACGGTTTCGGGGAAAGAACAATAGAAATGGAATGTTCGAACTCTCTCCCGAATTAAACTTCCAGTTAAGATAAAACTCGAATCGGAAATTTGCATACAGACTCGGATTCGTGAAATTTTGTTTGCGGGGTCCTTGGAAACTCGAGATAGGAGGAAATGAAACGAGTAAGAAAATATTGGGCTCAAACTTATTTTCTTGGACACCTTTTATTTTGTGAACGTAGAAATGAAATAAAATAAGTAGACACAGAATAGTTTAAGTTGAATAAAAATTGTTCGACTTGGTTTTGTATTAAAAACCCATGACAGTGACAATTTAAAATGTTCTACTGTGTCGCTTTGAGCTATTTATTAATTCAATTGCGCTGTCTTTAAGGTACAGTCGTTACAAATGTTCGCAAGAGAGATTCTATATTTTTTTTATTAATATAATTCACTAACTAAAAATGACTGTTTTTCTCGGACAACAATTTAAATACTTAGACTTCTTTTCGGTGAAATAAACTTATACCCGTCATTTTAAATGATGAACTTGTTTATTTAATAAAGTTAAAAACAAAAGAAAGATGAAAATCACCAAAACTTGTCAAAAGTAATGGATTAAATGGAATGCAATTAAGTTATAAAATTTGTCGTTTATGAAAAAACAGCTTCATTTTACAACTATAGACACATTAGTTCTTGCCTAATGATCTCTGAATTACTCCATTCTTATTTTGAAGGGATGTTCTTTATTGCATTCTAGGTCCTTTAATTTCCCTTTCTTCTTCCTTTATCTGCAATTCTATCTGAGTGGGAACATTGTAACGGTTTGAAAAGCTACGATCTTAAATACAACTGCGGGGACTTAGAGCCGCCATTTTTCTTTTGCGTCGTTCATTGTGGAGCAGATTTAAATGTATGATTCCATAGGGAGTGACGACTTCTTTCAATTTATATGCATAAAATTTGCTTTAAAAGTTGTCTTAGTATAAATTGGGCACCGACTTCATAATTTCTAGAGACAATATCCGATTCTGACGCTGTGGCTGAGTGACTTTGCCCACTACGCTAACACCTTGTGAATTGTAGGCGGTACAGGTTCAATTTCTGTAACTTACCCCGGATGTATTTCTCTCTTTTTTTTTGTGCCATTAAAAAGTTAGTGTGTATGTCCGTTACTTGACGAAGTCTATCTTCTGTTTGGCCAAATAAGAGGTTGCACCAAAAAACACCCAAACAATCCAAGCGATAACGTCAAATTTCGAATGTTTGTCTGAAGCTAATCTCAAATTCTGTGTCAAGTCTTTTGATCGCCATTGGAGAAACATTTAAAGCACCTAAAGATAAGTTAGTTTCCCAGACAAATTCCAAACAGTTTCACAGAAAGTTTTCAAGTATGTTATACCAAAAAACCCCAATCCAACCGATTCTAAGGCCAAATTTTGAATGTTAGTCTGAAGCTAATCTCGAATTCTGTCTCAAGTCTTTTAGTCACCATTCGAGGAAAATTTGAAGCACCTAATGATAAATTATTTTCCGAGACAGATTCCAAACAGTTTCCAAATATGACGTTGTTCAAAAAAAAAAAAAAAAAAAAATGCAATATAACCGATTCTAACGCCACATTTTGAATGTTTGTCTGAAGCTAATCTCAAATTATGTTTCAAGTCTTTTGGTCGCTATTCGAGGAACATTTAAAGCACCTATAGAAAAGTTAGTTTCCCAGACAAATTCCAAACAGTTTCACAGACTGTTTCCAAATTTGACGTTGTACCAAAAAAAAACAAAAAAACAATCCAATCGAGTCCAACGCCAAATTTCGAATGTTTGTCTGAAGCTAATCTCAAATTCTGTTTCGTCTTTTGGTCGCCGTTCGAGGAACATTTGAAGCACCTAAAGATAACTTAGTTTCCCAGACAAATTCCAAACAGTTTTACAGAAAGTTTCCAAATATGACGTTGTACCAAAAAAAAAAAACCCAATCCAACCGATTCTAACGCCAAATTTTGAATGTTGGTCTGAAGCTAATATCGAATTTTGTTTCAAGTCTTTTGGTCACCGTTCGATGAACATTTGAAGCACCTAATGATAAGTTATTTTCCGAGACGAATTCTAAACAGTTTCCAAATATGACGCTGTACCGAAAAAGAACCAATCCAACCGATTCTAACGCCAAATTTTGAATGTTTGTCTGAAGCTAATCTCAAATTCTGTTTCAAGTCATTAGATTGCCGTTCCAGGAACATTTAAAGCACCTAATGATAAGTAAGTTTCCCAGACTTAAATTGCTCTTCAAGGTGAAATTTTTTATTACGGTACTATAACCAACTTTAAACTGAATACAGGGCGTTTCGAAAATATCTGGCCAAATTGTAAAGTTTAGTAGAGGGGCCAAAATAAACAGTTTTGTCAAATAATTGTATCCACAAATGTCACGTTGGCATAGTGTAGAAGTTTGATGAGTGAGGTGACAGCTCAGGTGTGACCTCGTCATCTGATCTTTGGTTAAAAATTACTGAGTGGTGACTTTTTCGATCTTTCCTTTCAGGTTTGATCCCGAACCGTCTCCAATAGAGTATTTTTAGTAAAGGGCGCTGTTTAGGGCAGTCGATAACGTCGTTTCTGTGACGTGAGGCGTCATTCCCGATCGGATTATCAACGGCAAGCTCTAAATTCGTTTAGTCAGGCATGTCGGTGAAAATCCGAGCAAGGAATGAAACCTTGCTCTACATAAACGATGCTATCGACTTACCGATGGGTGTTCATGACATGTTCATGAGTTGATGACGAGACCAAGACCCAGTCAGTTTTTTCTTAATGACGGGGGGATATCTCGCCCGCCCATAAAGATCTGGTCGGTTTTGAAAATGACAAAATACCTTTTCAAGAAAACCACCGGGTTGAAAGTGTCAAAGTTTGTGCAAAGAGAGCGCTTTCCTCCTGTCCAATCATTCACACAACATGGGGGTTATTTGACCCGGACCTTCAATGGAGCGCGATGACAGTGGTACATACCAAAGCCACTGGCGACTCTAAAAAGTTCGAGGATACCCAAGATAAGATTTTTCTCAAGGTTGGTATTTCAATTAACGTCGCACTGGAGCCACACAAAGGGCTATTGGCGACGGTCAGGGATCAATCCCACACGAGGATAACACGCAATTTTGGACCTCCATCAGATGACTAGGTCACGCCTGATCTGGCACCTCACTCTCCAAAATTACACTCCACTCTAACGTGAGGGCATTTTAGGCCCCTACCCCTATAGATTTAACGTGCAACAGAACCCTTTGTACACGACGGTCTTTGGATGGATTCGAACTCGCAACCCTCAGGTTGATAATCTTTTAAGTCTTCCGATTGGTTAACCGCGGCCCAATTCTACCCCATAGAAACGATGCTTGTGTTTCGATGTGACTTGGAATTAAAAAAATACTGCGTATCAACAAATATTTGCTGTAAAAAAGAAACCTCTGAGAACCGCAATAGAGACCGAAGTAGGACGACCGTAAAAATGGCTAGCTCTATGACTATATATTTTTACTGAATGGGAATTTAGCATTGTATATTTTCTGCGAGGCCAGTTCACGGAATTGTGAGAATCATCCGTTCTTCCATCGAGAAGATAAAAAAATTAATAATAAAATGTGTCTGGGTAACGGAAAAACAGATATTTGTACTTAGCTACATAAATACGGCATTGTATCGAAAACAAAAGCTATTCCACACGCTGAAGTCATTCACGTTCTTTTAGGCCACAGCTTGACATTTTAAAATCATTATCGATGTTCAATACTGCTAAATGAACCCCCAAAGCGCACGAGGCATGAACATGAATAAATGGTAAAAGGATTGACCGTAGCTTGAGTAATGTCTGTTATATCGATATTTCCTAATATAGTCCGTAATGTACTGAATCGTGAGAACACAGATAAAAAAAATCCATCATAAATTTATCTGGTAGATAGATGGCTAGGTACATTGGAGAAGAGTATGAAATTTAGGTTGTGGGGAGAGTGAAAACCTTCCAAGTATCTTGTTTTTTTAATAGCGTGGAATGTCCTTTGAGCACGTACGGGACATCAGGCGTGGATTTTTTATTGCAGAGTAACGGCTATTGTATCGTGGAAGAAGCTTAGTTGCTATTGTGACAGAATGATGCTATTATAGAATAAAAGGATTAGCCATCCTTTATAAGAGGAAAGTTTCTCGCTGCTCAACTGCGGATGGATGTGTTCCCGGTCTTATTGCTAGTTACACTTACCTAACTACCTATTGATGTTACGGGATTTTTAACGAACAAAGATTAACTTGCACTGCAGAACGTAGGAAAATAACATTTTAACCTAGTTCCTCCTATCGACCTTCAATGAAATAAAACGAACGCGTGGGGGCGGTATTCATATCATAAGATCTCAGAAGACACGTGGGCATTCTAAAGGGGTAATGGATTGGCAAACGGAGGATTTTCGAGTATGAATCCAACCAAAGAACATCGTGTGCAAAGGGACTGGTGCAGGTTAAATCTGCTGTAGTCTCAAATGACGTTGGCGTGTTGTGGAAGTTTGGAGAGTGGGTTATCAGCCAGGTGTTGCCGTGTGACCGTGGTTCAAATATACTTGGGGATTCCTTCGGGTTTAAACTTTTACCAACGCCAATAAACCATTATATTGCCCAGTGAGATGTTAATTACAATACCTTACCTATAGTTTGACTTTACCCCTTACTAATCGGTTTGAGCTGATAGGCTATTGAAGCGCAGAGTTGTAGTTTGTAGAGACAGTTTGTCCCAGATTAGGATTCATGCTTTTCCCCCACAATCACGTGACGATTCATCCAACCGAGTGACAGGAGGATGTAGCACAAAGCGGCATGCACGTACTAAGTCTATTTCATCAGAGGGTCGATGTTTCCACCATGACGCTTGGCTGACATATTGCACTGTATTTATATACGTTGCCACAATCCGTGACCCTTACCTAATAACCACATGCATTTTCAAAACAAAACACTCAAGCAGTACGCACTTCGATGGGTGGTCCACGACAAATAGTAAATATCAAATGCGATGAACATCTGTTCTAAAAGATGTCCGAAGCTCTGTGATAACACACACTGCTTCTACTCCTATCAAAGCTTCGCTATTCCTTGTTGCTCATCCTCATTTTAAAACTAGCGGCCTGTAATCATAATGCGACACAGTACAAACAGACGATCGCAATCATCCATTTCATTACCATGCCAACGGATGTACAACCTTTATTTTAACCATCCTGGTGGTTGTGTCAACGACATTTCTTGTCATTAACAAAACTGATCAGATCTTGAAGAACGAGATATGTCATAAATTAAGATCTCGTCGTGTATCGTCATTAGAAGAGAACTAATCAGATCTTAATGTAGTGATCATAAAAGAATCGGTAATATCTTGATGACGAGAAATCTGGTCATTAGAAAAATTGGTCGTATCTTGAAGGACGAGATATCTCGTTGTATCCACTTGACGGGTCAATAATGTCATGTTATAAATCTGTTTTTCATTGATTAAATTAGTTTCGAAGTCGTGGGTCATTAAAAGATAAAAAAAAATCAATCAAGTAAAACCAACTATGCCTTAATACTTCAAAACGCAATAAATTAAATTATTTTTAAATAAGTTTTAGGATTTATCATGATAGTGTAAATGATGAAATGTTAGCGATATCGGAAAACTAGAAAGATTTTTTAAGAAAATGGTGAAAAATAGCGTTTGGTTTTAATGGAAACGTCTGTTAAGAGCTTCCTGTTTAGCATTTAGAACGTTTGATATTATAGAGAATTTAAATAAAGCCTCCTTTCACAAATAAAAATGTGAAGCTTACCGCTGAAATCGCACGTAAGATGATTTACGGTTATTCTCCGAAATGACAGAGTGGGGAGATACATATTGCTTGGGGTGTTACAGTGAAAATAAATTGTTCCGTGAATCAAAGGGGTGAAATGTTTTTGAGATTTATCATATGCATATTGACAAATTCATCCTGTTTGCGTCAAACACTTAAAAAACGGTGAAAGTAACATATTGATAGAATAAATTTTTTGTCATCTCTTATATTTCTTTTTCTGAAGAATATAAGTAGTCACATTAAAACCACGTTCTTGGAAATAATCAACTGTTTTAACCCAAAAAGTATATATATATATATATATATATATATATATATATATATATATATATATATATATATATATATATATATATATATATATATATATATATATAGTCATTGGCCACTACAAGGCCGGAAGTGATGGTCTCTTGTGAAGGAGCACCCAGTGGGAGGGTCATCATCGCTCCCTAACACTTGACAACACAATTTACATCCATGCCCTGACCCCGAATTCGAACCAGGAATCTTCCGATCCTGAGGCCAATACCTTAACCACTAGACCGGTTGGTCGATATATATATGAAACTTACATAATGTAGCAATCAGCCACAAGAAACTTAAAAATACTAAAATTAACATGCAAAGACCGCTGAATTCCTGGCTGTGACTGAATTTTGAACAGCTACAAAAGAATAAGAATAAAGTTTATAAATGGTTCACCGAGCCCCATTCCCGAAATATAGAAAAAGCAAATTACCCGTACTGCAAAGCTCTTAGAGGCACGTCTTTTTAAGGTGTCAACAGGCATCACAACCCCGAGGTACCCGTGTGATTTATCCTCTTTTCTGTTTACCTTTTGCTTTTTTCTTGGCTCGGTTTAGTCTTGTTTTTGGAGCAGCTTGGCCAAATATGGTCTTGTGTCATAAAACCCAAAATCAACCAATCCGTTCTATAAAACAGTGAGTCCTCTTTGAAAGAATTCATAACATCAGATGGCCAGAGTTCAATTCCAGAGGACGTGCTCTTACACTCTCTCGTTTACGACACGCGCATTCTGCTAAACTATATCGCTAAGAAAACCAGCATGGCAAGAAGGTACCTACTTTACGTTGTACTGGAGCCCGGGGAAAGAAAGTGCTTAAAACTGCGACGTATGTGGCCCAACTAAGTCTTTGCAGAACAATTTTTCCTTAATTTTATCCAAATTTTGGCCGTTCTTTTTCAGTCATAAGTTACCATGTTCAGCAGTACAAAGCGCGCTCCTTACCACACCTTTTTTTCCTTTTCTAGCTACGGAACAACCTTCCTACAATGCCTAAATTACCACAAACACTTTATAAATAACACATCTATGTCAATGACAAAATATTTAACTTCAAAAGTTATCGACAGAATTGCAAATTCTGAAAGTATGCCTTGGTTAATAAAGTAAGTTAATTAATTTCAATGTTTTTTTTATAAATATGTAATACATATTTAGTCGATAGTTGTGTTTTACGTCTGTTTATGATTTGGACTGAAGTTTTCAAAATTAGGTAATGGTAATGGTAATGGTAATTTTAGTTAACGTCGTACTAGAGCAACACAACGGGCTATTGACGACGGTCCGGGATCAGTCCCTTAAGGGAAAGATCCGAGGACAACACCTCGTAATTTTGAACCACGGTCAGATGACGAAGCAACACCTGAGCTGGCACCCCAGTCTCCAAACTTCCACGCCAACCCAACGTGAGGACTTTCGGCCACGACAGATTTAAGGTGCACCAGCCGCCTCTACACCATACGTTTACAAACATCCATGCCCGGACCCAGATTCGAACCAGGAACCTTCCGATTTAGAGGCTAACACCTTAACCACTATACCAGTTGGTCGGCTCAAAATTAGGACAAAATGCCTGCAGAACAATTGCAATTGCTTGGAGTTGTGTTACAGGACACTGAATATAATTCTGCACCTGGAAGCGATACAATGGGCTATTGAGCCAGCAAGGAAATATCTCTATATATAATTCTCTTACATGGCGCGCAAAAAAGACGTTATTTGCTATCGCATTTTGGCAACACTGTACGTTTGTTTGTTTACTACAAAGCCTCGCGCCTAATTTAAATTTATAGCGTTATCGGATAAAATTTTAATGAGAAAAAAATGAGTATTAGTCGAGCTATTGCATCTTACAAACAACATGCTGGGTATACTATTTCCAAAACAGCGCTCATGTTTTGAGTCAAAATTTGCTCAACGTTTTAATTTGAATTCCAAATTGTTCGAGTTCTGATTCCAGAAGTCCTGTATAACTTTTCTGAAGAACAACAAATTTATTAAAAATTTTTTTCTTGGAATATCATATTTTGTAAACAATTCCTTCTACTAGGACACCTGACATCATTGATGCGAGCAAAGCGAGCAAGGTTCGAGCAGCGAACCAATGAGGATTGCAAAGCAATCATCCGGGGGTTGACGAGCGTAAGCGAGCAGGTGGCGTGCCCCCTAGTATTCTCATAAAACGATACAAGGGTGCAGCATCTTTAAAAATTAGACATCTGCATCAACAGCAACTTAGAATGATACAGAAGAGATAAATAGATTAGCAACTGGAGATTATTAAGTTTGAAACTAGCTCCAAACAAAGACTCGTGTACTTGGGCTCTGATACATATTAAATCTGCCATGGCTTCAAACATCCTCACATTGGCGTGGCAAGTTCCTACGAAGTATTAGACTGCTGTGCCAATTTTCTGTCACGTCAATGTATATATAGCAGTGTAGTACAACTAAACTACAAAATGCTTCTTAGCAGACACAGTAACACTCCACACGTCTTGCTAAATACACTCGTGATTCTCCCCGCCTTTCCAGAAAGATACGAGAGCCAAATGAGCCTCATTTTAAAACTGAGTCCTCTGAAAGAATTCATAAAACTATATGGCCCGAGTTCAATTCCAGAAGACGCGCTCTCACATTCTCTTATGACATGCGCACTCTGCAAGAAGAGATCACAGAGTACAGGAAAATATCCTTTCAGAACGACGCAAGGGTTCCATCCGCACCGAAAACTAAATATCTGCATTAACGGCAACTTAGGGTGAAAATGGAAATTCCCTGTAAGGCGTAAACACTGTGGAAAAAAAAATTCGGCTTCACAATAAAAGCAGATGACGTCTCTCAGGAAGAAGCTATCAAGGAAACGAAAGAAGTCGTTTGAGACGCGGCAAGGGAAGAGAAGATAGAGAAATCATCAAAAAGTCACGAAAATAAGAAACAAATGAAAAAGATAAACATCGTTTTCGTTTTCTCAGAGATGGGAGGACTTAATGGGGGTAGCTGGAAGCAATATAAAAAGTTTTTTAGCCTAATCGGGCTGAGTTAATGATGCTTGTTGGGAGCTTCCTCTGGGCATTAGTTTGAATATTTCTCACTCTATTTACTTGAAAAGGAAGTCATACTTGTAATTATGCGTTGACATCGTAAAAGCAGGCAAATATGATGTCTGGTTAACGATGCTATTAGTATATCTAACTTCCATTTTAAGAAAGAACAGGGTAATAGGTAATTGAATTAAACCCGAAGGAGCAATGCAGCCGCCTGTTCATCAATCCGACGGGAAAGACATGAGGACGCTTCGTACATTTGAACCACGGTTAGATGACGAGGTCAGCATCTGAGCTGGCACCTCCACTCCCCATACCATGCCAACGAGAGGACCTTTGAGGCCACTGCAGAATTAACGTGTACCAGCCGCCACGTACACCATGGTTTTTGTATGGAATTTCAAACTCGCAACCCTTTTGTAGGTAATGGTAATGGTAATTTTAGTTAACGTCGTACTAGAGCAACACAACGGGCTATTGACGACGGTCCGGAATCAGTCCCTTAAGGGAAAGATTCGAGGACAACACCTCGTAATTTTGAACCACGGTCAGATGACGAAGCAACACCTGAGCTGGCACCCCACTCTCCAAACTTCCACGCCAACCCAACGTGAGGACTTTCGGCCACGACAGATTTAAGGTGCACCAGCCGCCTCTACACCATACGTTTACAAACATCCATGCCCAAACCCGGATTCGAACCAGGAACCTTCCGATCTAGAGGCTAACACCTTAACCACTATACCGATTGGTCGGCTCCCTTTTGTAGGAAATAGACTGTTCTTACAAATGGACTACCAAAAGTCCTCACGTTGGGTTGGTGTGGAAGTTTGGAGAGTGGGGTGCCAGCTCAGGTGTTGCCTCGTTACCTGACTATGGTTCAAAATTACGTGGTGTTGTCCTCGATTCTTTCCCTTCGGGGATTGATCTCGGACCGTCGTCAACGGCCCGTTGTGTTGCTCTAGTACGACGTAAATTAAAAATTACCAAACGGGTTACCGTCGCCCTGAAAGTACAGTGAAAAACTGAATTTTTAATTTAGGTCACGGCGTTAGATTAGATTCCAAAATGATTTCAGCGTGCTGCTCCAATATGTGAGTTTTAAATGACAAATCATACATATGAAAATCACACCACGCAACTTCACTGGCACAAAGACACCACATAAACCATTAAGGGCTTTCTTAACAGTCTTTTGAAGATGGAATTAGATTCTATACCCACTCTCACATCTTAGTTCTCCAATTGTGTAATAGAAAATATTTTCTATTTCAACGTACTTAATGCTGTGAATTAAAGGTTTAGAAATGTGTCAAGCTCTGGTCATTTTTGCTAATGACGAGTGTAGTGTAATCTTCTGCCCTCTTGACTCATCCCCTAATTTCTAGGGAAAGCATTGGCGCAAAAGGGTCACGTGGTGAGAGAGAGAGAGAGAGAGAGAGAGAGAATTGACACTAGGAGGGGTCATGTCATGGGTGATCGGCGAGGGAAAGAGGCAGACAGTGACAGGAAACGATAGAGCGAGGATGGTAATGGTAATGGTAATTTTAGTTAACGTCGTACTAGAGCAACACAACGGGCTATTGACGACGGTCCGGTATCAATCCCTTAAGGGAAAGATCCGAGGACAACACCTCTTAATTTTGAACCACACATGACGTAGCAACACCTGCGCTGGCACCCCACTCTCCAAACTTCCACGCCAACCCAACGTGAGGACTTTCGGCCACGACAGATTTAAGGTGCACCAGTCGCCTCTACACCATACGCTTACAAACATCCATGCCCGGACCCGGATTCGAACCAGGAACCTTACGATCTAGAGGCTAACACCTTAACCACTATACCGGTTGGTCGGCGATAGAGCGAGGAAGGTGACGGAATTTGTGGACCGTTCGTTCTTTAGAAGGCTCTCCCCTGAGATTAAAGAGCAGATTTGTTGTTACGTTTACTTAAATAAACGCTTGTTAAGTTTTCAGCGTTCTCTTTTCTTTTGCCATTCACGAACCACACGAGTAAATTTTTACAACGAGATACCACACCGAGACAGCCACCATGAAGGTTTAGAGGCAGAGATTACTGTAGTAGAGCTCGTAGCGTTTCGAAAAATATTATTTTCGATACAAAATATATATGTCGATTGAATATACTATATAATCATCCGACCAACCTAGAGAAGTACTTGTCGTTCATATCGAACGAAGTATGAATGGATAAGAGACCCATTTGCAATTGAAAATAGGATGCTTTTGGCCTTCCGGCAGCAGGGCAAGAATTGATGATGGACTTAGCTATCATCAATCACATTATATGGAGATAAAAATGGGATAGTGCATTAAACTAGATAGTGATTGAACAAGGAAATGTGTTGGGTTCTGGCTTCGAAAAAGTTAAAAAGCATTTTCCTTGTTCAACAAAGTAAAACGTTTCTATTTTGCTCTTGGGATGACTATGAAAAGAAGCTAAGAATTGACGATTATAATAAACTGTTAACACAACAGTATTTTTCGAAAGCCACCATTTTTTTTACCGCAACTCACCAAGTAGTTTTGGCAATACATCTTATCAATCAAGATTTTACTAATTTTGCTAATAAGGAGATGTTATCACGATACTTTTTGATTGTTTCGTGAGGAGGAGTTTAAGATCTTATCAGTTTTCTAATGACGAGATACCTCGTCGAGACAATCACTAGTTAAGATTAAGTTTTGTCGGAAAATATAGACTAAAAGAGATAGTTACTAAACTATTACAGTATCATATCTTGGATCGTGAGAAATACTTTTAATCGCAGTAATAATATTTTCAATAGATCCGACAATATTTAAAAAACGTATGGAAGAAGAGCAATTTCATAAATTGTATATCTTTCAATTCTAAGATAAACTTTTAATTCAAATTTCATTACAACAGATGTTGACAACGCAGATTACTTCCATTAGAACGTATTTCTAAAAGAAAGTATAAATTCGACGTATATTTATAGTATATTCGTATTTTGTCTCCTTGAACTTTTTACGCTTAGAATTTTTCGCTCAAATATATCTCACTTCGAATAGGTTTCGTTTCTGCTAATGCTATTCAGTCAATAGAAACTGTTTTTAATATTATTTATTGTGCGTTTAAATAAAAAAGTATATTTTAAATTTATTAGAAGTTGTAAAAAAGTGTTGCATTTATAAGAAGTAAACGGGGATATTCTGATAAAAATAGTCTATTAAGTTACAGAATAAGACAATAATTGCTAGGTGCTACGTAATGGATGGTTAGTGCATAATTAGATGACATTAAGGAATGAGGGCACATTAATTAAGTAATGTGGTCTATAAATGACGTCTTAATTACGCAAATATTGCTGCATGCACTTGATACGTTTATATTAACCATTATTTATGGTGGGGCATGTCTGGAAAGAATAGCGGGCGTAACTTTAACAACAGATTATGGTGGCATAAAGAATGATATCCATTTAAATATTAACTCCTAAGTCCCTTTATTCTGTCTGCTATATTCAACCTTGCAGTTTCCCTAAGAGTATTTCATTAAATATTTCAACCCTTTAAGTAGAAAATAATATAAAAAAAAGTATTTCGTTCTCGTGTTGGAATGATGAGGAAGTTTGGAGTTCAAGCGATGATCTCGTCATCTGATCATGCTAAATAAGATATGTACTCGGATCTTTCTCTTCTAGATTGATCCCGGACCATAGCCGCCGACCAACCGGTATAGTGGTTAAGGTGTTAGCCTCTAGATCGGAAGGTTCCTGGTTCGAATCCGGGTCCGGGCATGGATGTCTGTAAGCGTATGGCGTAGAGGCGGCTGGTGCACCTTAAATCTGTCGTGGCCGAAAGTCCTCACCTTGGGTTGGTGTGGACCTTCTAAACCTTACTGAAGTTTGGAGAGTGGGGTACCAGCTCAGGTGTTGCTTCGTCATTTGACCGTGGTTCAAAATTACGAGATGTTGTCCTTGGATCTTTTCCTTAAGGGACTGATCCCGGACCATCGTCAATAGCCCGTTGTGTTGCTCTAGTACGACGTTAACTAAAATTACCAAAATTACCATTACCTGGACCCTAACCAAAAGCCCGTTGTGTTGCTCCAGTTCAAAGTAAATTCAACTATATATACCGACCAATAAACCATGCTAAATCTGTCGTGGCCTCAAATATCCTCACGTTGGCGTGGAGTGGAAATTTGGATAGGCGGAGTGGTAGCTCAGAAGTTGACCTCGTCAGCTGACGGTATTAAGAGGTGATGTCATGGACCGTCATCAATAGCCCGTTGAGTTCCTCCAATGCAGCGTAACTTCAACTACCTACCGTTCTCGCGTTTAACCGTCCTGATGGTTGTTTGTTCACGAGGTCATTTATGAAACTGATCAGATATTGATGGACGAGATATCTTATCATCAAAAGAAACCTGACTATGTCTAGTTCTCTAACATAAAAAGATCGGAAATATCTTGATGAAGAGATATCTCGTCAGTTGGCAAAATTTACCAGATCTTGATAATAATATCTTACCGAAACCACTTAGAGGGTTAATTCTGATATAAAAAATAATAGTTAACTTAAAAAATCTCACAACGTAACATTTTTCGAATTCTGTGATTGGCGTCCACTTAGTATTGTGGCGTTTTGGGCACCACAGCAATACAATGGAGGCGGACTAAGCTGATTATCTTTTTAAGTCATTTATTTCTCTTAAATAGTTTAAATGAACAATTTGAAAAATGTCTACAAAATTATATGCATTGAACAATCACTGAACAAATGTTGATGAAAAACTAAAGCTTCTCTTCACAGTTAGTTTTTTTAACCGGTGTTTAACCTCACCGTATAGCTGTCTCGAGAGCTCTCTCGTCCACCAATTTCTTCCGTGGCTTCTGACTTTCGTCTCGAACTCGAACAATTTGGAATTCAAATGAAAACTGAGCAAATTTTGACTCGAAATGTGAGCGCTGTTTTGGAAATCGAATACCCATACCAGCATGTTGTTTGTGTGTACATTTCCCCAGCACTCGAGCCACCCATACACATTTTCATTGAGTTTGTAGGGCTTTGAAAATAGCCGATAGCGCTATAAATTCAGTAGAGGCGTGAGGTTTCGTTATAAACAAACAATCATACAGTGTTGCCAAAACGCGATAACAAATAACGTCTTTTTTATGTGCCTCGTAAGATAATTATATATAGACTAGGGGGCCCGCTCCTTGCTTGCTAACGCTCACCAAACCCGGGAGGATTGCTTTGCAATCCTCATTGGTTCTGAACCTTGTTCGCTTAGCTCGCATCAATGAAGACATTGTTTACAAAATATGATATTCCAAAAAATATTTTTAAAATATACATTTATTGTACTACAGAAAAATTATACAGTACCTCTGGAATCAGAACTCGAACAATTTGGAATTCAAATGAAAACTTTGAGCAAATTTTGACTCGAAGTGTGAGCGTTGCTTTGTAAATCGAATACCCAGCATGTTGTTTGCTGCAACAGCTCAACTAAAATAATTTTTTTCAATAAAATTTCATCCAATAACGCTGTAAATTCAATTGTGGCGCGAGGCTTCGTGGTAAACAAATAACCGTACAGTGTTGCCAAAACACGATAACAAATAACGTCATTTTTTGCGTGCCACGTAAGAGAATTATATATAGAGATGAATAAACCTAAAAACCGTTTTCCTGCTGAATCATAATGACAGTATACGATCTATCCGTCATTTGGGTACTTTACGATTTAAATAGTCGAAATTCTTGGCTTCCTTTGTCTCTCAGATTTCACGCATTACATTTTGCATTGAAGCCTTTCAACGACAAGTACATCAGAACAAGTCTTGTCTAGTTCTGTAAGTGAAAAATAATTGTCAGAGGGTGTTAGGAACCTGATTTCCTTCCTGCGACGTAGATGGTTTCGTCACGTTGGGATCAATGCCAGAGTGAAAATGCGGTATTTACTTTTTGAGCTCCAAAAGAAAAAGATTTGGCATCTAACACGCCCTTCTTCAATCCGATTACAGCAACAATGCTGACAGAAACAAAGCATCTTAAAATGAAAGCAGAAGGGTCTAATCCTTTGAACTCCAGGCAATCAGGTTGAATTTCACGGATGAAGGCGTTCTACTTCGGTGCCAATTTAGCCACACTCGCGTGTTTTGTTGTCTGACACTGTTTCTTGTGGTTCTATGATCTTTTTACCCGTTGTTGGCTGCTACAGTTTGAACAACGCCAATGCTCTCGCGAGGTATACAACCTAACAATAACGAACCGGACGCCAGCGGATTTGCATAAAACTTGCATACTTGTTTGGGGGTATTTTTCGTTGTATGACCTGTGACCTTTGTATGTTGTTCCTGGTAAATTGACAACCGACTCCTACACAAACATTTTGGACAATCAGGTTCTTCCTACGCTCTAGCAATTTTATGGAATGGACGAATGTTACTTCCAGGACGACAAAGCTCCGTGTCATGTTGCAGCCTCTGTCAAGCAGTGGTATCAAGAAATGGATGTAAAACGTATTTCCTGGCCTGCTCAGAGTCCCGACCTAAACCCATAGAGCATTTGTGGGATCAGTTAGAGCAACGCTTACGATCCAGGGAACCACGGCAGAAATCTATAGCTGAGCTGACGACATTCTTGCAGCGGGAATGGACAAATGCCCATAGCTCTATACGCAGCTTGATCAAATCTTGTTGAAAGCTGGATTGGGAAAAACTTGTGGTATAGTTGTTACACAAATTTCGATTCAAATGTGAAAAAGAAGTGTGATAAATTGATATAAGTAAAATGATCGAAGAGATACCATTGAATGTTAATGTTAATCAGTTCGATTTCTATGCTGAAATAAATTATCAATTAGAGAAGATCGCTTAAGTATCGAATGGAAAACTACTTACTAAACTAGATTCATCTGGAGAGGATAGCGTCAGTAACAAAACAGTGACGTTAACTACAGTTTTATCTGAAAAGAAAACAAATTGCTTTATTTTCATGATATAATTTAGATACAAAAAAATTAAAATTATGAAAACAGAAATTATTTATTTGTCCTTGTTATTAAAAAGCGCTGCACTTCATCTGCAGCTCTTATAAGTTTGAGAAAATAAAACAACGCCTAGAACTGGGTTAAGTTCTTGATTTGGAAGAGTAGCAACCGCAGGGTTACGAACTTGAATCCAACCAAAGACCACCGTGTACAAAGGGCGCTGTTGCACGTAATCTGCCATGGCCACAAGTGTCATCACTTTGGCTTGGTGTAGAAGTTTGGAGAGTGGGTTGCCAGCTCACATGTTCCCGCGTCATCTAACCGTGGTTCAAAATTACATGTTTTTGACCTCGGGTCCTTTATTACATGTTGTTGTCCTGGGATTGATCCCGTACCGTCGTCAATAACCCATTATGTTGCTCCAGTACGACGTTAATTAAAATACCTACCTACCTACTGTTATAGGTTTGTGTCCTAGTCTAGGCGACACTTGTCCACGATTCTCCATAAATTTTAAAAACGTAAAATCATTTTCTGGAAAATTTGTGATAGTCATTGAGCATAAGCCCTTCAATTTCGGATATTCCCGAAGTGCTGCAGATGCGATTCCACTTTTTTTGGTAGTAATCTTTTAGCAGAAAAGCACGATCGCACATTTCTACAACAGCAAAGTTTTAGCAGCAAGTCACAATCAGGCAGTAGTCACATCTGGCTCGACTCTTTCTGTCTTCGTCATATCTAGGTATATTTGTTCAAGAGGGGCTGGTGCACGTTAAATCTGTTAAGCCTGTTGTGTGGCTCCAGTGTGACGTTAATCAAATACCTACATCATCATATCCGAAAAACTATGACGTCAGTTCATTAAATATTCATAATATATCTGTTATTCCCTCTGGAAAGCTGCAGAAGCTCTAGAATTGGAGCGCCCTAATTTCTCTGGTATCAAAAATCTGAAAACTATTTTAGAAATCAAAACCCCCTTGTCTGACACAAAATCTGATTGAGTTTAGTCCAACAGATATTTTTGACTAACGGGCTTTAAACATCTCTTATTTTAATCATAGCCATCCTGTATTTTGAGTTCACAACGCGTCGTTACATCTTTTGACATTTCTCTCTCTAACGATAATTATCTCCTTACTAGTAATAACTGAATAACAACAGAACATTCAATTCAGTGATATTGTGTAGAATTTTTAACTACACTTTTGAGTATTTTAATACCGATAAACGTATTCCAATGCGTGGTTTATACGATATACCTCGTCTACCAAGATCTGACCAAATTTTCCAATGTCATCTCGTCATTAAGATAGTACCGCAGTTTTGGTGATAAAGTGACCACAATTTGGTCAGTTTTCTTAACGAAGAGATAGATCGTACATTAAGACCTGGTCAGTATTTTTCATAACGAGATATCTCATCGAGACAACTATCAATAGGATTATACTGGCATCCATACACAGATAACATTTATGATTATTTGTTTTAGCACATTTACATGCTTTTCTATCGTACGAATAATTAAAATTTCAACGATGTAGCATTTCTAAATTCATAGATAATTGTATTAGTAATTCAAGTAGCACCTTTTATATAACATTCGCTTTAAAATTTAACGTCTCAAGTCCACACATAAAAACATATGTGTATTTAGAAAACATAAGCAAGTTGATTTTAATGAGAGGTTTTCCGTATTAAAAGTTCTTCAACCAATTCGAACTAAATAAAGTGGGATTTTTTCATGGCGAGAGAGTCGTTCTTAGTCGAAGAACGTAAAAATCAAATTTAAAACTCATTTACCAAATGCACTTTTAAGTAGTACACCGATTCTTCTGTCTCCTTTCGAATCACATTCCTTTATACGGTTGAAACGAGAGTTTAATCACCCCAGAACAAAAAAAAATTCGCAAAAAGTGAAGAAAGGAATATAATCGCATCAGAATGCTTTTAGTAGACCGCTTATGGCCTTGCAGATTCAAATAGCACTTCTTACTTGGAACAAATTGAAACGAATTACAAATAAAGAAACAAGAGGAAAACCTTCAGTGAATTCCTGAATAAAATTTAAAACGACGTGCACAAAATACATCACATAATCGGAACTAACTTTTCAGAAATATCTCATTTCCTTGCACCACTTAATCTGCTTATAAGCTTCCGATTTTTAACTTTACTGTTAGAGACGCAGTTAAAACGCATAGAAATGGCTACCACGTTTGCGTGTGGGGAAAGATTCCATTGTACAAGAAGATTAAAAGTGGTTAGGTGATGGGAAGATTTACAGAAAACGGATAGATGCATGTGAACACCTCAGAGCAGTAAGTGTACATAGGGTGGTCATTTAACATCCCTGGTTCGAGACCAAAGTTTTAGGGGTTCTGCAGAACAACATGGCAATATTGTACTCCCAATATTCAGAACTCCCTTCCAAGAAAAATAAAATAGTTCAATATTCTCTCCGATTCTTTCATATTCTGCAGCATAAATTTTAGAATCCGAAACAATTCGCAGAATTCAGTATTTATGGATTTGAAATGGCATTTGAAATTGAGAGTGATTGAATATTTAAATTATCAGACATTAAGGTAATCCGAACATGTTCGAGTATTTTTTTTAAGTGTGGTATAGAAACATTTTAATAATATTTTTATGTTTTGTGTTACTAAGCAATAGCATTGGGCTATAAATATTTAAAATATACAACAATAATTTTGCAAAAATGATAATTATGTATGAAATTTTAAAGAAATGTGTGGAAACCTCAAATGCGCTACATGAAAAAATCTCTTCAACCCATTTGAAAAATGATGTTACTACAATAAACTACATGCATGTTTCTAGGGAATGAACTAGAATCAAAAGAATATTCAAATGAAAGAAAATTTTACAAGCCGATCGAAAAATGAATAAGTTTTTAGATAGTTACTAACAAGATATTTGATAGTTTTATAGTCCTATTTCTTCAACAAATGGCCATAATTACAAAAAACCTTTTCAACTCAGTATAATTATTTTCAAGTTCATTCTCCAGACAACATTATGAAGAACAAGTCCTCGAACTTTTACGAGATTCCATCAACACCTTTTTGTGATATAACATTTGAAGTGAGGAAATAATGTATAAATATTAATTTAGAATAAAAAATAGTTTGAAGTGTATCGTTTGCTCTCTCTTGCTTTTACTTGTTTGTGTAAACAATTTTGTTCCTCACTTTTCTTTAAATATGTTCACAATATTTCCAAAAGAGAAACCAGTTAAACATTTGAGAAACCTCTCTAAAATTAAGTTTGCAAATAAAAGTAAATTTTAAGTTTAAATTTTGGCAGGTGTTTGGTTTTTTAACGGCCACTTCGGGGTTTTCCATACCTACTTCCGGTTTTGTCACCTTAATTAAAATTTTAATATATCTGCATCTAATTACCTCAGAGAAAACAATCAACTATATTTTGGAAAGTCAAATAAATACTCTATCAAATAAGATCAAAAAGGTTTTGGAATTTTTGGCCAAAAATGACATTTGTAACGTGTTTGGATACCTTAACCAACCATTTCTTTGCTAATTGCTAAAAACAAGACTCCATTGTTCGTCTTAGGATTAACCCTCAAGTGGTTTCGACGATATATCTCGTCCAACAAGATCTGACCAACTTTGCTAATGACCAGATATATCGTTAACAAGATAGTGATGATTTTTGATGATGACAAGAACAAGTTGTTGTAAGTATTTTTCTCTTGGACGAGATACCTTGTCCATCAAGCTTAAGTTTTGCTAACGGCGAGATTCCTCGTTGAGACAAGCACCCGATCGATTAAAGCAGTGGTTCCTAACCTGTACACCAAGGTCACTCCAGGAAAATAAATTAAATAAAATGAAATGAAAGAAAGAACAAGAAACAAAAAGTAGTGTCCGAATGTTGAAAACTGTCAGTCAAATCAAAAACAGACGTAAAACATAATTATCGGCTAAATATGTATTGCATATTTATAATAAAACACATCAAAATTAATTAACTGACTTTATTTAAAAATAAGGCAGATTTTCAGAATTTGCAAATCTGTCGGATCATTTTCGAAGTTAAATATTTTGTCATTGACATAGAAGACGTGTTATTTATATAGCGTTTGTGGTAATTAGGGCGGTTGTTTCTTAGCTAGAAAAGAAAAAAAAAGGTGTGGCAAGGAGTGCGCTTTGCACTGCAGAACATCGTAACTGAGGATTAAAAAAACAAATTGGCCAAAATTTTGATAAAATTAAGGAAAAATTGTTCTGCAAAGACTTTACTTATTCTGCGACGTACGTGGCAGTTTTAAGCACTTTCTTCTCCTGGGATCTCTACTATCTATCACCTCTTAACACATCACTTCTAATTACCATCAACTTGTAAGACATTGGGCAACAAGGAAGAATAAAGAGCAGTGATTTTATTTTTGTGGTCGGAAGGTGTACCAGGGTCTGAAATTCATCGGGGAGGCATACAGCACAGTACGGGGATATTGCTCTATCTCGTAGAAGCGTGTGTGAGTGGGTCGAGAAGCTTAAAAAAGGCTGGACGAAAGGGATGCGCGAAGAAGAAGCAGGACACCAGTCAACCTCCATCATTGTAGAGAAGATTCAGCAAACTCGAGACGATGCTGTCAAACCAGCGAGTTAACATCGAACAATGTAGAGGTTCTCCGCAGATTAGACGAAAACGTTCATAGAGGGAATATGCAAGCTTGTGGACTGCTGGACCAAGTGCATCGAAAAGAAATGAGATTTTGTAGAGAAAAATGGCGAGCTTTTTCAACCTCTACATTTGTGTAAATAAGTTTAAAAAAATGAATTACGGACAGATTTTGATATCCCCGAAAATTCGTTTATCATGTAACTAAATATTTTGCTCCCGACATAAAGATGAATAGTAAGGACCACTATGGTCTCATTTACGCCATTTTACTTAAGTATCTCAAGAGTTCTGCCAAATTTTTAATTTTCAAGGGGATCCTTGGACCCTTAAAAGTTTGAAATTCGTTCCCCGAAAATTCGTTTATCATGTAACTAAATATTTTGCTCCCGACATAAAGATGAATAGTAAGGACCACTATGGTCTCATTTACGCCATTTTACTTAAGTATCTCAAGAGTTCTGCCAAATTTTTAATTTTCAAGGGGATCCTTGGACCCTTAAAAGTTTGAGAACCACTGCCTTAGAGATTAGTTATTAAGCTCCCTTAGTTATTAAAATATTTTAATTGCTGAAATTTCATTTAAAGTGAAATTACCAAAATACACACACGTAACTATTTACTTGTTTGAAAAGCATAAGAGATTTGAATTTAATGAGATGTCTTTCCTTAATTTCATGAACTAACTAAAAGGAATTCTGACGTGACTGCATAGGAAGAAACAAATAACCCAAACAAAAATTTCCGCTAGTATTAAAAAATTATAGAAATAACAATTTTTGTACGCAAAAGAAAATAATTAATTATTTAAAAAATACTTAACTTTAAAACTATAAGACCAATGAGATATGCCTTAGTTGTATTGCCTTCAGCTTACGTTATGACGGAATTCCCGTTGAAGAATAGAACAAATAAGTGTTTTTTTTGTATTTGTTTAAAATTAAAGCCTTTTGAAAAATAACAGAAGCTTAATACATTCAATCAGTTCTACAATGGAACAGTCTTTTTAAGCTTTACTTGAACAATTCATCCTTCGGGATTAATTCATACGATAGTTTAGACATTTATTTCTTGGAATAAAAAGGAATTTAGCTAACAACCCTAACTATTTCTTGAAACTTTGTGCTTTAATTTTTACTAATTTGAAACCGAAAACCATTAAATTCCGAATAAAAAAAGTTTCAGAATTGCAGTATGTATCAATGTCTCCTTCTAATTGCTTTTACCATTTAAAATAAAGAAAATACTCAGAGCTCTTAAGTACTTTACTGTATTTTATTTAATAGTAATTAAACGAAAAAAGTGACGTGATAATTAGTTATATATTTCTTGGTAATCTAATATAAATGTAAACCTTTTTGCTGTATTTAATTTGGACGATCTTTTGTTGAGCTAAATGAAGCTGGATCTATTAATGTTTTTAATTAGATAAACATTATAATTTCTAATGATACCACAACAGTTGGAAATCAGCAAACAAGGGGGAAAAAAGTGCTTTTAGAGAGTGTTTCAAAATTTTTCTTTAAATACTACCACCTAAAGCAGAAGCAATTTATTTAGTATTTTTTTTTATTTTTTATTTTTTTAAATTTCTAATGGCAAGGCAGTACAATTGCAAAGACAAATACAAATACAATACAATACTAAGTACAGAGTTGACGGAGGTCATTTTAGCCTTATACAAGGCCAGAAGTGATGGTCACTTGTGAAGGGGCCCCCAGTGGGTGGACCATCATTGTCCATAACCAAGGACAGCACAATTTACATCCATGCCCTAACCCTGGATTCGAACCAGGAACCTTCCGATCCAGAGGCCAACACGTTGACCACTAGACCGGTTGGTCGGCATTTAGTATTTATACAGGTAGGTAATTGAATTTGCGTCGTATTTGAGCAACGCAACGGGCATTGGTGACGTTCAGGGATCAATCTAGAAGAGAACTCGTATTTATAACAGAAATCTCGTTTTATCTGGCATAAAACGAATTAATGCGGCGATACTCTTAATAAACTTGTATAAAAAGCTTCGGATATTAGGTACACGGGATGTGCTGCATTTATCAAAGCCTCATAAAGAACGCTTTATCTCAAAGTGAATATAAGTATAACAATAGATAATGTGTAACTAAAGCGAGATACAATGCAGCCGCATACTCATAAAACATCACCAGCTAGAAAAATAAGGTGAAAAACTATGCGGCGTTTATTAATAGATTTGGCTGGAAATGATGGATCAAATTCTCGATCTTTCCAGAAAATATACTGGAGTATATTTCCTCGACGGATAACGTAATTGAACTGGCTCTTTTCTGCTCTTCAGCCCGTTTTATTGAAGTTGGAATCGTTAGTTATGGTAAATCTGACCAATATTTATAAGGATTTTAGTGTTTTAATTTTAAATATTATGAAGCACAATAAATTTGTAATATTTCGCAGAAGTAATATTTTGCTTTTTAAATATCGCTATGTTAAAAGTACAGCCGATTGAGAATTCATGAAATTGGTAAATAAATACAGACATGCCAAGTAAAATCTCAGAAAACTTTACTGCTGAATAGTATAAAGCGGCAAAATTTTTTAATTTTTAACAAGACATAACAAGGAGAAAAATAAAAAATTCGAGAACCAAAAGAGATGTTTTCAATGTTTTCTTGCTTGTTTTATTCTCTAGCAGTGAAACAGGTTTTACAGAGAGCATGGCTTTTGCTAAGAAAAATAAAATCTATCCAAATCGTATCGTAAACATTTCATCTGGCTGTCTCCAACAAGTGCCTTATTTACCTTGATGGGAAAAAGACTTTGGGGAATATCTTAACGGAAAAGGAACATTTCTAGTGTGGAAATTTGTGACTCGTCTGTTATTATTATTATTATTATTATTATTTTTATTTATGTTCGTTTGATGTATATCACTGGTTTATAGATGACAGCTTTAAATCGGTGTTATTACTCTGAACTCATATATCAAGATGAAAATGAAAATATATTAATACTCTAATCTCTCAGTTGCGATGAGTTACGATCGCATATATTTTAAAGATTGAGAGGTCGAAAAATTATTTCATATTCGTATATTTTACGGTTTTTACAAAAGTAACTACTGTAGAAGATGGTATAAATTTCGAGATTGTCTAAAAACTAAAAATCTTGTCCGGACACTCAATGTTTAAGTTCTTATGAAAAATTAATGTATATAGCATCTCTAGTCTTCGGTCTGGATAAACATATCCGGAGTGTTGTAACTGGTGTCAGGGCCACGTAAACCTGTTAGCAGAGCCGTGTATGGTCGGCAGTAGGAATAAACCTATCATGAGACGCATATTTGACCTGCTAGCTGGTCGAACTTGTCCGGTGGGCCGTATCTGATCTGCGGTCATGATAAAACATATTTGAAGGGAGGTATCTAAATTGCGGTCAGGCTAAACCTGCCCTGAGGGCTACAACTGGTTTTCGAGCCAGGTAAACCTTTTTGGAGAGCCGTATCAGGCAGACGGGCTAGGTAAATCTATCCAGAGGGGCCTATTTTGCTAGCAGGCTAAAACTGTCCAGCGGCTTTGTCTGGTCTAAAGGCCTGATAAACATATTTGGAATGCATGATCTGCGGGCCTGATAAAAATATTTGGAGTGCATGATCTGCGGGCCTGATAAAAATATTTGGAGGACCTTGTCTGCGGGCCTGATAATAATAATCGGGTGGGCCTGGTCTGCGAACCTGATAAAAATATACGGAGGACATTATAAAAAGTACTGGTCTGTGGGCATGATAAAAAATATTCGGAGGGCCTGATCTGCGGGCCTGATAAAAATATTTGGAGGACCTTATCTGCGGACTTGATAATAATAATTGGATGGGCCTAGTCTGAGAGCCTGATATAAAAATATGGAGGGCATGACAAAAAGTTCTGGTCTGTGGGCATGATAAAAAATATTCGGAGGGCCTGATCTGCGGGCCTGATAAAAATATTTGGAGGACCTTGTCTGCGGACTTGATAATAATAATTGGATGGGCCTAGTCTGCGAGCCTGATATAAAAATATGGAGGGCATGACAAAAAGTTCTGGTCTGTGGGCATGATAAAAAATATTCGGAGGGCATGATATGCGGGCCTGATAAAAATATTTGGAGGACCTTGTCTGCGGACTTGATAATAATAATTGGATGGGCCTAGTCTGCGAGCCCGATATAAATATATGGAGGGCATGACAAAAAGTTCTGGTCTGTGGGCATGATAAAAAATATTCGGAGGGCCTGATCTGCGGGCCTGATAAAAATATTTGGAGGACCTTGTCTGCGGACTTGATAATAATAATTGGATGGGCCTAGTCTGCGAGCCTGATATAAATATATGGAGGGCATGACAAAAAGTTCTGGTCTGTGGGCATGATAAAAAATATTCGGAGGGCCTGACCTGCGGGCCTGATAAAAATATTTGGAGGACCTTGTCTGCGGACTTGATAATATTAATTGGATGGGCCTAGTCTGCGAGCCTGATATAAATATGTGGAGGGCATGACAAAAAGTTCTGGTCTGTGGGCATGATAAAAAATATTCGGAGGGCCTGATCTGCGGGCCTGATAAAAATATTTGGAGGACCTTGTCTGCGGACTTGATAATATTAATTGGATGGGCCTAGACTGCGAGCCTGATATAAATATATGGAGGGCATGATAAAAAGTTCTGGTCTGTGGGCATGATAAAAAATATTAGGAGGGTCTGATCTGCGGGCCTGATAAAAATATTTGGAGGACCTTGTCTGCGGACTTGATAATAATAATTGGATGGGCCTAGTCTGCGAGCCTGATATAAATATATGGAGGGCATGACAAAAAGTTCTGGTCTGTGGGCATGATAAAAAATATTCGGAGGGCCTGATCTGCGGGCCTGATAAAAATATTTGGAGGACCTTGTCTGCGGACTTGATAATAATAATTGGATGGGCCTAGTCTGCGAGCCTGATATAAATATATGGAGGGCATGACAAAAAGTTCTGGTCTGTGGGCATGATAAAAAATATTCGGAGGGCCTGATCTGCGGGCCTGATAAAAATATTTGGAGGACCTTGTCTGCGGACTTGATAATATTAATTGGATGGGCCTAGTCTGCGAGCCGGATGTAAATATACGGAGGACATTATAAAAAGTACTGGTCTGTGGGCATGATAAAAAATATTTGGAGGGCCTGATCTGCGGGCCTGATAAAAATATTTGGAGGACCTTGTCTGCGGACTTGATAATAATAATTGGATGGGCCTGGTCTGATAGAAATATATGGAGGACATGACAAAAAGTACTGATCTGTGGGCATGATAAAAAATATTAGGAGGGCCTGGTCTGCGGGCTTGAGATCAAGGTATTCGCTACAGCTTATTTACTTTAAACGTACTGGGATTTTGTGGACAGGCTGGTTGAATCTAAAACCGACAAGACCAACTGCTATTTCTCAAACAGCCAAAAGACAATCACGAAACTCAAGCGCATCTTTTTAGCACGTCGGCTAGTTCTAACAAAACCAGTGTTCGACACCGTCGATTAAAAAAAAAAAAAGCACCGCCGAGCACCATTCCCCCGAAAACCTCAAGAAACGCATTCTTAATTCCCCCAGCTATGCGCCTGATAAATCAATAAACCTCCCCCCACACTCCCCGCCGTCGGGAAGCACGAAAGTAAACATCTTCCATCAACACGTTTCCCATCGCGTAGGTGAGTGGGTGTCCGTCCCAATCGGGCTTCGCGTCGCCAGTCGATCGAGGATAGATTGAGAGCCGATTTGCGACGTTCCGGTAATGAGATAGCAGTGCGTGTGTCCCTGACTTGCAACGCCAGGGAAGGATCTCCCTGCTTGATTGATGCGATTATTCGGTGCTAAGTGGGATTCAATTGAGGGAGGAGGATTCGGCATCTGCTTTTTCTTGAGGTTGGAGCAGGTGGAAATGCATGGTTACCGATGGCCTACCTGAGGCCTGGAAAGCTATTTATTACGGTCCGCCTAGTCACATCTAGGGGTCTAACAAAATGATAAAAAAATAATGTAAAGTAAATGGTTGTATGGGTTTGGGGTTTTAGGGCCATATTTGGCCATGCTGCGTCAGATACAAGACAAACAATATTAAGTAACGGATACACGCACAATGAAAGTTATGCACCCAGATCCAATGAGAGATATACACCCAGAGAGGAATTCACCTGATAGGAATCGAACCTGTGACGCCTACCAATCGCAGATTGTACTGTACATGAGACGCAGGATGCTGAATAATGTGGCACTGAAGAAACACAACGCGGTATTGGCGATAGTTCGGGATCAATGCGAGGACAACACCTCGCAATTTGGAATCATGGGTTAGTCACGAAATAGCCACTCGATCTTCAAGCTCCTGTAGCTCAAGTGTTGCCTCGTCATCTGACCGTGGATCAAAATTACGTGGTGTTGTTCTCGTATATCTGCTGAACCCTGACCGTCGTCAATAGCCCGGTGTGTTGCTCTAGTACGACGTTAATTTAAATTACATTACCTTACCTTACCATACTTCCACATAACGCCAACGGGAAACACTAGATTAAAATACTCTCCTCGATATTCAGTATGTCGACAACAAGAATTTTAACGAAGGAATTGCAAATTCTTATATGATAGTTAATTTGTCAATTTTTATTAGATTCGTCTCATAACAACAACTTGGCATCAGAGGTCAACATCAATGACCTCCAGCCGAAAATTCCCTTAACATCTATCCTAGTGGTCTACCATGGTGGTCTAAGTCCTACTAGGTGGTTTTTAAGGGTGCCCGACACCTCCTTGTGATTGAACTGTTTCTCAGGAAAATCTGGAGACACACAAGAACTGTTGGAAAGCTCGAGTTGAGCAGAGGTGTTTTGTGGTGCTCGTTTTAGGCCCGGTGCACACATTCGGGTTTTCAACGGGCGGCGCCGTTGCGGCATCGAAGCCCAACTATGCACACATAACCGTGAGATGACGCAAATTCTCATTTCGCCCCATTTGCGATAAATATTCTATGGAAGAAACGTGTTTATTTTGCTTACTTGGTGTAAAAAAGTATATTTTGTAACAAAAGAGACGTTACTGGATACAACCATTTATTAATTATTATTATATTCGATTTATATATGAAAACAAGGTACTTCAGAACGGAGAAGCGTTTGCGGCGAGCTGCGGCGCCGTGGGGAACTGCATTACAAATTGCACGCAAGTTGGACGTGCGTCGCCGCAGAGGCGCAGGGAGGATGTGTGCACTACTCCATTGGATCTAATGTATCTAAGACCGCACATGCGTTGCGGCAGCGTCGCCGCACGTTGAAAATCGGATAAGTGCACCAGGCCTTAAGCCGTTGTGAAGATCCCATTTTTGCTTGTTTTGCAAGTTCAACGACTTAAGAATTAAAAACGATTGCCGTACTGACTGTAACATATAATATTGTGAAATAAACGTTTGTTTATTGTAATTTAGGTTGTGTTGTTCTGTTAATTGGCGCTTCACTCGGTCCACTACGTTACAGGTTTTATGACTCAAGGGCCATATTTGGCCATGCTGAGCTAAACACAAGAAATACAACATAAAATAGACCAGAGGACATACCTATTGAACCACGACTTCCCCACTAAAATATGACAGTGTGATAAAAATATGAAATTTCTAAAAATGGCTGGAACTACGTTGTTTAACAGGAACTTTGAAGATTTGTGTTAGCACTTGATCTGTTCTTAATTGATTCCATATATGTACGTAAATAATTATTGTGATTTCAGTTAACCTAAGTAACTTTTTATAGCTAAAATCAACCGGTACAGCTACACTCTACGTTTATGAGTGATGGCAACGGCTTGGCGATTTTTTTTGGCGCACTTCTAGTAGCGAGTTACGATAAATTAAGGCAACCCATCTTTCGTTGCTGTTGTTGTGGTTTTCACGGCAACCTCGGGAAACGGAAACTTTCAATTTTCATTTTGAATATTCTAGAAAGTTCTTCCAAAATCCGTTAAAATCGTTTGATTTCATTGATTCGTTTGAAATTTTTAATTTCCTCCCATTGGTTATTTTGTTTTTAAAATATCCTTTGATTGCATTGGTCCTTTTAAATCGTTTTCTGTGATACCATTGGTCCATTTATTTGTATTTTGACAGTTGTGGAATTTTTATTTTGTTATAATAATTTTCACGACAGGATTAAGAGCTTTGTTTTTTTGACCATTTTCGTTTTCATTATTTTTTTACGAGAGAATTCTGACGTTATCAGGTATTATTTCTTGCTTTTTTTCTTTTGTAAATCTTTTTCTTTTTCAACATGCTCACTGATTTAGTGTAATTGATAAGTTTCAGGGTATTCTTACCATTCGTAGCTTAGTTTCTCTGCTGGTTCACAAATGTGTTTTGATATGTGATTAAGCTTACTACTTTTTATGAAATTTTTTTTAAATATACTTTTTAAAACGTTCTGAAATGTGCTTAAAAAGTGTGTTGTAAAAAGAAAAAAAATTGTGACAGGAAAAGAGTTAAGAAATAATTTTTTCCTTGGCGAGTTTAGAAGTGCGCCAAAAAAAAATCGCCAAGCCGTTGCCATCAGTCATAAACGTAGAGTGTAGCTGTACCAATCAACCTACCAAGCACTTCAAGTTAAATTCGAAGCCTCTCTAAATTATTTTCATTTTAGCATCTTATAGAGGTTTTGTCAACCAGGGATCATAGTCTACCAGTTTTGAGGTTTCAATTCAATTTAAAATGTAGTGCACATATCGCTCAATCCTTTCAACAACGTCGTATCTCAAAATCCGGCGATTTTTAGCTATGCCTGTTTTCAGAATGCCATGACATAATAGTATATCCCTGCAAGAACGTCATATCTCACCGCTCAGTATTTAGCCGCTAGAGAAAAGAAGTAATATTTATTTTTAATACATTTCAATCTAATTTTAAACTTTGAAATTGCACTTCTGAAAAATCATTTTTTTTTTAGATATGACGTTGTTGAAAGGAGTGAGCGATATATATTAGTCAATATCTGTGAAAAATGTCTGGATTTACTCAGAAAACCAGACAAAGATACAATCAGTTGAGAGCGAAATTGTTTATTGTAGTAAATCCAACCGGGTTATTCAGAAAAAAAATCTGAATTGACTGTTTTGGCTGATACTTCGAGACATCCAGACTAACACATGCGAAACGCCGAACGTATTGATTTCTTAAAAATGGCTCAACGTTATTAAGATAATTAAATTGAAATCGGGCGTAAATATATATCTAGCCATGTTGGCATGATGATAGTACAAACAGACAGACACGAGACAGGGAGGCAGACAAGCTGACGCTGAATAGCCCATTCACTAGCTTTCTGACAATGCGCATAGAGTACAAAATTTAATTTAAAGATATTAGAGCGATGTGGTGTTACATTTGTTTAGCAGGAAGTGAAAGTAGTGCAACTTTATCTACCAAAATGTACATCATGGAGGGGGTAGGTTTCACAATTATATATACTGCGGCATTTTCAGTTAAATTTTGTTGTGGTGGATAAACCACAAAATCACACCACGTTATTTTGAACCAAGATCAGATGACGAGGTCACACCAGAGTTCGGATTGGATTCGAACTCGCAACCCTCCGTTACTCTTCCAACCGGGCAACCGCGGCCCGGTTTGATCCTGGACATTCACCAATAGCCCGGTGTGTTACTATAGTGTGACGTTAATTTAAATATCCACATTCAGAGGTTGAGTGGCAAAAAGAGTAAAGCCGTTAAAAATGGAAACATCGCCTATTATCCTAGTACTTCAGCCAGTTGTTGAAAGTGATTGGCCTCTCCATTGGCTATTCATCTGTTGATGGTGAACTATTCATCCAATTTCTTACGAGGCTTGTTTTTGAAAGTACCGCGCATGCGTATACACATCCGGGTTATTAACTTAACAGAACAAGTGAATCAGCATAATTTTGTCTTACAAGAAAGTACTTTATGGTAAAGACAAGAAGATCAACAATTCAGCTGTATTATTTTTATGTTATTGTTTATAATACGATAATTTCCTTATGATAATTAAATATTGGGTTTATCTTTGCTTTGTTCCTGGACATGGGTTTAGCATTTAATTTTCTGTGCGGATTTTTGAAGCAGGAATGCTCAATAATTTCCTTCCAATAAATTAAACTATGCGTCTTCTATAAACTGAAAAAAAGATTCATAAGCCGTGGTCAAATAGAAATGAAAAGGTGCAAAATGTCACGTTTCAAAAAATTTTCACTACTCGCGCCAGAAGCTCTGATTGCTCTGTTCATGCAACACCTCCTATAGAAGATGTTACACCTCCTATAGAAAGAACACCTTCTATGGGAGGTGTTGTCTCATGTAGGCTTGCGCTTTCTATTGGACCACGGCTTTAGTGCGTTGTCGTGAAAATGGAAGGAAACAGGACAAAATGAATGAATAAATTTCTGAAAAGAGGTATGTGAGATATCGTATAATCCCCAAAATAACTAAGAATTTTATGTCCATGTTAAACACACTTTAAAGAAGAATAAATATTCAATATATATATTCATAAAGCACACATATAAATACACGTTTTTGTTGTTGTCGTGTCTATGCATACAGTACTAGTGCAAAAGTTTAGAGTCCTCCAAAAGCCTTGGTGACAAGATCTGCAAGTTCTGGAGCTCGATGGCTATGGAGGATTTCGATTGGGGGTGTTCCAAGTTGAAAGAGGGAACCGATAATGGCCAATATAAATAATGAATGAATAACATGATTAGCATTCTTCAAAATTGTTTACAAAAATTGAGTGTTTTGGAAGATATTTACCTAAGGGTCGCATTCGTCTGTCGTATCTAGTCTTGTCAACTAGGTAATCTAATATTTGCTTGTCAGTGAATCCCAGAAACCTATTGTGAAAGAAATTATATTTCATGAGAACATGTATTGAGAATTTATAAAAATGACACAAATCTATAATACATACTTATTAATGGCGAAATGACTTAAACTACAATTACTGAAACTATAACGCATGTAATGCAGGCCTCGAAATAGATTTTTTAATTTAGGTGCACAAGGTGCACCTAAGTTTTTAAATTAGGTGCATGGCATGCACCTAGCGGGAAAAATTTAGGTGCAAAATTTTATTTTCATGTGTACAGTGCACCTGTGCACCCGGGTATTTCGAGCCCTGATGTAATGTTATTTCGCACTCCCATAAAAAGGTGCCAGGAACAAAAAAAAACAACCAGTTCTTATCGGTGGAATAATTGTGAAACGAACGCACGAAAAAGAAATTATTCTTCTTAGCTACTATCAAAGATTTTCCTATGGGTTTAAATAGAAACATTAACGGCCATATTCACAAGTCACGAGTTAACCCGAGGATGAGTTAATCCGAGGGTAAGGGTTAAATCGCGGATCGGGACCGTATTTTCTTAAACGGCGGGTTAAGTGATCCACGAATTAAAATGATACGCTCGCTATAATTGGCTACTACCGTCTCCTCACCGATCGCGTGATATTGTTTGCATTTGTTACGACACCCAAATATGCATTCATACTGGTCAAACTCGTACTTCTCCGCAGAATACATACCAAATTGTGATATTAATAAAATGCATACGGCATTTTAATTTGGGTTTGGATACAGAGAAATGTGCAAAGATATTTAATTTTATATTGGACTTTTTTTGAAAACCTAAATTAAGCAACAAAAAAATTGCACACAATGCTTTGTCAAATCAATGTAATCCGATTATCCTTACTTGTCAGTATGGGTGTGAAAAGTAACTTGCATTATACGTTTTCTGTCATTAGAAATTAATGAACGAAATAATTTTTATTTCACGACGAATTTGCATCTACCATGGTATATATTCTACCGTTCCCCCTCTCATTGGGTTCTTTCTCTAATATAGTTCGAACCAGAACAAATATGGGCATATCTATTTTATAGAAAATTGGCTTGCTTCGCATACCAAATGGGAATTCGGCGTGACGTTACAATCTCTTGCTAAAATATAAATATTTAATTGGAAAATTATTTATTTAAAGAAAATTATATGTATAAGGTATCTATCTGATATCAAATTTTCCGCTGATTTCAAATCCGTTGAAACTTTTAATCTATCTTTAACGATCCCGATTTTACAAAAAAGAACGAAACAATGCTGAAATCGTAAGAGAGCAGGAAATGTAATCAATCTGTTTAATTTTGGAATGCGAATGTAGGCGTGACGTCACATTCTCGTGCGAAAATATAAAAGATATTCAATTTAAAAATTTTATTTTTTTAATGAAAATCATACTTTTTGGTATTGATCTAATGTGAAATTTTCCGCAGATTTCAAATCCGTTGAAATTTTTACTCTCTCTTTAACGGTCTAGGAGATAGAAAAAAAACTACATAACTCCAGTTAAAAATTCTTATTTGTTTTTTTAGTCTGCTGACAAATCGTACCTCCGCAAAAGCAAACGGAAGCACGGAAAAAATAAATTTGGAACATTCGATCTTTTATGCTGTTGCCATTCCAAATAAAATAATAATACTTAAATTCTATTAAATTCATTTTAAAATATTCTAGATGGAATTTTAAAATTCGCCGCGACCCAAAAATTGCAAAACATTTGGACTACCTGTGACAAATCCTATTACTGTAAGTGTCAGAGATTAGTCAGGACTTTGTGGGCAGAAAACAAACAAACAAACACTTCTTTTTACAATAGTAGAGAAGTAATCACGTTCCTATTCCGATTCATATAAGATCAGTTGAATGTCCGGCTTAGCAAGAATACTGTAATTTAGCGCAGAATGAAGTGTGTCGTCCATTTTGATATGTTTACAGTATGTCTCGCTTCTTTCGCAAAAAGATAGTACTGCGCATGCGTAACACTCAATCCAGAGTTAATTCGCCGATTTCGGAGGATCAAAATGTAAACACCGAAACGGCATTTAAACCACGGATCAGGCATTGTGAAAGCGGTTTTTTTCGATAACCAGGGGATTATCGTTGATCTGCGAGTTAACTCGGACTTGTGAATACGGCCGAAATTCTTCTGTTTCAGTGCAAACGAACCAAACGGAAACGGAATTTTACTTCCTATTACTCAAATGCTCTAGTGTGAAATCCCATTGCAGCTCCCTTAAAATTCAATTTATTGCTGTTTAGTGACGTTTAGCTGAAATCTTTTATCAACTTCGACCAATCATCTATAGTATATCCACTTCGAATTACTCCTATAGTATTTTTATTGGTGAAGTGCTGAAATTATTCCGAACACGCAAAGAAAACACGTTCCGCCGGTGACATATGTGGAAATTATTTGAATCTTAGATGGCGCTGGCGTCGTTGACGTCACGTGCCTTTCCTGCTCTCTCACACCTGCAGGATTTGTCAGTTGATTAGTTGAAGTTTGACCCTTGATTCGATTTCGAAAAAACCTAAATGTTCTTAATTTGATTATGATTCGATTTGCATTAATATGTAATCTTTTCTACAGGGTGGTCCCGAATTCATGGTACAAACTTTAATGGTAGGTACAGGACATTGTAACAATGATTTATTGTATAGGAATGTATAGTCGCAAGTGACGCGGTGAGGCGTAAACAGGGGAAATAAAAGGAAAGAGAAATGGAGTGATCGGTTGGTATCATTGCCGGTAGAGGGCAGTAGATGTCTAGCCGCTGTTGAACATGATGCATCGCAGTAGGGAAAAGCGCCATTCACAATTGTGCTGCCGTAGACGATGGGTGACTTTACGTATGCAGAAAAAGCAGACATGCATTACATGTACGGCCGTGCAAATGGTAACGGCAGAGCTGCGTTACGAATGTATCGCGCGGAGTATCCTGATCGACGAATGCCGGATCATAGAATTTTTCAACGGTTACATCGTCAACTTTGTGAAACAGGTGCGTTCGACGTCAACAGACATGGCGCTGGTCGAGTAAGAGCTGTACGCACTCCAAGGCTGGAAGAAAGCATCTTGAACATTGTGGCTGATAGACCCGAGTCAAGCACAAGAACTGTTGCGCGTGACGTAGGTGTGAGTCATCAGACTGTATGCAGAGTGTTAAACGAAAATCGCTTACACCCCTTCCATTTTCAGAAAGTACAAGCATTGAATCCGGCAGATTATCCTCGCCGCGTGAACTTCTGCCTGTGGGTGATGCAGCAATGTGCGTTGCAGCCGGATTTCGTAGATTATGTGCTATTTACAGATGAAGCGACATTTTCACGCGAGGGTGTCTTTAATGCGCACAATTCCCATGTGTGGGTAACCGATAATCCACATGCAACACGTCGACATGCGTTTCAACAACGTTTCAGTATTAATGTGTGGGCTGGTATTGTGAACGACTTTTTGATTGGCCCATACTTACTACCCACGCGGCTCACTGGCGGAAGCTATCTTATTTTTCTGAAAGAAGTGTTACCACAACTGCTGCATGATGTTCCGATCGCCATTCGTAACCGCATGTGGTTTCAGCACGATGGGGCGCCAGCACACTTCAGCATTGATGTACGGAATTACCTGAATGCCACGTTTGGTACTCGATGGATTGGGCGTGGTGGACCAGTCCCTTGGCCACCCCGATCTCCCGATTTATCGAGCCTCGATTACTTTTTATGGGGACATCTAAAGCATCTTGTTTATGAGACTCCAGTTGACTCAGATGAGGATCTCGTCGCTCGCTTATCTGTAGCTGCTGCAGGTGTGCGTGAAATACCAGGCATCTTTGAACGTGTACGCCAATCGCTCCACCGACGCTGTCAAGCATGTATCGATACTGGTGGACGCAATTTTGAACAATTACTGTAAACATGACACTTGTCAACAACGCTTTCAATAAAATCTTTGTTTTTCCTTTCGGCCGTTATTTCCCCTGTTTTCGCCTCACCGCGTCACTTGCGACTATACATTCCTATACAATAAATCATTGTTACAATGTCCTGTACCTACCATTAAAGTTTGTACCATGAATTCGGGACCACCCTGTATATCTGTAAACAGTGTACATAGTAATTAAACTTTAATTTAACTGAAGAATCTGTCTAATCGTCATTTTTGTATCGAACAAAATATACCACTGAACCAATTCTATATTAGAAATCCTGCCATTTTGCGTCAACATAATACCGCCACCATTTGACAGAAAAAGTATATCTTATATCGTGAAGTAGAAGAGTAACTAGTTGTCTTTTGGAATTAATATTTAGGTATTCAATTTTAACATTTCAGATAAATTTTATTTACAATCAACAGACAAAAGGCGTATGTGTGTCTAATTTTGACTGCTTATTCACATCATTACATGAACTTTATTTAATTGCTTTGAATAATTTAATATGTTACAGTGCAACGAAACGTTTTTACTGTCAAGTTAAATGTTGGTGGCTGAATGTTTCTAGAGCGGAAATTGCTTACAGTAAGTATTCTGGACGTACCGTCACGTGACTTGTTTATCGAATAACGATTCCAGCATTTCGCCAATAAAAACTTTAACCTTTTGGCTACGGTTATAGATAAAACAAGCGCGATTCTTATAACTTTCAAGGTACTACTGATGTACTGGCCGTTGTCTAAATTCTTGATTGGTGCGATCATGGTACAATTGCTGTTTCGGCCGTAGTCTAAAGGTTAAAGATGGAATTCCGAATTGAAAATTATAATAAATTGGTCAACGCTAATTACATCAAACGCCAAATGGCACCAAAACTGCAATTAACAACGTTTTAATGTTAGCCCGATATGTATCATGTGAGAGAGAGAGTCCCTCAAGCTGAAAATCTTACTTATACAACGTACTCTGAATCGTGACCACATTGCAACCATACTTGTTGGTTGATTATGTAAAATCAAATTGGAAAAGTTCTTTCAATTTTCGATTGGACAACGCAATTCACAGCTTTCAACATTCCAATGAAATAGATCGAGTATTTGCGTGACATTGGTTGTAAGAAAAAGGTATGAATCCTATGCTGATATTAATTATTGATCGGCTAAAGTGGGATAAAAAAAAAACCAATAGTTTGCGATTCGAGAGTCCATTGTCCCCAAGTCGTTCGTAGGTCACGTGACCTATCCTTCAGAGATCATACGACAGCGACTTCGCGCACATGCTGTGTTAATAGAAGGTTGACGCTCAAAAATATTGGAGTCGAAAGTACAGAGTGTCCCAAAAAGATCAGTACAACTTCAAAATGTATTTTAAAAAAGTGGGCCTACAGCAAAACTAGTTACAGCAATAGATGGAATAATTCAAAAAGTTTTTTCTACTACCTTAGTAAATTTACACATGAGATCCTTTCGTAGCACAAAGAATATCAAGACGATATCCCAATACAATCTACGAACGTTTCAGCATGCTAACATCAACAGTAGCTATAGCAGTCTGGATCTTTTTGTTTCAATTCCACGACACTATTAACTTTTGTTCGGTACACAGCAACTTTTACATAACCCCAAAAGATAAAGTCTAGTGGAGTAATGTCAGGAGACCGGCTATGGGCCATTCACTCGACACATTGAGCTTTCTTCACTGGATCCGCCATTTTGAATAACTGAATTCTTTAATAATCGTTTGCGTGTTGTGGAGCGCTACCTATAATCAGAAACATACTGTAGATAAAAACTTTTTGAATTATTCTATCTATTGTTGTACCTAGTTTTGCTGTGTCTTATTCTTTTTTTTAAAATAAATTTTTTAAGTTGTACTGATCTTTTTGGGACAGCCTGTGTTCCGGTCATTCGAAGTTTCTGCCCTAAAAATAACAACTGTTAGGGCGTACTTGGGGTTGCCGATACATGAGAGTAAATCGATATGTAGTTGAATTTAAATCGCAAGCTGGTAAATTACATTTAAACACAACAAGATATATATCGTATGAGACCATTTGAAGCAAAATCTCCAGCAGAAGTAACAACTTTGCAGATCCGTCTAATCTGTTTGTTTACATTGATCATCCCTCTTGTAAATGAAAACAAACGAAGAACTACTATGGAGCCTGTTACGTTACTTTACTTCAAAGTAATTCGTACCATTTTGCATCGCAGCCAATACGAGAAACGTTGACAAGATATATCGTCTTCAAGATATTGCACATTTATTTGAGATGACGAAATCAAGATCTGACCAGTTTTCTTTTAATAACGAGATATCTCGACCATCAAGATCTGGTAAATCTTGCTAATGACGAGATACCTCGTCGAGACGGTTACTAGAGGGGTAAAAGGTAATAAGTACGGGTACGGCTTCAGTCTACCTTAATGAGTAGTGGCAACAGCCTTGGCGACTTTCTTGGTGAACTTCTAAGGTCGCCAATGACAGAATTATTTCAAAACTCTTTTTCTTTCTAAAATATTTTTCTTTTTACAACGGAAAATGAAAGCTTTTTTACACATTTGAGAACGTTTTGAAAAGTATATTTTAAAAAACTTTCGCAAAAAGTAGTAAGTTTAAGCACATTTGTGAACGAGCAGAATAACTAAGCTACGAATGTTGGGTAAGAATACCCGTAAACTTATCAACTACACTAAATAATGTAGGCTGTTTGAAAATAAAAAGATTTATAAAAGAAAAAGCAATAAATAATACAACCTGATACCTGAGAACTGTTCCGGGAAAAACTAATACAAAACAAAAATTCCAGAAATGGCAAAAAAAAAAAAAAAAAAAAAAACTTTTTCCGTTTTGCGAAAAGTATAAAATAAAATAAAAATTCCACAACTGCAGGGACACAAATAAATGAACCAATGATATTACAGAATTTTTTTTTAAAAACGACCAATGCAATCAAAGGATATTTTAAAATCAAAATAACCAATGGAGGCAAAGAAAAAATTTCAAACGAACCAATGAAATCAAACGACTTTAACGGATTTTGGAATAACTTTCTAGAATATTCAAAATGAAAATTGGAAGTTACCGTTTGCCGAGGTTGACATGAAAACCACAGTAAACGTAAAGACAGATGGGGGTTGCCTTTATCTACCGTAACTCGCTACTAGAAGTGCGCAAAAAAATCGCCAAGGCTGTTGTCACTGCTCATAAAGCTGTAGTAGTGTAGCTGAGTGTAGCTGTTTCTAAGTACGTAAGAAACTGACTTAAATTTAATACATAAATAATACACCTAAATGATCTTTTATCTTCAAATACTCTGGAAAAAACATTTAAATTTATAATATTTGTTAAATACAGGTAACCCTCGTATAGCAAGGTACTTCTATAACGCTGTACCAAAATTGCGGCATTCCTCATATAACACGCCTAAATTCTCCGTATTACACGGTTTCTTTAGTTAAGTTTCATTCTAAGACACCTGAATAAGTATACTTAAATCAATAATAATTTGGTTGTTTTGGAAAAACTGGAATGTAATTTGAAAATTACGATTACACTTGAATTACTTTACCGGTACTGCTAAAAAAGCACTATTTTTTTCAAAAATAATTTATTTCTTCAAATAAAAGGTTCTGAGCATTCTAATAGAATTTGTGATTCCGTAACCTTTTTCAATTTTTGCTTTGTCGAAAAAATGTATTATTTATAATATAATTTAAATGAATCTTATTTGCACCAGCGACGCATCATATTTTCTAATTTTTCTTGTGTACTTTAATCTAATTCAAAGGGTTGTCACTTCCAGCAGATGGGAGATAATTCGATTTGTAACTAATTCAATTTTGCTGGTCTATAAAAGAAAATGCTCTTTAAAAATTCGTGACGAATACCACACCACTATGATTCTAGGCACATCTGTTCAGTGTTTAACTCCACTGATAACTTTCTAATGCTATTAAAGATTTTTCTTTTACTTGCCAGACATCAGACGACACAAGTTCTTCGAAAGAAAGTTAAGGAACTTCTTGAACGTCTTTAATGCGGCATTATAAAAATTTTGGCTGACTCGCATTTTTAAAGTATGAATTATCCATTTCTATTCATGATCTAATATAGAAATCTTTCGTCTCATGGGTTCAATGAATAACTTCAAATAGAGCGCATTCTTTTGTGTGACTTCCATTCTTATTTAATTCTATTAGCAACTTCTGAATTCCCCATATGCGATGTATTGATACCTAGTAAAAAAAAGTTAAGAAATAAATCAATATTTATATATATATGTTGCGCCTAAAGTCTTTTTCTTTTTATTTAGCTTAAATCCTTATATTTCCCTATTTTCTTATATATTCCCTACATCCTTATATTTCCCTATATATCCTTATATTTAACTATATCCTTATATTTCCCCCTATTATTATTATTTTTGCCTTTCATTTCCTGTTTTTTCCCTACAGTTTTTAACCATCTCACTTGAAGATTACAGTCTCAGGGCGTTTCGAAAATATCCGACCAAAATGTAAAGGGTAGAAGGCCTCAAAATCAAAATTTTTTGTTCTATTTAAGTGTTAGAGGACGCTGTTTAGGTCTGTCGATAACATCATCTCTGTGGCGTGAGGTGTCATTCCCCACTCGGATTTTCAACCTCAAACTCTCGAATTCATGTAGGGATGCAGACTGATGTTAATTTGGCAATAATATGAGATTGATACACACTTTATTCTGGCAACCTGCCAAGTAAGCGGGAAGAAGAGCGGCAACATTTGGAGACGGCATCTTTCCGACGAAGCGACGATAAGAAATATCACTTACAAGGTCGAACCGTATATAAAACATTTACCGAAAATGCCAACCAGAATAGATGTTCGATCGCTTTGCGACATATCAAACCCTTACATAGTTCCTTTATCAATTTCATCCACACTAGGACTTGATTTACTACTCTGCTGTCATATTTTACTACGACACGTGAGCTAATAAGACCGGAACCAACCTATGGTCTAAAGTGGGTTCCGAACTATGACGATCACCCATACTTTGACCGGGATTCGAATCCAGAGTTAGTTGGACTGAGGACCAGAGCGCTAACCACTTGGATTCCAAACCAGCACACCCACATTTATTTAACATAATATATGAATTAAGTATGGATGACGTATGGAATAGGGCGAAAATCATAACACGATAACAAATACAAACAAAATTAACGGATAGTAAAGATAAAAAATTATAATATTGGTAAAAGTAGCTTACTTGTTATCTGAGGCTCCTATTTGAAATGTGGACGCCACCCGTATTCCCATCACTGTCAGGACAAAGACTGCCCACATTTGGACCCCTAGAAAATGACAAATGAAACACTTAAAATTTGCTACATTTAACAATTTGACAAGCAATCAATTAGTAGTAGACAAGGTCTGTAGTTTACAGAAGATAACGAAAGATTACATTATGGTCTTCGAGTTATTTATTCTCCAAGTTGTTTCGACGACATATGTCGTCCATCAAGATCTGACCAATTGGACCAATGACGAGATATCTCGTCGAGATATCCAATTTGTTTATGGTAAAGAGAGATCAAGACGTGGCCAGTTCTCTTCCTACGACGAGATATGTAGTCCATCAAGATCTTATCAGTTTCGCAAAGGTCGAAATACCTCGTTGAGACGACCAAAAGGAGGATTATTCTTATTCGTAAACAAAAGTAATTCAGATTGTCATAATTGCTCAAATATATCCATAACGTGTCGAGGTAATGCCAAATCATTGCACAATGTGATTTACTCTGTGTGAGCAGTTATAATTTTTATGATAGAGTAATTTAAGAATTGTGACTCCTCCTGGAAAGAATAAGAAGGAAGGGGGATTTGATTCAGCTTTTCAAGTTGGTAAAACAAGGGGACACAGTGGGCTTAAATTTCAATAGGGATAACAGAACAAGGGGTCATGGGTATAAATTGAATAAGACACATTTTAATCGGGATTTAAGGAAAAATTACTACTTTAATAGGGTAATACACAAATGGAACGCGTTGCCAGAAAATATAGTTAATTCAAAGGGAGTGTACGAATTTAACATACAATTGGATAGTCAGTGGGAATTGGGGAATTCATAAACAAAGGACCAGCCTTGTTGGGCTTGAGCCTGTAGCTGGTCGTCAATATTTTTATTTGTATTTGTTGTATTTGAAGGAAAGCTTTTGACACTTCAAGGGATAGAGATTTTATTATTAAATGATTTATTAATATTATTTACAAGACATATTTCTTATGACGAGGATCTGGTCTTCAAAAGCCATGATCAGTTTTGGTAATGAGGTGATACCTCGTAGAGACTACCACCAGAAGAGATAATAAATAAATTATGTGTTGCTACTTGCTTTTATTTCACCGGCAGTATTATAGTTTCCTTTTAGAAAATTTAGTCTATCAATTTATTAAAACACCAAGTAAAATAAAAATTACTTTCTGGTCTAGACTAGTGCCCTATGTTATGAACTCCTGTTATAAACTTTTCCCTAGCCTCTATAGCATACCTCAATATTTCATTTACCCATGCCGCTTAAATACAGTTACATCAGCAGATATCCCTTTGAAGTGTAAGTACGAGTAAATAAAACATCAGGGATCACTAATAAATGCTGCAAAGCTACTTCGTGACGTTATTCAGTGACGTCAGATTCAGTGGATGTTGCCAGAACCATTACCTACGATGAGCACTTGAGTATTTTTGCGTTGGAAAGTTAAAATAATATTAATCGATAAGCCGTCAGCAGCGGATTTCGAAGAAAGAAGAGGACTGTGAGGCAGCTACTCGCTTTTTGAAAATTGTGACTGCAGCACGGGTGTTAAAACTGAGTCGCAGTCAGTCAAAATGTCTTAAGGTATTACTTAAAATTGTCACATATTACCACTTTGAGGACAGTAATGAAGGACATTTCGCTCGTACTTTAAGCTTGACTGAAGGAGTGATGGATCTTGAAATTGCAGGTTTCTTAAAACGCTTAAGGCAGGGGAGAGGGTTTGACAAATACAAATTGCTCGGATATTTCAAGTATTTCGTAATCGTAACTAAAAGATAGTTCGTGTTTATTTTGTTGCTTTGAAAAGAAAGAAATCATTTGAAAGTCAAGTACGTGTTTTTCTGTTCTGCTCCCTGCAACTTTCCCTACATGACATCCAACCATTTGAAGTCTTCTTGAACAATGAAATCTTCTTAGAAATCTTTCAATCCATCGTGATAAATCTATTTATCTCTCAAGTGTCTTTGTAGGGTAAAATTAAACTAGACTATTCAGAAATATCGTGAAGCTAAGAGGGTTATATAAATACTTAAGAAGTTATAACTAGTTGAAGTAGGTCGTGCATTTACCCTTTAAGTGGTTTCTACGAGATATCTCGTCCTTCAAGATCTAGTTAGTTTGACAAATGACGAGATACTTCGTAGGTTACAACCATCGCAGGTAAAGATTCAGTTTCAAATACTGAAATATATATTGCTAACTGTTCCGAGTTCAAAATACGAGACTTGTGCATGTTACAACATATTTCTAGTGATAATTGGGCTAGCCCAACTTATTGGAAAAATATTGGGTGATTATTATTCCATTCCCACCAATATACACTATATAACAAAAAAAAAAAGGAAGAAGTAGTCTGATTGCGATAAAAATTGGTGGATGTGAAGAACATACACAGAAAAACAATTCAAATCTCAGAACGATTGAACGATTTATCTCAGAGTTAAACCGTTACAAAGGGAGGAAGTCAATAAGCGTGGGTTCACCTCTGGCCTGGATGCAAGCTGTCACCCGGCGTGGCAGAGACTGAAAAAGTTCCAGGATGGTGTCCTGCGGCATTTCTTGCCAAATTGTCTCCAACTGTCGGGCTAAATGGTTAACATTCCGGGATGGTTGCAATCGCCTTCCCATAACGTCCTAAATGTGCCTTATGGAAGAAAGATCAGGAGACCTAGCTGGCCAAAGAAGTGTTGGGAAAGCTTGAAGACAGTTCATAGCAACACGTGCCGTGTGCGGCCCGGCATTATCTCGTTGAAAGGTAAGTCCAGGGTGTCGCAAAAGGAACGGTAACACAGCCGGTCGTAGAATGTCGTCATCGTACTAGGGATGCGACATCGATGTCGATGTTTTCAAAACATCGATGTATTGGGGTCGATGTTTTTGTAACATCGATGTTTATACTTGTCGATGTTTTTACGATGTCGATGTTTTATTTTTGAATGAAAAAAGTACCGTTATAAAAATTTTAAAAATAACCAAGTAGCATAATTTTTATAATCAGCAAATTGAACATACTTTTAGACCAAAGTGACCAAGGGTGAAGGGTCTGAAAAGTAGGGATACGACATCGATGTCGATGTTTTCAAAACATTGATGTTTTATAAAAAAACATCGATGTATTGGAGCCGATGTCAAATCACTAGTTGCTAAGTTGCTAAACCAGTTATAAGAAATGGGGGGGAAAAGGTTTAAATGCACTGAATTTTAAAAACATCGTTAGTTTGGGGGCGATGCATTATCAACATCGATGTTTTAATTTTGAACATCGATGTTTTACTGTCGATGTCGCATCACTAGGTGCTAAACCAGTTTTAAGAAATGGGGAAAAAAGTTTGAATTCACTGAATTTTAAAAACATACATAGTTTGGGGGCGATGCATTATCAACATCGATGTTTTGCTGTCGATGTTGCATCTTTTGTTGCTAAACCAATTTTAAGAAATGGGAGAAAAAGTTTAAATACACTGAATTTTAAAAACATCGATGTTTCAAAACATCGATGTTTTGCTGTCGATGTCGCATCCCTACTTCGTACCGCTGTGCTGTAAGTGTGCCAGAATGACTACCAAAGGGGTCCGGCTATCAAAGGAGACCATAACGCCCTGGTGGGGGCATGTGTGGTGAGCGATAGTAAGGGAAGGATCCCCACGCTGCCTTGGACGTCTCCAGACAGGTCTGCGGTTGTCGTCAGGACACAGTTGGAAACAGGAATCGTCACTAAAGACCATACATTCCCAGTCAGCGCCGCTCCAAGTTGATCGAGCCCGGCAACACTGTAATTTTACACCTTCTAGGTGTTTCGATTTTTTTTTGTTATGGAATATATATTACAGCTACATTATATACACAGATAAAACCTTGATAAAATGGTCTTAATTGTCCTCACGTTGGCGGGGAAGTTTGGATAATCGGGTGCCAGCCTAGGTGCTGACCTTGTTAACCGACTGTGGTTCAAAATGACGAGGTACCTTCGTATTTGATCGTACCAATACTCCACTGTGCTTTTCTAGTGTGACTCCTTCCACCCTAAGAGCGTTTGTACACATACCGATAATTAGCAGATGTCAGACACTTTCAAATTGCATTGTTTTGTATTGGTACCTTGTACACGACCGTCCGATATTATTGGATCCAGTAAAAATGCTATTTGATATTTGAATTGTCGGACGTTCTGCCAAGCCGGAACGATAAACATCCAGTGCGCCTGCATTTTGCATTCCAGATTAGCAGTTTTTTACATATTCATCTGCATTTTAACCGCAGTAATCAGCTTCCCACGTTTTAAATTACTTATAATAAGATACAAAAATGAGGGTTAAAACTTGTATTACTTACGAAGCTTATAAAATATTGCATAAAACGCACCTTCCACGTACTGTTTAGATTTTAGTGAATGAATCCAAAATCGTCTATAATTTCTACGCTTCCGCAAGAACAACCAATATAAAATTACAATTTCTCTTTTAATTGATAGCCGCATATCACTTTAACTATAATTTTAGCTAAGCTGCAAAAAGAGTCGAATAAAATTTTTTAGTGCAACTAGGGGGCTCCGCCTCCTGCTCGTTTACGCTCTCCAACCCAAAAAATATTATCAAGAATCAAATTGAAATTTCAAAAAAAAACTCGACGAGCTGCAAAAATTTATGTTGAGAGGTACTCTTTAAAAAAACTCACGGCTGAAGACTGAAAATTTGTATGTATTTTGCTCACTCGCGGAAGAAATTTCGCTTCTTCAAATTTGACACTTAATAAACCCTAAACTAATAGCCGCATCGGAAAAAAATCTTAATAATTGTCCAGGGAATACGATGAAGAACAAACCATATTAATTTCGTTTTTTTTCGATCAGTACTTTCTCGGGAAACCGTCTAAGAATCGAGCTAAACAGCACAGTTTTCAATCCTGCGGTGGCGGCGGTAATTTTTTTTTAATATAGAGAGATTTGATCACGTTCAAACGGGGGAAAAAAAGCAGATCTATGATAAAAAATCGGACGCCATGTACATGAGACCGATGTACACGTACCGCCACTCCGATAATTACGCCTTCTCCATTCGATAATTATCGGTGAGTACAAACGCTCTAAAGCTCCGTTCCTCACTCTACAGTTTGGTTTTTTCCAGTACCCATGCATCTTAAACGGATCGCAACAAGCTGACTCAGAAAGGCAAAAAGAAACAAAAATCAGAAGACGTCTGCAGCCGACTCCAAGGCAAAGCTTTCCAATGGGAAAAACACAATATCTCGCACAGCACCGGCGAAAGGCGAAAAAGGAATAAACCCTCGTTGTGGAGAGAGAATCCCTAGCAATGCGAGAACCTTCTTGTGCGCAATGCCACACGAGTCGTAAAAGCGATAAAATCATCCTCTATAAAAACGAATGTTGGCAACACGTAGGCAGTTTTATCGGGCAATAATGAAGGTTGGAAGGATCAGTGGGAAAGAGTGGGAAAACGCCTCGTCGTTTGCCCTCATATCATTGGACCGAGACCTTTTTAAAAGATTGGGGATGGCGGTGAAACGGGACTGCGGTCATTGTAAATTCGAGGGAACAACTGTTCTAAGTAATAACTACTAGAGTTCGAACGCGGTCTTGGGAATAAAGACACATTTGGAAAATGAGTTAGTTCACCGAGTTCGGTTGGTGGTGGTCAGAATTTTCAATATTTGTTTGCTTTTTGTCGTGGGGTGAGTTTATTGTCAGACGTCTAAGTAGTCACTTTGTGAGGGTATGGTGTTTTTAATAGTTCGTTACGTTTTATCTGTAAATCTTTTCTTATTGTCAGGGCCGCGGTTGCCCAGTTGGTAGATTATTAGATTAGCAGCCGGAAGATTGCCCGGTCGAAATTATATCGTCAATTATATCAATTATATCGTCGTGGACGTGGGGACTTGCGTGAAATATCATTAACCCCTTGGGTACATTTGACGACTAATGCCCTGAGCACACATCCGGTTTTTCAACGTGCGGCGCCGCTGCAGCAACGCAAGTGCGGTCTGAGATACATTAGATCCAATGGAGCAGTGCACACATGCCTCCAGCGCCTCTGGGGCGACGCATGTCCAACTTGTGTGCAGTTTGTACCGCATTTCACCAATGAGCCGCAGCTCGCCGCACACGCGTCCTTGTTCTGAAGTACCTTATTTTCATAAATAAATGGAACATAAATAATAATTATAAATGGTTGTATCCAGTAACGTCTAATTTGTTTCTAACTATACTTTTTTTAACACCAAGTAAGCGAAATAAACACGTTTTCTTCGATAGAATTTGTATCGCAAATGGCGCGAAGTGAGTACTTGCGTCATTTCACGGTTATGTGTGCATAGTTGGGCTTCGGTGCCTCAGCTTCGCCGCACGTTGAAAAACCGGATATGTGCACCGGGCCTCGAATTCGTCATGCACTTGTTCTGCCTAAGTTTCGGATGACGAGTCTAATTCGTCTTTCAAACTAGTACAAAATCAAACATGTATATTCTTGCTCATGGCAAGAGTGATTGGTGTTACGAGACTCTTATTGAATCAAATTATTCAATCGTTCTCTATAAAAATACACTTTATTTAATCTGACTCTATGCATAGAAATATTTACACGGCTGTGCTATCAGACATTCTTTTTTGGAATAAACGCGGAGATCAGAAGCTGTGCGATCTCTCTCATACTATTGCCAGTCGTATCAAACGAAATTATATGAAAATATGACAGCAACTAATGTCCAAACGATAATCCGAAAAACTTTTATTCAAATAAATCTGTATCCAATGGGTTAATGCTCTACAATCAATAGATATAAGAAATTCAGAAACTAGCGCAGATGCCTTGTGCGTGTCTGCTATTATTGAAAAACTAGATAAAAAGTCAAAAGGAGATATCAAACTAACTCAAGAGGCTTCGCTCTAAATTTGTTCGGGGAGTTGCGGTAGACGAGTTGACAAAGTCGCTGATTAGCAACAGGAGGGTTGCGAGTTCTGTACTCAATTCAAGGAAAGACCGCGGTGTTCGTGGGGGGCTGGTGTATGTTATATCTGCCGTGGCCTCGACTGTCCTCATGTTGGCCTGCAAGTTTGGAGAGTGGGGTGCAAGTTAAAATGCTGATATCGTCATCTGACCGTGGCTCTATTGACGAGGCGTTGTCCTCGAATCTTTCCTTTCGGAATTGATTTCGGACAGCAGCCTATTGCTCCCACTTCAGAGTAACGTGAATTCAACTACCTACCTCTCCCTTACTACCTAGCTTAGTTCAAGAATTGAACGAATTCTCTTTTTTAACCAAAGAAATCGTTATCGAAAATAAATATTCCTCGATTCACAACAAATCCTTTATAATTTCCACTAGTCTTTTGAATAAATCTTTTTCTTATTGTTGTATTGAACAAAAGTGTTCATAAGTTTGTAGTGCGTGTTACATGATTTATACTTAGAGTTATTTTATTATAAATACACCAGATAATTATGAAGTTTTTAAAAGAACTAATAAAGTCATTAAATAAGATGTGCAATGAAATTATTTTAAATGCAAGTGTTGAAGAAATCTGAAATTTGTCCTAAAAATGACAGATTTGAAAATCCAACCCTTAACAGCGTGGAATCGTTTTCAACATATTTTTTCATCTGCTAGGAAACGTAATAAAGAGGTGATAATAATAAAACTGAAAATGCAAACTGTGTTTAAGCCATTTGCTTTGGGGACAGCAAAACAATTAAAAAAGCTTAATTAAACAGACCATTTTCATAAAAATCAACTGCTTATTTTGCTGATGATGATGCAACTAATGATTTACTAATAGATTTTTTAGGATCGTTATCATCAATGGTTAATTGTACGTCGAATGACATAAAATATTCTATCAAGGCAAGTCAAGAAAAAAAAAAGTCATTATCTCCAAATTTAGTCTCAATGATTAACGGCTATTTAAATGTAGCGTATACGGTTTTCTAGTACTCCTTATAAAGGTGTTTCAGTGTGCATAGAAATCATCAATCTGCAATTGGTTAACCAATTGTTATATTTACAGAAGGTAACAATCGTTGACTTCAAAATGCGAAACGTGGAGATACTTCGTTTTCGACTAACATGGCAGTATATTAATATTTTACCCATATTTAATTCGTGTCGATACTAAATGTCCTTTGTCAAAATAGCGCACAATTTAATACACCCTGAGCACAATATCTTCACTTAACGTTCCTGTAATCGTAAATAGACTGAAAAAATATTTTGATTTTGCATTTCAAAAGATTTGTTTTCCTACTATACCTCCATTACAGTGAATTTGTCAAGAGTTGAAGTATTTCACACACAAAAATAAAGTTTTTTTCCTATTTCAAAGACTCTTCAAAAACGTCTATTATCTACGTCTTTCAAAACCGTCCCAGGGCTCCTATGGCTCCCATTTATCATAGAGGCCGTGGTTCCCTAGTTGGAAGAGTAGGTCTAGTTGGAAGAGTACGCCTAGTTGGAAGAGTAGGGGATAAGCAAATAAATGGTTGCGAGTTCGAAACTAGATGCAGCCGAAGACTTTAATGTACATTGTAGCCTCAAATGTCCACACAATGGAGTAGTTTGGAGGTTTAGAGAGAGGGGTGCCAGCTCAGGTGTTACCTCGTCATCTTAATTGGGGTTCAAAATTACGAGTTATTGTCCTCGGTTCGTTCCCTTTGAGATTAATCCCGGACCGTCACCAATATATCTTATGTGGAGATCTAGTGGGACGTTATTTCAACTACCCATTTATCACGTTGTAGCACATGAAGTTAGAGCATAGAAAGAAAAAGAATAATAAAGTAAAAAGTAATGAATTTCATATTTATAAATTATTTATTTTTATTAATGTTGAAAAAAAAAGGCCGCTGTACAACATTTACATAACCTATTTTATCTCCTGTATCTTTAAAGCCAAAAACGTGATGGCTAAAAGCAGGAAGAAATAACTACAATAATCTCAGTCTATTCTATTCTTATACATAATCCCCCGTCCATTCTATTTTTCGAAATCCTTCTTTTCCCGAAAGGAGTGATGATGGCTTCCTGATTAACTTCCAAAGTAAATACCTCTTGCGATTTCCTGCTAGCGACATGCAGTTAACGCTTTTTTATTAATTGAGTTTTCAGCTCATAACAAATTTAGCACGCAATTTGTCAGCTTCCTGTGTTTGTTTATGACATCCGCTAGCGGAACCGGAGAAGTGCGAGGGACATCTTTCAGAGCTACTGCACTCAAATCAACCCTAACCTGGCACTGTTAGAGATGCTGTTGAAAGTAAACAGTCTCCAAGACCACAGAGTATGTCAAATATTTAAAATAGTTTTGAATGTTCATTTACAACGACCCAAAGCTTTTAAAATGTCTGTAATTGGAATTTCTTCCTAGATCTAAATGGATTTAAGCATTCTCCACAGGATCACAGAGTATGTCAAATATTTAAAATAGTTTTGAATGTTCTATTACAAAGAACCAGAACTTTTTAAATGGCTGTAATTGGAATTTCTTCCTAGATCTAAATGGATTTAAACATTCTCCACACGACCACAGAGTACGTCAAATATTTAAAATAGTTTTTAATGTTCAATTACAAAGAACCAGAACTTTTAAAATGTCTGCAATTGGAATTTCTTTCTAGATCTAAATGGATTTAAGCATTCTCCACAGGATCACAGAGTATGTCAAATATTTAAAATAGTTTTGAATGTTCTATTACAAAGAACCAGAACTTTTTAAATGGCTGTAATTGGAATTTCTTCCTAGATCTAAATGGATTTAAACATTCTCCACACGACCACAGAGTACGTCAAATATTTAAAATAGTTTTTAATGTTCTATTACAAAGACCCAGAACTTTTAAAATGTCTGCAATTGGAATTTCTTTCTAGATCTAAATGGATTTAAGCATTCTCCACAGGATCACAGAGTATGTCAAATATTTAAAATAGTTTTGAATGTTCGATTACAAAGACCCAGAACTTTTAAAATGTCTGCAATTGGAATTTCTTTCTAGATCTAAATGGATTTAAGCATTCTCCACAGGATCACAGAGTATGTCAAATATTTAAAATAGTTTTGAATGTTCGATTACAAAGACCCAGAACTTTTAAAATGTCTGCAATTGGAATTTCTTTCTAGATCTAAATGGATTTAAGCATTCTCCACAGGATCACAGAGTATGTCAAATATTTAAAATAGTTTTGAATGTTCAATTACAAAGAACCAGAACTTTTAAAATGTCTGCAATTGGAATTTCTTTCTAGATCTAAATGGATTTAAGCATTCTCCACAGGATCACAGAGTATGTCAAATATTTAAAATAGTTTTGAATGTTCAATTACAAAGAACCAGAACTTTTAAAATGTCTGCAATTGGAATTTCTTTCTAGATCTAAATGGATTTAAGCATTCTCCACAGGATCACAGAGTATGTCAAATATTTAAAATAGTTTTGAATGTTCTATTACAAAGACCCAGAACTTTTAAAATGTCTGTAATTGGAATTTCTTCCTAGATCTAAACGGATTTAAACATTCTCCACACGACCACAGAGTATGTCAAATATTTAAAATAGTTTTGAATGTTCTATTACAAAGAACCAGAACTTTTTAAATGGCTGTAATTGGAATTTCTTCCTAGATCTAAATGGATTTAAACATTCTCCACACGACCACAGAGTACGTCAAATATTTAAAATAGTTTTTAATGTTCAATTACAAAGAACCAGAACTTTTAAAATGACTGTAATTGGAATTTCTTCCTAGATCTAAATGTATTTAAACATTCTCCACAAGACCACAGAATATGTAAAATATTTAAAATAGTTTTGAATGTTCAATTATAAAGACCCAGAACTTTTAAGAACTGAAAATTTGGGGATATCTAAGTTATCATATTTAATTTCATTGCAAAAATCTATTACAAAATGAAAACAAACGACACCAAGATTTTTACTGGGAGTAAAGCATCCTGGAAAATTTACATCGTATGTTTATCTATGTATCAGATCTATTCAATATTCATGCTTCTTTGTTCTTTCCTGTTTATTCGGAACTCCATGCAACCAAAGACTGTCGTATGTGGCAGCTGATGAGCTAGAGGTAGTTCAATCAACGTCGCACAGCAACAATACAACGGGCTATAGGCGAAGGTCCAAGATCAATACCAGAGACAACACCTCACATTTTTTGAAACACGGTATGTAACCAGGTCAACACCTGAGCTGGTGCCCCTTCTCCAAACTTCCACATCACGCCAACATGAGGATATTTCAGGGTACGACAGATTTAACGTGTACCAGCCACTACGTACACGACGGTCTTTGGTTCGATCTAGATCATAACCCCCTATTCTTCCAACCGGGCTATCGCTTCCTTCACATCTGTGTTCTACATAGTATTCCATGTTGATGAGAGAAAAAACGACTATTTTTCATTAAGTCGAATCTGTTGTTTCATAAAAATGAACCATTGCACACATTGAGAATATCGATTAAAACACAACCTGATTCCTGAAATCCCTTTTCGACTTCTACTAACAGTTCATTGACGTTTTCTAGGAAACGCTATTGATCCTTCCTAATTCAGTATTGACACATATTGATCGTTCTTCTACTTCAAAATAGCCACGTTTATTAGCAAGTGTCCACCAACCACGTCCTTTTTTACTCTTCATTACTTCACGAGACTCATGAAGAAGGAAAAATGTTTTATATCTTTCATAGGATTCTATATATACAAGTAGCATATTATTCATTTCGAATAAAAGGAAAGGAAAACAATTTTTGTCTCCCGATGTTTTCCATAGGAAGAGATTATCGTCCGTAATGGCGGTTTTCTTTTGTGTGCCACATAACCCATTGTAAAGTACACTACGCTACACTTTATTACGAGAGTTAGAAGCTATTGTTATGCGGCTACATAATCTACACGGGAATTGCTAAAAGTTTAAATCCATACAGATGTGCTATAAAAAAAATCTTCATAACAAATAACAACTCAATGCAAGATACACAATCTTGTCGAAAAAGTTATCAAATAAAATCTAGAAAAAAACCTAGTCGCAATTGATTGGGAGGTAGACGATCTTGTCAAAATTTACCAAATAAAATCTAGAAAAAAGTCAAGTAGCATTTAATTGGCAGGTACATAATCTGTCAAACGTTCTCGGAAAAATTGAACTGATTATTATCTATTTTTTAAGCGACCTTGGACACATTTGTAGGAATTCTTTTCATTCCATGTTTAGTAGCTCGTTTCCGTAATTTGACTCCTCTGGTGATTTTGACGAGTTATTTCGGCCATCAAGATCTGACCAATTTTCGTAACAACGAGATATCTCGTCATCAAGATATTGCCGATTTTTTTTATTACGATATCATGATCATGTAAGGTTTCGTCTAATGACGAGATATCTCGTACATCAAGATCTGATAAGGGTTTGCTAGTGACGGGATAACTTCTAAGAATTTCTGTTTCTTCCATGAGTTGCAACATTAATACTTAAAAAGCACATCTGTATTCGCCAAGCGGGTAAATCAAACTGATCGGTATTTACTAACAGCGTTAAGAAAATATTTCAGGTTTTGTTTATACCTGAAAGCGTTCGTCATTAGTTCTGTATTATTCCCACAACTTTTCGCAGCTCCCAAGACGAAAATGGGATCCACATGATAAAAAACAAAATCTCTAGCCAACAGTAAATTCCGCAGTGGCACAAGTAGCATAGAGAATACAATACGAATGTATTCAAATGTGTGTTAACGGAACTTTAAATCCTGATAAATGCTCCCACAACAATCTTTTACGTCATACCTGAAACATTTGTTATTCACATAATGCACACATGGTATTACAACACAAATGGACTCATATTTTAAGTTAAGTACACAGGGGACAGGTCTAAGCGATATCTATATGATAGAATAGCATAACAAGTCTCGGAATTCTAAATTTTAACAGTTACTTCACAATATAAATATTTAGACTTCAGAGATGTTCTTAAAATTCATATTTTTGAATTCTGTTACTATTCTTCTAGGTAGGAATATATGAAAATTTCTATAGTTACATTACAATAGAAATGTTAAAGAATTTAGTGTTTCTCTCTCCTGAAAATTTGTGTTCTCGAGTTTTGCTAATGTTTTTCTTGGAAGGGTTATAGTATGTAAATTTATCATGTAATAAAAATGAAAATTTATTATGTAATAAAAATGAAAATTTATTATGTATTTTATGTAAATTTATTACGTATTATAAATGTAAATTTATTATGTATTGTAAATGTAAATTCATTATGTATTATAAATGTAAATTTATTTTTCATTCAAATGTTAAAGCAACCAATGACTTGTTTCTGTTTACTTACTGCATAAGACTTCCTTTTCTTTAGTTGCATCACAGCAGTTAGTGCAAAACCAGTTAATTGTAATAATTTAGCTTTCGATCTATCCATCACTTAAATGCCCAACAAGATTCGTTTATATTCTTCCATTTTTAAAATATTTCTCGTCATTAGCCACAACTTGCGACTGAAAAATTTGGAGCATAATTCGATTCTCGACTGATTTATTAAACCTGCATCGTTTCTACCAAACAGTATTTGTAATTTAAATCTGAAGAGTTTCAGAGGTTCTCTCGTATGCAACATGCGCTTTTAAAGGTTGCCAGGGGAACCAAAAACATGTATATACTAACTATGTGATATTGAATAATATTAGAATTGCTTTCGAGGCTATTCTCTCTAAGAAGGATTATGGCGATTTATGGATTTTATCTGATTGCCGCAGGTTTCTCCCCAACCTTAATAAATGGATACTTCTAGGCGACAATACCAGTATCTCTATCGTGCTTAAGCTGAAACTGATCTCAATAAATCATAATATCCATTTACAGTGGATCCCTTCTCATGTGGACATTCAAGGTAATGAATTGGCTGATAAACTTGCTAATTGCAGTCACTCCATCCCTTCTTCTACCGCCTTGACCTTTTTGGAATTATATTCATAAGGAAAAAAATCAAAAATTTTGGGGAGTGGAGAGATCCCCCCACCCATCATTGGTATATGGGTAAAGAGCCGTGAATGACCCTAGACCTCGCGTGTGACAGAGGCTCCCGGATTGCTCTTTCTAGACCTGCTAGCGGTCACACCAAGTGCCTCTCATTCATAGAGGGCAGGAAGGTCTTCGCCACCTCCATCAAGTGCCTCAACCATCAGGCTTCTGCAAAGCATCTATTGGATTGCATGGGCCTCTCCAGGGAGGACATCTATCATGATCCACTTCTTGTGCTCGACTTCTTGCGAGTCAAAGGTCTTATGGATCTTGTCTGACTCCCTCAGACACAGGAAGATAAGCAACAACAACAACAGAATTGTTTGGTCTTTGGCCATGTTAGCCATCATGGATTGAAAATAAATTACCTCAATAGATTGTTGAAGCATTATAGAACTGCTAATAATTTTGTGATTATAGTACCGACAATAAATAAAGTCTTAAAGTATGGGTACCATTTAGATTTGAAGCAAAAGGAAGGTAGGTAGGTATTTGAATTAACTTATCACTGAAACAACACAACGGGCTATTTTGTAGCAAAAGGATAAAAAAAATTTTAATAAAAAAATTAATAAAAGCAAACTTAAAAAAAAAAACGTCTTTGTGAGTTTTCTGTGTGCCTTGTTGAATTTGTTCTATTTAGCAAACACAGACAGTAAAAATTGTACTAAATTTACATTTCAGAATAAAACAATACAATGAACGAAAATATTTCATAAAGATATTACATTTTAGAATCTTCATATATTTTTTATATAAAAAATAGTATGTATACAGCTTCCTTAAAAAGTAATTATGAAATTATTAGAAACTAAAAAAGCAAACTTGCTTGGTTCAGAATCTGCTCTCGAATTTTGTAAAAATATCATTTGAATTAAACATTCTAATTGATTACAATTTATGCAATTATGTAAAGAAACTTTCTAAAACCAGGATGCTGATAAAACATAACTAATATGTATGTATAATTGATGCAAATCTTAAGACTTCCCAATCAATTATATTGAATAGAGTTTTTGGAAGTTTTGAGGGTTTGTTGCTCTATGTCAATTTTTGCTACATTAGAGCAATTAGACCGAAACCTTCGCCTTAGAGAGGATTCCTATTCATGAACATAAAATATAAATTGACTGAGCATTGCTATTGAGGATAATGTCATAAAGTGTGTCCAACATGCCGAATTGTAGCCACTTGACTATCCTGTGAAAAATGTACTTGTTTGACCAATTTATCGCTTCGATAGGGCGATATAGTTGGTTGGTTTTGGAGTTTTATGATGCAATGTGGCCATATTTGGCTATGCGGTGCCAGACATAAAACATACAACATAAAGTAATAGACACACACACTATAAAAAAATTTTACTGCCAAAGAGGAGAGAAATACACACAAGGAAGAATGCCCCTGATCGGAATCGAACCTGCTCCGCCTACAATTCGAAGGTTGCTTGCGCAGTGGACATACCCACTGAGTCAAGATGGCCTCGCGATAAGCGATATAACATCTTATTACAGATTATGTGTGAATGAGTATTTCTATAGTGTCGACAAAAATAATGAAATCGTTTAAATCTATTACGTCGCACGTACCAATCAGATGATGAATCAATGGATGATTATCTACTCCAATCCCGTGGACCAATCAAATGATGAATGCTAGTTTAATCCTGGCAGACGGAAGAAGCATAAGGGTATTTGCATACATAGTCTGTTGAAATGAGGACTAGAGCCTGACCTACTACAGATTCAATTCTACAAAAATTCAATAATTACTGCTATAATGAATGCACATGCGCTTTTTCTTTTCCAAACATGTAGTTAAGTATAAAAAAGAACTCTATGTTAAGTTGAAATGACTTGCTGTTGAATTATAATCAACGCATCAAGAATAAATTTATCCTGAAGCTAAAAATTTCCAAGCCACATCTATGTATAACGGAACTGCTATTCCATACTTAGCATTTTTCTGTTTATTTAACCTCTAGATTTCTATACAAACATTTCGTAAAGTTGCAGCACAACACTTTGTTTTGAAAAATGTCCAACCAAATTTGAACTTATTAGGAGAGTTGTTTTCTCATCATGCACTACAAGCGGAATTGTGAACCACTCGTGATTACTTGGTGCTTCACCACGAGGGGTGGGTTAATGTTCCACTTTTCATACATTCCATGCATATAAGACACATCCCGTTCATAGAGGCCACACGGCCACACATTCACTCCAGACGGTCAAGCCTACGTGGTTTACCTGGAATTCCAACCAGGGGCCTCTCGATCCAAATATAAAGGTAGTTAGTTAATGCCCTCGCAACACTCCGATGCTCTTTCAACTTTCGTAACCACAGCCACTTTTAATCTTGAAGTCAGCATCCTGGACACTAGACCAATCAGTTGGAGAACTCTTGACGCGACTTCAGGATCTATATATATATTTCTCTTACGTGGCACGCAAAAAAGACGTTATTTGTTACCGCGTTTTGGCAACATTGTGCGAATGTTTGTTCACTAGGAGCCTCGCGCCTCATTTGAATCTATAGCGTTATCGCGGATGAAATTTTATTGAAAAAAATGAATTTTAGACGAGCTGTTGCGGTTTGTAATAGAAATCTAAGAAAGCGGAGGATCTTTTCAGGGCTATTTAAAAAACGTTCCTTTTCAAGGCAAACAATTATAGTACAACAAGACGCATGCACTACAACTTTCGACAACAAACTCAGTCAAAAAGTGTATGGGTGGCTCGAGTACTGGGGAAATGTACACACAAACAACATGCTGGGTATTCAATTTCCAAAGCAGCGTTCACATTGCGAGTAAAAATTTGCTCAAAGTTTTCATTTAAATTCTGATTCCAGAGGTACTGTATATATCTTTTATGTAATACAACAAATTTAGATTTGAAAAATATTTTTTTGGAATATCTTATTTTGTAATCAATCCCTTCTGCTAGGACACGTGTCTTCATTGATGCGAGCGAAGCGAGCATAGGTTCGCGCAGCGAACCAATGAGAATTGCGAAGCAATCCTCCGGGGGTTGGCGAGCGTTAGCGAGCTGGGGGCGGGCCCCCTAGTATATTATAAATATTATAAATAAAATGCACCGATATTTGAAATTTTAAGACATACTTAAAAGGAACATGTTCAGATTGATAAAATTTGGTACAACAAAATGATGACAAAAGAGGCAGATTTAATTGCAACTAACTTCATTTAGCAAAATCGGAAAGAAAGGGCTCGCGGATGCGTGGTTGGATTACTATGCAATTGGGAAAAGAGTGACTCTAGATCTTTGTTTGAAGGCAGGTAGGTAATTTAACTATCGCCGCACATCGAGCTATTCGTAGAGGTCCAAAATCAGATCCGAAGTGATAATTCCGAGGACAACACCACGGAATTTTGAACTTCGGTCAGATGACGAGGTCAACAACTGAGCTGGCACCCCACTCTCCAAACTTTCACACGACGCCAACATGCGGACATTTGAGTCGACGACAAATTTAACGTGCACCCATCCCCTTTGTACACGGGGGTGTTTTTGATTGGATTCCAACTAGCAACCCCCTGCCGCTAATCCATTAATCTTCCAACAGAGCTTCAGGCTGCCCTAATGTTTGAAGGAACCACGCAGAACACAAATTATTTTACTTATCAGTTCTATTGGTAAGCATCACAAATAATAGAACGCGAATAATATGCTTAATTTAAGGGTTTTCCACGCGTTCTAGAGAATGTAGAACAATATCGATTGTAACAAGATACATTCTCGTAATGAGATGCAGATAAAACAAACTTCGCATGACTTTTTAAGCAATGTACTGAAGTAAAATATGATCCATTGACAAAGTCGTGCACCCGCTATTTTGCACATCACAGCATTGCGTCGTAGCCATCATAATACCAAATGAATACGATGTAAAAGTAGAGAAAGACATTTTTCGTCTGCAGAGAGGGTAAATGGGATTATCTTTAATGTTCCGAGCACTCAGAGGGAAAAGTGCTGGCGCTCCGAAAAACGTGACTACTTCTTTCACGGAATGTATCAAAGTTCTGGAAGTCCTTATGTTTTAAAATTCTATTCCCCTTCATCTTGCAACAGGAGCACAGTGATTTATTGATGTAATTTTTCCTCGTATCAAACGCTTAAGGTAGGCAGTTGAATTAAAGTCACTAAAACACGGGTTATTTTCGTCGATTCGGGATTAACCCCGGAGGCAAATATCCGAGGACAACACCTCGTAATTTTCAACTTCGGTCACATGAGGAGGTCAACACCTGAGCTGGCCCCCTACTCTGCAAACTTCCACACCAAGGCAACAAGAGGCTATCTGAGGTTAGGACCGATTTAACGTGCACCAGCACACAAATGCACGCCGTTTAGTCGGATTGAGTTTCGGATTAGGAGACTTTTAGTCGTATACGTGACTCTACCAAGTGAGCTACCACGATCACCGGAGGGTTAAGGAACTCAGGACAACGAAATAGGTGATCGCTGACCATTTCCTCTCGATGATTACAGATCCTGCAGAATGGATCTGGGGTGTTATTAATACGATGTACTATAGTTTATACGTCTTGATGAGCCAATCATATAACTTGGTACTAGGTGTACTATGTCCCAGAATGTGATTGTTGGTTATCAATGTGGTAAATGCGCATCAAATTTCTGAATGACAGTATTTTCTAGTTCAAGAATGGACCATAGTAGTCCTGTTGGAAGATATTAGTGAATTCTCAACCAGAGGGTTGCGAGCTCAAAAATAGATCCAGCGCCATCATGTACGTGGTGGCTGCTGTACGTTTAATCTGTCGTGTCCTGAAATATCCTCACGCTGGCGTGGTGTGGAAGTTTGGAGAGGCGGTACCAACTAAGGTGTTGACCTCGTCATCTAGCCGTGGTTCAAAATTACGAGGTGTCGTCTCTGGTATTGATCTTGGACCTTACAAAATAGCCTTGTTCCAGTGCGACGTTAATTGAACTACTCCATAGTTCATGGTAAAGCGGCACAAAAGCTGAAACCACGCCAAGAATGATTTTATGACTTCAGCAGTGAAGAGAAGACGATCTAACAGATTGCTTGAGATATTACCATTTCTACAGGAATTCACGCAATCTGGCTTATTCGGCGTATTTCTCATCCTGAGGGCAGTATCTGAACCTGAAGATCAATGATTTGCGCTCCCCTCACTTCAACTACCAATAGCACATGCTTGAATGATTTAAAGACCATCTACAGTTCCACCAATCGGGGCCGCGTTCTCTTCCATGGAATGAATCTACTGAAGATAGGGAACCTAAACACATAATTACTATCTGTTGAGGGTCGAAGAATTGATGTATCCCTAGAAACATACCACAGAGGCGTATATTTAATAATGAAGGTATCATGGTTGTGAGAGTGGCTTGTAGACTGATATTTTAATATATGTCTGATTGTAATCTTATAGAAAAGACTTGATCAATGTGCGAAATTTTTAAAGAATTGTCGGCAGTTAATTTCTGGTAATGGACGATTAATGACTTTATTAATGTTTCTGAGTATGAATTTTAAGTAATGGATTTATTTTCTTTATACGCGGTGTTGAGTGTGAAGGAAGTGTTTCTCTGCGTGTCAGTGTATTGTGTACTGTGCTGACGAATCTATGGCAGTTACAATAATGAAATTTGGCACACAGGTAGTCCGAATGCTTCGCAATTTTTTTAAAACGTGCCCGAATTTTAATATTTTATCTCAAACATTTTAAAATGAATTTATTAGTTTTTTTCACCCACTTTTCTTCCGTTCCGGAGGAAGAAGAAGCCACACGATTTTGCTATTTTCACCCTCTGACGTCACAAGCGATTGAAAGATCACAGATTCCATTCCTCCATTTCCTGCACGATTCGAGCAAAGGGAAGCAAAACATTATACAGTTTTTTTTGTAAAATCGGGATCGTTAAAGATAGATTGAAAATGTCAACGAATGTCACCAGATAAGATACCTTACATTTGGTTTTCTTTAAATAATTATTTTTTAATTTGTAACTTTTTTTGAAATACGAATATGGGAGCATTAGACGATGACGGAATTTGGACGGAATAATTTGCCGAAAACTACATGATTAAAACAATAATAAAGAGTATTTTCAACGAACCGAGAGGTATAGACACATTTTATAACTTTTTACCCAAAATTGATTCGCAATGACGTTATGAATGTTTCATACGCACGCATAACGGAAAATTGCAGCTAGGGTTATTTAAGGTTCACTAATCAAGGAGGTTGTAAACTGCTTATATACGTCACAAGTTCCTAGCAAAAGTATATTTTGCCTTTTCGCCATTTCCTCACACGTAGTATGTGTTGGAAGTTTCCCTTCTTCCTAATGATCGATCGTTACGATATCCAAAGAGAACATCGTTAACGCTATTTATATCGAACCTTAGACAGATTGAATCAAAACCGTCTAGTTAGCTGCTGTTAATTCTTTGGCTCAACTATTTATCGGTGCCGTAGTACTCCAGTTGGTTGAGTCGTCGAAACCACTTGGAGACCATTCCTATAGGATGTGCAATCTTCTGGAGGAAATGGACAGCGATTACCAACTTCGTTGTTATGCGTTCCTTAACCCTCTGGGTGATACAGTGGCCCAGTTGGTAGAGTCGCTGATTAGAAAACGAAGAGTTGCGAGTTCGGAACTCGATCCAAACAAAGATAGTTGTGCCACGTGCGGCTTGTGCACCGAAAATCTGTCGTGGCCTCAAATGTCCTCACGTTGGAGTGGTGTGGAAGTTTGAACAGAGGGGAGGTAGACTAGGTGTTGACCTCGGATCATTCCTTATGGTATCGATCCCGAATCGTCTCCAATAGACCGCTGTGTTGTTACTCCAGTGCTACAAAAATTTAACTACCTACCAAAGAAACTAGCCCTAGGAGAACATTGTTACAAAAAATTGAGGCTTGTTCGTTTGTTGAGGCTTTATGGCCAAGGGTTCAAAAAGGTACCAATTGCGCCAGACTCAAGACTAAGTATCTATATATATAATTCTCTTACGTGGCACGCAAAAAAGACGTTATTATTTATCGCGTTTGGGCAACATTGTACGATTGTTTGTTTATCACGAAGCCTCGCGCTTCAATTGAATTTATAGCGTTATCGGATGAAATTTTATTGGATAAAAAATGAATTTTAGTCGAGCTGTGCAGTTAATAATAGAAATCCAAATAAAGCGGAGGATCTTTTCAGGGACATTTTTAAAAAAAAGTCCTTTTCAGGATCAACAATTATAGTTCAACAAGACGCTTGCACTACAACTTTCGACTACAAACTCAATGAAAACGAGTCGGTGGATCAAGTTCAGGGGTAAATGTTCATACAAACAACCTGCTGGGTATTCAATTTCCAAATCAGCGCTCACATTTCGAGTCAAAATTTGCTCAAAGTTTTCATTTTAATTCTGATTTTAGAGGTACTGTATATATCTTTTCTGAAAAACAGCAAAAAATTTAGATTTGGAAAGTATTTTTTTGGAATATCATATTTTGTAAACAATTCCTTCTGCTAGGACACATGTCTTCATTGATGCGAGCGAAGCGAGCTTTGGTTCGCGCAGCGATCCAATGCGGATTGCGAAGCAATCCTCCGGGGGTTGGCGAGCGTTAGCGAACAGGGGGCGGGCCCCCTAGTAATACAATAAAAGTAGTGTAAGATACAGTAAGCAGTACAACGAGGGAGAGAAAAAAAAGCCTAAAGCAGAAGCGGTGAGGATAAAACCAAAGACGGATTACTAGAATACCTCTAGATTGTGATGCCCGTGTTTACTGAATGAAAACAAAACTCCCTGAAAGGTTAGGCTGGTAAAGAAACCAAATCATAATTGCTTTTCGTTGATTTCTGAAGCTTCCTCGTAAATATTTCTTCAAATATGCCTATTGTGACCTTTATTTAGAATGAGCTTGTATGAGTTCTTTTAGACTATTCTAGTAGTACGATATTTATGATTTGAGATTGTCCGTTACACTACTACAAGAGTGATCAAATTATTAGAGCTACGGTGCAAAAACACTTTTATCTGAGTTTGGGGTAGAAGCTGAAGGGGGTTAATGTGACAGGTTGTGAAACCAACAATGTTTTTAGCGAACTATTTAAAAATTTATTGACATAATTAGGTAAAATTTTTTTTAAATAGTTTAATGTAACCAGGTGTTTTCTTTGTAATAATAGGTTTAAATGTAAAATTGTTAATCTATATATATAATTCTCTTACGTGGCACGCAAAAAAGACGTTATTTGTTATCGCGTTTTGGCAACATTGTACGATTGTTTGTTTAACAAGTAGCCTCGCGCCTCAATTGAATTTATAGCGTTATCGGATGAAAGTTTATTGAAAAAAATTGAATTTTAGTCGGGCTGTTGCAGTTTATAATTAGAAATCAAAGAAGGTGGAGGATCTTTTCAGGGCCATTTAAAAAACAGTCCTTTACAAGGCCAACCATTGTAGTTCAACAAGACGCTTGAACACAATTAACATGCTGGGTATTCAATTTCCAAAACAGCGCTCACGTTTCGAGTCAAAATTTGCTCAAAGTTTTCATTTGAATTCTGATTTCAGAGGCACAGTATATATATTTTCTGTAATATAGCAAATTTAGATTTGAAAAATTTCTTTTTGGATTATGATATTTTGTAAACTATCTCTTCTGCTAGGACACATGTCTTCATGGATGCGAGCGAAGCGACCATAGGTTCGCGCTGCGAACCAATGAGGATTGCAAAGCAATCCTCCGGGGGTTGGCGAGTGTTAGCGACCAGGGGGCGGGCCCCCTAGTTTATAAAAATGCTCTAATAAAATGATCTCCCGCTGTAGATTCTAAGGAATTTGAAACCTTTTACATCTAAAAAATCAAATACATAAATATTAAAAGTCAAAACTTTTTATTGCAAACACAAATACATTGACGAACAAAATCAGGATTCACTTGAAAAACAGACCTCCCAAAGAATACGCAGGAGTTACTTTGAATTATTATCCCTGATTTAATAAATTTATTCTGAAGTTAAATTCCCTCTACCATGGATACGACTGAAATACGCACAAATTTATACATGGCGCTAAGTTATCCATACTTTAGAACCAGTTTAATTTACTATTTATTCAGATTCAAAGGAAATACACTTTAGAATTATTATTCAGAATATACTACGATGGTAGTTTAAATTGTATCACTTAAACATAACTATATTGCACCAGTGCTGCAAATTTATTAGCTAGAAGTGCATTAAACATTCTGCAACCAAGCGTTGGGTATAACTTATCAAATTGTCTCAAGCGAGACCAGCACTGCATAATATTTATTATCATTGAGATAAGTGGATTCAGAACTGAAGTGTTGGATTACTATTTCGTATATGATCTTAAAAGCCTATTTTACTTTTAATTCCATTACTTATTCAACTTTTCAAAGATAATTCATGACTATCCTATGCCTAGAATATCTCAACTTAACCCTCCAAGTGGTTACGACGAGATATCTCGTCGAAGAAGATCTGATCAACTGACGATTGTTCAATGTTCGATTTAATGACGAGATACATAAAAGTACATGAAATCAAATTAAAAATAACGATGTTTTTTTAAAAAAACACCGATTTATTTACCATCGATTTATTGGAGCCTATGTTTGTTTAACACCGATGTTTTTACATTGTCGATATTTTTACGGTGCCGATGCTTTATTTTTGAATGAAAATAGTACCATTGGTAAAAAGTTTAAAAATAACCGTCTAACTAAGTATTTGTCAGTGATGTCGACATCCGTCCCATCAGAAAGAGTTTTTTCCCTAACTCATGGAATAGTTAGTGAAAAAAGAAGTCGGCTTAAGGGGGAGAAGGTTAAGAAATTTCTTTTTTTACAAACTCTAAATAACAAATATTAGGGCGTATAATAATTATAGGCCCCAATATTTTTTATTTGCAAGACATAAAAATAAGTTTATGTTTCCCCCTATAAGTTGATAAATAATTAGTAACTACCAATAATTATTGTTATGTACCTACCTACTTATATTTATAGTTAGTAGTACCTATTTCGCATTGTTGTAAATATTATTTTCTTTTGTATTACTAGGGGGCTCCGCCCCCTGCTCGCTTACGCTCGCCAACCCCCGGGGATTGCTGCGCAATCCCATTTGGTTTGCTTCGCAAACCAACACTCATTTCACAGATGTCATTTGGTTTGCTTCGCAAACCAACATTCCTTTCACAGAGTGAAACTATCTGAATAATTCGTATTATGCTGATTTCACTTTCCGGTACATGACGTCACAGCGAGGGCTTCGCGCCCTGCTCGCTTACGCTCGCCGACCCCGGGGATTGCTACACAATCCCGTTTGGTTTGCTTTCTCAAACCAATACTTCTTTCGCAATTGATTTCACTTTTTTTTGCTTTAACACTTAATGCACCCTAAACTAATAGCCGCATCAGTAAAAAATCTTCTGTATCTTGTTCCCTGTACAATTTTAAGTAAACAGTGTTAATATCAATACATTGTACTTTGTCGGTAAACTGTCTTGAGAACAGAGGGAAAAAAGCGAGCCTTTTTCCTCGCCAAATAAAAAGAAATCGTTTTTATGGCAATTGTTGCTACGATAAATTTGATATCTGGCAAACCCGATAGTAGAAAATGCAACCCACTGCTGTTTGCCGAACCAGCTATGCGAACTGAAAAATACGAAATTTGTGTCACCAACTTTTGATTGCATCGAATTTATTTATGAACCAATTTTAAAAATAATTGTACCGTAAGAAAGAGTACATTGTGAGGTATACTGCAATATTTTTAAAATTAAAAACTAACAGTAATACTATATAGATATGACCATTTTAGTTTTGTATCGGAAGTTACGATCTGAAAGTTCCGAAAATTGTATGACCTACTTTTAATTGCATCGATTTTGTTTATTAACCAATTTGAAAAATAATTGTACCATAAGAAAGAGTGTAATGTAGTGTATTCAGTGATGTTCTCAAATTTAAAAAATAATGGTTTTTGCCGTAGACATAACGGTTTTAACAAAACGTAGCGAAAATATCCGAAGATTCCGAATTTTGTATCACGAACTTTTGATCGCATCCAATTTAATTATTAACCGATTTCAAAAATAATAGTACCGTAAGAAAGAGTATATTCTGAGGTATACTGCGATATTTTAAAAATTAAAAACTAATAGTAATTAGATATAGATACGGCAGTTTAAAAAAAAAGTAACAAAAATGTCCCGATTTTTCCCGAATTTCAAAAAAATATTATCAAGAACCACATTTAAATTTCAAAAAAAACTCGACGAGCTGCAAAAATTTACGTTGAGAGGTACTCTTAAAAAAAAACTCACGACTAAAGACTAAAATTTTGAATGTGTTTTGCTCACTCGCGGAAGAAATTTCACTTCTTCAACTTTAACACTTAATAAAACCTAAACTAATAGCCGCATCGGAAAAAAATCTTAATAATTATCCAGGGAATACGATGAAGAACAAAGCATGTTAATTTCATATTTTTCCGATCAGTACTTTCTCGGGAAACCGTCTAAGAATGGAGCTAAACAACAAAAATTTCAATTCTTCGGCGGCGGCGGCGGCGGCGGCGGCGGTAACTTTTTTTTAATATAGAGAGATTAAATTTGTAAACTAAAGATTTGTTAAGGGGGTCCGAGACAAAAAAATCGTCAAATTTTCGAATTTTTTTAATTATTATTTTAAGAAATTCTCTGTGTTTTTCTGCTTAAAATGACGTCTAAGTCATGTTTCTATCTTAATTAGAACTAGAGATATAATAATTTTTGTGGTGCGTTGTTTTGAAAATCTAACTCTCTCGACAGTTGTTGTCATGGCAACAAGATCTGTCTTTAAAACTTTAAATGCGTTTTCCTCCGTGATACATTTTTTCAAGATTTCCTGTATTGAAATTACTATAAGTCGAAAACCGATAAAGTTTAAGGGTTGAAATTTGGAATATATCTTTTTCAAACATTATACTTTAATTTTGATTCAAAAATTTAAAACAAATATTTATTTTTAAAAATATGACTTTAAAAAAAAAAAGAACCTTTAAATTTTCAAAAATTTTCATTCAAATATTTTTTTATTTTTTATTAAATTAATATTTTTTAAATTGCTGAATCAAAATTAAAGTTTATAAATTTGTAAAGAACTTACTGCAAGAATTTTGAAAATGGATCAGGAATATTTTGAGTTTTAGCAATTTAAAATAACCCCTCTTTTTTTCAAAACAATTTCATTTAAATTTTTAAAAATTTTTTGGAAAAGTTTTGTGCTGTGATTTCGCTTATTAGTCAAATGGGTAATCAGTACAAGTAATTCAAAATTCTAAATTAATTAATAAAAATTTTTTTTCGATGTGTCCCGGACCCCTTTAATTGTTCTTATAAATTTTTTTGACTTTGTTTTGACAGATTAAAAAAAATATTTGTTATAAATTAATAAACACGGCAGTTGACAAATTCAATACCCCCACGGGCTAACATTTCTGTTAGAGGTTACTAAATCAGTTTTTAAAAAAAATGGGGGGGGGAGTTTAAATACATGTTTAAATGTTTAAAAACATGGATGGTTTTTTGGCGATGTATTATTATCATCGGTGTTTTAATATTGAACATGATTTGTTGTTGATATCGCGCATCCATATATATAAATCTGACTAACTTTGCTAATGACGAAGTATCTAGTCCATCAAAATGTGCTCAGTTTTACTAATGAGACGAGAAAACTCATCAAGACAACCATTAAGTTTAATTAAATAAGATACAAAGGCACAGTTTTAGATTTACAGTCATACAATGTATGTTTAAACTGAAAACAATGAAATAAACGGTTCTTTTATTTACTTGAAAGCCTAAAGTCAATTTAATATAAACATAAGTTTTAACAAGAAAGTTGATATCAAATTAACCTTTTGTAATATAAAGAATTTTGTAGACAGGATGTGAGGATTAAGTTAGATCAGTAATCATCAACTTGCTGTTTTAGGAAGTGCTTCAGTTCATGAACAAGGTATGATATTTCAGCTTCAAGGCATATATATATTACCGCTAAATCTCGAAAACCGTTAATGTGCACATTAACGGCTTCCGTATATTTAAAGTTCAAAAGTTTGTTTCTCACATTTCCTCCACTTTCAATTTTAGTTTGGTTTCGCCAGAGTCTTGCGTAGCATAGTTAATTCTGTTTTCAAATGCGCTTCTACCTGTTAGCTTGTGAATTTATGTCATGATTTTTTAAAAGCAGATCAATTTAACTCCTGTTATGCAAACAAGCACAGAATTGGTGAGTTAATGAAGAAAAGATAGGGGAAGACGGGGTACAATGAAACAAAATTTACTAATTATTTTTTCCTATCCACAATTTTGCATGCACAAAAATATAATTAATGCATACTTTTAATCTTGTATTTTCCCCATTTAAATAAATTTTTATTAGGTTCTAAACAATATCTTTATGCTTGTAAAATAACAAAAAGTAAATGTCTCACAGTGTTTCATTGTACCCCATATGGCGGGGTACAATGAAACACTTACTGGGGAACAATGAAACACTTACTGGGGAACAATGAAACACTTACTGGGGTACAATGAAACACTCCAAATGATGCAAGCAATTTTCACCCTATATAGTTTATTTTAGTCACATTCGACTTTCGACATTTCGTACATTCAACATTTAAATTTATGATTTCTCCAACAGTATATATTTCCTTGTTTCAGTTCACCCTCATTGATTAAAACAATCATTTATATAGATACTGCTTGTGTCACACTGTTATGTGTGGATATCTCATTCTTAGTACTTCAGTGATCATCTGGAGCTGGAAAATAATCCGGATCATTGTCATCTTCAGAGTCTGTAGGAGGCAGAGTTTGTTTTGAAAACAATCCCTTCTTAGTTTTTTTCCCCCTTTTTACTTTCTAATTGCTTAACCAGAGCATTTTTTACTTGTGTGGTTAGAACTAAACTCTTTTTTTTTCTGTTTCCTACTCTTACTATTCTTGGACCAGCCTTGGGGTAAGGTTTTATCTCTTGAGGATAAATGTATTTCCTCACAGGTTTAGAGCTAGTGCATGGTGTATGAACATTTGCTGATCAATCTGCAGTCGGTGATTCTGATTTACTTATGGTAAGATCCACCACTTTTGATTCTTGGGTTTTGTCTGTCTGGTCTTCAGTTTCATTACTCAGCTCATCAGTTTCATTAATCTGACCATTGGAATAATTTTCAGTAGGACTAGGCCTATCTGACACGTACAAACACAAATAATCTTCTTCACAAAACATTTCTCTATTGAAAGGCCATATTCCAGTTGCTGAAAAACCTTTTGTAAGCAAAGAAGATATATCATAGATAGAGATTGTACGACCTGGATCACACAGAATCCAATCATTTGCAGCTAGATTGAAGAAATCTTTAAGTGACTTGAACACAGTTTTGTCTAAAGGCGGCTGCAATTTGTTACTGGTATGGGGGTCAGGGTTACAACAACAATTCCATTATCTTTAGTAAAATTTATACTGGAAATTGTAATATGTGATTCATGATAGTCCATTATTAGTTGAACTGGATTTTCTTTCGTTCAGCGTGTATGTGCCTGGAAATCTGTTAGAACATTAACAAAAATATCTCCATTCATCCAACCCGATTTTGTTGCATCACCCACAGTCCCACAAACAGCTCCATTCAACATGCAAAACTTGAAATTTACTCTAGGAATACTAAATAATGGGGTATAGAATTTCCAGAAGCCTTAATAAATCCACACATAGTAACAAGAACACCCCTTTCACCAGAAATTAATTGACCTATTTGTTTTAGGCCCCTTTGACCAAGAACTTTAGGAGGATTGTGAACTGTAGTAAGTGCAGTTTACGCCTATGAAATAAATAAACTATTCTTAAATGTTTTTGAATATAAAAAATCTAACTTACTATTGAAATCTGTACTTTTTTTAGAAGGAAAAAAAAAACAGTTTAATTTTGCATGCTTTCAAAATGATTACTGTTTTGATTTGGTGTTGCCTTCTCCTCTATTAATGTTAGGTGTTGCCATTTCCTTAGTAAAAGTGTTTTATTTAGATTAATGACAACCAGTAATGTGTTATTTTATATCAGTGATATTATATTTACCATTGATATATTACTTCAAGTAAATGCATTCACCCGGGGCACAATGAAACATGTTTCATTGTACCCCATCTGCAAGTGTTTCATTGTACCCCGTACTGAGGTTACTAAATAAAAAAAAATTTCAAGCTTCTAATATTCATTTTTTTTTAAATTTTGGTTTTGGAGGTATGAAGACAACAACACAAAGATAACAATGTATAGAAAAAATAATTATTACATATAACAACGAGGAAAAAGAAACAAAATTACTTTTAGTAAAGAAACTTACCTTCAATGGTGAAAAACCAATAATCTTCTATTGCTAATGTTGTAGAAGTGCGAATGTATCCAAATCACATCAGTAATTGGAACTTATAGTTGTATAACATATATATAAATTGCAACTTTCTGTGACAAATTGTACTGATTTTAGAAGTAATGTGTTTCATTGTACCCCTTGTTTCATTGTACCCCGTCTTCCCTACTTAGCAAAGATTTAAAATATATTAGTGTTTTAATGACAAAACGAAAGTATGATTCCATAGTTGAAGTTGTAAAGGGAATAAAAAATTTCAAGAAGAAACAATCATAACGAGTGTCTAGTAGGTAATGTGCAGATTATCTAAGTAATTTGCAGATTTGTTTCAACAGAGAGATCTTCATTTCACTTTAACGAGTGTCTAGTAGGTAATGTGCAGATTATCTAGCTAATTTGCACATTACCTAGGTAATTTGAGAACTGAAACAATTTTCGGCACTTTAACGGATTACTCTAATTAATATGCACATTACCTAAATAATCTGTAGAGTTACTGATTATTGCACTTTAGCGGTAACATATATATATATATATATATAAACTCGTCATTAAATATTTAGGAATATAGAATCCTTTAGACGTCCTTAGACATCTATGAGATAGGAACTCTGGCATTTTAGAAATTTTGCAGCATTCAGTAACTCCAAAAAATGTAAAACTAACTTTAAAAATATATCAAGGAAATGGATTATGTAATAAAGCATGGAAGTGAAATCTAATATATTCCGCTTAGAGAAAGTTCGATTGCGAGAAAAAAAAAGATTTTATCCCTCGGGTTATTTTTACATTGATTTTTATATGCAATGAATTTATCTCAATTCGCATGATGATACAAATAAATACATAATAGAATTGAAACGATTCTAACAAAGAAAGAATGAATGTAAATATTAATCATTTAGGGTGTTATGAAATGAAATTATTTTAATATACACAAATGACAAAAGGTAAAAATATACAACTAATTAAACAACTTTCGTAAATTAATAATATAGCACCTTTTCGAAAAAGCACATCTCAATATGAGTATCTTATTTTTTCAATCAGCAAACGATTTTATTAAACACGAACACATGTGGAAATAATCTACAAATGTTAATAAAGAAATGATCGAATTTTCAAAATTTCAAAATTACAAATAAATTATAATTGAACATTTCTAATCCTTTTTGCTATCCTGTAAAATTAATTTATTTATGTTGCGTCATTGCATTCACAATACGGCTCAATAATATAGTTATGAATATTAGGTATAGTTGTAACTATAACTAACAATATTACTTTATGCTTAGTAACAATATAGTTAGAAATGCATTGGAAATATCAGAGGACACTGTCTTCCGAAACTAAAGAAATAAATCAAACGAAAGGAAGAATTCTCTCAAATAATAAGAATTGATGCCATTCCTATTGGAGAAATATTAAGTTCGTTTTCTGGCAACTTTCCCGTAAGCTGGTGATCTTCAATTTTCCTCACGCGCGCGCGATCCAGATATGTTTTCTTCAGCATTTATGAATCCGTGGAAGCTAACGGAGAGTAAAAGTACGAAACATTCGCAAAGAAAAAGTCACTAAAGAAAATAAATCGTTATTTATTGGATTTTTTTTGGAACTTGAAATATCGCATCGTCAACATTTTCTAACAAGTAGCTACGAAATTGCTGTAGATATTGTCAATACGTTGACACTTATTCTTGGCTTAGCTTTAACAGAAAAATATACTGTTTAATAAGAATGAATTTTTCATTATGCGAGAAGCGTTTGGTATAAAAATAAGGTAATAAGCTCGAACACATAAACACGTTTTATAAATTAATGACTAAGATTGAGCAAATATTTTTGTTGAGCATTTACTGATAAAATTTAATAAATTGTAACTATCGTTTGCACCTTATAATAATATGATTTTATTTCTATTTGGATGGTGGATTTGCTTCTTTGTTGACTACCCTTTATAATCGTCTAAAAGCTTTGTTTATTAGATGGATGGAATTTTAAATAAACATTACGAGAAGCATTCTATATGAACCTAATTAAATTCGAAGAACCACATAAAGTATTTTTTTAACTATCGTTATTGCAATCATGAAAATTATTCTACGAGTGGTGATGATACTTAGATTATAATTGCTATTTATTCTTGAATTTGAGTTAATAATTTAGAACACTGAAAAGGGAAGACTACTGTGAAAGGTTTAGAGTGGGTAAGATTATTGTGTATAGTGGGTTATTTGAATGTTCAACGAAAAAGCTACAGAATTTTAGTGTTGAAAGCCGCAATAAATATAATTATTTTTTAGAATTTTAATAAAATGCAGTAATATACACTACTGGTTTGTGAAACTTCCGACACTATGAAAGAATCATCAGAAATAAATAAAATGTATTCCACGTATTACTTATAGTGGTTTAAATAAACGATCACATTTAAAGCAATATTACAACAATAATATCAGAAATCAATATCTTGTGCTGCCGCCACATGCAGAGATGAGAGCCTGTGCACGTCGTGACATCGAATCATACAGATTCAGAATGTCATGCTGAAGAATGGCTTTCCAGATGGCCTCTATCTGATGCCAAAATTCAGCCGTACTATCTGCCCGACAAGTGAGTCGCCGACTGATATAATCTCAGACATGCTCAATGGCGACATATCCAGGGAACGTGCAGGCCATGGAAGAAGAAGAACCTGTCGTGCATTTAAGATGGCTTGAACATTCCTAAACAATATGTGGACGGACATTGTTTTGCTGAAATACAGCTCTGTAAATGCGTTGCAAGAAGGGTAAGATCTCGATCTCCACAACTTCCCGTATGTAGCGCCCGTTGTTCGGGATCCCCACAATTTGGAGTAAGCTGGATCGCCCATGACATACAATAGCGCCCCAGACCATACCGCCAGGCGTTCGTCCAGTATTACGCTGAATAAGACACTCCGGGAGAAGGTGCTAACCTCTGTAACGTCTGAGGAGAACGCGTCTATCGTTATAGTGCAGATTGTAACTAGACTTATCTGATATGACGACTTGTTGTCAATCGGCATGCCATTGTCTGTGCTGGTTAGCCAAATGTAGCCGGAGGCGTCGGTGGATAAGTGTTAAGGTAACCCTGCACCGAGGAATCCTTGCACGTAGCAAATGGTGCACCTGTAGACGTGCTCCAATGTTGTGCCAACGCATGAGAGGACGCTGTACTGTCCGTCACCACCCTGCTGATGAAGAGTCTGTCTTCCCGTGGTGACGTCATATTGCGTGGCCCACTGCCGAGGTTTCTACTGGTCCGGTTCTCCATGGTCTATCTGTTCCACACACGCATCACTGTTGTGGCATTACGCACAGTGGGAGTGGTGATTTCACGGTACGAAAGTCCACCCTCACGGAGGCCGATCATGTGATCCCGTTCAAATTCTGATAGTTGTTCGTAGCGTTTTTGGCGAGGCATATTGACTTCTAATCAATCATTTACAACAGTCAAACGACGATACATACATTGCAACGCACTTTTACAGTGCTTTTTATGTACGGCTCGCTTGGAAGTTTAGAGGGTGTTTCTAGGCTCACAAGTAATCGCTTAGTAACTGTAATAATTTACATATCCTAACCAGTTTTGCTTTTCCTGCAAATTTCGTTTAATTTGCATGCCTTCGTGGTTTTGCAATTTCCACAAAGAGTAGTGTAGATTCGTAAAAAACAGCTCAACACCAACCAGGTTTATTATGTTTTTCAGATTTGAAGTCATATTAAGTTCATTTTGTCTTTTGTTTAAACTGAATAGATCTGGGTTTTTTAATGTCCTTCAAGTATTATATAAAAGCTAATTTTTTTTTGTTCTATCTGAATTTTATACCAGTTTTTTAACCTTGTGAATGTTATGAAGTATATTTATATGATAAACATTTTTGTACTTTAATTTCATCATTCATAAGTACTGAAATCCCAAAAGACTTTTGAAAAAGAAAATAAGTATTATTTTAAATTTCACCTCGATTCATCTCTTTATATTTAATACAAATATCTTACATAATAGCACCCATTTTTAAAAATATAAACTGGATTTATCAACTTTTTCACAACGACAAATAATTTTCCAAGATCTGGGGAGTCACTCCGAAATAGTTAACAGAATTTTTTAAGCTCTTAGCAATTCCTAATAACTATAAGCTTTCATTATTGACTGTAAACATTCTCTTTGAACTCTTTAGCATGAAATGTTTACAAAAAAAAATCGAGGTTATATGACAGTAACACTGCGTGTTTCCCCTTCACGAAAGAACAAAATTGTTCATTAAGCGTTATGTTCGCGAACACGGTTCGTTAGTTTCAGTATAAAAATAGTTTCTCTCTAAAGTTAACTTAAATAATGTTACGCAATTAGTAACTTTTTTATAACATACAAATTTTTCGGAGGACTTCGTTAGTTTATTTTATCAGTAAAAATTTAATAAACTCTGAAATTGATTAAGTAGATCTTTGTGTCAAAATAAATTTTAAGCCCAAAGTCTATGAATTACAACTTCATTAAATTTTTTGCATTTATTAGTAAAACGAAAAAGTTCATTTGTAAAACGAAAAGTAGTTACTCCATTAGTAATTCGTATGTATATTATAAAAATAATGAATGGTGTTCCTTAGTAACATATTAAAGTTCGATAGGTTGAGTTATGATTTTATAAATGATAATTAAATGAATTGTTTAAGTGGACGATCTAGAGTTGTATCATGTGCAATCCCGATTCTTACACAATCAAGAGACTTGATTTTGCATTCAAATAATTTGTACCAATATATAGAGATGTCAAATTGATCTAACGATTGTGTGAGGATGACCTGTTTTCAAAAATGTAGCGATATATTAGTACCATCTTCAAAATGGGATGCGGGAGAATTTTTTTTGCGGTATAATATGCAACTTTGAACAATTTTGGCGCTTTGTAAATTAGGCGATAATTTTAACATTATTATATAATTCAAGGAAATAACACACTTTTCTATTGTTATCTTGTGAAAAAGGTGTTCCTTTTTATAATCAATTAATCCAGGATAGATTTTAAAAGTATATGAATTTAAAGTTGTTTCTAAGGAAGTGCCTTGATCTATATTTTTCAATTAAAGATATCGCCATACCTACGGCTTTATTTACCAATATGGTTGAGATTTCTGTCATCATTCTAATTTTTACTAGACTGAGTCTTCGAGGCTGACATCTTTCTACCGCTTAATTCAGTCAGGATTAGTTTTATTTTCAACCACAGCAGAAAACAGTTACTGTAGTCGTATTTAGTTATACACTGTGGATTTCATTGTTTATGGTGTTCTTGATACTATATACTGACTTTCTAGTTAGCGTAGTGAATAAACTCTGTCTAGAGACACATTATTACCCAAATTGAAAGTCCTACCGGTCACATAGAAGCACCAGACTTTTAGGAATTTCTCAATTTCCCAATCAGCGCATTCGTCTTTGTTGAATTTTCTTTAATGCCAGATCATTGACTTCTTCGGCCTTGAGCATTAGCAAGGCCACAAATAATGGGCATTCGCAATAGTTAATGACGGCTGTTTGTAAAGGAACGCTAAATGAGTAAGTCGCCATTATCACAATAATCCATGCGCCCAAGCTTCGGTTTCCTAAGAAAGTGGAGCCGTTATCTAACAGCCGTGATACGTCATTTAGCTGCGGGCATAACTAGACGGCCGTCTGAACAGAGTCCAGAGGTGTCAACTTAGATGGAGAGAATACGGTGGAGAATGGGCAACACAGACAGCTGTCGTGGTTTATTTCATTCGAGAAACAAAACAAAGTGGCTTTTTTATTGTCTAGTCCAAAGTTTCTAACTTCGGGATAGTTGAAAATAGAGCGAAAATTTAAATGGATTTCAAATCAGCGTAAAATTCTACGCCAGATCGATAACAAAAATAGTTTGATTATTCAATTATTTACCATTTTATTATTTAATTATTTATTAAATAATTAATTATTTATTTAAAGAAAATCGCATTTAAAGTATCGTTCTGGTGTAAAATTTTCCAAAGATTTCAAATCTGTTGAAATTTTTATTCTGGGTTTAACGATCCCGATTTTACAAAAACGAACTAATCAATGGCAGTCAAATATGTTTGTTTGTTTTGCTCCCCTCCGCTCGAATCGTTTGGCGCAGGAAATGAAATGTTGCCGCTACAAGAGAAAAAAACGTTTCCCAACAGTCTGAGACCGCTATGACGACAGTCATGGAAATGGCGGCTCCGATAATTTTCGTTACGCTCACAATCAACGCTCTCTTAAGAAACCAACACCATCTGTTAGTATAAACAACGTTTTAGTGACGGCACCTGTCGCTAAAGACAGCGAACTATAACATCACTCATTTCTTATTAGATAAAATGAGACGGCTCTCATGTTTTAACTGACAAGAATTTATTTAGTAGGTTATTTACATTTTTATATACACATCAACGAATTACAGTAACCGCTCAATTCAAATACACAATTATAAAAAAAAAATGCGAACAGTTCTATTTTTTACTTGTTTTTTGAACTTCCTGTTGCCACTCCTCTCACTACAAAAGTATACACAAAGTATAAAAACAGAACTAGTAGCTTATCGATAAATGCATATGCAACAGCACCCACAGCTACATCATGGCTACGCTTTCTTAGGAAACCGAAGCTTTACAAACCGGGAGAAGGAACATATTGGGTGACAGATAAACACTGACCACAAAATCAGGTGCGCGTCTGCCCAAATCGACATGTTTAGGTGTTTTTTTATCGACCCCAGGGAAATCAATAGAAGCTTTAAAAAGATGTAAGATTGTCCTTTTTTGCACTGTTACAGCCCCCCCCAGTTTAGAAACAATTAGACAGATCAAAGACTAATTCCCCTCGGGAAACATTTTCATTAAGTGTATATGGGCTTCACGAATCCTATGTACTTTATTCATCAATTCTTTACCCATGGGGTTTGCTGTCTGGTAAACATGGGTGTCACGATCCCAGAATGCCCAAGTAATTTTTTACCTCTCCTTCCCTCTTTCTTTCTTTCAACAACTACTTGAAGCTGTTTGTTGCGCACTTGCTGCAGCTTGACCAAGCATTCCTTGAAACCTAAATACAACCAGACTAATTATTTCTCCGATATTCTTATATTTAGAAGACATTTTAGTTCCTAACTAACTTCGAGTACTATCGGCGCCTTCATTACGAATTGATGAATTTTTAATCCTTTGTCTTTGAAACGAGACGAAACGCTCCGAAACTAGTTTGGCATTTCAAATCCAATCAATGCGACTAACATCAATTATCTCTGGTCCTTTATTCATTTAAATTCCTCCACAAGCGTCTTTTCATTAGTTTGTGCCTCCTAACACTTGTGCCTTTTGTCTGATGCTTCTTTTGTGTTCCCGATAGCTTAGTGTTGTGTGAGTAGAAATATGTACAACAAACTACTCATTACAGTCGTGGGCAAAGGCGACGCATGTATTGATGGCATGCTCTAGAACTTCCGGAATTTCGTCTCGGAGTCTGAACTCACAGATCCGACGGACCCCAGATAAAAATATTTCGCAACGGCATCATTTGTTAGAAAGCCCGTTTTACATGGCTTCCTACATTTTATCGGAAGTGGAAATGCTCCCATGATTATTTGCGTCTTGTGATTTATTAGACGAGTGATTAGATAGTCCTTCCACAACCACGCTATATCCATTTAAACAAATTAATGGAATTTGTTTCTTTTGTGATTAACGTTCCGGGTTGTTTTGAATTGTATGGTTTAAATTACGTATTTTAACTTGCCTCACATTTAATGATATTCCTATTTAAAAATAAAGAGTTTTCTGCTTATTAGATTGATTGTCAACATTCAACACGTCACAAGTTTTATTGATTGTTTATGGCTCAAACTCTAGGTCTAGCTGAGAACGTAAAACTATCGATAATTAAAAAGTATATCAGAATATATACATAAATTGAAAAATATGTTAAAAGTTAACATTGAGGCAAGATTGTACAATTGTGTTTTTGTACAATCTTGCCTCCATGTTAACTTTTAATATATTTTTAAAATTTATGTAACTAGTTGCAAACTAGTTGCTAACCTTTTCTCCAGTGAATTGTGAATTGATATATTTAGCATTGGTATTGTTAGTGACAAAGAGTTCTCAAGTCAAATCTTTTCGAATCAAACTGTTTTAAAACACAATTGTACAAAAACACATTAAAAATTAAATCAAATTTTAAATAAAATTGTAAAATTTTTTTGTGATATAAATAAATACAGGTTTGTGTGCACGTGGGGATCATTCAATAAATCAGTAACAGTAGACTTAGTTGCACAAAAGTGTTTGAATTTAGTAATATTACAATCAATGCAAGGCTTAAAATGTGTGGGACAGATAAGACTATCATGCGTCAGACATCTGAGCTGGTTCTGAACACATCAAACATCTGGATAAAAATATCTGTATAACCTATACAAAATTTTAAAAGTTTCACATTGTGTTTTTTAAAATTATTGAATAAATTATTAAAATAAATTTGATTGGAAACATATATTATATACTGAAATAACACATACCTTTCCGACACAAAATTTCAGTTTTTAACCTTTTCTCCAGTGAATTGTGAATTGATATATTTAGCATTGGTATTGTTAATGACAAAGAGTTCTCAAGTCAAATCTTTTCGAATCAAACTGTTTTAAATTTCTTTTCAATCGGAAGATCTAGAAACACTTGTATACATACGAATTTTAAATTTCTGGTTAAGAACCAAAATTTAATAACAGAACTCTGGTAGGAAATATCCAAGAGAAAAAAAAGAATAAAAAGCAAAAATCACTTTCCTCTAGTAACAGATTATTAAAGACAGCAAGCGCACATCTCCGTAAACACGGTATCCCTGAAAGTAAACTAATTACATTGAAAAACAGCTTCAACACAAAAGCTAACGTCTCACATACTTAGCCTATTACACATCTTGTAGATAAGTTTAGAAGCTTTTTCTTTTTTAAAAAAATGGACGCTTTGTCGTTTTACGTAAAAAGCAAAGCATCGCCATTTTTTTTTTGCCAAAACGTATTTTTATTCCATAGTTTTTAGAACCCGCGTCGTATCTCATTTGTTTTGACTGGCAATTACTCAGCGCGAACATTAAAAAAAATGAATGTAATGTCACAGATTCTGTTTCTGAGTTGTAAAAAACGTATAACATCACCTGACGTCCTGAAGAAGAATACTTCCCACCGACATTACTAGCAGAAAAAAATATCCCCGTAAGATGTCTGCTATAAGGGAAACAACAGCAAAAAAAAGATGGAGCCAACGCCTAAAAGAGCAGACGTTCTTCGCTCTCAAGCTTCTTGACAGCGTTCCAGGAACGTTTTCCATAATTCGAGATTTAGACGTTTTTAATTATTGTTCCGTATGAATTTTGAGTCACGGTAAGGCGAGCATCAGCATTACCGCAGCACTCAAGAAAAGAGAAATTTCAAGAAAAAGAAGCTCGATTAATCTTTCTTTCTCTTTTCGACCCCCGGAAAAAGAAATCAAAAGAGAGAGGACCGAAGGGGGGAAGAAAGAGATACTCGGTTGAGAGAAAAGAATGAGATCTGGCAAAAGATCAATTCTTCTCCGAAAAAGAATTCGGTAAACGTCAGAATGGGAATGGAGCCAGAAAGACGGCAATGCTGGAGGTTCTGTCTTTTCTTTTTCGTGTTACTTTATTCGTCGCTATGTTCATCGAAGTTTCGGTTCCTTTTTATTTCTCTGCATCGTGTACAGCTCGGGTCCGGCATGTGTTGCGTTGATCCTTCAGAGAGGACCAACCATGCATCTTTATGATCCGTGTGAGCCCAGTGGGGTGTGCTGGATACCGTCTGACGGAACTGAAGATTAACCGGAGACGGCATAAATCAAGGGTTCCAATTCAAAGTGTCGCTGGTGGTGATACATTAATCTTGAGTGCATGCATTTGTCATCAACCCTTTCAGACCCAAAAGCGCTTTGTGGTCTTAACGTTAGGTGAAGTTGTGCCTAAACGTATATATCGGGGTTGTCGGTAGCTGAAGTTGATACACTTGGATTTGCACTGAATAACGAAGCCACAATGTGCACGTTTCCATCTTTTTTAAATCCCCGAGGTATCCTTTACTTCCTATCTTTTTTACTCTCGCCCTCCCTTTCATTTTTTCCTCCCTCATTGTGCTGTCAGCGTTTGGTGCAGCTTTGGAAAATATGGCTCTTGAAGAAACCTGAAAGCTACCAACCCTCCTTCTTTAAATAAATTTGAAGTTTCGGTGTTACATTTGAATTAAAATGTAGATTTCAGTACTCCATGACCCGAATGCAAAAAGTAGTGCTTTGGATACAAAGGTCTGGTTGGTATATAAAAGATCAAAATGACATGAAATGGGACTGCGTTTTGAAGATTTTTAGCTTATCATTAGTTTTACAGGGTTAAGCTGAATAAATGTCAAATGTTTACATCGTAAAGCAGTGAAGTCCATTGAAAATTAATTGAATCAGAGTAGAGAGAATGAAATTGCCAGTTTGACCATACCGCAGAGGTTTAACTTTCTTTATGTAAACAAGGACATCACATCCCCGAGGTACCCTAGTGATGTGTCCTCTCTTTTGTTTTACCCTCGCCTACCCTCCTACTTTTGCTTTTTGTTCTCCCTTATTGATTAGGTACTTGACGTTGTCTATCCTTGTGTGTGACGTTTTGTATATATCCTTGCGCCATGAAAACGAAAACAACTAACCAGTTTCACCAGAATATCTGGCAGCAACAATAATATTTAGACTTTAATCTCACCTCTGTGCTTAACGAGATTTCAGAATCGTGTAGTATATATTGATTTTCCCCACAACACTCATGCTGATTAGATAGCCGTGTATATTAGTAATAATGGATTGCACGGTTTTACGACAAATTTGTACGTCGTACAAGAGTGAAATCCTTTCAAAATGGCGAAAGATTCCTGGTTCGAATCCGGATCAGTGCATGGATATTTTGAAAGCGAATGGTGTAGAGACGGCTGATGCACTGAAAATCTGTCGTGGCCGAAAGTCCTCGCGTTGGGTTGGTATGAAAGTTTGGAGAGTGGGGTGCCAGCTTAGGTGTTGCCTCTTCATCTGACCGTGGTTCAAAATTAAGTGGTGCTGTTCTCGGTTCTTTCCCTTAAGGAATTGATCCCGGACCGTCGTCAATTCCCCGTTGTGTTGCTCTAGTAGGAAGTTAATTAAAATTACCTTACCTTTCAAAATGGGTTGAATTAGAGCAGAATGAAACTGTTTCCAGTTTGAACAAAACTATCAGGTACCAACAATAATATTTAGATTTAATCATCCGAGAGTAACAAGATTTTCGAAGAAGTATTATCGCCTTCCCAACAACACTCACCATCCCACATGTTGACTATAACCCTATATATTGGCTGTGAGAATCCTAGGAAATATTCTTAGTCAGTAATGTCTAAACGCGTTGGAAATACTGCAGAGAAGGATATTTTCTTTCCTGCATTCCTAGAAGCAATTTCTTTTCAAAATTCTGTCATCTCAACATGACTTACCTTTATGTAGAGGTTGGTACAGATGAAACATTATCGATCATGAAGGTGGTAGATGTTGGGTGTAAGATCACGCACTGAGATGTTATTAATATGAAAGCAGGGTTGCACGTCGAATATAATTTACTAAATTATAGAACATGGTTATTCAACTCCAGTACATTCATTCTGTTACAGCACGCTACATGCTGAAACTAGAAATGGCTCTGCGTAATCAAAAACGATCTCAGACTCGGTATTACAAACAAAGGTAGGTTGTCGTGCCAAGATTGTAGGTGCCCCAAAACATTAATTGGTTTCTGAAACTGATGAACGTTCAGGATTTTCTTGTCAAAGCATTTGTCCAGCTTTCGTGAAATACGCTAGACTTCGCAACCAAAGAGGAAAGTGTAGCCTCGTTGCTGTTCCTTTTTTTCTCGAAGTGTTCGAACACAAATTAGCGATGTTCCAAGTACAATTTAAACTTTGCAGAAAACCTTCTTAATCTAAATTCAATAAGAACTTTTTCAACAAACAAAATTAATAAATTATATGCATCGTATGGATTCTAAGACAGTCCCATCGAAAAGTTAACCAAACAGGTAAGGTAGTTGACTGGAGTAACACAGCGGGCAGCGGTCCGGGAGCAAGCACGAGATGAAAGATACGAGGACAACACCTCGTATTTTTGCACTAACTGCAGATAACGAGGTCCCACTTAAGCTAGCAAGCCACTCTTCAAACTTCCACACCCCGACAACGTGAGGACATTCGAGGCCATGGTAGATTTAAAGTGCACCCCCTCCCCCCGTACACGACGTTCTTTGCTGGTTTAATATAACGTTTTGGTTACCGCTTTAACAACCTCCAGCTGCGAGTCCTCTACCCTTTCAATCAGACTACCTTGGTCCCAATCGAAAAGATGAAACATCACTTTGTGTACGTATTGGTGTTAAATGTTATATCTAATCAAGTACATGGAAAAAACAAACACTTCAGACATTTCAACACGACTGAATTCGGAAAGTCCACTTCCATTACATTACTCACTTGTTGAAGGCGGCCTTATTGTTTGGCGTCCAAGGCTATTCCCAGATTCTCTCACAATTTCTCTTTTATACCGATTTCTCCCATCCCGGTTACTCATTGCCTTCTGTAATAAACCTGTTATAAAATTTCGTGCTCTTCAATGTAATTTTAGAAACATTATGCACCAGCTCCGTAGCATAAACAATGCGTAATTCTATTAAGCGAATAAATTGCTGCACGAATCCCGTAAAGGCGGATTTCATACTGTCTATATCTTTAATCATTTCCGAAGGACTGTTGCACTTAACTATTGCTTGAATATACTTACAAACTCAATAAGAAACATTTACTATGTGGTAGGTAGGTATTTTAATCGAGTCGTACTATTGACGACGGTCCGGGATCAATCCCAATGCAGAAGATACAAGGACATGGTAATTTTGAACCACGGGTAGATGACGACTTTCGCTATGTGATACAAAAGGTAGCATAATTTCGTGATCGAGTGCAGGATTTCAAAACTGCGTCGCGACTACAAAGGGAGCAGGGGACAACAAGGGACCAGGAGGTGAATGTTCCGCTTGGTGTTACTTGGTACTTTGTGGTTTATAAAAGTAAAAAAATCACCAATATTTAGATGTTGAGTATTTAAAAAAAGCTATGGTTATGACGGTAAGGTATTAAGGTTGAGATCACTGTCAGTGTAAACAGAGACAGACCAGTGCTGAGGCACCAGGCTTCAAAATTAAAGATGACCAGCTGACAATGAAACGGAAAATAATTTTAGCAATGAAATAGACTAATTATAAACTGTGCCAATTAAACGGAACAGCTACACTCTACGTTTATGAGTGATGGCAACGGCCTTGGCGATTTTTTTTGGCGCACTTCTAAAGTTGCCAAGGAAGTAATTAGTTCTTAACTCTTTTTCTGTCACAAATGTTTTTCTTTTTGCAACACACTTTTTAAACACATTTCAAAACTTTCGAAAAGTATGTTTTTTTTTTTAAACTTTCTCAAAAAGTAGTTAGCTTAACCACATATCAAAACACATTTGTGAACCAGCAGAAAAACTACGCTACGAATGTTGGGTAAAAATACCCTGAAACTTATCAATTACACTAAATGTTACTACACTACAATGTTGAAAAAGAAAAAGATTTACAAAAGAAAATAAGCAAGTAATAATACAACCTGATAATGTCAGAATTCTTTCGTAAAAAAATAATAAAAACGAAAATGGTCAAAAAAACAGAACTCTTAATCCTTTCGTGAAAATTATTATAGTAAAATAAAAATTCCACAGCTGTCAAAATACAAATAAATGGACCAATTGTATCACAGAAAACGATTTAAAAGGACCAATGCAATCATAGGATATTTTAAAAACAAAATAATCAATGGGAGAAAATAATAATTTTCAACAAATAAATGAAATCAAACGATTTTAACGGATTTTGGAAGAACTTTCTAGAATATTCAAAATGAAAATTGAAAGTTTCCGTTTGCCGAGATTACCATGAAAACCACAACAACGAACCGTTTCGGAAGGAAAATATTAGTGATATCTGTGGTTTTTGTACGCCTGGAATCAGTAGTTCTCGATAGCATGCCATCGTATAACTGTGAAGTCACGTATTTGTATATTTTTGAGTTCGATATTCTACTAGAATATTTTTTCTTTATTTCCCTCTCATTCTACATTTTTTCTTTATTTCCCTCTTTGTTCACGGGCCACGCTAGAGCAATTGATAGGCGATCAACAACTGGAAGGTTGCTACTGATAAACTTGAAACAACATAAAACCTTTGTGTTCGGGCCTCAAATGTTGTCACGTTGGGGTGCTGCGGAAGATTAAAGAGTGGAGTGCCTTCTCAATTGTTAACTTCGTAAACTGCACGTGGTTGAAAATTACGACGCGTTGTTCTCAATTCTCCTCTTCTGGATGGATCCAGGACCGTTGTAAATAGCCCGACGTATCACTTCAGTGCGAGGTAAATATAACTACCTACCTACACTTTTATTTAACACAGACGTTAGTAGTCATTTTTTACATTTTTTGATAGTTTAATTGACACAATTAATAAAAACATAATTAGTTAAAATTGTTAATTTACTATATTCAAAGACACCAAAATTTCTTTTTAAAGTTCGGAACCTGAAAAACACCTTGCAAAAAGCCGATATAGAGTAACATAAACTTTACAAATAATTATGTTAACAACAGGTAATTTGGTAATTAACGTCGTACTAGAGCAACACAACGGGCTATTGCCGATGGTCCGGGAACAATCCCTTAAGGGAAAGACCCGAGGACTAAACCTCGTAATTTTGAACCACGGTCAGATGACGAAGCAACACCTGAGTTAGCACCCCAATCTCCAAACTTCCACACCAACACAATGTGAGGACTTTCGGCCACGACAGATTTAAGGTGCACCAGCCGCCTCTACACCATACGCTTACAAACATCCATGCCCGGATTCGTACCAGGAACCTTCCGATCTAGAGGCTAACACCTTAACCACTATACCGGTTGGTCGGCTTAACATTCAGGAGGAGCAGATATGTGTTATCTAAAACCAAGACGCTTACTCGTATCCAATTTCGATAGGGGTTATAAATGCAAACGAAAATTTCGAGACAAATGAGCCATAGATGTAGCTGGTCAAGATTTAAAAATTAAATAACTATTTCTTGTAGTATCGAGCAGTATTTTAAAACATTCTAATTTGAGAGTTAAAACATAACATTTACTGTATGCCAAAGCAGACATTTGTCTTGGCTGCAGAAAAGTAGAAAAAAAACATAACTTTCTCCCCAGACAATGACATATCTCTCATATCTGTATGCTATAACTCTGAAGACTAATCAATCTTTGTCTGAAGTCGTGAGAAACTCTCTTTGCTCGACAAAAGTTCGGGATAAAATTTTTTTTAAATGTGTGGCGCCGATGGGTTTTATTTTTATTTTCTAGAGTTAATTTCTTCTGTCTGCTGATATTTTTGTACAAATTTTCAAAAGTACAGTGTGATCAATTTACCTTCACTCCACGCGGTGTGTAGGAAAAGCCCAGTTGGAAGGGTAACCAACAGATTATCAACCGGACGGTTACGAGTTCGAAACTAGGTTCGACCGCAGACTGAAAATCAAGCTGGAGCGGGTTAAATTAGTTATTTGGTTTGTCGCTCGAAGATAATGTTTTCATACACTCCACGCGGTGGGTAGGAAAAGCCCAGTTGGAAGGGTAACCAACAGATTATCAACCGGACGGTTACGAGTTCGAAACTAGGTTCGACCGCAGACTGAAAATCAAGCTGGAGCGGGTTAAATTAGTTATTTGGTTTGTCGCTCGAAGATAATGTTTTCATACACTCCACGCGGTGGGTAGGAAAAGCCCAGTTGGAAGGGTAACCAACAGATTATCAACCGGACGGTTACGAGTTCGAAACTAGGTTCGACCGCAGACTGAAAATCAAGCTGGAGCGGGTTAAATTAGTTATTTGGTTTGTCGCTCGAAGATAATGTTTTCCTTCACTCCACGCGGTGGGTAGGAAAAGCCCAGTTGGAAGGGTAACCAACAGATTATCAACCGGACGGTTACGAGTTCGAAACTAGGTTCGACCGCAGACTGAAAATCAAGCTGGAGCGGGTTAAATTAGTTATTTGGTTTGTCGCTCGAAGATAATGTTTTCATACACTCCACGCGGTGGGTAGGAAAAGCCCAGTTGGAAGGGTAACCAACAGATTATCAACCGGACGGTTACGAGTTCGAAACTAGGTTCGACCGCAGACTGAAAATCAAGCTGGAGCGGGTTAAATTAGTTATTTGGTTTGTCGCTCGAAGATAATGTTTTCATACACTCCACGCGGTGGGTAGGAAAAGCCCAGTTGGAAGGGTAACCAACAGATTATCAACCGGACGGTTACGAGTTCGAAACTAGGTTCGACCGCAGACTGAAAATCAAGCTGGAGCGGGTTAAATTAGTTATTTGGTTTGTCGCTCGAAGATAATGTTTTCATACACTCCACGCGGTGGGTAGGAAAAGCCCAGTTGGAAGGGTAACCAACAGATTATCAACCGGACGGTTACGAGTTCGAAACTAGGTTCGACCGCAGACTGAAAATCAAGCTGGAGCGGGTTAAATTAGTTATTTGGTTTGTCGCTCGAAGATAATGTTTTCATACACTCCACGCGGTGGGTAGGAAAAGCCCAGTTGGAAGGGTAACCAACAGATTATCAACCGGACGGTTACGAGTTCGAAACTAGGTTCGACCGCAGACTGAAAATCAAGCTGGAGCGGGTTAAATTAGTTATTTGGTTTGTCGCTCGAAGATAATGTTTTCATACACTCCACGCGGTGGGTAGGAAAAGCCCAGTTGGAAGGGTAACCAACAGATTATCAACCGGACGGTTACGAGTTCGAAACTAGGTTCGACCGCAGACTGAAAATCAAGCTGGAGCGGGTTAAATTAGTTATTTGGTTTGTCGCTCGAAGATAATGTTTTCATACACTCCACGCGGTGGGTAGGAAAAGCCCAGTTGGAAGGGTAACCAACAGATTATCAACCGGACGGTTACGAGTTCGAAACTAGGTTCGACCGCAGACTGAAAATCAAGCTGGAGCGGGTTAAATTAGTTATTTGGTTTGTCGCTCGAAGATAATGTTTTCATACACTCCACGCGGTGGGTAGGAAAAGCCCAGTTGGAAGGGTAACCAACAGATTATCAACCGGACGGTTACGAGTTCGAAACTAGGTTCGACCGCAGACTGAAAATCAAGCTGGAGCGGGTTAAATTAGTTATTTGGTTTGTCGCTCGAAGATAATGTTTTCATACACTCCACGCGGTGGGTAGGAAAAGCCCAGTTGGAAGGGTAACCAACAGATTATCAACCGGACGGTTACGAGTTCGAAACTAGGTTCGACCGCAGACTGAAAATCAAGCTGGAGCGGGTTAAATTAGTTATTTGGTTTGTCGCTCGAAGATAATGTTTTCATACACTCCACGCGGTGGGTAGGAAAAGCCCAGTTGGAAGGGTAACCAACAGATTATCAACCGGACGGTTACGAGTTCGAAACTAGGTTCGACCGCAGACTGAAAATCAAGCTGGAGCGGGTTAAATTAGTTATTTGGTTTGTCGCTCGAAGATAATGTTTTCATACACTCCACGCGGTGGGTAGGAAAAGCCCAGTTGGAAGGGTAACCAACAGATTATCAACCGGACGGTTACGAGTTCGAAACTAGGTTCGACCGCAGACTGAAAATCAAGCTGGAGCGGGTTAAATTAGTTATTTGGTTTGTCGCTCGAAGATAATGTTTTCATACACTCCACGCGGTGGGTAGGAAAAGCCCAGTTGGAAGGGTAACCAACAGATTATCAACCGGACGGTTACGAGTTCGAAACTAGGTTCGACCGCAGACTGAAAATCAAGCTGGAGCGGGTTAAATTAGTTATTTGGTTTGTCGCTCGAAGATAATGTTTTCCTTCACTCCACGCGGTGGGTAGGAAAAGCCCAGTTGGAAGGGTAACCAACAGATTATCAACCGGACGGTTACGAGTTCGAAACTAGGTTCGACCGCAGACTGAAAATCAAGCTGGAGCGGGTTAAATTAGTTATTTGGTTGTCGCTCGAAGATAATGTTTTCATACACTCCACGCGGTGGGTAGGAAAAGCCCAGTTGGAAGGGTAACCAACAGATTATCAACCGGAACGGTTACGAGTTCGAAACTAGGTTCGACCGCAGACTGAAAATCAAGCTGGAGCGGGTTAAATTAGTTATTTGGTTTTGTCGCTCGAAGATAATGTTTTCATACACTCCACGCGGTGGGTAGGAAAAGCCCAGTTGGAAGGGTAACCAACAGATTATCAACCGGACGGTTAACGAGTTCGAAACTAGGTTCGACCGCAGACTGAAAATCAAGCTGGAGCGGGTTAAATTAGTTATTTGGTTTGTCGCTCGAAGATAATGTTTTCATACACTCCACGCGGTGGGTAGGAAAAGCCCAGTTGGAAGGGTAACCAACAGATTATCAACCGGACGGTTACGAGTTCGAAACTAGGTTCGACCGCAGACTGAAAATCAAGCTGGAGCGGGTTAAATTAGTTATTTGGTTTGTCGCTCGAAGATAATGTTTTCATACACTCCACGCGGTGGGTAGGAAAAGCCCAGTTGGAAGGGTAACCAACAGATTATCAACCGGACGGTTACGAGTTCGAAACTAGGTTCGACCGCAGACTGAAAATCAAGCTGGAGCGGGTTAAATTAGTTATTTGGTTTGTCGCTCGAAGATAATGTTTTCATACACTCCACGCGGTGGGTAGGAAAAGCCCAGTTGGAAGGGTAACCAACAGATTATCAACCGGACGGTTACGAGTTCGAAACTAGGTTCGACCGCAGACTGAAAATCAAGCTGGAGCGGGTTAAATTAGTTATTTGGTTTGTCGCTCGAAGATAATGTTTTCATACACTCCACGCGGTGGGTAGGAAAAGCCCAGTTGGAAGGGTAACCAACAGATTATCAACCGGACGGTTACGAGTTCGAAACTAGGTTCGACCGCAGACTGAAAATCAAGCTGGAGCGGGTTAAATTAGTTATTTGGTTTGTCGCTCGAAGATAATGTTTTCATACACTCCACGCGGTGGGTAGGAAAAGCCCAGTTGGAAGGGTAACCAACAGATTATCAACCGGACGGTTACGAGTTCGAAACTAGGTTCGACCGCAGACTGAAAATCAAGCTGGAGCGGGTTAAATTAGTTATTTGGTTTGTCGCTCGAAGATAATGTTTTCATACACTCCACGCGGTGGGTAGGAAAAGCCCAGTTGGAAGGGTAACCAACAGATTATCAACCGGACGGTTACGTGTTCGAAACTAGGTTCGACCGCAGACTGAAAATCAAGCTGGAGCGGGTTAAATTAGTTATTTGGTTTGTCGCTCGAAGATAATGTTTTCATACACTCCACGCGGTGGGTAGGAAAAGCCCAGTTGGAAGGGTAACCAACAGATTATCAACCGGACGGTTACGAGTTCGAAACTAGGTTCGACCGCAGACTGAAAATCAAGCTGGAGCGGGTTAAATTAGTTATTTGGTTTGTCGCTCGAAGATAATGTTTTCATACACTCCACGCGGTGGGTAGGAAAAGCCCAGTTGGAAGGGTAACCAACAGATTATCAACCGGACGGTTACGAGTTCGAAACTAGGTTCGACCGCAGACTGAAAATCAAGCTGGAGCGGGTTAAATTAGTTATTTGGTTTGTCGCTCGAAGATAATGTTTTCATACACTCCACGCGGTGGGTAGGAAAAGCCCAGTTGGAAGGGTAACCAACAGATTATCAACCGGACGGTTACGAGTTCGAAACTAGGTTCGACCGCAGACTGAAAATCAAGCTGGAGCGGGTTAAATTAGTTATTTGGTTTGTCGCTCGAAGATAATGTTTTCATACACTCCACGCGGTGGGTAGGAAAAGCCCAGTTGGAAGGGTAACCAACAGATTATCAACCGGACGGTTACGAGTTCGAAACTAGGTTCGACCGCAGACTGAAAATCAAGCTGGAGCGGGTTAAATTAGTTATTTGGTTTGTCGCTCGAAGATAATGTTTTCATACACTCCACGCGGTGGGTAGGAAAAGCCCAGTTGGAAGGGTAACCAACAGATTATCAACCGGACGGTTACGAGTTCGAAACTAGGTTCGACCGCAGACTGAAAATCAAGCTGGAGCGGGTTAAATTAGTTATTTGGTTTGTCGCTCGAAGATAATGTTTTCCTTCACTCCACGCGGTGGGTAGGAAAAGCCCAGTTGGAAGGGTAACCAACAGATTATCAACCGGACGGTTACGTGTTCGAAACTAGGTTCGACCGCAGACTGAAAATCAAGCTGGAGCGGGTTAAATTAGTTATTTGGTTTGTCGCTCGAAGATAATGTTTTCATACACTCCACGCGGTGGGTAGGAAAAGCCCAGTTGGAAGGGTAACCAACAGATTATCAACCGGACGGTTACGAGTTCGAAACTAGGTTCGACCGCAGACTGAAAATCAAGCTGGAGCGGGTTAAATTAGTTATTTGGTTTGTCGCTCGAAGATAATGTTTTCATACACTCCACGCGGTGGGTAGGAAAAGCCCAGTTGGAAGGGTAACCAACAGATTATCAACCGGACGGTTACGAGTTCGAAACTAGGTTCGACCGCAGACTGAAAATCAAGCTGGAGCGGGTTAAATTAGTTATTTGGTTTGTCGCTCGAAGATAATGTTTTCCTTCACTCCACGCGGTGGGTAGGAAAAGCCCAGTTGGAAGGGTAACCAACAGATTATCAACCGGACGGTTACGAGTTCGAAACTAGGTTCGACCGCAGACTGAAAATCAAGCTGGAGCGGGTTAAATTAGTTATTTGGTTTGTCGCTCGAAGATAATGTTTTCATACACTCCACGCGGTGGGTAGGAAAAGCCCAGTTGGAAGGGTAACCAACAGATTATCAACCGGACGGTTACGAGTTCGAAACTAGGTTCGACCGCAGACTGAAAATCAAGCTGGAGCGGGTTAAATTAGTTATTTGGTTTGTCGCTCGAAGATAATGTTTTCATACACTCCACGCGGTGGGTAGGAAAAGCCCAGTTGGAAGGGTAACCAACAGATTATCAACCGGACGGTTACGAGTTCGAAACTAGGTTCGACCGCAGACTGAAAATCAAGCTGGAGCGGGTTAAATTAGTTATTTGGTTTGTCGCTCGAAGATAATGTTTTCATACACTCCACGCGGTGGGTAGGAAAAGCCCAGTTGGAAGGGTAACCAACAGATTATCAACCGGACGGTTACGAGTTCGAAACTAGGTTCGACCGCAGACTGAAAATCAAGCTGGAGCGGGTTAAATTAGTTATTTGGTTTGTCGCTCGAAGATAATGTTTTCCTTCACTCCACGCGGTGGGTAGGAAATGCCCAGTTGGAAGGGTAACCAACAGATTATCAACCGGACGGTTACGAGTTCGAAACTAGGTTCGACCGCAGACTGAAAATCAAGCTGGAGCGGGTTAAAAAGTAAAATCACAATTATATGATAATATACGGTTTGAACTGAAATTAACTTTATTTTTTTCAGATGCAATTTTAATCTTTTTAAAACTTCCAGAGTAGTTATTGGAGCTGGATATTTCGGAAAGGCATGAACCTATAGTGTTTGCTATGTCTTTGGGTGGCGATAGTATTTGGTTATTATGTTCTAGAATAGTAATTTGTCTATTGGGGTAAACACCGGAAATCCTTTTAATCCTGTTCCATAGTTGCTTACTTGTAGTCTTACTATTGATACTCTCTATTAACATAATTTATCCAAGAATCCCTCTTACTAAGTCGTTGAATTTTTCGAAAGGCCGCTTTTGTTTTTTTATAATTGATATAGTTTTCTCTTGTTGGATATCTATTGAAGGTATTCCAGGCTTTCCTTTGCTTCCGATACGCATCGCTACATTCCTCATTCCACTAAGGTTTCTTTTGTTTTTTAGGCGCATTTCTGACTTTTTTAATTGAGGCGTCAGCACTAGCTATAATTATGTCTGTTATCTTTGAATTGACTTCATCGATGTCACCAGTTTCTACTGTGTTAGAAATATCTGCCAGGCTAGTAAAGAGTGGCCAGTTGGCAGTTTGACAGATGTAGTTAGTTTGGCTGACAGAGTGAGGTTGGTATTGGCCTTCATATTTTAGTTTAATAGGATAATGGTCACTATTGTAGAGGTAAGGATCGACAGAAAAGGTCCAAAATGGTAAAATTGAAGGAGTGCAAATTGCCAGATTTATTGAATGGTAAGTAAGTGAAGGTGAGTGAAAATAAGTAGGTTGGCCGTTATTCATAATACATAAATCATTATCTGTTATTATTTTTTCGATTTGTTTGCCTCTACGATTAATGTCTGAACTGCCCCAGAGAATATGATGGCCATTTAGGTCACCAAGTATGATGAATGGTTGCGGAAGTTGATCTATTAAATTATTGAAATCAGAAGTGGCGATACGGGTGTTAGGAGGTAAGTATAAATTGCATATTGTAATTACGATATTGACATGAAGTCTTACAGCAACACCTTGTAAATTTGTTTGAAGGTTAATTTGAGTGGCTGGAAAGTCATGGGATGTAAGCAGTGCGACACCTCCACATGCTCTTTGTCCTTCATCGTGATCTTTTCTAAATATACTGAAATGACGAATGTTGGTGGAATCATTGTTTCTTAAATACGTCTCCTGGAGGGCGATTGCAGCTGGATTGTGTATATTTATGATGTTTTTCACATCATCAATTTTTTGACGAAAACCCCGGCAGTTCCAGGAAAGAAAGGAAGCCATAAAAATAAAATTTAAAAGAAAAGAAAAAACTATTTGTGTTTTCTCGTTCTTGGACGAGATCTGTCTTGTCGAAGATCCTTCTTGGACTTGGGTGGCGAAGTCTCCAAGCCGTCACTCTCTACAGAGGAAATATCACTTTCGGTGTTGTATAGATTTATGAGGTCACTGGTATTAGGATTAGCTATCAAGTTTCTGGATGTAATATCAGGCTGAAGAGAGGTTTGAGAAGTACTTTTAGCTATTTTAATATTACTTTGTTCAGATGATATGGCTCTTTTTAAAGAAGTATTTATAGATCGGTTTGGTTGATTTATCTGTTTGGTATTTAATGAGGTTGTAGCTGATGCTTTAGAAAAAGAGGCGTTATAGGTAGGTTCATTGAAGTTTTATGTTGTGCAGATGGCTTAAAAATAGTTACATCGGTTTGAGTTCCGTTAGTTTTGAAAGTTTTTTTTTACTATTGAAGAGAGAGTAAGAAATTCCAGGTTTTGGGGTGCGATCATTAACAATTTTTCGTGCCTCCGGAAATGAAATGTTTTGCTGAACTTTTACTGTCTGAATTTCTTTCTCGGTTTGAAATTTAGGGCAAGACCTGGCAAAAGCTGGATGTTCACCTTTGCAGTTTACACAGCAAAGGGATGATGTAGTACAGACATCGGTCTTATGTTCTGTACTACAGCATTTCGCACAGGTTTCTTTGCCACGGCAAGCAAGGAAAGAGTGGCCGAATCTCTGACATTTGAAACAGCGAACTGGGTTAGGAATGAAAGGTCGTACTGGGCAGTTCATATAGGCTATTTTTACGTGTTTTGGTATGCTTGGTGTATTAAAAGTTAATATTAAATGTTTGGTGGGTATTCTTTGACCATTTCTTGAAATAAGGATTCTTTTTACAGTAATTACAGATTGGTTGGACAGGGTTTCTAGGATGTCTTGTTCGGTGTCATGTACTAAATCGGATTCTGAAATTACGCCTCTTGATGAATTTAAGGTTTTGTGGGGTGTAACAGTCACCTCTATTGAACCGACAGATTTAATTTTTTGGATGTTTAATGCCTGTGATCTATTTAAAACTTCAACAAGTACATCTCCTGCTAGGGTTTTTTTTTATGTTTTTAGTTTCTCCTACCATTCCCAGTATAGTTTTATGGAGTAAGATTGCAGATATATTTTTTAGATTTCCGGTGTTACTTTTGATAATAAAAATTTTTTCTTGACATATATTGTTTTCATTTGATTTTATACAAAGTTGCTCCACTGAAGGAGAAGTTGAATTTGGGTTTTCCATGTTTGAAAAAGATATATTCAGTCCCCAGCGGCGGCACCCACCATGGAGTCCAACGAGGGGATACAGGTTCCTGTACCGGTGCTAGCCAGGGACTATACGAACCCAACTCACCCCTATGACTGCCCTAAGGAGCTAGTTGGTGAGCAGGTCCTTAGTCCTAGCAGGATATACCCACCAGCCGATCAATGTACTGGGACCAAAGTACACCGCCTGTTTATTCGAAGCAAGAGCCGAAGCAATGTATTGGGGCGTTATGTTGTCCCTCAATCACCAGGATCACCTTTTCCGAAGACACAGGTCTCCACGCACGGCAAACACGTGGGTGATATAATCCCCAAGAGGAGCTAAAGGCACAGACGGGCGAAAAGCTTCTCAAGGGGAGCCCTCACCTCCGAAGAGGCAATCACAATGAGGGAGGAAGAAAAAGCAAAAAGCTAAGTGTAGAGGAGAAGAAGAACGAAAGGGAGGGAAGATCACTCAAGTACCCCGGGGTAGTGAAGCCCGTACAAACCTAAAGAAGGAATGCCCCTGGGGGCTTGACGCTCGAAGATAATGTTTTCCTTCACTCCACGCGGTGGGTAGGAAAAGCCCAGTTGGAAGGGTAACCAACAGATTATCAACCGGACGGTTACGAGTTCGAAACTAGATTCGACCACAGACTGACTGTCGCGTGCATAGCGCGTTAAATCTGTAGTGACTTAAATGTTCTCACATTAGCGTGATGCGTAAATTTCAAGAGTGGGGTTTTAGCGCAGGTGTTGACATCATCATCTGACAGAGCTTCAAAATCATCGGTTCCTTTTCCTTGGTGCTTATTGTAGCACCGTCGACAATAGCCCATTGTGTTGCTCCAGTGCGATCATAATTAGCTACCTACCTACTCTACACTAAGGCTAATTTAACCGGGACTCACGGGCCACAGGGATAGAAATTTAAACGAAAATTTCGAGTCAAATGAGCCATAGATGTAGCTAGTCAGGATTTAAAAATAAATAACTATTTCTTGAAGTATAGAGCAGTCTCAAAGCATTCTAATGGTAACAGTTTTTAGAGGGATTGTATTGTAAGACAAAGGTTTTCTATTTAAGACAAAAGTGGTACAAATTTTCAGTATAAATAAAGAAAATAAAGTATTTTCTGAGTGTAAACATTATTGTGTTTGGATGTAAATAAAGAATCGGACATTTTTGGTAGGTAGGTTATAAAGTATATTTAGAATTTGAACAATATAGCGAGCTATTGGTAACGTTCCGGGATCAATCCCAAAAGGAAGGATCCGAGGACAACCAGTAATTAAATAAAACGATCCGATGACGAGGTCTACACGAGATCACCCCACTCTTCAAATGTTCACACCACGCCAATGTGAGGACATTTGAGGCCTCGACAGATTTAACATGCACCAGCACCATGCATGCGATGGTCTATGGTAGGTTCAGAACTCCAGTTGCTAATACGTTACTCACTCGATTGGGTTACCACTATCCTTTGGCGTTCCGCCACAGAAACACGACAAATACCTACATTTAGTTTGCATCCCCATACTACTTTAGTGAAAGTTAATTATTGGAGTGGTAGCTACGTTTACCACAAATGCGTAAATACGAAAGATTAATTTTGAAAGTTACATAAGAAGCCCTATGTAAGAGCTGAAATATCCTAAAACTTCGAAAATAGCTATTATTGTTACGATATTGGATATGGTTACAAACATAGTACAACATTTTAGAAATAAAATAAATGTGTCAACACGGATTTTAAAACAATCCTCTTTAGTGCCCATAGGATAACCTTAAGCACTACATTTCTTCACTGAGTTTTGTTTTCGGTCACGTCCGCCTTTTATCTCAACAACAAAAAATATAATACAAACGCAATTTACCAGTGCAATGATTCTCAACGTGATATGAATGTTCCCACAATAAGACCATATCGTATGAGAGTGTATATGACCACTCGATTTCTGGAGCTGATGTTTTAGGTCATGGCAAAGTTCCAAGTGAGTCATTTGTCTCTTGATGACCCAAACTCTCACAAGTACTTGGGACGAAGGAAACCATAGCCTTATTTAGGAATAAACAGCTTTATACGACTCTGCAGGGTTAGTGATATATTGTACATAAGTAATCTAACATCGTGACATGTCATACAAGTGTACCTCTATCAAACTAAATGTAGATGACGGTAGTGTTTTCTTGCGGCGGAACGTAACTCTTGTAGGTATTCCAGGATCGGCGTGCCTAACTGTACTAGTAGAATAGGAGTGAGTTCCTCCTTGGTTGCATTTCTCTTTTCTGTGGCAGTAAAATTCTCCTTTTGCGTGCATGTCCATCACTTGATGTTGTCTGTCTTGTGTTTGGCGCAGCATGGCCAAATATGACCCTTGCTCCTTAAAAAAATAATAAACCACAAGCCTGCTTGAATTCCAAACGTGAGGTACTTTGGATTTCTTGTTTAAATACCATTTCAGCACTTCACCAATAAACATTTCAAATAATGAATTCCGAATTTATGTGATACTTGATTCGTCAACGGCAATTGCATTGAATCCCAACTGCTGCGAAAACGAAGATATGCTACATTTGAAGGTAACCCCGGTATGGCTCCATGCTGCGGCATTTGGAGACAATAAAGTAAGATCTTCACAGACCGTCTGTTTTATTTTTACAATGAAAATTACTTTCATAGTGAGGGTTAAGAAAGCTTATTAGAAATGAAAACGCACAAATCAAGCATTACTAACGGTAAAAAAAATGTAGCAATAAGGTAAATCTATCTATATATATAATTCTCTTACGTGGCACGCAAAAAAGACGTTATTTGTAATCGCGTTTTGGCAACACTGTACGGTTTGTTTGTTTATCGCGAAGTCTCGCACATCGATTGAATTTATAGCGTTATCGAATGAAATTTCATTGAAAAAAAAAAAGGAAATTTTAATGAGCTGTTGCAGTTAGCTTATAATAGAAATCAAAGAAAGCGGAGGATCTTTCCAGGGCCATTTAAAAAACGGTCCTTTTCAGGGCCAACAATTATAGTTCAACAAGACGCTTGCACTACAACTTTCGGCAACAAACTCGATGAAAAAGTGTGGGAAAATGTACACACAAACAACATGCTGGGTATTCATTTTCCAAAGCAACGCTCACATTTCGAGTCAAAATTTGCACATAGTTTTCATTTGAATTCTGATTTTAGAGATACTGTTTATATTTTCTGTAATACAGCAAATTTAGGTTTGAAAAATATTTGGAGTATCATATTTTGAAAACAATCTTTTCTGCTAGGACACATGTCTTCATTGATGCGAGCGAAGCGAGCATAGGTTCGCACAGCGAACCAATGAGGATTGCGAAGCAATCCTCCGGGGGTTGGCGAGCGTTAGCGAGCAGGGGGCAGGCCCCCTAGTATATATATAATTCTCTTACGTGGCTCACGAAAAAGACGTTATTTGTAATCGCGTTTTGGCAACACTGTACGATTATTTGTTTATCGCGAAGTCTCGCACATCGATTGAATTTATAGCGTTATCGGATGAAATTTTATTGAAAAAAAAAAAAAAGGAAATTTTAATGAGCTGTTGCAGTTAGTTTATAATAGAAATCAAAGAAAGCGGAGGATCTTTTCAGGGCCATTTAAAAAACGGTCCTTTTCAGGGCCAACAATTATAGTTCAACAAGACACTTGCACTACAACTTTCGGCAAAAACTCAATGAAAAAGTGTGGGTCGTTTGAGTGCTGGGAAAATGTACACACAAACAACATGCTGGGTATTCAATTTCCAAAGCAACGCTCACATTTCGAGTCAAAATTTGCACAAAGTTTTCATTTGAATTCTGATTTTAGAGGTACTGTATATATTTTTTGTGTAATACAGCAAATTTGGATTGGAAAAACATTTTTTTGGTAACATATTTTGTAAACAATCCCTTCTGCTAGGACACATGTCTTCATTGAGGCGAGCGAAGCGAGCATTAGTTCACGCAGCGAACCAATGAGGATTGCGAAGCAATCCTCCGGGCGTTGGCGAGCGTTAGCGAGCAGGGGGCAGGCCCCCTAGTAAGGTAAATAATACGCAAGGCAATTGGTTTGTTTGTTAACTCTAGAATGTGTAGGTTACGTTGGCTCGGGAATTCACCGACTTGTGCCCATTGGCTATTGAAGTGCAAATAGTGTAGTTTGACCACTCCCATCAATCAGTTCTACATTACAACTCGTGACTCCTTCCATGCAATATATATATATATATATATATATATATATATATATATATATATATATATATATATATATATATATATATCTTCACCCAAAAGTCTTCTAACCAAGCAATGTGGAACAATGGCGTAAAGCTGTGCTCCTCATTGACTTTCTAAAGATTTAAACAGAGCATGTGGGCCGAGTCGCTGTCTTAAGATCTCTGAAGTGTAAATCACGCGGGCTCTTGTACCAAATTAGCCGATTGGCAATCGAAGCGATAGCTAGTGTTTTTGATCACAGTGGATAGTCACATTAAAGTTGAAGATCTGTCACTTAGTATTGAGGGAAGAGCGCGAATCCTAATGATGGACAATTTAAGAAATGGGACAATGATAAGAAACAATAATTTTCAATTCTATAGCCAATCGGACAGACTCTATTCCCAAGCCCACGTGACCTACACTTGTGGAAACTAACGACAACTATTCCATACGCATGACCGGTTCTTTTCATTAGAAAATCCATGCCTGGTATTAACGTTGGATTTAAATCTCATCTCGCGTTGGGAACCCTATATGAAATACGGAAAAAGACGACATATTTCAAAGCCAAGCTATATAATATGTGTATAAATACTGATAGTTGGTTAGAGACACTCAAATTATACATGGCATGTTAGTATACAAAATTACTATATACTTTTACTCAGAATATTCTGAAAATACACATTTGAATCGGATTTTGTATGTTCATTAGGCATTTGTTTATATATTGAAGGAGGGAGAGGATTTAATATAACATTGTCCATCAAAGTAAGAAATATTTATACAAAATTAACTCGCAAATTACAAACTGTATCTTTTTTGTTCTAAAAATTCATAACAAAACATTTATCCACGTGTAAACTGGTGTCACTCCAGGATAATCTATTATTGCTGTAGAATATGCTGGTTGAGTATGTAGGTAGTTGAATTAACGTTGCACTGGAGCAACGCACGGGCTATTGGCGACGGTCCGGAAACAATCCCGATAGAAAAGATATAAGGAGAGTACGTAATAATTTTGAACCAGGGTCAGACGGCAAGGTTAACACCTGAGCTGGCACCCCACTCTCCAAACTTCCTCAGCACGCCAACGTGGAGACATTTGAGACCATAAAGGATTGATGATGTACTTTACCGTTATTCTTCAAACAATTGGGCTACCACGACCCGAATACGATAGGAACGTACTTATCCGGTTAATATAATTTCCTCCTGTAAGGTACCTCGAAGATAATAAAAGTTTTTATTTTACGTTTTTGTAATTTTTACTAACGGCACACTGAAAGAACAACTTTAATTTCGGGAAAATCGAGTTTCAAGTTAAAAATTTAAATATTGATTATATTTTACATAAATAATTTTTGTGTGTGGGGGGGGGGGGGGGGTAAGCGAAATAGGAGTATTTTTTGAATGAGAGTAACATAGCCTTCCTAAATGTGTAAAACTTCCTAAATGTTAAAATCGGTATTTTGGAAACTCAAGGTTCCAACTCTTCTTAAGAGCTTTCTTTTTGTTGTAAAAGCATCTCTCGTTTTCTTTCCTCAAATTAAATAAAGTTGTTGAAAGTGTAACACTTAGGGAGAGAGGAAATTTTCTAAATGTGTTTTAGTAATCTAGCGTGAATTTTTTATTGCCCGTCGCTTGAGACAATTTTGGCGAGATTGTGGTTTCCGCACATTTTATTGAGTTGTTCAAAGAAGCGTCCCCTTGAAATTAGGTGCTATTTGTTTTCAGTTGGAAGGTTGCCAAAAAAAGAACTAACTGAAATTCTAGGAAATTTTCAGCGCAGTCAACCGTGTTGTCTGGAGCTGAAGCTTGACCTAATTGAAATCTATTCATTTAAGTCCAAATCTACAAACATGACGAAAAAAAACAAAAACGATTGTGCCTCAAAAAAAACTTTTCATTTCTCCCATCAATTTGTAGTAAATACGAAGTACAAGTTTTAGTAGTATTTTTAGAAAAAGAGTGCATTGACAATTTCAAGCAGTTCACAATATAACTCACGTTTTAAGATATTTCATTTCGATACCAGTTAGGACAGAGCTAAAACTTCCTTACCTATACCGAAAGAATAAAACACCAACAAAATAAATAAATAACATTTATTACACATTATCTTATACTCTACCCTACAATAACGGACCGGACTCCAGTGGATATGTATAAAATCCGACTACCTGTTTTGAGGTGTTTATCGTGGTATGACCTGGGACCTTTGCATGTTGTTCTGGGAAGAATGAACGCCAACGCCTACATGAACATTTTGGATAATTAGGTTCTTCCTATGCTCTGGCAATTGTATGGAATGGACAAATGTTACTTCCAGGACGACAACGGTTCATCTCATGTTGCAACCTCTGTCAAGCAGTGGTAATCAAGATATGGATGTAAAACGTCTTCTCTGGCCTGCTCAGAGTCCCGACCTAAACCCCATAGAACATTTGTGTGACGCGTTAAAGCGACGCTTACGGACCAGGAAATCACGTCCGAACTCTACAGCTGAGCTGGAGACATTCTTGCAGCAGGAATGGACAGAATTAACCATAGCTGTGTATCAAAACCTTGTTGAAAGTATACCTTGAAGGGTTGCAAGTGTAATTGCAGCACGTGGGGGACCATCCCCCTATAAAAGCATGTATTATTTTTCTTATACCATCACACCTTACTGTCCGATCCATTATTGTAGGGTAGTGTATATAAAGAGGATGTGTGTGTATTCTCTATACAAATCTACACTGTTTGACAAAACAACACCAATGCCTACATGAACATTTTGGATAATTAGGTTCTTCCTATGCTCTGGCAATTGTATGGAATGGACAAATGTTACTTCCAGGACGACAACGGTTCATCTCATGTTGCAACCTCTGTCAAGCAGTGGTAATCAAGATATGGATGTAAAACGTCTTCTCTGGCCTGCTCAGAGTCCCGACCTAAACCCCATAGAACATTTGTGTGACGCGTTAAAGCGACGCTTACGGACCAGGAAATCACGTCCGAACTCTACAGCTGAGCTGGATACATTCTTGCAGCAGGAATGGACAGAATTAACCATAGCTGTGAATCAAAACCTTGTTGAAAGTATACCATGAAGGGTTGCAAGTGTAATTGCAGCACGTGGGGGACCATCCCCCTATAAAAGCATGTATTATTTTTCTTATACCATCACACCTTACTGTCCGATCCATTATTGTAGGGTAGTGTATATAAAGAGGATGTGTGTGTATTCTCTATACAAATCTACACTGTTTGACAAAACAACACCAATTTTGGCACACTTATACTTTAGAACACTGTGAAAAACATAGTCTATTTATTTCCTGTCTTCAGACCAATATGTAGCCATGAAAATTGGCACACGGGTAGTACTAAAAGTGCCCCTTGAAACCTCAATTTTAAAATATAAAGTTTGTTTTCGTGCAATAGATGGACATGGATAAGGAAACACGTTCTACAGGTTTGTGTATGAGTTAACGCAGGGAAATGTCGCGGTCATATTTGAAACCCGAGCAACACCGGGTTATTCAGCTAGTGAACAGAGAAACGAAACCAGTGTTGGTTGGTATATTGGTTTGGGGTTTTAGAGCACAAGGGCCACACTTCACAAAGCTGCGTCAAACGCAAGGCAGATTGCATCAAGTAATCGTGAAAAGAAAGAAAAAGGGAAGGAGAAGAGAAAGATCGCTTGAGCATCCTGAAGTCTCGACCGCCGTGTTTACTAAAAAAGGTTAGATCACTATGGAATCTCGGGTTGGTGAACCCCGTTCTTACCTAAAGAAAATGTGCAGCTGAGGGGAACGAAACAAAGGATGTCTAATAAATTGAAGGCAAATTGCCTAATCAATTTCTAGAAATTTCGTTTTTTAATCAGTCATATTTGTTTTGTCGTAAACATTTGTACACATAACAAACAAAGTGAATAAAAAGGAATGGATGAAATGGTATTGTGATATTTCGATATTTAATTAACGTCCTACTGGAGCAACACAACTGGCTATTGGCTATCAATGTCCCCAAGGGACAGATCCTAGGACAGGGCTCGAAATACCCGGGTGCACAGGTACACTGTGCACATGAAAATAAAATTGTGCACCTAATTTTTTCCCACTAGGTGCACATAGTGCACCTAACGTTAAAAAAAAGGGGGGGGGGAAGTGTTTTATGTTATTTTGATGGTTGAACAAAATATTAGTATCGACATCACTCGCTCTACAGGAATCTATACAGGGTGGTCCCGAATTCATGGTACAAACTTTAATGGTAGGTACAGGACATTGTAACAATGATTTATTGTATAGGAATGTATAGTCGCAAGTGACGCGGTGAGGCGTAAACAGGGGAAATAAAAGGAAAGAGAAATGGAGTGATCGGTTGGTATCATTGCCGGTAGAGGGCAGTAGATGTCTAGCCGCTGTTGAACATGATTGGCCCATACTTACATTTTGATTGGCCCATACTTACTACCCACGCGGCTCACTGGCGGAAGCTATCTTATTTTTCTGAAAGAAGTGTTACCACAACTGCTGCATGATGTTCCGATCGCCATTCGTAACCGCATGTGGTTTCAGCACGATGGGGCGCCAGCACACTTCAGCATTGATGTACGGAATTACCTGAATGCCACGTTTGGTACTCGATGGATTGGGCGTGGTGGACCAGTCCCTTGGCCACCCCGATCTCCCGATTTATCGAGCCTCGATTACTTTTTATGGGGACATCTAAAGCATCTTGTTTATGAGACTCCAGTTGACTCAGATGAGGATCTCGTCGCTCGCTTATCTGTAGCTGCTGCAGGTGTGCGTGAAATACCAGGCATCTTTGAACGTGTACGCCAATCGCTCCACCGACGCTGTCAAGCATGTATCGATACTGGTGGACGCAATTTTGAACAATTACTGTAAACATGACACTTGTCAACAACGCTTTCAATAAAATCTTTGTTTTTCCTTTCGGCCGTTATTTCCCCTGTTTTCGCCTCACCGCGTCACTTGCGACTATACATTCCTATACAATAAATCATTGTTACAATGTCCTGTACCTACCATTAAAGTTTGTACCATGAATTCGGGACCACCCTGTATAGATAATTCTCTTACGTGGCACTCAAAAAAGACGTTATTAGTTATCGCGTTTTGGCAACATTGTACGATTGTTTGTTTATCACGAAGCCTCGCGCTTCAATTGAATTTATAGCGTTATCGGATGAAGTTTTATTGGGAAAAAAATGAATTTTAGTCGAGCTGTGCAGTTAATAATAGAAATCAAATAAAGCGGAGAATCTTTTCAGGGACATTTAAAAAAAGGTCCTTTTCAGGGTCAACAATTATAGTTCAACAAGACGCTTGCACTACAACTTTCGACTACAGATTCAATGAAAAAGCGTGGGTGGATCAAGTTCAGGGGTAAATGTACATACAAACAACATGCTGGGTATTCAATTTCCAAATCAGAGCTCACATTTCGAGTCAAAATTTGCTCAAAGTTTTCATTTGAATTCTGATTTTAGAGGTACTGTAAATATCTTTTCTGTAAAACAGCAAAAAATTTAGATTTAAAAAGTATTTTTTTGGAATATTGTATTTTGTAAACAATTCCTTTTGCTAGGACACATGTCTTCATTAATGCGAGCGAAGCGAGCTTTGGTTCGCGCAGCGATCCATTGCGGATTGCGAAGCAATCCTCCGGGGGTTGGCGAGCGTTAGCGAGCAGGGGGCGGGCCCCCTAGTATAATTAAAATTCCTAAATACACACTAAACGGAAACAAAATCGCTGTGCCCTAACGGGTTTATACAGGAGGAAGGTTTATTGTGTCACTGCCACCAAAACTTTCCGATGATAGAAACATTTTCCAGATGGCTCTGTTAAAGCGACTGTCGCGACAGTCGTGCGCAGTAGAATTTCGATACATTTAAATATTTTTTATTTACTATCTACTACGAACCTATATAAACATACCCAACTAATACAGTAGTTTACATTACATTAATACTACTGTATTACGTTTTTTTTAAATATCCACCTAACATATAACCTGTGCATTTAATTTAAAAACTTAGGTGCACAGTGTGCACCTGTATTAAAAAATCTATTTCGAGGCCCGTCCTAAGACAATACCATGTAATTTTGAACCACGGTCAGATGACGTGGTAACACCTGAGCTGGCACTCCACTCTCCAAACTTCCACCTTCACGCGAATTTTTTTTTGAGACCACAGCAGATTTAACGTGCACCAGCCCCCTTAAATGAAATGAAATCAAGAAATATGGCTCATGTGAAATTAAACCTCTGTAGTGTTCACATACATACATCAGTTCTGCATCCGGCAGTCTTCTATGCATGATTTGTATCCAGTTTTGACCTTCTTGTCCTTCTTGACCTGTGTTAAATCTTTCCTAGAATTTATTCACCCATCGATGTTATTTAGTTACTATGTGCATAGTTGGATAACAGCTCTACTTGGAAATATTGAGACGCTGAAAAGGTTAAAACAAAGCCAAGTAGGTTTAAAAAATTGGAGACAACCTATTGTACGAATTCGGATCACTTTCAGCCATATCCGTTTTGTACAAACATTGATCCTCAACCCAAACATGACGAAGAAAAACCAATCAATGAAATGAAGCCACACACACACACACACACAAGGAAAACAGATAACTAATAAATTAAAAACTAAACCAAGTACGATTAACAAGATGGAAGCAAACTAGCTTACGAATTTAGATGAGTTTCGTCCATAGTTGTTTATCCAAACATTGATCCACAACCCAAATAGAATGACTGAAAATCAAACAATGAAATGAAGCCAAGGTTTCGTTCATGTGTTGACCTAAAACATTGATCGTCTCATGTGGCAAAAAAAATTTCGATTTTATGTGCAGTTTTCCTAAAAACGAAGATTGCATTAATTTATGCGTCATTTATTCTTAACAACGGAAGACAATGGCGACGGCACTCTGCTAAAAATATTTTATTCTTCGTCAAATCGAAACCGAAGTAGCTTTAAAACAACGAATGAATGCACAGTTTAGGTTCTGAAAGATTAATTTAATTTCTCTCGGACAATTTGGAGCTTGCTTGTATCCTTTTGACTCTTCCTCTTGTTTGCCTTCATCTTACCATGATTAAAAATTACGTGGGGTCGTCCTCGGATCTCCTTTCGTGGGTTGATTTCGAACCGTCGGCAATAGCCCGTTGTGTGTTTCCCAGTGAGATACAATGAAAACCTACCAACCTATTTCTGTTTGCTTTTGTGGAAGGCTTGAACCTTCTTCGGAAAAATGTCCACAACGGTCTCAACTATTTTACAATTCGTCCCACCCCCAAGTCATGTTTTATCACAATAGTTTTCCGGATATCGATAGATCTCTCGTAGTTGAAACGAATGGTACTTTATTGTACCTGATATCACGACGGCGTCATTATTGCGTTAACTGACCTCAAGCTCTATTTCTGTAAACTGTTCGGACGTTCCTCTCTTCAACTGGTTGTCATATTTTTGCTATCTCTTACACTACCCTTCAATAATGGACCGGACAGCAAGATGTGATGGTATAAGGGAAATAATACATGCTTTAATAGGGGTGTGGTCCCCCACATGCTGCAATTACACAAGTAACCCTTCTGGGCATAATTTCAACAAGGTTTTGATACACAGCTATGGGTATTTGTGTCCATTCCTGCTGCAAGAATATCGTCAGCTCGGCTGTATATTTCGGACGTGGTTCCCTGGTCGTTCTAACTCGTCCCATAAACGTTCTATGGGTTTAGGTTGGGACTCTGAGCAGGTCAGGGAAGACGTTTTACATCCATATCTTGATACCACTGCTTAACAGAGGCTGCAACATGAACTGAAGCGTTGTCGTCCTGGAAGTAACATTCGTCCATTCCATAAAAATTGCTAGTGTGTAGGAAGAGCCTGATTGTCCAAAATGTTCATTCAGGCGTCGGCGTTCAATTGACCAGGAACAACATGCAAAGGTCCCAGGCCATACCACGAAAAACACCCCCAAACAAGTAGTCATATTTTTATACAAATCCGCTGGCGTCTGTAGTGTACGCTTTTAAATGACTTAAGGACGTCGGATGTACATTGTTTGAGTAGGTAGGTAGGTATTTAATTAACGTTGCGCTGGACGATTAGGTTATTGGTGACGGCCCAGAATTAAACCCGAAGAGAAATATCCGAAGACAACACCAGGTAGTTTTGAACCACGGTCAAAACAAGTTCGATACCTAAGTGCGGATCCCACTCTCCAAACATTCACACCACGCCAACGTGAGGACATTTGGGACCACGACAGATTTAAAATGCACCAGTCCCCATGTAGAGGATGGTCTTTGTTTGGATTCGAACTCGCAACCCTTCGGTTGATAGTTCGTTACTCTTCCAACTGCTCTACCGCGGCTTTAATTATTTTTTGGGACACACCGATTTTTACCGAAGGGCCCTATACTGCAACGAATGATAAACGTTTTCTACGACAACACCTATACCTTGCTTTTCTTCAGTATTAAATTATCGACTATCTTACCTCAACTAAAATGTTGATTCCAAACGTCTTTGTCGCAGTTCGATTTTATTGCACTACCTAAACATATCTTCAATTATTTCAGCTTTTCTGGCCCGTGATAAAAGCACATTAAAGGGGCGAATGAAGAGAGAGTGTTACGAAACGTAACCAATCGCTGAATGAATTCACTCGATTTTGATTGACACTTTCCAGCTTTTCAATCATACAAATGAAAAATTCTTTTGACAATCAGTCATTGTCTAAGGCCGAGGGATGTTCTCAATGTCCAGATGAAAACAAATATTAATGTTAGGTACATAGATTCGTATTTTTCAATTGCTCGGTTGGAAGCAGGTTAGGAACCGGATGATTTTTTCAAGGTCACGAGTTAATGTAAGTCACAAACTGCTGTTATACGTCACACGTTTCAAGCGAAAATGTATTTTGACTTTTTGCCATTTCCTCGCACGTATGAGATGAAATTTCCCTTCTTCCTAATGATCGATCGTTATGGTTTCCAAAGAGACCATCGCTAACGCTATTTATATTGAACCATCTATAGATTAAATCCAAACCGTCTAGTTAGCTGCTGTTAATTATTTGCCTCAACTATCTCCTATTGGAGCCGCGGAATCCCGGCAGAGGCGTGGATGACCAAATGGAGAGTTGCAAGTTAGAAACTAGATACAACAAGTCCGTCGTGTACGTGGAGGCTGGTGCACGTCAAATCTGTCATAGCCTCAGATGTACTCACGTTGGTGTGGTGTGGAAGTTTGAGGTGGCCAGCTTATGTGTTGATCGCGTTATTTGACCGTGGTTCAAAACGCCGAGTTCTCCTCGAATGATCGCCTATACCCATTTTGTTTCTCTAGTATGACGTTAATTCAACTACCTCATCTTTTTCAAAAATTGTTCCGCTTGCATAGAAGTTGGGAATGCCTATAAATGCGGTAAATATATATCTGTAAAATACAATAGCTGATTATAGCTATTCGGTTTATAAGTATAATAAAAATAATTCAAATATTCGCTTTAAAATTTGTTCCTAGGTCCTGAAACATGGCATGCAGATGAAGTGTTTTTGCCATAAATACCAACTAGTCCGTAAAGCTGTCTGATGTTTCTAAAATGTGAATGAATTTCTCATGTTTCTAAATGTTTTCTGTGAATTTCAACCTTTGCCATGATTTTCATGATTAACAACCAAGGCACGCATAAACTATACTTACTAAAATTCTGCGGCGCACCAAAAATAGATTAAATATCTGCATATCTGCAAAATCTTATCTATACCATTTTTGTTTAATAGGAGCTGTTAAAATATATTTTTGAAGCAATTTTAATTTTTTGATAGTATGAAATACAAAGTAAGACTCGAAACTATTTTTACGGGAATTAAGTGCAATAATTTGAAACACACGTCAAAAGTTCGAAAATAAATCTATCACAAAAAAATCATTTCACAATCCGTAAAACACATCAGTACCATTCTTGTGTCACCAGAGGTTGAAAATCGCTGATCTCGACTATAATACTCTACCCATGACGTTAAGAAACGAAAGAAAAGATTTTCCTAAGACTCATATGACATTATATACCTCCACCGAATACATTTGATTAAGTTCGACCCGCGCAAATTGACCCTCGAAGGTGTGTAATTAAATATTCCAAAGTTCGGGACACACCCATAAACGGTGAAATTATCATCTACTTCTGAGATTAGAAAATGACCCGAACACTGCATACCGCAGACGTGACGAAAACTGCTGTTTTGGCCCGCAAACAAACAACCGAGCATTTAATCATCTATAATGCAGTTCTTTTTTTCTATCAACAGTAGTTCTATTCCATTTGCGTGGAACAAGAGGTACGTATTTGCGAACCGGTCCCTGTTAGAGTAAATAACACGCAATCTTTGTTTGAAAAGTCCACTCCTTTTTTCGTTTTTGTGACGTCACTTTTTTCCATGAACTCTGAAGATAAAAGGGACTCGTTTAGTTTAACTAGAATTTGTTTTCTGGGCTAACAGGAAATAGATATTTCCCTAGAGAAACAAAAGCTTTTCCTCCTTTATAAATTATTACGAATGGGCCAAACAAATCCAGGAAGCAAAAATTATGATTCTTATGAAAGGAAAGCTGAATTGCTATCGCTAGTATCCGATATCATTTATCAACATGTTTTAAGGGCATCTAGCTGCATTAGCATATAACATAATTGAAATTCTAATAGTTTTTTTCTCATTCTCCGATCAAATTGTATCAAGTTAATTTTAAAAAACAACGATACTATTATATTTTGATCATCTAGTACTTTACAAACACACTAAATGTTTACGCGCGGATTACGTTTAAATAAAATTATTCCAATTAAATTAAATCATTGCCATAACAAGGAGTTCAAAAATTTCTGAACGAAAGTTTACAATAATGAAAAATGTGCTTGTGAAAACGAATAGTAAGCATGTTAAATTTACTATTGAACCCCAAAAATGTTTACGTGATTCCGTATAGTTTTAGGAAAAAGTTTTTTTTTCTGTAAAGCTAGAAGTAAGACGACTCCAGTGGTTTAGCAGTTGAATGTGTCTGTTGCATTTACTACGGAAAAGACATCATTCGGCTGCATTTCAATATAACTCGGTTATCTACCGAAAGAGAGCTCTCTAGCAAAATCTCTCATAGACCTGGATATGATTTGAAAACGAATTTTCCTTTACGCTTTGTGATTTGAGACTTTTCTACACACATAAAAAGTGACGAAAACAAAAGTTAAAAAAAAAGTTCAGACCTCCGTAAACGTATTCGGAAAGCTATATCGCATCTACGGGCCTGATATAAAATATTTGGAAGACCATATCTCCCCTTCGGATTGGGTAAACCTATTAGCAAGTCGTAATTGCTAGACTACGGGCCGATTAAGCCTATCTGTGAACCTGGTAAATGTATTTGGAGGGCCGTATCAGGTCTCCCGAAGAGATACAAACATCTGGTCTGCGGCCCAGGTGCAGAATTAGATTCAGTGTTCTGCAACACCACTCCAAGCAGTTGCAGTTGTCCTGCAGGCATTTTGTCCGAATTTTGAAAACTGCAATAAGATGAAAATCAGACGTAAAACACAATTATCGGCTAAATATGTATTACATATCTATATATATAATTCTCTTACGTGGTACGCAAAAAAGACGTTATTTGTTATCACGTTTTGGCAACATTGTACGATTGTTGTTTACCACAAAGCCTCGCGTCTCGATTGAATTTATAGCGTTATCGGATGAAATTTTATTGAAAAAAAAAATGAATTTTCGTCGAGTTGCTGTTGCAGTTTATAATAAGAAATCGAAGAAAGGGGTGGATCATTTCAGGGCCATTTAAAAACAGTCCTTTTCAGGGGTAACAATTATATTTCAACAAAACGCTTGCACTATAACTTTCGACAACAAACTCAATGAAAAAGTGTGGGTGAGTCGAGAGTACTGGAAATGTACACACAAACAACATGCTGGGTATTCAATTTCCAAAGCAGCACTCACATTTCGACTCAAAATTTTCATTTGAATTCTGATTCCAGGGTACTGTATATTTACTTTCTGTAATACAGCAAAATTAGATTAGTTTATAATAAAATATCAAAAATAATTAACTTAATTTATTTAAAACCAAGGCTAGACTAGAAGATGTGTTATTTATAAAGTGTTAGTGGTAATTTGGGGCGGTGTAGGGAGGTTGTTCCGTAGCTAAAGAAGAATAAAATTGTGGAAAAGAGCGCGCTTTGCACTCCAGAACATCGTAACTCATAATTGAAAATACATCGGCCAAAATTTTGATAAAATTAAGAAACAATTGTTCTTAGAAGACTTTATTTTGCGACGTATAGTCGAAGTTTTAAGCAGTTTCTGCTCCTGGTCTGCGTGAGGGGTAAATCTATTCGGATGGACTGCAGGTATGATATAAAATATTTAAAAGACCATATCTAATCTGCGGGTCAGAAAATACACATTTGGAGGGCTGCATCTGGTCTCAAGGCCTGGGATCAATCTGATCGATTCAACTGATTTATCTTACGCGTACTGTTTTTGTGATAACATCAGCTATTTCCCAAATAACTAAAAAGATCACAGGTAAAACAATCGCAGTAAAACACCTCTGAGAAACTTGCACTGCATTAAAACTAATTAAAATGATTTGTACTCAGGGTATTTAATTTTCAACGCAAACAAAGACCAAAAAGGTTTTACAGTTCTCATACAATACAAGTAGCGTGTGACTGCAAAATAGAAAACATTTGTTTAACTTTACTTCTTTCAAAGTGTGTCTTGAATATTTATAAGCTTCCAGTCACACAATGTACAATAGAGACATAATTATAATTTCTACTACATTGTTTCCAAACGTTAACCAGAAATATTAGGTTAAAAAAGACAAACGTATACATTCTATGTTTTAGATTTTTATGTTTCGTCGCTCTTACTAATTCTTCGTTTATCGCTTTTTCCCTTTTTTTCCTCATTCATAATATTCCTTGGAGAGTATTCAGATAACTAGTTAGCCATTAAGAGTGACGTATTTATGTACATAGTAGGTTTTCTTTAACGATAACTGCATTTATGCTACGTCCTTAAGTCGAATGTGGATATTCACGCTTTACAAATCCTAAGGTAAAATAATATTTTCTGGAGCACACAACAAAACGTTTATTCTTTCTTCAAGTCTATGATTAGAGAGATTTATTTGAAAAAAAAATTAGAAAATGTGGGGGAAGAAATTGTGTGCACATATTGTAGCTCAACATGTTTTCATCAGTAGAATCGTTCTTTGGTTTTATATCCAGAAATGTTAATGTATTTGAATGCTGTGAAGACGTACTTCTGTCTTTACTATGAGAATTTTAATAATTTTTATTCCAAGAACAGATTTAAATATTTGTGACGACAACTTTTTCTTTTTCGCGTTGTTTTTTAAACGATATTTAAAACAATCCTTTTTTTTTCAGAAAATGAAAGGAAGAAAACTTTTTTTGAATGTTGAAGATAAATATAAATTACACCCAAGGGAAAAATAATTTAAATTTTTAATTTAATTTAAATAAGTAGACAAATCATCAAAAAATATCTTCATTCAAAATTGAGCTGAAAAGGATGTAAAGTAATCAAAAAGAATGTATTCAACAATTTTAGAACAAATGAATTTTTTAAAGTATATAAATCTGTTTCAGGTTAGATTGAATGATTTCAATGCAATAAAAATCTGCTTCAATTAAGTGTTTTGTTTTTATTTGTTTTCGAACTGTTTTTATGTATGTCACTGTTCCTAATAATTTTGTTGTAATTGGATATTTTGAAGTAGAGATACAAAAAAATTCTAATTCCTCTGTTCTGTGAGAGGTTTTCCTTCAAAGCAAAACGTAGATGGCGCTGGTATTTTTTGTGTAGAATGTTCTTCCTGTACGAATTTTGTGGTTCCGGAAGTAAAATCTTCTGCTAGTAGTCATTGTTCATATTGAAAATCTCTCACCGAGAAAAAAAGTTTATTGATACAAATCTAAATTTATATCTATATGAAGAAAAACTATCGTATAAAATAGCACTATATTTAAATATTATTCCTTTAAAAATTATCTCAAACAAAAAAGACAATTTAAATGAAAAACATTCTTTAAGCAAAGTATTTTGATAAAAGCCAGGGAAAAGTAGAATGTGAAATCGCTGTGTAAACAAAAACATCGAATTGTTTCTACTCTGTTTTATAGAAATTCCAAAATCTTTCGCTACACTTTGTAATTCGAGAAGGGTTTCATTTATATTTAATGTGTTTCTAGTCTGACTATAATGCGGAAATAACAAATATATCGGGTAGCCATTTTCTAGGCGACCTTATCTATTCAGTTTAATGACTTGCGGTTTTGAATTTTGTTTTCACAGGGGTTGATTTTAAATGGTTCGAACAAATCTATTTCCCCCTCAGCTTTAAGGCTGGATTTTTGGATATTTTCTTTCGAACGCAATCTCTGAAATAAAGTACAAGTGACATGGTAACCGAATCAGTGCAGATCTATAAAAATTGGATTACTCCTAATGTCGTTACAAATAAGACATTTCTTGAAGAGATTATAGACAAAATGTTCTTAATGAAATTAGCAGACCAGGGTATAGCATCAGCAATAAAGCTTCTCAATTGTTAACATTTATAGATAGCTGGCTGTGTCGTTACTCACATTTCTTACCTTATCAAAATACATTTACAATGAAATAAAGCATTGATTACAAGCAGTAAACAAACATGTATCACAAATATAAAACGCCATTTTGTTTACATATTTTTCCAATGTACAATTACTGGAGTTGATTTTTAATTCCAATAAAATGCATGGCAAATTTGTACACATCAGTCATGTTACCAGAATGACCTTCTGAAAGTTCAATTCATTTTTATCGTATTCACAAAGGCGGTTCTATAATGTTTTGACTCCAAAACCTATTTTCGAGTTCGCTCAAATTTTCCCTTCAGCTGTAATTTCTCTAAGCTCTATCGTTGCAGATCTGGCAATATTTTATTTACAATTTTTTGTCGCAAAAGTGTCGAATTGGTCTCGTAGTGCTTAATTTTACATTCTTTTTAGTTTGTTGCTATTCGCCAATATACAAACAAAACAACACTTATATATGTGTGGTCATATGTAAATTAGTGAAAATTTAAAACATTGCAATTTCGGGATGTAAAATTTTACTGTAACAAATTTTAAATTTTCTTTACTAACCATTAGAAGGTTGACATGCATATATCTGTTTTGTAATCTGATTTTAATCTGTATGAATTCTGTTCAGTTTTGACCTTCTTGATTAATAGAATATTTCCTGTGATTCTTCGATGGGGTTATATATACATTTTGTGTATTATGGCGAAGAAGGGATAGTATACTTTTATGAAATGTGATACTCCGAGGGTTAGTAATGTTTAGATGAAAAAAATGTAAATGCATAAAATGTCCTGAATTAACTCTTTATTAATTCATTCTTTTGATAAATATTGAGCTAAAATGATTAATACAGTTCAAAGTTCATGCATAAAATCTTAAATCCAATTAAATGTACCTCTTCTGTCATTCAATTTGTTTCATTATAAGCAAATGTCATAACAGATCATGGTAACTGAAAATATACAGTTTAACAAGTTACTTACGCACATGCAAAGAGAAGAATGAAATCAACAAATTAAGCATTATTGGATAAAACATTTGATCCACTTCAGAATGCAATTTATTTTATCATCGATAAATATTGTTTCTTCTTCATTTTAAATTGGAATTAATCGAAAATATTATAATTTGTATTTTTGTTACCTATGTAAGACTTTTTCTATTAATTTAAATGTAGGTTGCGATAGTGTTTTAGAGGTGAAACCTGCTTCCTGTACGTATTTAGGACGTGACGTTATTAGGCTTTTTTCGAATACGAACTCAGCACCTTTCTAATAAAGATTAACCAAAATGAATTCCGAATCTATACATGATATTTTATTGCTCAACGTGGATGAGAATAAATGGTAAACATCGTCAAAACGGCGATAGATCCAATTTTAAGATAACCAAGCTATATATCAATACGATAGTATTTGGTTTAGCACCAAGCAAAGTCCACTTCTTCCTGGTCTGTTTCATTGAAGAACCCTTTCATAAAACATCTTAATTATAGTTTACTTTTGATATAACATATAAAAAAAATGTTTATCAGCTGCTATTGTTCATAAACAAAACTATAAAAAAATTGTGAAGTATTATTTTATAACCGAAGAGTTTCGATCTAAATTTGCGACTACAATACTATTAGTACAATCTCACTTTAATCAGCACTTTAAAATGCAATATTATACATAGTTCAGAATTTAATCTGAAATGAAAGAGATTTTAAATTGTGTGGAATGCTTTTAAAGATGTCACTGAGAAAACGCTTGATACTATTAATATTGTTATGTAATGGTAACAAATAAACTGCTAATTATAAATACACCCATATGGATTCCTCATAAACTCCAACAGACTTCACACACGAATTTAATTCTTAACCCTCTAAGTGGTGTCGACCAGATATTCTGGTCATCAAAGATCTCACCAATTTTGGTAATGGTGATATATCTCGTCATTTAGATATTGTCTACTATTTTATGATGACGAGACCAAAATATGATCCGTTGTTTTCTATTGACGGGATACCTTCTCAAGACTTCCACCATGGGCTTTAATATCATGTGGTTTTCTGAGCTTATCACCCTGAAAAACTAAAAGAAAATTGATCTCCCGATTTCTAAACTTTCCTCATATGAAATATTCCAGTCCAATAAAATATACAACACATCAGAAATAATAAACACTTGTAAGAATGTCTTATTGAAAATGGCCACGCCATGTAGTTTCAAAAATATTTATGAACTGGCCACTTCTATTGATTTTTTGCTGGAATGACTCATACATTATTCAGGTGTTAACTGATGGAGTAAATTCTTCAAATTGAATTGAGGTTTTCGCAATCGATACGTCTCATACTTGGTCATTTTCAGAAATCTATAGGAACAGTGAGGCTTTTGGTGAGTTCAAATGATGCCTGGCGTGTGTATGTTCTTCTACGTTTAAAGAATATTTGTTTTTTGCACATCATTAACCCCAAATGGATAACAAGTGGAGAAAATGAACTGAAATTATGTGGGCTTCCGTGTCTAATTATGTGTCTACATAAAGTTGATTGATGGCCATCGTATGATGTTGTTTTCAGAATGTTTTACGGGAAATAATTATTCGTTCCATGTTTTTGAATGTTGAAATTAGCTGAATAGTTATACAAAACGAAAAGAAGTAATCGATTATAGGCATTGAATATTTTTTATGGATATAGGAGGGGGTTTTCAGCGTAAACAAACAATCCAGACGGTTTGTGAAAATTTCACATCTGATGTTCAAATGCTCTTGCATTGTGCATATCGGAATTACATTAAAATATGGTTTGGTATTACAAAGATACATTTCGGTACGACTTTCAAGTCTGCATTTTTTTGTATTACAACCGTTTTTCTCTGATTAGATGTCGCACTTTACATTTGCGTAGGAAACTATAGACAACGGATATGCATAAAATACTTCGACTTGTAAGGTTCTTTTTCGTGGAGTGGCCTGGGACCTTTGCATGTTGTTCTTGGTCAATTGAACCGTTTTTCTCTGATTAGATGTCGCACTTTACATTTGCGTAGGAAACTATAGAAAACGGATATGCATAAAATACTTCGACTTGTAAGGTTCTTTTTCGTGGAGTGGCCTGGGACCTTTGCATGTTGTTCTTGGTCAATTGAACCGTTTTTCTCTGATTAGATGTCGCACTTTACATTTGCGTAGGAAACTATAGACAACGGAAATGCATAAAATACTTCGACTTGTAAGGTTCTTTTTCGTGGAGTGGCCTGGGACCTTTGCATGTTGTTCTTGGTCAATTGAACCGTTTTTCTCTGATTAGATGTCGCACTTTACATTTGCGTAGGAAACTATAGACAACGGAAATGCATAAAATACTTCGACTTGTAAGGTTCTTTTTCGTGGAGTGGCCTGGGACCTTTGCATGTTGTTCTTGGTCAATTGAACCGTTTTTCTCTGATTAGATGTCGCACTTTACATTTGCGTAGGAAACTATAGAAAACGGATATGCATAAAATACTTCGACTTGTAAGGTTCTTTTTCGTGGAGTGGCCTGGGACCTTTGCATGTTGTTCTTGGTCAATTGAACCGTTTTTCTCTGATTAGATGTCGCACTTTACATTTGCGTAGGAAACTATAGACAACGGATATGCATAAAATACTTCGACTTGTAAGGTTCTTTTTCGTGGAGTGGCCTGGGACCTTTGCATGTTGTTCTTGGTCAATTGAACCGTTTTTCTCTGATTAGATGTCGCACTTTACATTTGCGTAGGAAACTATAGAAAACGGATATGCATAAAATACTTCGACTTGTAAGGTTCTTTTTCGTGGAGTGGCCTGGGACCTTTGCATGTTGTTCTTGGTCAATTGAACCGTTTTTCTCTGATTAGATGTCGCACTTTACATTTGCGTAGGAAACTATAGACAACGGATATGCATAAAATACTTCGACTTGTAAGGTTCTTTTTCGTGGAGTGGCCTGGGACCTTTGCATGTTGTTCTTGGTCAATTGAACCGTTTTTCTCTGATTAGATGTCGCACTTTACATTTGCGTAGGAAACTATAGACAACGGAAATGCATAAAATACTTCGACTTGTAAGGTTCTTTTTCGTGGAGTGGCCTGGGACCTTTGCATGTTGTTCTTGGTCAATTGAACCGTTTTTCTCTGATTAGATGTCGCACTTTACATTTGCGTAGGAAACTATAGAAAACGGATATGCATAAAATACTTCGACTTGTAAGGTTCTTTTTCGTGGAGTGGCCTGGGACCTTTGCATGTTGTTCTTGGTCAATTGAACCGTTTTTCTCTGATTAGATGTCGCACTTTACATTTGCGTAGGAAACTATAGACAACGGATATGCATAAAATACTTCGACTTGTAAGGTTCTTTTTCGTGGAGTGGCCTGGGACCTTTGCATGTTGTTCTTGGTCAATTGAACCGTTTTTCTCTGATTAGATGTCGCACTTTACATTTGCGTAGGAAACTATAGACAACGGAAATGCATAAAATACTTCGACTTGTAAGGTTCTTTTTCGTGGAGTGGCCTGGGACCTTTGCATGTTGTTCTTGGTCAATTGAACCGTTTTTCTCTGATTAGATGTCGCACTTTACATTTGCGTAGGAAACTATAGACAACGGATATGCATAAAATACTTCGACTTGTAAGGTTCTTTTTCGTGGAGTGGCCTGGGACCTTTGCATGTTGTTCTTGGTCAATTGAACCGTTTTTCTCTGATTAGATGTCGCACTTTACATTTGCGTAGGAAACTATAGACAACGGAAATGCATAAAATACTTCGACTTGTAAGGTTCTTTTTCGTGGAGTGGCCTGGGACCTTTGCATGTTGTTCTTGGTCAATTGAACCGTTTTTCTCTGATTAGATGTCGCACTTTACATTTGCGTAGGAAACTATAGACAACGGATATGCATAAAATACTTCGACTTGTAAGGTTCTTTTTCGTGGAGTGGCCTGGGACCTTTGCATGTTGTTCTTGGTCAATTGAACCGTTTTTCTCTGATTAGATGTCGCACTTTACATTTGCGTAGGAAACTATAGACAACGGATATGCATAAAATACTTCGACTTGTAAGGTTCTTTTTCGTGGAGTGGCCTGGGACCTTTGCATGTTGTTCTTGGTCAATTGAACGGCGACGCCTACATGAACATTTTGGACGGTCAGGCTTTTCTTACGCTCTGGCAATTTTATGGAATGAACGAATGTTACTTCCAGAACGACAGCGCTCCGGTTCATGTTACATCCTCGGTCAAGCAGTGATATCAAGATACGGATGTTAAACGTCTTTCCTGGCCTGCTCATAGTCCCGAACTAAATCCCATATAACATTTGTTGACGAGTTAGAGCGACGCTTACGGACCAGGGATCCACTGTAGTATATATATACACTACCCTACAATAATGGACCGGACGCCAGCGGATTTGCATAAAATCCAACTACTTGTTTGGGAGTGTTTATCGTGGTACGGGCCTGGGACCTTTGCATGTTGTTCCTGGTCAATTGAACGCCAACGCCTGCATGAACATTTTGGACAATGAGGTTCTTCCGACGCTCTAGCAATGTTATGGAATGGACAAATGTTACTTCCAGTATGATAACGCTCCGTGTCAAGTTACAGCCTCTGTCAAGCAGTGGTATCCAGATATGGATGTAAAACGTCTTCCCTGTCCTGCTCAGAGTCCCAACCTAAACCCCATAGAACATGTGTGCGACGAGTTATAACTACGCTTACGGACCAGGAAACCACGTCCGAAATCTACAGCTGAACTGACGACATTCTTGCAGCAGGAATGGACACAAATATCCATAGTTGTGTATCAAAACCTTGTTGAAAGTATGCCCATAAGGGTTGCTAGTGTAATTGCAGCACCTGGGGGACCATCCCCCAATAAAAGCATGTATTCTTTCACTTATATCATTAGATCTTGCTGTCGGATCCATTATTGTAGGGCAGTGTATAAACTTAGCAGGCATTGGTTGTTGTACAAATTTTCTTCTTTCACAATACGGAATCGTTCCATAAAGCTGTAAAACATGATTTACATGTATTGTGTTTTAAACATACGTTTTAGATCGACTGGTTTTGGTCTTTGGTGGATAATGAAAATATCTGACCAAGAAGCGCCTAAACGTATCCTATACTTTTTATCCTCTGAGTGATTCCCATATTTATAACCGTTCTCAGCCCATAGTATTTCCTTCTTCACTGTTTTTTCATTCTTCGCTACCTAAAAACCCAAACACAATCTGTAAATATTTTAATTATCAAACTAAATGTGCTATTTTTTTATCAATTATGAAACTGATATTGAAAAAATTATGAATAAAAACATGGGCGAATTTTGACACCATATGATCCAACTGTTACTGAAACGTCGGAATTCTAAATTCCAGCTCATTACGTGCATAATTAGTAGAGCAGAGAGACTGTTTGGAAAATTCGATGATTATTATCGTTAGTGGGGATTGTTCACAAAGTGAAAACAGAAATTTCTGCCAACACATCCTGGGATTCAATCATAATGGATTCTGACTTTGTCACCATCTTAATGGACTCCATACCAAGGCGCCTACAACATGTCATTGACTGCGACGGCCAATACCCGTCTTTATTAATATTTATAATGTGATTGAACTCCGAACATTTATACGCTCCCTCAATGGTTTTTATGGATTTTCTCGGTCAATTTTATGCCGTTTAACATTATATTTTTCATCAAATCCGCCTGAAATTTTGTGTAGAATCCAAATCTGTGATAACAGATGGGGGTTCGTATTGAAATTTTCGGAGCAAGCACCCAATTTAATATGAAGAACCCCTTAGACAAATTTTAAGTATTGATATTTGTAGAAAACACTAATCCCTATCAATTGCTACCTTCCGTCTTGTTCTGTGATGAAAATTGTGCAATTGTGATCGGGTGTCGTTTTTTATTTTGACGGCTGTACACACTAGAAATCCTGAAAATCGAACAGAAAGTCTAAATTCTTTTTATTGCTTCAAAATATTCTTCAATTATTTAGCTTTCAAACGATGCCAAGATTTTTCAATTATTCGAAATAGTTGTCTAGGTACAAGGGTTTTCGTTAGGTACTGTCACCATGAAAACATATTTCCAAAACTTTAAATTCTATTTCTGAAGAAACAAGTTTTTGCAATAGGATACTTTGTTCAAACAGTGATAACTCAACAATAAATTAATCGATTATGATTATTTTTGTATCATTATAATCTATATTGTTCAGTGGATGTTTTGACCTTCAATCAGAGTTATTAGTAAAGAAATAAATTTTTAATGGATTTTTAAATCCTAAATTTCTAGAAAAAAATCTTTTTTTTTATGCATTCTTGGCGAAAAAAGTTGTAACAGGAAAAACCTTTCTCTCCAGCAACTTGATTGCGAGTCAAAACATGAAGAATAATATTGTAAATAATTTCCAACGAGAATTGTCTTTCTAGACAAATTAGAACTTGAGATATCACTGTTCAAAAAACATGCCAATTAGCTCATTATATTTTAATTAGCTAATTAATAATTCTTTTAATATGATTTTTTCTTACTGAAACGGTTTTAAGCGTAAACCAATGACCTACTGCGAAAAAAATGGATTTTTAAAGTTAAATTTTTTTTAAAACCTTCGAATGTGCACGTACACCTTAAAAGCATCCAATGTTACAATATACATTTTCAATCAATAGATGAGATTATTTTGTCGTTTCGCATGTTATGATATAAAAGCAATGCTACACTACTGTCCGACTCTAGCGAGTTCGCGGTTCGTCATGTCGTTTCTAACGAGTCTAAGTTAAAGTAAGAGGACTGATGAGAGTAGCGTAAACCGATCACAATCTCAATGTCTTTAGCGAAGATTCTGGTTATCAGTCAAAAGTTTGGTGTGAATAACGGTTGCAACAATGACGTGTTGTAAGGAGAAACCATTCACGGCGACTATCATTCATGCCTTAACGTACGATTACTTTTAACGCGCTTTCACTCCTTTTTAAGAGGAGATTGCCAGGAACCGCACTTTACTCAGAAATATTTTTTTTCTCGGATGCAGGGAAGGGGAAAGAATCCACGGCGATCAGCACTTGTGCTTTAAGGTATGACATCCTTCTAACACGCAAGGGTCACTGGAACAATGGATTCCTAGAAGTACCTCGACATGAAAAACAGTATTAACCTATCAAGGGTTTTGAAGAGATACCTTTCAAGGGTTTTGACGAGATACATCGTCCATCTAAATTGTATCAGTTTACTGAGGAAAATTTACTCGTCCACCTAAATTGGATCAGTTTTACTAACGAAGAGATACTCGTTTATCAAAATTGGACCAGTTTTTCTCACGAAGAGATACTCGTCCATCTATATTGTGTCAGTATTACTGACGAAGAGATACTCGTCCATCTAAACTGGATCTGTTTTACTGACGAAGAGATACTCGTCCATATAAATTGGATCAGTTTTACCGACGAAGAGATACTCGTCCACCTAAATTGGATCAGTTTTACTGACGAAGAGATCCTCGTCACCTAAACTGGATCTGTTTTAATGACGAAGAGATACTCGTTCATTTGAATTGGATCAGTTTTAATGACGAAGAGATACTCGTCCATCTAAATTGGATCAGTTTTACTAACGAAGAGATACTCGTCCATCTAAATTGGATCAGTTTTACTGACGAAGAGATACTCGTCCACCTAAATTGGACCGGTTTTACTGACGAAGAGATACTCGTCCATCTAAATTGGATCAGTATTACTGACGAAGAGATACTCGTCCACCTAAACTGGATCTGTTTTACTGACGAAGAGATACTCGTCCATCTAAATTGGATCAATTTTACCGACGAAGAGATACTCGTCCACCTAAATTGGATCAGTTTTACTGACGAAGAGATCCTCGTCACCTTAACTGGATCAGCTTTGCTGACGAAGATATACTCGTCCATCTAAATAGGATCAGATTTACTGACGAAGAGATACTCGTCCATCTAAATTGGATCAGTTTTAGTGACGAAGAGGTACTCGTCCATCTAAATTGGATCAGTTTTACTAACGAAGAGATACTCGTCCATCTAAATTGGATCAGTTTTACTAACGAAGAGATACTCGTCCATATAAATTGGATGAGTTTTACTGAGAAGAGATACTCGTCCACCTAAATTGGATCAGCTTTACTAACGAAGACATACTCGTCCATCTAAATTGGATCCGTTTACAGACGAAGAGATACTAGTCCATCTAAATTGGATCAGTTTTACTGACAAAGAGATACTCGTCCACCTGAATTGGATCAGTTTTGCTGATGAAGAGATACTAGTTGAAGCAAAACTGCCCTATTGCTTCTAGAGAGAATGAAAATCCAAATAGGAGAACAAATTGTCACTCGCTGAGAATTGATGACAGTTTATTACAAGTTTTTTGCTTCAGAGGCTGGGCCACAGCAGGACAGCTTTCGAATATAAACCAAGAAAGTTGAAAGGCTTTGGTGCACATTTATAGCGATATAAAACGAAGATTGAAGCTTTTATTGGTCGTGAAACGTTTTGTGCTAGATGTAGACTGACTCAATGTGCAGTTTTGAACGGGACAGTTTAGGTTCGTTTCACATTTCTCTCGACCGTCTCGTTATTTTATAAGACTATCAACTTTGTCCCATTTTGTAATGAAACCTAACTACTCTTTAATATTGATCAATCAGGAATTAAAATTTATTACCTATATCAGTATCACGGTTACAGCAATTTCTATTATCATGGAGTGGAATTATTCGATGCTATAGATCGATAGAATGTAGTGATTTATTTATAAAGATGGGTAGTTCGTAGTTGAATTTACGTCGCATTGGAGTAACATAATGTTCGAATTGTTGAACCATCAGTCCTTTTCTATCAAAATAAATGTTGGTAACGGTAAGAATTTGGTAATTTTTAATAAACGCCGTACTAGAGCAACACAACGGGCTATTGACGACGGTCCTGGATAATCCCCTAAGGGAATGATCCAAGGACAACACCGTGTAATTTTAAACAACTGTCAGATGACGAGGCACCACCTAGGATAGCACCCCACTCTCCAAACTTCCAAACCAACTCAACGTGAGGTCTTTCGGCCACGATAGGTATAAGGTGCACCAGCCACCTCTACACTGACCCGGATTCAAACCAGGAACCTTCCGATCTAGAGGCTCACACTTTAACCACCAGACCGGTTGGTCAGCTGTTGGTACCGGTAGTGTTTCCTGTACGTATTCTAAACGCAACGTCAGCTGGCTTGTTTTTTGAATACGATTTCATCACTTTTCCAATAGAGGTAGGTAGGGTAGTTTAACTAACGTCGCACTAAAGCAACACAACGGGCTATTTTCTGCGGTCAGTACCGGAGGAAATGATCTGAGGACCTTTTAATTTTGGACCGTGGTCGAACAAGGATTATGTAGACAAAGATTTATTTATAGAAAGTACTTACGTCTAATTTTTTTAAAACTATGTCCTTACAACGTCAAAGAGGCCAAACTGCAGCATTGTTGATGGCATCCAGAAAGAATTTATCGTTTTATTTTTTCATGTCTAAAGGATACTTAACTCTTATTCTCTTTATTTCTCAATGTCCAGTTTTAGGATTAAGAAAATATGATCTGTAACGTAGTGGGTCATGTGGTGCTCCATGCACCCCTCCAAAAAGATACGGCCACATAGTCAAAATACGATTAAAATAGTTACTTATTTTGACGCAAGTATTTACACCCTCTGCAAGGATGTGTGTCCTCTGTGGGCGCTGTTAAAAGGAAAACAGGGATCGACTCAAAACGGCAGGCAAAAATACATCTGCACTATAAATCTTTGGAAATCTTTTCCATTTTTCGTCCATCCAGTGGACAGTGGGTTCAGATGTGGTGCACCCCTTGGAAACCATCTCGACAAGAAGATTGTCTTGATATATATGTCGTGATTTTCGACCGGCAGCCAATGGTACTGTTGACCTCTCACCACGTGGCGTTACTATGAATGTTACTGGTCAGTCTAGTTAGGAAAAAACCCGACGTGCATATTTAAGCACTAATGAATAAAAATACTTGCACATCGAATACACCACTACCAAAACCGGCCTTAGTTTTACTCCACAATTATGACGAGTGTGTGAGTGCGACAATGTGAAATACATCCAAAACGTCTCCTTACCTTGATGACGTGTAGACGTTAAACAGACGTACACTACATCTTCACCGCCCAGGAACTATCCATCATTTAGGTCCCACGGACTCGAAGCAAAATTCACATAACAGATAACATTGATTAGAGCCGATAGCTCATCGTAGCATTCCGTGATGTTCCCGCTTTAGTGGAACGGTGAATACGAATATGCTGTGAACAAATGCAAAAATCAATACCATTTTCAGCATGCACGTACATCGGGGTCGATTCTGTTTTATTGTATTCCGGTCTTTTATGTACACAGTGAAGTTTTCTAATTTGTAACCATTGTTTTAAGCAGGGATGGTGCTCGTTATGGATTGGAGGCTGATTGTGCGGGTCGTAAATATCCACTTATGAGCTGTGTTAAAATTTCGGAAATTAAACGTATTTATGCAAGATCACGGAGAGTAGTTATTGTTTTCAAAGGTCTAACTGTGTTGTTGTATGCGATGTTTTTACGTTAGATGTTATGGTTTGTATAAATATTTATGGAATATATAGAGAGTTATAAATGCGGTCAATTGTTGATTGTACAGAGAGGGTTGAGATAATTATCTCGTTTTGTGGATTTACACTATCGATTTCAACCCCTTGAACGTCACGAGGTTTCCAAGAAGAAGTTTCCCCACGACACAAATCATGACTAAGTAACAACATCGATTGGTTGGAAGTATCACGGAAACGATTCCATTGGTCGAGAAGTGCAAATTTTTTTTTATGTCAGATAGGGAGGACTGCAGGATGTAGGAAGTATGCATGCTTGTGAATTCCCCTGAGATTTAATGAAATTTGATTTAAGTGAAAATGCCATTGGGAATGAAACATTTAGATAATTTAACTGTAAATTTCACCCACTTTATTCTGAACTGCTTCAATTTAAAATTATTTTACTTAAATAGAAATTTTCTTGCAAAAAGCGAGACAGCCGTAGACCAGTTGGCAAAGTCGGGGATTAGCAATCGAAGGGTTGCAAGTTCGAGACTCGATCCAGCCCAAGGACATCGTATACATAGGGACTGGTGCATGTTAAATCTGTCGTTGCTTCAAATGTCCTTACGTTAGCGTGGTGTGGAAGTTTGGAGAGTGGGTTGCCAGTTCTGGTGTTGACCTCGTCATCTGAACTTGGTTCAATATAACGAGATGTTGTCGTTGGATCTTTCCCAACGGGATTGATCCTGGACCCCGGCGTCAATTGTCCGTTGTGTTGCCCCAGTGCGACATAAATTGGTCAGCTTTGCGAATAATGATAACTTCGCCGACACTAAGATTAACTTAATCTTGCACAAACTTTCAGACACACAAACAGATCCGAAAAGACGAAAGGGTTGGTTTTGCTGCTTAACGACATAAAACTAATTGGGGTAGGGGTTTGTTTGCTTTTTCAATCTGAGGTTATCATTTTTTTTTTGCTACACGAGAGATAATTAGACCGGGAACTACGGATAACTCTCACTCGCAAAAGCGTTCACTCAATGAAAGAACGACTCTTTTATTTCTTCTTATTTGTACTTATAGTTGAAGCAAAAAGCCCAAGTCAATTTTTATCTCAGAAGCGTTTTCGGAACGCTTCATTAACTATGTCTTTTACCGAGGCAGTTTCCGAAAAATGAATGCATTTTCGTAAATTTTTTCTTTTTACTGGCCTTGCAGTCTAGACGGTAGAGTGATGGATTTGTGACGATGTTTAGATGGATTAGTTTAGATGGATTAGTCTCGTGTTTGGAACTTGATTCAACAAAAAACCATCCTGTATGGGGTGGTGGCCTCAAATATCTTCACGTTGTCGTGGTGGTGTAGAAATTTGGAGAGTGGGATGCCAGGTCAAGGGTTGGCCTCATTTTTTCCCTCCAAGATTGATCCCGGATAGTCTCTGACAGCCTATTGCGTTGCTCCAATGCGTCGCGAATTCAACTACCTTCTGAACATGACGACATTTGGCATGTTTCTCGGTTAAGATTTTAAGACTTCGCCAATACACATCCAAACGAATTAATTTCGAATCGATATGTGATAGTTAATTAGACTTTTTTGGATAAAATTGTAGAAAAATAAAATTATTTTTGTAGGAAATACCTTTAAAAAAAACTTATAAAATTGGCGTTCCTGCGACCGTGACTGGAGAGGCAAACGCACTTAAAATGGCGGAAAAGCACGACAGTCTCTTGGGACATTTTCTGAGCACGCAAGAATAAAAACCATAGGCAGTGTCGTTATCCTGATTACTACGACTAAAAAAAATGCAAAAACGCAAACTTGCAATGAAGCACAGTAACCCATCGATGTATCGAGCTTTTGATGGAAAGGAATATCGATAAATCAAGAAGGGCTATATAATGATGGTTGAAAAGCTTGTTCATTAAAAATAAAAGGCACAATTTATATATTAAATGAAGAGTTTCTTTATTTTAAAATAGATGATTAACCTGGCATTGCTCGGGTTTCAAATATGACCTCAACATTTCCCTGTGTTAATTCAAATACAAAAACGCTACTGAACGTGTTTCCTTGTCCATGTCCATTTATTGCAGGAAAATAAACATTATATTTTAAAATTGTTGCATGGAGGGGCACTTCTATGGCAATCTGAGTGACAATTTTCATGGCTACAGATTGATCTGTTTGGTGAGTGGGGTAACAGCTCAGGTGTTGAACTAGTCATCTGACCGTGGTTCAAAACTCCGAGGTGTTGTTCTATGATCTTTTCTTTTACGATGGCGGATTGATCCCGATTTTTCGCCAATAACTCTCTTTGTTGCACCAGTGAGACGCAAATTCAACTACCTATCTACTTAGCATATTCTACAAGCACAATAGATATGATAGGTTAATTTATAAGAATATTTTATTTTTACTTTTCGGTCTTACTTGTACGAACAATCCGTTCCTGTTCTGTTAAAAATGAGTTCGTGTTCCTGTTCCGCTAATAGGAATGCGACAATATTTGTACATAGAAGCTTTGATAATATTCTGAACTGCTGAGAGACAACAGTGAATTGTGGGGTCAAAAGATCTGATCTGGAACTGACTGACTAACTTGGTGCGGATAAATTTCCTATGGTGCGTGGATCGAACATAGATCAACGCGACCACGGCACTTGGTAGCCTTGAAAGAAGACGATTGTGAACACAGGACAAAGCGCAAGATTTGGCCTGAAAGAATTTCCCGGCACCTCGCGGACTACTTGGAAGAAGTTTATCTTGCTAAATCCGGGAACACGATCTTCCATGGAACGTTCCTGCTGCCGGACGCGAAGCGTTCGAAAGGATGGAAACGCCTTCCTCGTCTTATAGATTCGATTTCAAGCCTGACACCTGGTAAGTCGAAACCTCACCGTATTTTCCCGAGACCTTTTAGCCGAGGGTGAGTCTATCTGTTCTTCGGGTTTTGCCATCGGTCTCCGTCTCCTTTCTCCGGGACTTTCATATTTTGTTTCAATTCATTATTTGGGATAGTTGATTTTTCTGGGTATTTTCGGGGCCCCTTTTTATTTAACTGTTTGTTTGGATACTATTTCATACTTTAATTCTTGTAATAAATTCTCTTTTATATTTTAGAAGAACTGTGTTCAGTCACTTAATTGTTCATAGGGAGGCATATCTTTATTTAAGCTAAAGATTTGCCACTATACGAGCCAAACATAGTTTCAACTCAACAGATTTGTACTGGGATAACTTATTTCATAATGACGATAGCTTAATCTATCTCCGAATTTACAAACTGTTTTGAGAAAATATGATTTTTTCAAATTTTTTTTCTGTATATTGCGATGTTTTTGTTTTCATAATTCAATGAAATCTTCAAAAGGAGTTAAAAGAAGCGTTCCTTCACTTAAACCATTCACTAACGTTGTGGTTATTGCTAATTAATCAAAGCCTATTTTCTCATTAAAACATATTGTGTTCAAAAAGCAAATAATGTATTACCTTTTTAAAAAAATTGGAGCCTTAAACGCTGATAGATGACATGCTGAACCAAGATTGATTATTTTGAAAAAGTGTTTTCACTGTTTCCCGACAGAAAAGTTTAGCTTGTTAGCACAAAAATTAACGATGTCTTTAGCCTAACAAAAGCAATTTTGACATACTTCCGAACACTAACCACATGCTGATGCGAGCAACGAAAAAGAGTTCCCTTTCGAACGTAACCATACCGACTCTTCATTTTCGTTAAGCTACTAAGCTTTATGCTGCTGCTTTTGTTGCTGATTGCTGATGATATATTTAGGGAACGAACCCCAACTTTCACTGCGACTCTAGATGAAATTGGAAGTTTCCCAAGAGCTTAAGTGCTGATTCTAAAGTATTCTGCGGATGACAGCTCATTACAAAAGTTATGATTCAGGAGTTGCTATATATTGAGCTGTTCTCATCTGCAAATACGTTCGATTTAACTAAAAGCCTTGGAGAGAAAGTATGTATGTTCGGGATTAAATATCAAAACACGAATGTTTTTGATTAATATTATTCAATTTAAAGATCCTCACCTGTTTTTCTTTATATTCGCTAAGTATGTTTAACATTTGTTAAAAACAACGCTTCCAAGAACATTTTATATTTTCAAGCACTTGGGACTGATAAAAATTATTAATTAGTTTAATTCATCTGTGTAAAGTGTAGAAATATTTTCGAAATTCCAAAAAAAAAAAAAGGATAATAACACATTAAATCTTGAAAGTGAACAAATTTGTATTTCTATTTTCTTTGAAAAATAGATTGGATACTAAACATTTAACTGCTTGAAGTATTAAGTAATATCTCAAACTATGATAACTCAGATCTATTTGAAATAAATGACAAATTTCTAAGAAATGTTCACTTTATCACTTGTAAATAAGGCGCTCTATAAAGATCATAAACAAATGGCATTTATAATTTTACTAATTTATGTTATTGATGTTTGTTTATTATTGGGATTTTTATATTTTATTAAAGGGTTAATTCCATCATCTAATCATTATCCCCAAACATCTTAATAAGTCAATATCAGGATTGCAGTATATGGGAATATTATTTATTCATGATTATTTGCATTCATGGATGATGATAAAATACGAGTTTGTGTAAGATGTAAATGAATGTTGAATGAGATAACTATGGATTTGAATTTTGTATAGCAGGCAGCCAAACAATCTGTCAATATAACGCTTACCCGAACGACTTTAAAATAGGAATAGTACCTGAGGTACCGGATATTTCTGAGATCATTATTTTGTGTTCTATCCGAATATTGTGTTACTTTTAAACCAAGTCCTTAGCAAGTATAAGCAACAGAATTTTAATGAATGCTATTTTAAAATGTTATAAATGACGAATTGTAAATGCATGCTTTTTGTAATTTATAAATTCTTTAATTAAAAATTAAATATATTATGCATGTAATAAAATATTTCAGCTTAAAAAACTAAATCAACTGAAGAGCTCTATGATTTTTTAAATAAAACTAGATTACGTAAACAGGATGTTTTTTCTGTAAACTTTTAAAATTATTTCATGGGATTTGGTATAGTTTACCCGAGATGTTTTTCATAGAGATCAAATATATTTTGTTGAATCGTTTAGTTAAATGTAAAATGACTAATCTTTTTTTATGTACAATAAAAATGCTTATAAAATAGGATTCACAAAATTTTGTTATTTGTGAAATAGCTGTTGTTCTAGTTGGGTTCAGGTAGTGTACACAAAACTCGTAAAATTGTTTGTAGCAAATAGGTTTATCAGGTTCGCTAACTGAATAAGATCCAATGGATCGGTTTACTCTGCCTGTATAATAGATGATCCTACCAGAGAAGTTTACCCGGCCTGCACAAACTGAATACAGCTCATCAGATAGGTTTACCAGGCTAACAGACCAGATATGATCCCCCGAATAGGTTTTCCCTTCTCACATACTCGATACTGTTCTCCGAATATGTTTACCAAACCCACATTCTACATACAGCCAACTGCCTCTAGATTAGATATGACCTCTAAATATGTTTACCCGACCCACATACGGCCTTCCGGATAGGTTTATCTGGTCCACGACCTGGGAGCAGAAAGTGCTTAAAACTGCGACGTACGTCGCAGAACAAACAAAGTCTTTGCAGAACAATTTTTCCGCAATTTTATTACAACTTTGGCCATTTTTTTCAATCATAAGTTACGATTTCTGCAGTGCAAAGCGTACATCATGCCACACCTTTTGTTCTTCTCTAGCTACGGAACAACCACCCTACACCACCCCAAATTACCACAAACACTTTATAAATAACACATCTATGTCAATTACAAAATATTTGATTTCAAAAGTTATCGACAAAATTGCAAATCTGAAAGTATGCCTTGGTTTTAAATAAAGTAAGTTACTTAAATTGTGATGTTTTATTATAAATATGTAATGCAAATTTAGAGCCGATAATTGTGTTTTACGTCTGTTTTTAATATGACTGCAGTTTTCAAAATCAGGACAAAATGCCTGAAGAAGAATTGCAATTGCTTGGAGTTGGTGTTGCAGAACATTAAATATAATTCTGCACCTGGTGTTCACGTCACTCCACGATAAGTATTTCAAAATTCATTTGAAATTAATTGCATACATTTATTTGTTTTCAAATTTCTTCGAAAAATCTTACATCCTACTTTCTCTTACGTCGGACATTCAAAGAGTTTCTAAAAGATTTAACAACTCATCGATCCACAAACGGGAATAAATAAGACCTTATAAGCGGTTTAAAGCGCATCTCTGGATCTCTTCCGATTGGAAGTGACATCTGGTGTTTTTTAAGGATTATTAAACTAAATCGCTTGGGCGAGTAAATGTTATTTTGAGTACTGCGATCTGCGAAAAAAGGAACGCAGTAAAACACAAAAGGGAGCAGATGTTCCCCGTGACTGAATTACTGTTCCGCTTATTTCTTGTCTATTCGTTCTCGGAAATTGGATGTAAAAACGATATCCTCTCTTTTATTTTCCTGTTCCTTTTCTCCTGTGATTTGTAAACATTTCGATTTCTTTCGTTCCATGGAATGACCATATGAGTAAAAGTTCAATAAACAGGAAGGAAAGAAGGTTCTCGGTTTGGGGTTTCTTGCTTCTTTTTTTTAGCTTGAGTCCAGGTAATGGAAGAAAAAGAACAATCAAAGTAAAACAAGCGATATTTAATGGTAATGCGTTTTCTGTGATGTCAAAATGAAGCAGTTGTTTATTCGGAAGGAATGAGAATGAGTCATGACAGAGTAAAAATGGTTTTATCAGACTCTAGTTATGGAAAAACTAATCTTGAAATTTTCAATAGGCTTGAGTTTTTCCCAAGTTGCATTTGCATTAAAAAAAAAATCCAGTTTGATTTACGAGCTGAAGATTTAAAAAGAAATGCGCGATACGGGTTTGTATTCTTTCAGACATTTGAATAATTAATCACATCGAAAATTTTTACTCGAAGTTAAAAAATGACTGGATGTATTGGTTTTGAATGGACAAGATTTTTTAATGAATACATTTGTGGACTTAATATACAACTTTAAGGTATCAGCCATGTTGAATATAGTCAGCGACACACAGTTTTGGGTTGAATTAAGGTTTGATTTTATATCATCTGATTCTGTCACCCTATTTGAGTGTGGAATTTTTAACACTGTCTTTTGACGTATTTCTTTCGATACAATACTCTCATCTCCACAACAATACTCTCCAAAATCTGACAAAGTTTAAAGTTTAAGGGAAATTTAATAAAATACTAACTATGCCTGCAGGAGGTTGAAGTGGTATGTGTTTAGACATGACACTTGATGAATATGTTATCGAGAACATGAGTAGAGGTAGGTAGTTTGGCAATTTTTAATTAACGTCGTACTAGAGCAACACAACGGGCTACTGACGACGGTCCGGGATCTATGCCCTGAGGGTACGATCCGAGGACAACACTAAGTAATTTTAAACCACGGTCAGATGAAGAGGCAATATCTGAACTGGCACCCCACTCACCAAACTTACAGACCAACCCAACGTGAAGACTTTCGGCCACTACAGATTTAAGGTACACCAACCGCCTTTACACCATACGCTTACAAACGTTCATGCACGGAACCGGATTAGATCCAGGAACCTTCCGATCCAGAGGCTAACACCTTAACCTCCAGATCGGTGGGTCGGGGAGTAGAGGTAGGAGTAGTAGAGGTAAGAAACCCCACAATGATTGTTTGAAGTTTAAAATAAACTATTTTCTTTAATAGTTTCAAAAGAAGTGGGCGTCGATGGTCCAATGGTAGAATAAAAGTTACAAGTTAAAATAATGCTTTGTATGATTTCAAATAAATTGTTCGTTTGCTGTTGGAAAGTAGCAAATAGATTAACTCTAAGAACGCCAACATATTTTTGAGTAGTGTATATATTGCTTTACTCATAAATTAAGATAACGATTAAATAACCTCATTTATTGGTTGAAAGAATAGAAAAATAGTGGAAAGAAAAGTGAAAAGATTCTTTTGGTCAAGAAGATACTAATGGCTAGAATTCTTGCAAGCAAGACGGCAGGTTGCTCCCCGGATAGTACTTAGGAGCATTCTAGACCGACATTCGATTTCCGTAGCAAGTCCCGTGGAGGTTGGAATCAATAAATTCCCTATTCTTCCAAGTTTCTCAGATTTAACCAGGTGACCTTTCTGTCTATTCTTCAATTGTGTCAAATGTTATCCCAATAACTTCCACATAACACCAGCTTGAGGACATTTGAGATCATGATAGATTTAACGTGCACCACGAACACGACAAAGGTGAATCAAGTTTCAAATTATCAACCCTCCATTTGTTAATACTCTATTCTTTTAACCGGGCTATCGCTTCCCCATGATGGAATTGAACCTGCTCCCGCAATCTACAATTCACTGTTTTTCTATAGCAGTGGTCGAAACCACTGCGTCACAGCGATCCCTCTCTGATGATAAAGTACCCTCATTAATTTGATTCATCAAATTGACAAAAAAAAATGAGACCATGATAGAGACAAACATCGATGATAAAATCCCTTTTCGAATCTGCTTTAACAAACCGAATAGGAAAAAGGGCATTTTTTGAATTTCTGTATCCAGAGCGTTCTATACTTCTATTCGAATCATCCTCACGGGGCGGAATTGATTTCCGTTCGAACTAGTTCAAAAGTCAAACTCTAAATTAATTAAACAAAAGAATCCAGTTGATAAAAAGCCCAATGTAGTCTTAATTAACTTTAAAGAACAATCGAAGGAATTTCTTATAGCCCGAAGATAAGAACTGTGATCAATAGAACGTGGTAAAAAAAAAAGCGAATAGATGTGCGTTAAGTAAGGAAAAAAAGGGGGCCTAACGAGACAGGTCAATGGCAGTTAGCTGTGCTCCGGTGACTGATCGTAGCATTCATCAGTGATGCATCACTCAATAATTGATTTCTCGCATGACCTAGCTCTAGTGGCATTATTTAAGCCCCTGATGAATAAATAAACATTAATGTGACCTTCATTTGACATTGAGACAAAGCGTAGCCACGCAAGGCCGACTGACCAACACTGAGTTGTACTGTAATAGTATGCAGGCTAGGTCCGTACTCTTGATGGGATGATGGGGCACATTACTTGAAAGCTAAATGAGGATGAGGCATTTCTAATTATCTTATATGAAAAGTAGTTAACTCCATAACGCTTTAGAATTAAAATAACTATTACATCTCTTGGAAATGCTGGTCATTTTTTAAAAATACAACAAAGGTAAAATCATGTAAAAAAATACTTGGTGGCGGTTGTATCGTTAAGGTATTTCGTCATTAAAAAACCGACCAGATCTTGATGGACGATAGATCTCTCCATAAGAAAATTTTGACCAAATCCTAAAGACGTCATCATAAAAAATCGGCATTATCTTGATGACGAGATATCTCGTTATTAGAAAAACTGACCAGATCTTGATCGACGAAATACCACTTGAAGGGTTAAGAGCAACTCCTGAAGTGTTAATTGTGAAGGTTATTTCATTAAATCGGGGTGATTTGATAGGTAAAGAAACTTATAAAATCATCTGAATAAGTTTTGTAAATTGTCAAGAGGTGGTTTTTAGTTTCCTATATGAACGAATCATGAAGTAAATGTTTATAAGACTATTTCTTACTTGCATCGCTTATCTACAAGGCGTAACGTTTCAAGTGGTATACAATATATTGATGTTAATGAGAATTAGCGATGTAAAATAATTGCTTCCAAACTATAAGAGAGGAGAGTTTGTCCTATATATATATATATATATATATATATATATATATAAACTGAAAAAAATGACCCCTGAACATCGTCGTCTACATCTGAAGTGATATTGTACTCTAACACTACAGCACACAAACAAATAACTCTACAACACAAAACAAATAACAACATCTATTAGTTGAAAGAATCCTATAAAATTGCATTGATCAAGAAGTCTAAAACTTAGAAGAATGAAGAATATAAGTCAAGCAGGTACAACTGTTAGATTTCATGATGGAATAGTGCTTGTATGGCATTCAGAAGATTAAATACAGCCATTATTTCAATATGATCACTGTATAGGAAGTAGGTACACAAAAATACACAGTGATGTACAGCATGACAGGAAACTGAAAACAACCTCTGAACATTGTCGTCTAGGTCGGGAGTGGTACCGTACACGAGATTCGAGGACAGGAATGGGACGGCATTCCATCATGTTTAAAGGGACACCCTCTTTTGTCTTGGGCAAGATTATCATCACACTCGAGTGTGGAGGAGACCTGGCCAGCGCTACCGTTATTAGTAACGTCTAGTGGTACTTCACTGTAACTTCTAGTGGAAGGGTGTGAGGAGCCATCACTTATGCCAACCGGGCTAGTTGTGGTACGGGATAGTTTAGCTGCACAGTGATGCTTTCAGTAGATCCTACAACCCGTTTTTTTTTTGCCTTTAATGTAACGCGTCCAACAGGCTATTTGCTGGCACGATAACGAACGGAATCATATGGCTATATTCTCATAAGGGTGCCTCTGTGGTGTTGAATTCTTCCTTGGGCATCGATATCTAGTGATTTCCATGAGCATGTGATATATACTAAGTATTCAATTGCAATTCAATGAGGAACTTACACCCGTGAGGAAAATGCTCATTTCTGTGTTTTATTAACATATTGATCGTCAAAATGTTGGAAAACGATAGTTAAAACCCATAAAATAGACTTAATTAATTAAAATTTCAAGTTTTAAATTACCGAAAATGCGCCAAAAGCATGTGATCTCAAAACGCTACGTGATTGGTTTGCCGTCATTGTGCTCCATGATGTAATGCTTACGTTTGTCTAGCGGGTTGAAATTTCATATTGCTTGCTCTTTTAATTTTAAACAATCAACTGAAATTTTTTTTGCTATTTGTTTTTGTTGTATATTCCCTTTATTTCCCTTAATTTTAAGCTGCCTTTTTTATTTCTATCTTTGTTTATAATAGCTCCAATGCCTGGATTTGTGAAAGGGTAATCAGATATCTTAAAATCGATTCACTATCAATTTTTTCTTTTGGGGGAAATAATCCTGATTTTATGGGAGCTGAAATACGAGGATTTAAAACTCAGATGTATGTATATTTCCTTTGCTTTGGAAAAATTATTGCTTTGGTTTGTAAATGCTGTGGCATGCACAGTTCCTTAAACAAACTTAAAAGTTCTTATTTATGTGTATTATTGTTTAAATACTTTTAAGCTTCATAATTTATTTTTAATGTAATAAACAATTTTGTACGTGTTTATTTATTCATGTGTGATTGTGGAATTTTTATACCTTAATTTTCATGTCCTTGTTTCGATGGGCAATGTTACCCCATGATCCATAGGAAAATTGAGGTTGCTTCTCCCACCATTCACTAGCTGTGTATGGAAAAATTATGATTATTATTTGAGCAGGTGATAGAGAAGTACACGGATTTTTTTACTAGAAATTTAAAATTGGGCAAAGTAATCCCGGTTGATAGAACGCTAAGAAAAAGCTTATCCTATGCTGTAATCGTTGTATTTGTGCAGCAAGGTATTAAACAATATTTAAAAGACGATTTTCCAATAGTAGATATTTCGAAATCTTATTCGGTTTTATACAAATCCTTTTTGATCAACAAGAAACCAATACCGCCTGTTATTTCAACGTCGCTATCAAAGTAAACAGACCGTCATGGGCACAGTGACGTCACAAGAAGCGGCGTAGGAAAACTAGCGGTTTTAAGATGAAGTAAATAGTGCGAACGTGCAATTTTTTTTGTTTTACCTTTTCGGGTTATAAAAGTAAAAAAGAACGATACTTTCCATCATATTTTTTCATTTTCTATGTTATAAAAATCTAAACAAGAAACGTGCAAGTTCCTCATTGCATAATTCCCGGAATATATAAGACTTGGCACTGGAGCTGCAGAATACTTGGAATAATATTTTAAAGGATAGCATAAGTATTCTCTCTGATTCCATGCCATTTCGTATATTGACATGCATCGCTACCATAGGGGAATTTATAACTTACTTATTTGTGACCTTTCTTATGTAATTCTACAGCAATAAAGTTCTACATTTGTGAATCATAGTAATCCAGTTCGTAGAGTCGTGGAAGAAACCAGAGGATTGTGAGTTCGAAACTCGATCCAAACAAAGACAGTGGTGTACATGAAGACTGATACACTTTTAATCGGTTCACGCCTGAAATGTGCTGCGGATCGTCGCCAATAGCTCGTTGATTGGATTCCTGCAGTAAATTTAACTACTTACCTACCTCTTGATTTGACTTCTCAGAAACCCTATGACATCAGAGAGCGAGCATTGTAATGAATTAATTTATGTCCATTAAAATTATCACTAAATACACAAGGATTGAAAAGATTCCTCAACCGCTAAATCAGAAGAAAGCCAAACCTCGCACTCGCCCATCAATCTGACCTGCGATTATCATGTTTATCTATGATCACAATACCTAAGGGAGGATAATGTGTACCGGCTATGTAAACACGCCGTAAATCAACTCGTAATTATACTCTATCTCTACTCCAACCTAGACTGCCCACGGAAGAATAATGAAGCCGGCCTTGCATAATTTCGGGCATTGACTGCTGAGCCAAAGTCATCCCAAAGGTCTCCAAATTAGTGAGTGGCCAGACATTCACATAGTACAACCAGAAATAAGTTATGAGGGTATGCTTTATGAGTAATAGATTTAAGGAAATATAAATATAAGTGGGTATAAATTTCAAAGTAGGCTTTTCCTTTGTTGTTTTGTTAATAGACTGAGTATTGTTTACAACAAAAATCGAATGTAAAACTGCTAATTTATGCCTTTACGTAACCCTCTAGGTGATTGTCTCGGCGATGTATATCGTCATTAACAAAGCTACTGACCAGATCTTGATGGAGTAAATATCTCGACATAAGGAGGAAACCTACACTTCATCTGATCATCAAAAACTGCAACGATCTCATCGAAAAATCGTCAAAATCTAAATACCTCATCATTAGAAAAATTGGTCATCGAAACCACTTAGACGGTTAAATAAGTAGAAATTGTTTCTCATATATACACTACCCTACAATAATGGACCGGACAACAAGATGTGATAGTATAAGGGAACGAATACATGCTTTAATAGGGGGATGGTCCCCCATGTGCTGCAATAACACCAGCAACCCTTCTGGGGATAATTATAACAAGGTTTTGATACACAGCTATGGGTCTTTGTGTTCATTCCTGTTGAAAGAATGTCGCCAGCTCAGCTGTAGATTTCGGACGTGGTTCCCTGGTCCTTAAACGTGATGTGGAATATTTGTGAGTGGTGTGGTCCAATGAAATTCTTCTGCAGCCAGATGGGAAAGAAAAAATAGGAAGATAGAAATCAGCACAGAGATTAAAATTAGAGTGAACGTAAAAGTAGGTTTAGGCATAAAAAATAACAAATTATCTTCAACAAGTGAATAGAATGCAATTGAGGCTAAGGTGCAAAGACTGTTTATAATTACGTTACTGAAATGTGTACATTTTGAAAGATGTTTCAGTAGAAATAAGATCAAATACGAATAAGACATGATTAAAAAGCACATTGCTGTTTTATATTCTCGTAGCTACACAACACTACAATAATGGACCGTACAGCAAGATGTGATGGTATAAGGGAAAGAATACATGCTTTAATAGAGGGATGTTCCCCCACGTGCTATAATTACACTAGCAACCCTTCTGGCCATACTTTCAACACGGGTTTGATACACAACTATGGGTATTTGTGTCTATTCCTGCTGCAAGAATGTCGTCAGCTCAGCTGTAGATTTCGAACGTGGTTCCCTGGTCTATAAGCGACATGTCGGGTTGCTCGCCCTGGAGCAACCCGACAGGCCATTGGCAACGATTCGGGATCAACACCGAAGGGGAAGATCCAAGGACAAGGCCTCGTCATTTTGAACCACGGTCAGATGACGAACTAGCTCCTCACACTCCAAACTTCCACACACACGACAACATAAGAACATTTGAGGCCACGAAAAATTTAACGTTCACCAACCCCCACGTACACGACACTTATTAGGTTGGATCGTGTCTCGACATCAATTAAACTGCCTATCAACTACCAACCTCCGATTATAAATGGTTCTCCTCTTTGTTATACTGGTCCTTGAGCCATGAAAACCAAACCAGCCCTCTCTGTTATAGCTTTATTACTATCATTGAAAGTTAACTCAGAATGGCTCGTGGAAAAATAATGGAGTCACCCTGGCACACTTTTGGTCTTTCCAGAGTCAAAACCATCACACGAAACACCCACCAAAAGTACTCTAACTCCAGTAAGTGGTGAGGCGGGGAAATAGTTCCTTTTCCAAGTAAAGTTCTTTCCATTGTGTCCTGGAACAGTCCTGGATTCTTTTCAGTTGAGGTAATGGGGTCAATTGATCTATGTTCAGCCCCGTGTCGAAGGTGAGGGGGCTAGACTGAACAGGGCCGAGACAGTGGGACGCCCTGCCCAGACAGACATGCCGTCTGCCCGCATTCGATCTCTTTTCAGCCGATACTGTCGCTTCGAATATTGGGTGGGCCCTTAAACGTCCGATTATGTTTCTGTTGGAGGAGATTTAGATCGGTAAAAAAGCGGTTCCAGTTAGAGAACTTTTTATACAAAACTTCGCATACTTCTGGAGAGAAGTGACATAATTCAGAAGTTTGAATTTAGAAGAAGAGGCAATATTGAAAATCGTTTACGTCTCAATCGATATTTGTGGAATTTGTTCATAGCTTCGGTATAAATTTGTAGAATATTTCTGGATTTGATTTGTTCGAGTTTAATAGACGTTTGATAAACGGAGAATAAATCTACGTAAATTTTCTCGAGGTGGATCGAATTGTCGTGTTCGATAATTTTTGTGATATTTTATTCCGATTATGTGTTTAGAATAAAATGTTTCTGTGGTAACTGGATCTGAAATGTTTTTATCGGAAAAAACATTTTTATTTTGAACAGAAAATTTGCTGTCATAATCAAGTTAGTTGTATCAAGGAATATTAGGAGTTAATGACTTTTTTAAGTCGTAGAATCAGTAGTATATAGATAATCATTAAAGTTTCGAAAATATATAGAATTATACAATGCAACAATTTCACAACACTAATATCCTTTCCAGATAATACAAGAGTTTACCATGCTTCATCGGGGAGGGGTGACCCGGTTGAGTAATGGGTTAACAACCGGAGGGTTGCGAGTTCGAACTGAACAAACACCGTCGTGTCCAAGGGGATTGGTGCACATTAAATCCATCGTGGCCTCAAATTTCCTCACGTTGGTGTGGTGTGGAAGTTCGGAGAGTGGGTTGACAGCTCAGGTGTTGCCACGTCTTCTGACCGTGGTTCAAAATTAAGTTGTGTTGTTTTCGGATTTTTTCCCTTCGGAATTGATCCCGTACCGTCGTCAATAGCCCATTGTGTTGCTCCAGTACGACGTTAATTAAAATACGTACCCCTGCTAAATCGTGTGTTCTACACCAACTGACACGTGATTTTGAATTGAAACTTTATATAACTAATTGAGAGAAACACTAATCATTAAATATTTTATTTTTAGTGTTTATTGGACCCGGTACAATATCATACACGAAAATTAAAAAAAAACATCTTTGTATAAACATCTATTGATGCTTTTGAAAATTCACCTTATAACCCATAAGAAAGTCATGGTCCATTCCACTTCTCATTCACGTTGAGTTGGCGTGGAAGTTTGGAGAGTGGGGTGCCAGCTCAGGTGTTGCTTCGTCATCTGACCGTGGTTCAAAATTACGAGGTGTTGTCCTCGGATCTTTCCCTTAAGGGACTGATCCCGGACCGTCGTCAATAGCCCGTTGTGTTGCTCTAGTACGACGTAAACAAAAAAAATACCAATTACCATTTATCCACTTCTCATCTTATACTGATTATTAATGATTGTATATTGATTATTTCTTTCCCAAATTAAATAGGTCGTCAATAGTCCGTTGTGTTGCTCTAGTATGACGCTAACTAAAATTACCATTACCATTACCCAAATTAAATAGAGGAAATAATAAGTAATCTGAAGAATAAAAGTTTCTAGCTTTTACTTACTAATGAATCCTTTTGAACAATTTATATTTTATTCAGAACTAAAAGTATTAATTTCCAGTATATGCACAAATTTTACGAATTTTTATATACGTATGTATTCAAGTTTTTCAAGATCTAATTTTCAACTATTGTGAATTGAATTGGTGGAGCAGATTCTATTCCTGAAATTAACATGGATGTATTTGTAGTTCTGTGTCTAGAACTTTTCTTAAGTGTGCTATTTACTTCACAGAAAAACATTAATCGGCACAGCTTGGCCAGATCTGTCCCAACCATTCTGTGAACTAGTTCCTTTTAAGGCCCCATTAACAAAGATTATTTTAATTGCTGATGCACATAATATACTTTAATTGGTGTAACTCAATTAGTTAAGGTAAGTTGTAAATAAATTAGAATGTTCTGGTGATTGTCTCGATGTGAATATCTCGTGTCATGATGTTCAGATCTTGATCAACTCATCACAATAAATAATAAGATAATAAAATAAATAAAAATAATAAAAAACTGGGAAGAGCTTCTCAATGGCTGTTCGAAATTCAATGTATTGTTATCATTGACGGTACGACAAATGATGGAAAGGTAGAATGGGGCAGTTGCAGGATTTTATTCACCAAATTTATAAAACTAAACATTAATTCTCGCGTTGCCAGATACCGAATGGAAAAATTTCGCTTGAGCAATGAGTATTTCGTTTGTTCTTTCCGTGTTCCATTACCAAATGTAAGCAATGAAAAATGAAATATATTTTAAATATGATTTTTTCATCAATCCAATGTTCATAAATAATTTATATCATGAAAAAAATTTAAATCAGTTAAAATATAAGCATCAAAAATGAATTTGTTTTGGAAAAAGTTGATTTCGAGCAATACTGGTAAAACAGTTTTATTGAAAAAGTTGTTTTCCCAGCAATACTGGTAAAACAATTTTATTGGAAAAGTTGTTTTTCCAGCAATACTGGTAAACCAACTGAGTTGTGTATCGAAATCATTTTATACCCAATGTTATTCCTATTGGGATTTCGAATTCTCTTTGCCCCGTCTACGCACTTGGGACAAATAGAACGGGTGTATACTATCTTACCCCCAGGGTTCAAAAGTAGTATAAGTGCACCAAATTTGGCGTGGATTGGTCAAAAGTGTATATTTGTAAAAAGAACAGACATATACGAACAATATATAAAAGAAATTCCTAACACCTTGACTCAAATTATTGATTACAAGTAAATGCATTAATATTTCTGGATATTCGTTGCAGAATAAATGAGTTCCCTAGAAATATTGTTCGGTTTCGCGAACGCAGCCCATTTTGATTACCAACAACGCAAACAACAGAGTAATTATAACAAAAATCGAATGCACAACGGAATTAATTAGCAGATATTAGGAATTGATTTTTTCAAAGCTAGCAAACGAGGGCATTTCTAGTTTATAATTTTAAAAAACTACGAATTCTCGAAATATCTATCCTTGTTATTCGAAGGAAGTTAAAAAGTATCCTTCCTTTCAGTACTTAAATAATAAATATAAATAATTTGTATGTACACATATATAGTTTTTAGAAAAAGTTCATTCCATATTTTTTACATTATGACACAAATTAAAAATATTAATTTTCATTATCTATACATAATTTACCAGTTTCAAAAGCATAAATTTGAGCGAAAATGTTTAGAATTAGAGTTTTATTACATTAAAGGTAGGTAGTTATTTTAATTAACGTCACACAGGAGCAACAGAACGGGTTACTGGGAAGGTCCAGATCAGACCTAAAGATCCAAGGACCACATCACGTACTTTTGAACCACGTTTAGATGACGAGGTCACGCCTGAGCTGGATACCCATTCTCCAAACTTCCATCACCAGCCAACGTGAGAACATTTGAGGCCACGACGGAATTAACGTGCACCAGCCCCCTTCGTACACGATGGTCCTTGGTTGGATTGAAACTCTGCGGCAGATAGACAATTATGACCACTGCGATTTTGTTTACACCAGCGAAATGGTATAGATCTGTGTAATTGTGATGTTATCCCCCTTTTAACTGACCGCTGGCATAGATCACCATTTGCGAGCTGTAAACGACTGACCTTCTAGAGTGCTCCTCCTTTTGTTCGGTACCCTACCCTGTCGACCGTGAGGTGTGAACGCTTTGGGGGAAAGGCAGAAGGTCGCTCCGGTGATATCTATCTCACGCCAAACGATACGCCACACAGTACTACGAAAACGAAAGGAAAGCGTCAGTCGTATATGTGCCACTCAAGGCTCTATCACTCAAGTTAGGTAATTAGGTAAGGGTTGTCGGACATGCTAGGCGAAAGAGCCGCTCTGTGAGACGATTGAAAAAACCTATGCGCCGCAGCGTAAAAGTTAAAGAACTACTACTTTTAGAATTTATATTTAGTTTATCGCTATTTATAAATTTCGCCTCTTATGACAATAATTTGAAAAAAATCCATGCTATAATCATCTTAATACAGAGCTCGAAATACCCGGGTGCACAGCTGCACTGTCCACATGAAAATAAAATTGTGCACCTAATTTTTCCCGCTAGATGCACTCTGTGCACCTAACGTTAAAAAAAGGGGTAAAACGTGTTATGTTATTTTGATGTTTGAGCAAAATATTAGTATCGACCTTTCTCTCTCTCTCTCGTGCTCTAAAGGAACGTAATTAAAATTCCTAAATACACACTATGCGAAAACAAAATCGCTAGGCCGTAAAGGTTTTATACATGAGAAAGGACAAGTGGACGTTGGCGTATACGGCGTGAAACGTCTGAAAGCAAACACCCTGCAACAATTGCCGGAAGGATCCAGGCTGGAGGAGGGAGGTAATCTAGCGCAGCTGGCCACGGCACTGGAGTCAGCATGGCTCAACATCCCAGTGAACTCCTTCAGAAACATAATTGACTCTCTTCCTGCACGTCTCGCAGCGGTCCGCTCTGCCAAAGGTGGTTATTCTGGCTTTTGACAGGTGGTCACATTAATGTGACTGGACTGTGTACATAAACATACCCAAATAATAAAGTAGTTTACATTACATTAATGCCCTTATATTACGTTTTATTTAAAATGTGCACCCTAAATATAACCTGTGCACCTAATTTAAAAACTTAGGTGCACAAGGTGCACCTGCAATAAAAAATCTATTTCGGGGCCTCTCTTAATGTATAAATATCACTTGGGTTTATCGAAACGAAATTAACAATTTAAGTTTTATGGCAGCGATCAGAAATTAAATATGAGATGTCTATAAAAGAATGTCCCAGCTTCAATGGTATATTATAACATTTTAATTTAGACTATTTACAACAAATCATCTATCAAATTGAAGGCAAACTCACCTAGATTTTCTTACAAATGTTCAACATGTGCACCGTTAGTTATACGGCGCACATCCAACCTAAAGTCCAATTCTTACCGTAACAAGGGTGGCTTATCTGGATATGTTAAAAGAAAGTCTATTTTCCCAATTAGTATTTGGTGAACCTGTAAACTTTATTTGGCAACAGGATGGAGCTCCTTCCCATTGGAATCTCGTTGCAAGTGAGAGGATGAACGTCGACCGTTGGATTGGTCGAGACGACAGAGTTATTTTTCGCTGTCCTCCACGTTCACCTGACATGACGCCTTGCGATTTCTTCAATTGGGAATTTATAAAGATCGTGTCTACGTTTCGCCGCTACCTAATGATTTGCCAGAGTTAAGACGCAGAATTGAAGAGGCTATTGCTCCGGACTTGTAAACCAAAGTGTGGTAAGAATTGGACTTTAGGTTGGATGTGTGTGCCGTATAACTTAAGATGCACACATTGAACATTTGTAAGAAAAACTAGGTGAGTTTATCTACAATTTGATGTATGATTTGCTGTAAATAGTCTAAATTAAACTCGTGTAATATACCATTGAAACTGGGACATTCTTTTATGGACCCCCTGTATAACTACTTTACCCATTAATTGGAATTTATTTGGAAGAGTGGTTCTTTAGTGTGTGATAACCCGTGCCATGATTCATTGCTCTATGTGAAAATAGGTCAGGACTAAAAGATTCTTTAGATGTCTAATAGATAAAATAAATTGTACCTTAGTAATCGATAGTGTCAAGTTAAACCTATTTTCCTTTTTAAAGGATTGTTTGTATTTTTATACACTACACCCTCAATAAATCTCTTTTGGGTGACAAGAAAAAAGCGATATACAAAGGAGAACAATGAAAGTCATTTTCTATCAAACTGAATGTAAATGGCGCTGGTATTTAAGCGAAGATCGTGTTTCCTTTACGTATTTTCATAGCCGTTGTGTTGCTTGCTCTAGTACGACGTTAATCAAAATTACCATTACCATTAACGTATTTTGAACGTGATATCAGCTGGCTTGTTTTTTTATTACGACTTCACCACTTCGTCTAAGGCCAAAGACCATCGCGTACACTGGTACTTGGTGCACATTAAATCTGTCGTGGCATCCAATCTTAAATCCGTCCTCATGTTGGTGTGGTGTGACAGTTTGGAGAGTGTAGTACCAGCTCAAGTGTCTCCCTCTTGACCTTATCGTGGATCAAAATTACGATGCGCCAGCCTTAGATTTTGATTGGACTTGGGTTTTTATCTTCGGACTTGATCCCGGACAGTCGTTAATAGCCCGTTGTTTTGCGAACCTCATCACTTCTCCAATATAAGTAGGTAGTTAATCAACGTCGCGCTGTGGCAATACAACGGGCTATTAGCGACGGTAAGGGGAGTATACCGAAAGAAAAGATCCAAGGACAACGCCTCGTAAATTTGAACCACGAACAGATGACGAGATCAGCATATGAACTGCCACCCCGCGGTGGAAACTTCCACACCACGCCAACGTGAGGACATTTGAGGCAACGGCAGATGTAACGTGCATCATCCTCCCGTACACGACGGTCTTTTGGTTGGATCGAGTCTCGAACCCTCAAACCCTTCGGCTGCTAATCCCCGTAATTAAACTCCCAGCTATTAAATTGCTCAAGAGTAAGCCCACGAATAACCGAAAAATCCCAATATGTTTCTTTTACAATGATGATTCTTTAAGAAGCTGTTCTGAACTGATGTAAAATTCAACACCGCCTACAAGTAGAAGTGATATAGCCAATGGCTGATGGATTATGTACACTAACCTACAACAATGGACCGGACGCCAGCGGATTTGCATGAAATCTGACTACTTGTTTCGGGGTGTTTTTCGTGGTACGGCCTGGGACCGTTGCATGTTGTTCCAGGTGAATTCAATGCCGACGCCTACATGAACATTTTGGACAATCAGGTTCTTCCTACGCTCTGTCAATTTTATGGAATGGACGAATGTTACTTCCAGTACGACGACGCTCTAAGTCAAGTTGCAGCCTATTGTCAATCAGTGGTATCAAGATATGGATGTAAAACGTCTTCACTGGACTGCTTAGAGTCCCGACCTAAACCCCATAGCGACGCTTACGGATCACGAAACCACGTCGAAATCTACAGCTGAGCTGGCGACATTCTTGCAGCAGGAATGGACACAAATACCTATGACTGTATATCCAAACCTTGTTGAAAGTATGCCCAGAAGGAGTGCTAGTGGAATTGCAGCATATGGGTGACCACCCCCCTATTAAAGCATGTATTATTTCCCTTATGCCATCATATATTTCTGTTCGGTCTATTATTATAGGGTAGTGTATATAGAGAGAGGTTACCGTGTGTATGGACGTCATCCATCTTTCAGTTGAAGTTCGTCAGAGAAAAATGAAAGAACGGTGAATAAAAATTATTCCAAGCGGTAAGAGCCACTGTACCCCTGTTCGAATAGCAACCGGAGGGTTGCGAGTTCTGAACTCGGTTGAGCCAAACCACCGTCGTGTACACAGGGATTGGTGCAAGTTGAATCTGTCGTGGTTTAAAATTTTCCCACGTTGGCATGATGTGGAAGTTTGCAGAATGGAGTGCAATCTCAGCCGTTATTTCGTAGCCTGACTGTGATTCTAGATTAATTGGTGTTGTCCTCGAATCTTTGTAATCGGAATTGACACCGGACCGTCGCCAATAGACCGTTATGTTGCTCCAATGCGTCGTTAATTACCTACCTACTAAAGCAGTAAAATAGTTATTTGTAAAATTAATAGACACAACTATTTGCTGCTGAAAATTATCATTGTTGCAAAATAACTGTGGTCTGAGTGCCACGAGATATTCTAGTAGTGTATTGCTGCGCTTTTCCCCGCAACACACATCATGACTAAATAATCGCATCGATTGGATAAAACTGCTTAGAACGTATGCAGATAGTACTACAGGTTAAAGAACGAATAATTGCACATGAGCCACACAGAGTGTTAATTTCTGATGCCCATATGCACAGGTGCAGAATTACATTCAGTGCTTTGCAACACAATTCCAAGCAATTCCAATTGTTCCGCAGGCACTTTGTCCGAATTTTGAAAACTGCAGTCAAATCAAAAACAGACGTAAAACACAATTATCGGCTAAATATGTCTTTCATATTTATAATAAAACATCACAATTAATTAACTTACTTTATTTAAAACCAAGGCATGCTTTCAGAATTTGCAATTCTGTCGATAACTTCTATAGTTAAATATTTTGTCATTGACATCGAAGATGTGTTATTTATAAAGTGTTTGTAGTAATTTGGGCGGTGTAGGGAGGTTGTTCTGTAGCTAGAGAAGAAAAAATGTTGTTGAATAAAAAGCAAAGAGCGCGCTTTGCACTGCTGAACTTCGTAACTTATGACTTTAAAAAAATCGGCCAAAATTTTGATAAAATTAAAGAAAAATTGTTCTGCAAAGAATTCCTTTGTTCTACGACGTACGTCGCAGTTTTAAGCATTTTCTACTCCCGGGCCCATATGCAAGCAAGAGTAAATGTCCAAAAATAAAGTGTTTAAAAAAATTGAATTCTACTGGAGACCCAAAGTAAATTTATTTTACCTGTTAATTTCAATTTGTAAAACTTTTTTTTAAATGTGAAATATCTGATTTCTTTTCATCGATATGCATAAAAACTAGTTCATAAAAATATAAATAATAATAAGAGAATATTCGTTACTTTATTGTGACTTTATCGTACGATATTTTAAGTGACTCAAAAGGAATGAAGAATAATTAAAGCAAATTGGTTTTCCTAGTTTGGAAACAAAACCGTCAGCGGTATGGATCGATTGATGTTTGGATCCGAAAATAGATTTCGAGTCTATAAGACTGAATTTGTTGATCTTGTACGTAACCAAGGATTCATAACGTGCGTCATATTTTGACCGATAAACGGAAATTAGCTTCAAATGTGAAAGTAAGAACTGGGATAATTTACGTTTAGATGTGATCAACTTAAGATAGTAAAAATAAAATTAGAATCTGGAGAGTCCCATATCCAATCAGGGTTTCGAATTCAAATTAACCCTTCTCATTTATCTTCACGTCGAAATCAGGCACGTTGTGACCAGCCTTTGATGCCGAAACCTATTCCAAATTGTCAACGGTTGTGGGCGAGGGTAAATTTGTTTTCCCTACTTCGATCTTCATTCCCTTGGGCAGCCTTATCTCTAAGAGACATCTCGTCATCAGCAAAACGTCAGATTTTGATGGGCGAAATATCTCGTAGAGACAAAACTGCTCTAGCACTCCAATGGGAACGCGATCTAATTAGGCAAAACCAATTTCCTCTTGTCCATAACTAGTGGGGGTTTAGAACAGGTTTATGCACCGGAGGCAGACAACTGCAGGCCAGATTCCGACGAGAAGATAACCCATCAGGAGGGTTAATATTATTATGTGAGTATCTTTCCTTTATGTGCATTTTTCTCACTTCACTTTCAAGCCTTATTGATAACTTCGCTTTTTGGCACTAGGTAAATTTGTGAACAACGATTTGCAAGGAAAAATGATATGATGGAATTCGAAGAAATACTAAGTAATACAATGTACGAGTAATACTAATACTAAGTAATACTAATACTAAATAATATTAATACTAAATAAGTAATATGAATATTGAGTAATTAATACTAATACTAAATAATATCAAAACTAAATAAGTAATACGAATATTGAGTAATTAATACTAATACTAAATAATATCAATACTAAATAAGTAATACGAATATTGAGTAATTAATACTAATACTAAATAATATCAATACTAAATAAGTAATACGAATATTGAGTAATTAATACTAATATTAAGTAAGTAATACTAATACTAAATTGTATACATATTAATACTAAGTAAGTAACACTAGAACTAAAAAAATACTAAGTAAGCAATACTAATGCGAGTAATATTACATAAAGTAAGTAATACTATAACTAATACTAAGTAAGAAATAATGATACGAGTAATATTACTAATAGGAAGAAATACTGATACGAGTAATATTACTAATAATTAATACAAATACTAAGTAAGTAATACAAATACTAAGTAAGTAATACTATAACTAATGCTAAATAAGAAATACTGATACGATTAATATTACTAATAAGTAAGTAATACAAATACTAAGTAAGTAATACAAATACTAATACTAAATAAGAAATACTGATACGATTAATATTACTAATAAGTAATACTATAACTAATACTAAGTAAGAAATACTGATACGAGTAATATTACTTATAGGTAAGAAATACTGATACGAGTAATATTACTTATAAGTAAGTAATACAAATACTAAGTAAGTAATACTATAACTAATACTAAGTAAGTAATGCTATAACTAATACTAAGTAAGTAATACTATAACTAATACTAAGTAAGAAATACTAATACGAGTAATATTACTAATAGGTAAGTAATACAAATACTATAGTAAGTAAGTAATACAAATACTATAGTAAGTAAGTAATACTAGTACTAAGTAATTCTAATGCTAAGTAACACTAATACTAAGTAACACTAATACTAAGTAAAATTCTAATGTAGTACTAGTACTAAGTAAAAATACTAAACAATACTAATACTAAGTAAAAATACTAAACAATACTAAGGAATACTAAGTAATTAATACTAATACTAAGTAAGTAATACTAATACTAAGTAAGTAATAATAATACTAAGTAAAAATACTAAGGAACACTAAGTAATTAATACTAATACTAAGTAAGTAATACTAAAACTAAGTAAGTAATACTAGTACTAAGTAAGTAATAATAATACTAAGTAAGTAATAATAATACTAAGTAATACTAATACAAAGTAATACTCATACTATAAGAAATACTAATACTTACTAAGTAATACTAATACTAAATAAGCAATAATAAGTAAATGAGTTAAATCAAAACCTTGACGCACACCTTGCGAACATTCAATAGGACAGCCACTTCCATCGAACTGGACGTTGATGGATTAGTTTCATAAAATATCAAGACCATATATCCCATTAGTTTTATGTGTTTGCTACCTCTCTTTTTTAATGTTTCAACAAAAAAATATTTTTAAAGTACATTTTGTTGCAATACACACCTAATTCTGTTTTCGCACGAACTTTTTTTTACACGAATTTGATTTAACACGAATTTAAACAAATATATTCTATTCTATTTTTACGTGAGTCATTTTGATTCAACACGAGCGGGCCAAGACAATTTCTAAGAATTATTTTTTGTCTAAACTCGAAGAAAATTTTTTTATTTGTGCCATACTATCATTTGTTTATTACACGCACAAATGAGGAAGTTTCAACGTGAACTGAAGTTATTGACAGCCTCTTGTAGACAATTATACAACGACCTAACCAAAACATGAAGACAACGATTAATGATTGAATTCGTTCGTAAAACCTGTGAAACATCAGCAACAGAGGAGATTCGTGCTGATTTTGCTCAAGATTACAAAACGAAAATCATTAATAGAGCAAGAAGACGATGTCGACAACATTTCTAGAGATATAAGTGATATTCCAGTAGTACACAAACTTATGCTCCTTTTAGTCAGAAAGTGAAAATAAATAAAATATTATGTGTAAAACAGATTTTTTTTTGTACATAAAGAATGTTTATCATTTCAAATGCAATTTTTTTTTACTTTAATACATTTACAAAACACATTATTGCATGTGTATTTTGTTCAAGTAAACTTTTAAGCTTAAAACGAATATTTTATATAATTTTTTCATAATTATTTTTAATAATATTTTAGATCCGTCTTTTTTTCACGAATTGTTTTACACGTATTCTTCAGGAGCGTTTTTATCGTGTAAAAACAGAATTATGTGTACATTAATTTTATTATACTTACAGACCAGAATATGGCATATGTACTAAACTTTCTTAATTGCTTAAAATAATTGATGACAAAGTGACGTTACTTCTATTACACATTTTATTTCAATAAAATTTACTGAATATAGCATCGATATTCACATAAATGGACTTCATTTATATTAAATAGAATTGTCAAAAATATATATGTAAGAGAATTTCGTTTACTTCTACTGATAATAATTATTATTTACAATAATATCCCTGGCAAAAATCACACCTCATTCATGTTACCACAGTTAGTTTCTTCACGTCTACTTCAATTTCATCTCATTCTCTTTTCAAAAGCAATACGGCATTTTATTGAAGCTGAAGCTTTTTTGCTCATTCTTTCTTATCTGCGCTGATTTCTGTGCACCAGATATCTCATAGCATGCCATAACCAGGCACGAATAATTTTAGTATAGTGTCGAGCTCTTCCGTGTAGCTTTACTAACATTAATCATCTCCATCATTAAGCATATTAAAACTAATTCGCAAAATCAGCAAATAAATCCAGTAATGGTCGGTTTTATACTGTTTTTATCCGTTGTTGTCATTTGACAACAAAAAATAGCGACTATTTCTACGCCACGTACGTTGGAGAAATATTTGTACAGATTTCATATTCGATCCAAGATGATTCATCTTCATTCGATGCAACCCAGATAAGTCAAAAGGTTGGACACCCCCAGATATACATAAAATCCCCAAAAAATAAACAGTCCAGTTTCATCCAATCAGATCATGAACCCAATGTGTGTGCATCCAATCAATTATCCGTCAGTCTATCAACACGGGACCAATAAAATACTGTCCACTACCTATATAGACCAATAAAATATTGCAGCCGATTCAAATAAACTAGGCAGATCGTGCATTCTAAAACCGAGCAATCAATAGTAAGACCAAGTGACGGTAGTTATAGAACATAAATAGAACAATATTGGCAGACGTACAAGAAACAAATGATGTTTCTGTATTCCAGGTTTGTTCTAGATCAACATTGCGTGCTAGTGTATTGCTTACCGAAAGAAAATTGCATGATACATGAAACCTGATAGATGTCAAATTGTTTGAGGTGTATGTTTCCAATTTCATGCCTGATGTCCATTTCGTATTCCTAAGTAATACGTATAGTGGTTATTGTTGTTTGTTATCCCTGTTTGTGTTTACGGGTATGATTACTGCTGAAAGACAACGCTTAAAGCACTTTCTGTGGTGAAGCTTTTTCCCAAACGATGAGTTGCTTATGTTTTTGTAATTATTAATTAAATTGTAATATAAATTGGTTTCCAATTTAGGAGTTTTGTATCGTTGGTGAGAGGAAGAAATAAGTTCCAATTTCAGTATTTCCGCGACATTGTTACAACTAGTAAATTTTCCATTTTGGATGTTCTTTATATAAAAACCAATTTTGACAAAATATTTTTTTTATCAAATGAAAGAGTCAAAATGCAAGCAAACAAATTAATTAAAGAATTTGAGACACTTTAAACAACACGATTTATGAAGATTTTGGCAATTTAAGTTTGTTTTCTTCGTATAAATGTCAAGAAAATCTCAGAAATTATTTCTTACATAATCTCTCTATATTAAAAAAAAGTTACCGCCGCCGCCGCCGCCGCCGCCGAAGAATTGAAATTTTTGTTGTTTAGCTCCATTCTTAGACGGTTTCCCGAGAAAGTACTGATCGGAAAAATATGAAATTAACATGCTTTGTTCTTCATCGTATTCCCTGGATAATTATTAAGATTTTTTTCCGATGCAGCTATTAGTTTAGGTTTTATTAAGTGTTAAAGTTGAAGAAGTGAAATTTCTTCCGCGAGTGAGCAAAACACATTCAAAATTTCAGTCTTTAGTCGTGAGTTTTTTTTTAAGAGTACCTCTCAACGTAAATTTTTGCAGCTCGTCGAGTTTTTTTTTGAAATTTAAATGTGGTTCTTGATAATATTTTTTTGAAATTCGGGAAAAATCGGGACATTTTTGTTACTTTTTTTTAAAACTGCCGTATCTATATCTAATTACTATTAGTTTTTAATTTTTAAAATATAGCAGTATACCTCAGAATATACTCTTTCTTACGGTACTATTATTTTTGAAATCGGTTAATAATTAAATTGGATGCGATCAAAAGTTCGTCATACAAAATTCGGAATCTTTGGATATTTTCGCTACTTATTGTTAAAACCGTTTTGTCTACGGCAAAAGCCATTATTTTTTAAATTTGAAAACATCACTGAATACATTACATTACACTCTTTCTTATGGTACAATTATTTTTCAAATTGGTTAATAAATAAAATCGATGCAAATAAAAGTGGGTCATACAATTTTCGGAACTTTCAGATCGTAACTTCCGATACAAAACTAAAATGGTCATATCTGTATAGTATTACTGTTAATTTTTAATTTTAAAAATATTGCAGTATACCTCAGAATATACTCTTTCTTACGGTACAATTATTTTTAAAATTGGTTCATAAATAAATTCGATGCAATCAAAAGTTGGTGACACAAATTTCGTATTTTTCAGTTCGCATAGCTGCTTCCGAAAGCAGTAGTGGGTTACACTTTTGACTATCGGGTTTGCCAGATATCAAATTTATCGTAGCAACAATTGCCATAAAAACGATTTCTTTTTATTTGGCGAGGAAAAAGGCTCGCTTTTTCCCTCTGTTTTCAAGACAGTTTACCGACAAAGTACAGATCGTAAAGTTTGGATATTAACAATGTTTAGTTAAAATTGTACAGGGAACAAGATGCAGAAGATTTTTTACTGATGCGGCTATTAGTTTAGGGTGCATTAAGTGTTAAAGCAAAAAAAGTTAAATCACTTGCGAAAGAAGTATTGGTTTGAGAAAGCAAACCAAACGGATTGCGTAGCAATCCCCGGGGTCGGCGAGCGTAAGCGAGACGCAGCGAAGCCCTCGCTGTGACGTCATGAACCGGAAAGTGAAATCAGCATAATACGAATTATTCAGATAGTTTCACTCTGTGAAAGTAATGTTGGTTTGCGAAGCAAACCAAATGGTATCTGTGACAGGAGTGTTGGTTTGCGAAGCAAACCAAATGGGATTGCGCAGCAATCCCCGGGGGTTGGCGAGCGTAAGCGAGCAGGGGGCGGAGCCCCCTAGTACTTAAAATAATTAACAATTGAGTTCAACACGTGGTTTTGAAAACATAAATTACAAAGTATGTTAATATTTATCAAAGAGAACAGTCTTAAACTTAAGCTGTCTGTTTTATATATAACGAAGAATCATTAGAAATATTAATCTTCAAAGAAATTCACCATGTTCTAATTAGAAGTAGATGAATCAATTAAAATAACATGTTTCAAGAACGTTCAAATTAAAACTACGAAAAAAATAAAAATATAGACAAGGTAGCAAGTTTGCTATTGATTGCAAAACTGAAAATAAAGTTAATGAGTATGCAAAACTGAAAATTTTTAAAAGTTTGAGACTTCAAATAAAAAAGCGACTTTTATAACTTATATATAATACAAGTAAAAATGGAAATTAATCAAAACAACTATGGACATGCACATTCATGTTACATTCAAAAACATTTTAGTGAACGATTATTTTTGCCCTACTAAAAGTAATGGCATGAATGAGATTCATTTTTGAAACATTGTTCAATAATATTTTAATCAAAGATAAAGTGTGCCATTTTCTAAATTGAACGTGAAAGCACATTTCTCTTTCTAAAGTCAAATAAATTTTGTAATCAAGTTTTCAGTACTGAATTTTATTGACGTTTAATAATTGTTTGTAACATTAATAACTACCACCCTTGTAAAACCATTGTATTCTGCCTTGCAAATATATGTTAAATTTTAACTATTACTTTGAAATATAAAATTTTATTGCATGGTTTCATATTTCAATGAAACATTTTCAAATTAATTGGCTTAAATCGCATTGTTTCCAATTTTGTTTTGTCAGTTTTTGTTGCTATGACGCAGATATCGCATTATCTTCATCACATTGCATAATAATTGGCTATTTGTAAGCTCATTTATGCACGTATTGATTAAGATAAGATTGTTATATGTTTCGAGACTATGGCATCCTTTGTCTAAATGTTCATTCCTGAGATCTTAGGTATAATTTTACCCTCCGGTGGTTGATCTAGTCTATCTTTTTCGTCATTAGCAAAAACTGACAAGATCTTGTACGAGATATCTCTCCATAAGAAAACAATTGACTAGGTCTTTATCTTGTCATCATCATAAGGGCGATATTTTAGTCACAAGATATATCGTCATGAGCGAAATTGGTCAAATACTGATGGACGTAGAAGGTTAAAGTGGCTTAGGCAAAAATGAATATATTCTCTGAGAGCTAGCTTATTTTCAAGTATTTCCTGTCGGCAAATGTCTTGGAAAATGTAAGTCTCAAAACAAAACATTGAACCATACATGCATCGAACCACGAGGATATAAATGAGCAAGAAACATACATCTTAAAGAGAATACAAAATCTGTGCAATAATCGATAGTGATCTCAGTCCGTTCAAGCTACAATTATCAAGACGTGTCAACTTAGATGGTTTTAGGATCGTTGATTAATCGATCAAAATTTGAGTCATACAAGGATAGGTCACATTAAATCGTAATTTATTGAAATGAACTTTAAAAAGATTAACGTCTCAGAATTTTACCTGCGATATTACGAAGAAATCTGGATTTAAGATCATCACCTCAAACACTGCAGCAATATTGTTTAGCTGTCTTATAGCATTTAAACGTATAAAATTCTAATATGTACACAATAATTACACTAGTTTCAATTGAAAATTTTCAGCTTTATCTATCCATTACGCAAGAGTTTAAAAAATTATATTTATTAAGAGAGAGTAAAAATATTTCTAGAGATACATTTTCAAACATATCAAGTCCAACTTTAAGCATTACATATTCGTTTTGACTAATTAAATTCCTTAGTGTGCAGTATGAATGTACAACATTTTTACACATTCTTAGATCAATCTTCACGTCCCCCATTTAACTGAAAAGTTTTCCAATCGATCATCAGAAGTTAGTCGAATATAGAAAACTTGATTTAAGATCAAGATAGTTGAATAATAGCCTTATGAAAAATTGTATCCCAAAAAGTAGAAGCCTTTCCAAAGACAAACCTACGAGCAAATCATAACACAACTTTCAAGTACTGCAACACCATTCTTACAACTAATATTCAAGGAATGTTTCATTACAGTCCTTGATGAAATGTTTTCAAATGGATCAGAATTTATTCGAAGACAGAAAATTCGATTCAATCAAGATCAAGTGGGATGAATACTGGTTAATCCCAAAAAGTAAAAATCCATACATCTTCCTGGAACAAACCACAACACAGATTTCAAGTACAGCAACACCAGTCTCACATCGTCTTATGACTAACATTCGAGGAATGTTCATTACACATTCCAAGATACCACGACGTTCCCAATGAAAGATTCATCCACTGAGCATCATTCGAACTCTCGATTCAAGCTCAATCCAAACCCCTTCCCACACGGAAACGAAGGTTTGATCTTTCCCCCCATCCAAATCGATTCCATCTCGATCAAATTACCACAAAAGCAACGAAAAAAAAAAAGAACTTCCCGAAATCGCACCAACACAGTTTTGATCTCCGTCTTCGCCACCCCCACCCCTCAACGCGTGGACGTTCTTCCTCCCCCCCACCACCACCGGCCTGTCATCTCCAGAAGATCTCATCCCCGAAGCTCAGAAGATTCAGGGGGTACTCACTCACAGCGTCATTATTATCACTGCTATTAGTCACTTGGGTACTCACCTCACAGCGTGTGCCGCATATCCGGCAGTCAGGTATCTCTGTCATTTGGTCGCCATTTGGGAGAGAGGGAAGTCCGTGTTTTGCTACCTGAAGTGCGGTGGTTCAGTCGGATCTGCTGCTGCTGCAGTGGGATCGATCTCGCGGAGTGGCAGCAACGGCGGGAACTGGCGCCAACTGGCAACGGTGGCCGCTATGCGGATCGCCGACGATTTCGGGGATCTGCCCGCCCTACGCCACCGAGGAGGGTGAGACAGCGCCCCTGGTGATGGGGCGCGGGCGGGTTCTTTTTTTCGACGACGCAGTGGGCGTATGTACCCCGTGGAAGAGGTTCTTTCTGGTATTGGAAGCGAATCTTAATAGATACCGATCTAAATGTATTTTTTCTCGTGTTACTTTTTTATTATTTTTTAAATAACGTCGTACAAGAACAACACAACGGGATAATGAAGACGGTCCGGGTTCAATCCCCTAAGGGAAAGATTCAAGGACGACACCACGTTATTTTGAACCAGTTTTAATTGCGAAGACGACCTAGGAACACAAATCCCTGTTTAGTGGTACTCTCTATGTTTAAAGGTGCCGACCAACCGGTATAGTGGTTAAGGTGTTAGCCTCTAGATCGGAAGGTTCCTGGTTCGAATCCGGGTCCGAGCATGGATGTTTGTAAACGTATGGTGTAGAGGCGGCTGGTGCACCTTAAATCTGTCGGGGCCGAAAGTCCTCACGTTGGGTTGGCGTGGAAGTTTGGAGAGTGGGGTGCCAGCTCAGGTGTTGCTTCATCATCTGACCGTGGTTCAAAATTACGAGGTGTTGTCCTCGGATCTTTCCCTTAAGGGACTGATCCCGGACCGTCGTCAATAGCCCGTTGTGTTGCTCTAGTACGACGTTAATTAAAAAAATTACCAAAATTACCTATGTTTAAAGGTATGATAATTTGATAATTTTAGTTAACGTCGTACTAGAGCAACACAACGGGCTATTGACGACGGTCCGGAATCAGTCCTTAAGGGAAAGATTCGAGGACAACGCCTCGTAATTTTGAACCACGGTCAGAGATATGTTTAAAGGAAATAAACGTTAGTTGTTTGTAATTAAGGCTACGTCGACGTTTTTATTGGAACGCCTCTCGAACCAGTACGTAACAATATTAAGGAAAGGCAACAAGCAGATATATCAATTTAAATTTAACCGTTATGGAGTGCCGACCAACTGGTATAGTGGTTAAGGTGTTAGCCTCTGGATAGGAAGGTTCCTGGTTTGAATCCGGGACCGGGTATGGATGTTTGTAAACGTATGGTGTAAAGGTGGCTGTGCACCTTAAATCTGTCGTGGCCGAAAATCCTTACGTTGGGTTGTCGTGGAAGTTTGGAGAGTGGGGTGCCAGCTCAGATGTAGCTTCGTCATCTGGCCGTGGTTCAAAATTACGAGGTGTTGTCATCGGATCTTTCCCTTAAGGGACTGATCCCGGACCGTCGTCAATAGCCCGTTGTGTTGCTCTAGTACGACGTTAACTAAAAAATTACCAATTACCATTACCAAAGGTAATAAATGTTAGTTTGTAATTAAGGCTGTGTCGACGTTTTTATTGGCACACCTCTCGACCCACTACGTAACAATATTAAGGAATGGCAACAAGTAGATATATCAATTTAAATTTAACCGTTATGGTAATTGGTAATTGGTAATTTTTTGTTTATGTCGTACTATAGCAACACAACGGGCTATTGACGACGGTCCGGGACCAATCCCTTAAGGGAAAGATCCGAGGATAACACCTCGTAATTTTGAACCGAACCACGGTCAGATGACGAAGCAACACCTGAGCTGGCACCCCACTCTCCAAACTTCCACGCCAACCCAACGTGAGGACTTTCGGCCACGACAGATTTAAAGTGCACCAGCCGCCTCTACACCATACGTTTACAAACAACCATGCCCGGACCCGGATTCGAACCAGGAACCTTCCGATCTAGAGGCTAACACCTTAACCACTATACCGGTTGGTCGGCTTAACCGTTATGGAGTAGATAGGTAGGTATTTAAATAACATTGCACTGTAATTACACAACGGAGTATTGGTGACGGCCGGGTAATTTGATAAATTTGTTTAATGAATGTCGTACTAGAGTAGCACATCGGCTATCGACGACTGTTCGGTATCAATCCTCTATGGGAAAGGATCCGAGGACACAAGTCATTTTGAACCACGGTCAGATGACGAGGCAACACCTGAGCTGGCACCCCAATCTCCAAAATTCCACACCAACCCACCTTGAAAACTTTCTGCCACGACGGATTTTAGGTGCACCAGCAGCCTCAATACCATGTACTGGCCCGGATTCGAACCAGGAACCTTCCGATCTACAGGCTAACCTTAACCACCAGACCGGTTGGTCGGCTTTACTTTCTGAATGAATTGTTATGCGGTGAAACCTATATGTTGCATCTATTTTGTAGCTATGTCACTGTTTTGCCTGTCCCCTGAAGACTTTTACCTTTACAAAACAGTCTCAATCTTTATTTAAATTTTTGAGCTCAAAAGCCGTTGTTCGGTTTTAAGTGTCCCTGTTTATATAAATAAATTACAGGTTAAACCCATGGTTTAATCGAGAAGTCAAAACCAGAGGATTATGACAGATATTTTTGAGTAGTAGTTTATTAACGTCACCGTGTAGCAACACAATGGGTTGTCAAAGACGAACCGCGATCACTCCCGAAGAGAAAGGCATTTGGAGAGATCCCACAGAGAAAGGTATTCGGAGAGATCTCGTTTTAAAATATATTTGGAGAGATCTCGTTTTAAAATATATTTGGAGAGATCCCGAAGAGAAAGATATTCGAAGCGATTAGAGTGGTTGAAATAGTATAACAACGAAACAATACAACGGGATATTGGGGACTATCCTTTTACACTGTGACTCGATATTTAAGACATACAATTACAGAGGTAAGGAAGAGTGGTTGAAATAGCATAACAACGAAACAATACAACGGGATATTGGGGACTATCCTTTTACACACTGTGACTCGATATTTAAGACATACAATTACAGAGGTAAGGAAGAGTGGTTGAAATAGCATAACAACGAAACAATACAACGGGATATTGGGGACGATCCTTTTACACACTGTGACTCGATATTTAAGACATACAATTACAGAGGTAAGGAAGAGTGGTTGAAATAGCATAACAACGAAACAATACAACGGGATATTGGGGACGATCCTTTTACACACTGTGACTCGATATTTAAGACATACAATTACAGAGGTAAGGAAGAGTGGTTGAAATAGCATAACAACGAAACAATACAACGGGATATTGGGGACGATCCTTTTACACACTGTGACTCGATATTTAAGACATACAATTACAGAGGTAAGGAATAGTGGTTGAAATAGCATAACAACGAAACAATACAACGGGATATTGGGGACGATCCTTTTACACACTGTGACTCGATATTTAAGACATACAATTACAGAGGTAAGGAAGAGTGGTTGAAATAGCATAACAACGAAACAATACAACGGGATATTGGGGACTATCCTTTTACACACTGTGACTCGATATTTAAGACATACAATTACAGAGGTAAGGAAGAGTGGTTGAAATAGCATAACAACGAAACAATACAACGGGATATTGGGGACGATCCTTTTACACACTGTGACTCGATATTTAAGACATACAATTACAGAGGTAAGGAATAGTGGTTGAAATAGCATAACAACGAAACAATACAACGGGATATTGGGGACTATCCTTTTACACACTGTGACTCGATATTTAAGACATACAATTACAGAGGTAAGGAAGAGTGGTTGAAATAGCATAACAACGAAACAATACAACGGGATATTGGGGACTATCCTTTTACACACTGTGACTCGATATTTAAGACATACAATTACAGAGGTAAGGAATAGTGGTTGAAATAGCATAACAACGAAACAATACAACGGGATATTGGGGACGATCCTTTTACACACTGTGACTCGATATTTAAGACATACAATTACAGAGGTAAGGAAGAGTGGTTGAAATAGCATAACAACGAAACAATACAACGGGATATTGGGGACGATCCTTTTACACACTGTGACTCGATATTTAAGACATACAATTACAGAGGTAAGGAATAGTGGTTGAAATAGCATAACAACGAAACAATACAACGGGATATTGGGGACGATCCTTTTACACACTGTGACTCGATATTTAAGACATACAATTACAGAGGTAAGGAAGAGTGGTTGAAATAGCATAACAACGAAACAATACAACGGGATATTGGGGACTATCCTTTTACACACTGTGACTCGATAGTTAAGACATACAATTACAGAGGTAAGGAAGAGTGGTTGAAATAGCATAACAACGAAACAATACAATGGGATATTGGGGACTATCCTTTTACACACTGTGACTCGATATTTAAGACATACAATTACAGAGGTAAGGAATAGTGGTTGAAATAGCATAACAACGAAACAATACAACGGGATATTGGGGACTATCCTTTTACACACTGTGACTCGATATTTAAGACATACAATTACAGAGGTAAGGAAGAGTGGTTGAAATAGCATAACAACGAAACAATACAACGGGATATTGGGGACTATCCTTTTACACACTGTGACTCGATATTTAAGACATACAATTACAGAGGTAAGGAAGAGTGGTTGAAATAGCATAACAACGAAACAATACAACGGGATATTGGGGACTATCCTTTTACACACTGTGACTCGATATTTAAGACATACAATTACAGAGGTAAGGAAGAGTGGTTGAAATAGCATAACAACGAAACAATACAACGGGATATTGGGGACGATCCTTTTACACACTGTGACTCGATATTTAAGACATACAATTACAGAGGTAAGGAAGAGTGGTTGAAATAGCATAACAACGAAACAATACAACGGGATATTGGGGACTATCCTTTTACACACTGTGACTCGATATTTAAGACATACAATTACAGAGGTAAGGAAGAGTGGTTGAAATAGCATAACAACGAAACAATACAACGGGATATTGGGGACTATCCTTTTACACACTGTGACTCGATATTTAAGACATACAATTACAGAGGTAAGGTAGAGTGGTTGAAATAGCATAACAACGAAACAATACATCGGGCTATTGGGCACGATCCTTTTACCCTGCGACTGGATATTTAAGACATACAATTACAGAGGTAAGGTAGATTGGTTGAATTAGTATAACTACGAAACAATTCTATGGGCTATCGGGGACGATCCGAGATGAATCTCGAAGGGGAAGATCCGAGAACAACACCTCGCAATTTGAAACACGATCAGATGAAAATGCCAGCACCTAAGCTGACATCCTACTGTCCAAGCCTCCACACCGCAATAACGTGATTGCATTTTAGGCTACAATGGATATAACGTGGACCGGCCTCCACGTATACACTGTTCTTTGTTTGGATCGAGTTTCGATCTCGCAGACATCTGGTGGTCAATACGCTACTTTACTGACCTCGGTCCCCATATAAGCATAAGAACTCTTATCGGTAGGATGTTACAAAACCTTACAGTTTGTACGAGAAATTTTGAAGCCTAAATAAAACCGACAAGACCATAGAATCACCTTTTTATCTATATTTCTTTTATCTTCCAAACTGTTATCCCCCCATTAGTTGAAAAAGAAAGAACAACTTCAATCGAGAGGAGCTGAAATGTTATCTAGTAGTTTTATGAAACGTATATATTTTTTCCTTGAAATTTGGAATATAGTGAGAAATGGCATAGTTATTTCTTTGAGACAGTTTAAAGTTGCACTATATCAAAAGTCTAAGAAGGTGTGTAAGATCATAGAAGGAAATTTGGTAATATATCATTGTAGAGGGTGGGGGACTTTAATGGGGTGTTTTCGGAAACTTTATTTACTGTTATAATAATTCTCGAAACAATATGATCCCTATATATCCCTATAGTATAAGAGTAATGCACATCAAATTGACGAAAGTACTTTATAATAAATTCATATACCTGCGTTGTAAGCATCTGCGCTAATATTTAAAATTGTTTGACAGTTGACGAAAGTCCTCACGTTGGGTTGGCGTGGAAGTTTGGAGAGTGGGGTGACAGCTCAGGTGTTGCCTCGTCATCTGACCGTGGTTCAAAATTACGAGGTGTTGTCCTCGGATCTTTCCCTTAAGGGACTGATCCCGGACCGTCGTCAATAGCCCATTGTGTAGCTCTAGTACGACGTTAACTAAAATTACCATTACCATTACCATTGACATTTGACTTTAAAATGACGCACCTGATATCTACAGGGGTAGGACAAAATAATGTGAACGCCTGTGAAAATAGAATTTTTTTTATTAATAGGCCGTTGGTCCTCCTTTTGCATGAATAACAGCTTGTATCCGACGTGGAATTGACAAATACAAGTCACGTACAACATTCAGAGGGATACGTTCCAACTCAAATTGCAAAAAAAGTTCCTAATTCAGAAATTGTCCTTGGAGGGGGAATCGACTGCGCAGCTTGTTTTCCAAAATACCCCTCAAAGGTTCAATTATATTGAGATCAAGGGACTGAAGGGGCCAGATGAGGTGCTCTATTTCATCGTCGTGTTCATAAAACCAGTCTCGGGCAATTCCACAGGTGTGAATAGGGGCATTATCATCTTGGAAGACTGGTCGTTTATCAGGAAACACAGTTTGCACGGGGGGCAGCAAGACGAGCCCCAACAACCATGCCTCTTTCAAAATCAGAGAGGTAAGCCATAACGCAATTTTAACACCGAAATACACAGTTCAGTCACATTAATATGACCACCTCTCAAAAGCAAGAATAACCACCTTTGGCAGAGCGGACCGCTGCGAGACGTGCAGGAAGAGAGTCGATTAGGTTTTTCGCAACCAGTGAATGCCAGGCAAACATTCCCCAAACCATAATGCTCCCACCTCCAGCCTGGATCCTTCCGGCAATTGTTGCAGGGTGTTTGCTTTCAGACGTTTCACGCCGTATACGCCAACGTCCATCTGTCCGATGGAGCATAAAACGTGATTCATCAGAAAAAACCACCTGTCGCCACTCTGTGGATGTCCAGTTGCGGTACTGGCGTGCAAATTCCAGCCTTCGTCGCCGATGAACAGCAGTCAGCATAGGTGCATTAACCAGGCGTCTGCTGCGGAGGTCCATGCGCAGCAGCGTTCGCTGAGCCGTTGTTGAGGATACACTTTTGGTAGCCCCTTGGTTCATCTGGGCGGTAAGTTGCTCAAAAGTTGCACGTCTATTCGCCCGAATGCATCTCCGTAGCCTTCGTTCGCCTCTGTCATCTATAGCCCGTGGTGCGCCACATGTGCCACGCCACTGATTTTGGATAGTGCCATTTCGCCATGCCCTTTTGGACGTCGGATAAATCCCTACGTTTCTACATTACGCCAACGATTGAAATGCTTTCCGATGCCCTAGGACATCCTTTATATACACTCCACTGCAATGTACTGCCACCTGCCTTTTGTGATTGGTTATTTCACGTTGACGTCGAAAGTAGGTGGTGGTCACATTAATGTGACTGGACTGTGTACATTTCGCATCCGACTTCTATCACTGCTAGTAGCAGACAGATGTGTGTATTTTCTCATCCACTAGGTGGCACCCTTCACCGCTAGAGGGCAGGAGTATAAGAGAGGTTTCTTTCGAGTGCTATTTTTTCACAAGTGTTCATATTATTTTGTCCAACAACTGTATTTAGCTCAGGTGTTGCTTCGTCATCTGACCGTGGTTCAAAATTACGAGGTGTTGTCCTCGAATCTTTCCCTTAAGGGATTGATCCCAGACCGTCGTCAATAGCCCGTTGTGTTTCTCTAGTGCAACGTTAATTACAAATTACCAAATTATCGTACACCTATTTAAATCTACTTGTATCTAGCAAAATACCCGACCCTATTCGGTTTGAATTGGTTTACTCTAGATTGAAGAAATCATCAAAATATGTAATAACATGTTTTTCGTATAATAAAATGATATTTTTCTTTCCTTTATAACACCTTTCGCCATCTTTATAATTTCTAAAACTTACTTTTACACAAATCCTACACATGCATATTCATTCATGTAACATATTTCACAAACATCGCATACTTGATGTATGACAAAGACACAAAATGACGAAAGGTGACACTGAGGTTACTACTACAAAAGACGATTTTGAGGGAGATTTGAATTTCTTTTCATAAGTGCTTTTCATGTTCTACTCAGTTAATAAAGATGACGATTTACGTCGAGTGCTCTCGCTATCAATTAACAAAACAATATTTTTTTAATTGTGATACTCTTGCATTCAGGCATCCGACACTGTCGAATTTCACCATCTTCTCCTGTCATTATGACATAGAATTTTTTAATGTTTGAAAAGTTCTGGTTCAGATTTTTTAAATATTATTATACTTTCAATTATGGCATAATTACACTTAAAATTTGCTTTATTTGCGGGGACAAAAGTTGTTTTTAATGGTATTAATTCGTGATTCTTTTTCTATTTCTTTATCTTGCACAGTTACCGCTTACAACTAGCAAGTACATAAAATTTAGACATGCGAAATTAATTCAAAGCGAAAGAAACAGAAAATATCAATGCACGCGCTATCAACCAACACGAGTTTCCATTTCATTCCCGTTCGTTAAAAAATATCGTCTGTCCTAACTATTCAAAAATCATTTACATTGCGCAAAGAACAAAAATAAGACTAGAAATAAATAAAGTATCCAAGCTAAAATTCCCTAGAAAAAAAAATTGAAAAAAAAATTGCTTTTTTAGCAGTACTGTGGTAAAGCGATTACAGTAATCGTAATACTCAATATACATTCCAGGTTTTCCAAAACTACCAAATTATGGTTGATTTAAGTATACTTACTTAGGTGTTTTTGCATTAAACTTGGTTTCATTCCCGTTCTTTAAAAAATATCGTCTGTCCTAACTATTCAAAAATTATTTACATTGCGCAAAAATAAGACTCGAAATAAATGAAGTATCCAAGCTGAAATTCCCTAAAAAAATAATTTTTTAAAAAATAATTGCTTTTTTAGCAGTACTGGTAAAGCGATTACAGTAATCGTAAAACTCAATATACATTCCAGGTTTTCAAAAACTACCAAATTATGGTTGATTTAAATATACTTACTTAGGTGTTTTTGCATCAAACTTATCTAAATATATAAAAAAGATAAGTTTAATATTGCATTCACTAAACTAATATATGATGTATAAAATAAAGCACAGTGCCCGTTTTATTTGATATATAAATATCAGGAATAAAATTCACGTGTGATGCCTCTCTCTCTCACTCTCTGTCCAGACACAAAATCGAACATAGAACAGAAAGACGAAAGGACAGACCACCAAGTTCAGTCACTAAGTGAATTTAGGTACTCACAGTATTCAAAGTTCCACAAAAATATATTAAACCGTGTGGACGGCACTCAGAGATAGACAGACACAAAACTCGCAAGAGGTGGAATTGGCATCAGAAGGGTTCAAAACGGATACAAAACTTGAAATGGGTCGAAAATATTCAATGCACAAGCGAACACTCCATTCTTATTTATAGAGATGCATATATGCATCGATATGGTCGTATTCGTACCTTCAAATCAATTAAGGTATCCGAACACGTTGAAAATATGTCATTTTTGACCAAATATTCAAAAAGCAGTTTTTGATTTTATTTGTATTTATTTGACTTTCCAAAGAATATTTGATTTTTTCTCTAAGTTAATTAGTTGAAGAGATATTACGATTTTAATCAATTCGGGAAAACCGGAAGTAGGTTTGGAAACCATCGGATGTGGACATAAAAAGACCAAAAACCTTCAAAATTTAAATTTAAATCTTACTTTTTTTTGTAAATATAATTTTAGAAAGGTTTCTTAAGTGTTTAAATGGTTTTTCTTTTGGAAATAGTGTGAACATTTTGAAAGAGAAGTGAAGAACAAAATTGTTTACGCAAACAGTAAAAGCAAGAGAGAGCAAACGACACACTTCAAACTGCTTTTACTCTAAATTAATATTTTTGCATTATTTCTTCACTTCAAATGTTATAACACAAAAAGTTATTGATGGATTCTCGTAAAAATTTGAGAACTTGGTTATCATAATGTTGCCTAGTGAATGAACTATAATAATTATGATGAGTTGAAGAGTTTTTAAATTATGGCTCTTTGTTTAAGAAATCTGACTGTAAAACTGTCAAAAATCTTGCATTCATTTTTCGATCGCTTGTAGAATTTTTGTTTTTTAAAATATACTAGGGGGCCCGCCCCCTGCTCGCTAACGCTCGCCAACCCCCGGAGGATTGCTTTGCAATCCTCATTGGTTCGCTGCGCGAATCTATGATCACTTCGCTCGCATTAATGAAGACATGTATCCTAGCAGAAGGGATTGTTTACAAAATATGATATTCCAAAAAAAGTATTTTTCAAATCTAAATTTTTTGCTGTTTTTCAGAAAGGATGTATACAGGACCTCTGAAATCAAAATTCGAATGAAAACTTTGAGCAAATTTTGACTCGAAATGTGAGCGCTGATTTGTAAATTGAATACCCAGAATGTTGTTTGTGTGTACATTTACCCAGCAATCGAGCCACTCACGCTTTTTCATTGAGTTTGTTGTCGAAAATTGTAGTGCAAGCGTCTTGTTGAACTATAATTATTGGCACTGAAAAGGACTTTTTTTAAATGGCCCTGAAAAGATCCTCCGCCTTCTATGATTTCTATTATTAAGTGAAACAGCTCGACTAAAATTCCATTTTTTTTTTCAATAAAATTTCATCCGATAGCGCTATAAATGCAATTGAAGCGCGTGGCTTCGTGATAAACAAACAATCGTACAATGTTGCCAAAACGCGATAACAAATAACGTCTTTTTTGCGTGCCACATGAGAGAATTATATATATAGATTTTTGATTGTAGTTCATTCACTAGACAATTGCATGTAGTTTATTTTGGAAGCATTATTTTTCAAATTAATTTAATTGATTTTTCTATAGCACATTTGAAGTTTTTCATAAATTTCCTTAAATTTTCATACATATTTATCAATTTTACAAAATTATTAATATGTAATTTAAATATTTATAGCCCAGTGCTATTTTTTAATAACACTAAACATAAAAATATCATTAAAATGTTTCTATATCACATTAAAAAAAATAACGACCTCCAACGTGTCCGGATACCTTAAAATTAATCAAAATTTGGGAACGTTTTACTGGTGGCAATACATATTTCTACTAACTGCGTAACGAAAAGTACACACCTAAGTCTTGTAGCCGCAAAAAGCTTCTGAACATTCACTTCAATTGTATCTCATTCACCTTTTCAGAGGTGTTTCGGTCTTTTTAACATTTTCGCGTTCACTGACATTTTCTTTTCTGCTTCTGTATATCATTTATAAAGTCATCCATAATCAGACCTCTATTTTATTGGAGCTTTTAACTCTTGAGTTCAGGTTGAGTAACATTATTCAGCTCTAAAGCTCAAATTGGGGAGGAAGTGGCTAGGTGGGGATGCCCACTGAGATAGCAACCTGAGATCTGTAGACGTTGTAGGTTCGATTCCTCCCTGTTGAATTTCTCTCTTCTAAGTCAATAAAAACTTTACTTGTGTATGTCCATTACTTGACATTGTCTGGCGCAGCATGGCCAAATATGGCCCTTGCGTCCATGAAACCAAAATCAACCCACCCCGAAGCTCAAATCAAACATGTTTGAGCTAAATGACAAAATTGGTGAAGACATTACCTAGCGATTGTTCCTTGGTTGGAAGAACATCGGATGAGAGACCAGAGGGTTGCGAGTTCGAAAAAAACTAAAGACCGTCGTGTACAAGGGGGCTGGTGCCCGTCAAATCCGTCGTGGCCTCAAATGTCCCTACACTGGTGTGATTGGAAATTTAGAGAGTGGAGAGCCAGCTCAGCTGTGACCTCGTCATCTGACAGTGGTTCAAAGTAACGTGGTATTGTTCGCGCATCTTTCCCTTCGGGGGTTGATCACGGGCCGTCGCCGACCAACCGGTCTTGTGGTTAAGGTGTTATACTCTAGATAGGAAGGTTCCTGGTTCGAATCCGGGTCAGTGCATGAATGTTTGTAAGCGTAAGGTGAACCTTCAATCTGTCGTGGCCGAAAGTACTTACGTTAGATTGGTGTGGAAGTTTGGAAAGTGGGGTGTCTGCTCAGGTGTTGCCTTGTCATCTAACCGCGGTTCAAAATTATTAAATGTCCTCGGCTCTTTCCCTCAGGGATTGATCCCGGACCGTCGTCGATAGCCCGATGTGTTGCTCTAGTACGACTTTAATTTAAAAAATTACCTAATTACACGGGCCGTCGCCAATAGCCCGTTGTGTTGTTATTGTGGAACGTTATTTAAATATCTACCTATCTGCTCCATAACGGTTAAATTTAAATTGTCAGATCTGTTTGCTGCCATTCTTCAGTATTGTTACGTAGTAGGTCGTGTTGTGTGCCAATAAACACGTCAACACAGCCTTAATTACAAACAACTAACGTTATTTCCTGTAAACATATAGTACCACTAGGAATTTGTGTTCCTAGGTCGTGGGCGCGATTAAGATTGGAAATTCGACCTTTTCCAACGACCGGCTTGAACGAGCACCACAAAAAAAAAACACCTCCGCTCAGCTCGAGTTGTGCAACAGTTCTCTGTCTCTCCCTACAAGTTTCTCTAAGAGATTTCGATCACATTAAGGCGTCGTGCACCCTTTAAAAAACCATTTGGACGGCAATTAGACCACCATGGAAGGACACCCCGATAGATATATTGGGGTTTTGGCTAGACGACAGTGGTGTTGATCTCTTACCCCTAACTTGAGTTGTTGCTAAGGACGTCTCAATATACAAATAATGCCTATTTCTGTGCCACGTACATTGATGGAATATATATGTAGATCTTCGAGACAATAGATCTACTGAGAGTCACGAGATTTCTAAGTACCATAGGTGTTGCTTTTACCCCACAACCCACATAATGCTTATATACCTAAACTGAAGTGGCGAGCGTATGCAAATAAGGGAGAAATGCAGCCAATCAACCAACGTATGTCGATGCGGTCAGCAGCGCTTAAGTTAGACAGCAGGCAGCTAGGGAAACAGTGAGATCGTCTTCTGTTGGTACAATAGCAGGTTATATAGTGACTTTGAACGTGGTTTAGTAGTCGGCGTTGTCGAAATGGGGCACAGTATTTACGAAGTAGAGATGAAATTTGGATTTTCGCCCAAGACTATTGCAAGAATCTAAGGTGAATAAAGAATCCGGAAAAACGTCAAATCTCCGACAGATGTGCGGGCGGAAAGAGACCCTGAAAGAACGGACCATCGACGGTTCAGCAGAATCGTTTCACGAGGTAGACGTGCAAACACTGCTTCAAATTGATACAGATTTCAATGTTGGGCCATCAACAAGTGCAGCATGCAAATTGTGCAACAGGCCCTCCATGATATGGGTATTCGGTGCCAAAGGCCCAGCTGTGTACCTTTGATGACTTCAAGGCACAAAGTTATGAGCCTCGTCTGGGCTCTCCAGCACGGCCATTGGACTGTTATTGAAGACTGGGAAAATGTGCCTGGTGTCACGAGTCTCGTTTCCAGTTGCATTGGGCTAATTGCCGTGTAAGGCCCGGTGCACACATCCGGCCGCTGCAGCAACGCAAGTGCGGTCTGATATACATTAGATCCAATGGAGCAATGCACATATGACTCCGGCGCCGCTGCTGCGATGCAGGTCCAACTTCCGTGCAATTTGTAACGCAGTTCCCCACGGCGCCACAGCTCGCCGCACACGCGTCTCCGTTCTGAAGTACCTTGTTTTCATATATAAATGGAATATAAATAATAATTAATATATGGTTGTATCCAGTAACGTTTAATTTTGTTACAAAATATACTTTTTTTCCACCAGTTAAACGAAATAAACACGTTTTCTTCGATAGAATATTTATTGCAAATGGCGCGAAATGAGAACTTGCGTCCTTTCACGGTTATGTGTACATACTTGGGCTTCGATGCCGCAGCGACGCTGCACGTTGAAAAACCGGATGTGTGCACCATGCCTAAGGGTATGAAAAAACACCATGAAGCCATGGAACCCTCATGTCAACAGGAAATTGTTCAAGCTGGTGGAGGGTCTGTGATGGTATGGGGAGCGTACATTTGGCATGATTTGGAACCTTTGGTAAGTCTAGAGACGACCTTGACAGGTGATCGGTACGGCAGAATCCTTTCCAATCACTTACACCCATTCATGTTATATGTACATTCCAACGGGTTTGGACGATTCCAGCAGGACAACGCGACACCACACACGTCGAAAGTTGTTACTGAGTGGCCTCCAGGAACACTCTTCTGAGTTCAAAGCCTACCGATGGTCACCAAAATCCCCCGACATGAACATTATTGAGCATATCTAAAATGTCTTACAGCGAGCTGTACAGCACAGATCTCCATAAACTCGCACCCCTACGCAATCGTGGACTGCCCTGCAAGATTCATGGTATCCTTTGCCTCCAGGATACCTTCACACATTAGTGGAGTCATTGTCACTTGCGGTAGTTCTGCGTGCTCTGGATAGGATCTACACGATATTAGGAGAGTGCATTAGTTTTTCTAGCACTTAAGTTTATATCTATTGATTGAAAGAATCCTAAGAAGAAGCCATGCAGGGATGGTTGTAGAACGGATGTTTGCATGCGACACCTCAGAATTTCACCTTTATGCGTGAGTTATATTATTAGGTTTCATTTCATTCCATTCCATTCATTCATTTTTATTCGTTTGGTTTGGGATGTAGATAAATGTTTTCGACAAAACAAATATCGCCGAAACTGATTCAAATTCGTGTGTAATAGGCTGTCTCCACTTTATTAACCTCCAGTGTTGAGTTTTAATCAATGAATGAGTGTCGAAATATTTCTGAGTAGCATACGCTTTTCTACTCCACTCCACACATGATGATTGAATAACCACATCGATGGTTGAAAGAATTCTAGGAACGGTTCAATTAGTAAAGAAGTTCAAACCTGATTAGAAATTACACAGATAATTGAGAGTATCAGTTTCACATGTTAGTTACATTCCTTGGATTCATTTCATTTATTGATTTGGACCCCTCTTCGGGTTAAAACAGGGCAGAATTTAAACTGAAGTAAAAGCACATCTGCAACCGACAGTGAACCTGAGAAAACTAATCGACTTTTATTCATTTTAGAAATATATCTTGCAACATTTTACTAAAGACAGATTTTAAGTTGAATGTTAATAATTACACAGGTTATTTCCTTCAGAAAATTACAGAAACTGGTCAGAAATACAGAGTAGTATAGAAGTTACAAATAACTGTAACCTTTTAAAGGCAAAAGTGTCTTTCAGACGTCTGATTACACCCCATCCTATTAAGCCCAAACCTAGTCTCTTAACTCAACAGGAGATTCGTCTACGGAATCTTGTGATTTACGAAGCAGTGGCTGTTTCGTAAATCATAGGAGAAGCTCACTGATTGATTAACGAGTCATGGTGACACTGTGCAGACAATCCCATTCCACGTTTTCGGAATATAGTGGCAACTGAGTAAAGGTATATGTACATATATCGCGTATATATATCGTGTCGTTATCAAAACGGAACAGATCTACAGAGGCTGTTCGCACATTTTTTAGACGATTTTGGTTAGCGGTAATAAAAAATCGTTTGCTTCAAAAGAAATAATTACAGTTGTACTATGTTTTTAAAAGTCAAAATTATCGTCTGCGTCTTGAGAGGTTTGTTTTTATTCAAAATGGCGTTTTTAACGAAGCACTGGTTCGAAGGCTATATTGATGCTCTTTCTGAAGAGAAATATTCATATTCCGTTACCCAAAAACGATGTGAGAGTCATGGTATTGGGATATCTAAAGCGTCGATCGGTAATATCGTCAACAAGAAAGGAAAAAAACAACAAATTGGGGCCTCAAGGGGAACAAAAATTCCAAACAAGTATCCAAGGAAGAAACGAACATCGACTATTGCAAAGGTACGTTGTTTAATGTTAAAAGAAAATCCCCCTAGTCAAAGGACAGTTGCAAAATCATTAAAATGCTCGGTGTTCACTATAAACAAAATGATAAACGCGTTGATTTAAATCTTAAGAAAGCTAAAAAACGCAATGTGCATCGTCTTTCTCCAAAGCATATCGCTGAACGCAGGACACGCTGTCGAATTCTATATGAAAAACACTTATCCAAAGAAAAATGGAAAAAAATTGAAACAATAGTTTATTATCATAAAAGGGGAGAAAAAAAAATTTAAGTACATGGTTCACAGAATCGAAAAAAAGTTTTTCTAAGGGATTCATGATTGTTGCTTGTTTTTCATATAATGGTAAGTTGAAAATAAAGATAGTGAGGAAAAAATGTCAAGATTAACTCCAAATACTATCAGGAACATATTTTATCGCCAATTTTTCTGAATGAAATACCATCGCTTTACCCACACAGTGCCATCAATCTGTAGAACTCCATCAAGACAAAACTAGCAATCACACATCAAAATCCACTGTAAATTTCCAAAAAAGAAATGGAACAAAAACCGGTATCAAGGCCATACCCTTCACTGATATCCCTACTAAATCTCCCGATGTATCACCTATGGATTTTTGTACTTTCGGACTTTTAAAATCTGCATTATCCAAACGTCGTCCAACAACCCTTACAGGACTCTGGAAAGCTGTTCAGGAGGAATGGGATAGAATACCTCTTCTGACACTTCAAAAGGCATTATTATCCTGGAAATTACGGTGTCGAAAGATAGTTCAGAATAAGGGCTATCAAATAGAACATTTAAAACACAAGAATTTTATGTGATTTAATTTTGTGAATACAATATACATCTCTCTATATTAAAAAAAAGTTACCGCCGCCGCCGCCGCCGCCGCCGAAGAATTGAAATTTTTGTTGTTTAGCTCCATTCTTAGACGGTTTCCCGAGAAAGTACTGATCGGAAAAATATGAAATTAACATGCTTTGTTCTTCATCGTATTCCCTGGATAATTATTAAGATTTTTTTCCGATGCGGCTATTAGTTTAGGTTTTATTAAGTGTTAAAGTTGAAGAAGTGAAATTTCTTCCGCGAGTGAGCAAAACACATTCAAAATTTCAGTCTTTAGTCGTGAGTTTTTTTTTAAGAGTACCTCTCAACGTAAATTTTTGCAGCTCGTCGAGTTTTTTTTGAAATTTAAATGTGGTTCTTGATAATATTTTTTTGAAATTCGGGAAAAATCGGGACATTTTTGTTACTTTTTTTTAAAACTGCCGTATCTATATCTAATTACTATTAGTTTTTAATTTTTAAAATATCGCAGTATACCTCAGAATATACTCTTTCTTACGGTACTATTATTTTTGAAATCGGTTAATAATTAAATTGGATGCGATCAAAAGTTCGTGATACAAAATTCGGAATCTTCGGATATTTTCGCTACGTTTTGTTAAAACCGTTATGTCTACGGCAAAAACCATTATTTTTTAAATTTGAGAACATCACTGAATACACTACATTACACTCTTTCTTATGGTACAATTATTTTTCAAATTGGTTAATAAACAAAATCGATGCAATTAAAAGTAGGTCATACAATTTTCGGAACTTTCAGATCGTAACTTCCGATACAAAACTAAAATGGTCATATCTATATAGTATTACTGTTAGTTTTTAATTTTAAAAATATTGCAGTATACCTCACAATGTACTCTTTCTTACGGTACAATTATTTTTAAAATTGGTTCATAAATAAATTCGATGCAATCAAAAGTTGGTGACACAAATTTCGCATTTTTCAGTTCGCATAGCTGGTTCGGCAAACAGCAGTGGGTTGCATTTTCTACTATCGGGTTTGCCAGATATCAAATTTATCGTAGCAACAATTGCCATAAAAACGATTTCTTTTTATTTGGCGAGGAAAAAGGCTCGCTTTTTTCCCTCTGTTCTCAAGACAGTTTACCGACAAAGTACAATGTATTGATATTAACACTGTTTACTTAAAATTGTACAGGGAACAAGATACAGAAGATTTTTTACTGATGCGGCTATTAGTTTAGGGTGCATTAAGTGTTAAAGCAAAAAAAAGTGAAATCAATTGCGAAAGAAGTATTGGTTTGAGAAAGCAAACCAAACGGGATTGCGTAGCAATCCCCGGGGTCGGCGAGCGTAAGCGAGCAGGGCGCGAAGCCCTCGCTGTGACGTCATGTACCGGAAAGTGAAATCAGCATAATACGAATTATTCAGATAGTTTCACTCTGTGAAAGGAATGTTGGTTTGCGAAGCAAACCAAATGACATCTGTGAAAGGAGTGTTGGTTTGCGAAGCAAACCAAATGGGATTGCGCAGCAATCCCCGGGGGTTGGCGAGCGTAAGCGAGCAGGGGGCGGAGCCCCCTAGTTGTCTAAAAAATGTGTGAACAGCCTCTGTAGATGGACGAGATCTGTCGTCATCAAGATATTGCCGAATATTTTATGTCGAAGTGATAAAGATCTGGTCAGCTTTTTCTGGTAACGAGACATCTTTACCCTAAAAAACTGGTCAGTTTTGATAATAGCAAGATACATTGTCGGGACAATAACCAGGTGGGTGAAAGTTACTTGAAAATGCACTATGATAACCACAGTTATCTATATCAAACAATCTTTCAAATAAAGCCCTCAGTGGCATATCTCCTTTAAGTGTATATGGACTTCATGAACCCGAAACACTCCAGAGATCTTTTCTTTTTTCGTGGTTTTTACTGTCTTTAGTTAACATGGGTGTTTCAATCCCGAAAAACACACGCACTCTTTCCCTTCTTTCATTCCACAACTCTGTTATCTCATCCCTCTTTCTTTCTTTCACCACAGTTATCACTTGATCTTGTGTTTGGCGCGGATTGGCCAAATATGGCCCTTACGCCATAAAACCCCCAACCTATCATCAAACCCAAAAAGGGATGATGAATGTCAATTCCTCGCCCACCTTCACACCTTCCCCAACTCTTCAATCGATGAAATCTGGCCCTCCTTCAGTCTTTTGATAATCCGTCTCGCAACAACCATGGAATTGTAGAATCCTGTTGTAGAAGATTAAAGTCGCTCCCAATCCTCCATTAAGATTCTTTGCGAGTCTTCACATTCTTGTCGAGAAAGGGCAGCTTCTACGCTCGGGCTGACTATTTAATGAATTAGAATATCTCGAAATAGTGGAATGACAGGCCTACTCCTCAGTATGTAATCTGGGACAAATGATTGCCGAGTTCGAAATTGTCAATAATTGCCGGACCGAGCAAAATAACATGAACATTGTTCACTTTGTTACCAAATAAACAGTTAGATTCTTTACTTGAGTACCCTAAAGGGTCTAATTAACCATGGTGTAGCGATTTAAAAGGCCGTTGAGTGACAAACAAGCAACAAAGCATTAGACACATTAAAATTCGAAACACTTTTCACCGCAAGGGGTTAATTTTGTCACTTTACGGCTAATTATAGTACTCAAGGTATTTATCCCGGGAGCAGAAAGTGCTTAAAACTGCGACGTACATTACAGAACAAAGAAAGTATTTGCAGAACAATTTTGCCTTAATTTTATCAAAATTTACGCCGTTTTGTTTTTCAATCATAAGTTATGATGTTCTGTAGAGCAAAGCGCGCTCCTTGCCACACATTTTTTTCTTTTCTAGCCTACGGAACAACCTCCCTACACCGAGCCTAAATTATTACAAATATGTTATATAAATAACACACATTCTATGTCAATGGCAAAATATTTAACTTCAAAAGTCATGGACAGAATCGCAAATTCTGAAAGTATGCCTTGGTTTTAAATACAGTAAGTTAATTAATTTTGATGCGTTTTATTATAAACTAGGGGGCCTGCCCCCTGCTCGCTAACGCTCGCCAACCCCAGGAGGATTGCTTCGCAATCCTCATTGGTTCGCTGCGCAAACCTATGCTCGCTTCGCTCGCCTCAATGAAGACATGTGCCCTAGCAGAAGGGATTGTTTACAAAATATGTTACCAAAAACATGTTTTTCAAATCTAAATTTGCTGTATTACAGAAAAAATATATACAGTATCTCTAAAATCAGAATTCAAATGAAAACTTTGTGCAAATTTTGACTCGAAATGTGAGCGTTGCTTTGGAAATTGAATACTCAGCATGTTGTTTGTGTGTACATTTTCCCAGCACTCAAACGACCCACACTTTTTCATTGAGTTTGCAGCCGAAAGTTGTAGTGCAAGCGTCTTGTTGAACTATAATTGTTGGCCCTGAAAAGGACCGTTTTTTAAATGGCCCTGAAAAGATCCTCCGCTTTCTTTGATTTCTATTATAAACTAACTGCAACAGCTCATTAAAATTTCCTTTTTTTTTTTAAATAAAATTTCATCCGATAACGCTATAAATTCAATCGATGCGCGAGACTTCGCGATAAACAAACAATCGTACAGTGTTGCCAAAACGCAACTACAAATAACGTCTTTTTTGCGTGCCACGTAAGAGAATTATATATATAGATATGTAATTCATATTTAGCAGATAATTGTGTTTTACATCTGTTTTTAATTTTACTGCAGTTTTCAAAATACGGACAGAACGCCTGCAGAACAATTGCATTGCTTGGAATTGTGTTGCAGAACACTGAATATAATTCTGCACCTGGGGTATTCATCGACACAAATTAGTCTAATAATACACAGCACGATGATACCAATGGTGAATCGTGGCATAAGTGTTTGATAATAAGGAAGAATGTAGGCGTAGAGAGAAACTGTTTTGTTTCTTTTATTTTTTAGCCCTTTGTAGGGTCGGTTGGAAAAGTAGCGGATTAACAACCAGAAGGTTGAGAGTTCGCAACTCTATCTAAAAAAAAGATCTTCGTGTACTTGGAAGCTGGTTCGTCGTGCTAAATCTATTGTGGTCTCATATGTCCTCACAATGGCGTGATGTTGTATCCTGGAGCGTGGATCACACCTCAGTTGTTCACCTGGTCATCTGACTGTGGTTCAAAATTTAGAGTATTGTCGTCGGATTCCATTAGGGGATAGATCCCGGACAGTCGTCAATAGCACGTTGTGTTGTGTCAGTGAGAAGTACATTTAACTACCTAGCTTAGATACAAGGTAATTTCTCTTTAACTGACACTATTCAGAGCCACCTGTAGCTCATTCTAACAACCGAAACGGCACCAAACTCGGGATGTAAGATTCCGTGAGAAAAAAAATTAGTTCCAAAAATTGCCGATAGTGGTATTTATGGCGCTGTTGTTACTTACTAAACCGATAATTAGCATAAAACACGGGTATCAAAGCAAAATGCAAATTTATGCCTTCGTATGCGACAACAGTACCAGTAATTTGGACTATAAAAACATGTAGACAGCTCCGAAAAATATTCTCAACTGAAATGAGCCAGCTCAAGTGAATATGCGACTCACATTACCAGAAAGCGAATTTCTGGTAAAGCTGTCCTTTATTAACTAGTGCAATGCATCCCCAGCTCTTCGAGAGTTTAGAACATTAGTTTTACAGCGCCATAAATACCCTATCGGCAGTTTTTGGAACTAATTTTTTTTTCACGGAATCCTCTTTTACCCATATCATTATTAGTCTCCATACCGAGTTTGGTGCCATTTCGGTTGTTAGATCGAGCTACAGGTGGCTCTAAATAGTGTCAGTTTAAAAAAAATCACCTTGTATATTAATATTAATCAGAGCATAATAAAGCTATTTACGGTACTTCAATATTAGGAAAAATAAAGTAACACCACCCTTTCAAACTTAGTATACCCTCGATGTCTTTCAGACGTTAACTAAAACTTCCATGAAAATACTAAATAACTTTGTTCCCAAAACCATAATTAAGCGATTTAACCAAAAATGAAACGCATTTTAGATAATTTGCTTTCAATATTGGTGCACAACTAAGGTCTTTCTATAACATGAAAAAGTTGGTTTTGGCCAAGAAATCGAGTCTCATAAACCTCAGTGCGTCGCTCAATATGAAGATCTATCAAGTGGTTGTGGGGAAAAGCACGAATCAAGAATTCCACTATTGATTGCTAACTGATTGAGGTGGATGTTTTCTTCCGCACTGAAATAACACCATTAAAAAGTGTATGAAGTGCTATTTAACATTCTGAATGAGATAATTGCATTCGCAAAATTTATCAAATCTTGATGGACGAGATATCTCGTCCAGACACTTGGAGAATCAAGTAATGTATGAAATGTGGGTAACAACACTGTGCCGTCTATAGGCATAAACAATAAACACTAGCGTAGGTACAATGTACGGGTGTGTAAGTTAATTGTAACATGATTCGTGATTTTTGTTGTGTAACATTTGTTTTCTTGTGAAACATCCGATTAAAAAATTAAGGGGACACGCTAGCCTTTGAACAAATTTTTTTTGTTTTCATTTTCACAACAAAATGTTTTGGTGTACCTTATTCCAATACACATTAAATATACATTACTTTTAAAAAATAATTTTTTCATTCCCAATAATTAAATAATTCACACACACACACACACAAATTTTATAAAAATATTTCAATTTTTCCCTACACCAAATCCTTACACCATCTACAAATTTTAATTTTTTCCAAATATTTTTTTGTATTTACTTTCTATGAAATGTTCCTTACAGTTTTGTGCATGCGATTATATGTACCACAGTTATTTATTTTTTTACAAATATTTTTGGTAATAAATACTGTGAAAACAGCAAACAACAGCCAAATATTTTCGGCAATATTTGGAAAAATAACTATACTTCCAAATCTTTATTCCATGCACAAAATTGTCAAATGTATCATAATAAACAGCAGAAGTAAGTTTCAAATCTCTACATCATTTAGAATAAAAGCTTTAGCATTTAAAACACACTCTGTAGTCATGAAAAATAAAAAGTCGAGAAAAAGCACTTTGAAGTTTTAAATGCTTTGATGCTTATATTCGATAGAAAAACTTGAATATCTCGCTAAATAATGTAGCCACAGCAATGAAATTTTGCGCACATTTTGCAAAAGTTGTATAATTAATAAATTATGATAAAAAGAATTTCAACAGTTTGATCAATTTTAGTTTATTGTGTTCCAACAAAACAAAAATCGTGAAGTTCGAGTTACAGTATCTAAGACTTAAGATAAATCAATCAGAACGTGCACTTACCTGATTTCATTCATTTAATATTATCTGAAAGTTCATTAAAATGTGTCTGTTTATTACGAAATATAGCTTTTTCCAAATAACCAATTGCATATCAATAGTTGAAAATTCATTCGAAACAATAAGAAATGATGTATTACTTTGCATTGATGGGATATTCGTTCTTGAAAATGAAGAAACTAGTAAAAAAGACCGAAGAAAGAGGTGTAAACGGAACAATCAATTTCAAACCGATATTCTTCCTTTATTACAGGTTCAAAGTTTCTTCGTCTTAAAAATCCGATTGTTAAACTCAACAGCGCGTACAAAAAAATACGATGATCACAATTCATATAACATCTCTCATCGTCAAACATTACAAAGAATATTCTAGTTCATAGGAAGCTTAAATTTTTCATTTTGTATAACAGAATGAAAAATCGAAATAGAATGTAAAAAATAAAATAAAATTTATCTATCACTCGTTTAGAGTGTGTGAATGTCTACTATTATTCATTTAAGAAGTCTTGTGAATGTGTGATATCTCCACCATTAACTTTTCGTATCGAAAGGAAAGACAAATGCGAAATGGCGCCGCCTGAAAAGAATTCATACGATTATGTATCCGGTTATGATTTCTATGATGCAACTCAGATAAGGCATGGCGATAACTCAACTACAGATGTTTTTATATATTATAAGGTTACAGGAATAAAATGCTTCCTGGATAAAACAGTTAATAACACACACACGCACTGTCCACTTGTTAAAGAAAACAAAAAAGATTTTTAATATTTCTCTCACTGTCTGGACATTCTTTTAAATTACAAATCGGATATCCACCTTATATACTTTCAAAAGTACATCAAATTTATTTTTACAAGGAATAAAAGTAAGATAATTTAGTATTTTGCACCCTTAAAATGCAAAAGGGTAATCCCGGTTGGTAGAATCGCGGATTAACATCTGCAGGGTTGCGAGATCGAAACCAGAGTCAGCCAAAAGACCATCGCTTACGTGGAGAACAGGATCACGTTAAATCTGTTGTGGTCTCAATTATCCTCACGTTGGCGTGATGTGGAATCTTTGTGAGTGTGGTGTGGTCCAATGAAATGCTCCTGCAGCCAGATGGTAAAGAAAAAGTAGAAAGATAGAAATCAGCACAGAAATTAAAATTAGACTGAACGTGAAAGTACGTTTAGGCATAAAAAATAGCAAATTATCATCAACAAGTGAATGGAATGCAATTGAGGCGAAGATTCAAAAACTGTTTGTAATTACTGAAATGTGTATGTTTTGAACGATATTTCAGTAGAAATAGGATCAAATACGAATAAGACATTATTAAAAGGTACATTGTTGTTTTATATTCTTGTAGCTACACAACACTACAATAATGGACCGGACAGCAAGATGTGATGGTATAAGGGAAATAATACATGCTTTAATAGAGGAATGGTCCCCCACGTGCTGCAATTACACCAGCAATTCTTCTGGGAATACTTTCAACAAGGCTTTGATACACAACTATGGGTATTTGTGTCCATTCCTGCTGCAAGAATTTCAACAACTCAACTGTAGATTTCGGAGGTGGTTCCTTGGTCCCTTAAGCGTCGCTCTAACTCGTCCCAGAAATGTTCTATGGGGTTTTGTTCGGGACTCTGAGCAGGCCAGGGAAGACATTTTACATCCAAATCTTGATACCACTGCTTGACAGAGGATGCAACATGACATTTAGCGTTGTCGTCCTGGAAGTAACATTCGTCCATTCCATAAAATTGCCAGAGCGTAAGAAGAACCTGATTATCCAAAATGTTCATGTAAGCGTCGGCGTTCAATTGACCAGGAACAACATACAGAGGTTCCAGGCCATACCAGGAAAAACACTCCCCAACAAATAATCGGATTTTATGTAAACCCGCTTGCGTCCGGTCCATTATTGTAGGGTAGTATAGTTATATTCCATTTGGAGGTATGGAATGTGCATATCAATACTTATATTCATTATAAATGCAATTGGATAAGGTGTGAAAGTGAGTAACTATTCTGCTATAAATTGATATAAGCAACTTCTAGAAAGATCTCGATTTTGTGCTTGATGAAACTAATAGTCATATAAGGCTTATTGTTTAAGTTAGGGTTGACTGACGTTAGGATTACAAACACTGCCTTTTTCGAAACACATTAAAAATATTTCATACTAATCCATCAGGTGTGCAGCGTTTGTATTGTTAACGTCAGTCAACACCAGTCAAACAATAGGGCTTATATGACTCATAAATATAGTACATGCCTTTTTGCTGTGAATTTCGGGTACAGACTAAGCCATTATTAATGAATTTAAAAGTAGATTTTTATAAAATTCTTCTTCCTGAAGAGTATGGTCCTATTTATCCTATTTTCTTACATAAAATATATTCTGACACCGGTATTTGTGCATATTTTTAAAGAAGAAATGGGACAAGAAGTAATATCAATGATTTATCCGAAACCATTAAATAGAACGTTTTTATTTGACCATGTATAACGGATTTTTATATAAAAGCCTCCGAACTCAATTCCAAATATGCACATTTCACATTACCTCCATTCATATTTCTTCCGAATTGTATTCCATTGCTGTTTACCCACACATATATCGCCAAGAAAATGGTTTGAATTCGATTGTCATTTTTACTCCATCCATATTCATCCGTCTTTTTGACGTAAATAGAAGAACGTAAATTCCTGTTGAGGGAAGCAGGTTATGAGATGTGCATGTTCCTGATTTCCGTTCCGAATCGTTTGGATGAAACCATCCATTGTGTGCGAATTCTGTTCCAAATAAACGAATCGCAAATGAACCGGATAGAACCGTCTTTAGCGTCTCTTGAAAGATTGCCTCAATAGGGAATCGGGAGAATTTGCGGCGGGCATTTTCTTCAGTGGCTCTATTTCCAGTCAGTCAGTGACCACATATTAAATCAATCAATCCTGTCATGGTCACGCACTCTGTGACAGGCGGTACAATTATTTTGGACTATTAAGGACAGCAGACGAAGGAGAAAGGTTACAAACCTCTCTAAGTACATACTAGTACAATCTGTTACTACGTTCGCATTGCAAGTAGTAGTAGTATTTTTATGTGAATTTAATAGTCCAATTAGGGACAGGACTTTGCCAACAGACTGTAGAATTATTTTGGATTACTAACCCTCCTGGAGTGGTAAATAATATAAAATAATGCTAGACGAACTAGATCAGATCTTGAACTCGTCATCATAAAAAAAAACGGCAATATCTTGATGAGATATCTCGTCATTGAAGCATATATTCGTCAATTCTTGATGGAAGATTTATCGCACCCCGGCTAAAAAAGTGACACAACTCAAAATAGCAGAATTTGAGAAACATCAACTTAAAGGATACTATAAAACTTATATTGAAATAGTACAAGCTTCTTTTAAATTGTAGGTATGCATTTATGGTGGTAACTTCTATTATATTATATAGAATTGTAATATAAAACGCTGGGGCACTTCATATATATTTTCAATGACATAACATCAAAATTTTCATTTTTTGAGGTGTGTCACTTTTCTTGCCGGGGTGCGATATGGATTTCATTGCATTTCATTTTCATTGCAAGTATTATTATTTAATTGAAAATTAATATAGGAACTGCACTTTTTTATGACATTGTCTGAATTTTGATCCTTTTCCCTCAAACATTTCTTTGGATTTTTGGATCATTGTTTGCTAGAGCATTATTCTATCTTGGGTTACTGCTTACCTTTATTTATGTGTATATATTTCTCCACCGTATGTGAAACTGAAATCTATATAATGTGTATTTGAACACATGGCAACAAACGCTTATTAAATTAATACATGCATTGTCAGTTTTGCCTTTTCATTCATATGTTACTTCGTTTAATTTATGAAACAATCCAATGTAATTTACAATCTTGGTGTTTGTCTCGACGAGAGATATGTTAGTAGATTAAGACACATTGAGTTCAACATTCGAAGGACTTAAACAGTTGGATGAAAGAGAGATAAAGATATATTTCTTGAGATAAAAAGCAGAGAAAGGCTTAGAGCTGAAAATTTAATTGAACCAAACAAATGAGAGAGACTTGTTGAAGACTTAGTGACTTTCAAGATGTTGAAAAACAGTGACTTGTAGTCTTCAATAAGTAAATTCGATTCGATGCAATTGAGTCAGAGATTTGATAACATGATGACAAAACTGTGCACATTTCGTCAAACTTCATGCAAAAATCAAAACTAGAAATACCTAAAATATTTTTTCAATTTTTGATCACATTTATTTCACAGAGAAATTTAAAACCTAAAACAAAAACGTACTTAAATCCATTGTAAATTGTAAGGGAAAAAATATAAGTTATACAATCAACCAACTGTTTATACGTTTATCGATACAAAATATCTTCTAGTGCTTTAGCTTGGTGCATATGCCTTTGTAACTAGAATCGATGTTTCGAATTGAAACTTTTAGACTTATACTACATGTTCTAAAATCTACACTTTAAACATATTGATTGGACATGTCAAGCAATCCTTTTCTGTCAAGCCTTTTCTGTATAAGATGATTTAAAAGAGTAAATCCTCAGTGTTTACAAATAACGGATTTATTAAGAAGTAACAACAGAGAGCGAAGCTGTGAGGTTGGTGCTCAACAGCAGTCGTCTTCCTAGTCAGTGATAAAACAAAAAACAGGGGTTGGATAGGCACCCCTTTGAACATAAACATACAGGCGCTACGACATACCCGAGTGGTCTGGTTGTCCACGCGCCATCTTGTATGAAAATATTCATACTAAGCACGATCTTTCTAATTTTAACTAATATAAATACTTTTCCATGAATTGAATAAACCTAGAACTCCAGTTCAAGATTCTGGTAGGTAGGTATTTTAATTAAGGGGGTCCGGGACACATCAGAAAATTTTTTTTATTAATTAATTTAGAATTTTGAATTTTTTTGTACTGATTACCCATCTAACTAATAAACAAAATCACAACACAAAATTTTTCCAAAAGTTTTTTAAAAATTTTAAATTAAAATTTTTTGAAAAAAAGAGGGGTCATTTTAAATTGCTAAGGCTCAAAATATTCTTGGTCCATTTTCAAAATTCTTGCAGTAAATTATTCACAAATGTTTTAACTTTAATTTTGATTCAGCAATTTAAAAAATATTAATTTAACAAAAAATAAAAAATATTTGAATGAAAATTTTAAGGTACTTTTTTTTTAAGTCATATTTTTAAAAGTAAATATTTGTTTCAAATTTGCTGAATCAAAATTAAAGTATAATGTTTGAAAAATATATATTCCAAATTTCAACCCTTAAACTTTATTGGTTTTCGACTTATAGCAATTTGAATACAGGAAATCTTGAAAAATGTATCATGGAGAAAAACGCATTTAAAGTTTTAAAGACAGATGTCGTTGCCATGACAACAACTGTCAAGAGTGTTAGATTTTCAAAACAACGCACTACAAAAATTATTATATCTCTAGTTCTAATTAATATAGAAACATGATTTAGACGTCATTTTAAGCAAAAAAACATAGAGAATTTCTTAAAATCATAAAAAAAATTTCGAAAATTTGACGATTTTTGTGTCCCGGACCCCCTTAACGTCGTACTGGAGCACCACAAATGGCTATTGACGACGGTCCGGGATTAGTCCCCCAAAGGAAAGATCAGAGGACAACACCACGTAATTTTGATCCAAGGTCAGATGACGAGGCAACACCTGAGCTGGCACCCCACTCTCCATACTTCCACACCACGCCAACGTGAGGACATTTCTCACTATTAAGGATTTTTAGAAATGCATACATTTAGCTCTGTAGAAGTAAGCATTTCAGTGTTGTGTAGTTAGTTTTAATTCTGATAGATCTCTTAACTACCTTTTGATATAATCGGTATTTGGGTCACCCTCTTTATTTTAGAACTACAGGTAGGTTGTTGGATATTAACGTCGCACTGGAGCAACACTAGGGGCTATAGGTGACAATCCGGGATTAGACCCGAAAGGAAAGATCCTAGGACACCAAGTAGTTTTGAAATACGATCAGATGACGAGGTCGCGCCTGTGTGAGCTGGCATCCCACTCTCCAAAGTTCTACACTATAACAACATGATCACATTTGAAGTCAAGGTATATTTAACGTGCACTAGCCTCCACGTACAAGACGGTGTATGGTTGGATCTAGTTTTGAGTTGGTGATCCGTTCCTCTTCTAACCATGTTAACACGTCCCTTGTATTATGGATAACAATTCATTCATATTCTTGTTTCAAGAAAGAGTTGAAGTAGAAGTTTTTGTTCTCGTCTCTCGTTACTATACATTTTTTTCTCAAATTTCTGTAGATAAAAGACGTTATTTACAATAACACTTTGAGATCAAATATGAAATAGTCAAGGGTCAATACAATCTGAAAAGTGTTGAAATGGTGTTTTTCTTTGCTCGAAAAACATTGTTTTTCTTCGATTCAATGCTTGCTGTCTTTCTCTTAAGCGTTTGTTTTCACTTGGTCGCTAAGAACACAAATATTGGAACCTCACAAATTCTGTCGGAAAATTTATATTTAAACGGCTTTCTTTCGTACTAAATAATACCTATTTCGAGTGCACCTTACGAAATATTAATAAAAATCATGTTATTACTTTTATTAACTTTCAACCAGTTAGGTTACTTCAATAAGAATAGAAAAATTTTAATCTTTATAATTTTATTTTGATTTTTTTATTATTAAATGTACAAAAATAAACTTTGCTCTCAATTCTTTTCAGTATAATTTCATCAACAACTAAATTTCAATACTAATAAGCGATGAAATGATATAAAATAAGAAACAAGCAGTAACTTTGAAGTATGATTTTAATTTTTAAACCAATGAAAATGAAAATCTTATGAAATTTCTATAAACAATAACAGTTGAATTTTTTACTTACACTAATCACAATTTAAGAAACTAGCTTAGCTTTATGTTAACTAATTGTTTACATCTGTTTTTGGAAATCAATACCTTTGTAATTGTATTTGTTTCTCTTTATTTTAGAAATTTCTTCATGGAGATTAGAACAATTAGTTAGTATGCAAGATGGGGCATTTTAATCTAAAAACTAAAGTACTATATTATTTCAAACATTAAATTAATATTTAATTATCTGATTGCATTATGACATAACTTTTAGAACTAAAACGTAATCCACCTAAAGTTACATATATTTTCTTCTTAGAACTTTCATTGTATAATTTGCTTTCATTACATTTTTATGCGTGAGCTCTTATGAAGTACGTCCTATTTTAATAATATCTGTAAATCCATTACTCCTTATATAAAAGGTTACTTAATATTATTAACATTTTTAGACCCTCTTTGAAGAAATCCTATAAAATAGTCAACATAAAGAGGTATATGCATTTTTTTAGAACTTACTGCAAGTAAATATATGCTCTTATTATGTTTCATAAAATATTCATATAATAATAGGTAAGTGCATTAGCTTAATAAAATGTTTACGCCATTTTTGACCTAAACAATGCTTCTTTAAACTAACGTAATGTTCTGCAAATGAATGCATAAATTATAACCTTTCTGTATAATTTACTTACAGCAAACAACTTCATACACTTACTGCTGATTACACGGCGCGGTTAGTGTGGAAGCATATATACTGGCGTCCATCAATTAAAGTTAAGTTATAATTTTAAGAGAAAGATAATTATGAAAAGAAATTTTGACAAATATAACAATTAGAAAATACAGGCAGACTTCATAGAGAGAGAGAGAGGGATTTACATGCATAAAGAAAAAGACTTTCTTAAATGTACCGGTAATACATGCTAAATTAGCAAAACATACTAATTTTTGGTCTGGCGAAACAGAAGCAAACTGTCAAAACTTTTCGAATATTGTCCCCTGTCAAAATATAATAGGGTATATGTCCACTCATCACCGCAGTGCACTGTTTCGTATGCTCACTATCTGTTTTGCATGCTCTCCACAAGAATGTCCAGTAAATCTTAAGGAAGATTTCGACATTCCTGTTTCAGCGTAATAACGCGGGGGTGGGGGTTGTACGCGGTAGGGATTTTGTTCGGCCATGCGCCTCTGAAAAGGATCCCCTACATGTCCTATATGATTCAGGTCAGGGGAGTATGCAGACCACTCCATCCAGTCTATTCGTTGTTTAGCACGTCATCAACACAGACCGAACGATGGCAACATGTGCAATCATCCCTAAAAATATATGAATTTCCAACAGCGCACCACGAAAATTGCGTACGTGAAGAATAATAACATCCTTACAATTACGCAGATCATTCTTGTTTCCCTTTCAACACGTAAAGCTCTGTACGTCCTCTCATATTGATATCACCCTGACCACTTTACCACCTCTGCAATGGTCTATTTCTAGGATGTTAGAAGAATTGAAAGTTCGGTGCTTGTGCTGGTTATTGTACCCAATTTTGATCTGGATACCAATATCCAGTTTGGACCACAGGTTCGATCGGAATAAGTGGAGTTCTCAATCGGTATCAGATAGAAATAAGGACATACCTTTATATATAGTCACCGACAGGGTGAAGTAAGGCATCGGTATCTGCAGGTTCTTTCCTTTTGGAATCAGGTGGTTCCTTCATTTTGGAATCAGGTGGTTCGTTCCTTCTGTAATCTAGAGGTTCCTATGATGGAGAACGACACAGTAGAGGCAGCCGGTTCTGGTTATTAACTTCATTTATTTTTCATTCGATTCGTCGCTCTTGATTGTAGTGTAACCATATTTTTGGAAATAGCTGACCACAACGGAAAAAACCTCCGTTACTTTTTTTTTGCGTTGGACTTTTTCCATCCATCTCCCGTCTGAAACCCCTCCAATATTCTGGGTGCTACGCCCGACCTTGCCAGGGGGTCAATCCTTCTATTGGCTGAGTGACATTGCGCCACTTCAGGCCTTAACACTATTGGGTGAAGGGTGAAAGCGAACCCGTTTGAATTTCTCGGAATCGAATGATGATGAACTTGGTTTCTCCTCAAGTTCAGGGATTTGTTAGGGGACTGAACATTGAAACAAAAAGCTTGCTTGCTGTGTTTCCCTGCTTTTAGGGCAGAACAACATTTGATATTGATATGATTGTCATATCACAGTCCTCACTCAAGATATATTGATACCTCGACTAGGACGACAAAATATACTGTACTTTCGTGCGGGAACAGCACATTGGCCCATTGCTCATGAGTTCAGTTTTTCTAAAGTTTTTATCTAAATCGCATAAATTATTTAAGTTTCTCATTAAAAATAAATCATTTTTAACTAGTGTGGATCGACTCAAGCCAGCCTTTATGCCAGCAGATGATGAAACGGAATGTCAACAAGCGACAACACCGCCAGCAGTGACAACCCACTACGGAAGGATTGTTAAATTCCGAATCAACCCGCATCTTCGTTGAATCTGGCGGCGGAGTACTGTAAAGGCAAGCCAGTAACATTCAAAACTCAAAAGAACAACTCATTAATCTCCAAAGTAAAACGAACATGCCGTAATGTCATATATTTATTTGATTCTTCGTATTTGTTTCCAAATCGACAAACAATGGGAATTGTTCTGACGTTCCGATCGGAACTTCGACAGTTCGCACGTAAAAGAATGCGAGCTACTCGTATGCCGAGATAAAAAAAATAAAAAATAAAAATAAATAAAAAAAAACGGGTTCTTCGGAGATATTAGGCCGAAGGCCTTTCATCTCCCTCCGAATGTGAATTAGAACTAAGCGGTTTTTGAGTTTGGCTGAAATATACTCTATAACAAAAATAAATGGACGCACAAGAAGGAGTTGTCCGATGGAGACAAAAATTGGTGGATAGGAAAATTATTAAAATTTCAGAACAATTGAATGATTTATTTCAGAGTTACAGTAACGAGCTCAATAAGGTGTTGACCCGCCTGTATCCTGGATGCAAGCTGCCACACGGTGTGGCATAGATCGATAAGGCTCCCGGATGGTCTCCTGCGGTATTTCTTGCCAAATTTGCTCCAATTGTTGGACTACGTCATCAACATTCCCTACCGGATGCAGTCGCCTTCCCATCATATCCCAGACCTGCTCGATGGGAGAGAGATCTGGTGATCTGGATGGCCAAGGAAGTGTTTGACAAGCTTGAAGACAGTTCATAGCAACACGTGCCGTATGTGGTCTGGCATTGTCTTGCTGAAAAATAAGCCCAGGGTACTGCGAAAGGAACGGTAGCAAAACAAGTCTCAGAATGTCGTCAACGTACCGCTGTGCAGTAAGTGTACCTCTAATGACGACCAAAGGGGTCCGACTATCAAGGGAAATGGCACCCCAGACCATAACTCTTTGTTGAGGGCCCGTGTGGCATGCAATAGTGAAAGCACGATCGGCACGCTGCCCTGGGCGACTTCAGACACGTCTTCGATGATCGTCAGGACACAGTTGGAAGCGGGATTCGTCGCTAAAGACTATACGTCCCCAGTCAGAATCATTCCAGCCTGATCGAGCCAAGCACCACTGTAATCTGGCTCGACAGAGTGCAGGCGTGAGTGGCAGGTGGCGTAACGGTCGGTACGAGAGTAGATTTCTCTCTCTCTGCCGTCTGTGAATGGTCATGGTGGACACTCGTGTGTGGGTTGCACGACTGATGGTTGATATCGATGAATCAGGCGCTGTGACAGCTGATCTGACAATCACTCTGTCCTCGCGATCTGTTGTGGCCCTACGTGGACCGCTACCATCATGACGCTGAAATCTGCCATTGTCCACCCACTCTTGCCAGCATCTTCTAATCGCCGTATCGCTTCGACTCACATGACGAGCGATTCTCCGATTTGCCCAACCTGTCTCTTTCAATCTAATGATACGACCTCTTTCAAACTCTGAAAGTTGATCGTAATGAGCTCGAATCCTGCGGCGAGGCATTTTTTCAGACGTTGAAAGGTATCTTAAATCGCTATGCAGCAGAAACTTTTAACAACAGTTCAAGAACAACTCCTTATATACATCTGCTGGATGCACAGTTCCGATGCGCTGGAGATCGTACTATTCATTCAATGAACGCCAAATTTTAATCGTTTTCATATTTGGTCAAAACATTTTTGCATACGAAATTTCAAAGCAATCGGATGATTCCTTCTTGGTGCGTCGATTTTTTTGTTATAGAAATGTAAGTTTCAAATCTCTACATCAATTAGAATAAAAGGCTCAGCATTTCAAACACACTGTAGTAATGAATAATAAAAAGTCGAGAAAACCACTTTGAAGTTTTAAATTCGTTGGTGCTTATATTCGACAGAAAAACATAAATATCCTGCTAAATAATGTTGCCACAGCAATGAAATTTTGGGCACGTTTCGCAAAAGTTTTCTCTCTATATTAAAAAAAAGTTACCGCCGCCGCCGCCGCCGCCGAAGAATTGAAATTTTTGTTGTTTAGCTCCATTCTTAGACGGTTTCCCGAGAAAGTACTGATCGGAAAAATATGAAATTAACATGCTTTGTTCTTCATCGTATTCCCTGGATAATTATTAAGATTTTTTTCCGATGCGGCTATTAGTTTAGGTTTTATTAAGTGTTAAAGTTGAAGAAGTGAAATTTCTTCCGCGAGTGAGCAAAACACATTCAAAATTTCAGTCTTTAGTCGTGAGTTTTTTTTTAAGAGTACCTCTCAACGTAAATTTTTGCAGCTCGTCGAGTTTTTTTTGAAATTTAAATGTGGTTCTTGATAATATTTTTTTGAAATTCGGGAAAAATCGGGACATTTTTGTTACTTTTTTTTAAAACTGCCGTATCTATATCTAATTACTATTAGTTTTTAATTTTTAAAATATCGCAGTATACCTCAGAATATACTCTTTCTTACGGTACTATTATTTTTGAAATCGGTTAATAATTAAATTGGATGCGATCAAAAGTTCGTGATACAAAATTCGGAATCTTCGGATATTTTCGCTACGTTTTGTTAAAACCGTTATGTCTACGGCAAAAACCATTATTTTTTAAATTTGAGAACATCACTGAATACACTACATTACACTCTTTCTTATGGTACAATTATTTTTCAAATTGGTTAATAAACAAAATCGATGCAATTAAAAGTAGGTCATACAATTTTCGGAACTTTCAGATCGTAACTTCCGATACAAAACTAAAATGGTCATATCTATATAGTATTACTGTTAGTTTTTAATTTTAAAAATATTGCAGTATACCTCACAATGTACTCTTTCTTACGGTACAATTATTTTTAAAATTGGTTCATAAATAAATTCGATGCAATCAAAAGTTGGTGACACAAATTTCGTATTTTTCAGTTCGCATAGCTGGTTCGGCAAACAGCAGTGGGTTGCATTTCCTACTATCGGGTTTGCCAGATATCAAATTTATCGTAGCAACAATTGCCATAAAAACGATTTCTTTTTATTTGGCGAGGAAAAAGGCTCGCTTTTTTCCCTCTGTTCTCAAGACAGTTTACCGACAAAGTACAATCGTAAAGTTTTGATATTAACACTGTTTACTTAAAATTGTACAGGGAACAAGATACAGAAGATTTTTTACTGATGCGGCTATTATTTTAGGGTGCATTAAGTGTTAAAGCAAAAAAAAGTGAAATCAATTGCGAAAGAAGTATTGGTTTGAGAAAGCAAACCAAACGGGATTGCGTAGCAATCCCCGGGGTCGGCGAGCGTAAGCGAGCAGGGCGCGAAGCCCTCGCTGTGACGTCATGTACCGGAAAGTGAAATCAGCATAATACGAATTATTCAGATAGTTTCACTCTGTTAAAGGAATGTTGGTTTGCGAAGCAAACCAAATGACATCTGTGAAAGGAGTGTTGGTTTGCGAAGCAAACCAAATGGGATTGCGCAGCAATCCCCGGGGGTTGGTGAGCGTAAGCGAGCAGGGGGCGGAGCCCCCTAGTATTATTAATAAATGATAATAAGAACACATTTTCAACAGTTTGATGAATTTTAGTTTACCGTGTCCCAATGAAACAAAAATCGTTGAGTTCGAGTTACAGTATCTATGACTTAAGATAAATCAACCATAACGTGCTTTTATACCTGATTTCATTCATTTAATATTATCTGAAAGTTCATTAAAATGTGTCTGTCTATAACGAAATATAGCTTTTTCCAAGTAACTAATTGCATATCAATGGTTGAAAATTTATTCGAAACACAAAGATATGATTTATTACTTTGCATTGATGGGATATTCGTTCTTGAAAATGAAGAAACTAGTAAAAACGTCGCAGAAACAGGTGTAAACGGAACAATCATCTTGAAACCTATATTCTTCCTTTATTGCAGGTTCAAAGTTTCTTCGTCTTAAAAATCCAATTGTTAAACTCAACAACACGTACAAAAAAAAAACGATGAGCTCAATTTATATAACATCTCTCATCGTCAAACATTACAAAGAATATTCTAGTTCATAGGAAGCTTAAATTCTTCATTTTGTATAACAGAATGAAAAATCGAAATAGAATGTAAAAAATAAATTTTTTTCAGTCGTTGAAAGGTATCCTAAATCGCAATACAGCAGAAATTTTTAACAACAGTTTAAGAACAACTCCTTATATACATCTGCTGGATGCACAGTTCCGCTGAGCTGGAGATCGCACTATTCATTCATTGGACACCAAATTTTAATCATTTGCATATTTGGTCAAAACAATTTTGCATACGAAATTTCAAAGCAATCGGATGATTTCTTCTTGGTGCGTCGATTTTTTTTGTTATAGAGTGTATATATGGTGAAATGTGTGCAATTGGTTGTCCAATGAATACGACTGGATGGGTGGTTGGGCGGGTCAGAGACGAGCCCAATTGGTACTTACCATCAGATGCAAGATGACATAGTAAGCTTAGTTAATATTGCATTAAAATAGAAACATTTTTTTAAAATTTACACATTAAAAATTATGTATGGTTCTAGACGAGGGTCGTATCTGGGTATAACGTGATGTGTAGAATTGCATTAAGTTTTCTTCGATGTAAATAGGTTAAATTTTGAAGTGTAAAATCTGTTGTAGTAAAAGGAAGTTTAATTCATTCTTCTGATGTTATTCCAATAATTTCAATATTTACTCAAAACTAGTGGTTGGTATTAACGAACCACCTAGACGTATAACTAAGAAAACTTACCCTCGAAGAACTTCCTTTGTTGGAAAAAAACGAAACACATGTTACTGTAGGCTACTGTATTTAGAGTACATAATTGCTATATATAAATTAGGCCTTACTAAACAGGCCATTATATCTCACATTTAGCACAGTACTATTCTTTTGAAATCAAGACAATCACGCCAGAGACATGTCGCGACAGGTTAGCGGCCGGTTAAAACGGAGGCCGGTTCAGAGGGGGTTTACTGTAGGTCTAACTGAATGATGTTATATGGACAGCTATATCATGCTGAACAGGTGTACAATGCCATGTGAGAGTTAAAAAGACAGTATCGTCAAGTTGGGTACGAAGGATGAACGGTTGTTGAAATATTGTGTATAAAAGTATAATGTAATAAAAAACCAGAGAGAAAACAGAACATTCAAACAACACTGTTGAGTTTTCATACTGTTAATTAGAGTGCTGTTAACCATTAGAAGCTTATACTGCTGTCCATCGAAAATGCAACACCATGAAGGCAGTTTCCAATGTATGCAAATCACGTAAATCCACGTAAGCAATATAAAAAAAGGAGATCAGGAAATCAATTCTTAAGTATTGAAATTGTGTTTTCTCGCTATTCCTGGGGGAGACTTAATTACAACTCGTTGATAATTAAGGTGCAAAATTTTGAGTTTGACAGGAAAAATTGAGGATTTTGGAGATTAAGGATATTTCTTTCCAAAAATCGGTGTTCATGTTGGACGAAATAAAGCAACAGCGATGTGAATAAATAACAAGGATGAACGGACTGAATGCCGCAGAGACGTCATCGAACGAGGACAGACATATGGTTCACGTAAGGATCGTATTGTTACATAGGCGAACATAGTTCAAGAATTAGGGTGTGTTGCACAACGTGCTTCAGCAAGTACGATTTGACGTCGTCTGCAGCAGCGGAGAAATTTTCCACTAGGTCCAATGCGATTACTTGTGACTCGACTCCACAAGCGTCTTCGGGCCGCGGTAGCCCGGTTGGAACGGATTACAAACCGGAGAGTTTGAATTCCAACCAAAGACCGTCGTATACAAAGAGGGCTGGGACGCCTTGAATCTGTCGTGACCTCAAATATCGTCACGTGGACGTGATGTGGAAGGTTTTTTTTTTGTGACAGCTCAAGTGTCGATCTCGTCACCTGACCGTGATTCAAAATGACGAGGAATTGTCCTCGTATTTTTTTCCTTGAGACTGATTCCGCCAATAGCACCCTGTGATGCTCCATTGGGTCGTTAATTATAATACCTACTTGATGCGGAACGTGCACCAGTGAGGAAAATGCTAATTTCTGTGTTTTATTAATAGATTGATCTTCAAAATGTTTAAAAAACGACAATTAAAACCCGAAAACTACGGCAAAAGCACATGACCTCAAAACGCTACGTGACGTCATTGTGCACCACGATGCAATGTTTACGTTTGTCTAGCGCGTAAAAATTTCATATTGCTTGCTCTTTTAATTTTTAAACGATCAATTAAAATTTTTTCTTGCTATTTCAACGTCGCTATAAAAGTAAACAAACCGTCATAGAGCATAGTGACGTCACAAGAAGGATTAGGAAAACTTGCGATTTTGAGATGAAGTAAATAGTGCGAACTTGAAATATTTTATTTGACCTTTTCGGGCTATAAAAGTTTTTAAAAAAAATACTTTCCATCATATTTTTTTATTTTCTATATTGTAAAAATATAAACAAAAAACGTGCAAGTTCCTCATTGGACAAGAAAACCGACATCTTGTTCACATAGCCAATGCGGATCGCACTCTAACATAGGGGGGTATTGTTCAAGAACTGGGGTGTGTTGCACAACCTGCTTCAGCAAGTACAATTTGTCGTCGTCTGTAGCAGCGGTGAAATTTGTCAAGACGTCCTATGCAACGAGTATCTGAGACTCCAAGCGGCTGAGGCTGTAATGCGTAGCACGCCCCCCGAATGGCACGATGTGGTCTTTTCAAACGGAGCTGAATTTTGTTTACACAGCACCACATTGGTTAACACCCGAGTCTGGTGTCCCCGCAGTGACAGAGATTAGGACTCTTGCATTGTGTATCGGCAAATCAACCGTCATACAAACACCAGTGTATCCTACTCCCGCCTAGCTTGCGTTGCCACCCAACAGCCACTGCTCCATCTCTGATGTTTTGAAGCCTGTTTTCTATTCTATTCAGGGCTTGCATACAGGCAGTTTTTATCAGAGCATTTCGGGACCACTCGTGGCATGAAACGAACAACAATTTCCCAGAGTCCACCAGGTTTAATTTCTTCCATAGCCTACCCGTTCATCAGATTAGTCGGCCATCGAACACGTCTGATCGATGATCGCCCAACGACTGGCAAATCACAGGGCTACGTCAAATGAACTTTTGATAAAATGATAGGTAGTTTATAAGCGTCACACAAGAGCAACACAACGGGCTATAGCGAATAGTCCGAGATCAATCCCGAAGAGAAAGATCCAAGGACAATGCCTCTTAATTTTGAACTACGGTCAGCTGACGATACCAAACCTGGTCTGCCACCCCATTCTCTAAAAGTCTACAACATGCCAATGAGAGTACATTGGAGACCACGGCAGATTTAACGTGCATCACCACCGTGTACACCGACAGTTTTTGGTTTGACCTCATTTCGAATTCACAAACCTCCGATTGCTAATTCGTTTCTTTTCCAACTGTGCTATCCCGTCCTATAGCTGAAATGAAAAGAGGGAACAATTTGTTCCAAAATCAGTTCCAATGGAGGCCATTTTAACCCTCCTGGTGGTTGTCTCGACGAGGTATCTCGTCATTAGCAAAACCATTAGAACATCCATCTTGATAGACGAGATATGTCGCTTCCCCCCCCCCCCCTATTAGAAGAAAACTGACCTGATCTTAATTTCTTTATCATCAAACAATCGGCAACATCTTGGTGACGAGGTATCTCATCATTAGCAAAACTGTTCCGATGTTGATGGATCTCGTCGAAATCACTGGAGTGTTTAAATTAAACTACGCCTGTACAGGAAATTGCTGCCAGAAAATTTCATAACAATGGATTTTTTGATACTTCATCATCATGTGCATTTTCCAGATATCTCAATTTGGGAAAAGCAAAATACATACTAGAAACATAACAACGAGAACCATGGATAAGCATACAATGGGACACTGCTACTTAAGATGAATACTCTTACACCCTTCACTTTTTTTATAAGTTCTTTTTATTCAGATTAATGTTAGGCTTTAAAAAAAAAGCCTGAAATGTTTTATATTTAACTGATGACTGTGTAATGTACATTCAAAATAGTTCTGTAACAATTGATCAAAATGACAAAAAACAAACTTTGAAAAGTAATTTTTATTTAGTTAATGTCAGCAGCTCATTTAGCATCAAATTCGTGTTTTGTTCTGCAATCAATTGTTCGCATAAGCTCATTTCCTTCAAGCTTTATCTCGACGCTCTCCTTCATTAACTTTATTAGTGTGTGTACAGGTTCCCCACTTTCAACTCTCGAACCCTTGGTGTTGCTTCTAAAAAAATAGAACTTTTAGATTTGAAGTATTTTTGCACAAAGCCATTATGACCATGCTGTGCCAGACACTAGATAGCTCATATCAAGTAGTGGACATAAATACATACAAGGAATGTTAAATTACAGTCGAAAATAATTTTTGGTATGTAACTTTTGAAATTACATTATATTGTTGGCTAAGATGTGGTACCTCATAATCGCCAATTTCTTGAGTTTGTTTTTAAAAAATTGTTTTTAAACCACTAGCTTTGCAAAAAATAGACGCATCGGTGAAGTCAGACCTCATATTCATCAGATCAACAATATGAGAAAATGTACATTAGTGATATCTAGTATTCGATGTTATGCAGTTTTTTGCTCCTTCTGTAAAATTGGTATCGCATTGCAGCCGACAATATGCAGAAAAATATGAAAACCCGTGCACCACTCAGTATTTGAAGAGAAGGAAAGATTAATAAGTTACTCAAATAAATTATTTTCTTTTCATCTTGTAAATATTTTAAGATTTGAGTTTTGTTTGCACAATGACTGTGCCAAACAAGATAACCCATAGCAAGTAATGGACATTAAATACACATAAGGAATGTTAAATTACTGGCGTAAAGAATTTTCGGCATTTGACTTTTGAAAATACAATATTGCAGAAAACGTATCGAACACATGCACCTCTCAGTAGTTGTGTTGTGTGTAGTTTAGGAAACAAAGCAATTGGTCATAAGAGACATAATTAAATTGATTTATGAATTTAAATTGCTATACACAAATTGACCTAGTCATATACAAATTGACAATTTTCAACTAGGCTAATCAGAAGAGCTACTATTTTGGTTTTACCCAATACAAATTCCGTCAGCAACTCCTTAGTTTAGATAATAAATACATAAAGCTCACTGATTTCAATGTCCATTAACTGTCCAACAGGTGCAGCAGGAGTTTCACTGCGCTCAGAGACAGTTGGAATAACATGCCGGTTTTGTCGGATGACTGTAACCGAATAATCTGATTTGTGACCACAACTGTGAAAACGTTACCTACGTCAGTTGTTGCCCTGCCTGAGCGTCATGTAAACACGCTCTTAATATGTACTCACTTGTGTATAATACTTCGTTACTGAACTTTAAATAAACGCATTTAATCTGGAAATAACTACTTGTTCTAAGTAGGAACTACCCAATGATCTTGAACATTGATCACAATTGAGATTTTAGCCTATAACACAAATAAAACATGAAATTTAATGACATGCAATCAAACAAATTTCACTAGATGGGAAGTATCATTTTTGCCCACTAATCGATATGTCAATGCATAAACATAAATTGCCTTCACTGTATTTGTTGAACTACAAATTATAAATATGACACAGTTTTTAAGCCTTCTGAATTTATATGTCACACAAAATAAAATAAATAATGTTTAAAACTTACCATTAACTGCCCAAAAGTTGAGGTCAGGCCGCATTTCCAATTCATCCAAACCCTCTTGTTAGATGATCTCGGAAAAACGAAGCGATGCAAACAAACAGCAACCTGAAAACAAACTTTCGCTTCGCGGTAAACCAGCTAACTATGTAATCTGGTTTCGTATTGGTCAATAAGCAATAACGTGACGTCACAGCAAAGTGAGCAATGATCGGTGTATGGTGGTAACCCAGAACCCGTTTTAGCGGGTAGTTGCATAGTACGAGACGGAAGCAAGAAAAGCAGTTCTAGCAGGGCCTTTGGATTCGAGCAGACGTTATCGGAGGTAGAGAGTGCCTATATAATAAGAGTGGCGACATAAGGGAAACACTTTCTGATTGGCTTAGAGACCTTTTCTACGGCCCAGGCGGTCTTTTCCTAGCTCCCGTAGACTTAACATGAGAACTTTTTGCGTGTTCGAGAAAAACGTGTGTATATTAAATAAAAAAGAAAATATAGCTTATTCATGTTCCATTTCGTGTTCTAGAATGTTTATTTATTATTATTTTAGTGTTTTGTCAGTATAAATTTGAAGACTTTTTAAGTAAATAGCTTTTTTTGAACAACGTGGTGTTTCCTGCAATCTAAGTTAGCGCGTTGTGTAATCCATCTCATCAATTACGCATGTAATTGAGAGTTTATATGATTCATTTATACCGATGTATCCATATTATAACAATCATATGCTTTTTGTTCTCCTAGAAATGATGTATTAATTCGCTCAGCAACCTTCTTTGAGACGATTCTGGTAGAAAAATAGCTGCCGCGCATGCGCATTGGGCCAAATTTGGTCCCTTGTCGCCACTCTTTTTATATAGGCACTCTAATCGGAGGTAGTTGAATAAGGCCCTTGATCAGTGTTGAACATGTCCTCCAGCATGTAGCATTGTGTGTGTTGTTTTCTTCGTGTGCGCCATTATGTGATGTTTATTAAATGTGTTGTGTCAAAGAAGTAACCTTCCGTCATTTTACGAATTACAAGCAATTTTACATTAGGGTTAAAGGGGAAAGAATTATTTCGTGATAGTACTAATAATACTCGGCCGTTTTGGATTTTTGACATGGTCTTCAGGCACGTAACAGTGTCAGAAGAAGAAACCAATGAAATACGTCTTCGCTTGCACAATAATTATTGCTTAAAAGTTTGTTTTTTCATATATTGGTAAAACACTTTGTTTAAGGGTTTATCTTTATACATGTAAAGCGTGTTGAAGTGAAGTAAGTGTTATTTTTCATAAATAAAGGCTTCAAATTTTTTTGTCCTTTTATTTTACTGAGGTACCTGAAATCCTAGTTGCTGATATAACACTCGAGTGAATTTTATCATTTCTATTCCAGGTATTTTAAGTAGGTCCCAAGCTTATTGAATAATCCTGGATCTCAGTTCGATAAAAAGGTGAAAAAGCTTGCAGCTGAAGCAATTCTAGAAAATGTTCTGGATCATATCAGTCAATTCTTTGACTGAGTAACGAGATACCTTTGGGATCAAAATCCATCTGCTCTAATAGTCCCTCATGTTCCGCATTTCAATGTGAGGACATAGTGTTCTACTCAAAGGTAACAAGAAATATATACAAATATAGCAAATTAGAGGGAAGTTTGGAAATCAAATACAGTATAAACAAATCCCAAATCTTGAATCTTCCGGACCTCGGCTATTTCGGATTTTTCCGGATGTCGGATTATTTGCATTTTTTGTCAAAAAAAATTAATCGAACATACCCCCTTTCCCCACGTGCGAATTTTACATTTGCAATAGTAAAATAGCAGGTATATAAGTAGGAATAATTTTCAAAAAAGGGAAAAACCTATTTAATTCAATGCAACAAATTTGACTTGCAAATCTTCTAATTTTCTGCATGGTATTTACTCCGAACATGTCCGTTATTTTGCGTTGTTTCATCAATTAGGTCCAGGTTTAACTCCTTGTTCTTTATAAATTAGGGAAAAAAAAAAGAGCAAAATGTCCGGATTTAGGATTTTGTACTGTACAAGCAATTTGACCACCTGTAGAGACCTGGATGGCATCAAGAGAGCTGTAAACAATGCTTGATACCAAGGTATTAGTTAGTGTCTCAAAAGTCCACTGCAAAATACGCTTCAGGGTGAAACTGATTTCTCTGAGAGGAATCCACCAAATATTGAAAACATACCACAGCTAGCAAATATATTTTCTAAATATGGTAGTTCCAGTATCGAATCAAATACGAAAATCCCAAAAGTTAATTCAGTGGCATGGCAGTATGTGTCTGTACAGAACAACAAGCGCTTGAAAAGAAAGTAATAATCAATACAGCAGCGGAAAATCGTCAGGGGAAAGAAAATGTTCAAATGTACAATTTGCATTGAAAGGTCGCACAAACGCATACTTACTTTTTATCAAATCTCAACACGTCAACTTCTGGAAAACTCACCCAAACGACACAAATCTCCTTAAAATCATCTTGTACAACAAAGCATCAATGTCAGAAAATTCAGAAGTAGAGTACAAAGTCCGGAATCCTGCTGAGGTATTTAATATTTATTTAAAATTTTACATTGATTTAGTCCATAACTACACTTTGTGTGCTATTATATGCAACGAATTTCGCTATATAAATCCACTGTTTACTAAATGCTAAGTAATTAAGAAACAAATTTGTACTATTCTTATTGTGTTTGAAACTAACCATTAATAAAAGTATTTTAGCATTTTATTTTTCCTGTATCAGTTTTGCAGTGCCTTAAATAGATGCTCAAGTATTTGCAAAATGAGTCTTAAAATTTTGTGGAGGATTTGAAGAATTTAATTGGCCTTATGTCGTCTATTTAATCTTATTTTAACCAGACGAACTAGCTCTAACAGTATTAAATAGTGTGTTTAATCTTTTCTTTGAGTACATTATCTCTACCTTACATTATGTTTAAAAATGCTTAACAAATTACCATTGCATAATCGTATTGTCAAGGGAGTGTTTTGCTTGTGTCCTTGAGTAACTTCTTCGCTACCAGCCATATAAAAATTATTTAAAAATCAGTTTTTTTTCTGATAAATATTATGAAATACTTCAAATTCTAGCGTCAATTCTTTTAGATGCTTGCATCATAGGGGACTAAAACTTTTAGGTACCCTTATGTGTACCTCGGTTCTCAAAACTGAAAGCCTAATTATTTTCAAATGCTAAGATGTTACTTAAGAACGCATTTTTTGTCCATTTTGCTGTATTATTTATCACATTATAAGTATAATAACATTATTAGAAGATTAGAACCACAAAATATTTTGTCTTGGGAAGTTCTTTTTGACTTACATAGGTACATTTTATTGCTACAAACAAAAATTTTGTAAATACTTTACCACTATCACTTTAAATTAACTCCATATTTATAGGAAATAAGACACAAAAACAATTTTTTAATAAAATTTTTATTGTGTGTGGTATTTTATGAAACAGTTATTTTGTCCTGGATTTGCATCCAGCTAACCTACACTTTGATGCATTTTTATCATCCATAAATTTTGGCACATGGCCTACATTATCAAGTCTAACTTCTTTAATTGGTTGATTGACAACCTTCATCTTCCTTTTTTGAGTTTCTTCTTCTGCTTTTCTGGAGTTTCTTCCACTGAACATGTTTGTTTTCTTATGTTTTTTGTAATGTTCCCTTCATATTTAATGAGGGCTTGTGCCACCTGCATTCGGTAGTCAATGAGGGATAAGAATTTTAATTGATTTGCTTCATAATAGCGCACATACCATACCCAGCAGTTAGAAAAAGCCAGATCCACAAAATGAATAAACACTCTTACTGGCCATTTCTTTGTTCGCCTGGTACACCTATAAAAGGCCCAATAGCAGTCACATAAATAGGTTCTACCCATTGAGCTATTATAGGCCTGAACACAACTGCTGGCTGTGGTAAAATGATCTTTTTTTTTCCTCCTTTGACCACCTCATGCAGCTTGACACAAGTTCACTGCCCAAATATGACAATAAAAATAAAACGCTTTTATTTTAGTTCCATTTTAAAATGAATAGTTTTTCATCATTAATTACAAGTCATCCCACTCCTCTTTTTAATGTTTTGTCCAATTTTTTAATTTATTTCGGGCATTTCCAATTTTGTTTGTTCTAATCGTACCAGCTTTAAAATTTCTTTCTCGAGGAGATACTTAGCACATTTGAGGCCAGTGAAGTACCTGTCGTTTACTACAAGTTACCAGTTTTAGGGGATACTTTCTGACAATATCTTGACAACACTTTCTTCAAGGCCCAAACCTTTCATGTCCTCAGAGGAAACACAACCGTTTCCAACAGATGGCAGATGTATATTATGTAGTCTTTTGCTTAAAAATCGAATTAATATTATCAAAATAAAAATTTTAGATAGTAGAAAAACGTTATACTTTTAATTTAAAAATGATAAAGATCTTATAAAATACCGTAAACGGTTCAAAACAGACTGTTCGTTAAATTTGTGAAAGGACGAAATTTACAAGATAACAATGCTTTTAACTGCCAAGTAATCACGCCCACTTACGTGGACCTATATAAGAATCACTATCAAATGCACAAAATACAGATTTAAATCTGATAAACTATTTCATTCCATATTTAAAGAAATTGTCAACTAAAACACATTAACTATAGGATTTCAAATTCATTAGAAACAAATTATATTTACTTTTACGAGAACGTTGAGTCGACGCCATTTCTTTAAATCGCTTTTGAATACTAAATATTCCACAGAATTACAGATTTATACAGCCATCTATTGGTGTCAATCGGAAGCTTAGACGTCTACGCATATATACCCGTGTTCTTAACTATCAATTTTTTAAGGCGAAATAGTAGAGGTCCACGTATGTGAACCAAGGTAGCAAAGAGGTTACTGCTAGGAAATATTATCACATTTAATCGTATCACACTAGCATTGAAGGAGTTCGTTGCAAAAAAACATCTCCATGATTTGTAAAAATCCAAGTGTTAAAGAAAAGCTATACCTTTTTGACTGGAGTCAACAGGCTGTTATATTCGGTATTTGTTTGTGATAGGTCATTAGATCAGATCTGTAGTGGCGTGTAGGACGGGTTTGGTTTTATTAAAATACAGAAAAAAGTGCATAGATTAATGTTTTTTTTTGTTGCAGTTCACAATCGTTCGAAAGATACCCTCATTAAAGTTTTGACAGAATGGGTTGAGCCTGGAACCACTGTTCATTCCGACTGCTGGAAAGGGTACATGGGGGAAAAGGGGGTAGAGGATGCTGGTTACATTCATTTAACCGTAAACCATTCTCTTACGTTCGTTGATCCGGTGTCAAAATGCCACACAAATACCATTGAGACAATGTGGAGGCACGTAAAATGCACGCTGCCTACACATAATAGGCAGACCCCGTTTCATTTTTATTTGGCCATATACTTATTCAAAAATTCGTGAGATGATTTGAAACAGGATTATTTTACTAAATTTTTGGAAATAGTTAGGGACATGAATTGGGAGGAGTTTAAAGCAACATAAAAAATTAGTGGTTCTAAGTTGATCCTATTCCGTTAAAACCAGTATTACTTCCATATGTCAAAAAAAATTTCTCTTAAAGCATATTAATTTTTTATAACGTTTTAAAAAATATATAGTTCAAAAAGTTCTAAATTGTGTATTGAAGTTTTTGTTTTCTTTTGTAAAAAGAACTTATTTTGTAAAAACATTTTAGTTTATGCGTTTTTTTCTTTTTTTGACTTTTTATTTTCAATATATTTTTTAAAACGTTCTCAAATGTGTTTAAAAAGTGTGTTGTAAAAAGAAAAAAAATTGTGACAGAAAAACAGTTAGGAAATAATTTTTTCCTTGGCGACATTAGAAGTGCGCCAAAAAAATCGCCAAAGCAGTTGCCATCGCTCATAAACGTAGAGTGTAGCTGTACCCATGAATATTAAAATTTTACTGAATATTTTTAAATGTGAAATAAATGGATGCCTTTGAAGATTTGAAAGCACTGACTATTTATCAGTAAATTGCCATATATACGGAAAAAAAAAATTATAAATATTAGGTTCATAAATGATTATTTAAAAATGTTTGCAATTCTTAGAAAAATGTGCGTATTTAAAAGTAGGCAGAAATTTGTCAGTACCTGGTCATGAAATGAAGCTTCCAAAATTTGGTAGACACCCTGTACAAGATCACAAAAGTTAAACCTTTTTTCGTATGTTACACGAGTTAGTGGAAACGATGGACCAAAAACTACTACCACCATCGCAGAATATATTAAACCATTTACTTAATGTTTTTGCATAATAATACATTTTATTTTATTTCCATTATGTCTATTGCTTATTTTATGCTTTCTTAAATTTACTAATGTAAGTGTATGAAGGTGTAAAATATTATTATTTTTTAAATTGTGTTTGAAATATTTTCTTTTGATTGAAATATCTAACTTTTTTTCTGAACTCATTAATTTTTTTTCTCAGATTTGATTACCTATTTCTTTGTACTTTCCCTGTTACTTTGCATTCAAGGTTACGTATACAAATTTTTTTGATGATTTTTTGTTTTTAATTTTCATGTTCTATATACTTGATTTAGAGTGTTTAATTTAATTTACTCTTTTGTGCATTATTATTTTACCTTCAAAACTCCTTGCATGTTCTGTTTTGAATTTATTGCTAATTATTCAAATATGTTAGTGAGTCAAACATGTTTAATAATGCCATATTCTATTTTTGTTTAAATTTTCTATTTGATATTCCATATTTTCACCATGAAGTGCTTTATTTCCCTGTGTTATATCGCTTTCATGCGAGGTCGCTTAGCCGATTGTGGGAAAATAGTCCCCTCGGTTCCTATCAAACGCGCGGAAGTATACATCGTTGCCGCGCCGCGTCACATTATTGCTAATCAGTAGGGCAACTTTTTTTTTGCAGTAAAAATGGGAAAAGTTGCATTTATCAATCCCTAAAGTTGCATTTATTTTTGATACACTAAATTCTATAATAAATTATTCGAAAAGAATGAAAAAATTCAAAATGTATTCACAATTCTAGTCGTGTACAACAGTGTTATAATACATACATAAATACAGAAGAACGTTGAATGGCCGATTCTTGGCCAGTAATTTCTATAACATTGAAAAACTGCGCCAGCCGAAGTCATATAATGTGCTGTATCGGATAGCAGAAGCTCAAAATCCTTTCGCTCGACATTTAGAGATTTTAAAACGTCATCTACCAGGCGAACAACATATTGAGGATCGACACTCACCTCGCAAACTCTGCAGTCGATTACGTAAGTTTCCTCTGGATTATCAAGAGTGCCAACCAATGTGTTAAAATGACTTCTTGCCATTTATTTCACTTTCGTCTGTTAGGACGAACACCTTCTTTCCGTGAATTTCTTGTTTTATAAGCCATACTTCTGCATTCGCAAGATCAGACACACGTGATCAAAGGGTTGGTAAAGAGGGCAAAAAATGAATTAGTAATTTCATATTCAATTATTTTAAGCTAAATTTTAAAAAGTTGAAGGTGGGTTGCATTTGTGAAAAAAGTTGCAGGTGGGTTGCATTTATGCAAAAAGTTGCAGGTGGGTTGCATTTATGCAAAAAGTTGCATTTATGCAGAAAGTTGCATTTATGTTGCGGTTATAACTCGCTTACAATACACCCCATGAAGGAGAAATTTTGGTTTTAGTACTTCACATGCAGCGTAGAACGTGTGAAAAAACAGTTGCTTGTTGCAAAAAGTTGTCTTACTAATCAGACGATATATGGACGCCTTTCGTGGAAGCAAGAGTTTTACACAACAACTAACGAATAACAATGACGTTCTCTTCTGAATGTTATATCGACGCCGACATTTCTTTCCATTTATGTTAACTGTTATTGTTTTGTCCCATGACCCCTTTAAATAATAAAATTTTTCATGAGTTAACTTGCAGTTTATTTATAATTATTTGGTCCCATAATAGCAATGTATTAAATTTTATATTTTATGCACGCAAATTGAGAACCGCATTACTGTGTAGCAGGCATGAATTTGTAAGGGTTTATTATTACATGTTCTGAGGTTTCCGTGAGTCAGGTTTACCCCCTGCACTAGCAATCTGCGAGTTGTAGGTGGCCTAGGTTCGGTTTCTCTCTGGGTGTATTTCTGTCCCTTATGTGTCATAAATCCGTCCTTGTGCATGTATGTTCATCTACTTGTTGTTTTTCGCATCTGGTCTAAATATTACCATTTGCGCTATAAAACCTAACCAACAACCAACGGTTAGATATTTTCAAGTATTGCACTTGGAATGCTATACAAATATCTAAGTGTTGTCTCGCCAACACTTAGTTTATGAAATATCCACGAGTGAAAAAGACTATCTTAACTCTTTCACACCAGGATATGCTAGTCAATACAGTATGAATAAAATGATACTAATGATATGATAGTCAATACAGTATGGATAAAATGATACTAAACGTAACCTCCTAAAATATAATGTTCACCGCAAAATATTTTCCTAACCCTTTCAAAATAAATCTACCCTGTTCTTCTCTTTTCACTGGTGATTCTTTGTTTCACCACTATAGCGACTCATCGTTAACTTTCGACCTCGCCAACCTTGGCTTCGAATAGACGCGCTTACTCTAAATCACGGGTGGCGAGTTACACTACCTTTGGAAGCCACATACCAGGAAAGAATACTTGAAAGAGCCATTTATTTATCTTTGATAACGTAATAAACAATGAAAAACTGAAAATTAATTCAAATTTTTAAAATTTATCATCCACAAATCCTCTTTATCCAGGTCAGCCTGGCTCATAGCTGAAACACAAAACTGCATTGCTTTCTTAGATGAGAGTGCTGACTCAAAGCAACAGATTCAGTCTTAAAAATGTATAAATAATATCGCTCTGCTGACTGATCGCTGGTTTGAAACCGTAAGTCGCACGAAACAAAGCTCACAAACGTAAGCATTCGTTGTTTCGAATATCTTTTGCTCGCCTTAATATGAGTGTAAAAGAGTAGGGCAACATTGATTTTGAAAGTTTTGCTTTTCCATTTCCTCTTTAAAAGAGTATAGCCAACAAGAAACACTGCTGGCGTTCGCTCTCAAAGCGATTGCCCTAACAAGGCATCAACCAAACGTTAGGCAGCTAACTGCTAAGATGGACAACATTCTAAAAGCATCCACAAGAAAATCAAATTTTTAAAGAATTTCTTCACAAAATTATTTGATAGGATCAGAATTATATGTATATATATATATAATAAACATATATTGAAAAGATATATATTGGGTCATCCGGAAAGTTCTGCGCATTTTTAAAGATAAATACCAACGAATAGGTTCAAAAACAAGAAAATTTTATTGAATCACATAAGCCCTATTTTGTTCTATGACTTTTTGCAATCTTTCAGGCAGCTGGAAAATTCCTTTAAAAAATCATTAGGCCTATTTGTAAAGAAGTTTTTGTAAAAGAAAGAAATAAACCCTATTTTGTTCTATGACTTTTTGCAATCTTTTTCAATCAAAAAAAGAAGAAATAAACCCTATTTTGTTCTATGACTTTTTGCAATCTTTCAGGCAGCTGGAAAATTCCTTTAAAAAATCATTAGGCCTATTTGTAAAGAAGTTTTTGTAAAAGAAAGAAATAAACCCTATTTTGTTCTATGACTTTTTGCAATCTTTTTCAATCAAAAAAAGAAGAAATAAACCCTATTTTGTTCTATGACTTTTTGCAATCTTTCGGGCAGCTGGAAAATTCCTTTAAAAAATCATTAGGCCTATTTGTAAAGAAGTTTTTGTAAAAGAAAGAAATAAACCCTATTTTGTTCTATGACTTTTTGCAATCTTTTTCAATCAAAAAAAGAAGAAATAAACCCTATTTTGTTCTCTGACTTTTTGCAATCTTTCTGGCAGCTGGAAAATTCCTTTAAAAAATCATTAGGCCTATTTGTTAAGAAGTTTTTGTAAAAGAAAGAAATAAACCCTATTTTGTTCTATGACTTTTTGCAATCTTTTTCAATCAAAAAAGAAGAAATAAACCCTATTTTGTTCTATGACTTTTTGCAATCTTTTTCAATCAAAAAAAGAAGAAATAAACCCTATTTTGTTCTATGACTTTTTGTTCTATGACTTTTTGCAATCTTTTTCAATCAAAAAAAGAAGAAATAAACCCTATTTTGTTCTATGACTTTTTGCAATCTTTAAGGCAGCTGGAAAATTCCTTTAAAAAATCATTAGGCCTATTTGTAAAGAAGTTTTTGTAAAAGAAAGAAATAAACCCTATTTTGTTCTATGACTTTTTGCAATCTTTTTCAATCAAAAAAAGAAGAAATAAACCCTATTTTGTTCTATGACTTTTTGCAATCTTTCTGGCAGCTGGAAAATTCCTTTAAAAATCATTAGGCCTATTTGTAAAGAAGTTTTTGTAAAAGAAAGAAATAAACCCTATTTTGTTCTATGACTTTTTGCAATCTTTTTCAATCAAAAAAAGAAGAAATAAACCCTATTTTGTTCTATAACTTTTTGCAATCTTTCTGGCAGCTGGAAAATTCCTTTTAAAAAATCATTAGGCTTAGTTGTAACGAAGTTATCGAGGTGCTGTTTGACAGTCTCCAGAGAATTGAACTCCAGCCCGTTCAAAGAATTTTGAAGTGACCTCTGAAGAGGTTAAAATCTGAGTGGGCAAGGTCTGGTTGAATATGGAGGAGTGACATAAAACATTCCAGCCATACTCAATAAGTCTTTGTCTGACATTCAGCGAAATGTGGAGCCGAGCATTATGCTGGAAGACAACATCTCGACGATTGATCAGTTTGGGCCTCTTCACTTCGATTTCTGCTTTTAATACTGTCATTTGAGAACAGTATTTTTCCGAATTTATTGTCTGCTTTTGTGGCAACACTTCATAATAAACATTTCATTTGTAGTCCTGCCATACAGAAAGCATTAGTTTTTTGGGATGCAGTCCAGAGCAAGCATCATCTTCGAGGTTGAAATTTCCACGCTTAAATTTAACAAACCACCTTCGAACTGTGGCCTCGGAAACTGCGCTCTGTCCATATACAGCACACATTCTACGAGCAGTCTAGCATTTTTTCCTTTCTTAAAATAAAAGCCTAATATGACAAAAATGAACTTTCTGGTTTTCCATTCTTAGTACTGCAGTGAAACAAAAAATTCCCCACAACACATGCTATAATTATGGAGTGTGAGCAGAAAATACCAAATTTACCCATCTGCTTCAATTAAGGTAATTCCTTATCAGCGGTATCGAAATAATAACAAAGCTTGCTTCGATGTGAAAACACGTAGAACTTTCTGGATGACCCAATATATTAGCTCTAGATATTTATTCTTTCATTCTGATCGTCAGTGCATTCCTCCGCAATACTTGTACGTACGTGTAATGCACGTACCACACTTTACACGCACCGCTTTTTCTGCCTATAGAAAACCTCAATCCTAGCGATTGCCGTGATCTCGCCATAAGAAAAATATTGACCAGATCGTGATAGACGAGATATCTCGCCATTTGATGAAAACCGTCCCATACTCAATCGATCTCGTAATCACAAAAAAAAAACCAGCACTATCATGATGTCGCAATATCTCGTCATTAACGAAATTGTTCGGATGTAGTACGACATATCTCGTCCATACTAGGGATGCGACATCGATGGCGATGTTTTCAAAACACCTATGTTTTTTAAAAAAACATCGATGTATTTAACATCGATGTATTGGGAGCGATGTTTTGGTAACATCGATGTTTATACTTGTCGATGTTTTATTTTAAAATGAAAAAAGTACCGTTATAAGAACTTTAAATATAACTAAGTAGCATAATTTTCATAATCAGCAAATTGAACATACTTTTAGACCAAAGTGACCAAGGATGAAGGGTCTGAAAAGTAGGGATGCGACATCGATGTCGATGTTTTCTAAACATTGATGTTTTAGAAAAAAACATCGATGTATTGGAGCCGATGTCTCATCACTAGGTTCTAAACCAGTTTTAAGAAATGGGGAAACAAGTTTAAATACACTGAATTTTAAAAACATCAATGGTTTGGGGGCGATGTATTATCAACATCGTTGTTTTAATTTTGAACATCGATGTTTTGCTGTCGATGTCGCATCAATAGTTGGTAAACCAGTTTTAAGAAATGGGGAAAAAAGTTTAAATACACTGAATTTTAAAAACATCGATGTTTAATAACATCGATGTTTTTGGGTCGATGTATTATCAACATCGATGTTTTAATTTTGAACATCGATGTCTCATCCCTAGTCCATACCTCTTGGAGGGTTAATTAAAGCTTTTCTGGATTTTTTTGTCTCCTCACTTTGGAAATTTCAACACTTCCCCTCCGAAAGATACATTTGACTAACTATCATGACTGACTTTGATTTCTATTATGATATGCATGTATCACGTACTATGTCGATAATGTAAATGCTTTTCTTGTTGGTTACCTTAGTTACGTTATCTTAAGTAGGTCATAAAGAAAATTCCAACGAAACACCCCCACGAGCAGATCAGCAAAATATTAAAAGTGGTTATTTTCCCATCTCCAAATTTTCCGAGCGATTTATCATAGTTAATCGAGTGATGAATGATTTGAAAGTTTCGGTTAATGAGGCGTTAGAAGATGCATTACAGTAGAAGCATTTGACTCACTCTTGTGTGCTCTATAGGCAAACATAAAACCTGCAACCGAAGGAAAATTTTCTTTCGAATAAATAAATATCCGATTTGTGCCAACAACTTTTTGCTTTTATTGATTGGTAGTGAAAATGATCGTTGAAAACTGGACTATTTCTCTTGTTTTAAACAAAGGGGGTTCCGCCCACTGCTCGCTTACGCTCGCAATACAAAGGGCTATTGACGACAGTCCGGAATCAATAGCAAACGGGAAAGATTCGAGGACAACACCATGTAACTGTGAACCACGGTCAGATGACGAAGCAACACCTGAGCTAGCCCCCACTCTCCAAACTTCCACACCTACCTAACGTGAGGACTTTCGGCCACAACAGATTTAAGGTGCACGAACCCATAGGCGTAACTAGAGTTGTTGAATGGGGGAAGGATCCTTCCGAAAAGCATGGACTGTACCCCTGTACAAAGGGGAATATTAAATTAATTAAATTTTAATTTTATTAATTATCTGTAATTAATGTTATTAATATGATTAATATCTATCAAGTATCAACAATTAACAATTTTAGTAAAAAAGTCATCTCTCAAAAGTATTATTTATATTCTAACATAATTGCATCAAATACTCTACGTGTCAAAAAAAGTCGCGTGTCTTATTATTTCTTTGGACCACCTTTAGCACTAATAACGGCTCTGATTCGTAATGGGATTGTTGCAGTGAGCTTCCGCTCAGTGTCCATTGGTATTTTCAGCCACAGTTGCAACAAGAGGTCTCCAAAATCTCGATGGATGAAGGAAGGGTGGAATGCGCACTTAAATCATTTTCGATTGTGTTCCACTGATTCTTGATGGGATTGAGGTCTGGACTTTGCGGTGGCCAAATCATGTGTGTAAACGATGTATTATGCTCACTGATCCAGGATTTCCCAGTTCCAGCTCGGTGTACTTTGGCGTTTGAAATACACCACTGCTGTCATGGAAGAAAAAGTCCATTGCTATCACAACCTGATCATCCAAGATGTTGAGGTACTGTGCAGATTTCGTTTTGTTGATGCACAATGTAGCGGGACCCAGCCCAGTCGAACAGAAACAACCCCATGTCATTACACTGCCTCCTGACGAGGGCACAGTGGGAACGATATATGTAGAGTCCAATGCTTCATGTGCCTGTCTTCGAACTCTGATTCGTCTGTCGTTTTAAAACAGCGTAAATCAGGACTCATTGGACAACATGACATTTCCTCATTGCTGATCAGACCAATTTTTCTGTTCCTTTGCAAATTACAGTCTTTTCTTTCGATTAATGACCCTCACATTGGGCTTCCTTACTGTAACACAGCTTCTTTGTCCCACTTTTTTAAGTTCTCGTCGCATTGTGCGTCTGGAAATTGTTTTGTTTTCATTATTGACTAGCCACTGCGTGACTAGCCCGGCGTTGCCCGTGAGAAGGGCAGAAGATGCAATCTGTTTTACGTGACGTCACAATATCTTTCGAAAATATAAAAGATATATTCAATTTAAAAATTATTTATTTAAAAAAATTCATATTTTTAGGTATTGTTCTAAAGTGAAATTATCCGCAGATTTAAAATCCGTTGAAATTTTTACTTTTTCCTTAACGGTATAGGAGATGGACAAAAGAATTAAGTGAGTCCAATGAAAAGATTTATCGTCGGGCTGGAAAATCATTCCTCAGCGCAAAATCAAAGCGGGAACGAAAAAAATAATATTATAAGCGTTCTCCGCGATGAAAGAATTTTGGCATGGCTCCAAGGCTGACGGCACGGTCACGTGGGTAGAAAAAGTCGATTGGGGTGGTTCTTCTTCGGAAGAAACGCGTTAAAAAACCGATGGCGAATAAAATCATTAAATTTTTTTTTAAATCTTCTAGATTGAATTTTAAAATTCGCCGCTATCCAAAAATTCGAACTACCTGTGTGCCAAATCTCATTGCTGTAAGTGTCATAGAATCGTCAGGATTTTGCGGCAAGAAATAGACAAACAAACACTTTCTTTTATAGTAGAGAAGAGTGCTGTGAATTGTACAGTCGATTTCTTGCGATTTGCTTTCACTAATCGCTTCAGCGATCGCCTGTTCGTAGTATACAGAGGTCCTCGCAGGACGAAAGTGACGTCATTAAAATGGGGACGTGGCTTAGTGACATCATCGTGACGTCATCCAAAAACGGAAAAGACGTATTGGCTGTCGAGTTGATGTTTAGGAGTCCTGCTAGAAGCGGCTCAATCCCATGATAGTACTTTACGCAAGTCCAACTTGATTGGCTAGTTTCACGGGCTTGGCTTAACTTGGATATCTCGACAATCTGATTGTTGCAGTAACCATTTGATTTTGAATATGCGCTTTGTTTCGTAGAATTACAAATATAATACATACACTAGCGCCTCAGCGTAAGTGTGCGACAAGTTGACTCTGATTAGCTCCTCATATATATGTTGTATGGTTGTTGTTAGTAGTATTTCTCGCCAACTTATACTAAGGGTACTTATACTTTTAAAGAGCTCTTTTTCCGTGAAGAAACGATGGCCTAATGGCTAAAGTCACCTACCTTCAAATTGGCGTCGGCAACGGAGGATGACTTTACGAGTTCGTATCCAGCAGGCGGATCAAATTTTAGATCCTCCAAATCATTTTTTTAAAAATTCCAATTTAATTCCTTTTGAGTCTAAATTACTTTTCCTAATTTTTAATACCCTTTTTATATTTTTCCAAGCTTCCGTTGATTTTACATAAATAATCTAAGAACCACTCCTGAACTCACTACCAGCTGATATTTTTCCGCCCCTCTGCCGTCCCCTTTGCTTTAGGATAATTGTGTCGTATCCACCGCTGGCTTAGGACCATTCTGATGTAACAAAAAGCATACATAAAACACTAACTTATATAATTATTAACTTATATAATAAAAGGATTCAATTTTCGGCTCCCACCTCTACCCACCCATAGCCATGGATCTGAAAAGAAAAGAAGAAAGCACAAAGGAAGAGATAAATCGCCAACAGAAAAATTCTCATGACTACGTATCTAGGTCATGTGATCCGATTAGCCAATCAAGTTGGACTTGCGTAAAGTACTATCATGGGATTGAGGCGCCTGTGAAATCTCGGGGCAAAAAAGTTCAAGTAAACAAAGTTCCCAACATAAATACACCGCCTGTTGTAGCAGTATTCAATAGTAGATAAACTAAAACAAAACTAAAACCGAAACTAACAACTCAACTCGACCACTTTGTTTTTATTTAGAGGCAGGACCCCTACACCTCAACTCGACAGCGAATACATCACTTCCGTTTTTGGATAATGTCACTAAGCCACGCCCCCTTTCTATAACGTCACTTCCGTCCCGCAAGGACCTCAGTATACTAGGGATGCGACATCGATGTCGATGTTTTCAAAACATCGATGTTTTTGTAACATCGATGTTGTTTATACTCGATGTTTTTTACGTTGTCGATGTTTTATTTTTAAATGAAAAAAGTACCGTTATAAAAATACAAGAAATTACCAAGAAGAATAATTTTCATAATCAGCAAATTGAACATATTTTTAGACCAAAGTGGCCAAGGGTGAAGGGTCTGAAAAGTAGGGATGCGACAGCGATGTCGATGTTTTCAAAACATTGATGTTTTAGAAAAAACCATCGATGTATTGGAGCCGATGTCGCATCACTAGTTGCTAAACCAGTTTTAAGAAATGGGGAAAAAATTTAAATACACTGAATTTTAAAAACATCAATGGTTTGAGGGCGATGTATTATCAACATCGATGTTTTAACTTTGAACATCGATGTTTTGCTGTCGATGTCACATCACTACTGTATACCTACCGCTCACGTTCGTTCAGGATGGATTTCCAATCGCACATTTTTCGCGAACTGTATGGTTGACCGCCATCTTTCCAAGATTGAATTATGTGCTGAACAGTTCTAAGAATATACAAGCTGTTCAGAAACGTGATAATAAAGTGAAACTAGTTGAACTTAATGAGAAATATATATATATTTGCAAAAAATTTCTAACTGAATGGAGGGGGGAGGGTTGAACCCCGGGATCAATCCCGAAGGGAAAGATTCGAGGACAAAGCCACGTAATTTTGAGCCACGGTCAGAAGACGTCGTGTACAAAAGGGGCTGGTGCATGTTAAATCTGTCGTAGCTTCAAATGTCCTCACGGTGGCGTGGTGTGGAAGCTGGAGAGTGTGTTGCCAGCTCAGGTGTTGCCTCGTCATCTGACGGGGGTTCGAAACTACGTGGTATCGCCCTCTGAACTTTCCCTTCGGTTGTGATCCTGGACCGTCGCCAATAGCCCATTGTGTTACTCCAGTGTGACGTTAATTTCAAATGTGCAGACTAACTCATTTTTCTTCTCTTTCTTTTACTGCAATTCGTGCCGTGGTAGCCCGGTCGGAAGAGTAACGGATAAGCAACCGGATGGTTGGGAATTCGAATCCAACGAACACCGTCGAGTACAAAGGGGCTGGTACACGTTAAATCTGTCGTGGCCTCAAATGTCACCACGTTGGCTTAGTGCTAAGCTCATGTGTTGCCTCGTCATCTGACAGTGGTTCAATTTTACGCAGTGATCCTCGGATCTTTCCTTTTTAAACAGATCCCGGACCGTCGCTAATAGCCTATTGTGTTGCTCCAGTGCGACGTTAATTAAAACACCTGCCAACCCATCTTAAATTGACAGTCCTCGACGTTAGCACCGACCGTTAACCTCTAGATCGGAAGGTTCCTGCTTCGAATCCGGGACATTGCATGGATGTTTGTAAGCGTATGGTGTAGAGCCTGCAGGTACACCTTAAATCTGTCGTGGCACCAAAAGTCCTCACGTTGGGTTGGTGTGGAAGTTTGGAGAGTGGAGTGCCAGCTCAGGTTTTGCCTCGTCATCTGACCATGGTACATAATTACGTGCTGTCTTTGGATAGATTTCCCTTAGGGGATTGATCCCGGACCGTCGTCAATAGCCGCTATGTTTCTCTGGTACGACGTTAATTAAAAATTACCAATTACCGACGTTAGCTTTCGATTGAGACCAGTTTCGACGTCGTAGTACTTTGCACTCCCGAGTAATGATGATTTGAATTTTATAAGTACTGATCAAAATGCCATTCCTCCCCGGGTTATAGCCGTGCACGAACGCTTGGTTATTTTCGCAATGCTCAATTTTCCGTGCTACCACCTACTACAGGTCGGATTTCAAAACCTTGTCAAAATAAAAGCTTCTATTTCACTTTTTTCTTTACGCTCTGAGGCGTTCACACACATACATCCGGTCTCCAACCTTCTGTTTTGACTTCTAATTTGTTTTGTTTTTTTGACACATAGAATCTCTCCCGGAAATCTGCCAACCAATAGAGGAGGTTATTCATTCCTTATCTTTATTATGGGGTAAAGCAATATTTCACTACTCAGAAATCTGGTGACTTAACCCTAAAGAACAAATGGCTTGAAACTTTTATTTCACGTTTACTACTTGAAGAACCTTCTATTCAAAACAAGGGCTCTTGATTTGATTTCCGTGCTATCCTTTTCTTCTAGAATATTCCAGGTCGAACAAGAATTCCTATTTTTGGAAGCTCTTCAAACAGTACTATCGAATTCCATTTCAGCGTAGAATGAATCTCCAGACGGCTATTCTTCTGGTCTAAGTTTTCTAAGAGTTTCAAAAACCACTAGAATTCCGAAACGTGATGCTCCACTTTGAATACCACATTTCTTGTGAGAGGAATTGAATTTTATTTCAGTGAATCAAGAATAAGCATGCCTTACCACGAACGCCGCTTGAATGAGTATCTGGTGTTCGGAGTACTCGTATATTACATGTACACATTGTCCTCCAGTTCTACGTATACAGAATGTTTGAAAATTTCGAACTTTAATCCTCCTGATGGTAGTCTGGTTGAGGTATTTCGTAAATGGCAAAACTGATCTAATACTGATAAACGAGATATTTCGTTTTAAGAAAACTGACATGATCCTGCTGGACGAGATATCTCGTTTTAAGAAAACTGACCTGATGCTGATGTACGAGATAACTCGTTTTAAGAAAACTGACCAGATCTTGATCTCATCACCTTAAAAAAAAATGGCAGCATTTTGTTGACGAGATATCTTGTCATTAGCAAAATTATAGTCAGCTCTTGGTGTGCGAGATGTCTCGTCGAAACCATTTGGAGGGTTAATATACAAAATAACAGAAATACAAAATTAACCCGTCAATAGCCCGTCGTGTTGTTCCAGTGGAACATTAATTAATTTCTCATGTACCTACTATCAGAGCGTTGGGGTGTGGTAATTGGTAATTTTTCAATTAACGTCGTACTAGAGCAACACAACGGGCTAATAACGACGGTCTGGAATCAATCCCTTAAGAGAGAGATCCGAGGACAATACTTCGTAATTTTGAACCACGGTCAGTTGACGAAGCAACACCTGAGCTGGTACCCCACTCTCCAAACTTCCAAACCAACTCAACGTGAGGACTTTCGGACACGACAGATTTAAGGTGCACCAGTCGCCTCCACACCATACGCTTACAAACATCCATGACCGGTGTGGCGTAGTGATACAAGGACCTTTTGTTTCACCAGTCGCCTGGCTGGCTGAAATCGTTCCTTGTGGGACAATGGCCAGCCCCTCTGTGGGGATAGAACTGAAAAGGCAGGGGAGCTCCTATCTTGGAGTTGAGTTTTGAGGCGGTGGAAAACTGCCCAAGGGTTTTTCCCACGGACCGGAGCTTCGAGGCTTGGAGCAGAGAGTGCTGGGTCTGCGAAGAGATTCTCTGACTGACTCGAGAAGAGTTTGGTCGTTGTTTCGAGGGCGTACTAGCGACGCCCTAGATTTTGGAAGTAAGTCTCCGGTGGAGACTCTGGTTATGTTCTGAAATTGTCTGTTTAACAGAACGGCACTGTATATAATCAAATAACCAAGAAATAAAAGAATATTTGTTTTTTATACGATATTCAGATTTCTTAAAATATCCTTCCTGCCAAAACTTATACACCCCAGTTGTTCAAGATTGTTACAACTGGTGGCAGCGGTATTGGATTATTAGCTCGAGTTAATGAGCTACGAACCTGGTCAGGATCGACCATTGCTTGAGAACTTTAAGTCTGAAATCCCGTCTGTTACGACGAGGGATACGAGTGACAGTTCCGGAAGTTGAATTGCCGGACATCATCAGTGGACCGAAATCCCGTCTTTTACGACGAGGGATACGAGTGACAGTTCCGGAAGTTGAATTGCCGGACATCATCAGTGGACCGAAATCCCGTCTTTTACGACGAGGGATACGAGTAACCGCTTCGGAAGCTGAATTGCTGGACCAAAATATCGTCGGAGGGATACGATCGACGGGTTCCGGAAGCCCAGAGAAAAAGCACCACGACCCCGAAAAAGGAGCCCGGCTGTCCGGACGGAGGAGGGAGGTGAGTCCTATTTTGGAAAACTTCATTCCGAGAGGCAGTTAGTTAGGGTATAAAATTGGGTTGGTGATTGGTCGGTCATTCTGGTATGAAATATACTTAGTTCTTAAGAATTTTGTTTTTATGTGTTGGGGTTGTATAAGTGCATAAGGTTATTTGCGTTTGATTTATGGTTATTTATAGTGAGTCTTTATATTGTACCCCTTTGACTCAGTTGGAATCTCTGTAGTGCTTGTGAAACGTTGGTGTTTACTATTTTTTTCTTGTTACACCAGAATAGAATTTTAATAGATTTAATTTTGGTTTATTCAAGAAGCCATGTCGTCTTTCATAAAACGCCTAAACAGGCAGAAAAAGAGCACGTTAAAGCAGTTAGCCGCGGAATTTGAGGTTGAGGTGTCTGACTCAGACCTAGTGAAAAACATAATCAAAGGTATTTTGGAGGCACCAGATTTCACGGAGGAAACCGCGGAGTGTTTCTTAGACAGAATAATGGAGGAGATTGAACAGGAAAGATCAGATAGAATAGTTAGAGAAGAACGGGAGTTTGAACTAGAAAAATTGCGAATGGGAAATACTCTAGAAACGGCAAGTGCAAATTCTATGGTTTCCTTACCCAGTGAGGTTTCTAATAAAAGAATTTGTGTAAAAGATCTAGTTCCCAAATTTGATCCGAGAACAGTTGATATAGCACTGTTTTTAATGATATTCGAGCGGCAAGCTCAGAAAGAAAAGGTGGAGGAGGATAGGTGGGTATCCCAATTAATTCCCTTGTTGCCAGCAGACGTGGCAGAGCTAGTAGTAAAAGAACCTGTAGAGAATGGAGACGACTACTACCACATGAAGCGAATGCTCATGAAACGCTTCAGATTAAGCACGGTTGCTTTAAGACTAAAATTTGAGGAGCACCACAGGAAACCAGGGGCGTTGTGGTCCGATCTGGTTTACGAATTAAAAGGTTATTTAGATAATTGGTTGGAGTCGGCGGAAGTGAATGACTTTCAAACGCTAAAACAGCTTATGCTCACGGAGCAATTAAAAAAAAGAGTACCCCAAGATCTCAAAGAGAGATATTTAGAAAATTGGGAGGATTTTCGAAAGGCCTCAGATCTGGTCGAAAAATTAGATCATTATGAAAGTGTGAAGAGAACGTTCAGGAGAACTGAGATCAAATATGGGGAAAAGAGTTTGCACGGGAAAGGGAAGTCAGAATCATATCCTAGAAAAAACTTTGAGTTTAAAGACAAGGCGGGAAGAGGAGGGAGCTCGGAAACCCTAAAACCGGACTTAAATAAAAATTTCGACAGAAAAAAGGAGGTAATTTGCTTTCAATGTAGAAAGCCAGGCCACATAAGGCCGGAATGCCCGTTGCTGAAAAGAAAGACAGAGGATGTAATGTGTAATAATATAGGAACTCGAACTGATTTCGACGCGAGTTTTGCCCCTTTTTTGAATACAGTACTGGTAAATGGTATAGAACGGAGTTGCTTGCGTGATACAGGGTCAGGGATCGACTTATGCGCAAGAAGTTGGATAAAAACCGAAGATTTGTTGGGCGAAGTGACCTGGGTTAGGCAGCCCCTGGATAATGAATGCAAATGTATGCCTTTGGCAAAGGTTACGCTCCAGGGGAAGTTTGGTTCCATAGTCACCAAAGTCGCTATTAAGCCAGATGTTTTGGATCAGGGTTTTTATCTTCTGGGAAATAAGACTGCCCAGTTTATCGAAGAGCATCTCAAAGGCCGTGTGCCTCTAAATGTAGTAGTCACGCGGAGCCAAACAAAAACAAGGGTAGATAATTCCGGCGCGAGCCATACAAACGAGACCCCCGTAGTCAAAACCCCGAAGGCGGTAGAGGAGGACGAAAAACCCCCCGTAATTGACGAAAGCGATCGTTCCTTTTTGCCGTTAACATTGCCAGAGGAAGAGAATGGCTTTTCTCAGATCTCTTCAGCTGTGTTCGAAGCCGCACAAAGGAATTGCGAGTCACTCGCTGCGCTATGGGCTCGGAGTTCAGTGAATGGAGAAAGTGAGTTTAAAATTGTCAAAGGGAAACTAGTTCGCATTGCGTACTCAAAGAGAGGCGAACAGCGAGTTCAACTTATTATACCAATGAAATTTAGGGACAAAATAAAAGCTTTTTGTCACGAGGAAATAGCTAGACATCTGGGTGCTACTAAGACAAAAGATCGGGTATTACGTCATTACTTCTGGCCGAATTGTTACCAAGAAATTGAGCAATATGTGAGATCATTTGACTCTTGTCAGCGGGTGGGGAAAAGTGGAGATAGACGAAAGGCCCCTATGAAAATAGTTCCTATAATTTCAGAAGTATTCTCTAAAATCAATATAGACGCTGTAGGACCCCTACCAATTAGCTCAAATAACAACAAATATCTGATCACTTCCATTTGTTTAGCATCCAGATGCCCAGATGCTATTCCGGTGGAAAATATTACCTCGGTAAAAGTAATAGACGCGTTACTCTCAGTCTTTTCAAGGACAGGGTTCCCCAGGGAAATTCAGTGCGACCTAGGTAGCTCGTTTACAAGTGTGTTGACGTCTGAATTTTTCGAAAAATTTGGCATCAGAGTGGTGCACAGTTCGGTCTGCCATCCTCAGAGTAACCCGGTGGAGAGATGGCACTCGAGTCTTAAACGCGTTCTCAAAGTACTCTGCGTAGAAACAGGTGAGGATTGGGAAAAGAATTTACCATCCGCACTATTTGCATTACCAACGGTGACCCATGAAAGTTTAGGTTTCAGTCCTGCGGAACTGGTACTGGGAAATAATTTAAGGACCCCCCCCAGACTATTGTGTACGAGAATTGGCTTGAACCTGAGGATTCAGACTCTAATGTGGTAGAGTACATTTTAAACCTGACAAATCGGTTAAAGAGGTGCCAAGAGTTGGCTACCGAAAGAATGGGCGAATGCCAACTAAAAAGGAAATTGTGGTATGACAAGAATGCGGTTACGAGAAATTTTAAAGTGGGAGATCAGGTCTTAGTTTTAGCTACATCTAAACCGAATAAAATGGCAGTAAACTGGATGGGGCCTGGTAAAATTACGAGCAAAATTTCGGACACAAATTATTTGATAAATTTGCCCGAAAAACGTGACAAAAGCACGATTTATCACGTTAACTTAATGAAACCCTATCATAGCAGGGCCGAGTGTGTTAATCTGATTATCGATGAAGAGCACGAAGAGGTAGAGCATGAAGCTGAGATCCCCTATCCGCTACAAGACCCCACTCATTTCGATTTGCAAGAAATTGTAATGGAGAGCCGACTTGACGAGCGCGCGTCTGATATCCAGATCGAAAGATTCGGGGAAATGCTAAAAACTCATAGAAAGGTGTTCTCTTCGGACCCGGGTAATACCGCATTGATAACAATGGACATCGAATTGACCAGTGAGGTTCCGGTGCGCACCAGGCCATATCGCATGTCTCCTAGACAAGTAAACATCTTGCGAAATGAGATTCAGAGACTGTTGGCTTTGGGGGTGATCGAGGTAGGTCAATCGGATTATGCCTCTCCATTGATCTTAGTAGAGAGCCCAGGTAGGGACCCTAGACCATGTGTGGATTATCGAAAGCTAAACGCAATCATCCGAACCCAATTTTTCCCTTTACCTCATATCGAAGAGGTAGTGGAAAAAGTAAGTGCCACCCCTTTCATCACCGTCATGGATTTGACAAAGGGATACTTTCAAATACCTCTTACTGAAATAGCGCAAAGATATGCAGCATTCGTGACGCCTTTTGGGATGTTTATCCCTAAGAAAATGATGTTTGGCCTGGTTAATGCCCCCTTTTATTTCTGCAAATTGATGGCCCAGGTGTTAGGCGGACTGGAAAAATTTGCGGCCCCTTATATAGACGATATCGCGGTATTTTCCCCAACTTGGGAAGAACACCTTAAGGATGTTGGCAGGGTATTGCGCAAATTGGGAGAAGCTAAGTTAACGGTCAAACCGGCCAAGTGCCGTTTTGCACAGGACCATGTCAAGTTTCTGGGGCATGAAGTTGGATCCGGGAAAAGGTCACCAAACGAGGCGAAAATTAAGGCGATCCAAGAATTTTCCACTCCTACCACTAAAACCCAAATTCGGTCATTTTTAGGAGTGGTGGGTTATTACTCCAGATATATCCCGAATTACTCGGTTATTGCCGCCCCTTTGACAAGTGCTTTGAAAGGAAGGGTGACAAAAGAAAATGTAATTTGGACAGACGAATGTGATCAGGCATTTAAGAACCTAAAATCGAAGCTTGTCCAAAATCCGGTATTATATGCTCCGGATTATACTAAGGAATTTCTAGTACAAACGGATGCGAGCGCAACAGGTGCGGGAATTGTACTGTCCCAGAACCTAGAAGGGGAGGAGCACCCTATTTTGTTTTTGAGTAAAAAATTCTCGAGAGCAGAGCAGAACTACAGTACAGTGGAGCGAGAGTTGGCTGCTATTGTATATGGTTTAAAAAAATTAAATTACTATTTGGACGGACAAAAATTTAAAATTGAAACGGACCACAACCCACTGACTTTCCTAAATAAAATGATGGGGAGCAATTCGCGGCTGACCCGATGGGCTCTATGTTTGCAGCAATACAATTTCACAATTGTTCACAGAGCCGGGAAAAACAACGGAAATGCCGATGGTCTGAGTAGACAGCCTCCTAAAATTTTTTTTTGATGAAATTATAATGGGTTAGTGTATAAGATGAATTTTAAATTGTGTAAATTTTTGTTTTGTGTCAGTTAATGTTTGTTTTTGGTTCAGAAAATGGCTTTGTAAAGCCAATGTAAATATATTTTCTTGGGTTAGCATTCTGTGCACAGTGATTTGTTTCAAATGTAGATAAAGTTAAGTAATTAATCTCTGCATTGGATTGATAAAACCCTTTACCGAAAAGTAGGAGAGCAGAGTAATTTAGCTGTCTCGTGGAGTGTTAGAGTTTTCGTTTAAATGGTTTGAGCCTAAAACTATTTTCTAGAGAGATTCCTTTACTGAGCAGAGAGAGGTGGGCCTTTTGTTAAAAAAAAATTAGTTAAATTTCCTATTGCTATGTGATAGTGTATCACTATTGTAAAGGAACTGTGAGGAATTTAAGGATCTGCCTCTCGGACGATTTTTCTGGATAGGCTCACTTGTACCTAGCTTGAATTTCCTCGTCATTACAAGGAAATTTTTTTATGGGGGAAGGGCTGTGGCGTAGTGATACAAGGACCTCTTGTTTCACCAGTCGCCTGGCTGGCTGAAATCGTTCCTTGTGGGACAATGGCCAGCCCCTCTGTGGGGATAGAACTGAAAAGGCAGGGGAGCTCCTATCTTGGAGTTGAGTTTTGAGGCGGTGGAAAACTGCCCAAGGGTTTTTCCCACGGACCGGAGCTTCGAGGCTTGGAGCAGAGAGTGCTGGGTCTGCGAAGAGATTCTCTGACTGACTCGAGAAGAGTTTGGTCGTTGTTTCGAGGGCGTACTAGCGACGCCCTAGATTTTGGAAGTAAGTCTCCGGTGGAGACTCTGGTTATGTTCTGGAATTGTCTGTTTAACAGAACGGCTCTGTATATAATCAAATAACCAAGAAATAAAAGAATATTTGTTTTTTTATACGATATTCAGATTTCTTAAAATATCCTTCCTGCCAAAACTTATACACCCCAGTTGTTCAAGATTGTTACACCGGACCCGGATTCGTACCAGGAATCTTCCTATCTAGAGGCTAACACCTTAACCACTATACCGGTTGGTCGGCAAGGTGTGGAAGTTTGGAGAGTGAGGCCGCAGGTCAGGTGTTGCCTCGTCATCTGACCGTGGTTCAAAATGACGCGGTGTTGTCCTCGATCTTTCCCTTGGGGATTGATCCCCAACAGTAGTAAATTGCGCGTTGTGTTACTCCAGAGTACGACGTTAGTTAAAATACCTACCTAGGTTTTAAGTTATTGATACGATACAAAAATGAGTGTTACTTACGGAGCTTATAAAACATTGTATAAAATGCACCTTCCATACATCGTTCGGCTTTAAGCGGATGAATCCAAAAGCGTCTATAGTCCTCGCGTAGGGGTGGAAATTTGTTGAGTGGGGTGCCATCTCAGGGGATGCCGCGTCATCTGACCGTGGTTCAAAATTACGTGGTGTTATCCTCTGATATTTCCCTTATGTTGATTGATCCCGGACCGTCGTCAATAGCCCGTTGTGTTGCTCTAGTAAGACGTTAATTTAAAATTGCCAAAAGCGTCTATAATTTCTACTCTTATGCCAAATACATCCAGTACAAAATACAATTTCTTTTATTTTTTAAATGATACATGCATATTCACTTTAACTAAGCTGCTAAAAATGTCAAATAAAATCGTTTATACAATTTGATCGCGTTCTGACGCATATCTCCGATAAAAATCGGACGCAATATACAAGAGGCCACGCCTGAAATCCGACAACTGTCTCCAGCATCCGATAAATATCGGTGTGTATACAAACGCTCTTAAGCGAGCCACGGTAGCCCGGTTAGAAAATTTGGATTGGGAGTTCGAAACTTTATCCAACCTGACATTGCGTACATAAAAGCTGGTGCACATTAAATCTGTGTCGTGCCCTCAAATGTTAAGGTGGTGTGAAAGTTTGGAGATGGGGAGCTCGTCATTTCATCGTGGTTCCAAATGACTAGGTGTTGTCCTCAGATATTTCCCTTCGCGGTTGACCCCAATTGCTCGTTGTTTCTCCAGTGCAATGTTAATTCAATGACCTATCTAACGACGTCCGTCTTAGAAAATGAGAAAGATCCGGTAGATATTCATTATCAAACTGACAACTCCATCACTCCTTATGTAAAATTATATATTTGGGAGCACACCTAGAAAATGAAATATTTATCTTGGCAAAATCAATTAATCAATATTGAAGATAATGATTAATTATCCATTTGGGATTGTCCATCTAGAAAATGAAAAGACGCTAAAGTATTATCAACTGATTACAAATTAATTTAATTTAGTATGTTGTAGCATACAATTAGGAGTACTTCACCAAATTAACAAATTGCATCAAACGTGTTTTTTTTTTTTGCCGACCAACCGGTATAGTGGTTGAGGTGTTAGCCACTAAATCGGAAGGTTCCTGGTTCGAATCCGTATGTTTGTAAGCCTATGGTGTAGAGGCGGCTGGTGCACCTAAAATCTGTCGTGGCCGAAAGTCCTCACGTTGGGTTGGTGTGGAAGTTTGGAGAGTGGGGTGCCAGCTCAGGTGTTGCTTCGTCATCTGACCGTGGTTCAAAATTACGAGATATTGTCCTCCTTTCCCTTAAGGGACTGATCCCGGACCGTCGTCAATTGCCCGTTGTGTTGCTCTGTTATGACGTTAACTAAAATTACCAAACTAATTATCATACCATACGCTTACAAATACCCATGCCCCGACACGGATTCGAACCAGGAATCTTTCGATCTAGAGGCTAACACCTAAACCACCAGACCGGTTGGTCGGCTATATCGATTTGGAGTGGGGTGCCAGCTCAAGTGTAACCCCGCCATCTGACCGTGGACAAAAAATTACGAGGTGTTGTCCTCGGATCTTTCCATCAAGGGATTGCTCCCGGACCGTCAATTGCCCGCGATGTGTTGCTTTAGTACGACGATAATTACCAAATTACTATTGACTTCGGATCTTTGCCAATAGCTCCCGCCCACTGTGTTGCTATTGCGCGACGTAAATTCAACAACTTACAATTCTTCCAAATTCTAATTTGTTTGGAATGGTCTTGAACTTGCAACCCTCCCGTCGCTTATCCGCGGCTCTACAAAATTGCTTGTTTTAAACATTTTTAGGCAACTAGTTTTTTACCATCTTAGCACTGCTTAATGTCCCTTAAGGCTGAACAACCGGTCTAGTGTTTAAGGTGTTGGCTTCAGGATCGAAAAGTTCCTGGTTCGAATCCGGGGTCAGGGCATGGATGTAATTGTGCTGTCCTCTGTTAGGGGTAATGATGGTCGCCCATTGGGTGCTCCTTCACAAATGCCATCTTTTACACAGCCGTGACCAAAGGTGTTAGGATAATGTCCCTCTCCACTTGCTCTGTATTGGAAAAAAAAATATGTCCCCTAAGATTCCTTCAGTGCCCACTTTGGGAACAATGGTTTGTTAATTTGGGATTTATGGCAGAAGGTCCAGTATTGGACAAGCTGCACCAAGCAAGAGGAAATAAAAACCAATAAGTATGCAATTTTGAAAAATCGAGCCAAACCAGCAATAAAAGATATACGAGTATTAAAAGAGTACAAACACTAATGGTGTGGAAAATAAAATAAATTTCATGAAATATATGGAAGGCATGTGATTAAAATTATGCACCATTAATATGTTTGGGAACAATGATTGAGAAATAAACTTATTTTAAGCAACCAACACATTCTAAGACAACATAGGTAACACCAAATAGGTTTAACATAACATAGGAATAAGAGTTCTTACATGTGACAACACTCAAGGTTGTTGTAGGTTTGTACATAACTACTTTGTTTTGGCAAAAAGGTAGTTTATGAGACATACTTACCCCCCACAAATTATATCAAACTGAGTTTGAATTCTTCAGCTTATTATGTGTTTTCAGGTTTTCCAGGAGGACGTTTTAGGTTGGTTAATTCGTGTTTTTTGGCGGAAGGGCCATATTTGGCCAATCACAAGACAGGAAACACAATGGGGGATGAAGACAAAGCAAAAGACAGAAGGGTAAAAATGAAAGGGTGAAAAGATCCCTCTGATACTTCAGTTGTGATGCCCAAATACACCTATAGAAGAATGCTCCTGAGGGTGATAATTTTTTAAGATAAGCTACTTTTTTGTTAATGTGCTTAAATTTTAGTTTAGGGTCAAACTCCATGTGAGGATACATTAGTAGGCTTATTCAAAAATGAATAAACATTTGTTTCTGAAGCTGGAGAAGACTGCAAAGAAAGAATCTAAATAAAGCTTCATACATTAAAATGTGCCATCAAACATGAAATTTGAGAATCTATAGTGTTGATTCTTAGCAATAAAGCAGAAGAAAAAATATTGTTTTCCTCTAACTCGACCAAACTACATTCATAACAGAATATTTTCATCTGATTCATGTTAATTTAAAAGATCGAAATTGAATTAATGTCGTCAATAACCAAGCAATGTGATTTATCTACTTTAATAAATCAGGTTAATGACATTATAGTAATTCTGTTGTTACAAATGAGGGTTTGGAAACATCTGTTATCTGATATTTTTGAAAAAGGAAAATGTAAAATATGCATAACGTTTGAATGTCATTTTTATGGAAGGGTTTTATACACCAAATCTATCTGTATTGCTGGATTTTCTTCAAAAAAGACAACCTAAAACATTTTAACAATTCAAGATACACTAAACAAAAGCTATAATCAGTAACAAAGCTAGCAACAAATTCAGTCTAAGGTCATAAATAGCTATAAGATATATTTATAGATATTTCTACATTTGAAAATAAACAAGCCAAGTCGTGTTGGCTGAATGTATATAAGTCTTTATCCTAATAACTTTATAGCTAATACAGTACAAACTCACAAATCCGGATGCTTTGCTAACCAGCGTTTCTTTTTTTTTTTCTCACTTTTTTACACCTTTCTGACAATTCTTAAAGAACAAGGAGTTAAACCTGGACCTAATTGATGAAACAACGCAAAATAACGGACATGTTCAGAATAAATACCATGCAGGAAAATTAGATTTGCAAGTAAAATGTGTTGCATTGTATTAAAAGTTTTTTTTTTTCCTTAAAAAAAATTATTCCTGTTTATATATGTTATTTTACGATTGCAATCGCAAAATTCGCGCGGGGGTATTTTGGAAAAAAAAAAGGCAAATAGGCCGAGGTCCGGAGGATTCCGGATTTGGGACTTTATACACTCATTAGTTTAATTCATGCGTTAATATCTTTAAAAGTTTAAAAATCTAGCACCTAAATTAAGAATCATTAGCAGGGTTCCCACTCTTTTTTTCAAACTAAAAATAAGGACTTTCTAAGACAAAATAAGGACTTTATAAGGACTTAAATAAACATTGAAGAAACCGTATTATACAATGTAATACCTGACTTTCGACCAAATGGGGATGCTCTTACAGATTAGTTAATCTTATAAGAACAGTAGTATGTAAAAAATTTAGAATTCAAATCTACTTTCTAAAAAAAAAACGAGATTTTTTTCAAAATAAGCCGTCTGATTTTTACAAAATTCAGTAGTTAATATATGGGCATTTACGTGTACACATATTAATAATATATGTAAGTACATAAACAAATTATAGAATGGAGACCCCAAGAAAAAAAATGAAAAAGAAAAAAATATATGTTTTTCTTTAATTTCTTCACAGTGCATTTGCTTTTATAAAAAGGGAAAAAAAGAGTTAAGTTTGATGAGGACTGGACTTGGTGTGTTTGGTCTCAAAGCTGCTAATGCAAGTTTGATTTTGATTTCTTATTCTTTTTTTATTGATTTGTTTTTACTTTTTAATGGTCTTAAGGGGAGTGTATGAGCAATTTTTTAGCATATTGCTGCTCATGGGTAGGAAACACCATTTTGTCAGGCTCGTCCCTGATCCACATACACTTTTATTTTCAAAAATTTCCTAATTTTTGTATTTTAAATTTCTTTTTGTTTTTGAAATTAAAGTGCTTACCATGTTGTGTATGCAGCTTCAATCTGCTTATGAAATGGAAATTACTCACAACAGTAATTACTTTATATACACTTTCATAAATTCATAATGAAAGTAAGAAGTAAATTCATTTATTGGCACATCAGAGGCTTCAATAAAATAAAATTAGTGGCAAACTATTCATTTACTAAAAGGATGTAAAAGGATAGCAAGTTGCATACGTCAGAGTCAAATTTGACATGATCAGAGACCGAATGAGTTTCGAAGAAAATATTTTCCCATGAACCAAAATAGATCATAAGAGTTATGCAAAAACTTTAATAAATTTATAAAAAGGTTAAAATAATAAAATTAAATTCTCTTGAATACATATTCAACTAGTTGCGACCGTCCCAGCCTAAGCCATTCGGTGTATTGCCACATAATTTTGAACCACGGTCAAATGACAAGACATCTGAGCTGGCGCCCCACTCTCCAAACTTCCACACCAACCCAACGTGAGAACTTTGGGCCTCGACAGATTTAAGGTGCACCAGCCACCTCGACACCATACGCTTACAAACAGCATTTTTATGAAACAAAATTAATTTCAAATTATCATCTAAGCTGTAATTAAAAGCATAAAAAAAGATTGCAACACATCGGGTTGCCACCTCAGATAGCAGTATTAATTAAAATAAATTATCTTTAACTTGTCTGTGATTCACCTACAAACTTAAAAATACACTTCCCCATACTTATAATACATTTTAAAAACATTGCACTCACGGGTAACTGATAAAACAAAATTGATTAAGATTTGATGATTGTATTCTTGTTTCCTCTATCAGGACAACTATTTTGTGCATTGCGAGAGCCACTTACAAGTCGAAAACAGACCGATTTTCATGGGTTTTCAAGTTTTTAAAGTGTATTATGTGCTCATCAAGAGTGGATCGACGATTTCTATATCGGCTATCAAGGGTTGCCATTCAAGCAAGCCAGTTCCCGAATCATCACCAAAACCGTACTTCTAAGCAGTTTTATCGCCGATCAGCCGCTAAAAAGAGGTCGGAAATATTGTGTAAAAATATCGTCATTTGAAAACTTAATTTTCTTTTCAAAGGAAAATAAGCACTTTCTAAGGACTATTGATGAAAAATAAGCACTTGTAAGGGCCCTTAGAAATGGAAGGTCAAAATAAGCACTTAGAAGCACTTTGTAAGCACCCGTGGGAACCCTGTTTAGAGAAATGCAAAAAAAAAAAGTGAGTTTTTTTTATCCCAGGTTTAAAGTGTAAAATATTAATCTCTTTTCAGTACAAAAGCACATATTTTAAGGTTTTGAAAATTCGAGTCTTTACAGCTGCATAAGTCAGCATTTACAGCTCTTCCTAGATTTAGTACTGCCATCTGTACGCATTAAAAAATAAATAAAATTAAACATAAACTAGAGCAGGATTTTAAGCAGTGAGATCCATAAAATCGTAGATTTTCGATCATAAATATAATTATTAAGTTCATACAAAACAAGGACAGGTATTTTCTGTAGATATGGGTCACTACCTTGTACTTGTTAATGCTCTAAAACAAATATGCTCAACTGTTTTTGAATATTAAATTTTGTTCATATGAAAAAACATATACACATGAAAAAACATGTTAAACACCAATTATAAATCAATCAATTTGAATTTTGAAAAATTTGTGACAGTAAAATTTAGTTTTCATCTCCGTTATAGCGTGTTTCCCCCGTTGCTCATTTAAAAGTATATTTACATTTTGATTGGTAGGAGCTAAAAAAGTCATATATATAAAAGCACAAATCTTGGGGTGACAAGTTAGAGAATTAAATATTAAAACATATTTATTCTACATATCTGCAATTATAATACAGCACTGAAAACAGCTTCAATTCTGCTTGACCCATAAGTCCAGGAATAAATTGCGAAAATTTAATATAACTTAACATCAATGGATATACTTTATGCAACAGCTAACTTCTCAGCAGCTTGGATACATTTAGACATTGTAGCAGATGCTCTAGTAATAGAATTAGTCATGTAAAAATCTTTTAAAAATTTCAGGTTCGTGTCTAAAGTACTGGAATCTAAATTCACTGCCTGGTCCTGAAAAGAAAAAAAAAAGATTAATCTGACTTAATTTAAAAGGACAATTTGCATATAGTTGGCTATCTAGAACAAAATTTAATAAAACAAATGGTTAAAAATGGGTTTTAAGCTATTCACTGAAAGAATGTAGACTAAAAGATTTGCCCAAACATATTTTTTTAAATATCCATTAAATAATATATTTAATCAATTGGAGTTTACATAATAGAACACCACAAAAGCATTTAATATATATTTCCCAGAACTTGTCCTTCAATAGAATTAGGTAGGCAAATGAACGTTCAGCTGAAACAACACACAGGGTTCCCACTCTATTTCATAAATAAAATTCCCTGACTTTTCCAGACATTTTTTCAAAATTCCAGGTCATACATAAAGCAATATTCACGACATTTTTAAGGAGAAAAACCAAGAAATAATTTGGCATTTAATAGCCAATAATAAAAATCAATTTAAGAATTATACACTGTAAAAATTAATCCACAGCAAAAGTAATTTTGCATTAAAATAATTTGTTAAAATAATCCAAAATATTTGACTTAAATCAATTTGTGATTTAATGTATCATAAACATGGAATTCTGCAATTTAAGCCAGTGGACAAAACAAAATTCTTTACCTGTTAGCTGCTTCTTTTAAAATTGGTTGAGAAATTATATTCACAAAATAAAGTGATATGAAACTGTCTATGGATCTCCATGGCTACTTTTCTCTAAAGCGTCTGAGACGCCATGATCAATCATTTTCCAGGTCACTGAGACAAATTTCCAGGTTTTAGACGAAAAATCGTAATTTCCCCCGATTTTTCCATGACTTTTTAAGACAAAATTAAATTTTTTAACAATTTCAGGCCTTCTCGTTTTTTTCTGACCTGTGGGAACCCTGAACACAACATGCTATTGCGGATGGCTTTATATAAGGGAGACCGGAAAGTAATGTCGCTTTTTTTACATTAAATTCAAACAAATAAATTGTTAACAAGTTTTTATTTTTAATCAATGATGTAATCACCCTTGTTTATCAATAACCTTTTGCCATTTAGTGTGCAAATTTTCAATGCCAGATCGATAAAAATTCATTGGTTTTTGAGCAAAATATCTGGAGATGGCAATTTGGATATCTTTCAAATTTTTTGTCACATTGAAATTGTTGTACGGATCAGAATAAATGGAAATCCGATGGTGCAATGTTGGATGTGGATGGTGGGTGAAGCAGTACCTCCCACCCTAATTCATTGATTTTTTCCAGGGTTCGTCTTCCGAAGTGCGTTTTTGCTTTTTCGTGCTGCAGAATAACGCCTTTTCTGTTGACAATTGCTGGACACCTTTCAATTAAAGATTGATTTGTTCACAGTAAAGGTCTGCATTCACAGTTTGTCCAGGTTTCAGCACATCAAAATGAACGATTTCGGGAATATTCCATCAAACACGCCTTTTTGGGATGTAAACCTGGCTTAGCAAGGAAAGAGCCACTACCTTTTGCTTTTTGGATTAACATAGAGGACCCATTTTTCATCTCCAGTGATCAAGCGATAAAAAAAAAAAGCTTCTGTACTGTGCCTTTGAAGCAGAAAGTTGCATGTAGTGGATCGGTTATCCTTGTTTTCTTCAGACAGAATTATGCGGGACCCAAACACCAGCTCTGCTTACTTTACTAATCTGCTGTAATAGTTCTTGGATGGTCGACCAAGGTTGGTTAAGAGTGTCTGACAGTTCCTTGATTGTCTAACATGGATTAGCTTCCTCTTCCTCTCTTAACACGCCATTGTCTAAAGTTGTTCGTCTTCCGAGTAGGAAAGATCAAAATTACCAGATCTGAACTTAGAAAACCACCTTTGGCATTTACGAACGTCTAATGCACTTGGATAAACATCACAAATGTTTTTGGTAGCGACTGTTGCGTTACTACGCTTGTGAAACTCAAAATGCATACAATGTCGGACATGTACCTCTTCTGGTTTTTGGCCCACCATTTCACTTAAAATTGCAAAAAAAAAAGAAGTTTAATTACTTATAAGTAAACAAGTCACTTTATCCTTAAAATGTCAGGCACGACTTTGAAGAACACAATAAGCTGATAAATGGTAAACAAATATTAACTTGCTCAGAAATGACATTACTTTCCAGTCCCCCCCAAATAATTTTGAACCATATTTGCATGATGAGGTCAACACCTGAGCTGACACCCCACTTTTCAAATTTCCACACCATGGCAACATGACCGATTTAATATGAACTGTCCCCCACATCCACAATGGTTTTTGGCTGGTAATTTGGTAATTTTAGTTAACGTCGTACTAGAGCAACACAACGGGCTATTGACGACGGTCCGGAATCAGTCCCTTAAGGGAAAGATTCGAGGACAACACCTCGTAATTTTGAACCACGGTCAGATGACGAAGCAACACCAGAGCTGGCACCCCACTCTCCAAACTTCCACGCCAACCCAACGTGAGGACTTTCGGCCACGACAGATTTAAGGTACACCATATGTTTACAAACATCCATGCCCGGACCCGGATTCGAACCAGGAACCTTCCAATCTAGAGACTAACACCTTAACCACTATACCGGTTGGTCGGCGGTTTTTGGCTGGATCAAGTTTCAAACTTGCAACACTCCGGAAGCTAATGGAAGCTCTTTCAACTGGGCTACTATGGCCCTTCAACAGAATTAGATGTCCTGCTTAAAAACTTCTCAGCTAAGATTTACCCCAGATTAAAAAAGTATTTTCATCACATTTATATATCGCCGGCTTACAGCAAACTCGTACTGACATTTTTTGAAAAACCGTAAATGCTTATTTTCAGGATGAGAAATACAGGCACATTTTAATCTGTTTAAAATAACACTGTCAAGAAGTCTTGTTTTTTCACAAAAACTAATAGCATTTAAATAGCAGCACAGGAAAAATTTTGACAGCTAATGAGTTTTTGCTCTGATGACGATGAGCCAACAATATCGAAGACTAAAATTATACTTCAAAACAGATATTAAAATGATTGTTTAAATAAACTATTGAAGTATAAAAGAATGCCGACAGAAAAAATTGTCTAGGATTTAACAGTTCTTGTTTCCCCCCAAATCCAGTTCATAAGTCGAGAGATATCAGAATCCATAAAAAAAGAGCAGTTTATACATATGCAACATTTATTAACACGTATCTTTCATTCCCCAATCCAAATTCTACGAAATTACTTATCTGTCTTTGTATACAGATGTCAGTAAAACCACATGCTGGTTCACATTCAAAGCATGTTATACTATTAATAAGTTTCTGAGCTTAGCTCTTGAACTAAGAAATTTAACAATCTAACTTTAAATTGGATAACATTAGTGCTGTTTTAAAAAGGCTATAAACTTGATTCCAATATTCGAGACAGAATGAAAAATGTTTTTAAGCAGAAAATGAGACACCAAGGGTAGTTGTATGAATACTTACAGATGCAAGAGCAGTACTTTGGGCAAAGAAATTGGAATCTTCTACGTGATTGAGGCGGGTCAGGTGAGGTGCAAATTCAGACATGCGATTTCTGATTTCAGCCAAATTGTCATAGGAAAGCTTGTTTCCAGCAACCTGTAAAGATTAACGGCGAACACTCGATTACTATATCTTCATTATTAAAAGTACATGAAATGAAATATAGTGAAAATAAGAAAATTGGTATATGAGAGGTGGTTGAATTAATGTCGCACTAGAGCAAGACAGCAGATTATTGGCCACTGTCTGGAATCAATATCAAAGGGAAAGAGCCAAAGACAACTCATAATTTGGAGCCTCGGTCAGATGATGAGGTCAACACCTGAACAGGCACTCCAAACCACACCAAAGTGAGCACATTTGAGACCACGACAAATTCGACATGCACCCTCTAGGTACATGACGGTCTTTGGTTGGATCGGGTTTCCAACTCGCAACCCTCAGAATATAAGTAGACTGAAAAGGCCTACTTTATGTTTATGTGGATAAACATGTGTACATTTATGTAAAGAAGCAGAAGAACTCATGAAAAATTCAGTTATACAATCCAAATATTTTGATTTCAGTTGTAATTAATTTTCTTAAAAGTTCCTAAATTTCCAAATGTTTAATCAAAAAATAATTATAATAGTAAATTTTATTAAAATTCTTTAAGACTTGCATTGCAACTCAAGTACCCACAGCTAAAATAGTTATTTTTAATATTCGACAGTACAATATTCTTGTAATTCTATCTTCACTAATATACAAGAATGTTTAAAAAACTGGCTCTAATGGTCTTAAAGTTGAAACTGACACCAGACAAAGAATACGTTTCCCTGGCTGCTTAAAAGCAAAACTGATTTTTCAATTGGAAATTCATATTCCTATCAAGCATAAATTGTAACATGTCCATGAAATTCTCAAAGGGAGTAATGCACACATTTACTGCTGAAAGCTTTATTTCAAATAAAGATATTAAACTGGAAGCAAAAGATTTAATTTTGGAATTTCTTGATGAGAGAAAACTATTACAATTTTCCAATAAAACACTGGCAATTCCTTGCAACAAATCATCCTCAAATTTTGTGATTATTACATTTATTGCTTTACAAATCAAAGCAATTTGAAGCACAATAAGACCATACATATTTTTAAATTAATCTTGATTAGCCAATTTCTATAATATATCTATTTGAACACACATACAGTGATCTCTCACTTATGCGCGGGCGTTGGGGACAGCGAAAAAAACGCGTATAAGTGAAAAACGCGTATAAGTGAAAAACGCGCATAAGTGAAAAACCACAAAAGGGAGCTTAAAAGTGAAAAATCAATACAGTGTATTGTTAATACTAAGTATATACTTCCGGAATTGAACTGAAAATAGTCACGCAGAGTTTCCAAAGCTTCAAACGCTACTGAGTGAGTTGGGAGAACTTTTGCAACATCTTCATCATCGTCGTCCTCTTCATCTTCGTCACCACCATTTATTTCGGCTGCAATGTCTCCTATTTCCCGCAATTGAGCTATGATTAAATTTTCATCTGCATCAACGAAATCGTTGAAAGTAGTGCACGTAGCGAGTCCACCAGATACAATATGCCAATCTTCTTCGTTTATGTCATTTTCACAGTTTTCACTTTCATTTTCTAGCTCCTCACATTCATTTTCGGCTGGAAACAAAAATCCTGCTTTCTTAAAGCAGCTTTTAATGCACTTGTCAAGTTGTCAGTAACGTTTCTCCATGATGAACACAACGTATGAATTGCATCAAGGACGGTAATTTGCTTCAATTCGTCTTTTAATGCACGTTTTGTTTCTGATGTAGCCAGAAGTCGAAGGATTAAAGTTTTTCTGTAGTGCACTTTCACACAACGGATGACACTCAGATCCAAAGGTTGAATCTTGCACGTGCAATTTGCAGAAAAAACACAACTTTCGTGTTATTGAAAGTTGGAAGATCTTGTGGGTGAGCAGGACACTAATCCATGAATAACAGAAATTTCCGTTTATCTTTTTGCATTTTCCTGTCGAATTTTTGAAGGAAATCCAAGAAAATATGCGATGTTGTCCACGCTGTTTTGTTGCTAGTGCAGTCGCAAGGACGCTTCTTCACGTTCTTAAAACAACGAGGTTTTTTTTATCTGCCAATGGGGGACCAATGGCGGGAATTTTTCTGAACCATCAGCGTTGCAACACAGCAAGGCAGTTAGTCTTTCTTTACTTTTTTTTCCACTTTGGCATGGCTCTCCCTTGAATGTTAAGGTTCTGTTGGGCATCAGTTTATAAAAAAGTCCAGTTTCGTCAGAATTGTAGATGTTTTTCGGTTCTTATCTGTTTAATAAAGTAGCCAAGTCTTCTTTCCATTGTTCTACAGTGTTTTCATTGACACTCGCACTTTCCCCAGAAAGGACACGAGTTGCCAAGCCATGCCTATTTTTGAATTTTTCAAACCATCCATGTGATGCAGAAAAGTTTTCCATTTCAAAACTCTTTGACAATTGTACGGCCTTCTCCCTTAGAAGCTCAACGTTAACAGGAATGTTCGATTGACGAGCTTCTTTAAACCATAGCTACAAAACCTTCTCAAATTCTTCGAACTTTCAACCTTGAATTCTGTTTCTTTTCTTCGACTGAATTCCACATTCTCGATGAGTGACTATAATCGCCTCTTGAATTTTTAAAATCCCTCTCAATGTCGACTCTGGAACATTAAAATGCTTTGCTAAAGCTTTTATCGAGTTGCAAGGATTTTCTTCGAATTTTTTTATAACAGTCATTTTAAACGAAAGCTACAATTTTGTTCGTTTTGCCGTTTTAAAACGATACCATCTAACCCGAACTCCAAAGAAGGTTCTTTCGTTAGCGATCAATGTCACGTGGTACGTACCGTACTAACCACTCTAATTGGCTGCTGTATAAATGCGACTTTTACTGCCGTCAGTCACAAGACCCCTCCGGTACACCCGTGTATATGGTAGATGAATATGTTCCGGGAATCCAAACGATAAGGGAAGGGCGAGGGAATACATTCCTAGAAGCAGAACAAAAAAGGAAAAGTTTTTGCGATAAGCAACACCTGACTTGAGGAAACTACTTTTGAACTGAAATTTTTTTTGCGACGCGCATAAGTGAGAGCTGCTTTTTTATTGTGGCGTATAAATGAATAAGAGTTATCATTGTTTTCCTATATTCATTGCCGGGACCGCGGAAAAAACGCGTATAACTGAAAAACGCGCATAAAAGAGAGCGTGTATAAGTGAGAGATCACTGTATCAATAGGAAACATAGAGGCATTTGAATGAATACCTCAGACAATGCTCTGATGACCTTCCAGTCTTCTTTGGCTAATCCTGGGGGTGAAACCGCTTGCAATGTTTGCTGCGCACGTCCTTCGGTGTTCACATATGTCGCTTGCTTTTCCGTGTAAGCTGCACCTGGTAGGATCACATCTGCAATTTCAGCCCCTCTGTCACCATGGTGACCTGTGAACAGATAGTTTTAGATTTTAATTAGATTGAGTACTCTTAATAAGTGCTGTTCAGTTGTTACTCTTCTGTAGGAAAATAACCATTTACTTTCCACTAAGATCATTTATATATGTGATATGGAAGGCTCTTATAAAATGTGATATATGCATTCAAATATGTATTAAAAATATCTGAGCTACATTTCTTTAAATACTTGCATGTTCTTTAGATGCAATGAGTTAAAAATAAATGAGTATCTGGAAGACATGTGTTACCTTTTCTATGTAAAGGGATTGGAAGTGCTCATCAAAGTAGAGAGAGGGAAATTGAATTAACGTCACACTGGTGCAACATAATGGGCTATTGGAAATGGTCCTTGATTAATCCCATAGGGAACGATAAGAGGACTACACCAGTAATTTTGAACCATGGTCACACACCTGAGTTGGCAGCCCAATCTCCAAACTTTCACACCATGCCGCAAGGACATTTGCGGCCATGACAGAATAACATGAACCAGGCTTCACGTTCACGATAGTTTTTGGTCGGATAGTTCCGAACTTGTGACCCTCCAGCTGTGCGCTAAACCAAGACTCTTCCAACCGGACTACCATGGCCATGCTTATCAAAAAGTTAAACCATCAGAACCTTCCCTTGTAAAGTAAAATTTAACTTAAAAGTAAAATAAAATGCAAAACTTGAATAGAATTAAAGACATAACTTGCAGAGTACAAGAGCTAAAAGTGTTTGATCTGAAGTGTGCTGTTAATAATTCACACAATGACACATTACCTTGGTACACAACAAAGCAGTCTTTGGGCAGCTTTTCTCTGGATATATTTCCCTCATCAGCTCCAAGCAGGAATAAAAACTTGGGTTGCAGATTTTCAATTTCCTCTGGAGAAGACTTGTAACCAACATCAAGAGCAGCAACTTGGCTGGCAACCTGGAATGAAAATTTATTCAAAGGCAATTCTATGTATTTAAAAACGGCTTCAATTTTTTATACCAGAAATTTGTATGCTGATATAACCAAACCAATTGAATGGTTATAAATTGGTTAATTATGTATAGGTACTGATATATTGATTAGTTCACTAAAATACTTTTAAAACTTTAAACAACACTTTAGGTTGGTTGGGCTTTTATGGCGGAAAGTCCATGCTCTGCCAGACACGAGACGTACAATATCAAGTAATGGAGACACACAAGAAAACACTGTAGCTCACTGAAAAACAAGTGAAAAATGTTGTACCATATGGTACTAGCCGACCCTTTTCTCTAACAAGTGGATGCTGGAATGTGTGCAACAGCCAGACGGTGAAAAAAAAAAAAAATCAGACTTTGCACGTGCGGGTTTTGACAAAATACCGAAAGAGAGTATTTTCTCATCGGCGGCCCGGCGTTCCGTTTGATCCATCGACACAGCTGGAGTTTCCTTTCCGTCGGTTCCCTAATCCCATGTCTGGGATGAAGATTTGCTGTTGGGAACCCAAGTCGGTTACAAACGGTTTTCGCATCTGTGTGGGGGTGTCTTGAGTTCTGTGGAGGACATAAACATCTCTTGCCAGGGCTGGGAATTCACCCCCCTCCCGTTGGCATCTGCGGTTCTGGAGAACCAAGAGAACGTGGATTTTAGGAGGAGACTGATTCTAGATTCGACAAGAGACAGACGTCTCTGTTTGCCATTGTTACTTTGGCTCCAGGCAGGATAACGATGGTCGATGGCTGTGCCCTTAATTAATCTTGTAAATTTAAATGTAAATATTTCATTTATCTAAATAAATAGTTTAATTTTAAACCAGCTGTCTAATTCTTACATGACGGTACAATGTACTCATGGAACAATGGAACATGACATGAATCGAACCTGCCTCACCTACAGTGTGGCAACAAAATCCTTGAAAAAAAGTTCACTGATATTTCCATGATTTCCCTGATAGTCTCACAAAAATTTCCATGATTTAACAATTCCCTTAAGAAATGTTGTGATCCGTGATTGATATCGATATACAGTATCCACACAACACTGTTTTTAAATATTTAAGGTCAGAGGGTGTAAAAGGATAATTCTTCACAAATGTTTTGTATTTTTTTTTGTTTTGTTATTGTAAGGGTTGGAACCCTTAATGGAACTCTTATAATTGCAATTGAAAAAAAAAAATAGAGAAAAAATTCAAAATATCTTGATTATGAACATTTTACACCTGACCCTACATTATCAAACTATTCATTAAAACCAAATGCAAATATACATAAAAAAATTCTACAAAAATGTAATTGCAAACAAAAATAATTAATTTAATACACAAAAAACATTATAAGTTACACAAATTTCAAATTGTATACCACCAGTTGTATCGCTAGCCTCACAGCGACAAGACGCTGCAGCCACGAAAAAAACAGCGGCGGCGGTTTTCTCGTTGTTTAAAAATTATGACGCCACGGTTCTTTATTCGAATTACAATTTCGGCGAATAAGATTTATTCGACTCTCAAAAGTACTCGTAATAGTGCATCTCTAAATAGTACAAACGATAATGGTAGCCGTTTAAACTGTCAAAATTTCCCTGATTTTTTGTAAAATTTGGAAATTTTCCCTGATTTTTCCAGAATTAAAAAGTTTCCTGAGAATTCCCTGATTTCCCGGTTTTCCAGATTCTGTTACAACCCTGACCTACAACTCTCAGGTTGCTAGTGCAGTGAGCAAACCTACAAAGCCATGATAGCCCCTACACTTTAGGTGTTAGTCTTAATAAGAAACTTAACACCAAAATAGAATCAAAGTTTCTAAAGCAAAGTTTAAAGTAAAAACTCCTAATGTATACATTGTTTTGTTACAAAGTATTATGCAAAAAAATGTTATTCTGCAAATGTGAAAGAAACTTACCCGATGAAGAATGTTCAATGCTCTCCAATTCTCCGACTTCTGACATTGAAGAGCAATTTGTTGCACAAGAGCATGAACAGCTGCTCCGTCTGGTCTCTGCAAAGCCTCACTTCCCAAAATTATCATTGGACGTTGAGCTGAAGCTAATTTCTACAAATATAAATGATTCAAAGTTACAAGTCTATGCTTTGCTTTATCTGTTAAGCTACATGTAGGTGGTGGTAGTGTTTCTGTGGTGCGACATGCTTGCTGTACGTATTCTGAGCATGAGGTCACTTAGCTTGTCTTTTTAATGCAATTTTATCAAGTCCCCAATCGAATTCAATCTTAATAATCGGGAATTTTACTTTCATTCAACTCCTATTTCATTAAGGTCAATGACTGATTTAATGAAGTGATTCAAAACAAAATGGAATAAATGGCAATTCATGGTTCAGACAATGATTTGAAACATTTCAGACTACTATTCATCAACTATTTTATTTCGAAGGTTATTAACTATTTACTTTTATTGCTTTTCCACATGAAAAATATTGCAACTTGAAAAGTAATTCCATCATAATGTTTAAGAAATAACAATAAGGATACAAAAAAGAATCTGATAGTGAAAATTCCAAAGCTTATCAGTCAATGGCAATTTAGACTGAATGCCAAATACAGCCTAAATGGTGACAAACTACAGCTTAAGGAAAGGCTGAGAGAGCATTTGGGTAACAGGAAGTAAAATACTTCTTATGCCAAAATCAACCAAAGCTTGGCACTTTTATTTACCCACTTGTCACTACCCACTGAGCCTTTCTACACTTTTTCACCAAGATTTACAAAATGATCAATACATAAATACTTATCTCTACTATTATAAAAAGAAGAGTTTGTCTGTTTGTTTGTTTTGTGGCTGCAAAATCCTGACGATTCTATGGCACTTACAGCATTGAGATTTGGCACACACGTAGTCCGAATTTTTTGCAATTTTTGGGTAGCAGCGAATTTTAAAATTCAATCTATACGATTTTAAATAAATTTAATGAAATTTAATCATTATTTAATGCTGCAGCATGGAAGAGATCACATATTCTTAACTTATTGCATTCATTTGTTTTGATTTTGATCGGAGGAATAATTTTTCTGCCAGACGATAAAAACAAACAATCTCTTAACTGGAGTCAATTAGTTCTTTTCTATCTCCATGACCGTTAAAGATAGAGTAAAAATTTCAGCGGATTTGAAATCTGCAGATTTCAAATCCGTTGAAATTTTCAATCTATCTTTAACAATCCCGATTTTACAAAAAAGAACAAAACACTGAGGGTCTTTTTTTTATCTGCTTTGCTTTCCTTCACTGGGATTGCATGAAATGGAATCTGTTGATTTCTCGAACATGAAGGTTGGCATGACGTGAAAATCTCTTGCGAAAATATAAAAGATATTCAATTTAAAAATAATTTATTTAAAGAAAATCATATTATTTGGTATCGATCTAATGAGAAATTTTCCGCAAATTAAAATTTCAGGGCTTTATGAATTTTTTTAATCACGCACAAAAAATTGTTCTTCTTCAAATAGAATTTAAGAACTTAAACCCCTGAAAAAGTGACAAAATGTCAAAAAAGACAAAAGAACAAAAAATTGACATGTTAGATAGAAGCTCTGAAATTTTTATTCCATCTCTAATGATCTGGGAGATATAAAAAAAAACTACATAACTCCAGCTAAAAAAATGTTTTTCATCTGCTGAAAAATAGTTCCTTGCAAAATGAAACGGAAACACGAAAAATAAATTTTGAATAAATTTACATCTCTTTATGGTGTTGCTATTCTACAGAATACAACAATGATTAAATTTTGTCAAAAATTCATTTTAAAATGTTCTAGATTAAATTTTAAAATACGGGCTCCCGCGAAAATTGCAAAAAATTCGGACTACTAATGTGACAAATCCCATTACTGTAAGTGCCATAGATTCGCCAGGACAATGCGTACAAACACTTCCTTTTATAATATAATATTGCAAACAATAGAGAAGATGGTATTAACCAATCACAGCAAGTTTTACAAATATTATTGTGTTAACGAACAGATACCTTCAACTCAGTTTGCAAATGCATATCATGGATAAATGGCAAGTTAATTGTGGCCATTGCATTTTGTGATTCAAATGTTAACTTGTGAATACTGTATGTTTGTATTTTTATTTAAACGAATATAAACTACCTATAACAAATATTCGGAATCACGAAATTTTAATTTTAATTCATCCAAATTTAATCTTATGCATACTTAAATTTAAAAATAAAAACATTTAAAAAAATCAGAGATGTAATAAACATGTAAAATGTGATGAGAATAATTCCCAAGTACAAGCAACATATCAAACAACCTTTTAAACTTTGAAGCACTCATATTTCTAATACCTTTACAGGTAAGTTATGCATTGTTTCTCATGTTAATAAGAGTAAAGGAAAATCCAGTTACTAGCACATTTGTTTGATTTTGAAAATATTAATTCTGAAAAGAGATTACTTTAGTAATAACAAACATGTAGTTTTCGTTCAAAATAATGTATTTTAAAAATTTCTAATATAAAATTCATGTTAGGAAGAAAACGGAAAAATCATTTTAAAGTAAAGTTTAAAAGATAGTAACAATGTACATTCAAATCTTACCTTAGCGAACTTGTGGTTTCCAGAAGCTATATCTTTCAGCAAATTAGGTGAATCGCCCAAGTGCTGAAAAAGGGATTTGAATATAGAGGAACATTCACACAGTCCAACAAAACATTAAAAATGTATTTCTAACCAATTATAATGAAAAACCAACTAGACTTGGAAAGCTATAAGTAAATTAATGAGATGGACTCATTGTATAATTAATTCATAAATGTACCTAAACGAAAGTAAAATAATACTTTTCTTCAATTCCTCTAAAATTTCAGACCCAACACTTTTTATTTGGATTAATCACCAATAAATATTTTTGTTGAACTGATTTAATACAAATGAAAGAACACTCTTTTGTTCTCCAAATTATGACACCTAGCAAGTCAATTTAGATAAAAGAAAGAAAGCAATTCATAACTTTTGTTATATTTTTCTAGATGCAGGAAAATCTCAGGGATGATCCAAGTTGTGACCTATGTTTTAAGATGTATTACTTAAGGTTTCTTTGATGGTACTCAACTTTCACTCTGTAATGATATTGTAAACTTTATGTATCAAAACCAGTTTGCTATGGTTCTAGGGTCCATTTACTTCTGTTAAGAATCTGAAGTTAAGAGACCTTTGAGAAATAGGGAACGGCAATTTTCAAATAGCTTTCTAACACCCTTCAACGTGACCACATCTTTAAATTCGGTCAGGTATAGGGGTCTCTACAAAACTCTAGAAATCAAAAATGGCCAGATTTGTTGCACTTATATCTTGTAACAAAAGCAGGAAAATCTAATGATTCAAATTTTGTTGTAATTTATAGGTAAATATAAAATAACAAAATATGGAGTAAATTAAAGATTGCATAGCAAAATAACTAAATAAAATCAGTGCAGAAAAAAAAAGTTTTTATTTTTGAAAGTTTCGAACTGTAAAATTCTTTATTCAAACACACCTCATATTCATAAGTCAAATCAAGTTGGGGACCAATTAAAGCAACATCTACTTCATTGTGTATCCATGCCTTTCGGATGCGAGCGTTCAAAATGGGTGCTTCATACCGAGGATTTGTACCAATAAGTACAATCAAGTCAGCTTCTTCAACACCGGTAATTTTACTGTTCAAAACATAACTACTCCTCAAATCACAGCTATAAATAAAAATGATGAATTAATTTCATTTTTTCAAAAATTGTCACTTATTCTTTTACATGCATATTGCAATGATAGTTTTAATATTGAAACTTGTTGAGAACTAAGATTGGTAAACAAACTGTATCCAATATAATCTTTTAGCTTTATTATATACACTTAAACATGAAAAATAACAGTTAACTACGGACAGAATTAATACAAGTACTAACATATAACACAAGTAAATAATACATAATGATGTGGATCAACCATGAGAATTTACATCTAAATAATAAGCATATTTTGACTCACCAAATTCTGCTCAAATGATTTGATTTCAATTTGTGGCTAACAAAAAAGACTGGCTAATTTATAAACGAGAGTTATTTCCTAAACAAAAGGCTTGACATTACGCGTTGTCCGTTTCTGCTGCCTTGTCAAGATTTGTCTTATTACTCCGCCACAAACTAAATTCTCATTGGTTCATAAATTATCATTGAAATACCCTAGTGACATCTAGTGGCTAGACAGAGTCCGAACAAAACTAATGAGTCAGTAGACCTAACGGAATCCTTTGCTCGTGCAAGCTGTTTTATAGAAGAACTAGCCACTGCCTGGCTAGCCCGTGATGTACAGTATTAAGATGGTGTAAAACATAGAGAACAAAACTATTAAAAATTCATTTAAAAATTTTCTAGATTGAATTTTAAAATTTCACCGCGACCCAAAAATTGTAAAAAATTTAGACTACCTGTGTGCAAAAATCTCAATGCTGCAAGTGCCATAAAATCGTCAGGATTTTGCACCCGCAAAAAAAAAAAAAAAACCAGACAAACACTTCCTTTTTTTATATTAGAGATAAATTAAGTGTTTCTTCTTTGAGCAGCTCCAGGTTCAAGTCTTGATGCAGAACTGTTGGCAATTAATGCTGCTTCAATGCAATTTCTGATTGATTGTCCCATTTGCATTCAGATACTAGCTTCACTGTTTTTGCCAGAATAGACCAGGTAACTACATTTTCAGAATTGAGGAAATCAGACAGCTTGTCAAATTAGAAAGACAAAGACATCACTTTGCAGTAGGTTCCTGCACATTGTGAAGTGTATGGCAATGAAATGGCTAAGTTAGCTGAATTGTCAACCACAATAGGCCCAGTTCTTTTGTCAGGAACTTCCCTTTCTACGTGTAAAGTCAAGAGAGAGGCTCGATCACTTTGGTGTACTTTATGGATGAACACTAGAAGGAATCTCCATCCTTTTTTTTATTCCAGTGTGTGCACCTAATAACCTTCCAAAACCATTACTTCAAAAACATCTCTATATCAGCTGTCACTTTTCTGCTAAAGAATACATCACATTGTTACTCAGGCCTACTTGAATCATTTTCGTATTGGTGACTGCAACAAGTGCCTTATTTGTCTTGATGAGAAATAGATTTTGGAGCATATATCCTGTTCAACAGACTGCATAGAAGAGAAATTTTTCAATTCGATTAAAGAAAATTAGTGAATCAGCTTCTATTACTATTTTTTCTATTGTTCTAAAGCAGCTGCCACTTTTCTGCTAAAGAATAGATCACATTGTTACTCTGGCCTACTTGAATAATTTTCATCTTGGTGACTGCAACAGTGCCTTACTTGTCTTGACGAGAAATAGATTTTGGAGCATATATCCTGTTCGGCAGACTGCATAAAAAATAATTTCTTCACGATTCGATTAAAGAAAATTTGTGAATCATCTTAAATTATTATTTTTTCAACTGTTAACTTTATGCATATTTATTACTATTCCCTGCAGGTTTAAAGAACATGTAAAATTGGCTGTAATGTGCCAGACTCATGTATCAAGGTGTAATTAATTTTAAAAATATATTTGATGCCCTGTTTTAATAAGGAGTATTTTGTAAAATGAACCAGATTATTTATTACATTTGAAACAAATTACCTTTCAGATTTCAATACTGTCAGGAATATGAAGGGTAGAATTTTTTTTAAAAATCCACCATATTACAATGTTGCAAATTTTAAAAAGTCATACGCAAATTTAACTAATTTAAAATGAATTTAACTAGTTTCTACAATAGTTATTTTCTACTTAAAAGTAAACTAGAGATACATTCAAGGTACTGTCAGAAAGAAACTACAAATGGTCAACAACTTAATGAACAAGATTCTCGAACCTAGTTTCTGGCTTTGATCATTTCATATTCTCACATAAAAATTTAAGATCAAATTTGACTAGCTTAAGAAAGACTAATAATTAAATTTGTTTATTAAAATTTAGCTAGGTATAAAACTGAAGTACCAAAAGTTAGGAAGTACTACAAATATATATGGCAATCAATTTACACAGAATCGAATTTGGCGAAAACTTATTCAGACAATAATAAAGCCGACTAAATATATCTATTGTGAACAATAAAATTAATATTAATATCAATGATAAAACATATTATTTTAAACATCCAATCAAATTCATTTATTGGAACTCCATGATCTCTAAAAATATATTATAAATAATACAATCGTTAATCAACCTGTTGTTAGTGCAATAGCTGTTGACTAGTCAACAGTAATATAAATTCCTTAGTATGAATATGATATTCAAGAGATGTACCTGTATTAGTGTTAGCAAATTTTATTCCAAAAAGTTAAATGCAATTTATACTCTTCTTGAACCACTAAATATATTTTAATTAAAATATTTCAAGTACTAAAAAATAAGGTCACAAATCGAATTAAAAAATCTGCATCTGTGGCAAAAATTAGAATTTAGACAAGACTGCATATTTACCCTGATCCTTCCATGGGAAATTTTTCTTCTGTATACAGATTTTCACATCCAAGTTTATTTAAAAAGTCCTTCAGTGCAACAAGAGCCTAGGTATGATGAAAAAACATTTTAAAAAAATCAGATTATAGGAAAACATTTAAGAGATGGAATGCAAAAGAAACATTGATTCCAATTTATATTTAGCAAATTAATAGAGTAACTAACATTTATTTGAAAAAACACAGATTAAATAAATACAAACAACGAATATATCCTTTGAAAACAGCAAATAATTTACATTATTTTAAATGCATTGTAAAATTTAAACACACAAAATTAAATAAAATGCATAATCTAAAGTTAGATTTTCAATGCAGAAATCACATTGTGCTTCATATTCAATTACGCTATACAATATTAGTACTTTCCTTCAGTGGAAAGTAAAAATAGAGAAAAAAGTTGAAACTGTAGGGTATCATCTTGATAGTGCAAATTAGAAATGCCTCCTTCCCATTACAAAACAATTACAACATATAATGCAGGATTGCATTAAAAATGAAATATAAGTAAAATAAGTGACTGAAATTAAGATGATTATTAATAATTATTTGAGCATAATAGCTTTTAGACATGGAATTATCAAGTTTAGTAAAATCAGATTTTGAAAAATTGCAAAGCAATTCCAAATATAATCTAAATCAACCGGAGTTACATAATTGGGTTCCACAGACATGATAAATATTCTGTTATTGATGTACACAGGGCTGCCAAAAATTGTGAAATAGTAACATACCAAGACTTTGCTGCAAAACTTTGAAATTGCCATCTGTTTGAAAATTATCTCCCTAAATAAAAGTTTGAAAAATAATTTTTCCTTCCCCTATTATGAACCAAATTTTTGCTGACCTTTGGTAAACTTTCAAAAGTTGTCAATTTTTTAGAAAAATCGCCAACATTTTTTAGAAGCTTATGAAGTGATTTTGCTTTCAAAGAACACTGTCCCTAGTCACCAAGGTTGGAAAACACTAGCAGCACTGCATACAATTGATGTTCATTCAAGAAAAAAAAAAGGGAAAGACACAGCTTTATGAAAACTTGTCCAATTTATACCATATCAGAGGTAGATAGATTTGTATTTGTACATAGATTTGTATTATTCTGTAGTCTACATGACACTGATTTTTTATTTCCATGTTTCGAATGATATAACATCATAATTTTTATTTCTTTGAATAGATACCCAGTTGAACTTTCAACATTCAAATTTTAAGCACAAATTGATGGAAAATTAAAATATTGAATATTTTTACTTCAGTATCAATTAAACCTCCAGCCACAGCAACAATATCATTTGGAGACACAGATCTGACCTAGAAATATTAATTAAATACTTTAAAATGGATGCAGAAATTAATGATTTTTATCAGCACATTTGATGTTTGCATTTTTATTATTAAATTTAACTAATTTCAAATAACTCTCATAAGATTCCAGTTCAGTTCTCTTAATCAAACAACTTCTTAAATATGTGCATGTTATAAAGGGTTGGTCTGATGGTACTAAATATGTTGATCATTAAATTGGGAACATTAATTAAGGTTAGAATTTTATTAGTTCATAAAGAAATATTGTTTATCAAAATTATATAAAAGAATTATCAATCTAATGACTAATGTACTACAAGAAATTGTTTTAGATATTCTGAGAAATCTTTTATCCTATACAATGAATTGAATATTTTATTTACTTTGTTGATATCTACAATAATTAATTAAGTGGAAATGGAGACAAAAATTTGCAAATTCAAATCAGAGCAGGTGGTAAACTCAAAATCTAAATCCAAGATAAAAACTGTTATTTTTACTAAATAGCAGTTTTAATCCTCTCTCTCTCTCTCTCCCTCCCTCCCTCTCCCCCTTGGTAGTATTTACATTAAAAAATATCTTGATGTTGAACCAACCAATTTATGTCATTACATGAATCAAACCAAATATATTTCCAAATAACTCCAATAAAAAAGAAAGTTTTTATACTTACGACAAATAATACATGTGGAGGTACTAGAAAATCATTTATTTATTAACATTCTATTGATCTCCGAAAGGCAAGTGGTATTTTAACTAATTTTTTACTGTTCATAAAGTTTTCAGGAATTAAATATATAAACAAAAAGAGTTAGAACAGATGGATTTAATCTAACATAGCTGGATTTCATTTATTAATTATTTAATTATAATTTTAGATCATTTAACTAAAACTCAAGGTCTAAAACGCCATTGAGTTTGTTTATTATAGCAATGTTATAGCAACCTAAATCCTTTAATAAATGTGAGTAAGATTGCACCTGACCTAGACAGCACAACCTAGATCTGAAAGCTAGCACATTAAGCTGAAGGAAAATCTGTTAAATGCAGGATCTTGCACAACACGTACTCATCAAGTAGAAATCTTAATATATAACTGAATATTCTTATTTAATCTTAGAAAAGTGATTCAGTGACATTTAGAGTCAAATATTGATAAAAATACATACCTTTCTAGCAACATGCAACAAAGCTTCTTCCCAGTCACAAGGTGTAAGTGAGCCTGCTTTGTTTTTACACATGGGAGTCACTAATCTTTGAGTACTCAAACCATCATAAGCAAATCGGGTTTTATCTGATATCCATTCTTCATTTACTTCCTAGAATCAAAGGTTCCCATAAACAACTATGTACAAATTCAGTTGCATTTATTTAAAAATTTGTCATTTTGACGTTGAAGAACAGAGGAATAGACAGTAAATATATTTAGTTAGTTGGGTTTTATGGCACAGATAATTGGTTGGTAGGTGTTGTAGGACTCGAACTTACACGGCCTACAGCCCACTGAGGCATGGAGGCCCATTAAACAAATATATTTAAATTTGAAATGGCTATTATATATACAGGAATCTCACTCTTTTACAAAATAAAACAATTCAAGTACTTTTTGAAGGAAAATTCAATAACTTTGTATCAAGAATGAAAGCTTTCAAGAAACTCATTTTGTAAGTGATAAGTATTCATTTTCAAGGTACCATAGAATTGAAACATGGTTGGTTAGAGTTATATGCCACAAGAGCCATGGTGCACTAAACAAAGTTTATTTTATATATGTTATATATAAAATTGTTTTATATATAAAATTGAAACATGAATGAGTAGAAAATTAAAATTTGACAGTTTAAAATTAATAATTGAGTTTTTAAGGGAAGCAGTGCAGTACTATCTACGTAATATTAAAATGGTCAAATTTTGAGGAACATTTTCTCAGAATCTTTTATGTGAATTGATTTGAATATTTTTAATACAGGTTATGAAGTCACTTTTAAGCACTTTAACACAGAGAAAAAAAATTTTAAAACTTAAAATGTGACATTTTTTCTAAAACTCCTATTTTTACTTTTTTTTAAATGACCAATTTTTAAACTTCACAGCAATCAAAATGAACTTTTCTGGGTAGATAGAAAAAAATGCCTGCGCTAAAATATGTTATAAGGTATGTTACACTTGTAAACCAATTTTTTTTATATTTGCTTGAATAGACTTTGAAAAAATGTTCTTTTTATGGAAAAAGTACACATTTTGAGATATTGAAGATAGTTTGAGCTATAAAATTAACTTTACTTCAAAACGTACAGGGATTAAAAAAAATATTTAAAATACTTCTACTCAACGTATATCCATAAATAATATATAATTTTAAACATAATTGTATCAACATTTATTTAAATTTATAAAAAAAATAATCGAAATTTTGAAAGCTTTTTGTGCACTGGTCCCCTTAAAAGACCAGTATCAATAAAAATGTGCTTTAAAATTACTATGTATCAAAAGGAACATGCTACCCTGAGGAACTTTATGTATTCACAAAATGGACATACAAATTTCACAAATTTTAGCTTTTTATCATGCTATTAAAACTAATTAAACAAATTATTAAATCAATTAACATAATGGAATAAAAGAGGAGTAAAGATGAAGGAGAGGTGAAAATTGTAGAAAATGGAAGAGGTTTAGGTTAGAAATAATGATTGTATACTCTATATGTTCAGAGGAAATATTCAAGTATTAAATAAAACTTTGGTAAATATCCAAGTACAATGCTGCCTTATCTGAAACACTTGTGAATTAGTAACACAATTTAAAAAAATAGAAGCAAGTGTTCTACCTAACTCTATTTTAGTTGTTCTTAAATACAAAGATCCTGCCAAGAAATTTCAATTAAAAACTAAATATTTTCTTGATAAGGTTTTCACGACAGTCTAATTACAAATTCTGATATTTTTCTATCATGGTTTTCACAGCATGGTGCCAGAACTTCGAAATTGATGTTCATTGAAAATTTTTCTCTAAAGAAACATCTGAAATATATTATTTTCGGTCTGCAAAAGGGACTAAATCTTCATTGACCGACGATGTATTTCAGGGTGGCAACAAAATCCTCGAAAAAAAGTTTCCTGATGGTGTCACATAAAATTTCCCTGATTTTACAATGCCCTTAATAAATGTTGTGATCAGTGATTGGTATATACAGTATCCACACATTATTTTTAAATATTTAGGGTCAGATGGGGAAAAGGATAATTATCCACAGATATATTCTATTTTTTCTCTTCAGATACTTTAATTGTTATTGTAGGGTTGGAACACTTACAATAGAAATTGAAAAACTGGAGAGAAAAATACAAAAGATTTTGATTATGAACTTATTACACATGACCCTACATCATCATACAAAACATCAAAATCAAATGTACATAAAAAATTCCACAAAAATGCAATTGAAGCAAAAAATATTAATTTAATGCACAAAAAAATCAGTAGCTACACAAATTTAAAATTAAATTGTACACCACATGTTGTATCAGCGGCCTCACGTTGACAAAACGCTGTGGCCGCGAAAAAACGTTCAAAAACTACACTGCCATTGTTCTTTATTCAAATTACAATTTCGGTGAGTACGATTTTTTAGATTAACAAAAATACTCGTATTCGTGCATCTCTAAATAAAACAAACAATAACAGTTGTCATTTTTAAGTCATCAAAATTTCCCCCATTTTTTCGAAATTTCCCTGTTCTTTCCAGAATGAAAAGCTCTGAGAATTTCCCAATTTTCCAGGTTCTGTTACCACCTTGTATTTTCAAAAAAGTTAAGAAAATAAGAGCTTTTGAAGCCATTTTGGTTTGAAAAAAAGATACCCTTAGTTGTCAAGGTTGAAAAATAGACAAAATAGCAAAAGTCACCTGTGGTAGCCCTGCAAGTACTTCAAAGGGATCCAAAAAGAAAATCAAGTACTTTTAAAGGATTCTCAGGGACTGGAAACTTTCAAACATTCCAACACCTTTTGCAATTTTAGTCATACTCATATTACCAATTGCATATATTCGAGTGCCATCAAAAAATGAAAACAACATTTTTTTTGTAAAATTTTCCGTTCTACCAATTGTAGTCAAAGAACACAATAATGTTCATACATTGCAGCACTATGACACTGCAGTTTTACTACATTGCTATTGCAGAACTTAAAGCCCACTAACCTCATTCAAGCGTGGCAGGATTCTCAAAACTTCTCCTGTGCGAGTGCTAACAATAATATTTGAACCCACAGCATCAAGAACATCAACAGATTCAGTTTTTCTGCAAAAAGAATAATTAGTCATTTTTCATACTATTTACTGAAGTGCACTGTACATTGCATCACTAACATTTAAAAATATACACTATCAAGATTCTCATTGTTCAAGCAACACAAAAATTAAGTTATTAGGTATAATAGGGCTATTTTTAATTTTTAAGGTTACCTTTCACATTGATTGCAAAAGATAAATCCATGAATGCACATGTGAGGATTGAGAATTAGGACCCACATATCAAGTTTTTAGCTCTATAAATATTATATAAACAAATTTAGACACGTATGGGCATGGTTTTGAATGCAGGTGAAATAAAATATGCTGTGGTTTCGTAATAACTAGGCTTTTAAAAAATATTTTAAGGACTTACAGTAAATGTTAAATTCTTAACAGCCTTTAAAAACTAAAATGAAAAATCAGGATTTCTTAAGGCTTTTGGAAACCCTGGTAGAAGAGAAGAATTAAACCTGGTAGAAAGAATTAAATCCCATTAAAACCGGTGACGTAGTAAAAAATTAATGACCAGATAGCTTGTCAAGATAATGTTGATTTTTTTATGATGAGACGAGATCTGGTCAGTTTTCTTTTAATAACAAGATATCTCATCCAAAAGACCTGATCAGCTTTGTTAATGATGAGATATCTCATCTATCAAGACCTGGTCAACTTTTCTAATGACGAGATACATCATTAAAACAACCAAAGAGTTGACACTAGTAAGTATTAAATGTACTATTTGTACTTTTGACTAATTTTATTTCAATAAGAGGTATGAAAATTGCATTTAGATTCTAATATTCATTACAATTACATACATAATAATACACCTTATATTCTAAACAAGGTGCATAAGATGAGTCTCATTGTGCCATCAATAGACATAAACAATTCAGAAACAAGGGAGGTAGATGATATGTGTGCAGTTTACCTGGTTTCCCAAGGCCTTGCAGTAAAGGAATAAGGTTTCGATGTCAATGCACCAACAGGGCACAAGTCAATAATGTTCCCTGATAATTCAGACGACAAAAGCTTTTCTACATAGGTTCCAATTTGCATATCACTTCCTCTTCCAGTAGTACCCAGATCATGAGTTCCGGCAACTTCAGTGGCAAAGCGCACACAACGTGTACAGTGAATACATCTAGTCATTATGGTCTTCACTAAGGGTCCAATATTTTTGTCTTCAACAGCACTGCAATTAGGCAACAAAATTAATCACTAAATTTGTTAATAATACAAATACAAATATTGACGACCAGCTACAGGCTCGAGCCCAACAAGGCTGGTCCTTTGTTTATGAATTCCCCAATTCCCACTGACTATCCAATTGTATCTTAAATTCGTACACTCCCTTTGAATTAACTATATTTTCTGGCAACGCGTTCCAACTGTCTATTACCCTATTAAAATAGTAGTTTTTCCTTAAATCCCGATTAAAATGTGTCTTATTCAATTTATACCCATGACCCCTTGTTCTGTTATCCCTATTGAAATTTAAGCCCTCTGTGTCCCCTTGTTTTACAAACTTGAAAAGCTGAATCAAATCCCCCCTCCTTCTTCTTTCCAGTGTATACATGTTTAGCTTACTTAAACGTTCATTATAGTCGAAATTTGCTAGCCCCTTTATTATTTTTGTAGCTCTGTGCTGAACCCTTTCAATTGATTCTATGTCCTTTCTCATATATGGAGCCCAGAATTGTACAGCATATTCTAGATGTGGTCTTACTAAACCCTTATATAACGGCAAGATTATATTCTTATCCTTTGAAGTTACAGTCTTTTTAATATACCCCAATAACCTATTAGCCTTTTTACCCGCAGCTGAACATTGGTGACCCATTTTAAAATCCCTGTGAACCAAAGAGCATAAAATATCTTCTATGATGAGCAGTTTTACCGTTTTCCTGTATGGTATATATCCTGAAAGCGACTGCGATCACTTCCAAAAGCCATCGATTCATCCTGAAAGAGAATCAGAGTAAGAATAGGGACTACAGAAAACATGGCAAATTACTCAATATAATCTCTATGGAAGAAATTGAGAATTGTTGTAGAGGTTTCAGTTGATTTAGCTTATTTTTACTTGAAATAGTTCTCAATTACCATACCCACCAAGTTGAATGAGTGATTGAAAATAATGAAATAAACTAAACTTTTTTGGAATTATTTTAAGTAGGTTAAATTGGCATAGTTTAAAAGTCAGTTTTGAAGTTAGATAAATTTATAGTTGGTACTAGAAAGTCGACAGGATTTAAAGAATATCTATAACCAGACCTGAAACAGTAGTTTAAAAGACATGTAAAGTTTTAATCCTATGGCTGATTAAAGAGACTAACTTTCAAAATATAACTACATAACATTAAGCATATATGAAACCTAAAATTTGTTAATTAAATGCATAAAATTACTAAACAGAAACAAAACACTTCTGTTTGAATACTTTTGTATTACTGAATATTTTACTTAGCATAGTTTTGATGCTATTTGTTCATTCAAATATTCAAAATGAAAAATAATATTGTTTTTAATACGATCAAACATGGTTTACAAGAAAATAGTTACAAAATATTGCACATTACCTGCAAGTCACATTCACCTCCTTGATCACAGATAGGACAATCTAAAGGATGGTTTATTAATAAAAATTCCATTACACCTTCCCTATGAAGAGAATGCATAAATAAGTAATTTAATTTCAGAGGATTACATCAAGTTAAATGAAAATGAACTCTTATGTAACTAAAATAAAAAAAATATTGCTTATATTCATTTTGAGATTTAAAAAAATCCATTTATATTTAAAATCATCATACATCCAAATAACATTGTAATTTAGCATTACAGCAAAATGAATCATGCAAAATTTGTTCTTTTTTTTAATCGATATACATAAAGCAGAGTTGGTGTGTTTTTCTGTACTCTATTTTTAATCTACAATACTTAATCAATTCACACCAAATTTGGTACTCATTGTTTAGAATCTTTTAGAAAACAAGGTCATATTAACTCGTGTTCAATTTGTCTGGAGTCTTCAGTGGAGGGTATTTGTACTTCAGAATCCTGCAGGAAACAGGCAATAATATATTAAACCCGTTTGATTTGTACAAGGTCCTAAAAGTGGGGGCTAAAAACAATTTGAAATTTTCATAGGAATAACATTGAGTATATTATTAGAACCATTCAACCTGAACAATGCAGGGTAGTTCTGCTAGCACTTTATAACCAAAACTGTTCTTAAACAAACATAATGAATGCAGCCTAATATAGATTGAAAAAATCTTCAAATTTTAGGAAGTTAATATTTATTTCATGTAGGGCTTTAAATTGGTAACAGTATTATTTTTTTTATCTCTGAAGATAGTGAATGTCAAAACTTTATAATTTAATTACAAATTCAAAAATAAAAGTATAGAATATCAAATACACACATGTTTAACTTTATATATATACAGCCCTTTTCATTGTCAGTTAATAAAAATATGTATAATCAATAATTAATACAAAACTGCATAAAAGGTTAAGCAATTATTAAACCTAATTGCTAATCCAAAAGTTGGAATTACAATTATATACACTTAATAATTCAGAAGGAAGTTTCTATAAATCTGTTAGTGTGATTATAGGAGTAAGATGTTTAGAGTAAATTATAACGAATTATTTCATTTATAATTTTATTTCAGTTTGCAAAAATAACAAATTTTCCATATAAATTCAACAGAATTCCCAGAGTACAAACCTTGCTTTTTTCGTCATATCCGAGTTAGTTTTAACCCTCCATCCATTCATAACAGGCATTGCACATGCTGCAACAGGCTACAAATATACAAAATATAGAACAAAGTCAGGACATGCAGTTGATACAATTTTTCTCAAACCAGAAAAATATATTACCTAAAACATATTAACAAAGAACAAATAAAAACAACAAGTACATGAATTCATTTTACACATTACATACTGGAACAGTGAACACAAGATACTGTCAGATGGGCTACAGCCACCTCCAAAGCAACAGAGAGATTACATGTTTAATGACAACTTGATAACATCAATGAAATTCAGTTTATTTGCTGAAAAATTCTACATCAGACTCTAATGAAAGGTTGGATTCAGGGTGAAGGTGAAAATTAACAAATATACAAAATATAGAACAAAGTCAAGACATGCAGTTGATGCAATTTTTTTCAAACCAGAAAAATATATTACCTAAAACATATTAACAAAGAACAAGAAACTGAAAAATTTTGCTACAGTCGCCACACTTTTTAAAAACATTAGTTTATATGGTTGAACCTCCAATTTTACGTTTTTTTCTTCGGAGGACTGCAAAAAATGTTTTTTAAAGAAAGAAAAACATGAAAAATAGTATTTGGAATTTTGGGGGAAAACGTAGATGGTTAAAGCAGGAAAACTCAAAGCAACCTAGGGAAAAAAGGTGGAAGATAATCGCTTGTGCACATGACCTGGGGTAATTCGGTAGTGCTGGTATTTTGCAGGGTGAGAACATCTATTTTGATATATTGTATACTAGTCACTGCGTGGCTACCACGGGCAACACCGTGATATACGGTATTATTCTGGTGTAAAATTTTCCGCAGTTTTCAAATATGTTAAAATTTTTAATCTATCTTTAACGAATTAGAACTAAACAATGCCTTTCAAAATGTTTTTTTTTTGCTCTCCACTGAAGTAGGCAAAAAATGTAATCTGTTTTTTTTTTCAAAGCACGAAATGCAATCTGTATTTTGAAAGGGAAAGTTACCGTGACGTCACAATTTTGTGCAAAAATATAAAAGATTCCGTAGATTCCGAAATTTTCCGCAGATTTCAAATCCGCTGATATTTTTACTCCATCTTTAACGGTCTAGGAGATAGAAAAAGAACTAATTGACTCCAGTTTAAAGATAGTTTGTTTCTATCATCTGGCAGAAAAATTATTCATTCGCCCGCAGGAAACGAAAACAATAAATTTAGAATCTGTGATCTCTTCTATGCTGTAGCATTCAATAATGATTAAATTTCATTACATTCATTTTAAAATGTTCTAGTTTGAATTAAAAAATGTTCTAGATTAAATCTTAAAATTCGCCACGACCCAAAAAATGCAAAATATTCTAACTTCCTGTGTGCCAAATTTCATTGCTGTAAGTGCAAACACTTCCTTTTATAATAGTAGAGATATATATAGTGGACACTTACAAAATTTCTTAATTTTCACCTTTAATTCATGGGTAAAGTTAACTTGGTTTCATTTATTTATGTTAGAGGTTTGATTGTAAGAAAAGTCTATCTGGTTGGTTTTAAGGGGCAGGGGTCATATTTAGCCAAGCTGCTCCAAACACAACGGCAAGTAAAATATGCTACAAAAGGGAAAAAAGAGGGATTGAGGAACATAGTGCGATGAAAGCAGAAAAGATCACTTGGGTATCCCAGTATAAACATCCTTGTTTATGAAAGATAGTAAACCCCATTGGAAAATAAAAAATCACTAGATTACTTTGTTCGTGTGAAGCCTGTACACACCTAATGGAGATATGGCCCTGAAGGCTGAGGGAAAAGGTTAGTTAGATTAGAGGTTTTATGACACAAAAGCCATATTCGGCAACACCACAGCAAAAGGAAATATAAATCATATTTGAGAATGTCCAACCACTGACCTTTAGCAACCAAGGCACAAACTGGCGAATATTTGTAAACGAGCAACCATGGGTAAGCTGCATGAACTCGTAACAAGGATTGTCACCAACCACCATGAACTTACAAACTAGGATTCAAACCTGCGACCTGGTTTGCAGACAATTTCTATGACCACTACTGTTAGGCACAAAGGTAAAAAACCTTATACACTGATGGTTTCTAACCTCAATAAAACATAAATCTTATTGAGGAGCCAAGTCAAAATTATTATGGTGGGGTTAAATTCCATCCTTTTCCATAACATAGCACCAACACAGATAGTGGGATATAGGTGGGGAATAACTGGGAAATGTAAGAGCCGTGAAACAGGAAGTGATGAGTCGTTTGGATTCTTTTAAGGAAACGGAACTATTTTCAACTATATGAACTCAATGTGATCAAACAAAAACAGATTAGTATGGGATCTCTTGAGATTCCAGAACAAATACTTTGAAACTTGTTCATAATGCAGGGCTCGAAATACCCAGGTGCACTGTGCACATGAAAATGAAATTGTGCACCTAATTTTTTCCCGCTAGGTGCACGCAGTGAACATTAAAAAAAGGGGAAGAACGTGTTTTATGTTATTTTGGAGTTTGAACAAAATATTAGTATTGACCTCTTGCTCTAAAGGAACGTAATTAAAATTCCTAAATACACAGTATGAGAAAACAAAATCGCTGGCCCGTAACGGGTTTATACAGTAGGAAGGTTTACTTGTGCCACTGCCACCAGAACTTTCCGACGATCGAAACATTATCCAGGTGGCTCTGTTGAAGCGACTGTCGCGACAGCCGTGCGCCGGAGAAGGGATAATTTAAATGTTTAAATAGTTTTATTTACTATCTACTACTAACCTATCTAAGCATACCCAAATAATAAAGTAGTCTACATTACAATAATGCTTTATTACGTTTTTTTAAAATGTGCACCTAAAATATAACTGTGCACCTAACTTAAAAACTTAGGTCAATTTACTTAGCAATCAAACTTAGGTCAAGCAACAGTGCACAATTTCTAAGACTGTTTTGACTTCAAAAATAAAAGTCATCCAAAAGTATAGAATAGGTTATTGGAAAATTAAAAAATAATTATAATAAAATGAACTTTGTTTTCTGCTATATAGGCAATCGTAATGAGATATAGCAATTGGAATAATTTTCAACTATGTAAAGGATGCAAAAAAGATATCAAATCTATCAAGTGAGATTGTAATAATTTTGCTATTCGCCACAGTGGAGTAGTAAAAGATAAAAAGAAAAAAAAATTCCTGATTAATTGGTATCTATCATAATTCACGCCAGTGAATACAATATCCATGATCTATTACCATTTTGTAAATGACTTGAGTCTTTTAATTATAAAGAAATACAATATCCACATTGTTTTGAAGATGAAATGCATAAAAAATATTTACTCATTACAATGACAATAGAAATATGAAGAATCATAAATTAAACATGTATTGTACATATTTTACAAGACTTTTCATTACTTTTGCTGATTTTTCAACTTCCACTAAGCACATTCGACAGTTTCCAGCTACTGACAGTCGTTCATGATAGCAGAATCGAGGGATTTCCACACCAACCATAGCTGCAGCCTGAAACAGGAAAATTGCAAAAATTTTAACTACTTGATGATAAGAACAGGAAAAGTTTTCAGTAAAATATCAATGCAAAAAAAAAACAATGTAATGGCTGAGATTATTTATAAATTAATATAAACACTATATATGATCTATCATCAACAACTGCAATTTAAATTTTTAACCTATTCTAACTTTTTTAGTGCTTTAAAAAAGAATACTATAAATAGAATCAGCATCATTGAAAGTTCAACTAGTCATTTCTAAATAGTGTGTAGTTTTTAACTTTTCAGTAAATATTCAGAATGTTTACCTGTAATACAGTAGTGCCAGGATCAACGAGTACAAGTTTGTCATCAATGAATACTTCTAGTTTCTTGGGTTGTGTTTGCACTGCAGTTACATATTTTGCTAGATAAGAGTAAATGTTTACAAAGTCAACAATATCTAAGTAATCATAAAATATATCCTTCATGAACAATGTATGACATGGAAGCAATGTGTGTGAATAATGAAAATAGAACCCAAATACCTGCCAAATTATACTAACAAAAAATTGGTCTGAAATTATAAATTGCTAAGTCAATTGATCAAATATAAAAGATCAATTATTTGTAAATGGATTTAAACAATAGGAGAGAAAGTCATCGGGCTGAGAATTTTTTTAAACATATAACATCTTTTAACACAATTTCCATACTAATAACCAAACTCCTAATGCATAATTTTGAAATAGGATAGAAGTATCATTAAGACACAACATATTTTGACTAAGACACAACATGCTAAACCATCAGTTTAAACTAATTAAAGTGTCTTGAGAAAGGATAAATTTTAAAACTGCACTTTGGATTTTTAAAACAAATATTTCCTTTTTTATTCTTGCTTTTATGGAAGCTCATGAACACAACAGATACTGATACACAATAAATCCATATTACTTTACATAATCAAACCAATATTTTTATAACTTAATAAGTTCCATGTCTATTAACTAAATTAATATGTTATGTGGTTGAACTAACATATTACACTGGAAAATTACAAAGGTATATTGGTGATGATAAGGATCAATCTAGAAGGGAAAGATCCAAGTACACCTCATCATTTTGAAAATTGATTAGATGAGGACAACACCTGGGTGGACACCTTACACTCCAAACATCCACACCAAATTAATGTAAGGACATTTGAGAACACAACATATTTAACATGTACAGCCCCCATGTCCACTAAATTACTAAATGTTATGCAAATATTCTAGATTTTTCTTTAGTCTTTGAAGACAGAATTGAATTTTAGTCACTAAATTATTTCTTCCTCGCCTGAAGAAAATTATATTTTTCTACAGCGGAATCATCACTTTATTCCTTAATTTTCGAAAAACAGTTTTTTTAGTCATGATTTAATAACTAAACATGTACAAAAAATATAATTAATTGTAAAATGTTTGGTTACCTTTTGGGATAAGTAATGCCTGGAATGACCTCTGAAGGCTATTCTTCAACAAGGTATGTGTCATTCTGAACCTAAAAATGCATACAAAATTCAAGTAAAAGCGTATTTCATATAAATCTAAAAAACAAGCATTATACTTAAATGGTTTAAATATATGGTACCAGAATATTTTTAAAGGAAACATATTGATACTCGGGAGCTCACCCCCTGCTAGCTAATGCTCACCAACCCCCAGAGGATTGTTTTGCAATCCTCATTGGTTAGCTGCGCGAACCTTGCTTGCTTCACTCACATTAATGAAGACATGTCCTAGCAGAAGGGATTGATTACAAAATATGATATTCCCAACAAAAATATTTTTAAAATGTAAATTTGTTGTATTACAGAAAAGGTATACAGTACCACTGGTTTAGAATTTGAAATTCAGATGAAAACTTTGAGCAAATTTTAACTCAAAATGTGAGCGCTGCTTTGGAAATGGAATATCAAACATGTTTGCGTGTACATTTCCTCATCACTCAAGCCACATTTTCATTGAGTTTGTTGTTGAAAGTTGTAGTGCAAGCGTCTTGTTGAACTACAATTGTTGGCTCTGAAAATGGCCAATAACGCTAGTAAATTCAATTGAGGTGCAAGGCTTCTTGGTAAACAAACAATCGAACAATGCTGCCAAAACGCAATAACAAATTAACGTCTTCTTTGTGTGCCACGTAAGAGAATTATATATAGATAACAAACTTGATAATCAGCAAAACAGTGTACAGAATTACACAAAACTAATTATTTTGGAAGAAACAATGATATACAATACAATACCATATATATAATAATTGAATAAAGCTTTATTTTGTAAGAGAGTACTTGATGATTACTCATCATGATGGCATTTAAGTCATGCAGTTCTATAAGAAATCTACTTGTTAAATTTCAAGCTAGGGCAAATGTAAGCAATACAATCACACAATTTGCATCTTTACAGTTCAGTTGATAATTTTGTGCCAGAAGCAATGATTATGAGTATGTGTTGTACATAATTGCCAATGTCGGTCATCATAAATGATATTGCATGCTGTATCCCTTTCTGTGGCAAGCTTTTCTAGACTGCTTTCTACTTATCGACTTCCCAAGGTCATCTGTCTTGTCACTATACAGTTGTCTATTTTTAAAAAGCTTTAACTTCTACAGGATGTTCCATTTGTAGGAGACCTCTGGTTATTATTTACCTTTGCTAAATAACTTTTCTCAAAAATGAGTAACTAAACAAGCAGATAGCTAGACATGTTCAAATACAACATAGATCTAATATGCCTTGCTAATAAATCAATAAAGAAGCCTATAGCAACATGTTTTGCCTATATGCAATTCCGTAACTGCAAGATCGTCACTACTATAATTAAAAATACCACACAAGCTCAACTAATGGAGACGTCTTACAAACATGTAGGGTTAATTGGTAGTTTTTCGGTGCAAGGACCATGTTTGGGCAATCTGCGGCAAACGTAAGATAGACCTTGCTAAGTAATTGTGAAAATAAAGGATTGAGAGAAGTAGAGAAAGATCGCTTGGGCATATTGGGGTCGTGACTACCATGTTTACCAGAGGCAGTAAACCACACAGGGAAAGAATGGTTCACAATGTTGCCTCAGATTTGTGAAGCCCATACACATCTAAAGATATGCCCTGGAGACAAATATGTAGGGACAGACTCAGATTCATTTTACTGGTGGAGTCACTCAAGTGGTGACACCTTCAAAAAATTATTTCTGTAAACTGAAATGGAATGTTAATTTGTACACATATGTAAGAAATATAATTTAACTAGCCACTGCGTGGCTAGCCCGTGCCCATGGTGTTGCACGGGCAACGCCGTGATGTAAGGTATTAATATGATGTAAACAGGAAATTATTTTATTAAACACTGTAGAACTTCAGGAACTACATGTATTCAGATATTGTGTGATAATTTTAACTATATTTGTTTTGTTTACTTAAGTCAACAAGCCATTCATAGGGGAAACATTCATGAAACACAAAATAAAGAATTTAGTTTACTTATGTAGATAAACATTAGAAAAAGCATGTTTTATTTTTAAGATAAAAAATATGATAAATGTGCGCAATCACTACTCATAAGAATTAATTAAGTGCAGATTGCAATGGTATTTTGCTTGAAATTTTAAAAAATTGTTGCTGTTTTGTTTTGCACCAAGTTAATAATTTACAATTAACAAAAAAAATTCCCATTGTGTTCACGACCTATTTCAATTTTAATGTAATGTGTAAAAAAGATACACCTTGAAACATACAGTGTTGATGTCTTGAATTGTGTGTGTGGGAAAGCACCAAATAAGTAAGTCGGTGTCTATTCAAAAGATATGCATATCCAATGAAAATAAAATTTATATTGACAAAATAATTCACTCTGAATCTGTAAAAGGTAAAGTCAAATAATTATTTTTAGTAAGGAAAAAGAGCTGCATCTTTGATGCAACACAGTCATAAGAGAATTAATGATTTGAGTGAATTAAAATCTTCATGGTTAACATATTTGTTCGATACTTATTTTTCTATCGATTAATGGTTATTTTGAGAGGAGAAAGCTAGAACTGATGAGGTTTTTCTACTGCATACAAACACTTATGCACAAACCAGCACACTTAATACCAACCAGCATGCATTAATGTAATAACAGAATTATTCTATCAGGTTGCATAATCAGATTAAATACGTAGACTGTTCTTGGAATCAAATTCCTTTAGCAACTGATTCAAAATTCTTTTTTCAACCAATGGCAAAAGCACATTATCTATTGCAAACAAGCGTTCTGAGATTTTCGCAAAACAAAAATCATATTCATGAAACTAACTAAACATTGGATGTTATTTTGCGGTTTATAGATGGTGAAAATTAAATTAAACAGTACAAAAATGACAAAAGGAATGTGCGACATGAAGAGCAGTATGAAAAGTGGTATTGAAACTTGGAAGTGTAAATTAAGTTAATAAATCTTACAAGTTGCGTTCAATCTATATTTCTGTATGTTTACAAATACAATCCTAAAATTTTCAATCCAAGGTCTCAGAGGATACAGTTACAGCTACCGTCAAATCAAATAAATTATTGTAGCGGACCGTGGCGCTTGCTGGTTTTAAGCCTACGCCAAGTGTGATATACAAGTTCAATTACTTCAAGATATCACTTGTCACGTGGTGTTGTCCTCGGATATTTTCCTTAGGAGATTGATCCCGGACCGTCCTCAATAGCCCGTTGTGTTACGAAATATTGAATTAAGTGAGTGGTTAAGAAATATTGAATTAAGTGATGTATAGAACAGAATACAGAAGTCAAATGAAATGATTAAAAATGCCTCTAGGTCGAAGTATATTCAACTACCTTACAAAACCTAACCATATCGCACAAACGACTGGGACCAAACGACTGGGGCAAATATGACAAACCAAAATACTATAAAGAATTTCCTCTTAAAAAAATAGACAAAGCTTTGCTTCTGCGGCAAGAGACAACCGCAGACTTTCTGTCTGGAGCAGTTTTTATGATAAATAGACATATAGTCCTTTTGACCGACCTTAGATCTGGGTTCAAAAAATCTCTGGGGAGTAAAAGGATAATAAGAAGGACGCAACAATATTTTATGCATTAGAATACAAAAACACCATTAAGGTGAAAAAATTGTTTGGGGAAAAATATGGAAGAACAATTAATTTAATTAAATACTCATAAGTGCACACACGGGCAATACGCTAGGTCTATGGGAAATAAAGGGCCTCAGAACTGAAAAAAGCAAATATGTACTTCATCTAGGCTGAAATATAACACCTCTCTCTCTCTCTCTCTCTAAAAGTATCCTTTCTCAATTCATGGGTGTAAATGTAGGAGGCTATTCGGTTTTAGCCCCACCCCCGACTCGAAAGAAGAAAATATATTCTTTTAACTATAGGACGTTTCTCAACTCCCCCTGACCAGAATTAGAGTGCCTATATAAAAAGAGTGGCGACAAGCGACCAAATTTGGCCCAAACCATATGCGCGGCAGCCATTTTTGTAGCAGAATCGTCTCCAAGAAGGTTGCTGGGCGAATATGTTTCTTCCAGCGGTTTCCCACATTTCCTCCTCACTCTTTATTTTGGCGATAGTGTTTATGTCCCGAAATTTTTATGCTCACAACTTATTGAAAATTTTTTCGTGCATATTAACAAGAAAAAGAAAAAAGTTAAACTTATAACTTCAGTGTTAAATAAAATAGGTAATGGTAATGGTAATTTTTAGCTAACGTCGTACTAGAGCAACACAACGGGCTATTGACAACGGACCGGGATCAGTCCCTTAAGGGAAAGATCCGAGGACAACACCATGTATATCCAAATCCACAGACTAATGTTGATGTGGTGGTTTTGTTCCGAGACCTATCAGCAAAATAAAGATGAAATTTTGCATCAAAAATAACACTTTTGTAAACATTTATTTTACTCTTTTTGTATAAAGCATGGCTACAATTTACTCTCTGCTTTACTGATGATTTAATTCGGCATAGGGTATTGAAAACCTTTTATAAGGGAAACCGCTAAAAAAACAACGCATTATCAAAAGTTTAAAACTTGCTAACTGCTTTGGCACGATGTTTACATCGCCAAAGTAGCGGGAATCACCATGCTGTTCAAAAAAAGCTATTTACTTAAAAAGTTTTTTAATTTATAATGACAAAACACTATAATAATGATAAATAAACATTCTAGAACACGAAATGAAAAATGAAAAAGTGATATTTTCTTCTACATTTAATGTACACCCGTTTTTCTAATACGCACAGAAAGTTCCCATGTTATGTCTACGGGAGCTTCGAAAAAAAAAAACCTCGGGCGGTATGAAAGGTCTCTAAGCCAATCAGAAAATGTTTCCCGTATGTCGCCACTCTTATTATAGAGGCACTCTAATTAGAATTACCAAATATATAATTTCTATTGCACACCTACTAAGGGTATGGGGGGTTTATGCAGTGGCGGATCAAGGCAGGAGGGGGCCCCAAGCGGTAAAAGTTTCAGGACCCTCAAACTCAAGGTGGAAAAAAAAGTTCCAAGAAAACTCTCATTAAGTTATTAACTAAAAAGAAAAGTTATCGAAAATTTCATACCACATAACAAATTATATAAATTTATTTAAAAAGAAAAAGAAGAAAACCCCCATTTTTTTACTTGAATTTTCGTTTTGTTTTACTTCTTGCAAATTCGTCAATTAGTTTGGTAGTGTCTATTCGGCTTAAAATTTCTTGCTCTATACATAAAATGGATATATTATTATTGATCGTTCTTCTCCCGTAGAACTTCTTAAATAATTTTTTACTCGCTTTTAAAAAGAAAGTGATCTTTCTCCTGAAGAATTCAATAAGGAAATTGTTAAAAAAATTTCCATAATATTTCAACATTCGGAAATGTGCAAGACATTTCTTTGGTGTCTCTCGATAGATGTCTGGTGTGGTCTTGTCTCGTGTCCATGTTTTCTTTCAGAAATATTAAAGAATGGTCAAATTCATCTTCAAAAGTATAAACATCAATGTAAAGACGCTGTTACAATTTTCCTCGAACCCTAATGAAAAGACATTTTAAGACCTCTGGCCCTTTGATATTCCGGGGCCCTAAGCGGAAGTTTAGTCCGCTTACCGTTTAATCCGCCACTGGGTTTATGACAGACCAGAAAAACAACGAATTACTACTGTGATAAAAAAAAGTACCAAGAATGCTAAAATAAAACAAAAGGTATCACTTAATTGGTCAACATTTATTACATCTCCTTCAAAGTAATCTCTTTCGACTTTAATGCACTTTTGCGAACATTTTTCCCGATCCTCAAATATGCCTAAAGTCGTTTTTCTGAAACCCTTCAGGGTTCGTATCGAATTTTCTTTTATTGCATCAAAACGGTGACCCCAAAGCAGGGCCGCCCATAAATTTCACGGGCCCCCCGACAAAACTTTCGTGCGGGCCCCTAAGCTTTTTCCTTGTGTAGGAAGTTTTTATTTTCTCAAGTATTCATATATTTACAAATACCCAACTTCAGAAATGTACAAGCAAACCCACAGTAAATAAATAATGAACTGGTAAGTAATTATGGAATTAAATATGTATATGCGTTATACGCCTAAAGCTCGATGTGTGTCCACTTTGCGATCGAGCAGGACTTCGATAAGGATATGATCAGAAAACTACAATAAATATCTCTATAAAAAGATTGTGAGAGAAACCCATGTAAAATTATACCTTGGACGCTGAAGACTATTCAAAACACCGAAAACTTTTGCAAGGAAGCTCATTTTGCAAGCCTGTTCATGCTCAATTAAAAATATTCTAAGATGATTCAAATTTTTCTTGGCCCAAAGTAGATCGTAAATGATTTTTGATTATAGATAGTTTACTGAATCCTTTCACCAGAAGCCACAGTGATGGGAAGAGAAAACAAAATTCTTAAAGCTATGCAAAGTTCTGGGAAAATAGATTGCAATTTTAATCTACAGATATCATTAAAAGGGAGAGTGGAAGACCTATATATTTCTAACTTAACTTAATGTGAAAAAGTAGCTTCGCGAACGGTCTTGTACATCTGAATTTCATTGATGAGATGGTGGCTTAAATCATCTGGATAGCTTTCAATTAATTTTTTAAGTGCGTTGTTGTTGTCATTAGAATTATAATTTATTTTTAATATGGCTTCGAATGTATTGCATATGTTTTTTTCATTTGCTCATAACTTGATTCTAACTGAGAAACTATTTTATTGATTACTATATCAAAAACTGAACTTTTGAATTTTGTTTCTTCGGTTTCTAATACTTCAGGCATTTCTCTTTCCACTTCAAAAGCTTCCTTTCTCGAAAAAAAAAAAAAAGCTTACTTTTCCGTCCTCTTTTTTTGGAAAATTCTGCATCTATACCCATAATTAGAAGCTGTTTCATTAGCTCTATTTATACAGGCCATTATTTTCTTAAATCTTTATCTAATGTTTCAGTTAACGCTTTAATGTTATTCATTTCGGTATCAAGGGAGATATATTATGATTGACGGATTAAATATCTTGTATTAATTTGCTCTAGTATGTCTTTCCAAATATTTAACAGAATTAAAGTTTTAAATTTTGAAAAATAATTGAGGAATCCATTTACTCTTCCGCCGTTTCCTCTTACGATAAACTACTGATTTTTTACATTTTGAAGGACCTTTAAAACGTCAGGTAGTTTTTCAGACATAGGTTTCACTGCCTCAATTCTTGCACTCCATCTTGTCTCACAAAGACCGTGTAGAGACCTCCCATCCGTGTGTTTTAGAAGCAGTTCCCATCACCGTGGGCTCGCACTAAAGAAATTGTAAAGCTGGTTTATGAAGTTGAAGAACGTGCTTACTATTTCGTTACTCCTTGTGGCATGTAAATCAACTAGTCGTTGTCGTAGACCTTACACTGGTGAAAATGTGAGACCACCTTGACGGAGACGTTTTAAGGACTTGAAAATAATATTTTCTGTTCGATATTTTTTGTCAAATTCGGAAAATAACCCTAAAATGAGGCAGATAATTTCTTGAACAAACCTTGGGGCCGCGGGCCCTTTAAACGTCCGGGCCCCCCGACATTTGTCGGGTTTGTCCCCCCTTATGGGCGGCCCTGCCCAAAGAAGGAGTTTCACCCGTGTAAAAAAAGAGAAAAAGTCACACGTTACCATATCAGGTGAAGTGAGTACCGAGCTTGTGGAGCCGTATTTTTATGCTTTGTCAAAAAATTGCGAATAATAATGACATTGAGAATTCCCACTATCGTGATGCTAAACCCATGAGTTATCTTACCACAATTCAGGTCGCTTTCGACTTTTTGTTGTAGATGTTTAATTGGTGACTGATGAGGACAAAATGGGAGGGGGGTCATAATTTCGGACAACAGAAGAAAAAAAGATAAGTTATAACAGTATTGTCCACCGAGGTAATTCTTCTTCATATTTTATTTACTAGGGTTATTACCACTTTTCCTGGGTTCTGTAGTGGTAGGAGAAGGCTTTCAGTTGGAGATCTACCTTCACATCAATCAATGAGATTAATAGTTATTCCATTATCTAGTAATGCATATTTTTATTATTTAATGGTTGCTGTTATTTAAATGACATGTACAAATTGCTACTCATTAGTAAAAGTGTGCTTCGTAAAAGAGAATATGATTTTCCAAATAAAATCTCTGTGAACAACCTGTTACAGATAGGATTTATGGTTTTTGAGTTCGAATGGGATTCCCTAAATTTATTGTGATTAAAAATTTCTTTTTCATATCCTAATGCCCTCAGAGTACTCCCATCCCACTCAAAAAATATTACTAGATAAATTATGTCTCATTAGTAGGCCAGGTAGGTATGTAACTAACGTCGTACTGGAGCAACACATGGGGCTATTGATGACGGTCTGGGATCAATACCCCTAAGGACAATACCCCAAAGGAAAGATTCGATAATAGTAGGTCAGGATTCTTATATATATATATATATATATATATATATATATATATATTGTGGTGAGATCTACACCCTTTAAGGGTTATTGTCGAGGGAAACCCATGGGAAAGGATTCCATTGAAGCAGGCCGCTTCTTTGTGGACCATCTCTGGGATTCTACTCTATTCATAGGCGTAACCAGGGGGGGGGGAAGTTCAACTCCCCCCCCATTCAGTTGAGATATATATATATATATATATATATATATAATGAGTTTTTCACAAATTAGTCTCTTGTTAATAACTACACAAACTATTCATAACTTAATTTTAATTAATTTTTTACCTGTGTAATAAACATAGCCGCCAGGGAGGGTGGGAGGCTTCAACCCTTTCCCCCATTCAGTTGAGAAAAATTTTGCTTATATATATATTTTATGAGTTTTTCACAAATTAATCCCTTATTAATAACTACTCAAACTATTCATAACTTAATTTTAATTAATGTTTTCCTTGTGTAATAAACATAGCCGTCAGGGTGGGGGTTCAACCCCTCCCCCATTCAGTTGTGAAAAATTTTGCTTACATATATATTTTATGAGTTTTTCACAAATTAATCCCTTGTTAATAATTACCCAAACTATTCATAACTTAATTTCAATTAATGTTTTACTTGTGTAATAAACATAGCCCTCAGGGTGGGGGTTGGGGGTACAACCCCTCCCCATTCAGTTGAGAAAAATTTTGCTAATATAGATATAATGAGTTTTTCACAAATTAATCCCTTGTTTATATTACACAAGCTATTCATAACTTAATTTTAAATAATGTTTTTTTTTGTAGAATAAATAAATGTAATCGATGAAACAATGGTACAATAGTTCATAGGCGTAAGCAGGGGGAGTTGGGGGTTCAACCCCCCATTCAGTTCGTCATAAAAGATAGTCAAATTTGTTAATGAAGAACAATCGGAGTATTAAGCTTTATGGCTATTTAAACTAGATTATATAAAAATAAAAATTATTTTTACACTCATGACATAAATGCCGTATATAAGCCGATCCATGTATAAGTCGAGGGTGCGTGTTTTCTAAAAAAAATTTACCCAAAATTCAAAACCTTTATGTAAAGCGAAACAAAGAGTAAAAAAAAAAATATTTTTTGGGACGTTCAAACCATACGTCCTAAAGCCATGAGGGCGTAATGTCGCCAAGAACGTAAAACTGGTCGAATATTTTCCCATCAAATCGTTGTAAAGTAAAACGCTAGCTTTAACCTGCTAATGATTTTCCAGTGTCCAAACGATCCAGCTCCTGATATCCGACCTCTGACGGGGTGATTGACAGGTGATGATGTACTGGACATTACGATTCAAAAGGGGGAGGGGATTCATTATGGCTCTTAAAATAAACTCGGGTAGGTTCTAAATGAGATTTAACTCTCCAACTGCTCGCCACGATTTAACTTGGCAGTAAAGATGTGCAATGATGAGCGTTCTGAGCTTTAAGCCGCAGGTTTCACTGCGAGGTTGTCTATTCGCTCCCTTTCCAAAGGTGACCGCTAATGATCTTAAATTAAACTCGGGTAGGGTCTAAATGACCACTAATGATACTTCCCAGTTTCCCGCACCTGATACCGGACCTCTGACTGGGTGATTGACAGATGATCAGTTCAACAATGGTCAAGGGAAGCGGCTGGGGCTTGGGAATTTTTTTTTATCAGTGCCACTCTTATCTTCGCCGTGCAGCTTAAAACATGTGCGGTACATATAGTTTCAAAAGGGGGAGCGAGCTCATTGACCCTTGGCAGCGATGTGGATGAAGAACATAACGATGTGTATGACCAACATATAAATTCTAGTACGGAAATGGCATTGGAACTGATGATGATACACATCAAGACATCCCAATGAGTGAAGCCGAATTTTACGAACTATTCGGAAACTCGGATTCAGACACGGAATTTGAAGCATTTATATGACTTATTTTTCTCTTTTTGCTTAAAGGCTGCATTCAAAACGTAAGTTAAAATACTTTAAAAATTGGAACAGCTGTTGAATTCGGATCCGAGTCCGGATGGCACGAAGTAAAAAAAAAAGGTTGCTTTCCCAACACCCGTTAGATTTGCTATAAAAATCGTTAATCGCTCCTAAATAATTCGAAATGGCTGCCACCGGAGGGATATCCGAATCCACCAGCTGTATCAAAAAATGTTCCCTTTCCAATTGTTATTTTTATGTGCTAATTAATTAAGGGTATTCAATTATTATTTTGTGTGCTATATTTGGTGATAGTTAGCGATTTATCGCTTGCACCCGGCTAACGGAAATGTACCTTAGTTTTTTGAGAAATTAGCGGATCCGTATATAAGCCGACCCCCCCCCCCTCCCACTTTAGCTCTAGAAAAAGTTCCAAACATTCTCGGCTTCTACACGGAAATATACGTAAATGCACGACTAAAGTGAAATTTTTATTCACTTGATTTTTTTATGTTTAACTTAGAATAGGTTTTTTGAAGAACCAACTAGGAAAATGTTTATATGTATTTATCACAGCAAAAACTAATTAATTTTATCCGAATGTTTACAGTTCATGAAGTTCTAGTGATTATTTTTCGATTATTTCTAATTTTATGATAATCTAAAAATCTGAATGTATGTGCATTCTTACCAATGATGTTTTTTATTTCAATAATTGTTATATATGTTGTCACTGATTTACTGTATTTTGTTTCACAAATTTTAAAAACAGATGGTTCGGATTAAACAAACTCGGATGAATGGGGGGTTTGAATTAGCAAGGTTTTAGTGTAATTCAAGATTATCCTTAAATAATTTGTTGTTAAACCAAACAATGTGTTTCTTATGTATGATACTATAAAATAACATTGTTTAAAACGACTTTATTTGAAATAAAAGTGACTAACATTTGTTAGACGCAAAATTTTTAATAATTTTATCAATGTTCTAGGAAAAAAAATATCAATATATCGTGTGATTTTTAACATAAAAATACGAAAAATTCCCTGAGAAGGTCTCCATATGCTTCACCTTTTTATTGGTGTACAGTTCATACTTCTCGGGACTGAACTCCTCCCCCCTCAGTCATCAACCCTAGTCACGCCTATGCATCTGTGATGTTTCTTCCATTACTGATGAATTATTTCATGTCTTAATCTCATCATAAATATTACAGTTGCATGTAGTTATTCACAAGTATATAATTAATACACTTATTAAAAAATTGTGAGCACTTATAGTCGAAAGAATCAGAATCGAGAGAATTTTTACCGATGTACTTCAAGCAAATCAAGTTTAAATCTGAGAAATTACGAAAAAATCGACGTTTTAATTTCTAATTTAAATGTATTGTAAATTTTAAAATTCACAATAAAAACATCTGGTAAATATTGTATAAACTAGGGGGCTCCGCCCCCTGCTCGCGAACCCCCGGGAATTGCTACGCAATCCTTTTTGGTTTGCTTTGCAAACCAACATTCTTTTTGCATGTGATTTCTCTTTTATTTTAACACTCAATGTATCAGTAAAAATCTTCTCCATCTTGTTCCCTCTACAATTTTAAATAGACCTTGTTAATCTCTTAATTTTCTGATCTCTACTTTTACGGGAAGCCGTCGAAAAAGCGAGCCTTTTTCCTCGCCAAATTAAAAAAAAAAAGGTTGCTAAGATAAATTTGATACTTGGAAAATATATAAGTTAGTCAGAAAATGTAACCTTCATTTCCGTGAAGATAAATGTATGAAGAGAATGAATGCTATCGCTCCGCGATCTAAAAATTACGAAATTTGTATGACCAACTTTTGATTGTATCGAATTTATTTATGAACCAGTTTTAAAAGTAATTTTACCGTAAGAAGGAGTGTATTTCAAGCTTTCACGTGGTATTTTCAAATTTTCAAACTAATAGTATTAAGCTACACATATGACACAGTTTTAGTTTTGCGTATCGGAACTTACGATCTTAAAGTCCCGAAATTTTTATATGAACAACTTATAATCGCATTAAAAATTTATTTAGTAACAAATTTCCAAAATAATTGTACTATACGAAAGAGTACATTCTAAGGTTTGCAGTGATGCTTTCAAATTTAAAAATAATAGTATAAGCTATAGATATGACAGTTAATAAAAATTGACGGAAATTTACCAATATTACAAAATTTGTATGACCAACTTTTGATTGCATCGAATTTATTTATTAACCCATTTCGAAAATAATTGTACCGTAAGAAAGAGTATATTCTAAGGTTTTGTGCGATGTTTTTAAATTAAAAGCTAATAGTAATAAGCTATAGATATGACAGTTTACCAAAAAAATAACGAAAATTTACCGGTTTTTCCCGAATTTCAAAACGTATTACCAGGAACCAAATTGAAATTTCTAAAATAGCTCGACGAACTGCAAAAATTCACGTTTAGAAGCACTCTAAAAAATCACAACTGAAGACTGAAAATTTGTACGTCTTTTGCTCACTCGCGTTTGAAATTTCGCTTTTTCACTTCTTAATAAATACTAAACTAATAGCCGCATCGGAAAAAAAATCTTTTTTTTTTCATGTTCCCTGTACAATTTTGAACAAACCATGTTAATTTCGTAATTATTGATCCGTACCTTCTCGGCAAACTGCCTAAGAATCGAGCAAAAAAAGCGATTTTTCAACCCTGCGACAACGTTTTTTTAAAATAAAAAACGATACAAATTTGTTTTGATTTTTTAAAAGCAAGTGTTAATTAATGAATATGCATCAATATAAATAATTAATTGATGTTAATTATATTAATATAATTACTTTAATCTTCCCCTTTTTACTGGGGTACAATTCAAACTTTTTTGGACCCCCCCCCATTCAACAACCCTAGTCACGCCTGTGACGCTATTCACCCCCGCAGGGAGTTTCTCGTGGGAACGGAATGTGTCGGCGAGTCCGGACATTTTTTGGACTGACCGACAAACGAGCCAGTCGGTTCCTTTGATCCGTACCCTAACGAGAAGGAATTTGTCCCCAGCTGTGAGGTCGGCTATAAGAAGGGGACTGTAAGAGACTTTCTGGACTTCTTAGTCGGACTTTTGGAGAGAGCGTACGGTGTGCCTCTTTCGGATGATCTGTGATAGATCTCTGTGCATCTAAACGAGTGATGATATATATATATATATATATATATATATATATATATATATATATATATATATATATATATATATATATATATATATATATATATATATATATATATATATATATATATGTATGTATGTATATATATATATACATTATATATATATATATATATATATATATATATATATAGAGAGAGAGAGAGAGAGAAAGAGTTATCCACTCTGTTTCAAATATTCTGACTTCTTATTTTTGTGATTAGGAAATCCGGAACAAAATATGCAAATTTTATAACATAACCCCTAAATATGCCATATATGCCGATCTGTAAAAACCCTAAATGTCTGTCCAAAAAAAGTGGTATAGGTTGAATTCAAATGCATTTTGAGTACGGTTCCCGAAATTGCATGGATATAGCGATACCGATTTGGTATAGCCTAAAACTATTCTCATTGTACAAATCTGTTTTGTGTATTCATTGACTGTCGAAAGTAGGAAGGCCGATGTTAATATCATGAGTGAACATAAAAATTCAGTGGATTTTCTAAGAACTGCTTTTTGGAAATACATTTATTCATGCAGCTTGAAAAGAACCATACTTGTTTGTAATATTCTTGATCACTATGTGATTGACTGTGATGTTTAAAGGTATTCAACTAGTTAATGCAACAGTCCCAGCCTATACCATTTGGTGTATCACCACGTAATTTTGAACCAATTTCAGATGACGAGACAACATCTGAGCATGCACCCCTCTCCAAACTTCCACACCAACCCAATGTGAGGGGTGTTTAAAAGTATGTCTATTATGTTTAAATTTTTTTTTAAATAGAGAGAAATAATAATCTTCTGCATTTTACTAATTAGAAACGCTTTCAAGACATTAAATGCAAAAGTAAAATTGCTATTTTATGAATATAAATGTTTGTGGATAAAATTAAAAATTAATTGAAATCAATTGTTAGTTTTGTTAATAATTAATTAAACACCAATTAGTATATATCTCCTAATATATTCTATTATTTTATTCAATCCCCCTAAAAAAGAGCTTACGATATTTAGGTAACTCTTGAATGAAATTCTGTCTCTCCCCCCCCCCTTATATACTATTTATACAGTTATGCTTTCGGAAATCGCATTGTGTCAGGGAAAAAAATAAACCTATCAGGGTAAGGCAACAATCACGACGCTATACTTATCAAAAATTATGAAGTTTTCATATTCCTTTTACGTATAACAATATAAGATCTTTGGGTTTATGGTTGATGAAAATTCGCAAACACTGTGATTATGTTGACTTAAAATTTCACCAGTACTTCGTGAGACAAAATGCTTCCCCAATTAAAAAGATGTATTGCTAATCATTTATCTACGGCAAATGTCTCATCTCAAGTACTTGTTTTGATTTTAAGGTAGGTAAAAAGGATTATAGTTGAACAAACGTCGCACTGAAGAAACACGAAGGGTTATCGGCGACGGTCCGGGACCAATCCCCAAGAAAAATATCCGAGGACTACACCTCATCAGTTTGAACCACAGTTAGATGACTAGGTCAACACCTGAACTGATACCTTGCTGTCTAAACTTCCACATTCCGCCAACGTGAGGACATTTAAGGCCACGACTTTGATTTTAAGACTGGAATAATCCTGTTAGTGCTGCAAGATTTACGAATAGTATATTACTTTTAACCTATAGTGCACTTTAATTGACCAAACAAGCAGCCCATTAAATGAAAATTTATCAAGAATGTCAAAATGGTTAGAAGTCAATCACGAAGACTGTTACGTTCCGCAACCTACAGGTTGCGGAACGTAAAAATTTGAGCACGTCCCTCTGAGGATTAAGAGTGAATCATTTGAAAATGATCCTCCACAAATAATATCAAGGTTGGCTATGTTTACAGATTAGAAGAAGGAATATAAAAGTAAAATGTTTGAGAACATCTAATTTAGAAAAATTCTGCATTTTACCCCTTTTGATGGAGGAATCTCGTAGTAAAAAACTGTTCTATAACATGATGTGTTCAAAATTTCTTATTGAAGTAATTTTAAACACATTCTTATGAGTGGAAAATCTTTTGATAGATCTCAAGTCTAAAGGTGTTAAGGTAAAGCTAGGTAAAGTAAGTAAATATAGCCCGATTTATGTGAGACATTTTCTGTCGAGCTAAATGTAGGTGGCGGAAGTGCTTGTTCTTGCGATATGTGTTCCCTGTACACATTTAGAACGTGATGTCAACTGGAATTGTTTTCCGAATATGATTTCAGCAATTCTTCATTAAAAAATCCACATAATAAATTCCGGATTTATAGACGATAGTTCCAACTATCAACACCAATTAAATGAAATGCCAAACGTCACCAAAACAACTATGGACTACATTGGTAAGCCTAATATGTATCATGCGAGAGAGAGAGAGAGCATTTCGACTACGGAAGAAAAATCTTTGCTGACCATCTGGTTTGCATGTTTATATAGAAAATCCCTCTCTCACATATTCAATTTCTATACAGAACTGTATAGAAATTGCAAGTATTTTCTACCTTGCTGACGCCTTAAAATTATGCAAAAGGACATATACGAATTTATTTTTAACTAGCAAAATACCCGACCTTACTCGGTTTGAATTGGTTTACTCTAGATTGAAGAGATAATCAAAATATATAATGACTTACGTTTTTTGTAGAATAAAATTTATTTTAACATCTTTCGCCATCTTTATATTTTCTACAACTTACTTTGGACACAAATCCTACACATGCATATCCATTCATGTAATACATTTCACATACATCGCACAATTGCTGTATGACAAAGCTACAAAATGACGAAAGGTGATACTAAGGTTATTACTATAAAAGACGATTTATAGGAAGATTTGGAATTCCCTTTCTTAAGTTCTTTTCATGTTCAACTCAATTAATTAAAATTACGATTTACGGCGAGTGCTCTCGCACTCATAGTCAACAAAACAATATTTTTTTACTTGTGACACTCTTGCCTCCGGTATGCGACATTGTGAAATTTTGCAATCTTCTCCTGTCCTTATTACAACGAATTTTTTAATGTTGGAAAAAGTTCCAGTTTGGATTAATAAACATTATTATTCTTTCAATAACGGCATTATTCTTAAAATAACGGCATTATTCTTTCAATAATGGCATAACTACACTTAAAATTTACTGAAAATTTATACTGACTTACCTAACATTTTTAAGTCTAATACTTTGTGGTGCTGTTGAGTGTGATGAGAAGGAAAACACATTTATTAAAATAATAAATATTTAAAACAGGAAACAGCGAAGTAAAACAAAATAAAAGATGTCGCAAAAAATTGTTCTAAAGATATTAATTTGTGATTCAATTTTATCTCTTGATCTCGCACAGTTGCCACAACTTACAACTAAAAGTGTATAAAATTTAGATTTGTGAAATTAATTCAGAGCGAAAGAACCAGAAAAAATATCAATGCTCGCTCGATCTTGTTCATTCTCGTTTCATTGAAAAATATCGTCTGTCCCAAATATTCGGAAATCGTTTTCATTGCGCAAAGAATAAAAATAAGACTCGAAATAAATGAAGTATCAGAGATGAAATTCCATAAAAAAATATTTTTTTGAAGTATAATTACTTTTTCAGCAGTACTGGTAAGGCAATCGAAGTAATCGTAATATTCAATAGACATTCCAATTTTTCCAAAACTACCAAATTATGGTTGATTTAAGTATACTTGCTCAGGTGTTTTAGCATGAAACTCAACTAAATATAACAATAAAGAAATGTTTAATATTGCATTCACTAAATTAATAGATAATGTATAAAATAAAATACAATGCAATCAAATATCTGGAATATAATTCATGTGATGTCTACACAAACACACAAACACAAAATCGAACATAGAATAGAAAGACGGACAGACAGACTTTCGCAACCAATGCCACTCACTAAATGAAGATAAGTACTCACTGTATGCAAATTTTCATGAAAATATCTTAAACCGCGTGGACGTGTATAGGGCACAACATACAGACAGACAGACAGACAGACAGACGGACAGACAGACAGACACCAAACGAGAAAAAGGCGGATTCGTCATCAGAAGGGTCCAAAACGGATAGAAAACTTGAAATGGGTCGAAAATATTGAATGTACAAACAAACACTCCATTCTTATTTATATAGATTGGTCATACGTTATTGATTTTAAAAGAACAGCATAACTCCAACTATCCGAACACCAGTTATCCGGATCGCTTTGAGAAAAAAGAACTCTGCAAAATCTGCATATTAAAAGTTTCTTATCGGTAAATGATAAAAGCGAAGAGGACGAGGTGTCAGTTGAGGACTTAAGAAATATCACAATGAAAATTCCTGGATGTTCCGACTGCATTGCAGAGGACATAGGCGAGTGGCTGGTGTGTGATTCTTCAGACTATTGATTCTAAGTTCTCAGTGACGATGAAGTCATTCAAAGTGCGAGAGAAGAATTCATTGATTACCCGGAAGATAACGACGGCATATTAGGCCCGGTGCACACATCCGGTTATTTAACGTGCGGAGCCGCTGCCCGAACGCAAGTGCGGTCTGAGATACATTAAGCCGCGTCCACACCGGAGAAGCAGAGCAAAACATGGATGATTGATTAACCCTGGAGAGAGGTTTGATTGGCAGCTCGTTCAGTGTAGACGGTGAACGAACATTTTGAGCACGAGCAAAATGATCCGCTTCTAGTCGGTACATCAAAAGCCGCGTCCACACCGGAGAAGCAGAGCAAAACATGGATGATTGATTAACCCTGGAGACAGGTTTGATTGGCAGCTCGTTCAGTGTAGACGGTGAACGAACATTTTGAGCACGAGCAAAATGATCCGCTTCTAGTCGGTACATCAAAGGAAAGCAAGTGCTCGTGCTCGCTCTATTTGGACGGCGTTTTTTCGTTCCCTTGTTCGACGTTCAATTAATCACCGGGGTCATCGTTAAGAAACGGGTCGGGGATCGGAACATAGAAATATTTATATTTCTTCGGATTGTAAAGTGATACTATTATTTAAGTAGTCTATTTGTATGCATTGTGTGTTTTGCTATACATAGTTGACGATTAAAACTTAGTTGTGAAAATGTAATCTGCCCATATTAGTGTCAAAATTGATGTGTCCATCCATGTGTATTTAGATGGTCTATATTAGTGGTCTTGGGGAACTTTGCACGTCAAATCTCTGCTATTATAAAATGAAGTGTCCGACCTCCACTACGCAATGTCCGGACGAATCTATTGCACTTACAATAATGAAATTTGGCACACGGGTAGTCCGAAGTTTTTGCAATTTTTGTGTCCAGCCTGAATTTTAAAATTCAATCTAAAACATTTAAAAAATAATTTATTGGAATTTAATTATTATTGTCTTCTTTGGAATAAAAGTTGCATAAAAAGTTAGCAGATTCTAAATGTATTTTTTCCGCTTCCGATTTCATTTTGCGGAGAAAGATTTGTCAGCAGACTAAAGTTTTAACTTTAGTTATGTAGTTCTTTTTTTTATCTCCTTGATCGTAAAAGATAGAGTACAATTTTCAACGGATATGAAATCTGCGGAAAATTTCACATTAGATCTATACCTAAAAATATGATTTTCGATAAATGAAAAATTTTAAATTGAAACTTATATTTTTTCCAACACGAACGCCACTTTCTGTGAAGAATGACTTTCGTTTGATTCGAGATATCACAGATTTCATTTCCTACGCTCAAACTATTTCACAGCGAAGAAAAGCAAAACAAATAAAAAAAAACATATTGACTGGCATTGTTAAGTACTTTTTTGTAAAATCGGGATCGTTAAAGACAGATGGAAATTTCAACAGATTTGAAATCTGAATAAAATCTAAACCCCTAAATCTCTACCTTCCATTTGATTTTCTTTTAATAAATAATTTTTCAAGAAAATATTTATATTTTCGCAAGAGATTCTGACGTCACGCCGATTGGATCTCTTCGCAATTCGAATTTGGCAATGACGAGGTCATTACGGTGTTGCCCGAGGTGTTTGTTTGCGAAGCAAATCATAGTTCATAATATTCATAATTTAGTTTGTGAAGCAAATCAAATTAGAATTTGCTGGGAATCCATTCCAAAAGGCTACGAATTTCCATTTGGTTTGTGAGGCAAACCAATGCCATGATTGCTGTTATCCAATAGGCTTCGCAAACCAAATGGGAATTCCTAGCAATCTCCACGCTGTGGCTAGTTTAAGATAAATAAGAGGTGGGTATTTAAAATGTATTTAAACTTTTTTGCAATTAAAGAAAATTTAAAATTGTTGCACTGCAATATTAATACGTTTTACCGAAAAATGCCGAATTGAAAGAGACATTCAATATGTTGGAACATATGAGTGAAATATTCAGTAAGAAATTTTTATTTTGTTGGGAAATAATCTGCTAATATCAATTTTGCAAGTACGTATATATATATATATATATATATATATATATATATATATATATATATATATATATATATATATATATATATATATATATATATATATATATATATAAATAAATAAAGTGATTGCTGCAGCCGCCGTCGCAGGATTGAAAACACGGTTTGTTCAAAATTGTACAGGGTTAACGATGAACTGGATTATTTTCCGAGGCGGCTATTAGTTTAGGGTTTATTAAGTGTCCCAGTAGGAAAAGCGTAATTTCTACCGCGTGTGAGCAAAAGACGTATACATTTTCAGTCTGATGGCTGCTGAGAATATTTTCCATCACCAATGTCGCCTTTTTTTGGGAACTTTTTTTCCTATTTCTCTTTAATAAATCTTTAATGATAATATACGCTGCACTCGCGATTATGCGCCGACTTCGTAAAGAACGAGACCTTAAAACAATTTGCTTCAAACAATAAGTTTGCAGTTTTACTTCAACACACAACCAACCAGATTGATCGCGAGCACATGGAACATTTTGTGTCCGAGCTGTCAAACCAGAAAAACCAGAGAGATTGATTCACCAAACCTGTCTCCGGGGTTAATCAATCATCCATGTTTTGCTCTGCTTCTCCGGTGTGGACGCGGCTTTAGATATAATGGAGTAGTGGACACATGATCCGGTGCCCCACGTCCAACGTGCGTGCAATTGGTACCGCAGTTCCCCACGGCGTCGTAGTTTGCCTCACGCGCTTCTCCGGTCTGAAGTACCTTGTTTCATAATAAATGGAATATAAATAATAATTAATAAATCTGAATTGACTTGTTGACTTCTCATGGAAAAATGGGTGCCATTGCCTCAAGGAGGTTAGATTTCTACCTGTTGGTCCGCGGAAGGTATTTTATTTCCCTTCTACCACCCACTGGAGAACCAGTGAAGGCATTCCCCTATCCGCCACCTGAGGACGCGCCCTCTAGGGGTTACAGGCTCCCCCGAGGGTTGTAATGTATGTTGACTCGACTTCGATTGGACACGACACCAACCAACCAACCAATTAATAAATGGTTGTATCCAGTAACGTCTATTTTGTTTCAAAATATACTTTTTTTTTACACCAAGTAAGCGAAATAAACACGTTTTCTTCGATAGAATATTTATCGCAAATGGCGCGAAATGAGAACTTGCGTCATTTCACGATTATGTGTGCATAGTTGGGCTTCTGTGCCATTGCTGCGCTGCACGTTGAAAAATCGGATGTGTGCCATCTACAGCTTTTCACCGTCAAGCGCATGCGAGACTTGGTTTCACGGAAACGAGTAATACACTTTAATTCAGAATGCAAGTACAAAATGTAAACAAAATAGTTTTCATAGTCATTAAATTACATTACATACTAAGCAAAATTCGTTTGTTTTTTTGCTAAAAATAACTTTTTTTCGTGAATTATCCAATTATCCGGATATTTGAGAGTCCGGATGGGGTATGCAAATACAAAATGCAAACAAAATAGTTTTCATAGTCATTAAATTACATTACATACTAAGCAAAATTCGTTTTTTTTTTTTACTAAAAATAACTTTTTTTCGTGAATTATCCAATTATCCGGACCGACCAACCGGTATAGTGGTTAAGGTGTTAGCTTCTAGATCGGAAGGTTCCTGGTTCGAATCCGGGTTCGGACATGGATGTTTGTAAACGTATGGTGTAGAGGCGGCTGGTGCACCTTAAATCTGTCGTGGCCGAAAGTCCTCACGTTGGGTTGGCGTGGAAGTTTGGAGAGTGGGCCTCTGACCGTGGTTCAAAATTACGAGGTGTTGTCCTCGGATATTTCCCTTAAGGGACTGATCCAGGACCATCGTCAATAGCCCGTTGTGTTGCTCTAGTACGACGTTAACTAAAATTACCATTACCATTACCAATTATCCGGATATTTGATATTCCGGATGGGGTCTGGTCCCAATTCATCCAGGTGATTGGAGTTCTACTATACAGGGTGGTCCCGAATTCATGGTACAAACTTTATTGGTAGGTACAGGACATTGTAACAATGATTTATTGTATAGGAATGTATAGTCGCAAGTGACGCGGTGAGGCGAAAACAGGGGAAATAACGGCCGAAAGGAAAAACAAAGATTTTATTGAAAGCGTTGTTGACAAGTGTCATGTTTACAGTAATTGTTCAAAATTGCGTCCACCAGTATCGATACATGCTTGACAGCGTCGGTGGAGCGATTGGCGTACACGTTCAAAGATGCCTGGTATTTCACGCACACCTGCAGCAGCTACAGATAAGCGAGCGACGAGATCCTCATCTGAGTCAACTGGAGTCTCATAAACAAGATGCTTTAGATGTCCCCATAAAAAGTAATCGAGGCTCGATAAATCGGGAGATCGGGGTGGCCAAGGGACTGGTCCACCACGCCCAATCCATCGAGTACCAAACGTGGCATTCAGGTAATTCCGTACATCAATGCTGAAGTGTGCTGGCGCCCCATCGTGCTGAAACCACATGCGGTTACGAATGGCGATCGGAACATCATGCAGCAGTTGTGGTAACACTTCTTTCAGAAAAATAAGATAGCTTCCGCCAGTGAGCCGCGTGGGTAGTAAGTATGGGCCAATCAAAAAGTCGTTCACAATACCAGCCCACACATTAATACTGAAACGTTGTTGAAACGCATGTCGACGCGTTGCATGTGGATTATCGGTTGCCCACACATGGGAATTGTGCGCATTAAAGACACCCTCGCGTGAAAATGTCGCTTCATCTGTAAATAGCACATAATCTACGAAATCCGGCTGCAACGCACATTGCTGCATCACCCACAGGCAGAAGTTCACGCGGCGAGGATAATCTGCCGGATTCAATGCTTGTACTTTCTGAAAATGGAAGGGGTGTAAGCGATTTTCGTTTAACACTCTGCATACAGTCTGATGACTCATACCTACGTCACGCGCAACAGTTCTTGTGCTTGACTCGGGTCTATCAGCCACAATGTTCAAGATGCTTTCTTCCAGCCTTGGAGTGCGTACAGCTCTTACTCGACCAGCGCCATGTCTGTTGACGTCGAACGCACCTGTTTCACAAAGTTGAAAAATTCTATGATCCGGCATTCGTCGATCAGGATACTCCGCGCGATACATTCGTAACGCAGCTCTGCCGTTACCATTTGCACGGCCGTACATGTAATGCATGTCTGCTTTTTCTGCATACGTAAAGTCACCCATCGTCTACGGCAGCACAATTGCGAATGGCGCTTTTCCCTACTGCGATGCATCATGTTCAACAGCGGCTAGACATCTACTGCCCTCTACCGGCAATGATACCAACCGATCACTCCATTTCTCTTTCCTTTTATTTCCCCTGTTTACGCCTCACCGCGTCACTTGCGACTATACATTCCTATACAATAAATCATTGTTACAATGTCCTGTACCTACCATTAAAGTTTGTACCATGAATTCGGGACCACCCTGTATATCATTTTAACAACAGTAACAATGTAACATGCGCGAGCGTGTTCAGAATTTTCTTTTAAAACCATTTAGACTACATTTTTAGTGAGTGAAAACGTGTTTAACAGATTCAGTGTCTGAAAGCGTAAGGCAAGTAAACTATGCCCGATTTATACGCATAACAGAACATCCTTTAATTCTGTACGAAAAACTTCCATGCACGTAGAAAATGTTCGTTAGTCCATTTCTCTTTATTTGTCTTCAAAAGATGTCAAATATTTCCAGCGTTTAGTATCGCGAAAGTGCAGTTCTGAAAAGTTCTACTGTCAAATATGATTTCCTCCCCCCCCCGGTTGAAATCTCTAAATATAGAAATAAAGTTCTATAAAAGTTTGCAAAAATGTGGAGTGAGGGAGTTTGACGATGCAATGGTATTTTTCCCATGTCAAGCTTTTTTATTCTGAATAAAAAGATCGCTTAAGGAAGAAATAAATCTGTCCCTCCAGAGGAAACAAAATTATTTCTGTGGATATCGTTTCGATAGAATAAAAGCAAACAGTTTTTTTTACTGAACTTTTTAAGTGCTATTATTGAAGTTTTATTTTTGGTAAACAAATATTAAACGGATAAAATTATTTTCAATAGAATAATGAATGACACATAAAAATACGAATTTCGTGATATTTTCCAAGAAACATCAGTTAGCGTTAATTTTAAATAAATGACTGGATATAAAGTAGATAAATGGAGCTAAAGTAGCTGAAAAGTATTTTTCATACCGTAATTTTCACAAAAAATTTAGAGAACATGGAGAAATATGAATTACTTAATGCGTTTAAGTTTGACGCATGTAAGTAAATAATGTGTGATAAAATTTCAGTTAAAGTATGGAGAGATGTATTTGTAGGAGATATGGATATATACACTGACAAGCCAAAACATTATGACTATCCCCACATTTTTCAATCAACTCGTCTGAATGACGTGGAGGGAACGTGATTAAGTGAAAATGGTATTTAACTGCTGCTGAAGAAGGTAAGTAATCATTATTGCACTTACTTTTGCGAGTGATGAGAAAGGCTGCTGATCTAAGCGAATTTGATAGAGGGCAGATCGTAATGGCCCGAAGACTCGGAACGAGTATCACCGAAACTGCACGACTGGTAGGTTGTTCACGATCTGCCGTTGTTAGTATTCATGCAAAGTGGATAAATGACGGTGACACCAGCAGTAGACGCCAAGGTGTTGGTCGTCCCATCAAAGAAAAAAGACGTCGGAGACTGTCCCGCTTGGTAAAACAAAAGTCGGCGGGTGACAGTGGCTCAATTGACAGCCCAATACAATGCAGGTCCAAATAATGCAAATGTTTCGGAACACACAGTTCAGCGGACACTGTTGGATATACTAGGACTGTGCAGCAGACGTCCCACCCATGTGCCACTGTTGATCAAGCGTCATCATCAACTACGCTTACAGTGGTCCCCGGAACATCGACACTGAACCATAGATGAATGGAAGAGAGTTTTCTGGTCAGATGAATCCCGTTTTCTCATTTATCACGTCGATGGTCGTGTCAGGGTACACCGTCTGCCAGGCGAACAGTTGCTCCCCTCTTGTACAGTAGGTCATACACAGGCTGGTGGCGGCGGTATTATGCTTTGGGGGACGTTCTCATGGGCGACTCTGGGACCCGTAGTTGTGGTAGAACAGACCATGAACGCAAGCGAACTATCTGAACATCATTGCGGATTAGTTGCAACCTTACATGGCGTCTGTCTTCCCAACTGGAAATGGAATCTTCCAGCATGACAACGTTCCATGTCAGAAGGCTCAGATTGTGTTGGAGTGGTTCGAGGAGCATACTGATGAGTTCCACTTAATGTGCTGGCCATCTAACTCGTCGAATCTTAATCTGATAGAGCACATTTGGGGTGTCACGAAGCGTCAGCTCTGAGCTCACACACCACCATGTCTCGGCTTTGCGTGACCGCTGCTTAGACATTTGGTACAACCTGTCTCCAGTCATGTACCAAGAACTTGTGGCATCTATGCCCAGGCGAGTTACAGCTGTTTTGCAGGCCAAAGGAGGCACAACTCGTTATTGAGTAAGTGGTCATAACGTTTTGGCTCTTCAGTGTATACTATATGGATATGATACTATATATTTCGAGTTGAAACGAAAAATTTCTTCCAAAAGGATCGAGCTTCATGTCATACTGAAAAACATGTGCTGTACTGTTTTCTCAATCCGATCGAGCATTTGTGGGACAAATTGGAGTGACGAGTACGACACCGCCACGCACGCCCATCTTCACAACAACAATTTCTTCTCACAGCCTTGCAAGAGGCATGACGAGCTATTTATGCCCATACTTGCAGAGAACTTGTGGAATATATGCCTCGACGTTGCTGCTGCATTTCGAGCAAAAGGAGGGCGAACGAAAGGAGGCGTAGGCCTTTACGAAATATAATTCTAAAGTACTATTTTCTGAAAAACATGCGGTGTCCAAATACTTTTGTCCATATAGTGTCCATATATGTGTTAATTGTAATACATATGTATTAATATCTAATGCATATACAGTCGAACATTGCACTTGATATTTAACCCTTTTTTGCATGATTTTTGCTTTATTGGTGAAATAAATCAAGGTGATAGAATTCATGTTCAAAATTAAAGGAAAAATGGTTAAAAAAATCTTAGTATATATTTATAGTATAAATTTAGCAAAAAACAATAGGATGGTATCATGTGGTATTTTTTAAACTAAACGCAAACTGTCTCAGAAATTGCTCTAAAAATAACAGAAACACATGTTACAAACCTTTCTTACACTCATTTTCACTTTTTTAGCAATAGAAACTCAAATATAATAAAACAAAATTAAAAACGAAATCATACGTTTATTGCAACTACAACAAACAGCGGAATGACAACTTCAAGCTCGTTTTACTGATAGTGACGCTTGCTTATTTTTGACAGCTATGTTTTTTTTATGCTATGGACATTAAAAAGTTATCCAGACACGATCAACTTAAAGTGAACTTGTTCTTTTATATAATTTTTGGGCATTCAATGTTATGATGGAAATTTCCACCATTATGCAAAGAAGGGTTAATTCTATACTTGTTTTTTCGAAAGCAAATGTCGAAAATTGTTTGTGTGTGAAAAATATTTAAATTTTTTTCACTTTCGAAGCACTTAAAAATATGTGCATTGCAACAGAGGTTGTTTCCATTTTTCGAGTTGAAACGAAACAATTTTGTAATTCGGTAATCTGTAAGATGTTTGTCAGTGTTTTCTTTTACTAAAGAATAATAAGTCGTGATGTTTGTGTCGAATACAATGAATTTGAATATAAGACTGAATTCTTTAACTTGTCATTATTTGGAAAAACCAAAACATATGTTTTTGGTATATGATGCAAATAAGACTGATATCAAATTCTGTCCAAAATAAAATTTCCATATTTAAAATGGAGATAAAGTAGTAGATACATATTTAGGGTAAAATATATATGTGTATGAATCAAATTATTAACCCGTGTAAAAATTAGTAAATTCACCTCCCACATAGCTACGGGTTCGATCATAAATACAGCATTGGGCGAATTTGCCATCTTTTTTAAAAATATGGTTACTGAATTTAGAATTATGAATGCAATAAACTATATGGATATTTTTAATGGAACAAAGAGAAGAATTATTCCAATTACTTTTCAATCTACGTAGAATTTTTTCAATCCGAACCACATGTTAAATTGGTTAATTTATTTGCATAGGCTTATGGAATTCAGAATTGTAAATGCAGAGAATTATATGGATATTTTTATTAAAATTAAGAGAATTATTCCGATTATTTTTTAAACTACATATAATTTTTTTAACCAGAACCACTATGGATAATTCTGCTAGTTTAACAAAATGACCCAAAATTGCAAATAACGAACAATATTACAAGTTACTAAGGTATTATTTTCCACCATTTATATAAGGAGTCAACACTTGTAATAATAATTAATTATTCAACTCAAGTCAAATCGGACGTTCATAATACACAATAGTAAACAAGATTAGTGCTGAACTTGATAGGGCCAAGTTGCTATGAATGCACCGTAGGATATAATTTTATACAGCATATGCTTAGATGACAGCACATATTTTTTGCGTTTCATTATATAAATTAAATTTTTCAACTTAAACTTTATGCAATGTGTATTTATAAGTAGTCCTAATTTGTTTTATATACTCCATTTCCATCTCAACCTTCAGTAAAGGAGAACTTTCAGAGAGTAGTAAGTTCACATTTTAATATTAAGTCTATCTATTGAACACAGTTAGAGACAAATGTATTGGGCTAATGCAAACATTTGTCCTATGTTTTTTTTCTACAAAAATTGATGGAAAATTATTGTATTTACTAAAAATTACATTGAATATATATATATATTACGTTCTGTTCGATAACCTTCCGCAATCTCTCTGAGCTGCATAATCCCGCTATCATTAAAGTTCTAAGGTTTCTGCTTAAAGATCTGATCGAAGTGAAGAAACCTTCTGAGCCTCTTATAGTATTTGTCAAAAATGCTCCTGATTTTTTGCCATTTTTAATGCTTAACAAATTTTTAAAAACACAACCAAATAACACATTTTTTTGCTAAAGTATTAGCTGAAATTTCTTCTTTTAAACATCAAAACTTTACACGTGTAAAGTAGAATAACACTTCGGATTTGCGATGCAATGCCATCGAGTACCGAAAAAAGAGAAGGATTTTTTTTATCTACCTAATTAACTTCTGGCTTGAAAAAAAATTGATTTGATAGACTCGTAAGTCCTTTTTAATCCATGTTTGTTATAGCTTCCATCCAATAAGTTCAAGTCAACCTCTGCCTCTGCTTGAAAATGAAGTATATAAGTACATATGAAGTATTCTCTTTCAGATAGTACGTACTTACTTTAATTTAAAAATAATATTTGCTTGGTATCTTGTAAATCTTGGTATATGTAAAATAGATATTTTTGTTTATGAAGAATTTTTGTCATTTCAAATGCAAATTTACTTTAATACATTTTATTTCAGTTTTTACATGTCTATTTTGTTGCAATAAAATACCATGTTTAAAACGAATATTTTTATATTGTTTTTTAAAGATTATTTTTACTGATTTTTTAGAGATCCGGACCCAATCTTTCTTTCCATAGATACAATGTCTTTTTTTTTTGCACTTATTCTTCAGGAACGTACATATCTGTCGTATAAAACATATTTAGGTGTATATAACAGTAAAATTTGTAAAAATAAATTTAAACTAATCAACTTAAAAATTGAATACTTTTAATTTGTACGTAGTATTTTTACAAAATATTTTATTTTTCAATAATACTCGATATTTTGCTTGTCTAAACGTTATTACTGATTTGAGTATTATTATATTTGACCTGTACCTAAAAATGAAATTTATTTTCTAGGTACGTCGGAAATACTTGAAAGAAGCATAACTGCTAAATCTTCTTGTAGTAAGAGCAGTGTGGATATCATGTACATAGATTTTCAAAAGGCTTTTGATAAAGTACCTCATGAGGCATTACTGTTGAAATTGGAAAGGCTGGGGATTCAGGGAAAAACATTAATATGGATAAATAATTGGTTATTGGGTAAAAAGCAGAGAGTGCAGGTAAAAGGAAATTATTCACAATGGACAGAAGTTATAAGTGGGGTGCCTCAGAGATCAGTTTTGGGACCAATTTTATTTATAATTTTCATAGATGATATAGGTCAGGGGATAAAGAATATAATCAGTATATTTGCAGATGACTTAAAAATATGGGGGACAGTGGATACCAAGTTACAGATAGAAAATTTACAAGGGGATTTTGATAAGATATCCGAATGGGCTGTAAAATGGGGTATGTCATTTAATGTAGGGAAATGTCAAGTTCTGCATATGGGTTACAGGAACAGTGGAGCCGAGTACAGGCTGCAGGGAATAAAGGTAAAGGAGTGAGAAACAGTCAAGGATCTTGGGGTGATAATTCACAGGGATTTTAAAATGGGTCACCAATGTTCAGCTGCGGGTAAAAAGGCTAATATGTTATTGGGGTATATTAAAAAGACTGCAACTTCAAGGGATAAGAATATAATCTTATATATGGGTTTAGTAAGACCACATCTAGAATATGCTGTACAATTCTGGGCTCCATATATGAGAAAGGACATAGAATCAATTGAAAGGGTTCAGCACAGAGCTACAAAAATAATAAAGGGGCTAGCAAATTTCGACTATAATGAACGTTTAAGTAAGCTAAACATGTATACACTGGAAAGAAGAAGAATGAGGGGGGATTTGATTCAGCTTTTCAAGTTTGTAAAACAAGAGGACACAGAGGGCTTAAATTTCAATAGGGATAACAGAACAAGGGGCCATGGGTATAAATTGAATAAGACACATTTTAATCGGGATTTAAGGAAAAACTACTACTTTAATAGGGTAATAGACAGTTGGAACGCGTTGCCAGAAAATATAATTAATTCAAAGGGAGTGTACGAATTTAAGACACAATTGGAATGTCAGTGGGAATTGGGGAATTCATAAACAAAGGACCAGCCTGTAGCTTGCCTTGTTGGCTTGAGCCTGTAGCTGGTCGTCAATATTTGTATTTGTATTTGTATAAGTACCTTTGTATTATTAACTGGTGAAAATAACAAAAATAGCATAGCATCTGCGATTAAGTTTTTTAACTGCTAATTTGATGGACAGCACACATTTCATACTACAATTTACTTCGATACTTACTAAACTATTCTTGATATATACATCCATATAATCTATTCTGTATTCATCGCACCTCCTGTTGTAAGACAAACTACAAAAGTTTATACTACGGTTACTATTACAGAACTCGATTTTAAGTTTTGGAGTGTATTCGAATGCCCCTAAGTTTATTTTCAGTTAAAATCACGACCGGCGCAGTGTTGCATTTAGTTTTCATGCCTGCGATCCGTCTGTCAATTTACATCATGTAACCATTTTCCTTAAATTATTTCGCAACATGTGGTAAATTTTAATGATTCACATAACCGTTTCAATAGCCATGGAAATGCGACCTTAGAAACATTTTGCAAGTTGTTTTACCGTGATATTGAAATTCTTTTCCGCGGTATTTTCAGTTGCATGAAAACCTCAACATCTAAGGGCTGTAAAACACGATTATTGGGGTAGTCATAATATTATACATGTACATGTACATACATATATTTTATGGAATACTTATATACCTGTTCATTTGTGCTTATTGAAAATTGATCTTTAGCATAAAAGAACCCCCAAAAGAAGCTTTATCAATGTTGCCACTAGGCCTTAAGCTATAACCACTGTACCCCACTTTATTTTAAAACATCTAGCATTAATATATATTTTTAGAAAGCGATCGTAAATAGAAAGTTTCTCAGGCAACCAGAACCCACATGACTGATGACCACACGATTTAAGAAATTGCTTAATGCTTAACAAGTCTAATATTTTCAGAAACATCAGCAACCGACGAAAGAAGAAAATCCTATTCAAGTACTCGTTAAGTTAAAGATAGAGTCACTAAACATGAAGTCAGAAGTTCATAAAAATCAATTACAGCTGATCAAATTTTTCAAAAGAAAAATTTGGAGATGGCCTCTGAGTTCAGGGAGCAAAACAGTGCTGGAACAAAGCAGCAAACTAATTAGAGAATTAGTAAAAATATTAAAATAAATTATGTATAAATTATGAATTTTGTTTTGTTTTGATTCGTATTAGAAGCATCAATTCTTTCTACCTACAAACTGCAGTTACTTGCATGTTTCACAAGTTTTAGCATAGAACTTAAATTACACACTGTAACTTTTGAAGTAAAAAATAATTTTATTTTATTGGCACAAATGTAAGGTTATTGGTTGAAATAAAAATTCCGAGCTAGACGATCTCTTATTTGTGATGCCTGGATTCGCAACCTCATTCGTGTAGCGGAAGAATCGTTAAGGTAAGGAATTTGATAGCTCTTCCTCAACTTCATCGTCATCGGTCAACTGAACGGTGAGGAGCATACAATTATTGGGCAGCACTGCGGTTGCCAATATTATGCTACAGACCTGTTGAGGCCTGTACACTAAAACACCTCCCGATTAATGAAGACAACGGAATCTCGACTTCCAAAACCATTGCACCTATTGATTACAGTCCTTGTAATAGGGATGCAAAACATCGATGTTCAAAATTAAAACATCCATGTTGATAACACATCGCCCTGAAAACATCGATGTTTTTAAACATCGATAACTCCTTCCCCCCCCCATTTCTTAAAACTGGTTTAGCAACTAGTAATGCTGCATCGACAGCAAAAAATCGATGTTTTGAAACTTTGATGTTCAAAATTAAAACATCGACGTTGATGATAATGCATCGCCCCCAAACCATCGATGTTTTTAAAATTCAGTGTATTTAAACTTTTCCCCCATTTCTTAAAACTGGTTAAGCAACTAGTGATGCGACATCTTCAGCAAAACATCGATGTTCAAAATTAAAACATCGATGTTGATAATACATCCCCACTAAACCATCGATGTTTAGAAATTCAGTGTATTTAAACTTTTCCCCCGATTTCTTAAAATTGGCGTAGCAACTAGTAAAGCGACATCGGCTCCAATACATCGATTTGTTTTTTATAAAACATCAATGTTTTGAAGACATTGATGTCGCATCCCTACTTTTCAGACCCTTCACGCTTGGCTACTTTGGTCTAAAAGTATGTTCAATTTGCTAATTATGAAAATTATGCTACATGGTTATTTTTTAAATTTTTATAACGGTACTTTTTTCATTTAAAAATAAAACATCGACAACGTAAAAACATCGATAAGTATAAACATCGATGTTACAAAAACATCGATAAGTATAAACATCGATGTTACAAAAACATCGACTGTAATACATGGTTGTTTTTTAAAAAAACATTGATGTTTTGAGAACATCGACATCGATGTCGCATCCTTACCTTGTACGACGAAATCGAACATTAAAATGCTCTTCGAAAGGTGTCGTTGCATCCATAAATGGCGCGACAGAAAATGCTCTTATACAGTTTTACAATCAGATTTTGATAATTTTAATGATGTCAGTCCCATGAAAGCATTAAAATATAGAATGAACACTCACTTCAAATACTTTTGTGCCGTCACACGTAGCCTCTTTTGAATAAAACCCTTCATCCATTCTCATATTTAAAATTCGAATACCATCTATCAACAGAGTGAAATGCTGTCCGAACATTTTACATTTCTTCAAATAAAAATGCACGCGTACAGTGTTGTTTATATATAATCTGTAATTCCTTCGAATTTCTCCTGTACCATTCACATTTTTTCACGATTGAAAACATCGGCGTCTGGAAACAAAATTTGGGTAAAAATCGATCCGACTGCTGAACTGGAATTCATTGGTTTTGCAACCGTAAACTCTCTCAGCTGTCAATAACATTATTTTAGTGCTGCTCCAGCGAATCCGAATCTTTAAACCATTGAAATGTTGCAAGCATAAAAACACGAATGTATGTTCTAGTTCATATAAACTGTTACTTATGCTTCATGTGATACATTTTTTAAAATCCTATAGTAGTTGTACTTGAAGCATGTGTAAATTATTTTCATTCTTTATGAGTAGAAATACGCTTGCATTTGAATAAAATAAGGAAAACTTCATCTCATCAGGTGAAAAATTTGTTCCTTACATACAGCAATCGCTGAAAAGATTGCATCCATAAAAGTAAAAAACTTGTAAAAGTATAGGAATTTAAAATTTTTTTATGAAGGTTGGTTTGGGATTTTTGTGGTGCAAAAGCCATATGTAGCCAATCTGTGTACATGGTTTATGGTGGATGCCAACTTTTAGGAATAAAGTAAAGGCTAACTTTTTAAACATTGATACTAAATGAGATCAAGCCACAGAATATTGAATATAAATTTTTACAGATTACTTCTTCATGTTAATCCGGGGTCAGGGCATGGATGTAAATTGTGCTGTCCTTTGTTAGGGGCAATGATGGTCCTCCCACTGGGGGCCCCTTCACAAGTGACCATCACTTCCAGTCTTGTAGTGGCCGAGGCCAAGTCTTTAGTACCCGCCATTGGATGTAGTCGACCATCACTTCCGGCCTTGTAGGGGCCAAGGATAGAGTCCAGTGCACGCCATTGGAAAAAAAAAACTTCTTCATAGTTGCTAGGAAATTTAGTAGGCAGTGTAAAATCCAATTTTTTCGTAATTAGGTTTAGGAATTTGCATACCGACCAATTGGTAGAACGAATCATTTATGATGAGAGTTGGTTGGTGGCGTATTGATTCATGGCGCAGGGCCATATTTGGTCAAGCTGTGCCAAAGCTTTGTGTATTAACCCAAGACAACATCAAGTATGGGCATACACACACAAAGTTTCACTGACATAGATGGAAATAAATATACCTTGGATAACTTATAGGAATTGAACCTGCCCCGCCTACAACTTAGGAAAAAAGAAAATGACCGAGAATCTTTGTCGCAGTGTTTATTATATAAGAAACTTTATTTTCTCAAGATAGGCAATTCATTTAGAAGGCTAGAAGTATTTTTTAGCATATAAATTTGAAGATGTTTCTTTTTAGATTAAGGAATGATGGAAAATATTCTTATAATTTATCTTGGATATTTAAAAACAAAACACAATTTATACGCATATTTCCAAACCCAAACGATTTCTTTATGTATCGTTGACACTTAAGATTTTATTAACGAGTTTTTAATTTTATAGTTCATTTAGCTTGAAGTTTGACTTTTGTAAAAACTCTTTGATACGTTTAATCAACAAATCTTTATTACATTTGTTAAGATTTCAATTTTTGCATACCAATTACTTTGATAAGGAAGATATTTTATGAAGTATATATAGGTTCAGTTTTTTAGCGCTTTAACTTCATTCGAATAAATGCATGTTATTCTAATGCAGCACATTTTTTACGTTGAGTCATCATATTGTATCGTTGAATCGGCTGATTGTAATTAATGAAGGGTTTTAATTTATTTAGCAAAATAAAAGTAGAAATGAAGTCATTTGTTTAAAGTTTAAATGTACAACTTCATTTGCATTTTAAAAGTATGTTTTAAATATACATTTTGGGTGAAAAGAGTAAAACATATGAAAATTAGTTAGCGTAATAGAATTGTTTTTTAACCATTTGAATTTACAACGTGAGAGAAGAAAGAAAACTGCATACTTGACAAAGAAATAATATAAATGCCTTAAATTTTATGAGGAAAAGATATTATGTATAAAATGGAAACCATTAACCAGTATTTAATGATGGGTGGATTTTCCATTATACATTCTTATTTAGTGTCAATCTTTTATGTGAATTCTCACAAATACTTCACAAATGAAATAAATGACTTTTCATTAAGATGCAATAAAGGTACTTGAAAACAGAAAGCCAGTAAAATATTAGAATTGAGTATATCATAAATCGACCACTATTATTAACTGAAGCTTAGTCTTCACAAATCAAAAATAGAGGATTCGAAATGCATTAACATACTAAGTCTTATGGCTAAAAATAAAGATATAGATGTTACTTTTAATGAATATCCTTACACTTTGCTCTTGCGTATGATAACGGCAAGACATAATTTACAAATGAATATTTATTAACTCTCTTGAGGCACAATTTTTAACATACTGGAACATTAAAACAGTATTTTCGCATAAACGTACCAATTTAGTTCTAGCAGCACTTTTCAATGCTTTTAATTCAAAGATCCTTTCTCATAAACCTTTTACAGTCAGTTTTTGCATAGACTTTTTATAAAGTAATCGTTAATGCTTTTCCCCCATAGAGTGTATAACATAATTTCTAATTTTTACACGATTTATTTATAAAAGTATATAACAGTTCTAACTTTTATGAAGCAATAATTCAAACATTTCAGTCCAAACTCATTGTTTTATAAGCGCACTAACTCATTATGTACTTCACTAGTATAAGTACCTTTATGAATAAATACCTTCCTTTATATTAGACCGTTAATGAAACAAAATATCCCTATTTTTTTGTTATTTATACATATATCTGCGAATAGGAAGGATAGAAAAATTGAAACAATTTATCTTTTTTACGAATGTAGGAGTAATAATTTTTTGACTGGGACTTTTACCGTATGAACATCGAAAAAAAATCTTAATTTACTTTTCGAAATTTGAAATTATAATTTTATTCATAAAAGTTTCCTCAATATTCTACTAAATGTTAACAGGTATTCGCCTCTTCATCAGACATTGGTTTAATATTGCCAGGTGTTGTCCTCGGTTCTTTTCCTTCTTGAATGATTCCAGACTTTAGCCAATAGTCGTTGTGTTGCCTCCGTGAAACGTAAATTCAACTACCAACTGCTAAATTTTAAAATTATTTCTGTGTTTTGAGTATATGCTACGACACATGTTTAGGTTTTGTTGCTCTTTGGACATTTGTTTACTATGAGCAAATTAGAGGGATTTACGACTTAAAGTGTCTACCGAACTATAAGATTTTTAACATAAAGCCTTATGCACTGAAGACAAGGAATGACTAGGAGTCATGTTTAATCACAGTATTTTATCTTTTAGACATGTTCTTATGTATGTACAGTTGCGGAAAGAAAAAAAAATCCACCTCCTTTATTTAGAGCACTATTCATACTAGAACAAATTCAAAGGTATCATTCAATATGGAATAACATTCTCTAAATATAAAATCCAAAAAATTACATAAAGGGACGTATTCATATCAAACTTTGTACAAACAACGACATTTATAATGGAAACACTCTGTTTTGATGCCACAATCATATTTTCCATCGTTAGATTAGTCTAAATATGAATTTCCATGACTTTACTATCTTTATATTTTTTTATTCAGTGCTAAAATTGGTGTAAATTTCAGGGATAATCTCCACATAGAAAGTTCCTATGCGTAGATCGAGATTAATTGAAGTTATCACTATCCGAATTACAAATATGTGTAATATTTAAAACGTATTTTTCAGACATCCAAGAATTATTATATTTAATATGCAAGTGCAAACTATTCAAGAATTATTATCCGAGGTTTGTCAGACAGACGTCTTTTACACTTTTGGTTTGTCCCTACTTTCGCATTAATGATGAAAATTTAATGTAGCTTAAAAACGAACTTTAGGAATGAGCTCACATTTTGCATGATCATATTAGAAGTCTTTTTAAATCGATTTCTCTCAAAATATAATAAGCTTCCAATTCATAATGTTTTCAAACATTAATTTAATAATTGTGATATTGCTCACTAAAAACTATTTTAAAAATGAAGGATTTTTCAGTTACTTAAGGGGGTTCGAGACACAAAAATCGTCAATTTTTCGAATTTTTTTTATTATTTTAAGAATTTCTCTGTGTTTTTCTGCTTAAAATGACTTCTAAATAATGTTTCTATCTTAATAAGAACTAGAGATGTAATAATTTTTGTGTTGCGTTGTTTTGAAAATATAACACTCTTGATAGGTGTTGTCATGGCAACAACATCTGTCCTTAAAACTTTAAATGCGTTTTTCTCCATGATACATTTTTTCAAGGTTTCCTGTATTCAAATTGCTATAAGTCGAAAACCAATAAAGTTTAAGGGTTGAAATTTGGAATATATCTTTTTCAAACATTGTACTTTAAGTTTGATTCAGCAAATTTAAAACAAATATTTACTTTTAAAAATATGACTTTAAAAAAAAATACCTTAAAATTTTCAAAAATTTTCATTCAAATATTTTTTATTTTTTATTAAATTAATATTTTTTAAATTGCTGAATCAAAATTAAAGTTTATAAATTTGTGAATAGTTTGCTACAAGAATTTTGAAAATGGATCAAGAATATTTTGAGTTTTAACAATTTAAAATGACCCCTCTTTTTTTCAAAATATTTTAATTTTAAATTTTTAATAAACTTTTGGAAAAATTTTGTGTTGTGATTTTGCTTAATAGTTAAATGGGTAATCAGTACAAAAAAAATTCAAAATTCTAAATTAATTATTTAAAAAAAAATATCGATGTGTCCCGGACCTTCTTAAGGAACTATTAAAATATAGATGGAACTGTGTGCAATAGATTCGCATACACAAATTGTCATTAAATTTTGATTGGAAATACTAATTTGCTATACACAACGGTATTTTCATACAACTTTTAATAATTTTTTTTCAATAACAGTCACTTCATGCAGCAAGATGTTTTATAAAATATACGGAAAAGAGAAAGTTCCCAAAACGCGAATCTATAGCATTTATATGTGATTCTATTTAAAAAAAGTGTCATTATATATTTTTTGAGTATTTGTTTTTCTTCCGGGAACTTGTATTTATTTTCCGTATTTTCAAAGACAAAAGTGCTTTTAGTGAGTGTTTGAAAGCTTTTAACCTCTCAATAAATAAATATAAAAAAATAAAAGGTCCATCTCTTTGGTCAACACAAGGAGTGCAGAGTATGAAAAAATACATCTCTTTTGAAGGACAACTTTTGGTGTCTGCTTTAAATGCTAATGCAGGGACTGAAATTATTGTACTGAGTTGAATTGCCAAATGTGTTCGATTTTTCCCAATCCTCCTTTGAAATTAACTAAAATTGTTCAGAATCGTATTTCGTTCACTTCACTTGCTAATTTAATAAGTTCAGCTTTGTGTGTAACTGAAAAGTAATGCATTGACATATATGACTCACACATATATGAAATATATACTCATTGCCATAAAAATTTGCGCACCAAGAAAAAGTCGTCAGAATGAAACGAAATTTTACATATGTAAGTACTACTTTGATATAAGTAAGTGATTTGGAAATCAAAGATAAAGGATCATTTTTGTTGCAGAAAAAAGTACAAATGAACGGAAGTTTTAGAACTATGTTGAACCCCCTCTAGCACGAATACACGATGCGATACGAGCGGGCATTAAGGCATACAAGTTCCGTATGATGTCCTGAGACATCTCGTTCCACAGTTGCTGTAAACGCGCCTCTAGTTTGACCAAACTCGTAGGGTGTCCAACTTTCCGTCCTAAATGATTCCAGATATGCTCGATTGGTAACAAATCTGTGGATCGAGCAGGCGAGGGAAGAGTGGTAATGTGGCGGAGGCAGTCTTGTGACATCCTTGCTGTGTGTGGCCGAGCATTGTATTGTAGAAAAATTGCTCCAGGGAGCCCTGCCATGAGTGGCATCACATATGTCTGAACGATGTCATGGACGTACCGCTGGGCTGTCATTGTGCCATGGATCAATGTTAGGGGTGACCGTGCATCGTAAGCAATGGCATCCCATACCATCACACCAGCTGTGGGAGCGGTGTGTCGCTGTAAAGCGAAGTCAGGACAGAGGCGTTCACCACGGGGCCTCCACACACGAACACGATTGTCATCACTGCACAAATTGAATCTAGATTCGTCGCTGAAGACGACCTGGTTCCATTTCTAATCCCGTCTAATCCCGTCGTGCGCGACACCACTCCAAACGTAGGCGTCGGTGGGTGTCATTGGCAGCACAATGGGCTCCGCGATACAAGTCCTTCAGCCAGGCGCCTTGCGATGGTTCGGGAAGATACAGGGGCCCGTAGTGAAGGTGCCTCATGTGTCTGGATAGCGGCCAATGAGGCAGTTGGCTCTACGCGTGCGTTTCGTATGATGTCTTCTTGACGACTGGTCTGTCGAGGGCGTCATGAGCCTGGTCGCCGTGCGAATGACGTCTCTTCTGTCCACTGGTCCCAACACATCCTCACATTAAAATCAGAACGGCCTACTTGACGAGCTACTCGCCGAGTTGACCACCCAGCTTCCATCATCCCGATGATTCTTCCCCTCTCGAACTCTTACAGCTGCTCATATTGTCTTCGATGGTGGCGTAACGGCATGTCTATCTCAGCGTTTCATTTGCAAAAGATTAAGTACACTCAAATAAGCTCTACTTACCTGTTTTATACTCCAAGGAGAACGATGTTCAACGCCCTCTAGTGGCATTACGCAATGCGCAATCACGCTGCATTTCCAATCATTTGCATATCTGGCCGACATGTACCTTCATGCCAAGTTTCGGTACAATCCTAAAATTATTTCTTGGTACGCAAATTTTTATGGTAATGAGTGTAACTAAAATCAAATGTCCTAAATTTTACGTTGAATAAGTTCCTTAACCCTCCTGAGGGTTGTCTCTACGAGGTATTTCGTCATTAGCAGAGCCTGATGGACAAGACAACTTGTCATTGTAAGAAAACTGATCAGATCTTGATCTCGTCATCAATAAATTGGCAAAATGTTGATGACGAGATATCTCGTCATTACAAAAATTCGTAATTGATCAGATGTTGATGGATGAGATATCTCGTCAAAGCTATTTAGAAGCTCAATGTTATCAAATTAACTCATTTTTTTACTCTTCTCAACCACAAATCTTCGTTTCTGGACGCTGAATTCTCTGACATTTTTGTGTGCATTATACACCTTATACACCCTATAACAGGGGTTCTCAAAGAGTGTCCCGCGGCACCCTGGGGTGCCACGTTGAGATGTAAGGAGTGCCGCGAAGCGCCCATGAATCTCAAATCTAATCTATTGCTAAGCAAAAGTGTCAAGGTCACTCACTTTCCTATAAAGGGGAAAGATTACGTGTTTTACTGAGTGGATGGTCCCCATGAGCTTCAATTACACCAGCAACCCTTCTGGGCATACTTTCAACAAGGTTTTGTTACACAGCTATGGGTATTTTTTCCCATTTCTGCTGCAAAAATGTCGCTAGCTCAGCTATAGATTTCGAACGTGGTTTCCTGGTCCGTAAGCGTAGTTATCTCGTCGCACAAATGTTCTATGGGGTTTAGGTTGGGACTCTGAGCAGGCAAGGGAAGACGTTTTACATCCATATCTGGATACCACTGCTTGACAGAGGCTGTAACTTGACATGGAGCGTTATCATACTGGAAGTAACATTTGTCCATTCCATAACATTGCTAGAGCGTCGGAAGAACCTCATTGTCCAAAATGTTCATGCAGGCGTTGGCGTTCAATTGACCAGGAACAACATGCAAAGGTCCCAGGTCATACCACGATAAACACTCCCAAACAAGTAGTTGGATTTTATGCAAATCCGCTGGCGTCCGGTCCATTATTGTAGGGTAGTGTATATATATACTACAGATAGATATCATAACACGAGGTTGCCGGGAGAAAATTCCAGTTCTCTTAAAGGTGCCTCGACTTTAGTACGTTTGGGAACCCCTGCTCTATAACAAAAAAATCTGCGCACCAAGAAGGAGTTGTGCCAGGCTCCTCGATCCACTTGGAACTGCGGATTTGGGAACTTGGATTTGGGACGTTATGGGGAGGCGATTGCGGAATGTTGAATATTTAACCCGACAGTTGGAGATAATTTGGCATACAATTCCGCAGGACACCATCCGGGAACTTATTTAGTCTATGCCACGCCGGGTCACAGCTTGCATCCAGGCCAGAGGTGGACCAACGCCTTATCGACTTCCTCCCTTTGTAACAGACGAACTCTGAAATAAAGCATTCAATTGTTCTGAAATTTTAATCGCTTATTTTTCTATGTATGTTCTTCACATCCACCAAATTTTTATCGCAATCGGACAACTCCTTCTTGGTGCGTCGATTTTTTGTTATAGAGTATATTTTGACAGTTAAGAATTTAAGTATTCATCAATCAATATATAGTCCTTACGTCATTTCAGACAAAAATGCATGAAGTTTTAAATACACTCTATAACAAAAAAATCGACGCACCAAGAAGGAATCATCCGATTGCTTTGAAATTTCGTATGCAAAAATTTTTTGACCAAATATGCAAATGATTAAAATTTGGTGTCCAATGAATGAATAGTGCGATCTCCAGCGCATCGGAACTGCGCATTCAGCATATGTATATAAGGAGTTGTTCTTGAACTCTTGTTAAAAATTTCTGCTGCATTTCGATTTAGGATACCTTTCAACGACTGAAAAAATGCCTCGCCGTAGGATTCGAGCTCATTACGAGCAACTTTCAGAGTTTGAAAGAGGTCGTATCATTGGATTGAAAGAGGCAGGTTGGGCAATTCGGAGAATCGCTCGTCATGTGAGTCGAAGCGATGCGGCGATTAGAAGATGCTGTCAAGAGTGGGTGGACAGTGGCAGATTTCAGCCTCATGATGGTAGCGGTCGACGTAGGGTCACAACAGATCGCGAGGACAGAGTGATTGTCAGATCAGCTGTCACAGCGCCTGATTCATCGCTATCAACCATCAGTCGTGCGACCCACACACGAGTGTCCACCATGACCATTCACAGACGGCTGAGAGAGCGAAATCTACGCTCGTATCGAGCGTTACGCCACCTGCCACCACTCACGCCTGCACACTCTCGAGCTAGATTACAGTGGTGCTTGGCTCGATCAGGCTGGAATGATGCTGACTGGGGACGAATCCCGCATCCAACTGTGTCCTGACGATAATCGAAGACGTGCCTGGAGACGCCCAGGGCAGCGTGCCGATCCTGCTTTCACTATTGCACGCCACACGGGCCCTCAACAAGGAGTTATGGTCTGGGGTGCCATGTACCTTGATAGCCGGACCCCTTTGGTCGTCATTAGCGGTACACTTACTGCACAGCGGTACGTTGACGACATTCTGAGACCTGTTTTGCTACCGTTCCTTTCGCAGTACCCTGGGCTTATTTTTCAGCAAGACAATGCCAGACCACATACGGCACGTGTTACTATGAACTGTCGTCAAGCTTGTCAGACACTTCCTTGGCCAGCCAGATCACCATATCTCTCTCCAATCGAGCATGCCTGCTATATGATGGGAAGGCGACTGCATCCGGTAGGGAATGTTGATGACGTAGTCCGACAATTGGAGCAAGTTTGGCAAGAAATACCGCAGGAGACCATCCGGGAGCTTTATCGGTCTATGCCACGCCGTGTGGCAGCTTGCTTCCAGGCTAGAGGCGGGTCAATACCTTATTGATCTCGTTATTGTAACTCTGAAATAAATCATTCAATTGTTCTGAAATTTTAATCATTTTGTATTCGGTACATAATTTTTGTGTCCACCAATTTTTGTCTCCATCGGACAACTCCTTCTTGGTGCGTCGATTTTTTTGCTATAGAGTGTATCTTTGTCATTAATGTCATTGCACTTTCATAAGTTTCTGGTGAGAAGTCTTCCACAAAATATAATTGATAATCATTGTATCTTGTAGGCGTCCTTCTATTTCGCTATGATCTACTTGCTTCATTATTTCCATCATCAACACCTAAATTATTACTACCTTGTTCATCCTCGTCAAAATTGTCTTTTGAGTTAGTCTCAGGTTTTTTACATTAATAGTTTCTTCAACACCATCTTAGTTATCCATAGTGTAGCATATTTCCATGTAGTTTATTTATTTATTTTCTCTGCATTTTGTATATATCGATTCTTTAATTTGTCGAATATTACCTCTGATGATTCACAAACCTTACTTTCTTCATCAAATATTCTGTAAGCTTTACTTTCTCTTGAATATCCTATAAAAATACCTTTCTTTGTTTTCTTAATACCTTTATAACGATCGCTTGTTACGCTGTCAGGCTAAGAACAATTATTGCAACGGCTTCTAAAATTTTTCTTGACCAAATTTTATGATCTATGGACATCTTTGTTTAAGGCAGGTTCATCTCTTATAATCACATCGAGTAAATCCTTTGCATATAATAGAGCTTCTATTTTCATACCCCTTATTGCATAATATGTCTCATTCAACTGTTCTATCTTAGTTGATTTGAAATCCATTTTTCTGAGTGTGTGGTTAGGCTTCAGAAAAAGTTCCAAGGAACACAACACAAAGTTGGATTTATTCAAATGAATTCTAATTTAAAATAATTTGCAAATATCAACCACTCTCTGCCACCAATTTGAAGCCATGGAATGATGACGAAGCAGTTTAATAAAAAACATTTATTTAGAAAACATATAATTAAGTACAAAATGAAAAGTAGGTTCATACAGCATCATATCATTCGCCAGAACATTAGTGCAAAAACAAAACTTATTGATTTTTATGTAAGGTAACATCACAAGTTGAGTTGTATGCTGGTAAAAATATCCAACAATTTGGACCAACAAAAATAAAAGATGCTGTTGTGGATTCATAATTAGCTTCTCAGAGCAAAGCAATTTTGTAAAAAACCTAGAGACTCAGTTGACTGAGAAAATATTCAGAATCGAAAGTTTAGCCCAACAAAACTGCAGCAAAGTTCATTGCTATATAGCTTCAGAGTATAGCAGGGAAATTTCGGGTGAACATTAGGGAGGCAAGAATAATGTTAAGAGTGAACTCTTTTACTCAGGAAAGAAGTAAGATTGGTACAGTTAATGTGCTATTGCTGCATGGTGCGTTTGCACAAGACTGGTCCTAGAATCTACAGAAAGGAATCCAACACAAATGATAACTTTAACTCTTGTTTAGATCACTCAAATTTTTTCTGTGATGAATCCGATTAAGCATTCACTCTCCGTAAAATGACAGTTAACAGTAAAATTGTTTGTTTTCTCGAAACACTTCTCTTTACCTATTTGCCTTGTTGGGTAGTTAGGTTAGGTTTTGGTGGCTCAAGGGCCATATTTGGCCAAGCTGTGCCAAACACAAGACAAATGACGTTAAGCCTATGAGAGAGATTTTCAGTGCAAACAAATCATCGGAGAAAACGAGGTTTTACTCCCAGTTACCCAGTACGAAATACGTACGGGAAGAACATTCCACCACCAACACACTAGCGCCATCTACATTTAGCTTTACAGAAAGAGCCTTGCATAGCTCTGCTAATGTGAATCGGCCTTCGAGTCACATAACCAATAAACGAGTCTGCTCGTTCAATCAGGAAGTATGTTTTCAATATTGCTTTCCCACGATTGACGTCTGTATGGAGAATTCTGGTTCCGAGTTTATCGTATGTGGGGGGGGAGTAGTGTGGAATATCGGAGAATAGAGTGCCAGCTCAGGTGTTGACTTCTTCATCTGAGCGTGATTCAAACTAATAGTATACTGTCGTTGGTTTTTTCACTTCGGGATTGATCCTGAACCGACTCCAACAGTCCGTATGTTGTTTCAGTGTTTGATCGAACTACCTCTCAAATTTATCGTTAGGAGTCTGAAGCGGTTGCAGTGATTACGAGCTGTCGAAACAATTAATTTCAAAGTGCGGTCTCCCTACATGATTTGGCGTAGAGACACCAACCCCTGATAACCTTAACCCTTTTAGTACAAATGGACTTCCCAAGGTCATCTGCCTCTTCACTGGAGCAGCAACTATACATAGCTACTGAATGTTTTATTTCTGAAGATCCACACGCCCCAATGAATACCATCTCGCTACAAAATTCTTGCGAGCTTGTGACCTCTGATCTTTCTTATTATAAAACATATAATTGAGTATCAGTAGTTCATATTCTCGTAACTGTACAAATTAAGATATTATAATATAACTGTGTTTTTGTCCCATGCTCTAATTTGCTTTAAAAATGTCAGAAACCGAAAAGTTGGAAATGCATAAAGAAATCTGTTGGAACAAAAAAAGGAACCAAGCACATTCCAACTGCTTTTTGTCTCGCATTTGTTTCACAAGAGCATTTGAAGTGGTATAAATCATCATCGCAAAATACGCTAATAAAGATTAAACGTTTTCGTTGTAATTTTAATAGTACTAAAAGTAATACTCTTGTTACATCATTATAAGTAAGGGATTTAAGAGTTATTTTAAACTCTAAAATAGCTTCATATTATAACAAAAGCTATTTATATAAAACTAAAAAAATGGTTTAAAAGAGTATTTTCTTAAAATTATTTTATTGGGCTTAAACTGGATTTCTTTTTTTGGAACTATTGTAATTTATTGTTTAAAAAGAACTTAAGTTAATTAGTTTTAAAAGTCGATTTTACAATATAAGAAAGAGTTATTAAAAAGAATAGAAGTAAAATCATATTTCCAGACGTCTGTTATGGAATAAAATTTTTTCCCAAACCAAAAGTTTTTAATTTTTATTAACGTTTTTCCTATTATATGACTAGATTAAATTCTTTTGTTTTATTCAATTAAAAACACATTAAAAATAAAAATATTAAAACCAATTAAGCCACCCAAATTATATATATATATATATATATATATATATATATATATATATATATATAATATATACCACAAACAACAGAAATAATACTGTAATAAACAATTTAATATAAGTAAATTTCTTGCCTTTTTTTGTTGTTGTTTTGAGTCTGATATATTCACATAAGCTGATTTATCTAAGAATACTTTTAAATAATTTAAAAGTAAAGAACTGGTCACACATCTGCTCAAAAACAAAAGGCAAATGACGTTGTTTTGAATAATAAATGGGCTAACTGAAATAAATTAATGAGCAAGTAAAATTGGATGATTTGTCGTGGAGATAAGAAGCTTAACGATATTTAGGTATTTATAGATTTTGATATTTTAATTTCAGTATCAAATTCTTCGCGTAGAATCATCGGCTTATAACATAAACTCGTTAACTGACAAAAAGAGTTTTTTACGGTACAGCCTGTTTAAATACCAATTATTAGTTTTTAGATGAGAAACTAGAAATTAGAAGCATTTTTATAGAAATATCTTTTAAACGATGTGTTTACTATCAACATGAAAAATAGCATTCAACATCTAAGAAATGTTGGTTAATGATTTTTTGCCTTTTAAGATGGCGATATGATGAAATAGAATAAGAAATTAACAGCGCGTTAAATCCTTAAAATAATCATCATAATCTCGATCTGAAATAAACTTCGGTGTGCCCAATTTGGTTTTTATTTATAATTATTTCTTTAACTATTAAAAAGTATTACTCGAAAGGAAGTGACCTACAAGTAACCTTTGAAGAAAGAGACGAATTTTCAGTGCTAACAAATTAGGAATTTACTTCCGGTCAGGGCCGGTAAGAAAGAAATTTATTGGAGATGCGAGATGATGATTTGGTCCCCCCTCCCCCAAGATTCGCCGTATCGTATTAAACACATACATTGTACTTAAAAATAGTTATGCCATGGTGATTGACTTACAAAAAAAAGTTAATGGTACTTCTTCATTTCGAAATCATTTAACACAGGAAATTCAACATCAGGTTTACATAATAGCGTAATATGTACAGTCACGGGAAAAAAATACGATCCACCTCCTTTATTTCGATCACTTTTCATACTAAAGCAAATTTCAAAGGTGTCATTCAAGGGAATAACGTCTTCTTTAAATTCAAATCCATAACAATTGCATAAAGGAAAGTCTTCATATCAAATTTTGCACAAACGACGAAATTTGTAATGGGAATACCATGTTTTGATGCCATAATCAGATTCTGCATCGTTAAATTAGTCTAAATAAAAAATTTCATGAGTTTACCATATATATATCCCGAGATATTCAATGCTAAATTTTGTTTCAATATCAGGGATCATCTTCACATTGAAAGACGCTCTTCGTAGATCGACATTAGATTCGAGAAAATTGAAATTTAGTTAGGGGATGATATAGATATTAAATTAGAGGCAGGGGAGTGATTTTGATCCTTGATATTGTTGGATATTTTAGGAGGGAAGGGGTCTTAAAATCACGAAAAATTGATACCGAAATATATAATTGGTATTTTGAATTAACGTCGTACTAGAGCGACAGAATGGGCTATTGACGACGGTCCGGGATCAATCCCCTAGGGGAAAGATCCGAGAACCACACCACGTAATTTTGAACCACGGTCAGATGACGAGGCAACACCTCAGCTGGCACCATACTCTCCAAACTTCCACACCAACCCAACGTGAGGACTTTAGGCCACGACAGATTTAAGGTGCACCATGCGCCTCTACACCATACACTTACAAACATCCATGCCCGGACAGGGTTCGAACCAGGAACCCTCCGATCTAGAGGCTAACACCTTAACCACCAGACCGTTTGGTCGGCATCTAAATAAATGGCCTCTGAAGTTAGTGAAATTTTTTTTGTGCGTTTTGGGCGCCGATCTTACCGGTGCCTAACTAACTAACACCAACACACACTCCCGTGTCTTACCGGTGCAAGTGCCATATATAGGTTTCTGGTGCCCTTGGTAAAGGTAGGTAACGGTTTAAGGTAAAGGTAATCCTCATGTCAAAATGTATACAGGCAGAATTGGGACTAAAAATAAAAATCGTAACTGGATATACTACTTCATTTATAAACAAAATCAAATCATCCTATCAGTTCTACTGAATAGCTTCAAAATTGCAATTTGTACTCGTTTGCTACGCTGTATATAGGTAGTAATAACATAAATAAAAAGTCAGGCTTGGCAGGAATGATCAGTTACTTGAATTTTCCATTCGGGTTGATATAGTGCGTGAATGAAGTGCACAGGTTCAAAAAAGTGTGTCTCCCGCAGAAAACGGTCTGTTTTGGGTCAGTTTATTTCTGGAAAGATGTGAAGATAGTAGATTAGGGCTGCCACACGCAGCAGCAAAGATACCTGTTCTACCATTGCCATATATGATTTATCCCTCGCCCAACTTTGGAATCGAGCGATAATCTCGGGGCCAGAATCAGAATCCCCCAGTCCCTTAATTCAAGTGATAGATTTGTTCAAAACCACGTGATCTGACTACTTTCTCGAGGAAGCGCTGGACTATTCTGAAGCAGAGAAAAATTCCAGAACAGACTTTCTTAACCCTCCAAGTGGTTTCAAAATATATCTCTTCTATCGAGATCTGATAGTTTTGCTAATGACGAGATATCTCGCTATTGAGAATGCCTATTGAATTCCGATTGATGACGACAGTGCCGTTTTTGATGATGAAGAGATTAAGATCACATCAGTTTTTTGCTGAGGATGAGGTATCTTGTCCATCAAGATCAAGAATCCAATTTGAAACAGTATAAACAAATGGAGTACATGTATGGATTATGAGTTGGTGCTTTTCTATCTTTCTTGTGAGTGCAGATTGGCCAAATATGCCCTTGCAGCATAAAACTCAAAACCAACCAATCTTCTGAGGGGCTGGTGGAAGAATGAATCCGCTTGAGGGGGGGGGGGAGGGTTTAAGGACTTAAATGGGAAATTATTGGTTTTGAGCACCTGTTTAAAATGTTTATAGCAGTAAAAGGGGAATCTCTAACAGTGGTACATGTATTTTGAATAATGTGGTAAAATGTACCGGGCTAAAGAAGAAATAAACACTTGAGCGAGCCTGGATGTTTGAAACTATGGTTAGCGATATGGAAAATGTCAAAAGGTGAAAACATACTACTGGTCTCAACATGCCACTTGGGGATCGTATTTCTGTGGGAATGAAGAAGAAACTAGCAGGTGAAAAAAAAGGAGAAAAGTAGTTATTATGGAATGTTAAAGCAAACCAAAGATGTTTATACTTTCTAGTATTATTTCCTGCAACTTTTCTATAAACTGAGAAAGCAAAAAATATTTTTAATCGATGATAAAAGACAATGCATACATACCTGTGTTCTCAATGCTTATATTCTTTTATGATTTATAATTATAATAATTTTCAGTACTCAGAAAATAAATTTTTTATAAATTATACCAGAAAAGTATTATTACAGTACATTGCGTTCATTTCACGTTGACACGAAATAAATGATGGAAATGAGAGATTGAATAAATTAAAGAGAATTAAAGTAATCAATGACATCATTGATTCTCAGTATTTTGACAGATATAAAAAACAAGACTATATAAGAAACTATCTTTTATACAAAAACGCTACTACTGCAGACACTGACCATACTTTTTACATTGGTTAAAAAATTTAATATCTTGTTTCGAATATAGCTTCGATTGAAAATGTGACAATTAAACCGTTTACAATTTTTATGAGATTCTTATAAATAATTAAATCAATCCCAGTTTTTAGTATTTTTTATTTTTGGTCAAATATAAGTTTAAGACATTCTGAGACTCCATTCCTCCATTCCTGAGCAACCAGTCTCAGAACGCCCTACACAACTGCAACTTTAATTATACATAGAGGAAAATGAGGTGGAAAAATCAATGACGGTATGCTAATTTCCTATTTACTTTGATGAAATTTATGTTTATCCAAGATATTTTCCCCCACTTTATGCAACATGTATTCACTAATCAGAAGAAGATTAGTGATTATTTTTTTGCAGATGTGTTCATTTCAGATGTTCCTTACTCTGTTTTTTTTTCGCCACTCGTCACATCTTATTATTGGAAATATTTTTTCCATTAGTTAATTGCTTTTTTGCTTACTATTTACCCTTCCGTTAATAATTTTGGTGGATTTCGAGTAATTTCCAAAGAGTGAAAATGCTTCACCTGGAATGTTTTTTGTGAACAATCTGTCTAGCAAAAACTCTAGAACACTGAGCTCAAGTGTGATGAAATTGTAAACCTACGAAGGGTTACCATATTCTAAAATTATCTCGAACCGGCGATAGTACTGTGTTTTTCAGTTATGTTGAAGACTATTCCGCTGGAGACTATTCAAAGGACAATTCAATTGACAAAGTGGGAGGAAGTTTAAAATGTAACCATGAAATGGAATTTAAACAAATATCTGAGGTTATCAGAACTGTAGATCGATTTACGAAAAGTTCATGCAGTTTTTGAGAAATATTTTAAAAAAGAGGCAGGAAACAAACAACCCTCATAGACATGCTTTATACAGGTTCATTTAAAAAAACCCACCGAATTTAGGCCAATTATTCTGGTGAAGATTGACTGTTAAAAACTGTTTCCATGAACAATTCATATCCCAAATGTAAAAACTATATAAATTATATTTACCATATTTTAGGAAATTTTTAATGAGTTTTATCTGAAATTTTAATATGTGTTATGGTTGCGGGGAGTAGCCGGAAGAAATTAATAATTTTTCAATTAAATCTTATGGGGAAAACGACGGCTTTGGACGGTAATCCTGGTACGGATTACCGTCGCTACATAAGGCACCACTCTCTCTATATTTTTAAACATTGCCACAACTGGTGTCCTAAAGAATAAAAATGAAATAAAAAACTCAAACGAACCTTAATTCTTCGCGAGACAAGATATTAATGCGCGGGCAAACGATAATCTCTCTCTCATTTGGCATTCGTGCAAACGGTTATTATCTGGTACACAATCTGCTTATGTAAGTTTATTGACATGCTTCCATATTCAAATAAAAATGTGTGTTACGTATGTTATGGAAGCTTTTGTCGCTATCGAAGAACAATTAACTTTTTAATTTGACAGCAATGGTAGAGATTTAAAAAGAAGCCTCTGATTTCAGAAATGTATAAAATAATCCATTGCAACTTCGCTCTATTCTACAAATATGTTCTCGATTGTAAATTATAATGATTTTATGTAACGATGTGAGAAATATTTTAAGAGAAACTAGTGATGATTTATCTTATCAAAAAAAGCTTAGGTGGGTACAGCAGGTGTGGCCATAGGCGGATCTTATGCAAATAAAATGTATGTATGAAATATGGCAAACTAAAACTCATCAATGTACAAAAGTGAATTATAATTATTTTATGTAACGATGTGAGAAATGTTTTAAGAGAAGCTAGTGATAATATATCTGATCAAAAAAGCTTAGGTGGCTACAGCAGGTGTGGCCATAGGCGGCTCTTATGCAAATAAAATGTATGTATGAAATAAGGCAAACTAAAACTCATCAATGTACAAAAGTGATTACTTTATTTCATTTCTTGTTACAACGTTATTAAAAAAACAAAATGAAAGTGTTATTAAAAAATATTGTTGCGAATCTATCAAACTCTTTAAAAACTAGATTTGTTTGTGGATGCTTTACGAATGTTGTCCATCTTAAGTAGTTAGCTGCCTAAAGTTTGGTTGATGACTTGTTAGGACAATCGCTTTGAGAGCGCGCCAATAGCAGTGTTTTCGTTGGCTCTTTTCATTTGCGGAGGAAATTGAAAATAACTTTCAAAATCAAGTTACCTTACTCTTTAACAATCACATTAAAGCAAGCAAAGGATATTACAAAACAAAAATTGCGTACGTTGGTGAGCATTGTTACGCGCGAGACACGTGTGACTTTAGTTGTCGCACTTCGTCGACAAAGCGATATTGTGATATTTTCTCACCTTTCGAATGCTGAATCTTTTGCTCTCAGTCAAAGTTGTCTCAGCTAAAAAAGCAACTCAGTTTTGCAGTTCAGCTATGAATCAGGTTGAGCTGGGTGGGGGATATCTGTGGGTAAACTTTTAAAAATTGAGTAATTTTCAATTTCTGAATGTTTGTTTTGTTATTCAAGATAAATAAATAGCTCTTTCAAAGTATCTATAAGAATCTATATTGAATGAATAGCATTTATATTCCATAAGTTATTTCAATCCATTTACAATGAATAGTATCATATTCATACATAGATATCATACCCGTACCTCTAAATGAAATAAAATTATCCAAAAATATCTCACGGCGTAAATTCTTATTTACAATTAAATGCATGGATAAAATTTTGTTACCACAGTTGGATTCTGACCGTCTTCATTCTCATCCTATTCCCTTGTTCCAAGACATTTTAGCATTGTTTGATGCTAAACCTATCTTTACTATAATATTTGCTTTTCTGAACTGATTTCTATCTTCCAGATTTCTCTTTGCTTTCTGTAATCAGACAGCTGAATAATTTCATTAGAGTAGTGACCTCTTCTGTGTAGTTTAAGCAATACCATGCAGCTCCATTGCTTAAATCAAGCATACATGAACTAAGTGGTAAAATGAGAGAATGAATCTCGTAACAGTCCATTTCATATTGCTTATATCCGTTGTTGCTATTCGACACTATCCAAATACTGTAGATTCCAATGCCCAGCGTATCACTGAACTATATAGATAGCGGTATTATTGTAGAGTTTACCATTAAAATACCGATATCAGAATTAAAGAACATACACAAGAGACTGCAAGTCAATAATGATCACCAAAGCTCTACAGATGCTACATTATATTGTAGCCTTCCCGTAACTCCTCCATCCGGGTTTTTTTTATGAAAAAAATGCCTGCAACCACGTTAATGATCAATACAACATTGTTTTCTGAAGGAAAAAACAATAATTCCGAAAACAAGAAAAAATGACCAAACTCTATAAAAATAGTGGTATCTTGGAACAATGTAATTGACTCCACAACATGAAAAGAATAGGACATACATAAATAACCTGAAGGGAAAATATCGATTAGCTCTTAACCCCTGACCATTATGAGCGTGTTCGGGCAGTGTTCATAGTTTTAAATGGAGCCCTTAAGAAATCGAAAGAAAATAACACTATTATTTGGGAGCCTTAAGACGATGAGGATTGTAACAAAGCAACGAATGGAATTCGCATTATACAGCATAAAAATATCGTTGTAGAATAATTCTGAGTCGTATCAAACAGCATTGCAGGACAGATAAGAAGTGACGATTATAATTGATGATTTTTGTTTTATTCTGGAATTAAACTTCCGTTTAGGGGTTTTTCAATGAAAATAGCTATTTATGAAATTAATTTTGTTAGGTGTTCTTATTTGGTTTTTCCGTAAACTCCGTACACATATTAGGTAGGTAATTAATTAACGTGCCACCCTAGAGCAACACAACGGGGTATTGGCGACTTCCGTGATCAATCCCGAAGGGAAAGATCGAGGACAACAGCTCGTCATTTTGAGCCACATTGAATATATTATAAATACTAGCCTCTTATTCATATCGCATTGGGTAAAAAGTCACAGTTTACATTTTTTACATAGTAGTTGAATAACTTGGCGTTGTTCGGGTTTCAAATATGACCACCACATTTCCCTGTGTTCACTAAAATTCACAAACCCTGTAGAACGTGCTTCCTTGTCCATGTTAAATTATTGCAGGAAAACCGACTTTAAATTTTCAAATTGGGGCTTCGATGGGTACTTTTAGGACTACCTGTGTGAACACAAACCCTGAAGAACATGTTTCCTTGTCCATGTCCCTTTATTGCAGGAAAACAAACTTTAGATTCTAAAATAGGTTCTTCGAGGGGCATTTTTGGACTACCTGTGTGCCAATTTTCAAGGCTAGAGATTGGTATGAAGACAGGAAAAAAATAGCCTATGTTTTCCACATTGTTCTAAAGTATAAGTGTACCAAATTCGGTATGGTCAAACGGTGTAGATTTGTAAAGAGAATACACACACACACACACACACACACACACACACACACACACACACACACACACACACACACACACACACACACACACACACACACACACACACACACACACACACACACACACACACACACACACACACACACACACACACACACACACACACACACACACACACACACACACACACACACACACACACACACACACACACATACATACATATATATATATATATATATATATATATATATATATATATATATATATATATATATATATATATAAAGAGAGAGAGAGAGATAGAGAAACATTTGCTGTAAAACAAAATGTAATAGGTGATAATGTTTCTGCAGCGAACGTGTTTCTTGTACGTTTTCCTTTCCTGACGTCTTGCCTCTCGAACACGATTTCACCACCTCTCCAAAAATTTATACGAATGAGTTCCTGAACTGATATATAATAGTCAACATAAATTGGACCAGTCGTCACCAAAACGGTGATAAACTACATTTTAAGGTAACCCCGAAATGTGTTATGATTGACCATTTGAATGGCAGAAGTTAAAATCTTCGCATTCTATCTGGTTTGCTTGTACAGAAGATATCTCTCACATCTAGATATTAAAATGTCGCTGTTATTGAAAGTTCAATAGGTCTAGCTTTGGCTTCAGTTACAGCATCTTTCTTTTGTGTAAGTTTTCTTGGTCTATTTGACTGTCGTGACATCTTCACGATCATATCAGATCAGATTTCAATAGTGATCATATAAGATTTCTATGAATTCTTAAAAATTGTTATACTGGCACAAAGAATAGTTTACATGCATTTTAGAACCAAAAAAAGAATGTATTCCAATTAAAAATGTAATTATATGGGGAAAATAATTCTTTATTTCATTATAATTCATATTTTATCTTTGAACTAATATTTCATAATAATAATTCAATTAGAACTACTCAAATTGAACTAATATTGTAGTGTGGCAATAAAAACACGAGAAATCAATATCCATATATACATAATACTTTATTTTAAATTATGCAGATGAGTTTCAAATAACAGAATCAACTATTTTATCAATTTAAGTCAAAATATTATCGGAAATAGGGTTTTAGTACACTTTCCCCTTAAGATTATGCTTAGAGTTCCATAGTAATCTTAAAATATATTATTTGCTTAGAAAAATGTACTAACATATTATATTTAGCTTTCATTACACCAAACAAACTTGTGTTAATGTTTATGGAAATAACAGAACGGTTTAGCACTGCACCATGGATAGTTATAGATATTTTGTAGATCGAAAATATCACAGCAACACAACTTACTTCACTAGGAAAAATTTAGATTAAAGAAAAAATAATGAACCAGATTTTTGAAGTTGCAATTATAGTAGTGAAAAACCATATTTTTTGTTTGAAGACAAAATGTTAAGACATCTTGAACAACGAGAAATTCTTCTGGTTTCTTCGTCAACCGATTTACAAGAATCAGCCAATTCGAAAATTAGCTTTAAAAATAATTTAAATAATTGTTGAGCTCTTATCGAGATTGTTTAACAACTAGACATTTTAAGTCATAATAAACATCAAATTTACATGATCACATGTAAGGATTCATTGAGATTAAAACGATCCTTTTTTCTACTATCTGTTCATTACTTATAAAGCTTGCCTCTGAATCTAGCCATTTGACTAAAAACGATATTAAAAAACAGTTTTGTCTGACATAATTGCGTGTATAAGAACCGAAGGTTTCTCAAATGAGCTTGAAAAGTATTAAGCAACTGTTTTCCATTCTTTAATGAATTCTCTGGAGCATTGCATGCTGAAAAAAAGTGGCACGATTAAGAAGAAGGGGTCGTTAAAATGATGCACACTTCTTAAAAATATTTTTAAATGTTTCAGTTTTTGAAGAGCCATGAAAAATTGTTTTGACTAAAAAAAAAGCGAATGTATTTTTTTGTTTTTAATTGGTGACGTTTCTGAAGTTAAACCTCTTTTAAATGGAAGATTAAGTATTGAATATATATATATGCAAAAGCAAGCAACGGGTTCGCATTTCGTTTCTTTTGTCAGGAAGGAAGAAGGGTTTTAAAGAGAGAGAGAGAGAGAGTCATATGAAGTGTTTTCCGTCAGTCGTTTGTATTTTAAATATTTTTACCTCACGGTCCTAATTTGATCAAGTCGGTATATCAAAAGTTAGTTCTGTTTTGGCGACATAAAATAATTAATTCAGATTTTGAAAGCTATTGTAATGATTGAATCTGAGATAATACATTATTCTAATTTTGTTTCTCCTTACCATTTATAGCATTTCATCAGCAAGATACACATATTATTTTATTTCTCTGAGTAACTTAAACATAGGTACAAAACCAGTAAATGATTTGCAGACTCCGTAGAAATTCAGTTTTATCCATGCCAAAATTTAAAATTATTTCGAACATTTATAATTCATGCTTGATGAAACTGAAGTATTATCAAAATCTTTGAATTTATATTTCTCAACTGCTTTGTCGAAAATGCTCTGCTAAAAATATTGCAGTAGTACCAACGTGTTGTGTGAGACAAGCAGACTTTATATTTTGGAAAGTTCTGATAACTCTGTGGGGTGTAAGGATTCGTAGCAGAATTGCTATCGCAGCCACATAAAACTCTTTCCCGTTGCTAAGCAACTGAGATAGCCTTTTTTGAATTTATCAGCTGCAAGCTGACTGTTTCTTTGGAATATTTTTGTTGTGTGCGGTTTTGTAAAAGAGTCAATTGTTCTTGTGAAAAATTGAATACATTTATTTAGAAAAACTGACTTTAATATTTTTGAATAAATTGAACCTTTGAAGACATGGACCACTGATTTCATAACCATAACAATCATTCTCCAATACCAACAAAAATTTGTTCCTTTTTTTTAAATTTATTCTAAACAATAAATAGCATATTAACGCCCCAAGCATGTTGGATGAAGGTTTTTACAGATTTGGGTTTTGACTTTTACGCGAATTCTTGCATTTTCGACTTTAATGGGCTCATTTGATAATCAGGATTCCTAATGTTGTCCGCAGTTGGATAACACAGATAAAGTAATTTAACACGTTTTCCGAACTAATCTGTCACTTTTATAAAAGAGCAGAACGTTAAAAGCAATGAATTAACCAATAAATGCTTACTTTGATCCTTTTGTACGCATGTATCTGTTTTCGCAACCTACAATATTTATTCCCTTACGACTTATAAGTATTGAATTTCTTGACCAAAAGAATACTCTAGGATTCTTTCAACTTATGGATGTAGTCAGAGGGATAAAAACACAATACTACACAAAACTACGAAAAAAGATAGATGGTGTTGAGGACACAAACCGTAATTTTGACGTCAATACACTAGCCTGATGTTGAATTGTGGAATGGTAATGATGAAGCAAGACATAGGAAGTTTGAACAATCGTTTGTTGCGAATATTTAACACAGTTTGAACGATTAATGATCATTTTTAAAATTAACGCGAAGTACAATTTTATTGATTAAAGGTTTGTAAAGCTAGTTCGGTAGCTTTTGAACTAAGTGTACCATGTCTTCACTCTACTCAATCCAAGGTTACACTTGCCCAAAGCTCGCGCAGCACCATAGAATTTCGACCAATTGTGAGCCTCCTCCCCGCACTCAAAGCCTGAGTGCTCGGTCCAAAGAATATGCCAGGTAAGTACGTCTTTTGTCTACAAAACGCTATGTTTATCTACTGGATGTTTCTTTTAGTTCTGAAGTCAAGACAAAACAGTTGTAATACTTTTTGTAACGCTCGACTTTTCATGCACTTCCTTCAGAACTGTCCTGATTTTTAAGACATATTCACGTTAATAAATAAGTACTAGATGATGAATCAATAAATACTTTTCAAACAAAAGAATTGAATAAAGAGCCGTTTTTAAAAAGGCAATTCTAAACTGATGAGAAATTTAGTGGAACAATACAGTATAAAATTATTCGCATTTTCAATCAAATTATTTATGAAGTTTTTTTTGAATAGAAGCCTCCTACTAATAAACTATCTTGATGACTTTGTGCCAAAGATGCCAAACTTTTAATTTGCAAAATGAAAATATTTCAATTTTATGTTGTCTAAGAAACACGTTAAAATGATTAGACAATGAATCTTTACTGAAACCCACTTTTAACTATGTCTTGGTACTTGAGCATACCTAGGGAACAACGGTTAAGGTTAAAGTGCGTTTCGACTCACAAAAATTTATATATCCTTTAAAGCCATAATTGTTTAAAACAATTTTGGTTCTCTTTACTACTTCTCTGTTACACGAGCTTTCTCAATCATCTTCTACTTCATATGCTCTATATTTTTACATTAAAGTATCTTTGACTTGAGAATGTAACATTCCATAAATCCTTCCGATGTTTTTTAATATATATGCAAAGATTTAGCTTAGGAATTCATTCGCGACTTTTAACTTTCAACCAAGGTTAAAACTATCGACTTCGCCCTCATTATTGCATTCCTATCTCCAAACTCAGTGCTCCCTCCCGCAAAGTTTCTTCGAAGTTATTCAAAACTTTCTTCGAGACTCAAAATAGCGCAGATGTTTCATTCCCCGAATCGATTGGTAATGTGCAGGTTATAGAAATCAGTTGCTACGGTTCGTCTTCTTTTCTAAACAAATCAATGCGTTCGGGGCTATTCGAATGGTCTCCCCCAGATGGGGCAAAACCGTCGGGGAGGATTTTTGTTATTTTGGAAACATTCTGCACTCAACAAAATGGAATGTGTGACATATATATATTACAAACCAAAATTATTAAAATTTTAAGAAAGTTAGATACAACAATTTAAAAAAATATATAACACACTGTTAGAGCTGCAACTATCTCTGACTGGTAAATATTTATATCATTCAAATACGTAAATTAATGAAAGATCAAAATAAAAAGCATGGGTATTGAAGCAGAAAACGAAAGTTAAAACTAACCATGCAAGAGCGCTGAAAGCTGCAGGCATGGTAAGGAATATAATTTCTAAAACAAGAGGAAATTCCAAAAATAAAAACCAAAAGGAATTATTGAAAATGAAAGTGTTGGTGGATCAGAGCGTCATCAGGGAGAAGCCTCACCCATGCAACATTATATGGTGTTTTCTACGAATATGAGTCGCAAAATTTGATGCGATTTTCTGGCTTGGTTTTGTCGATCTTCCGACTGCTGCTAATGATTTGTTTAAATTTTCTTATTTCAATCTTTTGTTTTGTATATTTGCTTTTAATGGTATTTGGGGGATAATATGAGCAATTTCTTTGCGTTTTGCGGCTCATATTCGTAGAAAACACCATATTGTGTTATATGGGACAGGCTCCTCCCTGATGACGCTCTGATCCACCAACACTTTCATTTTCAATAATTCCTTTTAGTTTCTATTTTTTGAATGTCCTCTTGTGTTAGAAATTATACGTAAATAATTTTTATGTTAATAATCTCTGAATTCTTAATGTTTCTGTAAAGCATAATTTATTCTATTTTCAAAGATGATGCATGACGTAACATGCCGTTATGGAAAACCATTTTATCATCTCTTCTTTAAATCCTCATGTAAATATCGAAGCACGCCTGTAATCTCTATCTTTCTGATTATTACCATTGATTAAATACATAAAAAGACCTAGTTCCGTTCCTGCTGGGGAAATTGCTACGACTATGCTGCAATAAAGAACTTTAGTTTTAACATCGCCTGCTTTCTGCGTCGCGATCTGTTTCCACATCCAATCTGTCCCAATATACATCTGATTTCCAACTGTGCCCGTATGTTGTGACAAGTCGCCATAATGTTAAAAGGGGCTAGGTCTGATCAAAAGCTATATTTTTTTTTGCGACGCAGGCGAAGGCTGAAGAAGGCGCCGAAAGTCGTGGATGGACTTTCATCCGCAGCTGATAACATCAGTGTTGCTGTTGCCCCCCCCCCACTGTCGGACTCGGCATTTCTCGGCATTTTTCGCCCCTCAGCCACCATGGCTCTGCAACTGTCTTTGTGCGTACTTGTGTCTAGACGTTCCGTTCGCAACAACCTCTTCTCAACCGAATCAACAAAACCGTGTGATGTTTATCTTTTGTGCGCGAGCTTTGAAGTGCGAGGGGAGGGCTGTTTCTTGCCCTCTTCCAAGTTTTACATGTCTGAAACGACTGTGCAATCCACGCCGTGTTCCAAGTCCAGTGGAATGTGTGGCTTACTTTGGAATTATAATTTTCGCATGTCGATTTCGAGGATCAAATGTGTACCGCTGATTCCTATGAAAAGTGATGATTGCGTCATCTTGTTGGTCAGCTGGTTGTGGCGGCGCAATAACTTTCGTCTGGAAAAAACAAATTTGCCCCTCGTTTTTATGTCTGCCAACGAGAGGGAAAGGGAAACTGAATAAGCATAATGGATACGTTATTAATTATTTTTTCTTTCTTCGTTCCTTTTTAGCACCGATTGATTTGTTTACGTGAGTAGTTTTCTGTTTATGTTTTAAAGAATTACTAATAGATATTTTGTTGATGTGGAACCTTGTCAACGTAATTTGGAATAATGTGAAAGTGTCAACAAATATGTTATATTTGTAGATTCGATGAATTTTTTTTTCAATTTGTTGATTAATATTGTAATTACGTTATTTAAGGATATTTGTAATTCAAACTGTGAACGAACAAAGATCCGCAACAGTTAAATTACTGAATAAATTAATCTTTCAAAATGGGAACACTACATTAGAGGAAATTAGTAATAAGATTTTTTTCGTTTCTATCTAATTTCGAATTTTTTAAGAATTCGTTATTTACAGAACACATTTCGGAAGACGAAATTAATGACGAAGCAGAACAATCTGTAGTTCAATCTGGATCCACAAATAAAGTTGATACTAAAGAAAGTAGTACTCAGACCGGAACAGTTGATTTACAAATGACAAATAATATAATTAATAAAGATAATTATAAAAATAAAAGGGTTAGTTTAAAATCAAAATGTGATTTTATTGATAAAGGGAACTTAACACAAAACGAACATGAAACCAAAAGCTGTGATAACGATAGGGAGATTAGTTCCAAACTAGAAAATTTTGATCTACAATCAAGACACGACATAGGAGAAACGAAAATACTTGTAAACTTCTCTGACATTGAAGCAGTCACACCTCTCTTTAAAGGGGAAAGACATGAAAATATCTCACAATGGATTACAACGTTTGAGAATCATGCGGAATTATTCGGCCTATCTCCGTTTCATAGATTTTTGTTCGAGAAACTTTGTCTCAGGGGAAAATCATTACTGCTCTTTCGCAGTGAAGCTCAATTAAGGATATGACAAACTAAAATAATTATTGATTAAAGAGTTTCAAATAACTTATAATGCTGTAGAAGTACATGAAATCCTTCAAAAACGTACAATGAAATGTAATGAGTCAGTACAATATTTTTTTTTAAACATCAAACAAATTTCTGCTTTAAGTAACATTGACGAGGGTGCTTTAATAACATATATTATCAATAGAATAAATGACGCTACGCAGAATAAAGCCATTTTGTATGGTTGTCAAAATTCAGTAGAATATAAAAATAAATTGAAAGTTTACGAACAAATTCATGAAGACATATATAAATCCAAATCTCCATTACCCTATACAAATAGTAAGACGGATAAACCTAAACCTGAAATCCGTTGCTATAGTTGCAATCAAATAGGCCACAAATCTTTCCAGTGTTGTAAAGACAAAATTATTAAACTTAAACCAAAGTTTTATAGTAACACACCAACAAAGGCTCCAACGTAGCATGCAGTACAAGATTCCCCCCCCCCCCCTCCCCGACTATGTAAACTTTGCGCACAAATAGGGATTATGAACTCGAAAAGAGTTTTTCTTTTGTATCAACAGACCATTTAGATCTGAAACAGCAGCGCCTAAGCCCCAACCCGAAAAATGGCAATTAATCGTATCCGGATATATAGTAAACAAAACGTATGTACATAATAAGAGAAATATAAAAAAATGAAAGCTATAGTAACAGTTTAAATAATAAGATAATGTTAAATATAGATACGGGATCAACAGTGACTATAATGAGGTATTTTCACCTTTTTTGTTTCAATTTTATTATGTTAGAGGATGAAAATCCATGAAAAATGACGTACATATTATTGAAATTGCAAAACTATTCCCCGAGATATTAATTTTAAAATTTTGTTTCCGATATTGGCTGGAAAAACAGGAATTTCGTAATGGCTGCTGTGTGACGTCACAGCGCATAGTAACCCACTGAGCCGGCGTTGCTATGGTTGTTTACATTCGTTTTCGCCATGTGTGTTTAGCTTGCTTCATTCTGCATAGCATTTTTATCTATAAGATAACATGGAGAACAAAATTTCTACATATAAATACTGTATATGACCTGGATGTAAAAGTACAAAAGTGAAAACGCCAGAAAAGTTATTTTTTTACGTTCCGAGAGATCTCGGGAAAAGGAAAGCTTGGATAAAAGCTATGAGGAGAGACGATTTGTCTCGTAAGACTTCTCTTAATTGTTGTGAATACTATTTTTTGGTAAGTAGTAATTATAAAGTTTGAAATGAATTAATTTTATTTTTGAGTGTTTTTATCTTGATATTTTCAATGCTTATTAAGCCAATTCCATGGTATTAAGAATACCACAATTTGTTTTTCCAAAACTGCATTTTCAAACATAGTTTTATTAAATATTACGCTGCTTTTCGTTCAAAACTGTTATTCTGAGTGATATTCAAGGTAATTTTAAAATAAGCATTATAAATCATCTGAATGTGTTAGTTTTTGGTATTAATTGAATAAGCTTGGTAATTCATACCATGAAATGCAAGATGTTAAAGCAAAACCAATTATGTTTTTAAATGCTACTAGATAATGAATTGTTTAAATGTAAATTAATTATCACAAATTAAAAACTAATTTAATTTGGGATACACAGCAGAATTAGTTAATAATCTAAAAGAATAAGTTATCATACATAAATGGCATAGTTTCAGAAATTCATTGGAAACAAATAATAATTTACTTTACACATTTATTTATCCAAGAATAATCTTAAATGCAATTTGTTTGGCTTACACAATTCTAAAAGTAACACTTTTCATGAACATTGATTGTTTTATTATATTTATTGTTACAATTAATTTGCTTCCATCTGGATTGTTGCATTTGGTAAAATGTTTATAATTTGGACAAGTTCAGTAATGATACTTAGTGTAAAACGGCTTTATGCATTTCTAAAACCTTTTCCAAAACTCTTCGAATATTTCTGTTCTGCATAATATTTTAACTTATTAATTGAACCTTTCACTTGTTTATTTTTTATGATTGCCCTTTCGTAAACAGTATTTGTACTAGTGATTTGTTGGTTCATGAAGTACTTTTTATAAACAGTTACTATCTTAATTACTGCTGCTTATGAAATAAATTTGCGAATCAATATAGACACGTGTTGATTTCATACAAGAGCGATTACGAGTGTACAGGGAGCATAGATATGAGATGTAAACAAAAGCTCAGCTATGCGCAATGACGTCACATCCAATGGCGGCCGGTTTTCGGATCAAGTGACTTTGTTTCGTTTTCAACAAAATTAAAATTGATTTTATAATCATTTCAAAATTATTTTGAAAGTTTAAACGCAATATTTAAGGATTTTTAAACTTATAAATACTATAAAAGATTATTTGTTAGCAAAACCCTCGCACATGCAAATACCTCATTCCAAGTGGAATTGTTTATAAACTAAATGTTCCTATAAGAGGAAATAAAGTAATAAACGTGAAACAAACAAATGGAATAATACAGCTTGACAAAAATGCAATCTCAACCTCAAAGTTGGTAACATGGTTAAATCGGCTGAGTTTTTCGTGTTGACATCGATTTACCGTATGCCCTCTTAGGTTTAAAGAGTTGTATTGATTTTCGTTTGGTAATTAATTGTGCGAACCAAGTTGTTGTGCAGGATGGGAGAAACCTGATCACCTTCTCTGATTCTGAATGCAGCGATTTATCTTTACATATCATACCTAAAAATCCTGTTGAGCAAAGTGTTAATGATCTTAAAGAGGAAAATAAAAGTGTTAGTGACGTTAAGAAAAATGAAGTAAGGGAAGAGAATAGAAATAAAAGTGTGTTAGTGACGTTACAGAAAAAAATTAACGTAAAGACAATGAATAAAAATAAAAATGTTTTAAAATTTTCGAGTGTTTCTGAGAAGGATTCTGGTAATGAATGCACACATTGTCAGATTGAAGTCGAAGAAAAAACGAAAATATTTAAAACTGTAGGAAATTCCGAAATAATAGAAATTTTAGAAGAATATGAAGACATATTTGCGAAAAATAAATATGATGTCGGAACAGTGAAAATAGAGCCCCAAAGAGTGAGATTAACATCAGATTTGTCAGTGTCGTTACACGCATATAAAACTTCACCAAAACAACAAGAAAAAATCGATAGTCAAATTAAAGAATTATTAAAAGCTAATATCATAAAATAGAGTTCATCTCCATATTCTGCGCTGTTAACACTCGTATGTAAAAAGGATGAAAACAAAAAGAATAGGTTATGTATTGATTTCAGGAAGTTAAATCAAGTTATTTGGTCGGATGCTCAACCACCACCCCTGATCGAGACAATAATTCATAAATTAGCACAAAGTACGTATTTTTCAAAATTGGATATGGCCCCTCGGGATATCGGCATATCCCTATTCACTCAGATGACACAGAAAAACTAGCTTTTGCAACACATAATGGTTTATATGAATGGCTACGTTTACCTTTCGGTTGGCGCAATGCACCCAGCATTTTTCAGAGAACAATTCGTCGAATCCTAACTAAATATAAAATAAATATGCAGGAAATTATTTTGATGATATTATAATTTTTCCTGGTAGCTATATATAATCATATCATATTGAGCACATTAAACAAATTTTTGATATTTGCAGGCAGGAAAAAGTAAAACTAAAATCTTCTAAATGTTCCTTTTTACAAAAACAAATTCAATTTTTAGCATATGAAATTTCTAATGGGATTGTCACTCCAGATAATAGCAACATTCAGGTTATTAAAGATTAAAACCCCCCAACTAATGTGAAATCTTTGCAAAGATTTCTGGGTTTAATTAATGTGTACCATAAATTTATCGATAAATATGCAACAATTAGACACCCACTGAATAAATTGTTAAAAAAAAGATTTATCTTGGCAATGGACTGGGAAATGTCAAGAGGCTTTTGAAATCTTGAAAAGAACTTTAATTTGTAAGCCTGTGTTGAAAATTTTTAGTCCAAAAGACAAATGTCATATATTTGTTGACGCCAGTCAAACTGGTACAGGAGCGGTTTTAAAACAAGCAGATGTTTCTGGTATCATATACCCTGTAGTTATCCACTCCCGCTCATTAAAGGATTATGAAAGAAATTATGGTATAACTGAGCTGCAATGTCTCGCTAATGTGGATTCGTTAAATAAGTTTCATCATTATGTTTTCGGACAAAAATTTACCATACAAACGGACCATGCGGCGTTAGTTTGGCTTAAAAATGTAAAAAACTTAAAAGGAAGATTGTTCCGATGATCCTTACAATTAAGTATGTATGAGTACGATATCAAAGATACAAAGGGCACCACAAACATAGAAGCAGATATGCTCTCTAGAGATACACCAGATAAAAGTGTGCAAAATGAAAATTAAGCAATGTTGAAAATCTGGTATTGCAACTTTTGCAGTTAAGTGAAACTACAGCGGCTCAAAACAATGACAATTTATCTGGAAAGTTTGTCGTAATTAATAATGTTTTATGCCTTCGTAGAAAAAAATTTACCAAAATTGTAGTCCCTTTTTCTTTAAAGCTTAAGCTACTCAAACTTGCTCATGAAAAATTTGGCCATCTTGGTATTCAAAAAACAATTAATTTGCTCATCCCTGTTTACTATTGACAAAATATAACTTCTGATATTAGTAATTTTAATAAATTTATTATCATACATGCCAAGGAGATAAAAAGCCCCGACAAAAAAAGATTTGACCTTTTACAATCAATGCCTTCTGTTGACAAGTCATTTGACTTGATTGCAATTGATAGTGTAGGGGGTCTCCACTACAATTCAACTAAAAAATACCTGATATTAATTGTTGACTATCATACTAGGTTTATATGGGCTTTTGCTTCAAAATAAATTAAAACAGAGACGTATACTAACTTTTTAAACCAAAGTTTTCAAACTCAAGTGCCTAAAAGCATTCTAGGTGATAGAAATGCAGCTTTCACATCTTCTCATTTTAAAAAGTTTCTCAGGCATTATAAAGATAAACAACTATTGATTACAGCTCATAGACCAGAAACTAATGGTAAAGTGGAGAGATTAGGCCAGACAATAATCACATGTTTAAAGTGTAAAATTAATGAATCTTCTGCAAACGTTCCATAGCCTAAGTTATTAAAAGAAGTAGCCTAGGAATACAACTTAACACCACATTCAGTTACTACATTTCCACCTGCATATTTAATGTATGGCACAGTTCCATTTACAAATCCCTTAAAAGAAAATAGTTACCCTCCAGTTGAAGAGGCTAGGAAAATAGCAGTTGAGAAAACAAAACAATACCATGAAAGGAATAAAGTACATTATGATAATAGGTTTGTTGATGCACAGTTTACACCTGATGAGTCAGTTATTTATGAAGAATTTAAGTATCCAAATACTAGGAAACTTTCTCCAACCTTTAGTGGCCCTTATAAGATACTTCAAAAACTTTCTGACGTTAACTATGAAATCAATAAGAAAAATTTCGTCACTAAAGAACACTCAGAAGTTGTATATGTTTCGAAATTAAGAAGATACCATGTACCAGAAAAATTAAAACGGAGTCATGAATAATGTAAATAAAGTACTACTTATTTTTGAGTATTACTGTGGTTTTATAAGTGTTTATTTTTGAGTCTTACTGTTGTATTACAATTGCTTATATTTGAATATTACTGTTGTATTTATAACAAGTGTTTATTTGGAGTATTATTGTAGTACATTTGTGTTCATTTTTATTTGGCCCAACAGTGACAAGAAAATACTTTTTTTACTTCCAAAAACTGTATTTATGCAAAAACAGAACAACTATGGCTGTTCCTTCAAGACGTCTTGTATTTATCGTGCTTCTTGTTTTTCTTGTTTACCTTGTATGTAATGTTTATCTTGTATGTAATATTGATAGTATATAACATGTATGCAGTTTGTTGTTAAATTTTTTACATCCAAGTGAGCATTAGGAGAGGTTTGAATGTTAGTTTTGTGAACTGGTTTCTTTCGAGTGCTATATTTTCACGAGTTCATATTATTTTGTCCAACCCATGTATATATATATATATATATATATATATATATATATATATATATATATATATATATATATATATATATATATATATATATATATATATATATGGAGAATGTAGCACGAAGCTTAACGCTAAATAATTAAACGCAATTTATATAAACTCATGTCCATAAATTAAGGATAATTCAGAATCACACGGAAATCGAACTCTAAAGTAAAAATTTCACCTGTAGAATTATCGCACACAACTTTAAGAATAATATCCAAATTACAGGAAGTCATCAGATGACGACGATAGTACGTCACAATGACGAGAGTGTAAGAGGTGTATATAAGGAAAGGTGCAATGAAGAAAAATTGTTCACAAGCGTGCTGTAATCCACTCCGAATAGTTATGGCACAGAGGACTCATGGCGATGATTTTTTACGTGGTAGAATTATCGGCCGCCTGGAATGTGGACGTACTCAGGCGGAAGTTTCAGTGGAACTTGGAATCGCCCAAAGTGACATCTCTTTGCTTTGGACACGATTCCAAAATGAAGGAAATGTCAGTAGACGTTACAATACAGGTCGCTCCCGAGTTACAACGCCGAACGACGACCGGTATTTGGCAGTAACTGCAAAAAGAAGCAGACGGAGCACAGCATCCGACCTTTCTCGTCAGCTATCTTCAGCCACGGGTACGACAGTTTAAAGGTAAACCGTTTACAGACGATTAGGACATGTTGGTCTATATGCTCGCATCCCTGTCAGATGTGTTCCGCTCACGGTAACTCACTGTCTCCAGCGGTTAGCCTGGAGTAGAGAACATGCAATGTGGACATCGTCACAGTGGGCTTGTGTGATGTTTTCCGACAAGTCCAGGTTTAGCTTGAAGTCTGATTCACGGCGGACGTTCATATGGAGAACGCCAGGTACCCGCTACCACCAAAACATCATTGAACGACACCGCTACGGTGGTGCAGAATTTTTCGTTTGAGGCGGCATTATACTGGGCTCCAGAACCGATCTACATGTTCAAATCGGAACCATGAGAGGCCAAATTTATCGGGACATCATTCTCGAACAACATGTAAATCTGTTTAGGGGTGCCAGAATTTGTGTTTATGGATGAAAACGCCCGTCCTAATCGTGCAAACATTGTAAACGAATGCCTTGAATCTGAGGATATCACCCGTATGGAATGGCCAGCATTTTCACCTGACTTGAACCCGATAGAGCATGTGTGGGACATGCTTGACCGACGAGTTGCAGCCCGTCAACCACCTCCTACATGTGCACCGGAACTTCGGAGAGTATTGCTTGCTGAGTGGAGTGATCTTCCCCAAGATCAGCTCGATAATTTGATCCTCAGTATGCCTAGGCGTTGTATGGACTGTATTGCATCGTCTGGGAGACATACAATGTATTAACCATCATACCAACCATGCCATGTTAAGTTTTTGTAAGGTCAATATTTTTTGTAATTGCTCCAGTGAGCAAAAATCGTACTTTTTATGAATGGTATCATACATACACCATCTTTTTTGTTCTTTATCTTTTTTTAATAAACGGGCTTTATGAATAAGTCACGTTTGTTTTGTTTGTGAACCTTTATTTACCGGAGCTTGCATTATACTTAATTTATGGATATGAGTGTAAATAAACCAAACTTGTCCGATTTCGGCCCTTCTAAAGCAACATCTGTTTTGCGCGTGTGGTGTCTGTCTATATGTGTATACTCGTCCAAAAGGTTGGATATATTTCTATGCAAATTTTAAAACTGTGTGTGGGCACATGTCGTTACCACCACGTCAAAAGTACCAATATGCAAAATTGACTTTTATACAAAAACGCTTTCAAAGTTTCGATGCTTTTGAAAAAATCAACTTTCTACTTAATGGTTGTTTTCTCATGAAAATCGGCATTCCCTCTACGAATCAAGGCGTTTTATGTCTGATTTTGTGTCTGGTGGAGTTGTCGTTCACGGTAAGACGTTTGTCACAAACTAATTTTTGTCGCCAATTCAGAGCGTGGAGTGCAAAAAATTTTGCAGATAGGGTTGCCTTTAAAAAAACGGCAGATGTGAATAAAAACCGCATAAGGTGAAGGTTGCCTATTTTGGCGACTAATCGCCTTCTTACCGTGAACGACAGCTCCACCTTGTGTCTAAGTGTTTGAACAGTATCATATGCATTTTTCATCCACATAGTTTAATACAATGTCAACTATTTTATACATCATATTCTGGTTTAGTATCTAAATAAATTTTTCTTGCTTACACATTTAAATAAGTTTCATGCTAACACATTTAAATAAGTTTCATGCTAACACATCTGACAAACTATTTAAATCAACCATAATTTTGTTAAGTTTTGGAAGAGCTAGGGAATGCATATTGAGCATTGCGATTACTTGGATTGTTTTAGTAGCATTACTGAAAAAGCAATTATTTTTCCAAAAAATTATGCTTTATGAAATTTTAACTTTAATGCTTTACTTTGAGCTTTATACGTTTTTGCGAAATCTAGACAATTTCCGAATATTTTCGACAAACGATATTTTGAAACGAACGGAAACGAAGCAAAAACTCGTGTTTATTAACCACGTGCAAAGCTATTTTCTGGTTTATTTTTCTTCAGAATTAATTTTGTACTTTTAAATGTTGTCCAATTTTTCATTGTAAATTGTTGTAACCCTACGAAATGACGAGAAAAATAATCACGATTTATATCTTCAAAACAACCATATTTTCCGGAATTTTGCGGCATGGTAGTCCTGTTGAAAGACTAGAGGATAAGCAACAGGAGGTTGCGAGTTCGAATCCAACCAGACCCTTGTGTACAAATGAAACTGGTACACGTTTAATCTGTCGTGAACTCACGTGTCCTCAAGTTGATGTGGAAGTTTGGAGAGTGGGATGTCAGCTCAAGTGTGTCCTCGTCATCTGACCGTAGTTGAAAATTATGTGTTGTCGTCGTTGGATCTTTCTTTTTGGGTTTGATCTCGGACTGTCTCCAAAGTATTTTGTACTGCTCCAGTGCGATATTAATTAAATACCTACCGATAACTTTGTTTTTGTTTTATATCGCTGTTTTCTGTTGTAAACATATTAAATATTTATTTTTTTAAATAAATTGTAATTTCTTTTGATCAAACGCAACACCACAAAGTATTATATTTAAAGCGGCACTTACGTTAGAATATTCCAAATACTCGAAATATTAATTGCCATAGTAACAGACGGTTCAAGGTGGCTTCTTTTACGAGTTGAAGCTATAGTTAAGCAACTTAATAGCTATTTTTTTTTATTTTGCCCGAGTCCATGAACGGCCCAATATTTACACGCCATTTGTGCAGTAAGGTTGCTCTCTCAATGCCTCCAATGAAAACGTTAAATTTAAAAGGGTAGGATAAGTCTGCGCTCATGAAATTTATTTTCTAAAAATATTTTTAGCACAGTCCCCCTCAAAGGCAGCCGAAATTACTGATTCTGAGCTAAAAGTTAAAATCTGTTTGGAATTTTATATTCTAACAGGTTTGGGCGGAACATTACCAGCAAATCCAAACCCACTGATGAAAACAAATGATACAACGCCAATTGATTTACGATCCAAAGACAAAATTTTTTCTATTACCTAACACACAAAACCCAGACCATAAGGAAGTAAAGTAGTCAGTTCCATTTATCAATTTAGATGGCTTCGTATAACGTATATATACTGGATACTGGTTTCTTCTAAAACTGCGCCGTCAGCGATCGATGCGTTATCACGTCGGAGGAAGTTTATCACGCCAAACTGCGTTATCGACACACAGGGGATGGGCTTTCCGGAAATTGACACTAAATTCTGGCTGTATTGACAGTTGTCTTCTCTTGGCACATGAGACGTCAACGGAAGACAAGGGTTGAGGGAACAGAGGACTTGTAAATCTGATTTGTGGCTTGTGATGTGAACAGGGGTAGGGCCCCATGGGATGTTTCCTCTACACCTTCTTCTTTGTGTACAGAGAAAAACTTGGCGGTTATGACTCGTAAAGTATTGTTACCGTACACTAAGGGTTTTATGTTCTTGCTATTGACTAACAGTGCTAATGGAGCAACACAATGCGCTATTGACTAACAGTGCTAATGGAGCAACAATGCGCTAGTGACTAACAGTGCTAACGGAGCAACACAATGCGCTATTGACTAACAGTGCTAATGGAGCAACACAATGCGCTATTGACTAACAGTGCTAATCGAGCAACACAATGCGCTATTGACTAACAGTGCTAATGGAGCAACACAATGCGCTATTGACTAACAGTGCTAATGGCGCAACACAATGCGCTATTGACTAACATTGTTAATGGAGCAACACAATGCGCTATTGACTAACAGTGCTAATGGAACAACACAATGCGCTATTGACTAACAGTGCTAATGGAGCAACACAATGCGCTATTGACTAACAGTGCTAATCGAGCAACACAATGCGCTATTGACTAACAGTGCTAATGGAGCAACACAATGCGCTATTGACTAACAGTGCTAATGGCGCAACACAATGCGCTATTGACTAACAGTGTTAATGGAGCAACACAATGCGCTATTGACTAACAGTGCTAATGGAACAACACAATGCGCTATTGACTAACAGTGCTAATGGAGCAACACAATGCGCTATTGACAAACAGTGTTAATGGAGCAACACAATGCGCTATTGACTAACAGTGCTAATGGAGCAACACAATGCGCTATTGACTAACAGTGCTAATGGAGCAACACAATGCGCTATTGACTAACAGTGCTAATGGAGCAACACAATGCGCTATTGACTAACAGTGTTAATCGAGCAACACAATGCGCTATTGACTAACAGTGCTAATCGAGCAACACAATGCGCTATTGACTAACAGTGCTAATCGAGCAACACAATGCGCTATTGACTAACAGTGCTAATGGAGCAACACAATGCGCTATTGACTAACAGTGCTAATCGAGCGACACAATGCGCTATTGACTAACAGTGCTAATGGAACAACACAATGCGCTATTGACTAACAGTGCTAATGGAGCAACACAATGCGCTATTGACTAACAGTGCTAATGGAGCAACACAATGTGCTATTGACTAACAGTGCTAATGGAGCAACACAGTGCTCTTTTGACAGCACACTGGGATAAATACCGAAGGGAAAGGTTCACGTAATCATAAACTGTGGTCAGATAACGAGGTGGTCAATACTACAGCTGACAACACTCAGCCCCAAGTTTCCTAACTTCCACACCACGCCAACTCGAGAACATTTGAGGCCACTACTGATGTAACGTGCATTAACGCGTGCATATACAGAGCGTTCGTGAACTGTTTAGAAAAAATTGAAGGGGTGATTGTACCCATCAAGACGACCAATTTTTACAGTGGAACCTGTGGTCGTTGTCAACTCGGAGTGTCAGAAAAGTGAGACTTAGAAACACGCCTAAGAATTACTTAATTGACGTAAGAAGTCTTCACTTCTGACGTCAATTCTGTTCTGCCAGAGTAGCAACACCTCCAGAATATCACCGTGAGGCATTAGTCGTATGCAAATGTCCAGCTCAACGACGCAGAGGAAGTGTTTTTCGGATTGTTGCACGCTGTTTCGCTCACCACTCAGAGGGACATGTGGTTTCTACATAATGTAGCCCCAGCATATTTTAGCAGAGCGGCCCGAATTGTTCTGAATGCCAGATATCGCGGACGGTGGATTGGACATGTGGCGTGGCCTCCATGCTCACCAGACCAAAATCCACTGGATTTCATCTTGTCGGGCCACATGAAATTATTGGTGTACGAGACACCTGCACACTCTGGGGAAGATCTCGCCACAAGAATATTTGCTTCAGCAGACAAGAAAAATACGACACCAAGAATCTATGAACAATCTTTCATTCGCCAGAGTAAACAGTGCGACGAAACCCTTGAATGTCACTTTGAACATCTCATTTGAGTCTTTCGCGGATATGCACGAGATTGTGTAACTTTGGATTTTGTTTTGTCTCTTCTTTTCACGGTTGAAACTTGAACGTGGATAATTCACTTTACGCTTTTTTGACATTCTGAGTGGATTGCGACCATCGGTTCCGTTATAAATATTGGTCGTCCTTGATGACAGCCCTTTCAGGGCAGCTCAATCCATCGAGCCAACCTCTTCTCATTGGCTGAAAAAGGTCACGTGATTTTCCCTCTATTTTTGGGTTCGAGAGTGTATAAGTAAATAAGTAAAGTTAAAGATGTAAACAAGTTTGTTTACCTTTTCCGCTGTGTTTAACTAACGTTACATCAACAGTTTCCAAAATGCATTCGTTTCCGAACACACTTATTGCAATTAGTAACCATTTCATAACTTTAAAAAAGAAAGATATATTTTTCTTCCAGCAAACCTCTTTATAAAATATCCGATATTTCTATATTTATGTAAATATCTCGATATTTTCCAACCTTGGTTTGGTAAAAAAACAACTTTCATTTGAAAGGAATTACTGGTGTATGTTGTCAAAAATACCAGAAACTCATCTAATTAATTCATCGTTTGCATTAAAACTTCCAGAAAATTGGTTTTAAAATAAGTATCTGATTTTAAAAAGAACTAGTAAACAATTTGATTCATGAAATTATTATCATAGTAGGCTGTTGAAATAGAGTTTCAAATTTCAGTTTCAATTAAAATTAACATAACTTTGCGGATAAACTGATTTAATTGTAAAAGAATGAGTTCTTCTGTTAATATTTAGTTCTTTTTCTACTAGAATTATTTCTCAAAGGTTATTTTATTTTAATTCATGGTTATAAAAACAAATGTTTTATACTAATCAGCTATATTAAATATTTTACGTTAAAATGAATCTTTGTGGTAATTTTATTGCATTATATAAAAAGTTAAAAACCATTATTTATATCAAAATATGCAAAAATAATAAGGCAGCTGAATGAAGGAGCATAACCCAAGGTGTAGGGCTAAAATTGGGGAAATTAGTTTTTTTACTATTAACCATAACAAATCCAACCCTCAGAGTTGATACTTTTTAAATGTTAACGTTGCACGTCAGGAGAAGCTTAGCATATTTTTGTTTCTTTCAATCAAATATTTCCCAAACGAGAATGTCGGAGCCTTTGCTTGATTTGAGCCACATAATTTTAAGTGGTCAGATCTACTATGGGAAATAGCACCTGTGTGTGCTCATCCCAGCATTTTTATAAATACCAACATGCTTTGTGATGTTATCTTCTACCATTTAGGTTTTAATATTGATGTTTTTTTAACTAATAAATATCTGAACCAGCAACCAGACAAGAAACACAATTCCAGTAATTGTAATAAAACATAAAAAGTTTCTTGAAGTTAAATGTTTTTATAGAGTAAGTTATGGATTTTTTGCTTATGTTGATGTTAGTATGTAACATAAAGCTCAATGTTTAGATATACAAAAAGAAATTTTTTTAAATCTGATATAAGGGTGGATTTTAAGAATTGAAATGAAAAGCTTGACACTTGGAATGATTGTTGCACATGACATTTTGGTAGAGAAGAAAATAAAATACTAGAAAACTTAAGTAATATTACAGTATACTCTCAATATCTTGAAGTCAGAGGGACGTAAAATATTGAGATAACAAGGTCAAATAAAACAAAAAAATTAAGTCATCACAATAGAATCAGTCTAAATCATATGCGTAAAAAGGGGGGGGGGGGTTCTAATAATCCCCCTGTCCGTTGAGAATTTTTTCACAAATCACTCCTATATTAATACCTATACTTAAATTGTTCATAATACAATTAATAACTGTGTTACTTGCATAATTAATTAATATCAATGAAACAATGGTACACATTAGCTTTTTAAACATATTGTAAACAATTATTTACTTGTAGACACCTACACATCCCTATGGGGTTTTTTATGCAAAATGACTCTTTTGAGAGGGTTGTTTTAAAGTAGTAAACGTTAAGCACCGTCACCACTTCCCGACATACGTGTAACCAGGAGGCTTGGGAGTTCAACACCCCATCAGCCAAAAAAAACTTTGCAAGTGTTTTTTTTTTAATCAATTCCTTATTAAAAATAACTAATTATTCACAGTAAAATTCATCAATTTTACTTGTGTAAATATTTTTTAAAAATTACGTTGAGGAATGGGTTGTATTGACCATTTTCCTTCATGCAGCCCAATATAAACCAGACTTGTGTAAATAGTAAAGGATTTCAATGAAACAGTGGTACAATAGCTGTATGAAAACATTGGCATAACCAAAGGAGTGGTGGTTCAAACCCCCCATTCAGTTAAGAATTTTGTTTCACATATAAGATTTTTTTCACAAATAACTAATTTATTAATACTTAAATTGTTCATAGCATAATTCGTCATTGTTTTACTTATGTAATTGATAACTGATACCAAGGAATGGTTCATTAGATGTAGCTTTTTATATTTACAATGTATGATTGTTATAAGAAAATAAGCAATGCTGGAACGCTCCACTACACTCAATTATAGTGGTAGTTTGAACTCCTATTTCTTCATAACTGAAAACTGCTCATAGAAATAATCTTTATTAACACAGAATTTTATATGTTGTAGATAGAGAAAAATTTTCAAATGACAATCACACGTAATTGAAGTTAACAAAAAAGTCTAGTTCTACCCTCTATCTAACCACTTCAGAACCAACCATATACAAATTGTTTTTTTTCTTTCTCTTTCTTCTGATAAAAATTATGAATTACTTCAACCTCGGGTCTCAACTATACTGAAAGCCTAATAATTTTTAAATGATAAGATATTGCTGAAGAACTCATGTTTTTGTATAATGCTCTATTATTATCACTTTATAAGCCCAATTAAAATAGGTTAGAAACACAAAGTACATTTTTTTCATGTGATATTGTATCTTGGGAAGCGCCTTTTCATATACATAGGTACATTTATTGCTACAAAACATAAATTTTGTACATAATATATCATTAGCACTAAAATAACACAGTATGTGTAGCAAATAAGACACAATACAATTTTTATGAACCCTATTTCATGATGCAAAGGATTTATGGATCACTTTTTTGAACAGAATACAGATTAATATTATGTGCAATTTAGTGTTATATGTATCTGGCATCTCCTTTTTTTTGTATTCTAGTAAAATTTATGTGAACAGTAAGACGTGCTGTTCTTATTATCTTACTTTCTAGTTATTAAATCCCGAATTCAACTAGCTATCACTTTATTTCATTAATATTGCAACAGGTTATGGGTTTTAGCGACATTCAACTGCGCAGATAAAGTAACGATGGCTCTGACGACATATTTGAGTTCACCATTTCTTCTGGATTGTGTGTAGATGACTGTGTACCAATACCTTTTCTTTTTGTCGCACACTTTGGTACATTCAGTAGTATTTTTATTCATGCCCGGCGAAGAAGTGAAATTGCATAACAATCAACAGTTGCCTGTTTGCTTTATTTGGCAATGGAACTAGGCCAGATATTGCTTACACAGTGAGTTTGGTACTTCATAAGTTGGACAACCCCACAGAGACTGATTGGGAAATCGTGCAGACATTAAGATACCTTTGAAAGATCATTGGATATGGGCATTGTGTACAATAATGAAGATGACAGAAGCCCGATGTTGTTTACTGATGCAGATAACAGCTGTGCAGAAACACTCAGGTCTCGCAGAGGTGTAGTTTCTTTCTACGGTGGACGTGCAATTACGTGTGAAGCAAACTACAGGAGACCATATCCAACTCAACGACAGAGGCAGAGTTCATGGCATGCTGGCAGGTTTTGAAATGTAAACAGTTCTTGGAAAGCATGGATAAATTGACCCTGAACATGTGATGCAGCAGATATACAAAGAGCTCTTGAAATGCATGATGGAAGGAAAGCAGGGATAAACTGTGACCACGAACATATGATGCAGACAGGTTTTGATATGTAAACAGTTCTTGAGTAAACTTAGAGAGAATTTGTGGCTTGTTCCATTTCATTCTTTAAAGGTTGTGTCAGACTGCAAATTGGGCATGTCAGACTATTTTAACCAGCTTTGGTGACTGCAGATGATGCAACGTGAAATTGCCCTTGATGCTGAAACATTCCAGAACTTGTCTTGAAAGACTTGCAGCGAATCGAACAGATGTGATCGGAATCCATCACTAAACGTTGATTGGAAAAATCACCAAATACAATCGTGCTCGAAACAAACTATACTAAATGTGATAAAGCTAAAAAAAATAAAGAGCTAATATATTAGGCCAATCGTATCGCACTCGGGAAAACTTTTAAACTGATATAATAAATAACAGTTGGACTCAACCAAAAAAGCCTGTATTTTCGTTTAACCGTGTCTCCATCCGCTTGTCTTGTTTATTTACATCCGTAGTTACTTATTTTACTTATATACTCTCGAACCCAAAAACGGAGATAAATCACGTGCCCCTTTTCAACCAATGAGATGAGGTTGGCTCGATGGATCAAGCTGCCCTGAACGTCTTTTGTCCTTGATGGGTGTTATCAAACCTTCCACTTTTTTCTAAACAGTTTACAAACACCTTGTATGTATAACACTGACCTCTTTGGTCTTGGGCACTCTCTCGTCTGCATAAAAAATTCGACAATATGTTGACTATATACGTCATTCGCAAAATTGGTGAGATCTGTGTGAACGAGATGTATCTCGTCGAAATATCTTGCTTTAAAATTATTATCTGCAGAATGCTTCAATACTTTCTGAAGAGATTTTAAGGGCTCTTGGGACCATAAAAATAAAACATATTCAAATAGAATTGTATGCACCAAAGCATCATCGGAATGTAGTAGAGCAGTGAAGGCGAACCTTTTGAGCTCGGTGTGTTAAAAAAATGAAAAAAACCCTCGCTTGATTCGGGAACCGTGTCACATTTAGAATTATTATAATTTTGTGATATTTGCAGCCCTAGTAAAAAAAGTCATATTTTTAATGTATTTATTTTTTTTAAAAGCAAAAAAAAAACACTTTTATTTTAGGGATTTTTTTAATGTTGAACTGCATTTGCTAAATCTTCAATTGAAAGTTGGTATTTCGTGCACTTCAAAATCAAACAAGCACTGCAACCTCATCTATCTGTTGGTTTCTTTTGTTGGTTTTAATAATATTTAACGCCTACAATTGAGTCTCAACCATGTACGTAAAGGGAAAAATTATGAATAAAGCCAACACTAAATTTTCCAAGGGTGCTAAGTGTCCAGTAATCGGTTCAAGGCACTCCAAATTTCCTGTTCGTATTGGTATTCTTCATTTTCTAAACGATTTGATATCTTTCCCGATTCTCAAGACTGAACCTAAAGTCGATACACACATAAGGCCACATGCTGTCTTGAAATTCTGCAATTTGCATATCCATATTAAGTTGCATCAGTTGGAAACCATTTAATTCTAATGTATAGAATGTAGACTACTACATACGGATACTTATTATTTTAATTTTATATTTCAGGCTTCTAAATTTATTAAAACTTCCGCCGAATTGGTGAAGTAACAAGTTTACAATAAGCTGGTACTTTATATGTATGGGCTCAATTTCATTTTGTACAGTTGTGTTGGCCTTCTCGAAATAAGTTTTTACTCGAAAAAAGTACTTAAACGTTTTAGTTTCTAACTAACTGTCTGTTTCTTCTACCCTTTCCTCTCTCAACGGAAGCACACGAACTCGCTACGAGCAAAGTAAGCGCAGCGTGCATTGACTGTTCCTGGACGAAGTCGATGCGTGTCACCTAAAATGTCTTGGCGTGCTTTGACACGCTTGTCATAGGTTCGCCATCACTGTAGTAGAGGGAACACTAATGTGCTTAAATGAAACACAGCTCAATATGTGAGCATTTTTATAATCCATAGTTTTACAAATTTGTAGTTGGTTGGCTGGTAGCTGAATTTGTGTCGGCTATTGACAAAGGTTCGGGATTAATTACGATGGGAAAGATTTGAGGATTGCAACTTATGATTTAGAAACATGGCCAGATGAGAAGTTCAACACCCGAGCTTGCACTCCGATCTACAATCTTCCACACCATGCTAACGTGAGGACATTTGAGGCCAAGATCGATTTAATGTGCACCAGCCACCACTTCCATTACTTGTTTTGGTTGGATCAAGTTTCCTACTCACAACCCTCCGGTTGAAAATACACGACTCTACCAACTGGGTTACCGTGGCTCCTGACTGCAATTATTGCACCATTTGGTGCTCAATGTCGTGATCACCTTAGTACATAGTTTCCCAAACTTTTTGACTCAACACTCCTTAGGGCTTGAATAAGTTTAAAATAAATGAAAATCAAACATTATGTATTGATAATTAATAAGAACTGTGTGACATTTGCTCTTACAAAATGTAAAAAGAATCTTTAAAAAGCTTTCTCAAATAACCAAACATTATATCCGAAACTTATAAACATTGTGGATATCTGAATATTTCAGTCGAATTCTAATCATGTTTCATCAAGTCAACATTGTACTTCTAGTTTTTGGCGATTTTTATAACTAGACAATCTGAAACAAAACGTTTCTTTAAAAATGTGAGAATTTAACGTTCTTGGAGAATCAGTATTACAATGGATCTGCTCCAAATTGAGTTTTCTTTCATAAAATCAGAACATATTGTTTATGGAAAAGTTTTTCTTATGCAGATTATGCTACTGTAAATACATTTTCCAAGGTTCCCCCTTCTTTCTTCTTATTACACATAAGAAAATTCGTTTCGCATTTTTGAATTTCGTTGTTGTCAAGAATTGAAATATCTCTTCTATTGTATTTTTGAAGGAAAGCAATACGTACACAGAGCATATGACTTCTGAAATAGTGGTTTATTTTACATCCTTTATTTTGTACTGTCGTCGCGTTTTCAATTTTTTTAGCAAATGTATTTGTGAAATGGAGTTTTCCCTAGAAGAGTGTGCACTACCCTAGAACATGCAGACACAGACGGAACCCATTTCAATAGAAATAACAGAAAACCATGCCACGAGAAAACAACTTTTTTGCTTTTCCTTCAAACGAAAAATTCAATGTCCCGAGAGATTTGGTTGGCTTCATTTATTTTACATTCTTCGTAGGTATCACAAAGTACGTAAAATAACTTACACCTAACCTAACTATAGCCTTCGCATCAACACTATCTACTGCCATAGAATATTTTTTTATTTATTATTATAAATTATATTTATAATAATAAATAATAAATTATATTTATAATAATAATTATAAATTATATTTAAAATAATAAATAATAAATTATATTTATAATAAAAAATTATAAATTATACTAATAATAATAAATTAAAAAATATAATTATAAATATAATTAAAAAAACTATTTTATATTATATTTATAATAAATATAATATTATTAATAAATTTTACACACTTTAAACAGAACAACACACTCGCATGTATGCTGACATAAAACGTACAAAAAGTAAAATTAGGTTCATATAAATGTATTTTTATTTGGATTAACCCCTGAGGAATTTACATACATATATCCATTCTACAGTTTCTCCTCCGTGACTTCAAATCTTGACAAAATTAATCTTTCCTTGAATTCCTTCATCCAATAGATGAGGTTTTAAAGCTGTGGGAAAACACTGTTTAATACTTTGAAATACTGAATTTGCGTCGCATTGAAGGTCTTGTGCAGCTATCCTCACTACATGTCCATTAGACCTTAAATATTGCACATTGATGCACGCTCCTCACTGGTTTGCCTTTTGAGATGACTTCCCATCCCACTTCAATCCGGTGGGATGATATCCAGTTACCCTTTCTACAGTGAGGGTTTCCCCTTTTCTCCCGCGAAACTTCAGGCAAAGAGGAGTGAAGACGGTGGAAGTACGGGGCTCATTTGAGAGGGAGAAAGAAAGCGGATGCAACGTGGTCCTGAAGACGCACACGATTCTACGTTTCAATAAAAATTTTACTTTACTCATAACATGTAATTATTTTTGAATAAAAATAAGAATCCCCATTAGCCCCCGTTAGGACTTTGAACTATAGAATGAATGTATTTGTTTTGTATTAGTTATTAATATACACTCATATCCATAAATTAAGGATAATGCCAGCTCCGGCAAATAAAAGTTCAGAAACAAAACAAACGTGACTTATTCATAAAGCCCATTTATTAAACAAAAGATAAAGAACAAAAAAGATGGTGTATATATGATACCATTCATAAAAACTACGATTTTTGCTCACTAGAGCAATTACAAAAAATATCGACCTTACAAAAACTTAACATGACATGGTTGGTATGATGGTTAATACATTGTATGTCTCCCAGACGATGAAATACAGTCCGTACAACGCCTAGGCAGGCTGAGGATAAAATTATCGAGCTGATCTTGGGGGAGATCACTCCACTCACCAAGCAATGCTCTCCGAAGTTCCGGTACACATTAAGGAGGTGGTTGACGGGCAGCAACTCGTCGGCCAAGCATGTAACACACATGCTCTATCGGATTCAAATCAGGTGAGAATGCTGGCCATTCCATATGGGTGATATCCTCAGATTCAAGGCATTCGTTTATAAAGTTTGCACGGTGAGGACGAGCGTTGTCATCCATAAACACAAATTCTGCGCCAATGGCACCCCTAAACAATCGTACGTGTTGTTCCAGAATGATGTCCCGATAAATTTGGCCTCTCATGGTTCTGATTTGAACATGTAGATCTGTTCTGGAGTCCAGTATAATTCGGCCCCAAACGAGATATCCTGCGCCACTGTAACAGTGTCGTTCATTGATGGTGGTAGCGGGTTCTCCATATGAACGTCCGCCGTGAATCAGACTGCAAGCTAAACCAGGACTCGTCGGAAAACATCACACAAGCCCACTGTGGCGATGCCTACATTGCATGTTCTCTACTCCAGGCTAACCGCTGGCGACAGTGAGTTGTCGTGAGCGGAACACATCTGACAGGCCTGCGAGCAATTAGACCAACATGTTCCAAACGTCTGTAAACGGTTTCGCCTTGAAACTGTCGCATCCGTGGCTGAAGATAGCTGACGAGAAAGATCGGATGCTGTGCTCCGTTGCTTCCTTTTTGCAGTTACTGCCAAATACCGTTTACTGACATTTACATCATTTTGGAATCGTTGCCAAAGACTAGAGATGACACATTGGGCGATTCCAAGTTCCACTGGAACTTCCGTCTGAGTACATCAACAGTTCTGGCGGTGGATAACTCTGCCACATAAAAAATCATCGACATGTGTCCTCTGTACCATAACTATTTGGTTGTGGCACTGAGCGGCTTACAGAACGCTTGTCAACAATTTTACTTCTTTGCTACCATTCCTTACATACACCTCTCTTACACTCTCGTCATTGTGACGTACTATCGTCGTTATCTGATGGCTTCCTGTAATTTGGATATTATTCTTGAAGATGTGTGCGATAATTCTACAGGTGAAAATTTTACTTTAGAGTTCGATTTCCGTGTGATTCTGAATTATCCTTAATTCAGGGACATGAGTGTATAGATAGATTCATAAGTAAGCATACAATTTCAACGCACTATATAAAAGTGACAATGTAAGATATTTTATGTTAACTGTAATAGAAGGGTAGGTGAATGTTCAAGTTTTTTCAGAGATAGTCACAGATGTTCTATGTGTGCACCCTTAGTCACACTACACACTTCGAACCGGTAACCCTTTTATGCCCGGACGGGTGTTATGGTATCTGATGTAAAGATTCATCGAGTCCAAGAATCATCGAGTCCAAGAATGTCTTTTTGTGATTTATTTTCGGACATCAAACAAACAGTACAAACGGTACAACAACACAACAAACGATAATATTACGCTGAGATACATAAATTCAAGTTTCAAGAAAAAGGAGGGAGCTCATCAAGAAAGCTCACACCCGAAGCTTTGCCATTCAGGAAGTCTTTGAAATTGTTTTGAATCACATTACTTTACGAACGATCACGTGGTCTCGCCGAGAGTGTCAGCAAGAAGCTCTCAACAACACCCACGTGGTACATTCCTATTCTCAAAATCTGAAGCAAGTACAGTGATAGTGGTTGCGATACGCTGTTTCAACTCCGCTTGATCAACAGGAAGAGGAGGGTTAAATACGTTGTCCTTTATGTAGCCCCCCCAAAAAAAGTCACGTGGTGTAAAATCAGGGCATCTGGGTGGCCATTGGGTTAGTGGCATGCTGTACTCGGCGCTTCGTCTAATCTAGCGGTGAAGAAGATGTTAATAGTGGTAATTTCGCATGTCAACTGACCAATGTGTTAGTGCACCATCCAATTGGAGAACAAAGTTTTTCGATTTTGTCGTCCAATTGGATGAATAAAGTTTTTTGACGACATATGCCGAAACACTCGGTCGTCCTGGCTGTGGAACTGTGCACAAACATCCCGTAGTTTCAAATTTTTTAAACTAATCGTAAATGAATTTTCTGGTTGGAGGTTCTTTTCCAAATCGTGATCGAAAATGCCGTTGCACAACGGTGACATATTCCGTTTTGTTCAATTCAAGAACACAAAACGACTCCACTGCAGGCCATTTAAACTGACGAGTCACGCGACATGCTCGCTATCGCCAACGTCACTTCACTCGGGAGGGGGACACAAACTCTATGAGTATACCTAGCTAACAGTTCGTATTTGGAGACCGTTTCTTAAACTCTTCCCATTTTACAGCATCTGTAAACTGTATACGTACTTATGAATCACCCTGTGTTTGATCCAACGCCTTTGTACACTGATCATTCGTAATTCTATATTATCACGTCTAATGTTTATTCAGTAGACACCCATCTCACAGGAGGCCAAATTCAACTACCTCCAATAAAATGCTGACGGGATATTGGTGACTGTTACGGATGAACCCCGAGGGGAGGGTCCCAAGAACCATACCTCATCATTTTGTACTTTAGTCAGATGAGTCGGTCAACACCTGAACTGGACACCCACTTTCTAAACTTCCACACCATGCCACCCTGAGGAGATTTGAAGCCAATACATATTTTACCTTTACGCTGCGTTAGATAGACATTTGTTACTACTAAAACTTCGTTTACACCAGCGGCATGGTATAGATCTGTGAACTGTGGATGTTATCCCCTTATTAAGTGACCACTGGCATCGATTCCCATTTACAAGCTGTCAGCGATTGACCGTCTTGAGGGTTCCTCCTTTTGTTCGGTACACTACCCTGTCGCCCGTGAAGTTTGGGGGAAAGGTAAAAGGTTACTCCGGTGATATCTATCCCACTCCAAACGATACGCCACACAATACTATGAAAGGAAAGCGACAGTCGTAAATGCCACTCAAGGGTCTATCGCTCAAGTTAAGTAATTAGGTAAGGGGGTCGGACATGCAGGAGAAAGAGCCGTTCTGTGAGACGATTGAATAAATCTAAGCGTCGAAGCGAAAGGTTAACGTGCATCAGCCCGTACGTTCAAGTCTGTCTTTGGAAACATCGAGTTTCAAACTCTTAACTTTATTCGCGACCCTCTTTTCTATATCTGGGCTGACGCGTCCCCAAAAATGCTTAGGTATAATACGAGAAAGACAAATTAGAGCTATTTTCGGGCTTCAATATGGCGGATTAAACCAGGGTCTACAGTTTAGATACTCTGAACATGCATGCACAAGCTGGGACTCGAACCCAGAGCCCACTACACCTAGAGCTGTAACTACGTGGCTTTTTCAATCCTAAATTGATGTAAAAACGCTTTATCGGAACGAAATATGGAAACTAATCTAATTTATTTCACTCATGAATTGCGAAATAGTTTGTAAACCTTTAAACAGCCCATTAAGTTTCTCAGTTTCAAAAATAACTTTCTTCAGCTAAAAATTATGTCGAATCAAATTAAATTAAAAGGAGCATAAAATAGATTTATCATCAATAGAAGTTTTTATCATCACTATAAACAATAGAACAAAAAACTTCCTACTCAGTTAATGCATTTTCAATCTTAATATACGCATGCATTTTCTAAAATACTCACGTTAATAAAACTCGATGGTTTTTCGTTTACAAAGCATGATAACATATGGTTGTGACATGAAGTATTTAATCTGACCTTTCAATGTACTACTTATAGCAGTAGCACAATAGCAAGTTTCAGTAAGTTTTTACTTCAGGATCGTCTTAGTTCATTATTCATCCCTATTACGCTGAAAGTTTAAAGTTCAGTTACCTTTGAGGTCTCTGAGCGTTTCTAAAGGTCAATCTAACCTAAATAAAATGGATCTCTTTGTAGATACCTTAAATACAGATTCCAGGTGGGGTTAATAAATCTTAAACATGGGAGAGAGACATTAAATCTGATTAAAATTTCCATTAAAAGCTTTTGAAATAAATACGTAAGTGAAACATATTTTCATACAGATTTAGAGCAAATAAGAGTGAATAAAAGCATTTTGAAACACAAAAAACCCATTACAATTTAAGTTAAAAGCAATTTTTAAAAGCCAAAAACGATTGTGTCCTTATCCATTGCATATGCTAATAGTATTAAAGAAACACACCAAGTCATGTTTTTATAACGTATTCTTTTAATCAGCGTAACACAGGAGCAACACAACGGATTACTGGTGACGGTTCGGGATCAAACACGAAGGGAAAGAACCGAGGACAACTGTCAAGAAGACGAGGTCACAGCTGAGCTGGCACCCCACCACGCCGACGAGAGGACATTTGAGGTCATTGTAGATTTAAAGTGCGGTAGCCTCCTTTGTGTTTTTTACCTCCGTTCTTTGGTTGAATTAGTATCCGAAAACCTCCGGTTACTAATCCGTTAATCTTCCAACCGGGCTGCAGTGATCCGTTTCTTTTAACAGGAACGTCTAACATCTTGTTGGGAGATACGAAAAATAGAATGAGGTTGGTTAGGTTTAATGAATAAGGGCCATATTTGGCCAATCCATGCCAAACCCAAAACAAAAGACGTCACATAATAGATTTATACGCACACAAAGGCAATTTTACAGAACCCACAGAAAGATAGATATGCATCCAAGGAATATTACGTCTTAACAACTAAAATGTTCGCCATTGCGATTACCCTTAAACGTCCGCCGTTGTCATTTCGACACCGGTTTATAAATCGCATAAAATAATTGCAATAACTAAGTATTACCAAGACTAATATTCAGTTGAGTTAACTTTAATGATTATTTCATGAAATTTACACAGTCCAGTCACATTAATGTGACCACCTGACAAAAGCCAGAATAACCACCTTTGGCGGAGCGGACCGCTGCGAGACGTGCAGGAAGAGAGTCAATTAGGTTTCTGAAGGTGTTCACTGGGATGTTGAGCCATGCCGACTCCAGTGCCGTGGCCAGCTGCGCTAGATTACGTGGTTGAGGACCCATGGCAATTGTTGTAGGGTGTTTGCTTTCAGACGTACGCCGTATACGCCAACGTCCATTTGTCCAATGGTGCATAAAACGTGATTCATCGGAAAAAGCTACCTGTCGCCACTCTGTGGACGTCCAGTTGCGGTACTGGAGTGCAAATTCCAGCCTTCGTCGCCGATGAACAGCAGTCAGCATAGGTGCATTAACCAGGCGTCTGCTGCGGAGGCCCATGCGCAGCAATGTTCGCTGAACCGTTGTTGAGGATACACTCTTGGTAGCCCCTTGGTTCATCTGGGCGGTCAGTTGCTCAACAGTTGCACGTCTATTCGCCCGAACGCATCTCCGTAACCTTCGTTCGCCTCTGTCAACTATAGTCCGTGGTGCACCAAATATGCCACGCCGCTGATTTTGGACAGTGCCATTTTGCCATGCACGGTATACCTTTACCGCGGCGGCACGCGAACAGTTCACAAAATGAGCCGTTTCCGAAACGCTTCCACCATTGGCCCGAAAGTCAATAATCATGCCCTTTTGGACGTTGGATAAATCGCTGCGTTTCTGCATGACGCCAACGATTGAAATGTTTCCGATGCCCTAGGACATCCTTTATATACACTCCACTGCAATGTGTTGCCACCTGCCTTTTGTGATAGGTTATTTCACGTTGACGTCGAAAGTAGGTGGTGGTCACATTAATGTGACTGGACTGTGTATATAGAATGTGACCCTAATATACCAAAAAATAATATGTATAGAAAAATAGGTTTCGGAAGTTTGGGATAAATCTATCACAAACTTTTGAAATCACAGCCAAATTGTCGACTCGAATTCTCTGAGAACATGTGGATTTTCAATCAAATCTTAAAAATAAAGGATTTCTCTAAATCTATTTCGACCCATTATTTCTTTACAGAAGTTTTGGCTCCAAGAGTCGGACCTTAGGGAATGCAGTTCAATGTTCTTAACGCCACTTACTCCGCGTGCATAGAATATCGCATGAAAATCACATTGTTCATCAATGGATACATACCAGCTGATATCGCTCAAAATTCATCTAGCTTCAACATTTGTGCATTTTATTATGTGTTCGAATATGTAACTGTCGATGAAAAGTAACCACGAACAAATGAAGTATTCCTTGACGTTTTGTTTCGCACAATTAGTCGGAAAACTACTTTGACGTAAAACAAATCTTGCAGCAAATCTGCCTGTGATATTGCCATTATGCGGTATCCATTCTTTGCCGTCCCTAGCGGCATATATATCTGGATTAATTGGGATATTATCAGTTTCATCTGCACTTTCTTCAGATTCTTCGCACTCACTTCTATGTAAATTGGTTGCATCGGAATCGAAATTCGAACAAGAGAGCTCCCACCATCCAATTCATTTTCAGCAAATTCTCGCAATAAATTACTAACAATTTATTCAGGATTTTGACCTAACCAACGAGCCATCGTTTTTTTGTCTACACTACACGTACACAAGGTTCGAAAATCGAATCTGTTTATTTTATAAGCATATAAGCAAATGTAAACGATGAAACACTTAAGCTTTGGTTTCCTAAGAAAGTGGAGCCGTTATCTAACAGCCATGATACGTCATGATGCCGCTGGCATAACTAGACGGCCGTCTAAACAAAAATCGAGAGGTGTCAACTTAGACGGACAGAATACGTTGGAGAATGGGCAACACAGACGGCTGTCGTGGTTTATTTTATTTGAGAAACAAAACAATGTGGTTTTTTATTTTCTAGTTTAAAGTTTCTAACTTCGGGATCGTTGAAGGTAGAGCGAAAATTTCAACAGATTTCAAACCAGCGTAAATTTCTACGCCAGATCGATATCAAAAACAGTTTTATTATTCAATTATTTACCATTTGATTATTTAATTATTTAATCAATAATTAATTATTTATTTAAAGAAAATCACATTTAAGGTATTGATCTAGTGTCAAATAACCGCAGATTTCAAATCCGTTGAAATTTTTATTCTGTGTTTAACGATCCCGATTTTACAAAAACGAATTAATCAATGGCAGTCAAAACTGTTTATTTATTTCGCTCCTCCTCGTTCGAATCGTTTGGAGCAGGAAATGAAATGTGGCCGCTACAAGAGAAAAAACGTTCTCCAACTGTTTGAGACCGCTATGACGACAGTCATGGAAATGGCGGCTCCGATAATTTTCGTTACGCTCACAAATACCGCTCTCTAGGAAACCAACACCATGTGTTAGTATAAACAACGTTTTAGTGACGTCACCCACCAATACATCACGGCCGCTAGATCACAGGAAACCGAAGCTTTAGACCCAATCACACTAGTATAATTTATTCTTTTCCTCTATGAACATTTAAACATTTTATTCAAAGTCAAACAGATGTGCCATAAGAATTTGTTTGGTTAGCTAATAATGTTTGCTACTCAATGATCTTGTATTAAGTTAAACGGAAGCTATTTAGAATGATAAATTCACTTGGTGTCGAAACGACGCCAGCGGACGTTCTAGGTAAATTTAGCTGTAACATTTTTATAAATTAATCTAAACCAACGAAATTTTTACAGTTTATTATTCATCTAGGAAAATGATTAAAAGTCACCAAAAATTTTCAAATTCAATTCACAAATGCGGAAAGAAGAACAAAATAAACAGGCTCCGGTGTCGAATCGACACCGACGGACGTTCTAGTCTTGATTTATGAGATTTTTCGTCAACACTATTTGAAGGGCTAAGAAGTGCTCGACAGCCCCCTTCCAAATAAACTTTTCACAGTGTAAACTGGAGGGACGAAAAGAAGAGAGGATTTACAACCTTAAAACTCCAGTTTGTTTCACAACTAAGGGTGATATCTACTTTTATTGGCAGTTTGTGTAGTAGTGGTCAAGAACAGACGGACACTGCACACCGAAATTGGACTTCGACATCTATTTACAATACTATATAAAGTTTAAAAATGTAGGCTGCACCGTCCGGTGCAAAGAAACGACAAAGACACCTCTGAATTGTAAAACAATTATGTCCTTATTCGTATTATTTTTCAGAATAGCACCCAATATTTAATGTTATTGATCGTATCAGTACTCTGGCAATGTCATCAATCGCTGTTCGTCCACTAGAACAAGTAACAACTAGAAGTAATAATAAGGAGAGGGGTGGAGCTGGCAGTGGAATCTATATAATTTCAGATGGTAACTACATAAAGATTCAGAGAAGGAATCCTGATGGCTGCTCTGTATTCCGTAGAGAGATTATTGCTATAAACGAAAGCCGTGACTATATTGCGACTGTCATTGCAGGAAAAGAAATCTGGATTCTAACTGATAGCAGGAGTTCTGTCCAGCACTTGGCTAATTGGTCTGGTGTTAGAGACAAGGTGGGAGTATCTGTCCTCAATAAGCTAAGACAACTGTCTATAGATAATCAGATCCACATACAGTGGATCCCCTCTCATGTCGAACTTGATGGGAATGAAATGGCAGATGAATTGGCCAAGGCGGGAGCTAGTGAAGTATTGGTTCCACTTGAGCCTCTTACCTACACTGAGATTTATTCGCAGGCTCAGTTGAGGGGGAAAACAATATGGTCCACTCCCCCAGTGCATCAATGGTATCGGGCCAATCGACCCGGAGGCTCTTTGGCACTTAATTGTGACAGGCAGGGACAAACTACAATTACCCGATTCCTAAGTGGACACCTCAGAACTATGACCTTCTCAGATGGCTTGAGAACTTTCGACACATGCACCAAGTGCTCCTCTGAGCAGGCTTCTCCATCGCACATCCTGGAGTGCCTGAGACTTAACCATCAAGATCTCCTTGGAAGTCCATTGCTGGTCCTGGACTTCCTCAGGGTGTTTGGATTCATGGACCTAGTCTAGCCCCGCTGGACTTTGGGGATTGGCAACAACACAACTAGAAGACAAGAACAACTGTTTTTGTAACCTATCTGGGTTCGTAACCAACGTGGCGAAGACAGGAAATCGTGAACACAAGAACAACTGTTTTTGTAATCTATATGTGTCCGTAACCAACGTGGCGAAGACAGGGAATCGTGAACACAAGAACAACTGTTTTTGTAATCTATATGTGTCCGTAACCAACGTGGCGAAGACAGGGAATCGTGAACACAAGAACAACTGTTCTTGTAATCTATATGTGTTCGTAACCAACGTGGTGAAGACAGGGAATCGTGAACACAAGAACAGCTGTTCTTGTAATCTATATGTGTTCGTAACCAACGTGGCGAAGACAGGGAATCGTGAACACAAGAACAACTGTTCTTGTAATCTATATGTGTTCGTAACCAACGTGGCGAAGACAGGGAATCGTGAACACAAGAACAACTGTTCTTGTAATCTATATGTGTTCGTAACCAACATGGCGAAGACAGGGAATCATGACAACCCATACCCTAAATAATGTAATTGATAACTACATTATTTAGATAGATACACATTATTTGTAATTCGGATGTGTCGTCGTTTTTGGCACACCACACGGCCACACATCAACTGAAAATAATTCAAAGTAACGAACAATTTTACTGATTATCGAGATTGCTACGTGAGCAATTTATACATTGCACAGTCAGCAACGCTCCGTTATTTAGCGAGTTGAAAACTGTATTTGATATTTGCACAAAATGTATTTGCACACACACACATATCTAATCGACTCGCACGGATATAGTCCCCATCTTGCTCCGAGTGACATCTCAATTCGTTTCATATCTCCCCTACATGCGAGTGCAAATATTTCCAAATTAGCCCCCGACAGCCCCTGTATTTGAGCAAATCACGCGAGCGGCAAATTTGTCCATGCACCGGAGGGGAGGGAAATGTTTTACACTATTGAAGCACGCTCTCCAGTGAATGCGAATTGTTTAATCCATTAATTATGATCTGTGGAAGGACTTGTTTTCGCAAATGGAAATTTAATGTTGTGCTGAGAGCGCAATTGAGAAATGAGAATGGATGTAACGTTTTGATGATATTTGAGATACTTATGTTTTGTAAGTTGAGACTTCTGAAGCGTCTATTGCTAACTGTTGGTATATTTCATCTCTGATTCAAAAACTCTGCATCTGATTTATACAAGAGCAGAGAAAATCAGTCACGTGTGACTATATTGCTAGCATTTTGTTTACTTTTGTAATAGCCTGCAAGTAAAATGAGAGAAGCGCTAACTGTAAATCCTATTTTGTTATTGTCTGTTAGAAAAGTTGAAGTGAAACATTTTTAGTTTATAAATGCGTTGCATATTTAGTTTTGCAACATCCAAATTTTTAAGTATTATTTTATTATTTTATAATAAAAAATAACCATGGAAAAACATATCAAATTTAAAATTAAACAAAACGGACTCATCAGAATCGCAAAAGTCGTGAATCATCCCCATTACACCAAAAACTCACAAATACTCATCTTAAATTCTAATTCGAATTAAAAGTAAAATTGTTATCAGATATAGAATTGTAAAGTCTACTAATTTATCATTAGATTTATTGTATTATCTCTTGCTTATCGTGTTTTGTTATAACTGTCTTGTTTTAAAATGTTTTGTAATATTCATTGTACTTTTTTATGAAACGAAACTTTGAAAACAAAAGGGATTTTAAGTGAATATTATGGAAAAAGGATCGAAAAAGCCCACATTCGTGTCAACAGATGTAACGTCGTGAGTAGAATTTACGTGGCGAGTGGCTTGAATACAATTAATACGACATTTAAAAATACAGCACATTTAATTTGTTACTAAAGATATAAATAAATTAAGGGGCTAGTTCGAGGCTAATAGATGTAGCATACTCGAAACCCCATCCACCAAACCAACTGCACAGTGGCGACACTCGTAGTGATGCCAGTGCCACAGAGTACATAAGACGGAGCGCAAGTGCAACGAGCAGAACAAGAGCAGAGCAGAGTAGAAAAGAGCGAAGCCACCAGCTGCGAAGCTCTCATCGACGCTTTCGTTTTGATATCTTTTAGTTAGGCTGAAAAGCCTAAAGCTGTATGCCCAATCATAGAATATAGGTATTATTTACAACCTCATTTGTTCTTGTCTTCATCCATCAACACCCTAGACAACCCGAGCCAGAACATAGATGGCACATACAAATATGGTTTCAATCCCGCGGCTTCATAGGAGCAGACTCGTTCTGCGTCCGTTAACGTTCATACGTTCAACGATTCTCTCCTTCGACTCCAGATCGCACACGTTCTTGCCGACAGCGCTACAGTTCAAAGACAAGGGCTACCCCCATCCGGTCATAAATCCGCCAACCGATTCCCTTCGACGGCGAATCCAAGAGCAAGTAACAGAGGAAATCTCGACAAGGACCTCCATGACAGCTGTTGCAAGGAGACCCCCCCCCATGACGTTACACAGAATGAAAAATTTTCAACGAAATATAACGTCCTTTTCAATTGAACATTTTTTAAACACATCTACCAAATAACTTTCAACGAGGGTAGGCGTACAATGCCCCAAGCAACCTTTTTGGAACTACCGTCACTAACACAGCTCCTGGAGCAAGATTTTTATTAGCAACGCCTTTAGACTTCGAAATTTGGCTAGCTGCTACTAGAAGTTTCGTCAATCCAGCTAACAGTGTCTTTACTATGCGACTCATTGACTTTATGTTTTCATATATTCTAGCACCAATAACTTTTACACATCTAATGACACTCTCAGTTTCCAGATGTCTGGGGAAAAAATAACATCCATCATTCATTAGTTTCGGATTACTGAACAAGTATTTTCTTCACAAATAAGCAATTTTAATCAACAAATTAATTTAATGAACGTTTCGCTGAAGTATTTTGTTGTCTTATTACGCTTTATATTAGCTGTACTCATTGTCAAAAATAACTGATGTTCAACCTTCAACTTACACAAGCCGGAAGCATATTTAATTTAAAAAGTAAAAATAAAGCTTAAGAGAAATTAAATCTTTCAACAGGATGATGATAAATTGCGCCACATTTCCCTTGCGAGCTTAATTAATGCAAATCATTTCCTCTTTGGCGTGTTTGTCAGTCGTAGCTGTGTTCATTATCAGCATACTATTTTGAATTATAAAAGTCAATTTAATCTCAGCTCTTCCGACGACGGAACTTACGAGAGAGTCACATTAGAACAGGCCTCGAAATATATTTTTTATTACAGGTGCATCTTGTGCACCTAAGTTTTTAAATTAGGTGCACAGGTTATATTTTAGGACCACATTTAAAAAAAACGTAATATAAGAGCATTAATGTAATGTAAACTACATTATTAGTTGGGTATGTTAAGATAGGTAAGTAGTAGATGATAAATAAATATATTTAAACACATAAATTCTCCGGCGAACGGCTGTCGCGACAGTCGCATCAACAGAAACATCTGGAAAATGTTTCGATCGTCGTAAAGTTCTGGTGGCAGTGGTACAAGTAAACCTTCCTCCTGTATAAACCGGTTACGGCCCAGCGATTTGTTTTGTCATAGTGTATTTAGGAATTTTAATTACGTTCCTTCAGAGCAACAAAGGTCGATACTAATATTTTTTTCAAAAATCAAAATAACATAAAACACGTTTCCCACCTTTTTTTTTTTTTACGTTAGGTGCACTGCGTGCACTTAGCGTAAAAAAATTATGTGCACAATTTTATTTTCATGTGCACAGTGCACCTGTGCACCCGGGTATTTTGAGCCCTGCATTAGAAGAAGAAAAATCTTAAACAGGAACTACATACAACACTTCAAAAGCATCTGGTCAAATCGTAAAAGGCTGAAAGGCACAAAAAAAAAAACCCTTTTTGTCAAAAAAAATGCCACTTTTAGGTGTTAGAGGGTATTGTTTTGGTTAAAGAATAACATCCATTATATGTACGTCGTAAAGCGTAATTCCCCACTCGGAATTCCAACTACAAGATTGTAATTTGTTCCAACTGCAAGACTGCAAGATCCTACTGCATGCCGTGTAATGCACACGTGGAGAATGACAACCTGGTCTTTATACAGGGAGTTTTGAAAGTATTTGGAAAATTGTAAAGGGAGTAGAATGGCCCCAAATAAAGATGTCAAACAAATGTGTGTCCGAAAATGGCGGGTTAAGGCGGTAGAGTGCGCTGATTAGACCTGCCGATGAAATCATTTCTGAGGCGTGAGGCGTCATTCCCCGCATAGATTTTCAACGGAAAGCATCAATATACGAAGTCGGAGCTCGCAGATATGCATTTGATCTTTTGGTAATTCGTAATTTTTAACTAACGTCATACTAGAGTAACACAACGGGCTATTGACGACGGTCCGGTATAAATTCCCTAAAAGAAAGGTCCTACGACAACACCACGTAAATTTGACACACACTCAGATGAAGATGCAACACCTGAGCCGAAACCCCACTGTCCAAACTTCCACATCAACCCAACGTGAGGACTTTCGGCCAAGACAGATTTAAGGTGCACCAGCCGCCACTAAACCATACGCTTAAAAACATCCATGCCCAGACCCGGAATCGAACCAGGAACCTTCCGATCTATAGGCTAACACCTTAATCACCATACCGGTGGTTGGCTTGATCTATGAGATTAAACTATGGAGGCTCGATCTGTGGAGGCGAACGAGGTGCTCAATGGTTGTATAGTGGTCAGAATGTTACTCCTGGATTCACAGGTTTCTGGTTCGAATCCGGGGCAAAGCATATGTTTGTCTTTCCTGAATGGATATGTGTCTTCTCTATAAATGTTTATTTTGGGGCCGGTTACCATTATTTACAATTTGGCCATATATTTTCGAAAAACCCTGTATAAACATTGTTGCACATCATAAGCGAGATTGTCACATCTACTCATGAGTGAATAATTTGTTTATTTTAAAGAAAGGGGTATTTATATAATTAACGTCGCTCTGGAGCAAGACAACGGGCAATTGGCAACGGTTTGGCATTAATCCCAAAGGGAAGGATCTAGGACAACGTCTCGTAGTTTTGAACCACGGTCAGATGACGAGAACACCTGAGCTGGCAGTCAACCTCTCCAAGCTTCCACACCACACCAACATGATGAATATTGAGTAACGGTCAGATTTGGAGTGCACTTTATAGTATGTACACGACGGTTTTTGTTTTAATCGAGTTTCAAACTATAAATCCTCTGTTTGATACTCTTACATTCGGAGTACAGCGACTCCATTTTTAATGCACAAATCGACATACGGCATAAAATGGATCAAATTAGAAAACCTTTTAATTTCAAATCGTATAAAATACTTACGAATAGAAACCTTTGTTATCTTCGTTTTTAATTATGTTCGATACAAACGCTTAAACAACTATGAAATTGAAATTTCATTTCCACCATTCTGAGGAACGAGGCACTGTTACAATCTGACATGCAATTAATAACATTTAGTTTGGAAGGTGGAGAAACGAATCACGTTCATATTTGAACCAGAACCTGCTTTATGAAAACAAATTAAACGAGTTGAATGTTTTCGAAATACATAATCATTTGAGCGAGACAAATGTGAATCGTGGAATAAATGTATTAAGACGTATTTTCTTTCAGACAAGAGGAGCGGTCTAATTAGCCTTCAGTTGCAAAAAATAACCTTAGAACCAAAAACCAAACCAAATCCACCCAACCAGATAAGAGGAAAGGTTTGGTTTGCCATTATGCGATCCTTTCTTTATTAATTAATCTGGAATTCGCCACCTACTTTTTGTTGTGGAATGTAAAAAACAGGAACAAATGTGTGCAATTATCTTCACATTAAAATCTTTAAATTATATTCGTGAGTTCTATTATTTTGTGGAAGGTAATGACAGATTTTGGTTGCATGAAACAATGGTTGTTACAATAGATAATGTGATTAAGCACGCCTTTCAATTATTAATGATTAAAACCAAAATCGTCTGTCGGGAAATTGAAGAGATTATTCCATTAAATGATAATTGTTCTGGAAAGCGTGATTTCTTGATTCGTAAAGTGACATTTTATTTCTGTTTTATGTAATTCAAATGACACATAATGTATTTGTTGTGCATGGGAGATGAAGAGTAATAATTGTGCTCACTGAAAAATACAAAACAAATACAATTTTAGAGTGATGAAACGAAAGTCGTTGTCACCGTGCTTAATCAGAAAGATTCTACCAGATCTGTCATTTATTCATTTCATTTAAAGTTTATGCTACACCTATTTTTAACAACAATAAAAGAAATTGTTTTCACATACTTATAACGGAGCTGTGCAAATGACATTTAAGGCATCCGAATATAAAATATTTTCCATTTTTCCTGAATTAAGATACTACTTCCTTTTATTAAGGTTTCGACAGCATTAAAAGATATCTATTAACGTTAACATTTTACATGGTGTTATATATATATAGCCTCTAGATCGGAATATTCCTGGATCGAATCAGGGCGTTTGTAAGCGTATGGTGTAGAGGCGGCTGGTGCACATTAAATATGTCGTGGCCGAAAGTCCTCACGTTGGGTTGGAGTGGAAGTTTGGAGAGTGGGGTGCCAGCTCAGGTGTTGCTTCGGCATCTGACCGTGGTTCAAAATTACGAGGTGATGTCCTCGGATCTTTCCCTTAAGGGACTGATCCCGGACCTTCGTCAATAGCCCGTTGTGTTGCTCTAGTACGACGTTAACTAAAATTACCATTACCATTACCTGGATCGGATGGTTCCTGTTTTGAATCCGGGTCCGGGTGTTTGAAGCGTATGGTGTAGAGGCGGCTGGTGCACCTTAAATCTGTCGTGGCCGAAAGTCCTCAAGTTGGGTTTGTGTGGAAGTTTGGAGAGTGGGGTGCCAGCTCAGGTGTTGCTTCGTCATTTGACCGTGGTTCAAAATTACGAGGTGATGTCCTCAGATCTATCTCTTAAGGGATTGATCCCGGACCGTCAATAGCCCGTTGTGTTGCTCTAGTACGACGTTGATTACAAATTGCCATTGCTAACATTTTACAGAATTTACTTCGTATTAGAGTAACACGACGAGCTATTGGCGATTTTTTTAAAACTTGCGGCATGGAAGCTCAGTTGGAAAATTCAAGGTTTAGCTAACGGAGGGTTGGGAGTTCGAAATTCAATTCAATACTGACTCGTGTAAGTGTAGTTAGGTGCTCGTTGAATCTGGTGACCTAAAATGTCCTCACGTTAGTATGATGTGGAAGTTTTGAGAGTGGCGTGCAAGCTTCTGTGTTGACCTCGTCATCTGACTGTAGTTCAAAATGATGAGGTACTGTCATGGTATTGATCCCGGACCGTCACCAAAAATACCATAACGTTTCTCCAATGTGACGTAATTAAACTACCTTCCCCAACCATGTTAAATCTATCGTGGCAAAAATGTCCTCACATTGGCATAGTAAGGTTTGAAAAGTGGGTGTCGACATCGTTATCTGACCGTGGCTTAAAATTTCCAGGTGTCGTTCTAAGATCTTTCCCTTCGGTAAAGATCCGAGACCGTTGCCAATAGCCCATTTCATTGTCCAGTGCAATATAAATTTATTTACCTTCCTCTATCAAATTTTTACCCTTACCTTGTCTTTTGTATAAACTAACTTAATTGCACATAACATTTCCATTTTGAATTATTATATGTCATTGATAATCGAAGCTGAATTATCTCGAGTCGTTATTCGATACCAACCTGGTTCCGAGTCCTAAGCAAAGGAACTAATTTCGTCAGACATTCAATGTAATACCCAGTCTTCATTTTAGAATTTAACTTAACTCTTTAAAGCTGAAACTTACTAAAATTTTTCTTTTTTTTCATATTTTACCCACATTTTTGCATCTGCCTTAAAAAAAATTATTATCTACTAAATTGAAAATATCCGTATGAAAATTAAAATAAAATTCGCTTATCTGGTCAAGTGTTAATAGATGTAAGACCTTCGCAAGCCATTCTTTTGTAGTGTAGGGGAAGGTGTAGTACCTTGGGACAGTTGTTTCTTGAAACAGTTTATATTGTGCTGCCCTTCTCAAAGATTGGCACTCCACAGGTGTTTGTTGTATTTGCTAAACATTTCTTTAAAGTACGTCCTCTAGTAAGTAAATATTTTGGATTTTTCAATTTTGTTTCTTGTATTTTCACTGATTGTAATTACATTTTTTAGGGTTGGTCACGTTAGTTAAAAATCTATATGTATAAAATCTATATAAAAATCTATATCTAAAATCTATGTAAAAATCTATATCTGCCTTCATCTAAATCTACTCTCAACGATGATACTATTACAATGTAAACATATCTTTATACTGCACTCATGTCCATAAATTAAGAATAATGCTAGCTTCGGCAAAAAATGGTTCAGAAACAAAACAAACGTGACTTATTCATAAAGCCCATTTATTAAACAAAAGATAAAGAACAAAAAAGATGGCGTATGTATGATACCATTCATAAAAACTACGATTTTTGCTCACTGGAGCAATTACTAAAAATATCGACCTTACAAAAACTTAACATGGCTTGGTTGGTATGATGGTTAATACATTGTATGTCCCCCAGTCGATGCAATACAGTCCGTACGAAGCCTAGGCATGCTGAGGATCGAATTATCGAGCTGATCTTGGGGAAAATCATTCCACTCAGCAAGCAATACTCTCCGAAGTTCCGGTGCACATGTAGGAGGTGGTTGACGGGCTGCAACTCGTCGGTCAAGCATGTCCCTCACATGCTCAATCGGATTCAAGTCAGGTGAGAATGCTGGCCATTCCATACGGGTGATATCCTCAGATTCAAGGTATTCGTTTACAATGTTTGCACGATCAGGACGCGCGTTTTCATCCATAAACACAAATTCTGGCACCCCTAAAAAACGTACATGTTGTTCCAGAATGATGTCCCGATAAATTTGGCCTCTCATGGATCTGATTTGAACAAGTAGATCTTCTCTGGAGCCCAGTATAATTACGCCCCAAACGAGCAATCCTGCACGACCGTAACGGTGTCGTTCAATGATGTTTTGGTGGTAGCGGGTATCTGGCGTTCTCCATATGAACGTTCGCCGTCAATCAGACTGCAAGCTAAACCTGGACTCGTTAGAAAACCTCATACAAGCCCACTGTGACGATGTCCATATCGCATGTTCTCTACTCCAGACTAACCGCTGGCGACAGTGAGATACCGTGAGCGGAACACATCTGACAGGGATGCGAGCATATAGACCAACACGTCCTTATCGTCTGTAAACGGTTTACCTTGAAACTGTCGTACCTATGGCTGAAGATAGCTGACGAGAAAGGTCGGATGCTGTGCTCCGTCTGCTTCTTTTTGTAGTTACTGCCAAATACCGGTCGTCATTCGGCGTTGTAACTCGGGGGTAACCTGTACTGTAACGTCTACTGACATTTCCATCATTTCGGAATCGTTGCCAAATCCTGGACATGACACTTTGGGCGATTCCAAGTTCCATTGAAACTTCCGTCTGAGTACGCCACATTCCAGGCGGCCGATAATTCTACCACGTAAAAAATCATCAACATGCGTCCTCTGTGCCATAACTATTCGGTTGTGACACTGACCGACTTACAAAACGCTTGTGAACTATTTTACTTCTTTGCTACCATTCCTTATATACACCTATTTTACAGTCTCGTCATTGTGACGTACTATCGGCGTCCTCTGATGGCTTCCTGTAATTAGAATATCATCCTTGAAGATGTGTGCGATAATTATACAGGTGAAAATTTAACTTTTGAGTTCGAGTTTCGTGGGATTCTGAATTATCCTTAATTTAAGGACATGAGTGTACTTTCTAGACTGTTTTATTTTTAAAGACAACAAGTTGTACCTCGGGACAAAATAAATGTTGTACCTTGGGACATCCCAAGGTACAATAATTTATTTCGTCCGTTGATTCATTAGTCTGGGTTTACAAATACACTAATACCCTGAATTTACGCGGCATGTGGGACCGAAGGAAAATCGTAAGTCTGGGAATATAAATTTCATTTAATTGAGACCAAGGTCTAACAACAACATTTGTTTATGAGAAAATTATTTAATAAAATTGCAGTTCTTTTTATACATATTAAAAAACAAAATATTAAAAAAGTTAAGGAGCAACGTAAAAAAAGGTATTTCGATGTCGATGGCTTCATAAAATCTAACAATCTCGTTTGACGACACAGTGCCTCCTTTTTTATCAGGCGGAATTTCTTCGTAGCAAGCTGTAAAATTTTTTTTATTCCTTGTTTGGTATCTATAACGCGTTCTTCGTTGCAGTCTATGTTTTCTAAAAGTTTTAAGCCTTTAAAAATTAAGCCCGGGCCGCGCAGATAGTCTTCGACAGCCGTTCCATTGGGTTTGAGTACAAGTGATTTTTTATTGATTCTCTGAAAAATCTGATGACACAGAGATCTGCTGGAGAGCTCGAGCTGACCAGAAGTGTTTGTTTTGTAATGCTCGTTTATGGGGCCATGGCCGTTGAATTTTTGGCTGTTTTGCCCAAGTTACAGAGATGCAAATCTCTATTGTTATATAGTCAACATAGAGTTCTTTTTCGAAAAATAAATGCAAGTTATTTGTAAATTAGGCTGTTTCGTTGTGTTGATATGCCCACTACATTACAGTGTATCACATCAAGAGAAACACCAAAATAGTGGGTGTCAGTGTTGCTAAGCGATGAAATGTTGAAACTGTGTGCAAGTTTTTATAAATACGGAATTTAATTATAAATACGGTATCTGCGAAGTTGATTTATTTTGTTGTCTAGTTTAAACAGTCTAAAAGTACCATGTATTCCAAGGTACAACATGTATTTCAAGGTAAAACATGTATTCCAAGGTACAACCTGTATCCCAAGGTACGACAACAGTATCCCAAGGTACAACATGTAATCTATGGTAAAATAACATGTATCCCACGGTACGACAACATTATCCCAAGGTACGACAACAGTATCCCAAGGTAGAACAACATGTAATCTAGGGTAAAATAACATGTATCCCAAGGTACAACAACATGTATCCCAAGGTACAACAACATGTATCCCAAGGTACAGTAACATGTAATCTAGGGTAAAATAACATGTATCCCAAGGTATAACAACATGTAATCTATGATAAAATAACATGTATCCCAAGGTAGAACAACATGTAATCTAGGGTAAAATAACATGTATCCCAAAGTACAACACCACGATGAACCTTGGGACATTTGCATAGATAAACCAAACAATTTATTAAACAGTTAGTGTTCGAGATACAAATAAATAAAGAATGTCACATTCTTCCAAAAGTAATGAATGTAAGTAGTTGATGGAAAAAACAAACTGCAGCTACATTAGAGCCTCAGAAAAAATATTTGTTTAAAACCGTTCAAGGTACAACTTCCCCTACACTTGTACACCTTTACTATTATAAAAATAGCAATTTCAACTAGAAAACAGAATGTACATTTCAGTACGTTAAGACCATGATTAACAAGTTCTGGGTCACGGTATCCTAGTATGGATGATCTCTTACATGTGTTTTCCCAAATAGTGCAATCTGTTATAAACGTTTCGTTCAAGAACGGTCGCAGCGGTGTTTATTGATTATAAGCAGACCTAAACAACATTTAAAAAATTGAATGTGGTTGTTATTTTTTGAGTGTTTTAACTGTTTTTTATTCCAAGACGTCTCTTCGACGAAATACACTAGTGTACATAACGTAAGCAACTTTTCTAATTTTGCTGTAATTCCGTAAAAAATTATCTGGGAGACATGAAATTCCTACTACAAAGGCACAATGTAATACTTAAAGGATGAATAAAGCATAGTAGCAAAAAAATTAATAGGACGAATACAGTATGGAATTAAGCAGAAAAAGGTTTTATTGTTAGAATGGAGTTGGCACAAAACACAGTCTGACCATGAGGAAGAACAACAAACTAAAGTCTTTTAGTAATGGATATTACATCCCCTAACTGCAATGGTTGCGTGGCACTGTCTGTCCATACTTTACACCAGATAATCCAACAGTTCTTGAGGTAAGAGTGCCCATTCCTCAATGAGCATCTGTGTCAGTTGTCTGGTATTCTCCGGAGGTTACGATCGTGCCACCAGGTGTCTCCTCCAAGCATCCCACAAGAATGGGATTTAAATCAGTGGAGAACGCTGGATAATCCATTCTACGAATACATTCACTTTCTAGAAGCTCATGAACAGCAAGGGACCTATGTGGCTTTGCGTTGTCGTCCATAAAAACAAAGTATTGACCCATGGCACCTCGGATCAAATGCACGTGGGGGAGGATAACGTCATCACAGTAAGGATCTCTGGCAACTGGGAGTCTCAAAAATGTGGAGCTCTGTTTGTCCGTTTATCATTATGCTTCCCAACACAAGCACGCCAGGATCACCCTAGCGGTCTCTTTCATTGATGTTAGTGGGATGAAAGCGTCTCCCTACCTTTCTTCATATCAACTGGCGCCAATAATAATTTGTCTCAGACTGAAACGACTCTCATAAGGTAGAGGACGTGACTCCATTGATAAGATGTCCAGGATTTTAGTTCGTTACACTACTGTAAACGATGCCGCCAATGGGTTGATGTCAATGGTATGCATCGTTTAGGACGGCGGGCGAATAGGCCACCTTTATGAAAGCGTCTGACCACAGTAAACCGGGACATCTGTCGTCCGGTTGCCATACGCAGCTGCTGAGCAATGTCGCCCGTTGTCTGGTTTTGGTCTCTTTTCGTCTACAACGAGATATAGGTCATCATTTGCCGTTGTTTTCCTCGGTCGACAACCACGAACCTATCTTACAGCTGTATCTGTCCATTCGAAGACTTACCAAGCCCGTAAAACAACACTTTTGTCAATTCCAAACTCTTGGGCAACAGTCGCCAAACTACTCCTCTCCTCAAGCTTCCCGATCGTTCTACCACGTGTAAAGATTTTTTTTTATCCTACGCCCAGCTCAAGGCCATTCGGCCATACGCTGTCCAATAGCGAGAAAAAAGTCCTTGGGGAGAAGTATCCCTGATGTCAATGTCCTGTAAATTAGAGCACTCCGCAAGGTGTTGTCTGTTCATAAGACCATCGCAACAAAGCCGACAGATCGGGGAGGTAGCCACACCAATCCTATGTAGGTGCTATTGAAGGTAGTCATGTTCAGTTAACAAGTGGAAACAGGCCACTCCCACCTTTCTTAGTAAATCAGCAGGCAGTCCCAACTCATTCCATGTATATCATCCTGATATTGCAGTTTTCTTTGTTTCTTGAACTGAGATTTTATGCAAGTCCTGCATTTTTGCAAAGGGAGAGGTGGATAAGGTTGGGGCAGGGAGAGGGCTGATTTAGCCAATACCTCGTGTAAAAGACGTCCTAATGGTTCCTTGTAGCCATATTGTACATACGATCTCACTTTCACTTGCAGCGAATGTCTGAAAATGCGCTTTTCCTATTTCTTTTTAAATCGCCTTGCACTGCGCGAGTTGACTCCATGCGTGCCCTCGCGGCACCTCTGACGTCATGTTCCTGATATTTGGATATGCATCACCTTTCTACTGAGTTGGCCTTTTATTGTACTGGTCACAAAAAGACCTTTTCTACAATTTCATAGTTGTGTGCTGAAAAGTGACTTTGTTGCTTAAGTTTAGCTCACTAGTGTATATTAAACCGCGTATACATTTGCGAGCCGAACCGTTCGCGAGCCTCTAGTTCTCATGATTTGGACGGGGTTTTGGGGCTCCAAACGAGGCGGTTCGTGACCCCATCGTGGCGATCCGCTTCCTGTCGGATTTTCTACGAACACAAAGGCGTTCTCGGTTCAGATTTGGACGGCGTCTTGAGCAGTTCGTTGCTTTTCCTTATGCTCGCGAACCTCCAGGCTCCATCGTCATCACCGGTGGTTGACAAATGATTACCTGGTAGTTCGCGGTAGGTTCCTTCCTTTTCCATGGATCGCTGGAACCTCGTTGTGAAAATATTTTCAACGAGTGGATCGCGAACGGTTTGGCTCGTAAATGCATACGCACGTTTAAACCTCCTGGTGGTTGCCTCGATGAAGTATCGCATCATTGAAAAAACTGACCAGATCTTGATGGACGAGATATCTGAGAAGCTGGCCAGGTCTTGACACCTCTTCATTTGAAAAATGTTTGTTTATTATGGATGAGATATTTCATTAAAACCATTTTAATGGTTAAATCTTTAAAATAAATAACAGAACAACACTCAAACCTATGCATTGAATCTCTGGATCTTCGCCAACCACTAAAAGTGTCGATAACGACTGAGAGCAGTTGATATGGCTTGTTTGCAATGCAAGACCATGAACTATTTATGTTAATAAATTCTACACGCCAGATAGAAAGAAATTTATTATATTGGGAATAAAATAATACACAAAAAACTTTTTGTTTACACAGTATGACAAAAATAAGACAACTTATTCATTTCAGGACACACACTAAAACACTGAGGATACATCAAATTTGACATAGGAAGACAATATGCCCTGCCTTACAGTCTTAGTATACACACATGAATCAAGTTTGAGTTTTAATAAACGGAGAGTTTATAAAACGTAGTAGCAACATGAAAGCATTTTGTGAAATACGTGCTTCTGATTGTTTTAATACAAATTTTTACGTAGTGTGCCCACAAATATTGAACATAGCTGTTGAAATATTATTATAAAGTACTAGAATAAATGTAATTCTGAAAACAATTAACTTACATTCAGCATTTAGGTGGTTATTTATTTATTAAGAAGTACGTTTTCTTGGAAAAATAGAAGCCAGGGTCATTTATGGGAAAGATGAAGCTGTACTTAAATTTAGTAACGGCATGTTATGCATTGAATAGCTTTGATCGCATGTAATAAACTGTAACTATATGCTTTACTCAATCGTGCTTTGTAAACAGGTATGGTGGATACAAAATAGTTATTAAGGGGGTCCGGGACACATCGAAATTTTTTTTTATTAATTAATTTAGAATTTTGAAATTTTTTGTACTGATTACCCATCCAACTAATAAGCGAAATCACAACACAAAATTTTTCCAAAAGTTTTTTAAAAATTTTAAATTAAAACTTTTTGAAAAAAAGAGGGGTCATTTTAAATTGCTAAAACTCAAAATATTCTTGATCCATTTTCAAAATTCTTGCAGTAAATTATTCACAATTTTATAAACTTTAATTTTGATTCAGCAATTTAAAAAATATTAATTTAATAAAAAATATTTGAATGAAAATCTTTGAAAATTTTAAGGTACTTTTTTTTTAAGTCATATTTTTAAAAGTAAATATTTTTTTTAAAATTTACTGAATCGAAATTAAAGTATAATGTTTGAAAAAGATATTTGCCAAATTTCAACCCTTAAACTTTATTGGTTTTCGACTTATAGCAATTTGAATACAGGAAATCTTGAAAAAATGTATCATGGAGAAAAATGCATTTAAAGTTTTAAAGACAGATCTTGTTGCCATGACAACAGCTGTCAAGAGTGTTAGATTTTCCAAACAACGCACCACAAAAATTATTATATCTATAGTTCTAATTAAGATAGAAACATGATTTAGACGTCATTTTAAGCAGAAAAACACAGAGAATTTTTTTTAAATAATAAAATTTTTTTCGAAAATGTGACGATTTTTGTGTCTTGGACCCCTTTAAATGCTAACACCAGTTCAATTTTCCACCGAATTGATCCGGCTATATACGAATGCCTTCAATTAACCTTCCTGGGGATATGTCTTCGTGTCTCAAACTGCCCAGTGTTAGCCAGCATCTTGAGCAAAAACCTATTACAAACTGTTACCAGATCTGGGCAAGGGACAGTTTGTTTTTCCTACTTGGATATTCATTCCTCCTCGGATTAATAGGGCAGTTGTCATGACATTTCGTCCTTAGCAAAATTGACCAGATCATGGACAAGATATCTCGTCGAAACAGAGTATTAATTTCAAGTTAATGTTACCACTCCGTGTAATTTAGACGCACACTCATGTATTCGTTCAACAACTTTCATTATTCCCTGCATAACTAACCAATTTTAATCTTCTTGAATAACATAAGGCTTCTTGGAATTTTTGCAACTAATATACAGATTAGAGCATAAAAAGCATAAACTGATTTTTTTTTTCTCCTGAAGGGCTTATTGTCGTGATGAGGAGAAATACATAATTGCGCTGTAGACTGTTTTAAAAATAGGTAACACCATCTAAGTACCAACACTTTTTTTTATAAAAATATTAATAATTAGTCTTTAAACAGCTGTACAGTAAAAAAATTATTTTTGTCGGTCATTGAGTTTCTGCTCTAAGCCGACGATATGTGGTACCCTTACAAGTTTTTCGACGAGATACCTCACGAGATTTGGTTAGTTTTGCTGATGACGAGATACCTCGTCGAGAAAAAACTCTCCTATTACTCCAAGGGAAAAATGAAGATTCAAGTAGGAAAATGAAATTATCCCTTGCCCAGACTGACTTTGTGACTAGACTGGTGGCCTCTTGGTAGAGGTTTTTGCACCAGAGGCTGAGAAGTATAGGACAGTATTGTAGACGAAGATAAACCATCTAGATGGTTAAAAAGGTTACACATTATGAAACACATTCAATAGATTCACAGTATGTGGTATTATCCCAAATCACAATGCCAATAATATGATCAAGAAGCAATCAATCCATATTTGGGACAATTTATTCCAGTGATAGCAGCTAAAATAAAACTCCTCAGAAGTGTTCAACTTGCAAAACGCCGTTCCCATTTTAGTTTTCAAAAGATTCCGTTTTAATTTCAAGATCTAAAAGGGTGAAATATTTATGATGCTATAGAAATTCTTATTAATTGAATTCATGGAAAAATAGAGCTTCCCGATATGATTTTTCAAACTACAATCTACTTCAATTTTTATATAAATATCTGAGAGGACATACACGATAGCAAAACTTTATTCGAGTACTCAATGCTTTGAGATTTTTGGTCACTGGTCTAAAATATAGAATGAAGAACCGGATTTTATTGTAATAAAAGCCGTCGCTAATTCCACTTTCTGAATGACTCTCACAATAATACAATTAAAATCTTTCTTCCTGAAGTAAAGAATTTTTTTTAAATCCTGTAGTTTTATGAAATCAAATTAGTACTGTATTAAAAGCTTTAAAAATAGAAATAAAAAGATGTAGTCTACGGTTCATTTTTATTAATTTAGCTCGAATTACTCATTAAATTGTAACAATGGCCTTAGAGCGACATAAAATCTTTTTTTATTTTGTCATATGTGGCGGAAATTACAAGTTGAAATGGGAAGCATCTTTCCCAGTTATAACCCAATAAATTTAAGCACAGATAATCCTAACGAGAAATATTTTATCAGCAAACTCCGATGGATTACTTGATTTTCTCCCTATTCAATGAAAAATATTTCATTATTCTGTAAGCTGTAGACCTATGTAAACTACTAACACCAAGAAATTATCTGCATTTATGAAGCTCAGATATAGTGTTTTTAAATTCTTAGATAAACGAGGATGCTTACTGAGAACTCAATAATCATCTCCGTTGGTACTGGGGTATCAGTACTGGGTGTAATTTGAAATAGCTGCCTTTTGATGACTCGGAAAATACATCTTTTAAGCACACAGAAAACAGATGTGGTATCTTGAACAGTGGAATTGAATCATGGAAATACAACACTCACTATAGTATAAATATGTCATCAAGCAGGACAAGGTTAAGCATGCTATGTTTGCATTGTTGACAAGGGATACAAAATAATATTAAAGACATAGATAAAGAACATGATCATGGAAAGGAATACAAAAACACTGAGTTGGAGGATCTTGGCACCGAATAAGTTTTAGTTTCAAGTTAAGAATACACCAAAAAAATGAATTTCTTAAAGATGTCCTATCCACTGAGATTCAAACTATGTTTTGAACGGCATGTTCTTGTATGTTGCGATAACATTCAGTAAATTTTGAATCTCTGTAGTAAACCTTTGTGTACTTAACGTTCGTTTGTTTCTGTTTACCATTTCCATCAATGAGGAAATCAAATGTTAGAATAAAGAGTTGCTGTTAACTGTTTGAATTTTGCAGGGTTCTATCACCGTTGGGTTTTGAGCTTTTAGTTGACATCCGTCAGTGCATCTCACAATTCCGTTCATTTTCTTGTAAGCAAACAGCATTATTCTTCTACTGGAGAGTAAGTAAAGTATATACACGGTTTGAAGCCGTGTTTTCTTGATTACCTTTTGCAGCCTCTTTAAGCAAATCCCAAACGTGTGAATAGAAAGTACAGATGGTAGTAGACTAGTTTTTCAACTGTTTATTACTATAATTTATATCCCGTCCATCTAAGAACACCATACAAACAGTCGAAGTCGATTTATTCCACTGAAAGTTAGTATTAAAATACATAGACTTCATTCCGAATCGAAAGATGATATGTTCGAGAATTAGGTAAGCTTTCAAAATTTTGCTTATAGAGCACAGTTCAACCATGAAACAATCATCTACATTAAAGTACTCATGCACTGATATGATATGATAGCTGATGTCTAATTTCTTTTATATCAATTTTCAGAGTCTAACATAAATATTTTGCGCCTGATTCTTTTGTTTACAACACATTCAAAAACTCCTTCCAAAAGACTAATGATATGCAAATCGCTTTCAAGAATTCACATGTAACTTTGGCAGGTAGTCGAATTAGTTTTGCACTGGAGCGTTAGAACAGGCTATCAGCGACTCCGAATTCAGTACCGCAGGGAACGATACGAAGACAACACGTAATAATTTTCAACCACGGTCAGATGGTGAGGTCAACACCCATATGCAGTTTTAGAAGAAATTAATATGCATGGATCCTGATGCATGGAATCACTGAAAGCACCTCACAAAAATGGAACGATGGCAGTTATGGCGTAACTTGAAAACATCCGTTCACGTGATTCTATTCTAGTGTAAAGACGGTTTCATAGAAATGTGACATCACACCCTAGGTGTAAAGGGATCACAAAAGCGAAGATTGTTTCTGAATGCTTTTTTTTACAGGATGGAGCCACGATGCGGAAAGATGAAGAACTGTCTCGTATTTACAACATGTCGTCCTGAACGACGAGATGGTTGGCAGAGCCGCTCTTCTTCGTGACGTTCACAACGGACGTTGTGGTTGTAAAGCTGGTGCAGCTCTCGCGGGTGCCCCTGCCGCCGTAGAGGGCGATGCTCTCGCCGTGCTGGGGCGACAAGTGACTGACAGAATGTCTTGGGTTCTTGCCGATGGTTTTTTGAGTTCTCCACCTTTCCAGATGGTGTTTTAAAGAGTTTTGCACCTGTAAGTAAAATGCAATTAGTTTCACAGCCAGACAAAAAGGACACGGTTTATGTAACGCTATAGAATGATTTCTACAGGCTGCATTAAACTTTATGAGAATGTAGAAATTTCCTGCACAAGTAAAAACTTTATGAGAAGGATGGAAACATCCTGCACAAATTTAAAAGGACGATTCAAAGGAAAAGACAATACTTTTACAAAGTTTGAGAAGTTTTAAATTTCGAGTACAAGCTTTAAGGAGAGGTGGAGACCTCCCTGTGCAAACTTTAAAAGGAGGTAGGAAAGAAACTTCTTGTACAAATTTAAGTAGATGTAGGAAAGGACGTAGGAATAAAGATTAAAGGGTGGTAGGGAACTTCCTGTACAGTCTATAAAGTGAGGTAGGAAGTACAAAATTAACCCAGGTGTTGTATCGAAGAGGTATCTCGTATATATATATATATATATATATATATATATATATATATATATATATATATATATATACATATATATACATATACATATACATATATATACATATATATACATATATATATACATATATATATATATACATATATATATATATATACATATATATACATATATATATATACATATACATATATACATATACATATATACATATATATATACATATATATCATCGAAAATTGCCAATATCGTGATGACGAGATATCTCGTCACTAGCACAGTTGGTCAGATCTTCTTGAACGACAAGATCTAATTGAAACCCTTTGGAGGGTTAAATCGGGGGGAATTCATATAAGGACGTCTGTCTTCAAGTCCGCAAACTTTCACCTCACAGCACACATAGACTAATTACTAAATTTATGAGGCAGACCAAAACTATATGTTTCGCCCATTTGTCAAAAAATTAATGCTGGTTCTACAAAAAATCGGTGTAGTTTTAATTGATTTACAGAAATTAATAAGACTAATTAACTACTCCTTTTGATATAAGCGAATTAAAAAAAATATTTTTGAAACACATTTGCTATAGTTTTTGTAATAAAAAAATAATTTTCAGAATTATTTATAGGGGTATTAAAAATACAAGTTTCACTTCAAATTATTCGTGACCATTTGAAAGATTAATGAACGAATTGACAAATGGCGATTGTAAGACTCACTTCTCAACCTAAGAAGAAATGAACAGGCAAGTCAAACTGAAGGTGTTTCAAAATCAAAAGCTTTTACAGAGAATAAAGCTTTTAAAACTAACTAGGTTGATTATTTTAATTCCCATATAATTATTTTATATTTTAAACCACTTTTATTAAGTACTGGCGTTTTCAATGGTTCACTGGTGGTTAAAATAAACGGTTCACTGGTGGTTAAATAGCACATATAAAGGTGTGGATTTTTGTCTTTTTACTTCACGGTCTTATATCGATTCTAAAGGTTATAGTTTACAAACTGATGTTTGAACAGGGAGAGTTTAGAGATTATAATTTATAATCTAACGTTTGAGTGAATAATGCAAAAATCTAACAAATGTAGCGATATATAATTTCACTTCTAAACCACAGAACAAATAAAATGGCAAATTGAACTAAAAGTGCTCCAGAATAAATAGACTTTAACAAATAATATAGCTCCCAAAACGAGCTATGTTAATGCTTAATTTCCCAATAGCTGGGAATGTCTTCAATGATTCCGATTCCCAAAGCTAGAATAGTTATATTTAAAACCGTATCTAAGAGGAACTGGTGTTATCACTTTTGACTGGATAAAATTCATTAAATATATTAATCACCACAATTTTATTCTTCGAAATGATAAAATCATCCCAACCATGCAAACTCGTTAAAAAGAGGTTTGTGAAAGCTTTCCGTTCTCTGAGCATCCCCCGAGAATAATTAATAACGAGCTTGATCAAAATGCCTTTATAAATTCGAATGCCGCGAGCTTCGGTGGGCAGGGACCATTTTCTGCACAGAATCAGAGCTTAAGATGATGCATTACGGAAGCGAAACATTTTCGCATCTTTCGCGGAAATAGGTCTTTGAATTTCAAGACCCCCTCACGATGAGCTTCTTCTCTTGAAGCGAGGGTTAAATTTCTAACGAAGAAGGACGAGATCTATCGCAGGAGACAAGATGAAATATTCGGTCGCTGAAAAAATAACAAATGGCCGCTTGCTCGATTTCGGCGGATCCCATATATTCATACAGATGGAGAGAGTTAGAGGGAAGGGGAACACGCCCGCACGGCGTAATGTAACGATCTTTTGATGATCCTCCATTGCCCATTCTAGACATTTTATTGAGACAAATGAAGCAGAAGAGTGGGAAGAATTTCAAGCGAACGTAAAAGAATGGAGGCGACGAAAAAGTGTTCTTGTCTTAAATGGTGTTCTTCGAATAGGAGACCCTAAATCAAATGCAACCTCGAACACTCGAGAAGAAAAATTGAACGGTTTTGGCATTCAAGGTCTTGAATTTAAAATCCTTTAAGAAACATTTGTTTTACTTTACCAGTGTAAATCATCAGTGGAAGGAAATTGTCGCTTTCTTTCTGGCTATTGTCTTGCGATCAATTTTAGAAGAGAAAATGAACTCTCTCACTTTAAGGATTCGAAGCTTATTTGTGTTTTAAAAAGTTTCTCAATAAAGTATGATGACATTCGGTGTTTTAGGTTGGGTTTTTGCATTCGCAATAATGTCCGACAAACGCTTTCATTAATCCTATTAAAGATTCACCGGAACATATATCCATTTTGTTTTTGTGATAATTTCCAGCCTTTGCTGCAAGATTTATTAACAGTTTTGAATTTTCGATTAAAATAATATTTCCTAGGATTCTTTACATTAATCGATATGATCATATTTTTGAGTAAAAGCAATACTACACTAGTCAGTAGTCTTGTGAATCTCAGATGGTTAAGTAATCATACTAAAAATGTAAATATAATTAGTGATATAATAGTATACTATGTATACACGTTGATTCAAAATTTCAGGCCAAATATTTAAGAGTGGTATAAACCGCATTATAATAAAAACAGTGAAAGAATGTACCCTTTATAACAAAGAAATTGACGCACCAAAAAAGATTAGTCCGACTACGATAAAAATTGGTGGATACATAGAGAAACAAGCGATTAAAATTTAAGAAAATTGAATGATTTATTTCAGAGTATGACCGTTACAAAGGGAGGAAGTCAAGTTTTTCTGTCCACTATTACAAAAAACTACAATGCTCTCCATTTTTGTTGACCTTTAGTGAATTTACATAAAAGGTCACCAAAATGTTTGGCTGGGATGGTGAAAACTGATTGCGATTGTATATGTTACTCTGATCATCAGAATTGAACATTACTCCAAAAGTCCCTAAAATGCTTGAGAATAGATAAACTTACTTCTCCATTTAAGAAACAGTATAAGACAGCCACCACGAAACCCTGTAAAAGAGAAATAATCATTTTAGTAACACGTTTACCACCATACCAATAAAGCAAATAAGTAAATAATCACAAAATCTAAAGTAATGCACTTTTACCATCCATATTCCAGAGTGTTTTGACAAGTTACCTCGTCCAAGATCTGGTCAACATTGCTAAGGATGAGATATCTCGTTCATCTATATGCCAATTTCTCCATTTTAAAAACTGTTTAAAACACACAGAACACTCAACTAATCATCAGTTTCTGTAACTGTGGGAAACCTCATCGATACAAAAGTTTCATGCAACTCTTAAGGGGAATAAAAATCAAAGTACGAAAAACATCACTTGCCCAGTACTGGGGCTGTATGAAACAGGTTTTTGCACCAGATCATGGCCTCTACAGGACAATTTTCGAGGCGAAGACAATGCACCAGGAAGGTTAACTGAACTACACAGTCCAGTCACATTATTGTGACCACCTGTCAAAAGCCAGAATAACCACCTTTGGCAAAGCGGACCGCTGCGAGACGTGCAGGAAGAGAGTCAATTAGGTTTCTGAAGGTGTTCACTGGGATGTTGAGCCATGAAGACTCCTGTGCCGTGGATAGATTACCTCCCTCCTCCAGCCTGGATCCTTCCGGCAATTATTGCAGGGTGTTTGTTTTCAGACGTTTCACGCCGTATACGCCAACGTCCATCTGTCCGATGGAGCAAAAAACGTGATTCATCGGAAAAGCCACCTGTCGCCACTCTGTGGACTTCCAGTTGCGGTACTGGCGTGCAAATTCCAGCCTTCGTCGCCGATGAACAGCAGTCAGCACAGGTGCATTAACCAGGCGTCTGCTGCGGATGCCCATGACCAGCAACGTTCGCTGAACCGTTGTTGAGGATACACTCTTGGTAGCCCCTTGGTTCATCTGGGCGGTCAGTTGCTCAACAGTTGTACGTCTATTCACCCGAAAGCATCTCCGTAGCCTTCGTTCGCCTCTGTCATCTATAGCCCGTGGTGCACCACATGTGCCACTGATTTTGTATAGTGCCATTTTGCCATGCACGGTATACTTTTACCACGGCGGCACGCGAACAGTTCACAAAATTAGCCGTTTCCGAAATGCTTCCACCCTTGACCCGAAAGCCAATAATCATGCCCTTTTGGACGTCGGATAAATCGCTACGTTTCTGCATTACGCCAACGATTGAAATGCTTTCCGATGTCCAAGGACTTCCTTTATATACACTCCACTGCAATGTGCTGCCCCCTGCCTTTTGTGATTGGTTATTTCACGTTGACGTTGTAAGTAGGTGGTGGTCACATTAATGTGACTGGACTGTGTATATGTTCAATATTTGAAGCACTGTTACAGTCAAGAGTTTTTAAAAATGAATAATAGTCAAAATCCTAGACTACCATTCAATTGCATGACATACTTAGATACCTTTACTTTCCATACCATTCCATTATATTTATACTTAAACCATTTTTTAATGAATTTATTGTTCTGATATTTAATTAAAAGTTAGGTGTTAGCCTCTAGATCGGGAGGTTCCTGGTTCGAATGCGGGTCAGGGCATGGATGTTTGTAAGCGAATGATGCAAAGGCGGCTGGTGAACCTCAAATCTGTCGTGGCTGAAAGTCCTCACGTTGGGTTAGTGTGGAAGTTGGGAGAGTGGGGTGCCAGCTCAGATGTTGCCTCGTCATCTGACCGTGGTTCAAAATTACGTAGCGATACACCGAATGGCATAGTCTGGAACGGTGGTAACTAGTTTAATTTCATTTAATGCTGCTATCATGATATGCCAAAGAAATGGACCGTATGAAATCATGGGTACCTAAGCTGACTTTTACACGTGAAATGTAAGGAGACTTAATGAGAGGGTTTTTTTAAAAGTGTTACCAACATGCCGACTAGCAATAACGTTACTGCTCTGAGAAAATTTGGCAAGGTTGATCGATTTGGAATCTAACCATCTCGGTTGGTGATATAACATTTTATGACAGAGTAGGTGTTTGAAACCACCTTTCGTTAGAAATGCCATAAAAGTGGTGATATCATCGAAGTCTATTAGATGATTAATCTATGAACTAATCAGATGATGAATGAATAAATGTGAGCATCTTCTCCCGTTCCATGGATCAATCATATGATGAATGTAGGGTTTCATGCTGCAGAAGAAAGTTGCCTAAGGGTCGTTACTACTAGTTTGGATCACATGAGCCTGGGAACACATAAAAGGTTTCATTTCTCACTCTAGTTTACATTTCTTCTATGATCAAATCTTTTCCTTCGGGATTTATCATGGACCGTTGCTGAATGCCCTTTGTGTTGCTCCAGTGCGCGATTTAAATTCAACTATCTACCACTCTTATTTTAATGTATTGTATGCTAGATAGTATACGTTAAAACAGTGATTGGCAAAAGTTCTTTGGAAAGGGCCAGATCGTAAAAGTCTTAGAATTTGCTAAATGGTCCACCGAACCTAAGATATTTACATTAGTAATTCTACTCATACAGCAGCAAAACGTAGGTTCAAATTGCTTTTTATTAGGAAGTGATATTTTTTACTAAGAAGTGATATTTTTACATAATATTTATACACATTTTGCTGACACCAATAAAAAAACGAATAAAAAAAATATTTATTAATAAACGTACTGTAGAACATGTCAAATTTTGTACTAATCCAATGAAGGTAATTTTTTTCTGAGAAAATATTTCATCGTACTGGAGTTCAAAGTTAATACTTTCTATCATTAAAGTTGTTTGAAAATGTGTTCATTTGTTAATAATGACCTGTATTGCGATTTTACATACTTCATTTTCGAAAATTTACTTCCACATAGGTAAGTAGTACATCCACAAATACAGATATAAATTCCCTTGTATATGATTTTAGTTCACCGTATTAATCTTACGAATGATATTTATAGAATTAGGTTTGATCCATTTCGTAAAACATTATTTGCATATAATTTGCAGATCAATCACTTCCAATTAAGTGTCTGACAGAAGCTCTTCAATTGTAGTCAAATTAATTTTGTAATATGGTAATGCTTTTTGCTCTTACATCAAGAGCCGAAAACGGTGTTGTAACTGTAGGTTTAATCCAGAAAATATATCTGCAGTAAATTGTTTTAAAAATGGGGATTTCGCTAAAATTTGAAATTTTTACGACATGGAAAATGATCAAACCTGTTTAATGTGGTTTGTGTTTCAAACATTGCAAATTTTAGGCGATGTGACTTTACGATAGAATACGTTTTACATATGAGCATCGTTTTCCCTGTAATTTTAAGTTAAATTAGTTAAGGTATTCCTCGATGTCTGTAGGAAATGCTAATTTCCATAGCCAATCATTGTTTGATGATAGTAGTTGTGGGCAGTTTTTCTCATTTAGACAGATTTCTATTACTTCAATGAGTTAAAAAAAAATAAAACTTTTATATTGCTGAGCCATCGAACTGCTGTATGGTAGGGCAAACCAGGATATTCGGCTTAGATCTCTAATAATAAATCACAAAACTGGTGATGGTTAAGTCCACGAGGGCGAATAAAGTTAACCTCTGACACAACTGGTTCAATAACACATGACATATTGAGGTGTTTACCACAGAGACTTCTGGTGAATAATGCAATTATCAGAGGTTTTGAACATTTGGCTTCCTCACAAGCTTTAAAAGTTTGTCCATATAATCCTTTCTCATGTTTTACACCTATTTTTACCACCATCAGTTATGACACATTTTAACTGATTCCATTGCAATTTGTACTGTTAGCTTTTTTTCGACTTCCTTGAAGATACAGGGGTTGGGCAAAATAATATGAACACTTGTGAAAAAGTAGCACTTGAAAGAAACCTCTCGTATAATCATGCCCTCTAGTGGTGAAGGGTGACACCTAGCGGATAAGAAAGTGCAAACAGATGTCTGCCACTAGCAGTGATAGAAGACGGATGCGAAATATATTTCTGTGTTAAAATTGCGTTATGGCTGACCTCTCTGATTTCGAAAGAGGCATGATTGTTGGGGCCCGTCTTGCTGGAGCCTCAGTAACGATAACGGCCACCCTTTTTAGGTGTTAAGAGTACAGTGTCGACTGTATAATGTCTGTATATTTGAAACAGGGAAAAACATCATCTAAAAAGCAAAACAGTGGTCGAAAATCGAAGCTGAATGACAGAGACAGAAGAATTTTAAAGCGGATTGTGGCAAAAAAAACAAGACAACAGCAGCCCAGATAACATCTGAGATGAACACATCTACAAGAAGCCGTTTCATCAAAAACTATCCGGTATAAACTGCATATGGCAAATATTCATGGTAGAGTGTCTATTTCAAAACCATTGATTACACCATGCAATGCCTTGAAGCGACGAATATGGTGTCCCGAGCATAAAAATTGGACACAACAACAATGGGAGAATGTAATATGGTCAGACGAATCGTCGTTCACATTATTCCCGACAAATGGACGTGTTTACGTTTGGAGAACGCCACCAGAAGCCTATCAAGTTGACTGTCTTCGGCCTACGGTCAAGAATGGCGGCAGTTTAGTGCTAATCTGGGGGTGCGATATCACATCATGGTCTTGGCCGACTTCTTGGTCTGAATGGCCGCGTTACAGGAGAGCATTATGTCAGTCTTCTGGCCGACCATCTTCACCCAACGCTGCAAACTGTGTTTCCTAATAAACGACCAGTCTTCCAAGATGATAATGCCCCCATTCACACCAATGGAATTACCTGAGACTGGTTTTATGAACACGACGATGAAATAGAGCACCTCATCTGGCCCCCTCAGCACCCTGATCTCAATATAATTGAATCTTTGTGGGGTATTTTGGAAAACAAGCTGCGCAGTCGATTCACCCTCCAAGGACACTTTCTGAATTAGGGACTTTTTTTCAATTTGAGTGAGAACATATCCCTCTGAACGTCGTACGTGACTTGTATTTGTCAATTCCACGTCGGATACAAGCTGTAATTCATGCAAAAGGAGGACCAACGGCCTGTTTATAAAAAAAAATTATCTTTTCACAGGTGTTCACATTATTTTGTCCAACCCTTGTATCTTTGACTGTAGTTGTTTCATGCAGACTATTCATAGAAGCTAATTCTGCAGTCACCTCAAACTCAGTATCGACTCCTCAAATAAACAGCAACAATTGGACAGTATCAGTAATATCTGTCGACTCAAGAACCAACGAAAACCATTTGAAATTTTTTACCTCGTCTTTTAATTGACTCTTGATGTGGCTCCCGATATCCTCAACTCTACTAACAGTTGTTCTTGCCGAACGATCGACAGATGGAAGCAACTACATTTCCTCTGGGCACGTTGCTTCGGTGGCTAAGCAAACATGATTTAATTAATTCACCATCGGTTAATGGTTTCCCTTTCGTTGCTAATAAATGAGCTATTCGTAAACTGACTTTAGTTACTGCTTTAATATCATCTTCTATGTGTACGAATGAATTGCGTTGCGATGAAGCATTCCGTTTTAAACTTTCCAATTTTAGCGATAGCTGATTTTCTTTGAGTATTTAATATTGTGTTGCGTGCTTACATGTATATTAGTTTGGTAATAACGACGTATATTGTAACCTTTTCGCACAGCTATTATGTAATTTCATTACACAAAATATACTCTGTCATTTATTTATATGACAAAATAATTTATGCTCCATTTGATTTAAGAGCACGACACTCGAAGTCCACATTTCTCTTCTTGTCTGGTCTTGAGAGTGTTATGGAAACGGTGGATCATAAATAAAATGAAAGACAATGATGAAAGAAATGATGACAGACAATACCATGTGCGCCGCTAAAAGCAAAACGGAGAAATAGACAGAACAGATGGGTGGAGCCGCTGTCGGAAAATCTCTGAAGAGTAAATCACAAATTGACCTATCCGATTAGCTATGAAAGCACAGATTAGTGTTTTTTTAATCATGGTGGATGATCACTTTAACCAATCAATAGTTTAGGATTCATGCTTTTACCCACAACCACGCGACACATCTTCAAACCGAGCAGCTGGAAGAAATAACATGAAACTGCTGGCACAATCTCCGTCTATTTCAATTTAGGCCCCGTTCACACGAGGCTCGTAAAACGTTTGGCGAGGATAGTGAGGTCCCGCTCTTCAATGTCGCAAAGATGGAAACCTGAATTATAGGAATAAAAAGAACATAATTTAATGGCGGGACCTCTCTAGCCTCACCAAACGCGCGTTGAAACCTCCTCATATGAACGTGGCCGTAAAGTCGATGCAGACGACGGAATGTGAATATGCGACGATAGTAGCGCCATGTACGGTCATCATTCACAACTTACCAACTCGACTACCGTCCGTTGTGTTACAGAGCGAAATTGTATTTATTTATAATTTTTTTACGTAAAAAAACCAGTATTAACCCGCGGGAAAGGATTAAAAACAGGTGGCTGGCTGGATTTGGCCCACAAGCCGTAGTTTGCCGACCCCTGCGCCAAAGTATGAGGGTAAAATTTTACAACAAATGGCATTTTAATTTGTTTGTATGTATTGATAAGATGCCTGTTCCTAGGATGGGGAATATAGTAAAATTGTGAGCTTACCTGTATCGATAATAGTGTAGCCTGAATGTATATAAATACCACTTCTGCAACTGGATCGCTTGGCGTGGCTATCACTACTAAGTAGGTCACTCCCAGAAGAGGTATCAATACTAAAAGAGCTTTCGCAGCTTTCCTGTTAGGTAAAATAGGATAAAAACCAAATAAAATTCCAGTAAAAAGCATAAAATATCATGAATCATTGAATTTCATAATATATTGTGAGAATATAACATTTCGAGAAAAACTACAACACAATGGATTGTATTTTTCTTTATAGTATTTTAAATATATTATTTTATTAATATTAATAATATTAATATTAATAATATTAATAATATTAATATTAATAATATTAATAATATTAATATTATTAATATTAATATTATTAATATTAATATTATTAATATTAATATTATTAATATTATTAATATTATTAATATTAATATTAATAATAATTATAATATTATTATTATTAATATTTAATATAATATTTTTCTTTAAATATTTCAAGATCTGAAAACTAATTATTGTGCGACAAAGGTGGTCGACCTTGGGACATTCGATTTTTACAAAGGTGTGACAGCGTGAGGAGACGGTCTAAATACACGAAAGAATGAATGAAAACCGCCGTGGATGGGTCTCAAGCATAAATACTAGCTTGTGAGACCATGGAATGACTAGTTTTGGGTGTGAAATTAGCGTGGTGATTTGTAGTACGGTTTATTAGGATACTTGATATAAGTGTTAAAAGATGACCAAAGCGCTTTTGTGGCAAAATCAAAGATAATTTTGTAGGAAATGAAGAATTCGTTAGGACTTGTATCTGCACTCATTTTGAGAACTAAAAGTATAAATTTTCAAGCATAATTTATTTATGTTTGTAACACGCGTAATATATTAATTAATACAATTAACCCTCGTATAGCACAGTACTTCTATAACACGGATTCTCTATAACACGGTATCGAAATTGCAGCATCCCTCATATAACACGCCTAGGTTCTTCATATTACCCGGTTTACAACTGACGAAGACAGTGACTGTTATTCGATTCCGGATTTTACCATAAATAATGTGACTGCAGAATTAGAATTGGCGCAAAAGTTGGAACTTCATATTATAGAAAGAGATCCTTCATTCTTGAGCAGTGGAAAATTTCAACGCGACCTTCCAAGTTGTGTTGCTCTATATCGAGAAGTTTTAAAGAAGCTACAAAAGAACCCGAGTACATCTTACACAAAAAGTCCAACTAGAGCAATCAATACTGAAGAAATATCAATCGATGAAAAGTTCTAGCCACCCAAGGAAGAAAAAGCACACGACCCGTAACATGTTTCGATTCCAGAGACGAAAATTAAAAAAGAGCCATTTGAATTTTCTATCGTTTTAAATGTAACTTTTTTATGGATGTAAGTACATAATTTAAATGAATTTGATTTTTATATTTGTTATTTAAAGTTGAATTTATAGAATTTTTTTTCTACAATCGCCGTTTGTTTACTTCTGTAAATTTTTGTGTATTTTATGTAACACGGTTTTTGTTCCCATATAACGCGGTAATTTGCCGACCAACCGGTCTAGTGGTTAAGGTGTTGGCCTCTGGATCGGAAGGTTTCCTATTCAAATCCGGGGTCAGGCCACGGATATAAAAAAAATTGTGCTGTCTATGTTAAGAGCAATGATGGCCGCCTATTGGGTGCTCCTTCATAAATGATGGAAGGGGTGGTCCGAAGGTCCTGGCCGGATGACCCTCTACCTTCTTCAGGAACGTAATTGAGACTGAATAAAAAAATGAGTTTACAAGAATTTATTCAATGGTGATGTGGAATTTCATTGACCAATGGGAGTGCAGGATGGTTCTGGTGGGAGTGGTCACAGATAGTCGAAATTTCGATCAAACAGTCGATGCTAGGTGACATGGATTAAAGTTTAGGAAAAAATAAAGATCAGATAAAGTTAAAGAATTACAGATAAAATTAAGAATGGATCTAGGTCTTTTACTGAATTCAGTTTGGAGAGGGTCGTATCTGGGGATTTGCTGGTTTGCAGGATTATCGATAATATTGAGTTTGGTATAAAATTTAATTGCGAGTTTACAGAAAAAATCTTGGAGATTAGTCATTTTAACATCTTTGCTTATTTTATTATTTCTGTAATACCAGGGGTAATCTGTGATAATACGGAGAGTATATTTTTGAAAAGTTTCTAGTTTAAGGAGGTGAGTATTTGATGCATGACCGACTGCATGCTTCTGACCATTGCAGTGGATATGGATTGAATTCCAATACGGTCATATGTTTAAAAAAAATAACGCGGTACGCAATATTAAATATATATGCCCTCTGAGTTTTGATTAACACAGTTTCTATGTAACACGATTATCTTATAAAACGTTATTCCCTTATAGCACATTACACAATATCAAAATTTGTGGGACTTGGTAAGTTTCGTATAACACGGATTTTCTATAGAACGCCACCAATCCAACGTGCTATAGGAGGGTTACGTGTACTTTTGTTATTTAACAATGGTAATTGTACAGAAATTTCCTTGTAAGTGTTAATTATTATAGGTAATAAAATAACGGGTTGTTTAATATTTGAAGTTAATACGAATATAGTAAAAGAAACATTTACCCTTAAAATTAATAACTTGAATAGCTCACTGTCATTCACACACAGCTTACAAAGCGAAAGACTAGTAACTAACAAACCCTGCAAACTTTCAAAAAAAGTTACAATAAACGATGTTAACCCTTCTTTGCATGATTTTTTCTTTATTGGTGAAATAAATCAAGGTGATATAATTCATGTTCAAAATTAAAGGAAAAATGGTTAAAAAAAATTTTAGTATATATTTATAGTATAAATTTAGCAAAAAAAACAATATGATGGTATCATGTGGTATTTTTTAAATTAAACGCAAACTTTTTCAGAAATTGCTCTAAAAATAACAGAAACACATGTTACAAACCTTTCTTCCACTCATTTTCACTTTTTTAGCAATAGAAACTCAAATATCAAAAACAAAATTAAAAACGAAATCATACTTTTATTGCAACTACAACAAACAGCGGAATGACAACTTCAAGCTCGTTTTACTGATAGTGACACTTGCTTATTTTTGACAGCTATGTTTTTTTTTATGCAATGTACATTAAAAAGGTATCCAGACACGATCAACTTAAAGTGAACTAGTTCTTTTATATAATTTTTGGGCATACAATGTTATGATGGAAATTTCCACCACTATGCAAAGAAGGGTTAAGTAATGATGATTTGAAAAAGTTACGACTTATATTTTGTGAGTGAAAGCTTTAAATTCTTCATATCATTGTAACAATTTCAGTCACATTGAAAAATAAAAAAAGATTAATCATTCTGTAGAAGAAAATTATTGTGAAGCAGTCCTTCACTGAAAAAATTTCAACGTACCCAATACTTGACAAGAAAAAAAAATAAATGTTTCAACAACTAAAAGAAGATTATAATTGCTCCATTTCAATAAGATTTCCAGGTAAAAATGCTATTAAAAGGTATTTTTTAAATTTTGTTTTGTGAGGCGAGGTTGATTAATGACAGTTAACGCATGTAACGTCTAATTCACTGAAGAAATATTTTCATCAATCAAGATTTTGAAAACAGGGAAATTCAATTAGTTCAAATGGCTTCCCTCTTAAGATGGGATTTTTTCGTTATTCTAGAAAAGTGTTAATCGAGTTTTCATGCTTAAATAAGTTTTAATGGATGGCTTCAATTTTAAAATTAAAACTCACATTGTTGCTTTTAAATATAGGCAGAGCCCTTCAAAATCGAACTTCAGATTTAACCACACGTCATACTATGTGGAGAAATAATAGGATAATGATGTAATTCATTTTAATTGATGATATTTTAAACTTTTACTTATATTATTTTAACTTGTCAGGACTTATAAGACCAATATTGCTACATCTATTATTTTTCATCAAAACACTCAGAATTATTATAAAGAACTATTAATAAATTTGAAAATTGATTTCACACTATACGAAATTAAATTTAAATATCGTCTAACAAAATATTTCATGAAAGAATAGTGTTTAAAACAATGTTTTATAAAATATTTTATTCGTGGACAACAAAAATTATCTGTTACACTTTTTCTTAATGAAACTGGGACAGTGATAACCCGGATGGAAGTTTATGGATTAGTAACCGGAGGGTGTGTGAGTTAGAAACGTGATCCAATCAAAGAACTAACGAGTAAGTGGGAATCTGGAGCACGTTAAATATGTCGTGGTCTCAAATGTGCATGGTGGAAAAGTTTGGAGAGGGGGTGATAGTTTAGGTGTTGACTTTGTCATCTGATCGTGGTTCGTAATTACGAAGTGTTTTTCTCGAATATTTCCCTTCGGGATTGATTCCGTAGTCGCCAATAGGCTTTTGTTGTGTCTTCCAGTGCGTTGTTAGTTCAATTGAGGCGTTGCGTATACGAAATGCGAACTCAACAAATATTGGTTTCGAGAAATACGCATTTAAACGCAGAGCTCCACCGCTCTTAGAACATAGGATAGCTATTGCTAGTCCTACTTTTATATTGTTAGAAAGGACAAACACAACAATAACGTTAATAATACCATTATTCAGTAATGTCTGACAAGCCGAAATATTTGAAATTTTTTTTTTCTCACAGTTTTAAGTTTGCTCTGTGTACCCGCAACGCCTCAATTACCCCCTCCTGTATTAACCTGTAAAAATAATTTTAAACATAAATGTATGCAACCCATAACAATGGTAAAAGTGCGTAGCTAAGACAACTGAGTTTTTGTTCTCTCGATTTCTTGATTGGTTGATAGCCACTTTTACGTCAGTTTCATCAACCAATTATAGGATGGTTGGATTGTTAAAAGAAATACATGTTGTAACTAAATTAATTAGAGATCACCGACAACAGTAGATTTTGTTTAATTTATGCTATTTATTAAATTTAATCATGTTTAAAAGAATCTGAAATTGTCAACGGTGTTGTTAAAATTAAATTTCCTCCCAGAAATTTCCATAGAAGTTTGAATTTCGAAGACGTATCTATCTTTTAATCCACTGGAGTTAACTACATTGAAAAATAGTTCTAGTTCTTTTATTTGCTCTGTTGGGTTAACAGACGCTTTTACGTAACTACCATCAAGTAATTAGAGGAAGGGTGGTTTGATAACATAGTTGAAATAAAAGAAAATTACACGGCAGGGAGAACAATAGATTTCGTTTATACGTTGCATTATCTATTAAACTTAATCATATTAGAGAAACTTTTTGAAACTTTCAACATGCCGTTAAAATTAAATTTAGTCCAATACTTTTCATAAAAGCTTGAATTTCGATCACATATTTAACTTTTAATCCATTGGAAGTTACAACCTCCCAAAAGTATTCTCGAACAATAACTCTTCACAAAGAGTTTGAGTTTTCCAATTTGGGCCAACTTATCAAACATCTATATCCAACAAAAATATCCGATATCCCCGACGTTTTATAGACGCCATAACAGATAAAGGATCTCAGAAGCGCAAGTCACGAAAACCGGAACGTATTGAGATCGAGAAGAAAACGGCAAGACGAAGATGGGATCGATCATAAAAGATACGAGATGATTCCTGCGGAGGATCTTGAGGGAGGGATCTCCCATCTTCGAGATATCATCTTTGACGTCGAAGATCGAGATCGAACGGAGTGTTTCAATCATGCCCAGCTTTTTACGATCTGCATGAGACGGAAGCACAGTCAAAGTGTGAAAAGTGCTTTTGATAGCGTCGTAACCCTAATGCGGGAAAAATTGATTGTTCGTATGCTTATAGAAGAGGAATACTTTGCAAATAAAATGAAAGATTTTCGGCAGAATAAAAGTATTTAAGACATTATGTTTCTTTTTAATTCGATATCAATCGAAAATTATTTTCAATAAGGGGCTCTGGCACTATAAGTACTCTAAAAATTTAGTTGCTACTAACTCCATTGGTCAAAGTATAATCTTGACCTATTCCAAATGTTTTACAAGTCTGACATCGACCAAGTTCTGTGCATCCAGAAGCTATCCTATTGGGCAATACAGCTTGTCCTCTATTGGACATAGTGCCATAAAACCCAAATAAACCAGTGGTTGTCCCTCAGACACAGGTTGTGGTAGCTTCATTGGAAAATTAGCTAGCTATCAGAGTGTTGCAAGATCGAAACTCAATTCAACCAAAGACCGTTGCGTACGTAGGGGCTACTGCTGGTTAAATCTGTTGTCTCAAATAACCTCACTGGTGTGGTGTGCAAGTTTGTAAAGTGCGGTTCCAGCTAAGATATTGTCCTCGTCATCTGACCGTGGTTCAAAATTACGAGGTATCGTCCTCGAATCTTTCCCATCGGGATGGATCCCAGATCGTCGCCACTAGCCTGTTGTGTTGCTGTAATGCGACGCTAATTCAACTACCTACCCATCCATAGAAACACCGATGCAGTCTTAAATATGAAAAGTGGTTGCTGGGTTTTAAGGAGCATGAAAGAGTTGGAAACTCTTTTTACAAGTGATCTTGTGAACCCCAGTAGTAATGCTGTTGCTTCGCGGGACGGAAGTGACGTCATCAAAAGGGGGCGTGGCTTAGTGACGTCACGGCGTGACATCATCGAAACAGGAAGTGACGTATTGATGGTCGAGTTGAGGTGTAGGGGTCCTGCTGCTGAATAAAAACATTAAGGTCGAGTGGAGTTGAGTTGTTACTTTTGGTTTCAGGTTTTTATAGTTTATCTATTGTGGAATGGCAACAGGCGGGGCTGTTAGTTTCGGTTTCAGTTTGGGACTTGGGATTTTTCTGAGATTTTGATGGGGCGTGTGGACTTGAGTTGAGGTGTAGGAGAACTGCTGCTAAGTGATAACATTGGGGTCGAGTTGAGTTGTTTTGTTTTGGTTTCGGTTTTCTTTTGAGTTTATCTACTGTTGAATGGCAACAGGCGGTGTGTTTACGATAGGAACGGTTTGTTTACATTTTTGGACTTGGGATTTTTTTCAGAGTATTGACTGTGACGTCATGTTGAGTTAAGTTGGGTTGTCAGATTCCTGCTTCTACTACCTTTTTGAATAATTTCTATTTCTAGGAATGGAGTTGAGTTGTTTTAATTTTATTAATTACATGGAAGTTTACTTTCTGATGAGTGGCAACACCAAATGTGACGTCATTGATATGACGTAGTGTGTTTACATTTTTTGGACTTGTGATTTTTTCTGAGATTTCATTGAGACGATATGTAAAGTTAAGACTTTGTCTTGTTACTCGTGGCGCCATCTATTGACACTTACTGGAATGTCACTAATAAAATCTTTAGAAATTAAATATAAATTAGGTATTCTTTTTTTTTTGTTGGGGTTCGAACTCAGCACAAAAAGTACTCGTGGCCGATGGTTAGTTTAATGACTATAACCGTTCGGCTACGAATACCTATCCTACAGAGATTTAAATATGTTTAGGAACCTTTGCTAAGGGAAGGTGGCAAATGTGTGACGTCATATCACAAAACAACTTGGAACTTGAATATGCCTAAGCACAGTGAATTTCTTCCGTCGAGGAACGCGGATGGATACAAGACAAGGTCGGGTGACGTCACAATCATGCCCGAACCTGTCTTAGCCTAATCACAGTGAATTTCTTCCGCGTGTCAGTGCGGAGGAATACGGGTAACGATAAGGGAAGGGGTGTTGCTATTGGTTGAAGACAGTGTAGGAGGGAGGTTTTAGTGCCCCGTATTGATGTTGCTGACTTTTGATTGGTGCGATACGTCTTGAGATGCAAAGCTATATGCACAATCTCTTAACCAAACCATTTACTAGCTCCAAACTCCAGATTACCTGTGCTTCTAGCTCTTGTGCTCTTGCTTTTTTTCATATTGCTGCTTTTTTAGGCTAAGTAGCCCGAGTACACTTTTTCAGTTGATTGCTTTTTATTTGTTATAAGATGTCTACATCTATCCAGATTAATAATAAGAATAAGCGAAATCTTGCAGACGATATGTCATCTGAAGGAAGTCCAAAGAGATTTAAGAACGTACATAAAGTAAGTATTTGTCTATTTTTTTTTATATATATTATTATTATTACTATAAACTTGGATTTTGTTTTGGTGTTTTCTCGTCTTACATGAATTCACATTTTCTTATTCTATTTTAACCTTATTTTACAGGCTGGAATCTTCAAAGAAGACGCTATTCCAGAAGGCATGTTCCACATCGGCGATGCTACATTTGTGTACTCTAATATTTTCCGAGGAGCGGTATGGGTGCACATCAGAAGGTTTACAAAGTTTGGAAAGACTCTCTACCCCACAAAAGAAGGTGTAACACTCTACCCCGGATGGACGGAATTCATCATGAAACCAAAGACTTTGCCGCAAAAACCCAGTGATTTGAAGGGCTCTTTTTTCTTACCAGAAAATGAGTTCAAAATCGACAGTGTGGACTTTCAGAACTTTACGTTCACACGATTACAGACTACACAAAGTGGTGAGATCTTGAGAAAAAGCATAGCTATTTCTATTTCTCAGTGGACTGAAATGCAAACGCAATACAACGCTATTGCTTCAAGTGTCTTGGAAAGTGTGTTTGGTGCAATGGATCTATCGGGTGTATACAAATGCTTTGAGGACTGTGTGAACATTGACAGGCCTCTACCGGACTCTTTAGACGTGAGCCTAGGGACTGAATGTTTATTCGACCTGCTCGAAAAAGCGTTAATTGACTGTATAAAAGAAAGAGGATTAAGAGATCCCGAAATATTGGCCGAGGAACTATGGGGTAACCGTATCGAGAGTTTTAATTCTGCTGCCTTTGCAGTGGAGTTAATTGATATAGTTGATAAGTTTTACGGGAGTTTGTGGGAGAATAAGGATTATTTATGCTTGTCAAAACCGGCCATGTATATCACAACACATTTTTTAAAAAGTGTTCGGTTACAAGATGTGCTGACAAAGGTAAGGAATATTCTCTGTCCTTCCAACACGTTTGAATTTTTTGAAGATTATAACTGATATTAATATGTAACTGATAACTGTTATGTTCTACTTACTATGTAATGTTAACTGCCCACATTATGTTTTTTTTTTTTTAATAAAAAAAAGTTAATACCAGTATATTCTCTTTGATTTCTTTCTCATGCCTGATTGTACTTATATTTTATTCTTGATATTTGAGTTTTTAATTTCTCAAAAGGAAAAAAAAATAGTAAATAAGATTGTGTTGGGGAATACTGTAATTATAAATCGTAAGGGGTATATAAAAGAATGTGTGTCTTGTAATTTAACAGTCATTATGAATATCAGGTTTAGGTTAGACCACAACCGCTGTTGCAATGGAAGAAATTCTGAATCAGACGTATCGGAATCCCAAACTTCCCGGCAGCTTTGGTGGTATCAATGCTTTACATCGTGCTTTAAAAGGTCGCGTGAAAAGAACACAGATAAAAAATTGGCTACAAACGAAAGATTCGTATACTTTACACAAGCCTTTGCGGCACAAATTCCAGAGAAATCGTGTAATAGTAGGAGGATTAAACGAACAGTTTCAATCTGATTTAGTGGACATGCAATCTCTTGCCCCTCATAACGATGGGTATAAGTATTTACTTACTTGTATTGATATTTTGTCTAAATATGCATGGGCCATTCCTCTGTTAGATAAAAAATCTTCAACTGTAATGAGAGCTTTTGAAAAAATATTTTTGGAACGTACTCCTCAATCCTTACAGACAGATGCTGGGAAAGAGTTTACGAATAAACTAGTGCAGAATTTCTTAAAAAAGAAGAAAGTTCATTTCTTTACCACACATAATGCAACAAAAGCTTCAGTTGTTGAACGCTTTAATCGTACTCTTAAAACTAAAATGTGGAAATACTTCACTGAAATAAATACAAAAAGATATATTGACGTCATAGATCAATTCATGCATAGTTATAACAATACGTGGCATCGTAGTATTAAAACAGAGCCTGCATCAGTGACATTACAAAATGAAGGAAAAGTATGGCATGCATTATACGGTCAGCAATCTGTTGTAAAAAAGAGTAGTTCAGAGTTAAAGGTTGGTGATACTGTTCGTATTAGTCGGGAGAAAATGCACTTTGAAAAGGGATACGAGCAAAACTGGACAAGAGAAATTTTTACTATTGATAAAATAATATCTCGGATACCTGTTGTCTATAAACTGAAAGATTTATCTGAGGAAGTGATACAAGGAAGTTTTTACAAAGAGGAATTGCAAAAGATTTCGGATTCTGGATTTTATCCAGTCGAAAAGGTTTTAAAGAAAAGAAATCGTCATGGAAAAATGGAATACTTTGTGAAATTTCAGGGTTATCCTGAAAAATTTAATGCTTGGGTTGAAGATGTCAAAATGATATAAATAGATCTGTCACTGTACGTACCTATTCATTTTCAACCATGTCGTTCTACATCACGCTTCCCAGTGACAGCTCTATCGAGTTTTATCCTGGCAATACAATGTCTCACTTCTACACGAAACTCTCTACACGTCTAGAACTCTCAGGTGATTGGGAAGTTGGTTTAGTTGAAATGATTTATCCCAGAATGTGGAATAACATTATTGATGGTGAAAATTCTTTCGAATATGATTTAGGAAACGGAGTAAAAATTAATGGAAAAGTAGCGTGTGGTTTTTATGATTCTCCGAATGACATTTTAAATACATTTCCAAAGCACATAAAAATTCAAATGAAATACAACAAACACACTAAAAAGGTGGTGGTGCAACTCACTAACGGTGCAACTTTGCGATTATCCAAGGGATTAGCTGAAAATTTAGGTTTTGAACCTAATACAGTGATTGGAGAAAATTTTATTCCAGGAAATGGAGGCCCAGATACAGTAATCATGGAGAGTCCTTTCATTGCGGATCCAAATGTAGACTTACATCTCTTGTACGTTTACACTGATATCATTCAGCTTGAAATTGTTGGTGGGATCTTAGCTCCTCTTTTACGGACTCTGACAGTGAAGGGAAGAGATGGTGATATGATTCAGGAACAATTTGAAAGACCTCATTATTTACCAGTTTCCAGAAAAAATTTTGACTCAATTGAAATCATGATAAGGACGCACACGGGTCGTTACGTCTCATTTGAACGCGGAAAGTTAATAGTGAAACTACATTTCCGATTTGCCCTGCATAATAATCTTGAAACTTTTTATTACAGCACGTGTAAGGCACCAACATTTTGCTACTTATTTTCTTGAATGCAAAATTAAAAATGAATCTATTCAGAAAGGAACACTCTTTTATATGATTTGTTTCAATCGAAAATGTAGTTTCACTATTAACTTTCCGCGTTCAAATGAGACGTAACGACCCGTGTGCGTCCTTATCATGATTTCAATTGAGTCAAAATTTTTTCTGGAAACTGGTAAATAATGAGGTCTTTCAAATTGTTCCTGAATCATATCACCATCTCTTCCCTTCACTGTCAGAGTCCGTAAAAGAGGAGCTAAGATCCCACCAACAATTTCAAGCTGAATGATATCAGTGTAAACGTACAAGAGATGTAAGTCTACATTTGGATCCGCAATGAAAGGACTCTCCATGATTACTGTATCTGGGCCTCCATTTCCTGGAATAAAATTTTCTCCAATCACTGTATTAGGTTCAAAACCTAAATTTTCAGCTAATCCCTTGGATAATCGCAAAGTTGCACCGTTAGTGAGTTGCACCACCACCTTTTTAGTGTGTTTGTTGTATTTCATTTGAATTTTTATGTGCTTTGGAAATGTATTTAAAATGTCATTCGGAGAATCATAAAAACCACACGCTACTTTTCCATTAATTTTTACTCCGTTTCCTAAATCATATTCGAAAGAATTTTCACCATCAATAATGTTATTCCACATTCTGGGATAAATCATTTCAACTAAACCAACTTCCCAATCACCTGAGAGTTCTAGACGTGTAGAGAGTTTCGTGTAGAAGTGAGACATTGTATTGCCAGGATAAAACTCGATAGAGCTGTCACTGGGAAGCGTGATGTAGAACGACATGGTTGAAAATGAATAGGTACGTACAGTGACAGATCTATTTATATCATTTTGACATCTTCAACCCAAGCATTAAATTTTTCAGGATAACCCTGAAATTTCACAAAGTATTCCATTTTTCCATGACGATTTCTTTTCTTCAAAACCTTTTCGACTGGATAAAATCCAGAATCCGAAATCTTTTGCAATTCCTCTTTGTAAAAACTTCCTTGTATCACTTCCTCAGATAAATCTTTCAGTTTATAGACAACAGGTATCCGAGATATTATTTTATCAATAGTAAAAATTTCTCTTGTCCAGTTTTGCTCGTATCCCTTTTCAAAGTGCATTTTCTCCCGACTAATACGAACAGTATCACCAACCTTTAACTCTGAACTACTCTTTTTTACAACAGATTGCTGACCGTATAATGCATGCCATACTTTTCCTTCATTTTGTAATGTCACTGATGCAGGCTCTGTTTTAATACTACGATGCCACGTATTGTTATAACTATGCATGAATTGATCTATGACGTCAATATATCTTTTTGTATTTATTTCAGTGAAGTATTTCCACATTTTAGTTTTAAGAGTACGATTAAAGCGTTCAACAACTGAAGCTTTTGTTGCATTATGTGTGGTAAAGAAATGAACTTTCTTCTTTTTTAAGAAATTCTGCACTAGTTTATTCGTAAACTCTTTCCCAGCATCTGTCTGTAAGGATTGAGGAGTACGTTCCAAAAATATTTTTTCAAAAGCTCTCATTACAGTTGAAGATTTTTTATCTAACAGAGGAATGGCCCATGCATATTTAGACAAAATATCAATACAAGTAAGTAAATACTTATACCCATCGTTATGAGGGGCAAGAGATTGCATGTCCACTAAATCAGATTGAAACTGTTCGTTTAATCCTCCTACTATTACACGATTTCTCTGGAATTTGTGCCGCAAAGGCTTGTGTAAAGTATACGAATCTTTCGTTTGTAGCCAATTTTTTATCTGTGTTCTTTTCACGCGACCTTTTAAAGCACGATGTAAAGCATTGATACCACCAAAGCTGCCGGGAAGTTTGGGATTCCGATACGTCTGATTCAGAATTTCTTCCATTGCAACAGCGGTTGTGGTCTAACCTAAACCTGATATTCATAATGACTGTTAAATTACAAGACACACATTCTTTTATATACCCCTTACGATTTATAATTACAGTATTCCCCAACACAATCTTATTTACTATTTTTTTTTCCTTTTGAGAAATTAAAAACTCAAATATCAAGAATAAAATATAAGTACAATCAGGCATGAGAAAGAAATCAAAGAGAATATACTGGTATTAACTTTTTTTTATTAAAAAAAAAAAAACATAATGTGGGCAGTTAACATTACATAGTAAGTAGAACATAACAGTTATCAGTTACATATTAATATCAGTTATAATCTTCAAAAAATTCAAACGTGTTGGAAGGACAGAGAATATTCCTTACCTTTGTCAGCACATCTTGTAACCGAACACTTTTTAAAAAATGTGTTGTGATATACATGGCCGGTTTTGACAAGCATAAATAATCCTTATTCTCCCACAAACTCCCGTAAAACTTATCAACTATATCAATTAACTCCACTGCAAAGGCAGCAGAATTAAAACTCTCGATACGGTTACCCCATAGTTCCTCGGCCAATATTTCGGGATCTCTTAATCCTCTTTCTTTTATACAGTCAATTAACGCTTTTTCGAGCAGGTCGAATAAACATTCAGTCCCTAGGCTCACGTCTAAAGAGTCCGGTAGAGGCCTGTCAATGTTCACACAGTCCTCAAAGCATTTGTATACACCCGATAGATCCATTGCACCAAACACACTTTCCAAGACACTTGAAGCAATAGCGTTGTATTGCGTTTGCATTTCAGTCCACTGAGAAATAGAAATAGCTATGCTTTTTCTCAAGATCTCACCACTTTGTGTAGTCTGTAATCGTGTGAACGTAAAGTTCTGAAAGTCCACACTGTCGATTTTGAACTCATTTTCTGGTAAGAAAAAAGAGCCCTTCAAATCACTGGGTTTTTGCGGCAAAGTCTTTGGTTTCATGATGAATTCCGTCCATCCGGGGTAGAGTGTTACACCTTCTTTTGTGGGGTAGAGAGTCTTTCCAAACTTTGTAAACCTTCTGATGTGCACCCATACCGCTCCTCGGAAAATATTAGAGTACACAAATGTAGCATCGCCGATGTGGAACATGCCTTCTGGAATAGCGTCTTCTTTGAAGATTCCAGCCTGTAAAATAAGGTTAAAATAGAATAAGAAAATGTGAATTCATGTAAGACGAGAAAACACCAAAACAAAATCCAAGTTTATAGTAATAATAATAATATATATAAAAAAAAATAGACAAATACTTACTTTATGTACGTTCTTAAATCTCTTTGGACTTCCTTCAGATGACATATCGTCTGCAAGATTTCGCTTATTCTTATTATTAATCTGGATAGATGTAGACATCTTATAACAAATAAAAAGCAATCAACTGAAAAAGTGTACTCGGGCTACTTAGCCTAAAAAAGCAGCAATATGAAAAAAAGCAAGAGCACAAGAGCTAGAAGCACAGGTAATCTGGAGTTTGGAGCTAGTAAATGGTTTGGTTAAGAGATTGTGCATATAGCTTTGCATCTCAAGACGTATCGCACCAATCAAAAGTCAGCAACATCAATACGGGGCACTAAAACCTCCCTCCTACACTGTCTTCAACCAATAGCAACACCCCTTCCCTTATCGTTACCCGTATTCCTCCGCACTGACACGCGGAAGAAATTCACTGTGATTAGGCTAAGACAGGTTCGGGCATGATTGTGACGTCACCCGACCTTGTCTTGTATCCATCCGCGTTCCTCGACGGAAGAAATTCACTGTGCTTAGGCATATTCAAGTTCCAAGTTGTTTTGTGATATGACGTCACACATTTGCCACCTTCCCTTAGCAAAGGTTCCTAAACATATTTAAATCTCTGTAGGATAGGTATTCGTAGCCGAACGGTTATAGTCATTAAACTAACCATCGGCCACGAGTACTTTTTGTGCTGAGTTCGAACCCCAACAAAAAAAAAAGAATACCTAATTTATATTTAATTTCTAAAGATTTTATTAGTGACATTCCAGTAAGTGTCAATAGATGGCGCCACGAGTAACAAGACAAAGTCTTAACTTTACATATCGTCTCAATGAAATCTCAGAAAAAATCACAAGTCCAAAAAATGTAAACACACTACGTCATATCAATGACGTCACATTTGGTGTTGCCACTCATCAGAAAGTAAACTTCCATGTAATTAATAAAATTAAAACAACTCAACTCCATTCCTAGAAATAGAAATTATTCAAAAAGGTAGTAGAAGCAGGAATCTGACAACCCAACTTAACTCAACATGACGTCACAGTCAATACTCTGAAAAAAATCCCAAGTCCAAAAATGTAAACAAACCGTTCCTATCGTAAACACACCGCCTGTTGCCATTCAACAGTAGATAAACTCAAAAGAAAACCGAAACCAAAACAAAACAACTCAACTCGACCCCAATGTTATCACTTAGCAGCAGTTCTCCTACACCTCAACTCAAGTCCACACGCCCCATCAAAATCTCAGAAAAATCCCAAGTCCCAAACTGAAACCGAAACTAACAGCCCCGCCTGTTGCCATTCCACAATAGATAAACTATAAAAACCTGAAACCAAAAGTAACAACTCAACTCCACTCGACCTTAATGTTTTTATTCAGCAGCAGGACCCCTACACCTCAACTCGACCATCAATACGTCACTTCCTGTTTCGATGATGTCACGCCGTGACGTCACTAAGCCACGCCCCCTTTTGATGACGTCACTTCCGTCCCGCGAAGCAACAGCATTACTACTAACCCCGCTTCTAAGTCTTGCTTGTGCCGTCTGGTAGACTTTAACATTTAAAATACAATGAGTCAAATTTAGCAATTTCAATGCCTGCGATTTCAGAGTGTGTTCTATCAACGCATTTGGGCTTGTATACTTGAGAAACGTTTTAACGCATGAATTCGTATGGAAAACTGCCAAAACCGCTTCCTGCATTTGACCACATGCTCGGTCGGACCACACTGTAATGCACAATTTCATATGCTCATGGGCTGCAATCGGTAATTCACACAAACTCTTATGAACTGTTAGACGACTTTAGATCAGAGTACACAGCAAAATGGATAAAACAGAAAAATAATATTTCTCATCCTAGTTATACAGGGTGGTCCCGAATTCATGGTACAAACTTTAATGGTAGGTACAGGACATGGTAACAATGATTTATTGTATAGGAATGTATAGTCGCAAGTGACGCGGTGAGGCGTAAACAGGGGAAATAAAAGGAAAGAGAAATGGAGTGATCGGTTGGTATCATTGCCGGTAGAGGGCAGTAGATGTCTAGCCGCTGTTGAACATGATGCATCGCAGTAGGGAAAAGCGCCATTCACAATTGTGCTGCCGTAGACGATGGGTGACTTTACGTATGCAGAAAAAGCAGACATGCATTACATGTACGGCCGTGCAAATGGTAACGGCAGAGCTGCGTTACGAATGTATCGCGCGGAGTATCCTGTACGCCAATCGCTCCACCGACGCTGTCAAGCATGTATCGATACTGGTGGACGCAATTTTGAACAATTACTGTAAACATGACACTTGTCAACAACGCTTTCAATAAAATCTTTGTTTTTCCTTTCGGCCGTTATTTCCCCTGTTTTCGCCTCACCGCGTCACTTGCGACTATACATTCCTATACAATAAATCATTGTTACAATGTCCTGTACCTACCATTAAAGTTTGTACCATGAATTCGGGACCACCCTGTATATGTTTTCGCAACTAAACACTATTAAAAAAGTCTTTCGCTGCCCGATGCTATGAAAGGTGCTCGATGCACCTTTTTAGTTTAGTCGAGGATTTTGTAAAAATCTTTGATAGTGCAAAAAAAATCGGTAATCTGAGTAACAACTAGGAAAAATCCGCACTTGTAAGACAAGCGGTTCAATTCAGATTGTCTCAGTTACCTGTCTTTGATCTGATTCGTCGAAAAGAATGACGTAGTAATTCAGTGAAGAGGTTGCTAGGGTTACTATTTCGCCAAAATCTAGGCAACACTCTAGCGCCTCAGCGTACAGCGTAAGTGTCCGACAAGTTGATACTGACTGACTCCTCATATATATGTTGTATGGTTGTTGTTAGTAGTATTTCTCGCCAATAACCATAAGGGCCTATGAGACTGAAATCAACCAAAAATAAAATGATGCGTTCTTTTAAAGAGCGTCTTTTCCGTGAAGCAATGATAGCCTAATGGTTAAAGTCACCTACATTCAAATTGACGTCGGCAGCGGAGGATGACTTCCCGAGTTCGAACCCAGCTGGTGGAAAAAAATTTAGATCCTCCAAATTATTAAAAAAAAATTCCAATTTAATTCTTTTTTATACTAAATTACTTTTCCTAATTTTTAATACCCTTTTTATATTTTTACAAGCTTCCGTTGATTTTGCATAAATAATCTAAGAAACACTCCTGAACTCACTACCAGCTGATATTTTTCCGCCCCTCTGCCGCCCCCTTTGCTTTAGGATGATTGTGTCGTATCCACCCCTGGTTTAGGACCATTCTGATGTAACAAAAAGCATACATAAAACACTAACTTATATAATTATTAACTTATATAATAAAAGGATTCAATTTTCGGCTCCCACCTTTACCCACCCATAAACACTATATGTGTGTAAACCACGTGCACAATAGATCTCATTAAGTATGAAATTTAATTGCGAAATTTGTGGTACGGGATTTTATGTCAAGCGATATTTGAAGACTCATGAAGCAAGAGTTCATGGGGTGTCTTTGCAAAAAAGCAGCAACAAAAGTTTCCCCTGCAAGTCTTGTGAAAAAGTCTTCGGATCTATTATGGATGCCAAAGCAAAGAGCAATTGCCAAATCTGTGTAGAGATAGGCTTTCAAGACGCCAAACACCACGTGATTTAATCAGCCTATGAAACAACTTATGAGTTCTTGAAACGATCTCCTTTGAATCGCTTGTCTTGTAAGTAGATTTCAGTGTACATGACCTTTACAAAAAGTTCCATAAATCAAACCTGAGAGTCATCTACGGTAAACAGAAAAAATGGATTTCAGACATTATAAATGTAATTGTTATCTTTATTTTCGTTTTTAGAATTTTTACTAAGCATCCACCATTGTATAAACGACTGTCCAAATAAAGTATTTTTCTGTTCTTCAATTAACTAATTAGAGCTCAAAGCATAAAATTTCCGTTATTTTATTTTATCCTGGTTTTGTTGGCAATTTTGAAAACATAAATGTTGATTGAATGATATAATTAAGTAATTAATTAAAAACCTAATTTATTTACGAATAAGTCAAGTAGCTGTTTCATTTCGGTTCATGGAATATTTTGTTCTCTTAGGGAAAATAAACAGTCTATCATGAATTTATAAAACATTTATCCGAAATATTTATATGACGAAAATATAAATTAGCAGCAATCGGCGTTTCTTATACTTACACTTATAACTATACAGTTTTAATAACCTAATAAACATTATCCTCTAGTTTCTAAGTTGTGAGTCTAATCATGGCATAGTGACTCAATATACCTTTTATAAATCCATTTATAATGAAATAATAGACATTTATGCGAACATTATTGCATTTATGCATTATGAGATTTATGCATACATTAACATATACACTTATGCATACATTTACATACACTCTATAACAAAAAAAAATCGATGCACCAAGAAGGAGTTGTACGATGGAGACAAAAATTGGTGGATAGGAAAATTATGTAGAGAATAGAAATGATTAAAATTTCAGAACAATTGAATGATTTATTTCAGAGTTACAGTAACGAGCTCAATAGGGTGTTGACCCGCCTCTAGCCTGGATGCAAGCTGCCACACGGCGTGGCATAGACCGATAAAGCTTCCGGATGGTCTCCTGCGGCATTTTTTGCCAAATTTGCTCCAATTGTCGGACTACGTGATCAACATTCCCTACCGGATGCAGTCGCCTTCCCATCATATCCCAGACATGCTCGATGGGAGAGAGATCTGGTGATCTGGTTGACCAAGGAAGTGTTTGACAAGCTTGAAGACAGTTCATAACAACACGTGCCGTATGTGGTCTGGCATTGTCTTGCTGAAAAATAAGCCCACGGTACTGCTTAAGGAACGGTAGCAAAACAGGTCTCAGAATGTCGTCAACGTACCGCTGTGCAGTAAGTGTACCTCTAATGACGACTAAAAGGGTCCGGCTATCAAGGGAAAATGGCACCCCAGACCATAACTCCTTGTTGAGGGCCCGTGTGGCGTGCAAAAGTGAAAGCAGGATCGGCAAGCTGCCCTGGGTGTCTCCAGACACGTCTTCGATGATCGTCAGGACACAGTTGGAAGCGGGATTCGTATGAACTTATTTTGTTGAAAACTATATTTAGGTGAGCTTTTTTGCAAAGTAGATAAAACCGTAGTACCCGTTAAAATGTTGCTTCAAATTCATTCATTGCTTCTTTCGATTCCGTTCACAACATCGTCATATAAATATCATTAAACAGTACTAAATAAAGTTTCAAAATTATAATTTTATGCTGTACTAATCTTTACTTAGAATTATGTAGCTTAGTACTGTTGGTTAAAGTGATCGGTACTGTTTACTTCAATTTAATTGAAATTTGACAACATTTATGAGAAGGATTTTATGTGTAAGCAAGCAGGATAGAATGCGTAAATTGTACTTCTGCTATACTAATCCATTTATATGATTTATATTGGGGTTACTTTTAGTTGTAGCTTTGCCGTTAAATATAACTAGGGGGCCCGCCCCCTGCTCGCTAACGCTCGCCAACCCCCAGAGGATTGCTTCGCAATCCTCATTGGTTCGCTGCGCGAACTTATGCTCGCTTCGCTCGCATCAATGAAGACATGTGTGCTAGCAGAAGGAATTGTTTACAAAATATGATATTCCAAAAAAATATTTTTCAAATCAAAATTTTATGCTGTTTTTCAGAAAAGATATTTACAGTACCTCTGAAATCAGAATTCAAATGGAAACTTTGAGCAAATTTTGACTCGAAATGTGAGCGTTGATTTGGAAATTGAAAACCCAGCATGTTGGTTGTGTGCACATTTACCCAGCACTCGAGCCACCCACGCTTTTTCATTGAGCTTGTTGTCGAAAGTTGTAATGCAAGCGTCTTGTTGAACTATAATAGTTTGCCCCGAAACGGACCTTTTTTTTAAATGACCATGAAAAGATCCTCCGTTTTCTTTGATTTCTATTATTTACTGCAACAGCTCGACTAAAATTCATTTTTTTTTCAATAAAATTTCATCCGATAACGCTATAAATTCAATTGAAGCGCGAGGCTTTGGTATAAACAAAGAATCGTACAATGTTGCCAAAACGCGAAAACAAATAACGTCTTTTTTGCGTGCCACGTAAGAGAATTATATATATATATAGATTGACCCATTCATATTAATCTATCGGAATTCATACTTTTGAATTTGAATGGACAAAGTGCTGAAATCGCATTAGAAGAACAATTTAAGTGACATTATGTAAGGTTCTGATGGCGATCTAACATGATGACGTCATGATTGCCACCAACCTTTAAGTTGGAGCTGGACGTTTTCTTCCCTGAGACGAGAGTGGTGTGAGAGAAATGTGAGGGGAGCAGAAGAAGGGCAGAAGCGTCTCTTAGCGGTTGTTCGCGGACGCTACTCTCGAGCTATATGTTATTGTTTATTTCAAAACTTGTATATTAACTGTAAACAACTCATTTTAATCCTAAATAAAAGGTTTGGACCTTTAAAATTTAATTGTACCCTTTATTTAAGATGGGGGGACTTAAGTCATTACAAGTGAGGTTATACTTGGGTTCATATTGCTTTTAGCATGTAACGAAAAAAACTATTGGCAAAATATTGAAACTGCATACAAAACAACAAGCAAAATGATGTTACTAGGGAGGGTATTCTCCGGTTAACATAATTTTAATATAGCGTGTTCCAGAAAAACCAGACACATAAGTGAAACATGACGAAGGGCATTTTCAGGAATGCAATAACAGACTACAAGAGGTTAAGAGTCTTGAGACATGCGAATAGTTCCGAAATCAGAATCAAATAAACGAAACACACTCCAATGAAACCGAGGACAATACGAATAAATGAATGTTTGGAGCTCTTCTCGGGCGTGACGCATAGAAAATCAATATGCAAATCTCAACTCCAGAGAAAAATTTTATATACTGTCACATACGAATTTCGATTTAATTCGAACTAAAATTGTATTTTTTTAAACTAAACTGTTTACTTAAACTTAATTGAAATTTGACGACATTTATGAGAAGGATTTTATGTGTAAACAATCAAGATAGAATGTGTAAATTGTACTTCTGTTATACCAATCCACTCACATGATACATATTGGGGTTACTTTTAGGTGTAGTTTTGCCGTTAAATATAATCAGCGTTGACCCAATTATATTAATCTATCGGAATTCATACTTTTGAATTTGCATGGACAAAGTGCTGAAATCGCATTAGAAAATCAATCTAAATGACATTACAAGTGAGGTTATACTTGGGTTCATATTGCTTTTAACATATAACGAAAACAACTATTGGCAAAATATTGAAACTGCAAACAAAACAAGCAAAATGACGTTACTAGGGAGGGTATTCTCCGGTTAACATAATTTCAATATAGCGTGTTCCAGAAAAATTAGATACATAAGTGAAACATGACAAAGGGCATTTTCAGGAGTGCAATAACCAACTACAAGAGGTTAAGAGTCCGCGACATGCGAATAGTTCCGAAATCAGAATCAAATAAACAAAACACACTCCAATGAAACCGAGGACGATACGAATAAATTTGAAGACACCCAAACAGAAGACGCTTCGAGTCTAGACTCAACACAAAAGAATTATGCCGGAATGGAAAAGAAAGGTTCCAGGGGCAGACGTTCTGCACACACACGCTTTAATGGCGTTCAGGAAGATTCAGTCCACGGGCAAACGGTTTTCAAAATGCCTTTAAGGAAAGCTTCAAGGGAGAGGAATGGGAAAACGTGTACGGAATAAGAACGAAAATCTGCTTTTCTCACTCCGAGGATTTGCGTGTGGTAGTTGGGGATAGAAAGGAGCTTATTCTAGATGCGGGGATTTTATCTGGCGCAAGTGCGGAATTATAAGACGGGCGTGGTATCGGGAGTAAATAAGTATAGTCTATATACCAACCTGTACTGTTTGGATTCCACTGTGTTTGAAGCTCTCAGTTTTGTGATCAGCACCCACATGATTTTAGCTAGGAAGAATATGTTTATCTGGAATGACATGTAGACACGCATATCATATTAATATTGGGAAAGGACATGGAATGCTACAAGGCAAATGTGCGAGATATCTCGTCCATAAAGATCTGACCAATTTTGTATAAAGAATGCCGATCCAAATCCGGAAGAAAATTTTGCTGTTTTGTGATGACGTCGAGATCAAGATCTGACCAATTTTGTATCAAGAATGCCGATTCAAATCCGAATGAAAACTTTGCTGCTTTGTGATGACGGCGAGATCAAGATCTGACCAATTTTGTATCAAGAATTACGATCCAAATCCGAATGAAAATTTTGCTGTTTTGTGATGACGGCGAGATCAAGATCTGACCAATTTTATATCAAGAATGCAGATCCAAACCCGTAAGAAAATGTTGCTACTTTGTGATGACGGCGAGATCAAGATCTGACCAATTTTGTAACAAGAATTCCGATCCAAATTCGAATGAAAATTTTGCTGCTTTGTGATGACGGCGAGATCAAGATTTGACCAATTTTGTATCAAGAATTCCGATCCAAATTCGAATGTAAATTTTGTTGCTTTGTGATGACGGCGAGATCAAGATCTGACCAATTTTGTATCAAGAATTCCGATCCAAATTCGAATGAAAATTTTGCTGCTTTGTGATGACGGCGAGATCAAGATCTGACCAATTTTGTATCAAGAATTCCGATCCAAATTCGAATGAAAATTTTGCTGTTTTGTGATGACGTCGAGATCAAGATCTGACCAATTTTGTATCAAGAATTCCGATCCAAATTCGAATGTAAATTTTGCTGCTTTGTGATGACGGCGAGATCAAGATCTGACCAATTTTGTATCAAGAATTCCGATCCAAATTCGAATGAAAATTTTGCTGTTTTGTGATGACGTCGAGATCAAGATCTGACCAATTTTGTATCAAGAATTTCGATCCAAATTCGAATGAAATTTTTGCTGCTTTGTGATGACGGCGAGATCAAGATCTGACCAATTTTGTATCAAGAATTCCGATCCTAATCCAAATAAAAATTTTGCTGATTTGTGATGACGGCGAGATCAAGATCTGACCAATTTTGTATCAAGAATTCCGATCCAAATTCGAATGTAAATTTTGCTGCTTTGTGATGACGGCGAGATCAAGATCTGACCAATTTTGTATCAAGAATTCCGATCCAAATTCGAATGTAAATTTTGCTGCTTTGTGATGACGGCGAGATCAAGATCTGACCAATTTTGTATCAAATAATTCCGATCCTAATCCAAATAAAAATTTTGCTGATTTGTGATGACGGCGAGATCAAGATCTGACCAATTTTCTAACAAGAATGCCGATCCAAATCCGAATGAATACTTTGCTGTTTTGTGATGACGTCGAGATAAAAATCAAGTCAATTTTTCTAATGACGAGAAACCTCGTCCATCAAGATTTGTTCAGTTTCAGTTAGTTAATGACGGTAGACACAACCACCAAAAGGGCAAAGAAGAATTTTCTATTTACCTAACGCACCAAGTGGCACACTCGAGTACAGTTGGGAGAGGTTTTTTTGTGGTTAGGCAGACCCCAAACAATTTTTAAAAGTGGGATGTCCGAATGCTTCGGGTTTGTCCCTTCAGCTGCAGGAATCCTTTTGGACTGTGTTCGAATTGAATGTTTGGATCTGTGCTCTGGCGTGATGCTTGGAAGATCAATATGCAAATCTCAACTCAAGACAGATATTTTATATACTGTCACTTACAGTGTAGTTATTTCAGTTCGATTAATTCGAAATAAATTGTATTTTTTTAAATTTAATCTCTACCTGCCTACCCGTTATTCACGTTTGTGATAATTTCTTACACATTATTGCTCTACGTGGTTTGGGATTAAAATTTGGTTCACATAAAGAGTATCAAGTTATAAAAACTTCAGTTTTGAATTTTTTCTGCCGATGAACTTTCCAAGTGAAGAACTGACGACTATTTGTGAAAGAGCATTAAGTAGCCGTTCTTTGCGAGTCTTGTATTTTATATTATTATAACAGTTACTCAATTCAGTATCTAGTGCGTTTTGCTTTCAGTCCTTTTCCCCATTTGACATTTTCCAAGTTATTTTAAAATACCATCTTCAAAAAGTTGGGGTTGGCTTTGCGTTAAAATATTTCACTAAATATTATTCAAAATTATTAACTAGAGTGTTTCAAGTTCAAAACTCGATCAAACCCAAGACCGTCGTGCAGGTGGGGGTTGATGCACGTGCAATCTGTCGTGACCTCAAATGTTCTCCGTTGGCATAGAGAGTGGACTGTCAGCTCATATGCTGACCTCGTCATCCGACCGTGGTTAAAAGTAACGAGGTGTCTTAGGATATTTCCCATTGCTATCGATTCCGGACCGTCATCAATAGCTCGTTGTGTTGCTCCAGTATGACGGAAATTCAATTACCAACCTACGACCATTTGGTTTGTTAGCTTCTGAGTCAGAGCACAAAACAAAGTAATCATTACAAATTTACTTATCTAATTATGTTATTCATTATACCTTCCATTTTTTTGCAATTAGCTTTCACTTTAATATTATTACGTATTGCTTGGAGAGATGGTTGCTCCAAATTGAAAGTGATCCTAATTGAAGTAAAATCCCTATTTCTCGCTGGTATAAAAAATACTTCTTTTTACGAATTCATATATTTTAAGTGTTAATTAAGCTCTATAGGGTTTTTTTACAACATCGAATAAGCAAATTAAACTTTCGTTCCTAAATATTCTCTCCAAGGGATGGCTTTATCCACAAGGTAATGGACGTTGTGTAGTCCAGAACAAAAGTTTCTTGACAGTCAGGTCTAAAGATAGATATCGAGTGATACAGAGCAAATATAAATGCCTAACATTAATCCCTAAACTCAAATTACTTTTACTTTTTTAAATAGCCCTTGAAAATGAAAATTCTTTTAATATATACTGAACGAATAACTCAACCACGTGGACAAATTCCATGGATAAAAAATTTGATTGCAATAATCGGTTACCACTATCACTAACTAAAAACATACGAATTATTCCAATACATTTTAACCCTCCTGATGGTTAACCTTATGGTGGTTATCTGCCCTGTAAGGGCTACCTTCCGACGCAAAATCATCTTCCAAACTGTCACCGGTTTTTGATGAAATACAGTTTATATTTGCTACTTGGATTTTCATTCCGAATAATATAGCAGTTTTATCTCTAGTGTATTTTGTTATTAAAAAGCTGACCAGATCTTGAACGAGATACCTTGAAAAGAGTTTTATTGTGAATTTCATCAAACAAAGATATTGACTGCAGTGCTTTTTAACACAGTTGGGTTTACCTGCTATTTAATTTGTATACATTGATGAAAGCAAATAAAAATAAGAATTTGAAGTAACGTGTAGAATTTCTTACCAGAAGCACCAGCATTACAGGACAGCTAAATACGTAATCGTAGTAATCCTTATTTTGCCACGGACATCTGGAAAACGAAAGAGAAAATTATCTAGTTTCTATAAAAGTATTAGTTTATTACAAGAAAGCAAATTATATTATGCTACAAAGATTATTATTTACTAATTTGAATACAAGTTAAAAACTGACACTGTCTTAAAACACTGATTGTAATTTACTTACAAAAAGGTAGAGTACACACATGTCCAAAAATTAAAGGTAATACTGAATTTGTATTAAGATAAAACACCAGGATTTTGTTCCTTAACTAAAACCTACAATATGTTCATCTAAGCATTTATTTTTCATCTGTCTAATTCCATAAGCACCAATAAGCACGCGAGAGTTCATATTTTATACCACATAGCTTGTGGAGTAGTGGAATTCTAGTTACCACCGTCCGAGCCTTAGCCATTCGGTGCATCCATGTAACTTTGAACCTCGGTCAGATGACCAGACAACATCTGAGCTGACGCCCCATTCTGCAAACTTCAACACTTTCTTCTTCTTCTGAATGGAAACAATCCCCTCCGTACCGAGTTACCGAAAACCCACAGCGGATTAGCAGGGAAGGTCTCTAATGATAAAAAGAAAGAAGACCCGGGCATGTGGGAGGAGTGCTAGGTGCGCCAGGTTATCCGAGACGTGGTCAGAGTCCCCCAACAGCCTGCACAGTCCCCGCCCAAAGCAAAAGGTGTCCGTCCCAGCTCATAGTTTTCATTCAACACGAGGCCACCTTGCTCACACTCTGGACTCATCATGCTTGCCTCAAGAGAGAAGCCATCAGACTCATTGGCGTTCATCGCGGTGGCGACCCCACATCGTGAGTCGAGCTGGATTGTTCTCATCACTGAGTGGCGAGACGTCACTCACAGGAAGGAAGCTCAAAACCTCCGGGGCATCTACTAGTTGGGCGCCCCCTCCTCAGTAGCCCAGCAGGACAGCAGACTGTTCTCTCACCCTAATGTCCGGCCCGTGGGCGGTAGTACCGGGACCATCATCCATGGTGATATGTAGACCTCTGCCGCCTACCAGATAGCCTAAATTCGTAAGCGTGCAGGTATTAGCCTAGGGTAGGTCCGGAGAGACAAGCCTCCAGCACACCAACCCAACGTGAGGACTTTCGGCCACGATAGATTTAAGGTGCACCTGCCACCTCTACACCATACGCTTACAAAAATCTATGCCCTGACCCGGATTCGGACTAGGAACCGTCCCAACGTGAGGACTTTCGGCCACGACAGATTTAAGGTGCACCTGCCACCTCTACACCATACGCTTACAAAAATCTATGCCCTGACCCGGATTCGGACTAGGAACCGTCCGATTTAGAGGGTAATCTTAACCACTATACCGGATGGTCGGTGCGGAGTAGAAGAATATTCAGTTTTTGTCTTTTGTGGAACTGTAACCTCTACAAATCATACATAATCTTTTGTTTCTACAACTTTATATAGACTGCGAATGGCAACAGTGAATAAAATACTTGAGTATACTAATCTTTGAAAAAGAAGAACGTCCTTAAAAAATTCAATAATTTTCCTGAGAATATAGTAGTGAAAAGTTATTTTTAAACAGGAAAATAATGTTTGTAATATAGCAACCGCTACAGTACTTCGGTGTTGGTGCAGTTTCTTTTAGCTGATTGCACTATCTTAAATCTTTGGACATGTATGTATAAAAACTACATGCCACACGTGTTCACTTGAATTGTGACTTACTCTGCATTCTGCGAAAATTTATGTGATGTTTTAAGTAGTTTGCAAAGCATAGATAAAATCATGTAAATTATATTGAAAATACCAAAGAATAGTTTCAGTTCTACTCAGAAATATTTTTTTCAACATCGATATTATACACAGTCTAGTCACATTAATGTGACCACCACCTACTTCCGACGTCAACGTGAAATAACCAATCACAAAAGGCAGGTGGCAGCATATTGCAATGGAGTGTATATAAAGATTTCCTAGGGCATCGAAAAGCATTTCAGTCGTTGGCGTAATGCAAAAACGTAGCGATTTATCCGACGTCCAAATGGGCATGATTATTGGCTTTTGGGTCAAGGGTGGAAACATTTCGGAAACGGCTAATTTTGTGAACTGTTCGCGAGCCGCCGTGAAAAAGTATACCATGCACGGCAAAATGGCACTATCCAAAATCAGCGGCGTGGCACATGTGGTGCACCACGGGCTATAGATGACAGAGGCGAACGAAGGCTACGGAGATGCGTTCGGGCGAATAGACGTGCAACTGTTGAGCAACTGACCGCCCAGATGATATAGAGGCTGCCAAGAGTGTATCCTCACCAACGGTTCAGCGAACGTTGCTGCGCATGGGCATCCGCAGCAGACGCCTGGTTAATGCACCTATGCTGACTGCTGTTCATCGGCGATGAAGGCTGGAATTTGCACGCCAGTACCACAACTGGACGTCCAGAGTGGCGACTGGTGGCTTTTTCCGATGAATCACGTTTTATGCTCCATCGGACAGATGGACATTGGCGTATACGGCGTGACATGTCTGAAAGCAAACACCCTGCAACAATTGCATGAAGGATCCAGGATGGAGCATTATGGTTTGGGGAATGTTTTCCTGGCATTCCCTCGGTGCACTCATCATCAGAAACCTAATTGACTCTCTTCCTGCACGTCTCGCATCGGTCCGCTCTGCCAAAGGTGGTTATTCTGGCTTTTGACAGGTGGTCACATTAATGTGACTGGACTATGTATATTATGTACATTGAGTTTAAATTATCCTATACCTAACTTCAAAAACTTCATTAGAATGATACGAAGTTACATTTTATAAAGGTTGCGATGTATAATTAACTCTGTAACTAAACTTGACAGATATAGTTTCAGTAAGAGATGATTTTTGGTTCCAATCTCCATTTCAACAACGCAGGTTCTATTTTACCGTCAGGTGCATTCCTCCCTGGATGCATTTCTCTCTTCTGTGTCAATTAAAATTTCATTGTACGTGTCTTTCTATTACTTGATATTGAATGTCTTGCGTCTGGTGCAGCATGGCCAAATTTTGCCATTGCGCCATAAGGAAACCCCACAAGAAACATTTAAACAAAGAAATTCATTTTGCAGTAGTAAAAATCTATATTGTGTCACTAACTACAGAAAATCAGTTATGCGTTGTAACACGCTAAAGGCGGCTTCTCTGATCAAGCCGACATAAAGTAGACATCTTCAAGAATCCCTTAATTAGAGATCATAAAACTTTTTTCAAGTAATCAACTGTCCATAACTAACCCTAGATGTATTATTACAGCATTCCATTTGACATTAAATCGGTCATAAAGTTCTGGGCACTTGACATAAACAGTCTTAACACATCTGACGTTACACTGACATTACGATCTCCTTAATCTCAAGCCCTTGAGAACACTCAAAATTCCATCGACAGATGGTTTTCAACAGAAGCCGGTTTGGCTGGAAGAGGCACAGATACCATTGAGACCAGAGAGTGCGAGGACGCGCTCGCTAACCTATGCCGAACTCTTCTTGTCCCAAAATATCTGTAATTTTGCTGTACATATTAAGGTGGTCCGGGACACATTGAACAAATTTTTTTAACTATTAATTTAGAATTTTGAATATTTTTGTACTGATTACCCATCTAACTAATAAACAAAATCACAACACAAAATTTTTTTCCAAAAGTTAAAAAAAAATTTTAATTAAAATTTTTTGAAAAAAAGAGGGGTCATTTTAAATTGCTAAAATTCAAAATATTCTTGATCAATTTTCAAAATTCTTGCAGTAAATTATTCACAAATTTATAAACTTTAATTTTGATTCAGCAATTAAAAAAAATATTAATTTTTATAAAAAACAAAAAATATTTGAATGAAAATTTTTGAAAATTTTAAGGTATTTTTATTTAAAAAGTCATATTTTTAAAAGTAAATATTTGTTTCAAATTTGCTGAATCTGAATTAAAGTATACTGTTTGAAAAAGATATATTCCAAATTTCAACTCTTAAACTTTATCGGTTTTCGATTTATAGCAATTTGAATACAGGAAATCTTGAAAAAATGTATCATGAAGAAAAACGCATTAAAAGTTTTAAAGACAGATCTTGTTACCATGACAACAACTGTCAAGAGTGTTAGAGTTCTAATTAAGATAGAAACATGATTTAGACTTCGTTTTAAGCAGAAAAACACAGAGAATTTCTTAAAATAACAATAAAAAAAAACCGAAAATTTGACGGTTTTTGTGTCCCGGACCCCCTTAAGCTGTATATTGTTAGAATAAATGTTGCAGTGGTGAAACCGAAAGATCTTGTTCTTTTCGTTACCATTTCTGTCACTACACCATTTCATCCGGTACAGCGTTCTGGGAAGAGGTTATTTTAAATATTTCTCAGGGTAATTATACTTCAGTTTTAAAATTTGACTTCTTAAACATCCAGTACTGTAGTAAATACAATCTTTTTCTATCACTCTTCATAACCCTAATGCTGGTTGTATAAACGAGTCATCTCGTCATTAGCAGATTTTAATGGACGAGGTATCTCGTCATGAGAAAAAAACTGACCCATCTTGATGTCGTCAGCATCGAAAAATAGGCAATATCTTGATTAATAGTTATTAAAAAGCACAGGAAACGAGTGTATATTTTCTACAAACACGCTTTGCTTTTCGAGTTTGTCAATACAAATGGTTGTGTCTGTATGTTTGTTTTATGTCGTGAATATCCAACTTCATTAGCGAATCAAAAATATGAATGTTTACTCAAACGTGAACCAAGTAAAGCAAACCAGAAAATTTTGCTGTAACACCAAAGTACGTTTTGATCTCGGGTTACAGTACAAAATTTACATTCAAACAACGCCCCTGTGGCACATCTTTAGGCGTGCAGGGGCTTCACGGACCAGAGGTTTTTTATTAATCTTTTCTTTCCACATAGGATTTGTTGTCTTAAGTAAACATAAGGGTTGCTTTCCCGGGATACCCAACGATATTATTCTACTTTCATCCCACTTCTCTGTTCCCAATTACAACATTTTTTCCCCTTGATGTTGTGTTTGACGTAACTTAACAAATCCCTTAAAACAATAAAATATTGTCATGGAAGGTAAAAATGAAGTGCCAAAAGTTAGTTGAGGAAATTAGCGTTTGAAGAGTGAGGGCATGTGCTCCTCCAGGAAAAGCACCTTACCTTAAGTTGAATCATTTTTCATATATATATAACCCATTGAAACAATAGTCGTCGATTTGTGTGTGCATCATAAAATTATTCACGATTGAAAATGTCAGTTTACGAACCAAATTCTCGTCATTTGCGGGAGGTTTTAATTTTCTGCTTCAATATGAAGAAATCTGCGTCTGAGGCTCATCGAATGCTCTGAAATACTTATGGTGAGGCCGCTGTTAGTAAAAGAACGTGTCGTGAGGGGTTTCAACGCTTCAAGAACGGTGTCTTTCACTTCGAAGACCGGCACAGCAGTGGAAGAGAGAAGATTTTCGAAGATGCAGAATCGGAGGCATTACTTAATGAAGACTCGTGTCAAAGTCAAAAAGATGTGGAACGATCATTGGGAGTGACTCAACAAGGAATTTCAAAACGCCTCAAAGACATGGGAATGATTCAGAAGCAAGGAAATTGGGTGCCTTACGAGTTGAAACCGAGAGATGTTGAACGGCGTTTGTTTGCTTGTGAACAGCTGCTTGAAAGGCAAAGACGGGAGGAATTTCTGCATCGCATTGTGACTGGGGACGAAAAATGGGTTCATTACGATAACCCAAAGCGCAGAAAATCATAGGGATATTCCCAGCCATGCTTCCACTTTGACGGCCAAACCGAATATTCACTGCTCCAAGGTCTTGCTCTGTATTTGGTGGGACCAGCTCGGCGTAGTGTGTTACGAGTTGTTAAAACCGACTGAAACAATCACAGGAGAACGTTATCAAACGCAATTAATGCGTTTGAGCCGAGCATTGAAAGACAAATGGCCGCAATACAACGAAAGACACGATAAAGTTATTTTGAAGCATGACAATGCTCGATCTCATGTTGCGAAAGTGGTCAAGACATACTTGGAAACGTTGAAATGGAAAGTCCTACCCCACCCGCCGTATTCTTCAGATGTTGCTCCCTCTGACTATCACTTGTTTCGATCATTGGCATACGGCCTGGCTGTCCAGCACTTCCGGTCTTATGAAGAAGTAAAAAATTGGATAGATTCGTGGATCGCTTCAAAAGATAACCAGTTTTTTCATCGCGGGATTCGTACTCTGCTCAAAAGATGGGAGAAAGTAGTGGTTACCGATGGACAATACTTTGAATCATGAATGTATAACCTGTTTTATACAATAAAAACGGCGGAAGCAAAGTTGTATACCTAAAGTTGTATATATATATATATATATATATATATATATATATAATTTCAAGAACACAAGAATTTCTAAAAAAATGTAACAAAAGTCTTAAAAAATAATAAAAAATGAAGAAATGTTGGTGGATCAGGGCGTCATCAGGGATGGCATTTGGTGGCAATTTTTAGGCTTGTTGTTGATGATATCCCAGCTGCGGCTTCGGGTTTCATTTCGTTCTGTTTCTGCTCTGTTTTGGTATTTTGTTCTGTTTTTGTTTTACTTGATTTTTGGTGGTGTTTGGGGGAGTGTATGAGCAATTTTTTCAGCCTAATGCTGCTCATATGTAGAAAACACCATTTTATGTTGTTTGGGTCAGGCTCCTCCCTGATGACGCCCTGATCCACCAACATTTCTTCATTTTTTATTATTTTTTAAGACTTTTGTTACATTTTTTTTAGAAATTCTTGTGTTCTTGAAATTATATTGTTTACCATGCTATGTCTGCAGCTTCAGCGCGCTTGCATGGGTAGTTTCGAGTTTCGGTTTCTGGTTAATGCACCCCGGCTGTTTGGTTATTTTTTGTTATTTTGTGTGTGTTATGTTATTTTGTATATTTTATGTTGTTATTATATATATATATATATATATATATATATATATATATATATATATATATATATATATATATATAATCATTTTTAAAAACTTCATATTTCGTTTGGTTTCGTCTTTATGTGAAAGACACGTACATTTTTTGTTATTATTTTCAGGTTTGTTTGGAGAATGGTCTGCCAGCTCAGTTGTAGATCTTGTCGTTTAACCGTGGCTCAAAATTACCAGTCGTTGTCCACACGAATCATTCCCTACGGATTTAATTCAGGACTGTCACCAACAACCAGTTGTGTTTCTACAGTGCAATCTAAATTGAAACTACCATCTCCAAACTCCTACCCATCTCCAAACATCTACCTAACTCCGTTAACACAATCTTGATAACATTACGAAATTGGAACTCCATTCTTTAGCTGTTGCCCAATATGAAAGTCTGTCATTTTCAACCGCAATCATACGACGGCCAACCCCTGAGCTAATATACTTTTCTCCAAACTTCCACTTCACGGCAATGTGAGGACTTTTCAGGCCACGATAAATTTAACATTCAACATTTCCCACGTACACGACGGCCTTTAGTTGGATCGAGTTTTCAATTCGCAACACTCCGGTTACTAGTCTGCGACTCTACTAACTGGAATAGAGTGGTAAATATAATTTATAAGGGAATAATCTTCGAATCAGATAACATACCAGCAGAATAAATATTCAGATATTATGCAAAATGCAGCAAGCATTTCATTCCATTTAAAATCCTGCAATTGTAATATTCCATTTTCTAATGGGTTCGTGAATTTACCAATGGGCTATTTTCGTAATTATGGCGTATTAATCTAACCATCGAACGAAATAGAGGAAGCATGTGCACCCAGCTTCATGTTATTTCATCCGCTCTCTCGGTTTCGAGATCTGTCAGAGGTTGTGGGAAAAGACTGAATTCTACAATCGGACAAATTATTGATTGGTTAAAGTGATTATCCAGAGTGATTAAAAACTCTAGTCTGTGCTTCGATAACCAGTCGGCTCAAGTTAATTTTTAAGTCCATGTAATTTACCCTTTTGTGATCTTACAACTCCACCCCACATGCTTTGTCTATTACATTGGAAGGTCGATGAAAATAACCGATTTTAAAAGAATGAGTTCACAAAATTCTTTCACGAGAGCTTGTCAGCAACAATTTATCCCCAGAAAGTTCCATAAACCTGCAATCAAAAGTGATCAATAGGAAGTTTAAAGCGGTTCCACAAAGTTTAGAAGACTCATAATTAGAGAGCCGTTTATATTAAAATATTTCGATGGGCAATCGGAAGAACGTGAGCTTAATTAATAGTGATTAATGGCCCGCGACAGGCGAACACCGAACAAACTGTTGCACCAGGACAAAGGATAGGTTTGAGGAGACGTAAAAAGTTGCGTGGGCGGTGGGATCAAGTTGTCGTAATTATAACGGGAATTTAAATCCTTGAGAAGTGAGATGAATTGAAGGGATATTGGGTTGGGAAGAGTAAGCAGGTTCGAAGAGTAGTAGCAAACGAAGGGTTGCACTAGTTCGAATCTTGATCCAACCAAAGACCGTCGTGTACTTGTGTTTTGTGCAAATTAAATCTAACGTGGCCTAAAATGTACTCATTTTGGACTGGCGTGGAAGTTTGGAGAGTTGGGTGCCAGCTCAATTGTCTTTGTGATTTGAGCGTGGTTCAAAATAACGAGGTGTTTTCCAAGGATCTTTCGCTTGGGGATGGATACCGGAACGTCACCAATTACCCATTATCATGCTACAGTGTGAAGCTAATTCAACTACTCCCCCACCCTTTAATGTTCACGTTTCAGGTGCAAAATCTCATGTATGTTGTTAATTAACGTCGTACTGGAGCAACATAACGGGCTATTGGCGCCGGTGAAGGAATAATTTAGAAAGAAAAAAATCGGAGGACAGCACCACGTAATTCTGAATAACGGTCAGACAAACATTTCAGAGTAACAGGAGGGTATAACATTATTTTGTGACATTATCATGTATTTTGTGATGAGTTTGGAGAGTAGTTTTCCAGTTCTGGTGTTGACCTCGTCGTCTGGTGGAGGTTTAAAATTACCAGACATTCACGTCGGATAAATCCCGGACTGTCGTCAATTGCCCGTTGTGATGCTTCATTGCGAGGTTCATTCAATAATTCACCTTCCTCCCTAATTTATATTTATAATAAGAGGGGTATTTTTACCTCTATGAGAAAAAGCATGAAAACTCATGGAAACTGTTGTCTCAATTTCAATAGTTTCAGTAATTCGTTGATATATGTGCTTTGACGAATCAATAATACGCATAGTCACTTCAAATGTCAACTGATTCCGCTAGAATACGTTTTATGCATTACTTTGTGCACAATAATAGGTTTACTCCTGAGTAAACATAACCTGTATTTGATGCATTCAAATTTAATAGTTTTAAAGCTTACAAATATAATTTGAATTCCAATATATTGCTAAATCAGGTTTACGAGCAAAAATTATTTTAAAAAGGAATCGTTAAATGAGTCTGGTAAAATTGCTTTCAAAAGGCAGTTCTAAAACTTAGGTATACGAAACAATCGCATAAGAGATGCATTTGTCAATAAATCATCGAGGTTTTAATGAAATAGACGGAGTTCGTGAATCTAGCATCTACCTTCTGAGGAAATAGACGGAATGTGTTGGCAAATAGACTTTGAATTATATCAAACTCTGTTGTTGTTTCTTATGCCTACACTGGCAGACCGGAGGAGTGCCAGGCCCGTCAAAGACGGTAAGAGGCGAGGGGGTTGCGTCTTCCATGTTATTGAGCCCCATTGGGAGGAAGTCCGACTTTGCTCGACACATGACACATCCGTTTTACAGGAAGTCCCCTTTCATACATCCATTCACTCACACATATCGTAATTTAGATGCCAATCAGAGGCCGATAACCCCCTGATCAGGTACCCCCAGAGGTATTGATTTGGTATGGGAACATGGGGGACTTTGTGACCACGACCTATTTAACGTGCCCCAGTCACCATTAGTGAACACGACGGTCTTTAGCCAGGTCGAAGCGCCGATCTCGCAATCATCAGAATTGCAGGCTCCGCTGAGGACAGAACCCACAGCCCTTCTGATGCGAGCCCGACGCTCTACTGACTGAGCTACCGCGGCTCACATATCAAACTCTAAATAGCAACATTAGTATTTCATTTTCGATCACTTCTTACGGAGTTACAAACATAATTTAAAACATAGTAGATAAGTATATGTCTTCTACAAAAGCATGTTTTTATTTGAGATTTTCTGATTTCAAAATATTCTCTACGCATCTGGTTTTACTTTATTTAGTTACATTTTATGACGCCAGAGAAAAACTTTCATCGACCTTCTAATGAAATAAATAGATGGAATATAGGTTCGCAGCGTCACGCTATTTCCTTTGATCGTCTGGTTTGACGATCTGTCACGAATCTCGCAAGCCAACGTGGCAGCTTCTGGTAGCGAGTCATCCCACGTGATGTGCCTAGTACAATGGTCGGCAAACCGCGGCTCTTTAACCACTTGAATGCGGCTCTTTAGCCACTTGAATGCGGCTCTTTAGCCACTTGAATGCGGCTCTTTAGCCACTTGAATCCGGCTCTCTAGCCACTTGAATGTGACTCTTTAGCGACTTGAATGCGGCTCTTTAGCCCCTTGAGCCCCTTGAATGTGGCTCTTTAGCCACTTAAATCCGGCTCTCTAGCCCCTCGAATGCGGCTCTTTAGCCACTTGAATGCTGCTCTTTAGCCACTTGAATGCGGGTCTTTAGCCACTTGAATGCGGCTCTTTAGCCACTTGAATGCGGCTCTTTAGCCACTTGAATCCGGCTCTCTAGCCACTTGAATGTGACTCTTTAGCGACTTGAATGCGGCTCTTTAGCCCCTTGAGCCCCTTGAATGTGGCTCTTTAGCCACTTAAATCCGGCTCTCTAGCCCCTCGAATGCGGCTCTTTAGCCACTTGAATGCTGCTCTTTAGCCACTTGAATGCGGGTCTTTAGCCACTTGAATGCGGCTCTTTAGCCACATGAATGCGGCTCTTTAGCCACATGAATGCGGCTCTTCAGCCACATGAATGCGGCTCTCTAGCCACTTGAATGCGGCTCTTTAGTCACTTGAATGCGGCTCTTTAGCCATTTGAATGCGGCTCTGCCACGAATCGACTTTTTGTTTGATTTATTTCGTTTTTGGCTCCTAAAGAACTTTTAGGATTATTGCCACTGTAGGGTCAAACGCGTGTCGAGGATATTGAAAATGCTGTCATTGAATGCATGGAGAAACATCATATTCCACTGGATAAAATTGTTTCGATTTCAACAGATGGGGCAAAAAGTATGACCGGAGTGAGAAAAGGTTTTGTTTCTATTTTGAAGGAAAACATTAACCACGAGATACTTGTTTACCATTGCATCAATCATCCCGAAGCGCTTTGTGCGCAGACATTTCCAGAAGAAAATTGCAATCTTATGGAATTGATGATTTATCATAGCCAATTTAAAGAATTTTTAATTGAAATGGATAGTGAATACACACATATCTTCAATGCATAATAAGGTTTATTAACAATTAAAAACTTATACAAACCATTTTGCTTTGAAATACAATTTAATTCTTAGAGCAAATCAGACAGCTGTGGAAATACTGCATCTGTGGTTAGATTTTTTGAGCGATAGCACTAAACATTTGCGTTGGCTCTCAAGAGGAAACGTTTTAAAACGTTTCGCTTCCTTAGTATTAAAATTAAAGCACTTCTGCTTGAAAAGGGTGTCGACTATCCTGACCTAACGGACGATCCGTGGATCCAAAAATTTGATTTCATGGTAGACGTTAATTCCTATCTAAATAATCTCAATCGTAAACTACAGAGGAAAGGAAGCACCATTTTCTTTTTGATGTTGGAAGAAGTCCTTTAATTCGAAAACCAATTATCACTTTTTGCTCAAGACTTTTAAAGATAAACATTAATTTATTTTCCATGCCTACTGAAACATCTCCAAGAAAATAACTCCGTAATTGACCTTTACTGTTTCAAAACCATTTTAAATATGAGGGAAGATTTTCTACGAAAGTTTCAGGAATTCAGGAATAGCATAGCGACCGTTAACCTATGTTAAAAGAAATCTCACAGTGTTGTCGTAACAGAGAATTGAACTTTTCTCCCTTTAATACTGACTTTAGTGCAATTACTGGAGTTAAAAAACAAAGAATTAGGAAGCTCCAAATTTGAACGCCTTAATGCTGATATGGAAAAATTGGAGAAAAATAAATGTGATCTTAGTACATAGAAAAAGTGGTCTTCTTTGAAAGACCTGGAGAAGGAATACATGATAATTGTCACTACCTGGAATAGTATTCCTGACTTATATGAACAGTTAAAAAAACTAGCATTTGCTGCTCTTTCACTCTTCGGCTCTACATATTCATGCAAACAATCTATATCAAGCATGGACCGTATTAAAAATAAATTGAGAAATCGTCTTATTGATGAGAAAATGGAATCCTGCTTGTTAAATATTAAAAACAACGACATACAAACCTGGCTTATCCAAAGAAATGCAAAATCATTGTTCACATAAAAATGCGTGTTTTGTCATATTTTGATTTTTTTTCTATTACTAGGGGGCTCCGCCCCCTGCTCGCTTACGCTCACCAACCCCCGGGGATTGCTGCGCAATCCCATTTGGTTTGCTTCGCAAACCAACACTCCTTTCACAGATGTCATTTGGTTTGCTTCGCAAACCAACATTCCTTTAACAGAGTGAAACTATCTGAATAATTCGTATTATGCTGATTTCACTTTCCGGTACATGACGTCACAGCGAGGGCTTCGCGCCCTGCTCGCTTACGCTCGCCGACCCCGGGGATTGCTACGCAATCCCGTTTGGTTTGCTTTCTCAAACCAATACTTCTTTCGCAATTGATTTCACTTTTTTTTGCTTTAACACTTAATGCACCCTAAAATAATAGCCGCATCAGTAAAAAATCTTCTGTATCTTGTTCCCTGTACAATTTTAAGTAAACAGTGTTAATATCAAAACTTTACGATTGTACTTTGTCGGTAAACTGTCTTGAGAACAGAGGGAAAAAAGCGAGCCTTTTTCCTCGCCAAATAAAAAGAAATCGTTTTTATGGCAATTGTTGCTACGATAAATTTGATATCTGGCAAACCCGATAGTAGGAAATGCAACCCACTGCTGTTTGCCGAACCAGCTATGCGAACTGAAAAATACGAAATTTGTGTCACCAACTTTTGATTGCATCGAATTTATTTATGAACCAATTTTAAAAATAATTGTACCGTAAGAAAGAGTACATTGTGAGGTATACTGCAATATTTTTAAAATTAAAAACTAACAGTAATACTATATAGATATGACCATTTTAGTTTTGTATCGGAAGTTACGATCTGAAAGTTCCGAAAATTGTATGACCTACTTTTAATTGCATCGATTTTGTTTATTAACCAATTTGAAAAATAATTGTACCATAAGAAAGAGTGTAATGTAGTGTATTCAGTGATGTTCTCAAATTTAAAAAATAATGGTTTTTGCCGTAGACACAACGGTTTTAACAAAACGTAGCGAAAATATCCGAAGATTCCGAATTTTGTATCACGAACTTTTGATCGCATCCAATTTAATTATTAACCGATTTCAAAAATAATAGTACCGTAAGAAAGAGTATATTCTGAGGTATACTGCGATATTTTAAAAATTAAAAACTAATAGTAATTAGATATAGATACGGCAGTTTTAAAAAAAAGTAACAAAAATGTCCCGATTTTTCCCGAATTTCAAAAAAATATTATCAAGAACCACATTTAAATTTCAAAAAAAACTCGACGAGCTGCAAAAATTTACGTTGAGAGGTACTCTTAAAAAAAAACTCACGACTAAAGACTGAAATTTTGAATGTGTTTTGCTCACTCGCGGAAGAAATTTCACTTCTTCAACTTTAACACTTAATAAAACCTAAACTAATAGCCGCATCGGAAAAAAATCTTAATAATTATCCAGGGAATACGATGAAGAACAAAGCATGTTAATTTCATATTTTTCCGATCAGTACTTTCTCGGGAAACCGTCTAAGAATGGAGCTAAACAACAAAAATTTCAATTCTTCGGCGGCGGCGGCGGCGGCGGCGGTAACTTTTTTTTAATATAGAGAGATAAAAAAATGTTTTGCAATCTTTTTCAGGTTTATTCGTTTTGTGATTGGTAATAGTGAGTAAAGTGATAGCGAGTCTTGTGGTTTAACGGGCTAAAGAATTTGGAGCACGCGCAGACTATAAACAAAGTTATATTTTTAATTAATTCATTCATAAAATTTCAGAGCACGCGCTAGAGAATTTGCAATGTTTTCAGAAGAACCGGCAAATTACGTAGCCGTTTCCATAGCAACAGTCAAATATAAAAATAAGAAGTACTATTACAACAAACAACACGGAAAAACTAAAACCTTTCAAATTATGATGAGATTTTATCTGAATTTTAACAATATGTTGTGCTAAAATATTTCCTTTTTTATGGAAATGAGATGTTTTGTTCTTGACATTTTAAAAAACATTTTGTTTTTATTTACACCATATTTTCATGTATGAGCCGATAATTTTTGGAACGTTTTCTAAAGCTAAAGTACGGGGGTCGGCTTATATACGAATATGATTACCTCGCAAAAAAAAAGTATGCAATTTTCCGTTGCTCGGGCACATGCTATAAATATCGCAATGGGAAGGGAACCTTCAATTAATGTCGTACTAGAGGTCCGGGATTAATACAGTAGCGATCCATATGGGGATGGATTGTGAAGCAATCCCCTACCGCTCCTTGTTGAGAAGTATAGTTCGCAAAGCGAACTACATATGATTGCGTAGCAATCATCAGGGGTTGACGAGCGATAGCGAGCAAGGGGCGGACCCCCCTAGTAAAGTAAAAAATATTTTTGTCAATAAATAAGTATTATTATTAGTATGATATCTGGTTTAATTAATATCAGAAGCTTGTTTAAAAGGAGTCCTAAAAACATGGTTCTTGAAAAGAAATTTGGCTCTCAAAAGAGATCGTAATCGTTATACTGCAGATCTTTGGCTCTTTTGGAGGGACTAATGTATTTACTGACCTCTGGCTTAGTATATTATAATGTTGATGTTACGGAGTCACCGTCGTAATATCTTTGAAGGCTTGTGTATAGGAATCGACAATCTGATTGGCTATCAAAAGTTAATTTTATAATTTTGATCACAATCGTCCATACGTCCTGGTGTATTTAATTTGAAAACTATTCCTCAAGATTAAAAAGTTTCTCTCAGTACATAAATTGATTTCTCTTTTTATTTTAGAGAGGAATCATGAAAAATCAATTGAAATTACACAGGAAACATTTGGAGGTCACGATGGTCGAAAAGTTATGATGTCTGTTCCACTTGCAAAACTAAAGCGTCAGAATCTGACGGCATAACCATGAAACTGAACACCATCAATGGGATATTTGCATGTATATTTTGTAAAAGTCTAGTCTATAATACAGAATAATTATATTTTTATTCTATTGATTTATGTATTTAGCATTTGAATTCCTGTCCTTCAAAATGGATTCCGAATTACCCTCTTATTTCTCCTCGTGGTTGTTTCGACGAGATATCTCGTCATTCGTAAAAGTAGCCAGATCTTGAGCTTGTCATCATAAAAAAGTCGGTAATATCTTGATGACGAGACATCTCGAAGTTAACAAAATTGGTCACATCTTGATGGATGAGATGTCTTGTCGAAACCACTTGGAAGGTTACAGAATGTCTTGTGAAACACACAGAGTGTGCTTCAGAGTGACCAAACGATGTCGAATTTGATAGACAGCGTGTGTAGTAGTGGCCAAGAACAGAGGGACACTGCATCACTAAATTGGACTCGCACATTTATTTTTACAATATAATATATAGTTTCCAAAATATATAGCGCTGTCCGTTGCAAAACACGTCGCACTCCTCTGAAGTTTACAACAACTCTGTACTTATTCGCAATCTTTCCATAATAGTTGTCATCATGACACATGTACTTAGAAACAAACATATTGCGCGTATGAGAGAAAGAGAGACAAATTCCAGATGGAGATCTCCACAGTTTTCGTTCAATTCGATGGAGAATCCAGGATGAACAGTTGAGTTGGCGATGTAATATGAATCACTTCCAGCAACTGTCCAATGCCCTGTGATAACAGGGGACTACTACTATTACTCATATTACAGCGTCACTCTCCTTTGCCATACAGTTTTCATATCACAAGGCTCCTCACACCTACTCGGCTGCTAAAAGCAACGTAGGATGGTCAAAAGGTCTCAATCATCCATCATTGCAACACGGAAGTACACTCATTATCATAACTGACTCACAGAATAGGCAATCAATAAACCCTAGTGGCAGCATATATTGAAGTATTTTTATGCTACATTCTAAGGGGAAATACTGTGGTGAACTTAGCTTCACAACAAGAAAACCAACTTGTATTATGGCAGTACACTATCCAACGAATCTCAATCAAGTACTTTTTGGTAGATTGAAAGTGCAGTATTTGGACACTATAGCACTATAGCAGCATTTTTACTAAATTAATTTCATTCAGTTTTACAAGAACTATAGAAATATTAGAGATAAAACGAAACAAAATTACTGATTTACACCTTTTTTCTCATGTTATATATATTTCTAAAAATCACATAAAGCATTAATTAGTAAAACAGGTTTACCCTCTTTGTGCCAAAGGATCTTCAGTGACTCCACTGGCTGTTCCTTTCACAATTGCCCAAGCAGCAGCTACAATAGCGGGAATTCCTATAAACAGATAATGCAGTTTCTAAAATCCATATACAATTATAAAAAATACTTAATTTTCGCAAAATTGACAGTTAAAATAAGTTTTTTTGCTTGCTAACAATTTATATTGTCAATGTTATATTCAATACAAATGGTAGATCTTAATATAGCTAGAATATTACATGCGCTTTGACATTTGTCTTATTTGTTCCATCCTTTCTGTTTTATTAAACAAAGTTGGTATCCGAATCTATTTCAACAAATTTACAGCGACTCACCAATTCACACCAAAATGAGAAAGCGTATTCTTTAGAACCATGTGGGAAACATTGACTAGACATAAATTACCTTTGGATTTTTTGGTTTATCAGAGGAGTCAAAAGTAAGCTCTAAATCTCCATAATACTGTTTTGTGTTTTCATGTTTATGAAAAGTAACGAAAAATTCATGTTTCAGAATTTTAATTCCAGTATTTTTGTGCTAAACCTACTTTTGTAATTATGAATATCGTACCAAATTAATTTGTCATTCGTTCCTTTGCGTTGATGAAAATTGTGTGTCGTACCTCCTGGTGCAAGACTGCTAGAACTCAAAGAAATTTTGATATGAAAGTTGAGAGCAAGGCTGTTCTATGTGGATTCGTTATTTTTAGATCTGTTGCGGCAATATGCTGGGGACGAACTTAAGAAAGAACGTTCATAATCATTCAAAATTAACTTTACCCTCCTAACTTAACCTTCGTAGAAGACACCTCAGTATAAGCTTTTGTAGTCATTTTAATTTACCAGTATATTTGTCTTACACAACTTTATATACGTATTTGCAACCAAAGTAAATCATAGAAACTGACAATGTCAAAAAGTTATACAATGTCTTCAAGACATTTAAAAGATACTTCCATTTTTCTATGAAAGAAAACAAGTGATAATTCTGATCACCTTTTGAATCTGCAATATAAATTAAACCCTACAAAAGCGAGGAGAATTCTGAAAGTCACCTTACACGTATCAATAGATGAATTTTTAATATTTTAGATTTAAATTTAAAAATCGAGCTGGACACATTAAATTCGCAGCTTTATACTCATTAACGATCGCGAAAGCCGAAATCTTATTGGAAAAGTACAAAAGTTACAGTTGACAAATTATTTATTTAATGTCTGATGTAAAATTTTCCGCACATTTCAAAGATATCGAAATATTTACTCTATCTTTAATAAACCAGGAGATAGAAAAAGAACTACAGAATTCCAGTTAAAACTGTTTATTTGTTTTGTTCGCCCGCTGAAATCGTTGCTCGTAAAATGAAAGGACAAAATAAATTTAGAATCTGTGATCTCTTTATACTGTTGCCATTCAAAGAAAACAATAATAATTAAATGCCAATAAATTAATTAATAAATGTTCTAGATAAAACTTTAAAATTCGGGCTGGACACAAAATTCTCACAACGTTAGGACTACCTGTGTGCCAAAATTAATTACTATAAAAGCCATAGATTCGTCTGGACACTGCATACAGAGACACAGAGAAACACTTCCTCTTATAACAACAGTACAGATACTAGCTGATTACTCGAAGTTGCCGGGGTATTTATTTATTAGATAGGAAAAGTTCCAAGTTTGAATTCACGTTGAACTTGAATCCGAATGAGTGCTGGAATTTCCTCGAACATCATGAGTCTTAGACTGATGCATAATGATTTCTAATAATTTCCAGAATGTTCTATAAAGTTCTATTCATTTTCACAAACTTGTAGAAAGTTCTAACGAATTCTATTAATTTCCACAACCTTCTAGAAGGTTCTACAAAGTTTATTCATTTACACAATCTTCCATAAGGTTTTACAAAATTCTATTCGACTAAACTGAAACTTAAATGTCACCAGTCAGCCTAGGCATATCGAAAACGTCAGTTTTTATGTAGTTCTACGAGAGGAATTTTCAGTGTACGCAAACCAGACGAAAGTAGATTTTATTTCCACTCAAGCTCTCTCAAATGTTACGTATCGGGGTTACCTAATAATGAAGTTTATTACTGTTTTGGCAAAGTTTGACGTTTAATCCGATTGGAGTTGACCAATCAGCTCGGAATTCACTTTTTAGATTTCTTATTGGTGAAATGCTGCAATTGTAATCGAAAAATAAGCCGTCACGTTTGGATTACGTTTGCAAAACACTTCCATCACAGAAACCCACCGCCACCTACATTTAATTTGACAGAGAATGTATCACATAGACACATCTAATTATCTGCTTTTCAAACATGGTAACTAATACACATCACAGTTATCTGTTCTCATTTTCGAGTTTTCAATTAAACGTATAGGCATTTTCAATTGGAGAAATTAAAAATGTAGATCCTTTTGTATAGCTTTCTTAAAAATTACAGGCCAATTAAGATATCTAACAAATGAAAAGTATGAGCAGTGTTATAATTTCTGCTGATGCTCAGTGAAATTTTCTTGGAAGAGTTTTCTCGATTTATTATTACAGACTAGTGTCAGAGTCTTTATAAGGTGACAGCCAATATAATAAGAGTTATTTAAGGAGAAAAATTACGTGGGATATGGTGGAAAATAAGAATGAAAGTTGATGGTAGACTACCCACATATAGCTCTTAATTCTAATAAGTGTCTTATTTGGACGATTGATATCTGTTCATTGCCTCGTAAATTCATTGTTTCGTCTATAAAGCAGCACTTCTACTGTAATTTGTGAAACATCGTTACTACCAAACAATTACTGCGCTTCTAAGTGTGTAGCTGCTATTCCAAACCAATAAATTATTTTGTATTTACAAGTTTGGTTTAAAATATTTGTTATTCATAATAGTTGTGTGTTGAAACCAACACTGCTTACAAGTATATAACTGTTATTACAAACCAATTAATACTCGTATACTTTTTTTATATATATAAATTTTTAAAGATTAATATTTGCTGTTCACAATCATTTTTATTAAACAAGCGTTGTTTTTAAGAATAAATGTTGTTTCAAACTAATAAATAAACAATCACTACTTCCAAGTATATTCGTAGCCATTATTATTAAATAAACCTGCTTATAAGTATCTAACATAAATTAATACTATTTCTTTAGCATTTATAAGGTTTTTGAAAAAAATATTTGTTATTAAACAAACGCTGCTTTCAAGAATAAGCGTCGTTCCAAACTAATAAATAAATATTTCCAAGAATAATTGTTATTATAAATTAATAAATATTTTTATTTTGCATTTATAACTTATTTGAGTAAAATATTTGTTATTCGTAATCATTGTTCTTAAACAATACAATACAACTGTTATTCAAATCTAATGAATCCTTTTTTTTTTTTTTTTGTATTTATTACTTCATGAAAACAGCAATATGATTATAATATTTTAAAGCTCTGATAATTTTTTGTACTGTACTTGACCACTGTTTCGAAATACGTGTCGTCATACTAAGCATAACTCGTAACTGCAATATTTTAACAGTGAAATTACGAGTTTTGCTAATTAGCTGTCCATAGATATGCATCATTTGAAAAGCTTTTTTTCAGAAACTAATACTTTTATCTCTCTAAAATTTTTATCAGATTCAAGTATATTTCGTCTTGCTAATTAGTAAAACTAATTAGTATGACGATATAATAGTTAATACTTCCACAAAGTTTAAAAAAAAGGTCATTCATTTTTTAGTAACTTAACCTTTTAGCCCTTTAAAGTAGACTGTTTTTGAAAGTGATTATTTCACTGTTCATGTAAAAAACTCTACTAAAATGGAAATTTGCTATTGCTTTTTTTGGTTATATACATTTCTGAACCTAACGGCTATCATTTGGTGGCACGATTACTAAATTTCAACTAATATACTCATGTTACTGTAATTTATAGACAGTGTAGCAAATCCAAGATGGCCGCCACATTTTTAAATTGGCCAATTTTTAAATTTCCGTATCTCAGTTAATACATTTAAATAATTGAGATCTATGGGTTTCATTGCAATGTTTACCTATGGTACAAATTTGAAAAAAAAAAAAAAAAAAAAATCGGTGACTGGCGCAACAACTTTTTCTCAAAATGGGTATTTTTTTAATGGAGTAGGGGACTTCACAATCATCCCCATATGGATCGCTGCTGGATTAATCCCGGACCTCTAGTACGACATTAATTGAAGGTTCCCTTCCTTTCCCATTGCGATATTTATCGCATGTACCCGAGTAACGGAAAATTGTCTACTTTTTTTGCGAGATAAGCGGATCCGTATATAAAACGGCGCCAGTACTTTAGCTTTAGAAAACATTCCAAAATTTCTCGGCTCATACACGGAAATATAGTGTAAATAAAAACAAAATGTTTTAAAAAATGTCAAGAACAAAATATCTCATTTCCACATAAAACAGGAAATATTTTAGCACAACATATTGTTAAGACTCAGAGGAAATTTCATCGTAATTTCAAATCTTTTCGCTTCCCGTGTTGTTTGTTGTAATAGTAATTCATAATATATTGAAATATAGAAACGGCGACCGAATTTACCGGTTCTTCTGAAAACATTGCAAACTTTCTAGCGCGTACTCTCAAATTTTATGAATGAATTAATTAAAAATATAACTGAGTTTATCACATCTGCGCGTGCTCCAAATTCTTTAGCCTGTTGAATCATAAGACTCGATATTACGTGACTCGCTATTACCAATCATATAGGGAATAAACATGAAAAAGATTTCACATTTTTTTTATAATAGAAAGACAAGGAACTTGATTCCGTAGAAGCGTGTGCGGCGAGCTGATGCGCTGTGGGGAACAGTACGAATTGCACGCAAGTTGGACGTGCGTCGCCGCAGCGGCGCCGAAGGTATGTGTGCACCACTCTATTGTATCTAATGTATCTCAGACCGCAATTGCGTTGCCGCAGAGGCGCCGCACTTTGAAAAACCAGATGTGTGAATCGGGCCTAAATGTTTATTTTCAAAATGGTAAGGAACGCCAATTAGATCAAATGTCGCCAAAACGACGATAAGTTTCATTTAAAGACAACCCCTATATCTAGCCAGAGCATTTGGGTCGCAGGAAGTAAAATCCCCTTCCAATTCGTTTGAGAGAGAGAGAGATTGGAAAGAAAATCCCCCACACATGCGATAATCTGAGTTTTCTCTCAAAATGACAGTGAAATAAACTTATTCGCGAAGCATCATCGCATAACACCAAAATAAAGTAATTATTTTGAAACACCTGAACACGCATGTTTGGTTCCTCCAGCTTTTGAACCGTTTCTGCAACACAACCCGAAAACGGGCTCCAGAGAACCCTGCCGAGTCGTGCGCGTCACTTAGCGCATCACCCTAGCGACATCATGGAATTAATCTTGGGTGTTAATTTATCCTCTCGCAGACTAATCCCGTGATAAATTGCGAACTGCTGCTATTACCAGCGGCTGTGCTTTCATCGCTCCCTCTGTGATTGTGACTATTTTGTTCATTAAAAAGACATTAGCGGATTTTCATGGCACGCTGCTTTTTATCTTAAAGGTCAAACCCTCCTGGGAATTGAGTTTTCTCAATTGAACAGTTGTTGCATAAAACTTTTCAAAGCTGTGATTCTATTTTTGCAATAAAATAGAAATTAGTATCATTCGTGTACTTTTAGGTTTTGGGGTCTTAACACACATTTGGCCAGTATACTTAACTAGCCACAGTGTGGGTAGCCCGCGTTGCCCGTGATGTAAAGTATGGTACAGCTACACTCTACGTTTATGAGTGATGGCAACGGCTTTGGCGATTTTTTTTTGGCGCACTTCTAAAGTCGCCAAGGAAAGAATTATTTTCTAACTCTTTTAATGTCACATTTTTTTTTTCTTTTTACAACACACTTTTTAAGCATATTTCAGAACGTTTTAAAAAGTATATTTAAAAAATTTTTTCACAAAAAGTAGTAAGCTTAAGCACATATCAAAACACATTTGTGAACCAGCAGAGAAACTAAGCTACGAATGGTAAGAATACCCTCAAACTTATCAATTACACTAAATAAAGTGAGCATGTTGAAAAAGAAAAAAGATTTACAAAAGAAAAAAAGCAAGAAATAATACCTGATAAAGTCAGAATTCTCTCGTAAAAAAATAATGAAAACGAAAATGGTCAAAAAAAACAAAACTCTTAATCCTGTCGTTAAAACTATTATAACAAAATAAAAATTCCACAACTGTCAAAATACAAATAAAAGGACCAATGGTATCACAGAAAACGATTTAAAAGGACCAATGCAATCAAAGGATATTTTAAAAACAAAATAACCAATGGGAGGAAAGAAAAAATTTCAAACGCATCAATGAAATCAAACGACTTTAACGGATTTTGAAAGAACTTTCTAGAATATTCAAAATGAAAATTGAAAGTTTCCGTTTGCCGAGGTTGCCATGAAAACCACAACAACAGCAACGAAAGATGGGTTGCCTTAATTTATCGTAACTCGCTACTAGAAGTGCGCCAAAAAAAAATCGCCAAGTCGTTCCCATCACTCATAAACGTAGAGTGTAGCTGTACCTAAAATATTAATCTGGTATGAAATTTCCGCAAATTTCAAATCCGTTGAAGATATATTCATTAAAAAAATTATTTATTTAAAGAAAATCATATTTTTAGGTATCAATCTAAACTGAAATTTTCCGCAGATTTCAAATCCGTTGACATTTTTACTCTATATCTATAACGGTCTAGGAGACAGAAAAAATAACTGACTTCAGTTAAAAGATTTATCGTCTGGCTGGAAATATATTCATCCGCGAAAAATCAAAGCAGAAATGAAAAAAATAATGTTCTCCGCGTACTGCTGATCAAAAACACTTGGCATTTTTCCAAACCCTGACTGCAAGGTCACACGGGTAGAAAAAGTTCTCCGCGTTTGAAAAAGCGATGGAGAATAAAACAATTAAATTCATTTAAAAATATTCTAGATTGAATTTTAAAATTCGCCGCGACCCAAAAATTGCAAATAATTCGGACTACCTGGGTGCCAAATCTCATTGCTGTGAGTGGCATAGAATCGTCAGGATTTTGCGGCAGGAAACAGGCAGACAAACAAACAGTTAAACCTCTCCTTTTATAATAATAGAGGTTTACGGTGTGCATGATTTTATGAGTCCGTATCACGTAGACGTGGAATAAATGTAGATTGTAATTGAAAGGTGTTTTAAAAAGTGTAATCAACATGTCGACTAATAGCCACGTGATTTATTTGGTAAAAATGGACTTGATTGGCCGATTTGGTGTATCTTATCACCTCTTTTGGCGAAAGAACATCTAATGACAGGGTAGATGTATGAATGCGCATTTCCATAGATTGGCGACAAAAATGGTAAAAACGCCACATAATTACTAGTTCTGTAGACCAATCTGATGATGAATAAATAGACAGGCGTCTTCTTGCGTCCTGCAGACCAATCAGGGGATTGTTAGGTGACAACTAGGAGATGAAATCAGTCAAAGGGCCACATGATCGTAGGCACATAAAATTTGACTATTGCTCACTACTTTTTTATCTACGCTAATCATAATCCGTGTAGCCTTTAGTATTCGTGAACCGGGGTTACAGATTCGTATAATGCATGTAGTTAAATACACGGATGCACTTGTATTCAAAAGTAGGGATACATGGGTGTACAATAGTCTAACCATTTTCATATATATATACATATATATATATATATATATATATATATATATATATATATATATATATATATATATATATATATATATATATATATATATATAAATTACGCGTCACGTTGTTTGTCCGCTATGGACTCCTAAACTACTTAACCGATTTCAATCAAATTTGCGCACCGTGTGCAGTTTGATCTAACTTAAAAGATAGGATAGCCTTCATCTCAATTTATAGCCGCGATATTATTTTATTGCAAATTATTGCGGTATCTGTTGACTGGATTGAGTAAGTATTCTAACAGATGGCGCTGTGTTGAAAGTACCAACGTTTCACATAAGCTACAATTTAATGGCATAACCACCACGTGTTGCTGAGTCTAAAGTATAAGTTAAATTTATTTCGTAGTAAACGCAATACAGTGATTAGCATAGCCGGCCACGTGTTATTTAGACTGAATTATAAACTGAATTCATATTATAGTAAAAGTAATACAGTGGAATTCTTCTTGCTTTTTAATTATTAGTGCTTCATTATTCAACAATCTTTAATTAAAATATATACATGTAAGTATTATCACATAGTCATATTATTATATATTTGCAATACATCAAATCACACTGTATGATATATGTATTTTGAGAGTTATGAGGTACTTAAGGCTCCAGGATCAAAAGTTAATTAATATATATATATGAAAAAGTGGTACAAAGCTTTTCACACTTTTTCAATAATTGCACAAATATTTTTTTTCATTATTTTTATTCAACCTCTATTAAAAATTATTTTGCACTCCTCATTTCAATGTGTCATAATAGCACGTTTTTCAGTGTTTTTTTTTTTAAATATTTAAATTATTATTTTCAGTCGAATGCCACCGAAAAAATCTAACCTCAACAACGAGCGGAGCAGCGAGGCACGACGCAAACGTGTTGAAAGAGCTCATCAGTCGGCAGAACAAATCGCAACAAGAAATGCAGCTCAAAGGATCAGGGCAGCAATGGGTTGTGTACAAGAATCTCAAGAACAGCATGACGGACGTCTGCGACAGACTATTACGAGAACAAGAGTGGCACGAGAACGAAACATAGCTACAGCACGAGTACAAGAACGACAGAGGCAGCAGACCAGCCGCTCATTAACACGTGCATCATTTGTTCGTCTTGCTTTCGAATGTGCACCAGATATTAACTACTCTGCGCATTCAAAAATTGGTATCGGTGCAATGGATAAAGTATGTCAATATTGTCAGGCATTGAAATTTCGGAATGAAACACCCGGCATGTGCTGCGCATCAGGTAAAGTTGTGCTGTCACCTCTTCCCACTCCGCCGGAACCTTTATTATCACTTCTTGCTGGCGAGTAAGACGATTCAAAATTGTTTTTGCGTAAGATACGCAAATTTAATTCTTGCTTCCAAATGACGTCATTTGGGGCAACTAAAGTTTGCGATCTCGCATCCGATGGACGTAACTTTGAAACTACATTCAAAATACAAGGCCAGGTGTACCATAAAATCGGATTATTGATGCCAATGCCTGATGATGATCCTAAATTTCTTCAAATTTATTTTATGGGCAATTGTGAAGAGCGCGTTACAACTCGGTGCCAGTATAATTTCATTGAACAAGCAAAGGAAAGAGCAATTGTGATATTGCTGGAAAATTTTTTAGAAGATCAGAATCAACTAATTCGATTGATTAAAAGAGTCTCGCCACGATTGCAAAATGACAACTATCAAATCGTTATAAAAGCAGACAAAGTACCATTAGGTGAACATGCTGGCAGATTCAATGCTCCAACTGTTGATGAGGTTGCCGTTATTATGGTTGGTGATCCAGTTGACAAACGATCTTTAAAAATTACACGGCGAGACAACACTGTCAGTATGATTTCGGATCTACGCCGTTCATACGACGCACTGCAATATCCATTAATATTTTGGCAAGGACAGGATCAATATCACCTTAATATCAAACAGTGTAATCCAAATATTGGTAAATTTGAAAATTAACTATTTACTATCTTACTGTATGTACGAATTTTAATTTCTTACTTCATTTTTTTTTAGGTGCTGAAGGAGATAAAAAAGTTAGTTCAATGAACTACTACGCACAACGACTGATGGTTAGACTAAATCAGAATAACTATATCCTTCGATATCGTCAGCTATTCCATCAATACATTGTTGATATGTATGCTAAGGTTGAAAGCGAACGATTGCGATTCATTCGATACAACCAGGCTAAATTACGATCGGAAGAATACATTCACTTACAAGATGCTGTTGTTGGAAATATTGACGGAAATTTAAACCCCAATGAAATCGGTAATGCTTTCATTTTACCTTCAAGCTACATCGGCAGTCCACGGAACATGCAGGAATACATACAAGATGCAATGACTTACGTACGTCTTTACGGCCGACCAGATATGTTCATTACATTCACATGTAATCCGAATTGGAAAGAGATACAAACTTTACTATTACCAGGACAACAAGCAATTCATCGTCATGATATAACTGCACGTGTGTTCAAACAAAAATTGAAATCCTTAATTGATTTTATTGTTAAATATTCAGTTTTTGGTATCACACGTTGTTGGCTGTATTCGATTGAGTGGCAAAAGCGAGGTTTGCCTCACGCCCACATTTTAATTTGTTTCAAGATAAAATCCGTCCAGAAGAAATCGATCAAATAATTTCAGCCGAAATTCCAGACCCATCAATTGATCAAGAATTGTTTGATATTGTTACCAAACACATGATCCACGGGCCGTGCGGTGCTTTCAACATGACGTCACCATGCATGGAAAATGGAAAATGCAAGAAAAATTTCCCAAAGCCACATACGAATGACACTATCACGGATATTGACGGTTATCCAATGTATCGCCGCAGAAATATTGAGAATGGTGGCCACACATTCACAAAGCGATTGCCAAATTTTACAAATCAAGTAGAATTTGACAATCAGTGGGTGGTACCATACTCACCATTACTTTAAAAAACTTAAGAGGCTCATATCAACGTCGAGCTTTGTAGTTCTGTAAAATCTATTAAATACATTTGTAAATATGTAAATAAAGGCAGTGATTTGGCCATATTTGAATTACAAAATATAAATAAAAATGACGAAATAAAACGATATCAAATGGGTAGATACATTAGCAGCAACGAAGCTATTTGGCATATTCTTAGCTTTCCCATACACGAAAGAGACCCTTCTGTCCAGCATCTAGCAATACATCTTGAAAACGGTCAACGTGTATACTTCACATAAGAAAATGTTCTCCAAAGAGCGCTTGAGGCTTCAAAAACGTCACTAACTGAATTTTTTACATTGTGTCAAAAATCTGATAGTTTTGGCCAATTCGCTAAGACATTGATATATAGTGATGTTTCACGTTATTTCACATGGAACAAATCCGGTAAAAAATGGGAGCCACGAAAGCAAGGAAAACCACATCCTTCCATTACAGGCATATTCAAAGCTAAAACATTGGGGCGGCTTTACACGGTGCATCCAAAGCAACGTGAGTGCTTCTATTTACGTTTGTTATTGGTGAATGTTCCCGGACCAACGTCTTTTGAATTTTTGCGAACAGTTAATGGCCGAGTATTCAATACATACCAAGATGCATGTCGTGAACTGCATTTGCTAGAAGACAATAACCATTGGGACTTAACGCTTGCTGATGCTGCATTAACATCAACGCCCAATAACGTTCGTCAGCTGTTTGCAATTATTTTGACGACATGTTATCCATCGATTAGACAAACAGATCAATGCCAAAAAATTGATTATACGCCAGAGATGTACAATGAAGCGTTAGTGCTGATGGAAGATTTATGTGTTTTAATTTCAAATTTACCACTTAATCATTATGGTATGCCATCACCTGATCGCCCAGCCACCAACTTAGTCGACACTGATTTACAACGAGAAAAACAATATGACCATGGTATTTTAGCAACAATTATCGTGAACAGTGAGCCATTACTGACAGCAGAACAAAAAATTATTTATGATCGCATTATGCTGACTGTTGCTGCTCAGCAAGGCGTTTTTTTTTTCTTGGACGCACCAGGTGGAACCGGTAAGACATTTTTAATATCGTTGATTCTTGCCAAAATACGGTCACAACGGAAAATCGCATTGGCAGTTGCATCGTCAGGCATTGCGGCTACTTTGCTAGATGGTGGGCGAACGGCACATTCAACATTCAAGCTGCCTTTGGACATTCATAATAAACCAAACGCAATATGCAACATAAAAAAGAATAGTGGATTAGCTGCAGTGTTGCGGAAGAGTTCAATCATAATTTGGGATGAGTGCACAATGGCTCACAAATATTCACTCGAAGCATTACATAGAACTATGCAAGATTTAAACGGCAATGATAAACTTTTCGGTGGTGCTATCTTACTTTTGTCTGGTGATTTCCGACAGACCTTACCGGTTATACCGCGCTCTACTTTCGCGGATGAGATTAATGCATGTTTAAAACGATCATTCTTATGGCGAAGTGTTGAAATACTTCGATTGACCATAAATATGCGCGTACAATTACAAAATTATCCATCAGCACAAATATTTTCTGAACAATTGCTAGATATTGGGAACGGTAAAATAGAACTGCAACCAAATACGCAATGCATTAAACTACCAGACAATTTCTGCACTGTTCTTCAGGGAAAAAACGAATTGATTCAGAGTATTTTTCCGGATATACAGAGTAATTACTTGAATCATAACTGGCTCAGTGATCGGGCTATTTTGGCAGCCAAAAATGTTGATGTTGACGAAATTAACTTCCAGATACAACAGTTGTTACCAGGCGATCTGATGTCTTTTAAATCAATCGACACTGTTCTTGATGAAAATGATAGTGTAAATTTTCCAATTGAATTTTTAAATTCACTAGATATACCTGGAATCCCACCACATAGTCTTCGATTAAAGATTGGTTCACCTATTATTCTCCTGCGTAATTTGAATCCACCTCGATTATGCAATGGTACGCGTTTGGTCATCAAAAAGATCACCGGAAATATTCTTGAAGCTACCATTTTAACTGGAAAGTTTAAAGTAGAAGTGGTCCTGTTGCCACGTATTCCGATGATACCATCAGAATCTACGATACCCTTCAAAAGGTTACAGTTTCCAATTCGTTTAGCTTTTGCCATGTCTATAAACAAGTCTAAAGGCCAAACAATGGCCATTTGTGGTTTAGATTTGGAAAATCCATGTTTTTCTCATGGGCACAACTATATGTCGCATGTTCACGTGTAGGAAAACCGTCAAATCTATTTGTGTTAGCTACAGACAGGTTAACCAAAAATATTGTGCACCGATTAGTGTTAAATTAAATTAAAATTAAAAGTATTTATAATTCCAAATAATAAACATTATTGTTAAAAATTTAAAACTATCTGCCCTACCTACCTCAATAATAAGTTTAAGTGTTACGTGTTATTTACTAACAACTTTGTAATGTACTCATTTGTTACAGACTTGAATACAAAAAATAAAAAAATTTAAATTTATTTCCTTTGTATTGATTTTTGCTTAATATCAACGGTAGTAGCAAATCAATCATGGAGGTCGCCATGTATTTTGACAAATGGCATCTGTGTAAAAAAGCATGGTGGTCCCCATGACTGGTGTTCTCCTACTGTTTATATATATATATATATATATATATATATATATATATATATATATATATATATATATGTTGGAAACGTTATAAAGCAACAAAATGTGGGGAAATGTAAAAGTTCAATGCAATTACGCTAGTATTATAGTTTAACTTTTCGGAACTTATTATCTCCACAAAGATTTACAATAAGTAGCATTAAGCAAATGCCATACATTTAATTTTAAATAAGAATTAACACTTGTACGAGTGAATGAAATGCTGTTCGTTATTTTTGAAAATCCATATGTGCGAATATTTATAATACTTGAATTTTACGTGAATAACGACTTTTACAAAGAAGGTTTAGCACAGATGCTGCTTATATGCTAGTTTTATTAAACTACTAGAGGGCCCGCCCAATGCTCGTTAACGCTCGCGAACCCCCGGAGGATTACTTTGCAATCCTCATTGGTTCGCTGTGCGAACATTGCTCGCTTCGCTCGCATGAATAAAGACATGTGTCCTAGCAGAAAAAATTGTTTAAAAATAGGAAATTCAAATTAAAAAAAAAACATTAAAATATAAATTTTTGGTATAGCAGAAAAGTTATACAGTAGCACTGGAATCAAAAAACGAACTATTTGGAATTCAAATGAAAACTTTGAGCAAATTTAGACTCGAAATGTGAGCACTGCTTTGGAAATCAAATACCCAGCATGTTGTTTGTATGCATATTTTCCCAGCATTCAAGCCACCATATACTTTTTCATTGAGTTTATTGTCGAAAGTTGTAGTGCAGTTGCATTTTGTAAATCTACCAGAAGTATTTATTTTCTCTTTCTCAGAATTTCACCCCACAAAAAATTACATACTTCCGTCTTCGAACCGATATCGTGTTCTTCAATACCAACTATAATATTTATACTGTCTTTATATTCCTTAAACGAAATGAGAGCACCTCTAACTCAAGCATGCGCGTTTTCTACGAATGTTTTCAGTTCAGCCATTTCGTCTGGCATCACTTTCAATAAAGCTTCCACTGTCTCGTCTTGTCCGCTTTCTTTAATTTCTATTACTAGCCGGGCTGCGCCGGCTAGTGCTCGGTGGTGTGTAATAGTGCTTTTTTTTTTAAACTTTTTTACACACCGTAATTTAACGTGTTTTGATTTGTATATTTTGTTTATTTTTATGAAACAATTCTTTAAATCATTGCGTATTTAATCAAATATTTAAGGAAAGTTGGTCTAAATATACATATACCGCTACAAAATTACCCATGTCTAGTGATATTTTGTAGGAAATAGACATATAATTAAAATCTAACTCCTAAATAATATTTCTGCAATAGGTAATATACCAGAACATATAATGCAAACAAAAATAAAATTCCAATCCTTGAAAAAATGCAAAATTCTGAAAAAAACCCACGTACGTATCTATTCAAACGTGTTGAATTTCGATTTCCTGAATATATTTTGAAATAGAATAATGCGACAAAAGACTTTTCAACGATATTGCCAAAGGCAATAATTATTTATTAACAAAAAGAACACATATTTATAATACTTGGGAAACTTCAAATATGTAGGCAACATCTCGCAGTCAACTCAAATACCCAAACACGGAATTCTAAATCAAATTGAAAAAGTAAACATTAATTCTGACGTGGCCAGATACCGGGTAGCAAAATTACGTTTACATTACTTTTACATCAAAGGAAGAAATAAAAAGTCAATTCAAACATAAATATTACAATTTAATCTGAATTTTGCAGAGAAATTGACCTCGGCTAGTTGAAAACAGCAAGAATTCAAAATATCTGGGTTATTTTATTTACGTTGTTTGTTGCCATTCGACGATACACAAATAACGTCGATTTCGGGTCCACGTACGTTAGTGTTTTATATATATAATAGATAAGCTGCAACAGCTCGCTTAATGTTAATTTTTTTCGATAAAATTTCATCCGATAATGCTATAAATTTAATTGAAGCGCGAGTCTTAAAATAGTCTTGTGAGTCGTGAGGTAAATAAACAATCGTATAGTGTTGCCAAAATGCGATAACGAATAACGTCTTTTTTTGTGCGCTACGTAAGAGAATTGTGTATATAGACTGTGATTATAATATTCATATAATAATAATCTTTGTTGCTGAGCAGTTTCTTTCTCACTGAGCAGTTTCTTTGTCACGGGAACGAGATACTTATTTTTTTGTTTTCATATGCGCCGTATACCATCTTCTCATCTGCCTCGTTTGAAAATGGTCGAGTCTGGTAAAAAACAAAAGCAAGTTTGGAGGATCGCTTTATATCTGCAATTTTTTTTATTATGTAATAAACTAGCCACTGCGTGACTAGCACGCCATTGAACGAGACAGTTATTTTTCTGAGGTCAGGTGTGACTAGAGTGGCGACAAGGAGACATAATTTGGTCCAATGCGCATGCGCGGCAGCCATTTTTCTACCAGAGAAGGTTTCTAGGCGAATTAATATATCATTTCAGGGAGAACAAAAAGCATATGATTGTTATAATATGGATACATTCGGTATAAATGAATCATATAAACGCTCAATTACATGCGTAATTGATGAGATGGATTACACAACGCGCTAACTTAGATTGCGGGAAATACTATGTTGTTCAAAAAAAGCTATTTACTTAAAAAGTCTTCAAATTTATACTGACAAAACACTGAAATAATGATAAATAAACATTCTGGAACACGAAATGGAACATGAAAAAGCTATATTTTCTTTTTAATTTAATATACACACGTTTTTCTCGAACACACAAAAAGTTCCCATGTTAAGTCTACGGGAGCTGGGAAAAGACCGCCTCGGGCGGTAGATAAGGTCTCTAAGCCAATCAAAAAGTGTTTACCGTATGTCGCCACTCTTATTGTATAGGCACTCTAGGTGTGACCACTGCTCGCTAACCCTCGGTGATTGCTACGAATTCGAAGCCTATTGGATAACAGCCACAACGGGCAACGCTCACTGTCAAATGCGGCCAAATTCGAATTGTGAAGAGATGCAATCGGCGTGACGTCACAGTCTGTTGCGAAAATATAAATATTTTGTTGAAAAATTGTTTTGAAAGAAAATCAAATGTATAAGGTATTATACCTGGTGTAAAATTTTCCGCAGTTTTCAAAACCGCTGAAATTTTTAATCTACCTTTAACGATTCTGATTTTATAAAAAAGAACTAAACAATGCCAGTCAAAATGTTTTTGTTTGTTTTTCTTTCTTCCGTTTGAGCCCTGGAAATGGAAACTCATTTCTCTAATCTCGAATCAAACGAAATCCAATCTTCTCAGCGGCGGTCGTGATGCAAAATATGTAAAAGTTACAATTTAAAAATTATTTATTTTAACAAAATCATATTTTTAGGTAACGATCTAACGTAAAATTTTTCGCAGATTTAAAATCCTTTGAAATTTTTACTTTATTTTTGACGATCTAGAACAGGGGTGGCCAACCTGTGGCGTATGCGCCAAACTTGGCGCATTGGATGATTACAAGTGGCGCATTGCATTATTGTGCCTCCTTATTTTTTTGAAGTAGGCGCCATAACTGAAAATACATTCATATTTTCAACAACATAATACTCTCAGTTTAATACATAGAGCTTTCTTACTCCTCATTTTGTCGCAATTGTTTGAGTTTGCAATTTACATTTTGTGTGATGCGACGTACTTGTGATCTGTTTGTTCTTTTCAAGATTTTTTTGTACCTTTTAATGTGTTTTTTTTTCCACATTCCTATTATCTATCACTGTACAAAAGAAAATGAGCAAAAGAAGCGCAAAAAGTATGAGAGAAAAAGTGAATTTAACGAACAGATGGAGTTATTTACAGCAAATCCATCAGGAAAATCGTTTTTTGCATTGTTTTTGAAACTACTCTTTCGCATAATATAAGACATGATCTTAAGAAACCCTATAAAACACAGCATCAGGCTAACATAGAAGGAAAAATTAAACTTTTTCTCGGGTCGGAGTTACATAAAGAATATGTGACTAAAAAGGAAGAAATAAGAAGACAAAATATTTTTGCTAATGTAAGTTGTGAAGCCGAGGTGATGACAGAAGCGTCCTATGAAATTGTTTTAGCATTGGCGAAAAAAAAAATATATTCTGACGGAAGCGCCTTGTATCCAAATATTTGCACGCCATTTTGGTTATAAAGGTATTGAGAAGAAATCAGACGAAATTGCAAAATCAATTCAGACTAATGCGAGATGTATCGTGGAACTGTCTCTCTCTCTCTCTGTGGATGTATTTCAACAACTGGAAGACTTTTCTCTAGCTTTGGACGAATCAATGGACATAATTGATGTAGTCCAGTTATAAGCATTTTTGTAAGAGGAATTGATTATAATTTTAATGTATTTGAATAACTAGCCAGACTGAAGTTATTGCATTATGAAACAAGAGGATCGGAGATATTTAAAATGTAAAATCATGCCAAGAAAATCTAAATTAGATTATTGTACTAATCAGTATGTGTACTGACGGTACGCCGTAAATGGCACTACAACTTTGCTTGGAAATTTTTTAAAATTGTATTGCACTAAAATATCAATGTATTAATATACATCAAAAGGCACTGTGTGTAAAATTAAAAAAAATGCAGTATGTTTTGTTACCGGTTGTGAAATGTGTGATTAAAATTAGAACAAGAGCATTAAACAACCGAGAATTCAGAGAATATTGAATTATTAGATTTGGAATATGGTGAACCTTTTCTTTATTGTGAGGTGCGCTGGCTTTCTAGATGACAGGTTCTGAATAGATTTTAGAAATTAAAAGATGCTATTTTTAATTTTTGAGACAGGAAATTGAACTTTCCTGATGAAAGATCCGTATTATTTAATAACAACTGGCTATTTGAATTGCCATTTTTAGTTGATGTACTAGCCATCCCAACTATCTAAATTCGACGCTACAAGGCAAGAAGGAATTATTTCCTAGCTTAGTAAATAGCTTTAATTCATTTAAAATGACATTAAATCTGTTCATCTCTCAGTTAGAAAATCAGGATTTGAGTCAATTTCCACACTTGAAAGAGCAGAGGGGATGTGCTGTGAAACAATTTGACCAAATATATTAAAATTAGTTATTACAAGCGTCATTTGAAAGTCGTTTTCTTGATTTGGCTACAGAAGAAAACTACATGCACGCATTAATAAAGCATTTTCACTTAGTGAACAAAACGTAATGAAGATTCCTAGTAACATAAGAATGATATTTATTGATTTCAAAACAAATTCATTATTGAAATTGAAGTTTCATGAACTTTATTATTCAGATCAAAATGCATGATTAATTTATGGCGTTCATTACACTGCAAACACTTTCCGGAACTAAGAAAATATGCAAAACGTTGTATATGTCGTGTTGGAACGACATACAGATGTGATCAAGCATTTTCATCCATGGAATTTATTAAAAGGAAAACGAGTTCGCGAATGACTGATTCAAATTTGAAGAATTCTCCGTAATAGACATTGTTTTACATACAGTATAGTTGAATCATTTTAAAATGTTAATTATGTTGATAAACATACTTTTATTTTAAAAAAGCTACTAAGGATATGGCAGGACCATGAATGTAAAGAGGATGTGTCATGTATGTCGAGCAAAGTCGGACTTCGTCGGATGGTTCTCAATAACATCGAAGGCGCACCCCCTCGCCTCTTCGCGTCTTCGACGGGCCTGGCAACTCCTCTGGTCTGCCAGTGTAGGCATGAGAAACAACAACATGAATGTAAAGTAGAATTCTTGCTTGAATTCTATGGCGCATCTGAACTCGTATGTGAAAAAAAATTGGCGCATGGTATGTAAAAGATTGGCCACCCCTGATCTAGAAGATATAAAAAATGACTACAAAATTCCATTTAAAAAGTTTTTATTTGTTTTGTTCTTTGGCTGAAATCGTTCCTCCGCAAAATGAAACGAAAAATAAATTCAGAATTTGTCATTTCTTTATGGTGTTGCCATACAAGAAAAACAATAATAACTAAATATGTCATAGATTAATTTTAAAATGTTCGAGATTGAATTTTAAAATTCGGGCTTCGTGCAAAAATTGAAAAAATATTAGGACTATTTGTGTGTTGAATCCCATTACGGTAAGTGCCATAGATTCGTCAGGACCGTGCACACAACAAACACTTCATTTTATAACAGTAGAGATGTTCTGTCTTGTTCCCACTGAGATCTGATAAGTGGTGTATTATTACGAAGAGTTAAAAAGTCAGTATTTTATTTGCTGAAATATTACGAAGATTACAACGAAGGTTACAGAAGAAGCCAACACCTTTGTGAAGGGACTCCCAGCTTCCCCCCCCCCTACTCCAACTGAATATGCTCATGAGCCATCGGGAATTCTACCCTGATCAGAAAATGCGTTACGAAACAGCTCATAATTACGCGGTACACACTTTAGAAAACTCACAAATCCCTATGCTTTAATTTACTGCCCTATAAACTGAAAATCCACATTGTTGTATAAACATGCTTTATAATATTTACGAAATATTTAAATTTCAATGAAAATTAAATTAATAGCTTTTGGGGCCTCTTAAGCTTTTCATCTCAGTTGATCCCTAGAGATTTCCACAGTGAGCTGGTGAAGTTTGGAATTAAAAAGACTTTTAATTGAAACCTTCGCAATGCTAATAAATATGAGTATACTGAATATTGACGTATATCAGATAATGCTAAATTTCAGGTCAACTCTGCTTAGAATATTTTATAATCGAATAGCATAAAACTGATAGAAAATATTGGGAAATGAAGTCTTTGTTTGGGAACAATATTTTAAAATGCATAATTTATTTTTATATTTTAAACTTTTACTCAAATAGAATTAACAAAATTCTGTTAGAATTTGAGGAATGAAATATTTAACCAAATTTTATGGAGCTTATTGTAGATACAGGAGGATTTGTTAAATATTTTTCATGTAAAAATTTATGAATTATTTATATAATATCTAATAAATAATCGAATTGTCGAAAGCCCTAAGTTGTTTCAAAAATAATTTGGTAAATAATGAACTATTTGTTAATTTTATATACATATACATTGGAAAAATATCAACAAAGGGAGATATATTAACAATGTAAAATCAACCACTATTGAATTCACTCGGCCAATGAGGAACTCGCACGTTTTTTATATTTTTGTAATATAGAAAATGAAAAAATATGATGGAAAGTATCTTTCTTTTTTACTTTTATAGCCCGAAAAGGTCAAATAAAAAAATTCCAAGTTCGTACTATTTACTTCATCTCAAAAACGCTAGTTTTCCTACGCCGCTTCTTGTGACGTCACTATGCACTATACATCGACCTTAAAATGAAATAGACGAATCATGTAGGCGGAGTCACTGTCGTAAGATCTCTTAAGGGGGTCCGGGACACATTGAAATTTTTTTTTTATTAATTAATTTAGAATTTTTTTTGTACTGATTACCCATCTAACTAATAAGCTAAATCACAGCACAAAATTTTTCCAAAATTAAAAAAAAAATTTAAAATTAAAATTTTTTGAAAAAAAGAGGGGTCATTTTAAATTGTTAAAACTCAAAATATTCTTGATCAATTTTCAAAATTCTTGCAGTAAATTATTCACAAATTTATAAACTTTGATTTCGATTCAGAAATTTAAAAAATTATAATTTAATAAAAAATAAAAAATATTTGAATATAAAATTTTGAAAATTTTAAGGTACTTTTTTTTAAAAAGTCATATTTTTAAAAGTAAATATTTGTTTCAAATTTGCAGAATCAAAATTAAAGTATAATGTTTGAAAAAGATATATTCCAAATTTCAACCCTTAAACTTTATCGGTTCTGGACTTATAGCAATTGGAATACAGGAAATCTTGAAAAAAAGTATCATGGATTAAAACGCATTTAAAGTTTTAAAGATAGATGTTGTTGCCATGACAACAACTGTCAAAAGTGTTAAATTTTCAAAACAACGCATCACAAAAATTATTATATCTGTAGTTCTAATTAAGATAGAAACATGATTTAGACGTCATTTTAAGCAGAAAAACGCAGAGAATTTCTTAAAATAATAAAAAAAAATTTCGAAAAAATTGACAATTTTTGTGTCCCGGACCCCCTTAAGGGTAAAACACAAATCGAATTCACCGATTGGCTATGGAAGAGCAGACTAGTGTTTTTGATCACGGTGGATTGTCACTTTAACCAATAAATAATATAGGATTCATGCTTTTACCCACAACCACGTGACACATCTTCAAACCGAGAACTGGAAAACATAGCATGAAGCTACGGACCCATTCTCTGTCTATTTCATTTTAAGGTCGATGACACTATAACGTTTTGTTTACTTTGATAGCAACGTTGAAATAGCAAGAAAAAAACTTAGTTGATTGTTTCGAAATTAAAAGAGCAAGCAATATGAAATTTCAACGCGCTAGGCAAACGTAAATATTACATCGTGGTGCACAATGACGTCACGTAGCGTTTTGAGGCCATGTGGTTTTGCCATACTTTTCTGTAATTTAAAACTTGCAATTTTAATTAATTAAGTCCATTTTATAGGTTTTAATTGTCGTTTTTGAATATGTCGACTATCAATAAAACACAAAAATAAGCATTTTCCTCCCTGGTGTAAGTTTTTCATTGAGCCGTTAATTTAAATGTGATTGTCCAAGTTATGGATCTGAATAATATTGCTAAGACTATATAGATGAACTGTCCGTTCAAATGAAATTCTTTAGCAGTCTGACTACAAAAGCCAATGAGATATCTGAAAGATATCAATCTTTCAGGGCAAGAGGGGTAAATGCGAGCGATATAAAAAATAGATTTTAAGAAATTAACGAATCCCCTTTGAACAGGTGATTATGATGCAACTGTGTCGACGGAAGCTTATTGTAGTAACAGAAACTTTTGCCGTGCATTTTATTGGAAATACGAATTAACACCAATATTCCCGTTGTGTATTTGCCTACATTCGAGTTTATTATTAGGAATGAAGTGTACATATCTATGCATATATTGATTATAAATGAATACAAATGAGGTTTGCTAGTTTTAAAAGAATATAGTTCTTTAAAAGTTAAACACAAAATGTAAATACTCAGATTCCCAGCAAAGTACATGGGTACATTTTATTGAGTGGACAGAGCGGTTTTCTGAAAATATGCCAACATTGAAGCATATCTGAAATTTTGTGTGTGAAAAATAACTTGTCAAAATCTGTAAGACTGATTTGAAGAAGTTTCCTCAGAGTTTCATTAAAAAAATTTTCCTCAAAGTTAGAGAGAAATTCCTCTCAAGTTAGAGATCACGAGAAATTCCCAATTTACTGCTTCGTGTCGTTTTCTTGTGTTTTCACAAATCACCCACTGTCACATAAAGAAGAAAATGGTTAAACGTTTTATTTTTGGAAGATAATGTAGCAATCTTACAAACAGCTCACTCTGCTTTATATCATACTTGTTTGAACTTAAGAAATTGTTTTCCTATCATTCAATTTTGTAGAACGTGTTTGCTTGGTGATTAAAAAAAATAGTTCCAAAACAATATTTAAAAATTACTGCACCACAAGACCCGGTGCACACATCCGGTTTTTCAACGTGAGGCGACGCTGCCGCAACGCAAGTGCGGTCTGAGATACATTAGATCCAATGGAGCAGTGCACATATGCTTCCAGCGCCGCAGGGGCGCCGCACGTCCAACTTGCGTGCAATTTTTACAGCAGTTGCCCACGAAGCCGTACAGTCGCCGCATATGGGTCTCCGTTCTAAAGTACCTTGTTTTCATAAACAAATGGAATATAAATAATAATTCATAAATGATTGTATCTAGTAACGTTTATTTTGTTTCAAAATATACTTTTTTTACACCAAGTAAGCGAAATAAACACGTATTCTTCGAGATAGAATATTTATCGCAAATGGCGCGAAATGAGTTTGTGCGTCGCTTCACGATTATGTGTGCATAGTTGGGCTTCAGTGCCGCAGTGGCGCCGCACGTTGAAAACCGGATGTGTGCACCGAGCCTATATATTTTACAATTTAATTTTTGAACTGTTCTCACGACAAGTATATGTGAAGCAAAAACTTATTTCTTTCTATCTATTATAAAAAAAAATGTGTCGGTCTTTTTCAGGTTTATTCGTTTTGTGATTGTTAGATAGCGATTCACGTGATAGCGAGTCTTGTGGTTCAACGGGCTAATGAATTTGGAGCCCGAGCAGACGATACACACTAGTTATATTTTTGAATTAATTAATTCATAAAATTTGAGAGTACGCGCTAGAAAATCTGCAATGTTTTAAGAAGAACCGGCAAATTAGTTCGCCGTTTCTATAGCAACAGTAGAATATTAAATAAATAAAAAAATAAAAAGGCAAGAAACAACACTCATCGACTAAACATTTAAAATTATGATGAGATTTCCTCTGAATTTTACCAATATCTTATGAAAAAATATTTCCTTTTTATGTGAAATGAGGTATTTTGTTCTTGATATTTAAAAAAACATTTTGTTTTTATTTACCTAATATTTCCGTGTAGAAGACCAGATTTTTTGGAACGTTTTCTAAAGCTAAAGTACGGGGGTCGGCTTATATACGGATCCGCTTATCTCGCAAAAAAAGTAGGCAATTTTCCGTTACTCGGACAAATGCGATAAATATCGCAATAGGAAGGGAAGCGAACCTTCAATTAACGTCGTACTATAGGTCCGGGATCAATCCAGCAAGGATCCAAATAGGGATGGATTGTGAAGCAATCCTCTCCCCCTCATTGTTGAAAAGTATAGTTCGCGAAGCGAACTAAATATGATTGCGTAGCAATCATCGTGGGTTGACGAGTGACAGCAAGCAGAGGGCGAGGTCCCCTTGTTTAAAAAATAAATATTCCAATGTGAAAGATTGAATTTCGTGATATGTTACAGCTCTGAAACAAGCAGAGATTCTTATAATTGGGAATGAGTTCTAACTATACAACGTATCCAGATTTTTTCGCACGAAAGATTTATCCTTAATTACTTCTATTAAAAGATATGTTCTTGTTACAATGCTAAGGCTGTCAGTTCCGAAAATCGAAACAAAAAGTGAAAGTTATTTTATTGATCTTATTCGTGTCCTCTTTTAAGATCTCAATTATAACGAAGTGAAAGCTAATAAAGCAAGGTTATTCCAAAGTGGTAGGAAGTTAATTTTGACTCTGAAAACTGAGCAGACGTTCTAAAAGCAATTACCGACGGCTGATTAAATGTAGCGTTGCAATGATAACAAACGTGAAAAAAATGACATAAATTATCTCCTGCATATTACAGCGGAACTAATTGACAAGATTGACATGTTGATTACAAGACGCGTGGTTTATCTGCACTCATACTCCATACCTCTAAAGAACGTGGTTAGACACATCGCAAACAACTGCGTTGTAGAAATCAAGATTGCACATTTAACCCATGGCATTTTCTGATTGTTTTGCAGACTGTCCTAACAGCTGATGAAACATAAACAATCTCAACTTTTGAGGAGATTGTCTGCAACTTTCTATTATTTTCCTTCCGTGACACGGAATTCTATCGATTTATTCCGAAGCATAAATTTGACATTTAGGTCGTAAAGACGGTGATTTTCGTGAAAGAAGCTTATATAAGCTCCTGTTGTGTCTTTCTCTTTGTTTTTATTGCTGTAGCAATATTGTGCAGATTGTATTCTGAAAGTGGCATCGGAAACGGACGGCTAAGGATTGGAACAGGCGTCTCCTGGGCAAACTGTTCTGAGTTTGAGTGTCAACAAACAAATAGGTTCAACTCTATTCATTTGGATTGAAGGTTTGAAGGAACAATTTTTTTGGATTAATTCATTAAAAATAAATAAAAGAATTTTGCACGGGTGCGTTGTATTTTCATGCAAAAGTTCTAAATATCTTAAGAAACAGTGGACTTTTAAACAAATATTTGCAGTTATTATATTATTGGTATGAAATTTGCACAGACTGTTTCGCTACTACCAATAATTCTATATATAACATTTGGTCCAAAAATATTAAATAATTCGGAAGCTATTACATAAAACGTGGATAAAATTATCGATAAATTACCAAAATTGATCTGTCTCGTAAGCATTAAGTTCTCGTCTGCAGGAAAAATTTCAATTCACATAGTAGTTTGTATCATATTAACAGCATTTGGAACGAGGAAATACTTAAACACTTTGTATGAACGTTTTATATTCTCAAATTAAAAGGTACAATCTTTATGAAATTTGTTGAAGTTTCCATTCTGCCTTTCTGTTCTTTTTTTTGTGCTGAATTGAGTCTTGAGACCGGGAAAACATAAACATATACTTATTTAAGTAATTGATTGCTTCTTTAAAATTATACACAAATATTTTTTTTTCTTCTTGTGTGTGTGTGTGTGTGTGCTACATTCAATAAATATTTCTCCATTATTAGTTTTCAACTCCTTAGAAAAGTATTTAATTACTTATTTACAGTGGTAGGACTAAAGGATATAAGCAATTTGAATATACTTTATAAAAACAATTACAAAATATAATACTTCAGGGTATTTTTTATTAACAAAAGGATTTGTGGAACTTTATTCAATTAATTGGTGTTTTAAGAGTGATTTTTAGCTCTGACAGTTCATAATTTGGCGCTGTATGCGATGACGGCATTTATGAGTTAGTGAAAAAATAATCACTTAAACTGTCTGCCACACAATAATTCATAATCAATCAACAGGCTGCATGATGGTCAATGTCCATATTTTTGATTATTATACGTGCTTACTACCTTCCTAAACACGAACGTCCTCAAGGTCATCAGTCTTCGGAACAAAGTTTCACTGAAAATTAATCAATAACAATGCAGCTCCTCAAATTTGTATCCTGGTTCAGCCGCTATTGCTAGAACAATATTATTCGGTGTACTCAAAGTCGGAAACGGACGGCGAAGAATTGCAATAGGTGTCTCTCTCTTGGGCAATAATCTGTTCCGTGTTAGCGCGGTGCGGGTAAACAAACAAATCGCTTTGACTATCGATCTCATTTGGAGTGAAGGTGGTCTCAGAACACGAGCTGAGACATGTCTTGGGATTTGGAATTCCGTGTAAAATTATCTTAGGAGAGAGATAGAATTAATTCGAACACTCCACTATTGGGTTTTCCGTTTCGTTTCTTTGTCAGTTTGAGAGTTGAATGAAATAGCATGGATTGTAATTAAAACATTGTTTTTTTTTTATGGAAAAAACTTTAGAAATAGAAATAAATCTGGAATACCAGATTTTACTTTGAGTTTGGCTGTTTCACGCAGTTCTATTAGCACCTTTTACTAAATTCAATCCCATCTTGTCACGAATCTGAGTTTAATAAGCTGCTTTGATAAATTATTAATCATAAGAAAAAGGTAGGATGGTTTACAATACACATCAATAGAGTTCGTAGTAGGAATACTTTGGAAGTGCTTAGAAATAAGATAACAAGTTTTCGTCTTTCATTTGTCGCACAGCAATCATTGTTTGCTAGAAGAAAACAAAACAAGCTGGCATTAAAGTGAATTCAAAAGCACTACGAATATCCTCGCTTATAAAAAGCCTTTTCAATGTAAAGAAGCAAAACAAACGGAAAATGAAGATTTTACTCCAATCAGAATGCTCTTTCATGGTACACATCAGGTTACGATAAAATGGATTTTGTCGACCTTTGGCATTTAATATAATTGACGTTGACCAATCAACTATCATGTGAGCCGTCTACAGCTAAAGTGGTGTAAGTCCATTAAACATTGTTCCGAGATATACCTATACCTATATGCCTATACAACTATACCTATACCTATATACCAATACCTATATACCTATACCTATATACCTATACCTATATACCTATACCTATACCTATATACCTATACCTATACCTATACACCTATACCTATATACATATACCTATATACCTATACCTATATACCTATACCTATATACCTATACCTATATACCTATACCTATATACCTATACCTATATACCTATACCTATATACCTATACCTATACCTATATACCTATACCAAAAACCTATACCTATATACCTATACCTATACCTATATACCTATACCTATATACCTATACCTATATACCTCTATACCTATATACCTATACCAAAAACCTATACCTATATACCTATACCTATATAGCTATACCTATATACCTATACCTATATAGCTATACCTATATACCTATACCTATATACCTATACCTATACCTATACCTTTATACCTATACCTATATACCTATACCTCTATACCTATATACCTATACCAAAAACCTATACCTATATACCTATACCTCTATACCTATATACCTATACCAAAAACCTATACCTATATACCTATACCTATATAGCTATACCTATATACCTATACCTATACCTATACCTATACCTATACCTATATACCTATACCTATATATCTATACCTATATACCTATACCTATACCTATACCTAACTCGTCAAAAATGCTCTCTCATGCTGGGATTTAAAACTAGTCCCTGTTGAACCGACAGCCTGATGATTAGTTATATTTTGTGGCGGAAGGGACAGATTTGACCCAGCCTTTCCAAGCAATATATCTACCGTCAAGTTAATGGGGTATATACGCACACGAAAAGTTTTACTGAAACAAAAAAGAGAAATTCAAGCAGGGGAGTTTACAGAAATCGAACCTGTGCCACCTACAGCTTCCTATTGCTGAAGATTAAGTTTTCGGAACACACACAGGAAATATACTTGACTTCATGACAAGATAAAAAAAAAAGCTGAGGAATAAAACATATGAGCCTTTATAACAATGCGATAAATTTTCATTGTCATTCTTCTCGTGTGAGTGGCAGACGATTTAACTATTTTTGGGCATTCGTAGTGGCGAAACGACGGTTGTAGATTCCTGAACCGCTATCACATGTCAATAGTTACGATGACAGTTATCTATTTTTGGAACTTTTTTGACGAGTTTTATCGTATTCACTTGGTAGCGTCAATAGATATGCAAACTATGAAACACTATTTCCCTTTATGACAGGCAATAAAGAATGTAAAATAAACCTTTGGCACTACGGAATTTCATTTATTTTATCGATGTTTCTCTGCAGAAAAATATCCAATTACGTAGAACAATATATACGATCCAAAAGAATGCAAGCAAATATTTTAATGAATTAAAATTTGCAATATTAGATTAGTATTGATTGCAATTGGAGACACTGTGTATTTTATTAACTCAGGTCATGAGATATCAAATTATAAATGATCAAATTACAGGCAAAATAATGTAAATAAAAAAATGTTTGTAAACCGTTATTCTTACGTTTCTCGAAACTTAAAACCAATATTTTAATTTATTTCAGATTAAAAATTAATTTAACTCTGAGCGAGGTTGCGATAAATTGCTGAGTAGTGTGGCGTTGCCCAAACGCTTAATGACTAGATAACAGCATCGTTCTACAGAATCCATGGATTCGTGCAACCTTTAGAAATATTATTTTTGCATTTTACTAGGAAGAGAACCCTATGGAAAGATTCTATTGGTCCATTCATAAGATCCTATGGAAGGATTATATAGGTCCTTTCCATACATGAGAAAAACATTGGAAGAACTATGGCTCCTTTTCTTAGAAAATAATAATTTGGAAAGATTCTATTGTCCCATTCATATAGTCTCTTTAAAAGATTATATTGTCCCATTCATAAGATCTCTTTAAAAGATTCTATTATCCCATTCATAAGATCTCTTTGGAAGATTCTACTGTCCCATTCATAAGATCTTTTCGAAAGATTATATTGGTTCTTAACTTAATTTAGAAATACAACGGACCTATTAGGATACCTATTGCTCCTTTCCTTAAAATATAATCATTTAGAAAGATTCTATTGTTCCATTCATAAGATCCTTTCGAAGGATTATATTGGTCCTTTCTTAGAAATACCTTGGAAAGACTATTGCTCCTTTCCTTAGAATATAATCATTTGGAAATATTCTATTGGCCCATTCATAAGATACTTCCGAAGGATTATATTGGTCCTTTCCTTAAATTAGAAACACCCCGGCAAGAAAAGTGACACAACTCAAAATTGCAGAATTTGAGAAACATCAACTTAAAGGATACTATAAAACTTATATTGAAATAGTACAAGCTTCTTTTAAATTGTGGTATGCATTTATGGTGGTAACTTTTATTATATTCTATAGAATTGTTATATAACACGCGCTGGGGCATCTCATACATATTTTTCAATGACATAACATCAAAACTTTTATTTTTTGAGTTGTGTTGCCGGGGTGCGATATATCGTGAAAAAATGCTGAAAAATAAAAAGATGTTGCAGCACTATCAATAGAAATAATTAAATGCAATTAATAAGAGCATACATTCCTTCGTTTTAGTGTTATTAATGCGTTGAAATTCATTGTTTGTCCTTTAGTTTGTAAAAAAGTTAGTATTTTCAATTAGTTTATCCTCAAAGTTATAGATAGGTACATATTCAATTTAAGTCATACTAGAGCAACACAGCGGACTGTTGGCGACGGTTCGGAATCAAACCAGAAAAGGTATATCCGAGAACACCACCACGTAATTTTGAACCACAGTCAGATGCCCAGGTCACAACTAAGCTGGTTCCAAACTCTGAAAACTTCCATATCAATCACCGTTAAAACATTTCAGGCCATGACAGATTTAACGTTCACCAACCCCACTTGTATATGAGGGTCTTTGGTTGGATTCGAACTCGCAACTATCCAGTTGCTACACCGTAACACTCCAAAAAGCGACCACGGTCTCTTCAAAGTCAAAAAAAAATATTTAACAATTTTGAATTACGAGAAATGTCTATATGATAAATGGCTATAAATATTGAAATAATTGCATGGGATTCCATAAGCGTAAACATAATTTTATTTAGGGTAATTTGGCTAATTTATAATCAACGTCGTACTTGAGCAAAACAAAGGGCTATTGAAGACGGTCCGGGATCAATCCCTTAAGAGAAAGATCCGAGGACAACACCACGTAATTTTGAACCACGGTCAAAGGTAATTTTATTAGGAATTTTATTTATTTCTTACCAAAATGAAGTAAAAATGGGGGGGGGGGGAGGGTTAAGTGGTGACACACCTATAAAAAATTTTAGTGCCACATAAATAATAATTTTAGAAATGTATTTCGGCAACTATTTTTAGTAAACCTTACATAAATAAACACACAAAATTATCTGTTTCTGCAAATTTAAGTTTTACTGTTAAAAATATTGTTTTTACTGATGCGATTTATAGGTATGCAAAATTAGAAGTTGTTTTTGTCAGTGCATAGAAGCAACTTTCATAACTTTTATTTTCAAATTTACCGAGACAATTAAAATTATTAAAGTACTGTTTTATTTCATCTTAAGAAAATTTTTAAAATATATGGAACGCATTAATTAGAATTTAATTTATTTGTGAGATACTTAAATTAATAATGAACTTACAATTTCAAATTAGGTTAGGCTCTCAAAGGTCTTTCAGTTTACATCATTGTCCCTGGCCCACGGATGCCCATTGGGATAATAGCGTATAGTGAAACATAATATCGTGCGGACCAGAATATAGATTTTAGAATACACACGCGCAGATGCTTCTGTTACAGCAATTTTGAATGAAATATCGTCAAGCTTTTGTGTTGAATGTGATCAGATCAGATTTAGAAATATCATTTGCTTAAAAGCTTGCGTTCGTCTAATAATGTATCTCTTGAAACCGTACACATAAAATATATATAAAATATAAAATACTCATAATTAATTAATTAATAAAGTTATCTCTCATCTACATCATTAACAAAATGGACATTTAGAAATTAAGATGTATGCACAAGAAGTTAATTCAAACCAATTAATAGTTAAAAATCTAAACGCATACAACACGATTTAATTTACTTTTAAAATTAACTATTCGTGTTAATACCGTACTGGTTGCGATGGTCTATTGTGAATTTGATTTTTCTACAAGCGGGGAGGATTAAGAGGATGTGGTCATAAAAATTTTATCATTATATTACAAACGAAGGAGTTTTTGAAACAGATATTGATTCGAGAAATTCTTTGAGATTTAATTAGACCAAATAGTTCATTTTTTTACTTTCGAGAATGAAGATAAAAGAAAATTCTCAAAATGTTTTAAGTTTAAGAGTTCACATTAACTCACCCACCCTATTTGAATTTCAATACAGTTCATAGAAGAAACTGATAACCGAGATATCAGATTAATCAAGTGACATTGAGAAGAAATTACACACCCACAATGATTTGGAGGTTTATCTCTGCCTGCTAGTCTCATTTCCTCCAGATATCAAATCATCAAGGAAAACTTTGATATGGAACTGTGAAAAGCTCAGCTAATCATTATGGAAATATTTTATCTCTTTAATTGCACATCCTTCCCACCTTTTGTTGAATGAGCATTTCCTTCTCATTATGCATCAACTCGTGCTGCTATTTTAAGTGACGTTCAAAAAGAGGAAATGGTAAATTTTCGTGAACGAAGTAAGATTAAGAAGATAACTATTCGTGCTTTGTCTATTCGAAGAAATAATTTAAGAACAATTAGTTGTAATGCTGAATAAAAAGTGCGTTTTATGTAACAGAAATTGCACGTTGCTCGTGGTAAGGTTTTGTCTGACTGTAGCAAGATGTTCTATTTTTTAACCTTAGCTGTACCCTACATACAGAAACAAAGTATTTAAATTTACTTTTTTTTAAATATTCGATGGACAAATGTTTTGATGTGCAGGTAGGTAGGTTGTAAATTAACGTCGCACTGGAGACACAACGGGCTATGGCCTATTAGTCCGGGATCACTATTGAAGGGAACGATTTGAGGACAACACCTCGTCATTTTGAAACAGTCAGGAGATAAAGTCATCACCAGAGATAGCTCTACAGGGTTCAGAACTTCAAGACCACGCTAACATGACGACATTTGAGGAGCTAACAGATTTAACGAGCACAAGCCCACATGTACATGACGGTCGAAAAGTAGTGAGGTCAATAAGGAGGTGATGATAGAGAAAATAAAAGCAAAAGTAGACAGGCGACGATACACAGTGTGTCTGTCAAACAAGTAAATATGCTAAAATTTACCAGACGTTGATGTGACTAAAAATAGGACTTAACTTGTATCGGGATTTGAGAACTGTACAGTATAGCTAATTGTTATAAGTCGCCGAAAGCTCACTAGCTATTCTCATCAAAAGAAAGAGATGCACAATGTCTAGCAAGCAATTAGAGAAATCAAAGCTTCAGATTTGTTCCCTTCCCAAAAGACATTTTTCTCATCCATACCAAGACTCCCATATCTATAATCATTAGGAAATGCAATCATTAGTACGATAATCTCAATGGAAATCAACTAAGTCAACAGCAAATGGTAAATTTGATCAATTTGTGAAAAAAAAAAAAAAACCTTTTCCATAATTATTTGGAAAGCGTCCCAGTTGTGAACAGAGTAAGTACTCTTATATTTATGAGCAGAAAGTGGAAGCATTGGGGTGACGAAGAGTTTCCTTAATTCTTTACCTTATCTCCAAGTTTAGTGACTTCGTTCCTTCGGGCTATAAATCCCTCAGGGTAGTTAGTTCATTGTGTCCTGGTGTGGGATTTGGGACTACCAGGAATTCGTTGATAATGCGGTATCACTCGTGTGACCCAAGTTAGTTCTGGAATCCGTATTGATTTTGATGGCAAGGTTTACGCCTCATACACGTTATTGCAGTTGCTGGGTCACAAACGCTTGGAATTTATTCCCCACTTAGGGGGAAAAACTTGCAGAGTCGTGTCAAAGCTTTTGATTTTGATATAATTTGAAACCAAGTCCATAAAATAATTATTTCAAAACTTGAGTAAGAGATTGAACTGAATAAATTTCTACACTAATCTGTAATATAAAGTTGGATTCAAAGTCATAGTAATTTTAAGTAAAAATAAAGTAATTTTACTCAATCTATTGATTTCTTTTCTGATTAGCTGAAGGAAAAACCCAATTCTTGCATTGAGGTTAAAAGCCAAGCTTGGTTTCGTTTTCAAAGATGTAAATATCCAACAATTGTGTGAGAAAATTAATTTTATTAAAATCACTTTGGTGATAAATCGTGTAAAACATTTTACATACAGAACAACGATTTAATTAATAATTTATGACTCCCAATAATTTTACCCTAAACAGGGAAAGAATTATAGAAACAAGGCATCAATATTGCAGTTTGTGAGAAAAGGTTCTCATAACCCATCCAAAAGTAATGTTGCATTAGCATCGTGATGATTACGACGATTTTCTCAATCCCTCCAAAGAAAAGAAAGTGGCACAAGCTAAATTATTGTCAGATTGATTTCCTACCGGGCATAATTCTCTTTTCTGTGTTAGTAAAACTTTTCTTGTGTATGTCCTTTACTTTATGTTGTTTGTCTTGTGTTTGCAACAGCATGGCCAAATATGACCCTTGCGCATTAACACAAGAAACCTAACCTAAAATAACTCACGGAAAAATTCTGGGGTGAATCTGGATTCATTTATATTCATTTCTTTGGAACAGACTTGAAAAAAATGAAACCATAATATTCCAGATATTACAGATTACCCTCGTATAACAAGGTAATTCTGTAACACGGATTCTCTATAATGCGGTACCAAAATAGCGGCATCCTTCAAATAACACGCCTAGGTTCTCCATATTACAAGGCTCTCCATTTTACACGGCTCTGCATATTATACGATTCTCCATATTACACAGTTTACAAATGACGAAGACAGTGATTGTTATTCGATTCCGGATTTTACCATAAAAGACATGACTGCAGGATTACATTTGGCGCAAAAGTTGGAGCTTCATTTTAAAGAAAGAGATCCTTCATTCTTGCACAGTGGAAAATTTCAACGAGACCTTCAAAGTTGTGTTGCTCCATATCGAGAAGTTTTAAAGGAGCTACAAAAGAACCCGAGCACATCCTACACAAAAAGTCTAATTAGAGCAATCAATGCTGAAGAAATATCAATCGATGAAGAGTTCTAGCCGCACAAGGAAGAAAAGGCACACGACCCGTAACATGTTTCGATTCAGTGACCAAAATTAAAAAAGAGCCATTTGAATTTTCTATAGTTTTAAATGTAAATTTTTTATGGATGTATGTACATAATTTAAAGGAATTTAAATTTTATATTTGTTATTTAAAGTTGAATAAAGCCAATTTTTAGAAACTCTGTACGTTCCCTTCTTTGTAATTTGTGTGTATTTTATATAACACGGTTTTGGTTTCCATGTAACACGGTACGCATTATTAAATATATATGACCTCTGAGTTTTGGTTAACATGTTTTCTATATAGCACGATTATCCTATAATACGATTCCCCCATATAGCATAGTACTCAATATTAAAATTTGTGAGACTTGTAAGTTTCGTATAGCACGGATTCTCTATAGAACCAATCCATCTTGCTATACGAACGTTACCTGTATATTAAAATGATTTCTTGAACCGTAAGACAGAATGGTGGCATTTCATTCTACAGCATTTACATCAGGCTGTAAAATTCTAATACATTCAGTCGGTTTATGATAACAAAGCTGTCATACGAACCTATTACAGTCCTATATTAAAAAATCCCTTCTTTTAAATTTCTGAGACAGATGAAGTTCACATTAGCTTTTTTCACAAAATGTAACGGATAAAAGTAACCCTCCTCTGGTAAAGCAAATGAAATATTTCAGAACATTATGGAAAACTCAAACTTTTCAAAAACTATAGACTTACACGAAGTTAAATATTTGAATAACATTAACAACTTTCTTCTGCGTTATTCTACATAACAAGGGACAAGTGACAGAGATTGCATTAAGCGGATTAGATAATCTGTGTGTGTAACAAAGACAGGTGTTATCGTGAATATTCGTTAATCCTTGTGCGAAGAACTTTTGTGATTTTATCTCTTGAAACAGCTGTACATTCTGAATCCCTTTTTAATATCACTGGGACTTCAAGTACTCTTAACTTTACTTTTATAGAGCTAGTGTAAAATTTAATGCTGCATTTTAAACAATTACGACGGTAGCGGTGTGAGTGAAGTATAAATGGATAAATTAAATAAATTCTTTCTATTACCGATTTAGAATCAATTTAGAATCCCTACTAGGTATAGCAATGCAAAATTTCAGCTCATTCCAAAAATTAGATTTTGAGCAACATAACTCATTATTGCGATTTTTTTAGGCAGTGAAAAGTTTAAAACGCATCTGACAAACGTTGGATGATAATTATCGGATCGTTTGCTCAGTAAAAATAATAATATAATTCTCAAATCGTTTGCACTTGCGTAATCTATATAAATAAGAATGGAGTGTTTGTTTGTACATTCAATATTTTCGACCCATTTCAAGTTTTCTATCCGTTTTGGACCCTTCTGATGCCGAATCCGCCTTTATCTCGTTTGGTGTCTGTCTGTCTGTCTGTCTGTATGTTGTGCCCTATACACGTCCACGCGGTTTAAGATATTTTCATGGAAATTTGCATACAGTGAGTACTTATCTTCATTTAGTGAGTGGCATTGGTTGCGAAAGTCTGTCTGTCCGTCTTTCTGTTCTATGCTCGATTTTGTGTTTGTGTGTTTGTGTAGACATCACATGAATTGTATTACAGATATTTCATTACAATGTCTTTTATTTTATACATTATGTATTAGTTTAGTGAATGAAATATTAAACATTTTTTTATTGTTATATTTAGAAGAGTTTCATGCTAAAACACCTGAGTAAGTATACTTAAATCAGCCACTATTTGATAGTTTTCGAAAAATTGGAATGTAGTTTGAGTATTACGATTACTTTCATTTGCTTTACCAGTAATGCTGAAAACCAATTATTTTTCAAAAAAAAAATTTATGGTGAAATTTTAGCTCTGATACTTTATTTATTTCGAGTCTTATTTTTATTCTTTGCGCAATGAAAACGATTTCCGAATATTTGGGACAGACGATATTTTTCAACGAAACGAGAATGAACAAGATCGCGCGAGCAGTGATATTTATTCTGGTTCTTTCGCTCTGAATTAATTTCACATTTCTAAATTTTGTGCACTTTTAGTTGTAAGTTGTGGCAACTGTGCGAGATCAAGAGATAAAATTGAATCACAAATTAATATAGTTAGAACAATTTTTTGCGACATCTTTTATTTTGTTTTATTTTGCTGTTTCCTGTTTTAAATATTTATTATTTTTATAAATGTGTTTTCCTTCTCATCACACGCAACAGCACCACAAAGTATTAGACTTAAAAATGTTAGGTAAGTCAGTCTAAATTTTCAGTAAATTTTAAGTGTAGTTATGCCATTATTGAAAGAATAATGCCGTTATTTAAAGAATAATGCCGTTATTGAAAGAATAGTAATGTTTAAAAATCCAAACTAGAACTTTTTCCAACATTAAAAAATTCGTTGTCATAATGACAGGAGAAGATTGCAAAATTTCACAATGTCGCATACCGGTGGCAAGAGTGCCACAAGTAAAAAAATATTGTTTTGTTGACTATGAGTGCGAGAGCACTCGCCGTAAATCGTAATTTTAATTAATTGAGTTGAACATGAAAAGAACTTAAGAAAGGGAATTCCAAATCTTCCTATAAATCGTCTTTTATAGTAGTAACCTTAGTATCACCTTTCGTCATTTTGTAGCATTGTCATACAGCAATTGTGCGATGTATGTGAAATGTATTACATGAATGGATATGCATGTGTAGGATTTGTGTCCAAAGTAAGTTGTAGAAAATATAACGATGGCGAAAGGTGTTAAAATAAATTTTTTTTTCTACAAAAAACGTGTCATTATATATTTTGATTATCTCTTCAATCTAGAGTAAACCAATTCAAACCGAGTAAGGTCGGGTATTTTGCTAGTAAATATAATAATAATGTGTTATCTTGAATATTCGTTAATCCTTGTGCGAACATTTCTTGTGGCTATCTCTTGAAACAGCTGTATCATTCTGAATCACTTTTTAATAACACTGGGACTTCATGTATCTTTACTTTTATAGAGCTAGTGTAATATTTACTGGTGTATTTTATACTATTACACGCAAAAGCGGTGTGAGTGATGTATAAATTTATAAACTAAATTAATTCTTTCTAACTATTACCAATAATCTAAAACAACATAAGCCTTCGCTCTGGTTAAAAATAACATTTTCTATCAAGAAACAAGGTACAGTCGCGGATTAAAAACGAAACACTCATCTTCATTCAAATAATTTTGACAGTAGAGAAAATTCAAAGATGGCGTTTTACAGGAACTAACGTCTTTTATAAATTCAATTGCATACAATTTGCATAAGGGGTTATATTAAATTGAGCACCAACGTCATAGTTTTTAATAAGATCCCCCTATTTCAACACACACACAATTTAGAATCTATATCAAAATTTAACTTCAGATACCAAATTTCATTTCAGTACGTCTAAGCATTTCAAAGTTATGAGAAGAGAAAAATTGGAACCCCTAATATTAAATCAGTTTCTTTGACTTTTATAGATATCTTCCTAAATAATACTTCTATATCGCTGATATTTATTACCATGTTACAGTAAAACAACCGAAATGAAATCCGCCTAGTATTTTATCCTAAAAATAGTTTTTAGTATGTTCTAATATTTATGCGATTAATGTGTTTATGAAAAAATTATAAATTTGAGCCTTATTATATTTAGATGGAAATCGATTTAGGACTATACTAGGGTACAGCCATGCAAAATTTCAGCTCATTCCAATAATTAGGTTTTGAGCAACATTATGTTTTTCTCATTATTGCGATTTTTGAATGCAACCAAAAGTTTAAAAAGCATCGGATAAACATCTGATAATAATTATCAGATCGTTTGCACTAGAATAGTAAATATAATAATAAAATTCTCAAATCGTTTGTATTTGCGTAATAAATATAATAATTCTCGGATCGCTGAAAAATACGGTAGTTGGTCATCGGGGTGTAAATAAGAATTACGATCCTGCATGCCAAGTTCTTTGCTCTGCAGATGCATATTAACAATAATTTTATTCTTTCGTCTTTTTTTTTTACGATTAGCAATATGAATCCAGAATATCAAAAAAAAAGAAATGACTTTTTAACTGTATTCTAAAATTGGAGTGAATTGAACTATTCATTTCCATCCGTATAGCACGGAAATATATTTCTATGATAAGAACAAAATGGAGCTAAAAATTTTAAACTGTTTCCAATACAGCTTATTCTTTAATATTTCTGAAGTTATGCACCTTTAGAAACTGCCTCTTGGTAACTGCCGTGCCACCAATACCACCCCCTTCACCAATACAAATATGAGATATTAATCTAGATACGTCTGGAATTCCTCAGTTCTGTCTGAATGCAATTGAACATCAACTCGTTCAATATAATTGTAGACCCTTGTATCGCATGACAGAATTTGTTCGATCTAATCCAAAAGTATTCCCGGGACACAATAAGCCATCCCGAAGAAAGTTTAAAGTTTGAATTTTGACAGATTTCTTGGATACGAAGTTATTAAAAAGTAAAGCTATTGACAAAGAATTGCGTAAAACGTCGTGTGCACGTAAAATGTACTAAAATATTAAGAAAAAAGATAACATATATTTTTCAAACACTGAAAGTGAATACGATGCTTCTGTAGGATATGACACTAAGTTTAACACTGACACCAACTAGGAGAAATAATTGGGGAGCCAAGTAAAATTCCATTTACTCCAGATAGGATGTTTTAAAGCTCACTGTCCAAACTTCACGAGGTAGTAGAAACACAAGATTAAATCGTTTTCACATCGAGATATATATACGCTAGACATCACCTGGATATGGAAGAGGGTACACTAAAGACCAGAAATGAGAGCAAGTATAATCTCCTCCCAATTCAATAAAAGGCTTGGAACGAGTGTACACTAGGTCCGTAAACGCATTCTGGAATGCCTCCACTCCCACACTGTTGAGTTCCGATGTCACAGCCGCTTCAATACCATCTATTGTCTCGAACCGTTGCCCCTTCACCTTCAATTTGAACCGGGGAAATAAAAAATAGTCCAGGGGACATATCCGGTGAGTATGGGGAGTGGTCGATGCTCACAATCTGCCTTCTCGCTAAACATTGCTGCACAAAGATGGACTTGTGAGACGATGCATTGTCGTGCAAGAGGCACCAATTTCTACTGTCTATCAAATCGGGCCACACACTCCGCATTCGTTTCGAAAGCCGATCCACAACATCTTTGTAGAATATCCCAGTCACAGTGGAACCTTGAAGAAATTCTCGATGAATGATGCCCCGACTGTCAAAAAAAGGTGATCCAGCTTTAAACCTCGAAAACTACTCAAATGCTCGTGAACGACTCATAGCATCGTCACCATACGCAGATTTAATCATTTGGTATGTTTCTGTGGCTGATTTTCTTAACTAGAAACCAAATTTGATGTTCGTTCGCTGCTGTATTTTTTTAATGACAATGACGCACACACTTGCTTTACGCAAATAAACGCTGTCAAGTCGGAAAAGTTGTCAGAAATTAATATAACCACTTGAGACGCATGGCTGAGGGTCGTTGCTACGTCTTTCCACCGGTTTCGCAGAGATAGCGCCATATGTACATTTTTAATTGCGGGTGTCCTGGGACTTTTTAATATAAATTTTAAGAATAAACTGTGTATGAATAGCAGCACACACATCGAAATGCATATTGTAAAACAGGCAGGACTACTGATGCTTAATATCTAGAAAATACTGGTGGCACTTGCAGACACATCGTTACCACACGCGAAAGACGCCAGTCTGCAAAGTTTGCATTTCAACAAAAACGCGTTCAGTTTCGATGTTCGAGAATCATAGGTTGTTTTACTCATGAATATCGGTATTTCTACAATGGTAATGGTAATGGTAATTTTAGTTAACGTCGTACTAGAGCAACACAACGGGCTATTGACAACGGTCCGGAATCAGTCCCTTAAGGGAAAGATTCGAGGACAACACCTCGTAATTTTGAACCACGGTCAGATGACGAAGCAACATCTGAGCTGGCACCCCACTCTCCAAACTTCCACGCCAACCCAACGTGAGGACTTTCGGCCACGACAGATTTAAGGTGCACCAGCCGCCTCTACACCATACGTTTACAATCATCCATGCCCGGGCCCGGATTCGAACCAGGAACCTTCCGATCTAGAGGCTAACACCTTAACCACTATACCTGTTGGTCGGCGGGTATTTCTACAAAGAGTCAAGATGATTAGTGGCTTTGTCATAGTATAAACCATGAAAAGGTGACTCAAAAAAATGCAGTTAGGTGAAAATCGCCAAAATGTAGATTGGCGCCTTTTGGCGTGGATATAACGATATATCAATATAAATGCGATAAATGTTCAATTACTGTCAAGCTGTAAAATTCGGGCTTAGAAAAGGGATGTTCACATAGATGTGCTCAAAGTAATTGTAGTTGTTTGCTAACAGTTTGGCACTTGGAGCTCAAAGTTGCAACCACCAACAGCAAAACAGATATCATTGTAAATGCATAGAGCCAACACATAAGTAGGGCCACCGGTACATGTGTCATGTGAAAAGTGCTCTTATTTTGTAATTCCAGTCTCTATTGAAATTACAAAGTTATAAATCTTTCCCATTATAATTGAAATAAAAATGTATAGGTGCCTATAGAAAACAGGAAAATGTATCGATTTGTTCAACTAAAAGCTTTGTAAACCACAGTTTGGGATTTTCGGAAAACAGATTTGCCTTTCATGTGAGGCCCGTTATCCTACCTGGTGCTGGGGCTCCTGGTGCCGGGGTACAGTGCGAAAGCATGGGGTCCTGGTATACATCTTATTAACAATTCAATTTCCATGTATTTCTAATATTTTACCGTTGTCATTACCCGTTTTAACAGTTTATTTGCAATAGTTAGCTCTAATATCTAAGAATTCCGAAACAAAAAAAATTCGGAGGGTCCAAGGACGCCGAACTCTTAGCACCACTGAGGCAGTGTGCATTATTGACTATAACAATATATAGTCCGAATTGCATTCTTTTGTCAACCAATAATTCATCATATGAACGGAAGTGAATATTTTCGTCACGATAATTAACGTGAGTTAAAGGTCAGCTTTTATAAAGACCCACGTCTTCTATTTACCCTCCGATAACAGTAAACCGTTCGGTCTCCCACCCCGACATCTGTAATTCAGATTAACCCCGACGCGATAAACAAGCTCAACACCTGCGCTGTGGGTTACCATGAGAAAACGGAAGGAGAGCACAAGATCCTGACCTTATGAACTTCAACCAGAAGCAGGAGAAACTTCAAAAACTTTTCTTGCAGATGTGAGGTCGGATTTCAAACTGAAACCCCCTTCGCTGGTGTTTGCGTTTGCAATCGAGCTTGTTCTAACAAGATTTTAGAGAGATGGAACTTAAGATTTGAGAGGTACAGACGTGTCCTCCATATACTGATTTTTGGAGCCACGTTCCTGGCTCCTTGGTGGTTCGATGTCAATTGCTGTACCCACACTATTTTAATAATTGTAACTAATTAACTCTGTAAAAAACATTCCAATTACTTTAAATTAATGTTTAACTTTAATCTGTTGTACGTCTAACAGTTAGATGACGTCACAACAGTAAGAACCTTCATTACCTATTGTAATAAATCCTTCAAAACATGTTCATTTATTTCAATTTTGTGTGCATTTTAGTTACTTTACCATGCTAGATAAATTTCATGACATAACTTAGAACGGGATTCTACACATAAATTTATCAAGATACCAGTGTGCGAACTTGCTTGATATTTTCTTTAGTTTTGTGAAATACGAATATGCTCCAAGCGGGCTGAATACATCTATTTGTTGGAAAATTTTCTTTCGTGGTTAGCCCTCTAAAGCAGCGATTTTCAACCGATATAGCGCTGGTGGGTTACTATTTACGCTAGAAATTTGAGAAGTGTGTTCACAAAAATATTTCAATACCCGTATAAATTATTTGGAGTATTTTTAACCTTTACGCTGTGGCAGGTAGACAATAGTTACCACTAAAATTTTTCGCTTACACCAACGGCATGGTATAGATCTGTGTACTGTGAATGTTATCCCTCTTTTAAGTGACCGCTGGCGTCGATCACCATTTCCGAGCTGCCAGCGACTGACTTTCTGGAGAGACCTCCTTTTGTTCGGTTGTACTCAACCCTGACGACCGTGAGGCGTGAACGCTTTGGGGAAAAGACGGAAGGTTGCTCTGGTGATATACGCCACACAATACTATGAAAGGAAAGCGTTAGACGTAAATGCCACTGAAGGCTCTATCCCTCAAGTTCGGTAATTAAGTAAGGGGGGGGGATCAGAAATTCAACCGTTTCTGCAGACGATTGAAAAAATCTAATAGATCGCCGCAGCGTAAACTTTAGTTACAAAGTATCAACTGTTCCAAAGACATTTTTTAACTCTCCTGGTGGTTGTCTCGATGTGTTATCTTGCCGTTATTAAAACTGACCAGATCTTGATGAACGAGGTATGTTGTCGAAAGTTCTTGGAGGGTCACTTTGGAGCAAAAAGGGTAGTTAATTAATAATTTTTGCAAATGAAGCAAAATCATAACGATTCTTCTGACTGATCGGCCAAAAATATGAAATTTTTTTTTGAGTGACGCGGAATTTTAGAAATTTGTTTGTGTATGCCATGAGACGATAAAAGTGATAAATTAGTAATATTTAAGCCATAGAGGAAATGGAAAACTAGAGTGAGGAATAGAGCCTTTTTTTATATGCCCAGTTCGAGTAACTAACACAAGTAGTAATCTTTAGAACATTTTCTTCTGTCGAGTGGATGCGAACATTTATCCTCTGATTGGTCCACGGGATGGGAAATTACACCTATCCATTGAGACATTATCTGATTCGTCCGAGCGACATAGCTATAGACGGTCCATTTAGCCATTTTTGTCTTCACTTTATAGAAATGCCTAATCACACACCCTCCCTGTCATAAGACGTTATAACACCAAACGAATAGGCCAACAAAGTCGATTTTTACAGAGCAATCACGTGATTACTAGTCGACATGGTAGTTTTGATTATAATCAGCAAATAAATGTTGAGCATATTACGAAAATATTCAAAATCAGAGCTCCCTCATATAAATTGGCGTTTGGGGTTCAGGTTAATGTAAATTGGTTTGGATTGAAATAAATTACTTTAAATTCTTAGAAAGACTTGGTTTCAGGTTTCTTTCTCTCTTTTTAATCTCCTTATTGGTATTCCGGTGCGGAACTGTTGAGTACGTGCAAAAACTTCCATAGTATCTCCTCATTTTAGAAGAATTGCTGCATCATAAATCTTTATTGGAGACGCATCGCTACTCAGTAACAACGCAATAATAGATAAGGTGTTTACTTGGTACCGAAATAATTCTTTAGATTTTTGGAATCCAATTATTTTCTTTAAATTTGAAAAGCTAAAATTGCTTTATATTCCATATATTTGGAACATGAGGCCCTTCAAAAAAGTTGTTTTCCGTAGCAGCACTCAATTAAATAGAGAAAACTACTTAATTGCTTGATATCTTAGAACATAGATCTGATGGATGTTTTTATATGCATATTTATATGATGGGAGCATCCCCCGCTCCCACCATTTTGGGACACATCTTATAAATCGTAAACACAGTTCATGAAGCAAATATCAGTAAGGAATAAAAATATATTTGCCAGAGCACAGATTGTGTGTGTGCGCGAACTAGCCTAAGATAATTAATGAACTATTTGAGAGAGAGAGAGAGAGAATCTCAAATTGTGAAACATTTTTTTTTCATTTCACAATGTATTTAGAAAATCAGCAAAAATTCAGTAAAATGGTGCAAGGAATTCAAATATTAGTTACAAAAGTGAATGTGTTCAATGCCATTGCAAAGAAAAATTATTTATCATATCTATTTAAACTGAAATGTAAATTCGTCCACAAAGCTGACGAATCTGTCGTAATGTGTTTGCACATTTCGGATAAATATTTGATTCTAACATTATGTGTTGGTAAATTTCTGACACTTGTATTCATGAGTTACCTAACTATTCAAGATGTCTTAATATTTATCTAGTCTCATAATTCATTCGAGTTGTAGTACTTATCATCTTTAAATTAGCATATTCATAAAATTTCTTTGATTTGACACTGGCGCTTAATGTATATTTCATGTCCTTTACTCAAACCTCAACGACAAGTATTTTAATCTGGAATAAGTTCTTCAATTAAAGAGCTTTTATGAATCTTCTATCATCCGATTCAGAAATTTTAATTTATGCGTATGTAGGTTTTTGCAAAAAATTGTGTTTTTTTTTGGTAATAAATGCGAGAGAAAAAACAGCAAAGTAAATTGTGCAGTAATGTTTCCAAATCATTAATGAAATTGTATTTTAAAATAATATGTATGAAAATTTCATTTATATAAATAATTTATTGGAAAACAATTAAGAAGTACTCAATGAGTATAATATCGAGCACTCATGGTTTGCAAAGTTACTACACTACTTTTCCAATGTCCTTACATCAGCGAGCATGGCTAACCTTGAACCCCATCGTTCCGCCAAATCGACAACAGAATGATACCTCATCGGTTGTGTACTTGCGTGAAAGTTATGACGGCCACAAGGTCGAATCATTATCTGCGGTGTCCGGAAGTGCTCACTGATCGCCGCTGAATTGAGTGATTCATTATGAGGCGTTAAGCAATCCATCACGGTTTGTCTGATCGGGAGCAAAGTGCTGAACCCCGCTGACAGCTGAAAGACTTAATGACGAAATCTGTCCCGGTGGCTTCTGGTTCTTGGTGGTGGAAATATGGATCTATGGGCTACTAGCGTGTCTTTCCTGAAGTGGCTACGAATGGGATCAGAGCCAATGCATATTCGTCGTGGACGATTCTATTTTGGACCGCAGGTAAGTCGGTGAATATTAAACTCGGTTGAATTGTTTCTTCAATTCGATCAACTTTCGTAACTCGTTTCTACAGTTTTACAGTGCAACAAATATGATTATTTATTCACATTATAGTTCAAATTCTAAACACGAATTCAGAATCTCTCTATATTAAAAAAAAGTTACCGCCGCCGCCACAGGATTGAAAACTGTGTTGTTTAGCTCAACGATTTCCCGAGAAAGTACTGATCAGAAAAAAACGAAATTAACATGATTTGTTCTTCATCGTATTCCCTGGACAATTATTAAGATTTTTTTCCGATGCGGCTATTAGTTTAGGGTTTATTAAGTGTCAAAATTGAAGAAACGAAATTTCTTCCGCGAGTGAGCAAAACACATACAATTTTTCAGTCTTCAGCCGTGAGTTTTTTTTAAAGAGTACCTCTCAACGTAAATATTTGCAGCTCGTCGAGTTTTTTTTTTGAAATTTTAATTTGGTTCTAATATTTTTTTGAAATTCGGGAAAAATCAGGACATTTTTGTTGCATTTTTTTTAAATTGCCGTATCTATATTTTATTACTATTAGTTTTTAATTTTTAAAATATCGCAGTATACCTCAGAATGTACTCTTTCTTACGGTACTATTATTTTTGAAATCGGTTAATAATTAAATTGGATGCGATCAAAAGTTGGTCATACAAAATTCGGAATCTTTGGATATTTTCGCTACTTTTTGTTACAACTGTTAACTAAAACTGTCATATCTATATCGTATTACTATTACTTTTTTATTTTGAAAATAGCGCAGTATACCTCAGACTATACTCTTTCTTACGGTACCATTATTTTAAAAATTGGTTCATAAATAAATTCGATGCAATCAAAAGTTGGTGAGCAGGGGTTGGCGAGCGTAAGCGAGCAGGGTGCGGAGCCCCCTAGTGCTAAACAAAAACGCACCCAGTTATCCCGGTTTACCGTTCTCCTCGTCATGAAAATGGAATTACTTTTCGAACAAGAAATCTGCTTCTAAATTATCGAAGATACGGTAATCAGACTACCAGACCAAGTAAATAAATAATAGTTGTAGTACTGTAATACTCAGTTGAAACAAGTTACAAAAGTTAATCGAATTGAAGAATATATTCAACTTTTCACGAGTTCAATAACTACCGACCTACCTGCGGTCCAAAATAGAATCGTCCACGAACATGCATTGGCTCTGATCCCATTCGAAAACACTCCAGGAAAGACACGCTAGTTATATGGAATGGCTACTCCACTGACAGAAACGTTCACGGACGTTTAGTGAAAATAAGCTACGACATTTTACTCCTTTCATAAGCTCCATTTTTCAAGTTTGTTTTTGTGATATCTTAAGATAACTTTTTCAGTTCCAAATCGGCTAGGAAAGTTACCGCCGATTATTTATTGAATCATGCATTAGATACGCTGGGTCACAAGTTGGGTGTATTGTTTGAGCAAGATGTGCTACTCTGGGAGAAATAAATACACTGGAGATACGTTGAGTTTAGAGATGTTGGATATTTCTTGAGATAGCATCACACTTGTGTTGTACATTTGATGTATCAGCGATTTCAGGAAGGAATCCTAACTGGTATATTGGTCATTATGTTTGAATGCCACCCAGACCCAGTAGGGTGTGGATTCGAAGGTCCGTTTGTGATTATATGGATGCTGCATTGGTTGGGTTGTTTGATGTTGCAAGGACCATAGCTGCTCCAAACAATGTCAAATAAGGGAAAAACACACAAGGAAAGTTACTGATACGGAAGAGAAATACACCCAGGGAGGAATCAAACCTGACGGCAATTGAACCGGCTCCGCTTACAATTTACAAGTTCCTAGCGCAGTGGCCATAACCACTGAACTAAGACGAGCCCACATGGATGTTGGTGATTGTCATAGTTTTGCGGGGACTCTCTTTCTGTCTCTCTCTCTCTCTCTCTCTCTCTGTCATTCACTCACTCACACATGCCCGGGAGGAGATAGTATTTAAAACTGCGACGTATGTCGTAGAACAAAGTTTTTGCAAAACTATTTTTCCTTAATTTTATCAATATTTTGGCAGATGTTTTTAAAATCATAAGCATCATAATCATTATTAAAATCATAATCATCGTGCAAAGCACGCTTCTTGCCACATCGTTTTTTTTTTGTAGCTACGGAGCAACTTTCCTACACAGCCCAAATTACCACAAACACTTTATAAATAACACATCTTCTATGTCGATGACAAAACATTTAACTTCAAAAGTTATCGACAGAATTGCAAATTCTGAAAATATGCCTTGGTTATGTTGTTGTTTCTTATGCCTACACTGGTAGACCGGAGGAGTGCCAGGCCCGTCGAAGACGGCAAGAGGCTAGGGGGGTGCGCCTTCCATGTTATTGAGCCCCATTGGGAGGAAGTCCGACTTTGCTCGACATACATGACACATCCGTTTTATAGGAAGGTCCCTTTCATAGAAGCGGCTCAATCCCATGATAGTACTTTACGCAAGTCCAATTTGATTGGCTAGTTTCACGGGCTTGGCTTCACTTGGATATCTTGCCAATCTGATTGTTGCAGTAACCATTTGATTTTGAATATGCGCGTTGTTTCGTAGAAATACAATACATACACTAGCGCCTCAGCGTAAGTGTCCGACAAGTTGACTCTGATTTGCTCCTCATTCTCATATATATGTTGTATGGTTGTTGTTAGTAGTATTTCTTGCCAACTTATATTAAGGGTACTTATACTTTAAAGAGCTCCTTTTCGTGAAGCAACGATGGCCTAATGGCTAAAGTCACCCACCTTCAGATTAGCGTCGGCAGCGGAGAATGACTTCCCGAGTTCGAACCCAGCTAGCGGAAAAATTTTTAGATCCTCCAAATTATTTTTAAAAAATTCCAATTTAATTCCTTTTCATTCTAATTTACTTTTCCCAATTTTTAATACCCTTTTTATATTTTTCCAAGCTTCCGTTGATTTTACATAAATAATCTAAGAACCACTCCTGAACTCACTACCAGCTGATATTTTACCGCCCCTCTGCCGTCCCCTTTGCTTTAGGATGATTGTGTCGTATCCACCGCTGGCTTAGGACCATTCTGATGTAACAAAAAGCATACATAAAACACTAACTTATATAATTATTAACTTTTTTATAAAAGGATACAATTTTCGGCTCCCACCTCTACCCACCCATAGCCATGGATCTGAAAAGAAAAGAAGAAAGCACAAAGGAAGAGATAAATCGCCAACAGAAAAATTGTCATGACATACGTATCTAGGTCATGTGATCCGATTAGCCAATCAAGTTGGACTTGCGTAAAGTACTATCATGGGATTGAGGCGCCTGTCACTTTCATACATCCATTCACTCACACATATCGTAATTTAGATCCCAATCAGAGGCCGATAACCCCCTGATCAGGTACCCCCAGAGGTATTGATTTGGTATGGGAACATGGGGGACATTGTGACCACGACCTATTTAACGTGCCCCAGTCACCATTAGTGAACACGACGGTCTTTAGCCAGGTCGAAGCGCCGATTTCGCAATCATCAGAATTGGAGGCTCCGCCGAGGACAGAACCCACAACCCTTCTGATGAGAGCCCGACGCTCTACCGACTGAGCTACCGTGGCTCGCCTTGGTTATAAATAAAGTAAGTTAATAAATTTTGATGTTTTATTATAAATATGTAATACATATTTAGTCGATAATTGTGTTTAACGTCTGTTTTTGATTTTACTGCAGTTTTTTCAAAATTCGGACAAATTGCCTGCAGAACAATCGCAACTGCTTGGAGTTGTGTTGCAGAACACTGAATATCATTCTGCACCTGTGCTCACACGCACACTCACATTCACACTCACACGCACACACTGGGACTCCTTCACACGTTCGCCTCTTGTAGAACCGAAAGCCCAGGGTTCAGAAGTCAGGTATTATAAAAACCAATTTCACGAATGTATGGTAAAGCTATAAACGCTGGTTCACTTTTTACAATCCTCCCTCACAAGGGAAACTTAGATAGAACGCAATTAAGGTCGACAGATTGAACGTGGTAGGTTGGTAGGTAGTTATATTTACGTCGCTCTAAAGCAACATAATGGCCTTTTGGGTACGGTCCTGTGTCAATCCTGAAGAGAAAGATCTGACGACAACACCTCGTAACTTTGAGCAATGGTAAGATGACAAGGACAAAACTTGAGACGACATCCCTCTCTCCAAACGTCTACATTGCGGCGAAGTAAGGGCATTTGGCCGCGAATTATTTAACGAGGTTGGAAGGAAGGCAGTTGAATTTACGTCGCATTGATGCAATCCAATGGGTTATTGGTGACGGTTCAGATTCAATTCTGAAGCATTCAACAGAAGAAGTTACAAGTATTAAATGATTACATCAATAAACAACGTTGGGGCAATTTTTTTCCAATCTGTATTTACATATTTCATTTACTTATTTGTGTTAACTAATTCTACTTAAGAATTACGGCGAAAGAGAAAAACATGCGATAGATGTTCTATAATAGATGTCAATTATGTCGCAGAATGGCATCAGCGCAATGAATATGGACATTTGTTGCATTATATTTGATATGAAAGTGTCGTGAATAGAATTGAAACGGCTGAGGGAAAAAAATTGAGAGGAAGAGGTAGGGAGAAAAATTATTATTCAATCTTTTTTAAACAAATTTAGAAAAAAGCATTATTTAAAAATTTTGAAAATAACGTACAACTTGTAATAGCCAGTCCATCGATTATTTGACTCAGAAAGTTTTACTCAGCTATTTCCAATCGCAAACAGAGAAACGAGACTTTTTTTCAGTTGTTTAAATGGCAAGAACACTAGATACACATATAATTACGATTCAGAAATTCATCATTACGTTTCTACTAGTATTTTTACCCGTCAACTATTTGTCAAAAACCTTTTTCCGTTTCTGTCATAAAGATCTTTCATCAAAAGTTATTCGAGTGCTGAAAAATCAATTGACGTTGAAGATCATAATTACGAATGTCTATTCAGAGGTTGTATATTGACGGGTCTTCTCTAACATCTTGACAGAGAAAAAAACGTCATCGAAAAATGTATTGCTATTTTATCGAAACATTTCATGTACAAAATACGAACAAAATACAATCCTTCAGTAAGAATTCGTTTCATGCTAAAATATCACATTTTCAAATCGTCTTGTATTAAAGACATTATAAAAAATGGTTTTACCAGTCAGGATAAGGACTATGAAACAGGTATATGCATTGACTGGTATGTATGAGAATAATATATTAACAAACTAGTCTTAATGGATATGCCATGTGTCAATAATTCTAAGATAAAACTATTCCATTATGCATAACGGCGTCATACATATTTAATAGTTTTAGAATGCTAGATTGTTCCAGATTTACTCACACTCTATAATAATGTACTATCAATCCTATCCAACTTTCCTTCATTTCACGTCTGATCAAATGTTATATTTTATGTAAACTGACTAAATTATATTGTATTGGATAATATTTTGTCAAATGAAAAGTTCGACGTCTCTGAGCTTTGAATGCACTATAACGCAGAAGTTCTCAACCTTTTGACTACGGCAAGGTACAAATGCTGTAACGGCAGTTGTATAAATTCTTTTTTGGCGTGATTCTTATCATTTTAAAGGTACAACTGATGTACTGGCCGATATCTAAATTCTTTCTTGGCGCGATCATAGTACAACTGCTGCACTGGCCGTAGTCTAAAGGTTAACAGTTGGGTCGTTACCCTAATGTGGGTGACCGTGGCTTTTGGGAAGGGTCGCTTTTCGGGTGATCACAGCACCAGTAAAATTGCATTAAGTGATTGTAGATCGACTTTTCGGTAGCAAGCATGGAGAGGAACATTTTTAGAAACTCTGTGACGTTATTACTAAACAAAGAACTATACAAAACTAAAAAGAATGCTGATAAACTCTCTTTTATACCTCAGTCTCCCAATTCTTTTAAATTAATATCTCAGCAAGTTTTTTTCCATGGTTACTGTTTGCTTGTGAAAAGTTAAAATGCATTCACTAATATCGTAGTTTGCGCGTGCTTAATAAATATATCATCAAGACAATAAGGCCCGGTGCACACATCCGGTTTTTCAACTTGCTGCGCCACTGCGGCACCGAAGCCCAACTATGCACACATAACCGTGAAATGACGCACGAACTCATTTCGCGCCATTGCGATAAATAATCTATCGAAGAAAACGTGTTTATTTCGCTTACTTGGTGTAAAAAAGTATATTTTGAAACAAAATAGACGTTACTGGATACAACCATTTACTAATTATTATTTATATTCAATTTGTTTATGAAAACAAGGTACTTCAGAACGAAGACTCATGTGCGGCAACCGTGCGTCGCCGTTGTGAACTGTGGTACAAATTGCACGCAAGTTGGACGTGTGTCGCCCCAGCGGCGATGGAGGCATGTGTGCACTGCTCCATTGGATCTAACGTAACTCAGACCGCGCTTGCGTTGCGGCAGCGGTGCCGCACGTTGAAAAACCGGATGTGTGCACCGGAACTAGTGATTGTAAATGTGTTAATATCCCGTAGCAGCGCGCAATAAAAATAAAATCCACACAGCTCTTGCACGCTCTCATAAAAGCTGTACTAAGCAATACAGGAAACAATAATGCATTTGTGTCAGTTGACAAATTTGTGATTCTTGCCTCGATGAGATATCTTGTCATCATTAGAAAACCGACCAGATCTTTATCTCATCATCATAAAAAAAATCGGCAATATCTTGATGACAAGTTATATCTTCATCAGCAAAATTGTTCAGGTCCTCGTGGACTAGACATCTCATCGAAACTACTTGGAGGATTAAAACAACGAGTACTTGGTATTTCAAAAGGGGTCTGTCATTTCAAACTAGTACTGAAAGTCGCTATCCAACCAGGGTCTAGGGGAAAAAGTGTAGATATGAAAGGTCTGTATTCATGGGTCACTTAGTCAAGTCCAGGAGTTGAATTTTAGACTCTTTAATGGTGGGAAAAAGGTTAAGATACAGTGCTTTTACGAAATAACAGTTCGTTTGTACTCACCCCATCCTATGCCGACGTACGTTCGGAATTGGATCTTGTCAATGGAAAACGTCTTTACAACCAGCATGTAGAGGTAGAGACCTTCCACGAACATCCAGAAGAAATTGGTAGCCATCAGATATGTCAGCAGGATGACGAGAAAGCATGCTACCTGCAAAGAAAGCAAACATCCATGTGTTATAAATTTAGTCTTAAACTACTTGGGTGGTAAAGTATGTAAAAAGTAACAGAGAGATTGGAACTTTAGTGTAGAGATATTGCAGAAGTTATAGAAATTATTTAACAAAAGGTTGGCAATTGGGACTTCGGTCTGGTATAGTACCAGTTTAATAAACAACAGTTGGTATACAAGGGTATTCAGAATACACACGTCCTAAAAAGAAGGGGCTTATGCAATCTAAATTGAATCGTGAGTGAAGTACCAGCACCGTAGTATTTCAGATGACAAATGAATAAATTCTCCAGAAGCTATGTGAAATAAAATAAGAACACCGACATGTCTAGTGATGTTACTGAGGACTATAGACACTAAAAAGCTCAAATTTACTTATTGTATGCTTTAAATGTAGCAGAAAAAAAAATTTCTGCTCTGTTAAAAGCAACATAATAGGAAGTGCAATGATGTTTGCCATATAATAACAGTCCTTACAATGTGCCATAAGCTGTCCGAGATTTCCGGTAGCTCTAGAACACGTCTTTGCTTTTCTGCGATTTTTCGTGGTGTTGTGTAGGCTGCAATGCCAGGACCAAGTAGAGTGCTCTATCGTATTTAAATCAGGTGACTGTGCTTGATATGTATTCAGCCCTATTCGTATTCGGACAGGTGTGGAGATGTTACGGTTGTTATTTTTGATTCCCCATTTCTCAAATGAACATACTTTTATTTAAAAAAAGTTTTCAATATGTTGCATGTGACATTTATCTTACAAAGGGAAGTAAATATGTATAAAATTATAAAATTAAAGTTTTTATTCGGTGCCTTTTATCGAAATCCTTCCCGTTTAAAGAATTGTTGCCTACATTTAAATAATTGAATAGAAAATTCACGTTTCAAAGTGAAATATTCGCGAAATCATACGGACTTAAACTTTAAATACAACTGACTTTGATCACATATGAATGACAAATTAATTAATAGTAGTGAGAGTTTCATCTGACATAAAATCACATGAAAATATGCAGTTAAAACAATGTGTGATCGAAATTACTATTAGTCTCTCAGACACTTATTGATAATAACTCTAAAAATATTCCAGACAGCGAAACTAATAATTTCCTGTATGTTATATGCAATGTGTAAGAATAATTTCCTATGACATGAATTTGAGTGAGTGAGAATTTCAGATCATGGCTACACAAACAAGAGCCTTTCCTGTTAAAGATTTAGAAACTATCTACTTCTGCTCTCGTAAGCATTAGTAAATTTATTCTTCATTGAAAACTGTTTGAATTATTGATTAGTTCGGTATATAGACAATGTAACAGAGGGAAGTACTTCAAAATATGTAATCAGTTAAACTGATTTTAAATTGAAGTAATGAGTAGCGATTATCGTAAATTGATATTGGTAAGCTAAGCTCCAACTCAATTTTGTAATTTGATTACATGCAGAAAAAATTTGTCTTCTCTGATCACATACAATGTTATAGGTCTTGTACCTTACCCTGGGTGTACTTCTATTCTGTGTCAATAAAAGTTTTTCATGTGTATATGTCCATTACTTGACGCTGTCTGCCTTGTGTTTAGTACAGCTTGGGGAAATATGACCAGTTTTTTGGTTTGCAGACGCAAAACCAAACTACCCATGCGGTAAAAGAAGCAAGGTTAAATGTGTAAATTTATCTTCAAATAATGAATTTTCTCATATGGAAAGAAAAATAATTTAGAAGTAATTTACTCTATTCTTATAAAAATGCGAAAAATCATTTGTCAAAGGTATATTTTTGATGATGCATACTTCTTCCAGTTGGGGAGCACTTTTAGAAATGCTTTTAATACTTAAAAACGTACGTCTTCGCTCAATAGAACGTACGTACAAGTATTTCTGACAACGCAAAAAGAGAAACATATATAGGTGTGGAAAATTGGTTGATTGGAACGATCATTGAAAATTGGAACGATCATTGCTCCTCTTTGAAAAAACTCGAAACTCAAAATAAAGACTTCACTTTTCCATTCTACATTTCTGACGCATAAAGAGAATATAGAACAGATCTATGTGTAAAATCGGAACGCAGTTTGTATTGCATACGATCAGAGTACCATCTTTGGTAAAAACTCGATACTCAAAATAAAGACTTCACTCTTACATTCTACATTTCTGACGCATAAAGAGAAACATATCTATGAATAAAATTGGAACGCACTTTTTATTGCAAACGATAAGAGTATCATCTTTGGTAAAAACTCGATACTCAAAATAAAGACTTAACTCTTCCATTCTACATTTCTGACTCATAAAAAGAAACATATATATGAGGAAAATTAGAACGCACATTTTATTGCATACGATCAGAGCAACATCTTTGGTAAAAACTCGAAACTCAAAATAAAGACTTCAATCTTCCATTCTACATTTCTCACGCATAAAGAGAATCATATCTGTGTGGAAAATGGTAACATACTTTTTATTGCAAACGATCAGAGTATCATCTTTGGAAAAACTCGAAACTCTAAATAAAGACTTCACTTTTCCATTCTACATTTCTGACGTATAAAGAGAATCATATCTATGTGGAAAATTGGAACACACTTTTTATTGCATGCGGTCAGAGTATCATCTTTGTAGAAACTCGAAACTCAAAATAAAAACTTCACTCTTCCATTCTACAAACTATTCCAGTAGACTTGAGTAAAATCATGGAAATCAAATCAGAATAATTTAACCAATTTTTAATCACCCCATCCACGACATGATCGAATTTTACAAATTTCATACTCAGAAAAAGGACATTTAAAGAATTTCTTGGCTTTTCAAACTAACTCTTTTCAGTAGCCGTTACTTTACTCGAGAAGACGTGATTATATAGGATGTTCAAAACTCCCTGAATAACTTTAAGGGAAGATTGGGAACACAAAATTAAACCGTTTTCACATGTAGGGATATATGTTCTCAGATGAACTAATATGTTTTAGAGAGTGTACACTAAAGTGCAGATACGAAAGCTAGTTGAATTTGCGTCGCATTGGAGCAGCACAACGAGCTATTGGCAACGTTCCGGAATCTATCCAGAAGGGAAAAATCAGAGAAAGACACCTCGTTATTTTGAATCACGGTCAAAGTACGAGGTCAATGCCTGAGCTGGCACCCATCTCCAAACTTCCACACCACATTAACGTGATGATATCTGAAGTCCCGACAGTGTTAAACAGCTCCAGCCCCACGTACACGATTGTTGTTTGTATCGTTTCCAACTCGCAAACCTCCAGTTGCTAATCCGTGACTTCACCGAGTGGACTGCCCCGGTCCCGTAAAAATGAAAAACAGCAAGTATGTGTACATTTTATTCAGTCCTTATGTGCAGTATGACAGTGGTTAAACATTTACGAATACAGAAATCTATACTATTGACTAAGATCAAATAAATCTACCCTGTCCACGGTAACGGAGGCCATTCGCACACGCACGTAATAGCCTTAGGGATTGTTTATCATTGATAACATTAATAACATTGTGATTGATTATCAGTGGATGGTTTAAACCAGTGGAATTCCGTAGAGAAAACACAGGCGAATGGGTATTCGTATTGATCAGGCATCCATCGTCCTACATGAACAGAGGAGAGTTGTCTTAATATTGAATACGTGTAAATACGATAAAATTGGACCGTGTCCTTTCAAAAAGAAATTAATGTTTTATTTGATACAAAAAAATTTGGAGTTACTAGTTTTAGAAAGGTCTTAGTCTTGCGACCAGTTTGTGAACGAATTCCAGTAGTTCTGCAACTAAGAAATTAATTGAAATTTATTTGTGTGTGACATCAGTGACAGCTAGGGGAACACTTATTTCTACATAAGAGGAAGCTCAAGTTTGAGACTTCTAACAGTAAATATAAGCCTGACAGCGTTAGAACATTGATTACAGTAGAACTGGCTAACTGCCGTTCTACCAAACAGCGGCCTCTAGCAGTCCCAGATGACCATTGCATATGTATATCCCCAAGTGCAGAATTATATTCAGTGTTCTGCAACACAACTCCAAGCAATTGCAATTGTTCTGCAGGCATTTTATCCAAATTTTGAAAGCTGCAGTAGAATAAAAAAAAAACAGACGCAGAACACAATTATTAGCTAAATATGTATTGCATATTTATAATAAAACATCAAAATTAATCAACTTACTTTATTTAAAACCACGGCATACTTTCAGAATTTGCAATTCTGTCGATAACTTTTGAAGTTAAATATTTGCCATTGACATAGAAGATGTGTTATTTATAAAGTGTTTGTGGTAATTTGGGACGGTGTAGAGAGGTTGTTCCTTATCTAAAGAAGGAAAAAAGGTGTGGCAAAGAGCGCGCTTTCCATGCAGAACATCATAACTTATGATTAAAAACAAATCGGCCAAAATTTTGATAAAAATAAGGAAACATTGTTCTGCAAAGTCTTTTCTGCGACGTACTTCGCCGTTTTAAGCACTTTTTGCTCCCAGGTGCATATCCATATGAATGTTGACTTACTGTACCCTCCTCTCTCCGACACCAGAGGCTTAGAGTTCTCATTGGAAGGACGAGGAGAGGGAAAGCGAGATAAAAAACTAAAACATACAATATAATACTTGAAGACATTCTACAAGTTCAAAACTGGAACTTGGAATTAAATTTTGAGATAACAATAACAGGAACAAAATGCAACACAAAATTACCCAACACAACACACACAATTAACACAACACACGCAATTGACTCAACAGACACAGTTAACGCAACACACACAATTAACACAACACGAGATACAAAATTCAGGGTCCGGAGTTCCGAAAGTTGGCATAAAGGATCTCGTGTGATTCTTTTATTCGTCGTTTCCAAAAAAATTATGTTATGGCGATTTACATGTGATATGAATTTTTTATGATGGGATATTACCGTATGTGCAATGAAATCCCACAGTTGTGTGTAGTTTAAGGGCTATAATATATTCAAATTTAAATTCCACAAACTTTATCAAGAGTAGAGTTCTGAGGATAAAACTTTCATTGGGAGTGTTCATAAAAAAAAATTCCCTTTAAAATAATTAAATTAGTAATATTCCCTAGAAAGGCGAAGTAATACGTTACGTTATCCCATTAGAACTATTAAAAGAAACATATTTCAATACTGCGATTGCTGTTCAGGTTTCCAGTTTAGTTAACTCAAACTTTACACAGGAAATTTTGAAACCATCTTGTAGATTTCTTACAATTAATTACATTGTATCTAATTCGCGGGCCGGGTAAAACTATCCGAAGGATCATATCTAGACTACGGGCCCATTAAACGTACTGTCCGGATAAACCTATTCAAGGGACCGCATCTAGGATGGACCTAATAAAAGTATGCGCTACAATCTTTACACGCATCACATCATTTCGACGAGCGTGTTTTTCTTGACTCGAAGAAAAACAAATACGTGTTTATTTCTTAAGCGTACGTATTTTTGTGAATGGCACCAGACCCTTATATGGCCAATTTCGCGAATAGCTACTATTAAAATAATTTCACTTAAAAAATCAACACTTCAAAATTGATTAAATTAAGCCGTAACGGTCTTAAGATAGTGCTCTACCAAAGAAAATCTAAGGAAAAGCGTATTTTTCGTCGTTTCATGACCGCGGACTTAAATTACTATTAGATCCCACTACTGGATGACCGTCCCAGTTTGAGCCAAATATGACACGGTAAGCCTAGAGAACTTTCCACATCCATCGATTTCATTCCAAAAGTAATAGAGGTATTAAACATTGACTCGAACTAAAGGTGCTGGAAAGATAGGCCGATAACGAAGTGCGAGAATACAGAATTAGGAAGCGCTGTAGGCGTTATATTACCTTCGCCGTCGTGGGATTAGGATTGGATTGTAAAGTCGCCGTAATGATCCACGTCAAGTCTATGAGCAAATATGTTATCATCAGATTGGTGTGAATCGTATTTCTTAAGCATCTCAAGTCTCTAGGGGAAACAAATTGAAAGGTTACCATGATATAAAAAAGAGCATCACACAACAAGCAAAAATTCGTATAAAAAATAGATCTATAAGTGCTACTTATCTACACTACCCTACAATAATAGACCAGACAGCAAGATGTGATGGTATCAGGGATAGTATAAAAGAAAAAAATACATGCTTTAATAGGGGTATGGTCCCCACGTTCTGCAAATACACTAGCAACACTTCTGGGCATACTTTCAACAAGGTTTTGATATACAGCTATGGGTATTTGTGTCCATTCCTGCTGCAAGAATGTCACCAACTCAGTTGTAGATTTCGGACGTGGTTCCCTGGTCCGTAAGCGTCGCTCTAACGTGCCCCACAAATGTTCTATGGGGTTTAGGTCGGGACTCTAAGCAGTCCAGATAAGACGTTATACATCCATTTCTTGACACCACTGCTTGACACAGGCTGCAACATGGCATGGAGTATTGCAGTCATGGTAGTAACATTAGTCGATTCTATAAAATTTCCAGAGCGTAGGAAGAACCTGATTGTCCAAAATGTTAATGTAGGCGTCAGTGTTAAATTTACCAGGAACAACATGCAAAGGTCGCAGGTCATTCCACAAAAAACACCCCCAAACAAGTAGTCGGATTTTATGCACATCCGCTGGTGTCCGGTCCATTATTGTAGGGTAGTGCATATATAAAGGTTAAAGGTTCATATGTTAAAGACTATCTAAAATGTTTCAATCCGCTTGTAACTATTCCCTGTCTATCACCACGTTGATTACGAACACAGACAGGTTACAATAACAGTTGTTCTTGTGTTCTAATTGCTACTTGTTCTAGTGGACGAACATCTATGGATGACTGTGCCTGAGTTCTGATACGATTAAGAACATGAAATGCTGGGTGCGATTCTGAAAAAGAACATGATTAAGAGGATAATTGTTGTACAATTCGGAGGAGTCGTACGTGTTTTTGCCCGGACGGTGTGGCGTGTATTTTAAAACTTTATATATATTGTAAATAAAAGACCATGCCCAATTTAGGTGTGCAGTTTCCCTCTGATCTTGTATATATTATCTGTTCTTGTTCTGTTCTTGGCCACTGTTACGCACAATGTCAATCAAAGTAGACATCGTTCGGTCACACTGACACCGCTATCCTTCGATTCTGAACGCATCGAATTCAACGGTACAATGCCATGAAAAATTTAACTCCCCCGGTGGCTAATCTTCGCGTCAAAATCTGCCCTGTAATTTACCAGCCTCTCTTGAAAAAATATGTTCCAAACTGTCACTAGTCCTGGGCAAGGGACAATTTGCTCTTCCTACCTTGGATCTCTCTTCTTCTTCTTTCTAATCCCACTGATCTGGATCAGATCAGGTCCACGAGTCCCTCCGCCCTCAATCTCCTTAGAACCACACCAGGGCAACGCAGTAGGTCCTCCCGCGATAACTATTCCCTTGGATCTCTATTCCCTTTAAGTAATAGGGCATTTTTATGTCCTTGAAACCACCAATTTTCAACTGCTATTTTACAGTAAAGTGGATGGGAAGTGGTACAAAAGGTACGTCGAGAATTACCGAACTAATGAGCAAACCCAAAGCGATAACAGAAGCGAACAGAAAAAAAAATATTTGAACTGAAGTGATGACACTGCACTGGTTGTCACGAGACAGAAGAGAAATTGTTAAAAAAAAAGAGAATAGGTCTTTAATGCATTATATGACACCTAAGGCAGGTTTTGCAACGCTTTTGCATCGTAAGAATGAATGAGCTTGCTGTGAGGGCCATTAGTTAGAAGGGTAACGGTCAAAACTAAAAGGGGGCGATATAAGAGGTGGTTCTTTGCAGGTTCTGTGGCATACTCGAACAATAATGGCAGGCTTTGCACCACGTTTGCATGCAGAGCAGAAAGTTGTGCGAGTGTTCCTGCGGTACTAGAACCCTTTACTATGCCAAAGCCTGGATTAACAATTCGAGTTTAGCAATATTGACCAGATCTTGATGGACGAGATATCTTGTGATTAGATTAAAACTGACAGATCTTTATCTCGTCATCATAATAAAGTCGGTGGGGAGATATTTTGTCATTAGTAAAATCAGTCAAAAACTGATGACGAGATATCTCGTGGAAACCACTTGGCGGGTTACTTTGCAATATATAATTATGTTAGGAAAACGTCTTTTAATTCCGTTATTTTTTTCCTTTTTTCCGCCAACGTAACAACTATTTGGAAACAGGATTCAAGTGTAAACCATTTCTTTTGGGACTGAGGGAGAAGTAAGTTTTGTTAAAAAGTAATTTATCAAAATTCGATTTTATTTATAGAAAGGAACTGCTGATATTTACTTATACGTACATGGAACCATGGACTAAACATATTTAAAAAATATTGTAGTGTATGCTCAGTCAGGAAAATAAATACTCGATGCAAAAATCATGTTTAAAAAATATTTTTATTTTCGATGGAAACTTCACATTTTGTTTCATACTAATTCAGTCTGTGTGATCTAAACCACAAGTGAGTGGGCGCAAGTTTTGTGGATCAAAGCGATTCTGTTTGACTTCTCCAGACTCATAATATGACCCTATCTGTTGCCATAGAAACGAACTTTATCTTAGTTGCCATTGGGAGCGTGAACAAATGTATTCAAGTTCGTTATAGTGATGCATTTGGTGATAAATTAAAAATATATTCATTGAGATTTTTTACCTATCATCGAGATTGAAACGAGAAAAAATCTCCTTCTGCAGACAACATTCGCGAAAAAATAAAATAAAATGATATTATTCCCGAGAGTCAGCCCTACTCGAAACGAACTAGTCCTGTTTCTATAGCGACCGTCACAACCCACACATGGCGTCGGAAGTAGTTATGGTAGAAGATGGGCAGCACTTGTTGATTAGTCGCAACTAAATTACCTAGAGTACAAAGTGCATTCAGTTTTTGAAAACTTTCATTTTTTTTCTATACGTTACCATTCTTGCATTATTTGTGTAACACGTATCACTTTTGCTTTAGGTTATCGCATTACTACATGAAAACAGCTTTGAACATTTTAACGTCATTCTGGCTACGTTTGTAGTTTTACAGAACAAGTCAAGACTAATCAATCAAGGAAATGGTCTTGATAAAATGCCGAAAATAAAGCAAATAAGATGTGGTATGAGTACCTTGAGACCCATATAACTATTTCAATAATTGAGAGCAAGAACGACATCACTGCATTTGACAAGTGAGATATTTGGCATTGCAATGTTACTACCTCTTCTGGTGTTTTATCTTCGGTGGGCCAGCGTCTAGTAAGAAAACCTGTTTCAAACCGTCACCAGTTCTGGCAGGGGTAATTTGTTTTCCCTTCTTGGATCTCCAATCCCTCTTAAAATAATATAGCGTGTACGACGAGGTATCTCGTCATTCGTCGAAAACTGACCTGCAGAGGTCAGCATCTTGGGAAGAAACTTGTTCCAAACTGTCGCCAATTCACAACAAGGAATAATTTGATTTTTCTACTTGGATATATCCCTCTTGGAGTAACAGGGCAGTTTTGTCTAGACTGGAAAATCCTTGAAAACATTTTCTAGATCATGAAGGAGTTATTTCGTCAAAATGGTTGGTTAACGAATTAAAACGACCAAAACGTGTTTCAAAGTTAGTCTAAGCGCGAAACAGCACCCATAAACCTTTTCTTGCAACATATATATTTATTATACCTGAGCGCATGAATAAACCTAAAGCATGAATAACCGCCATTTTTCAACTAGACTGTTCTATCTCACAGTTCCTCTTTTCATCTGCACAATAGTTCTACGTGAGCAGGAAAAAGAGCAAGTTAGAAGTACAAGTGAAGTGGTGAAAAAAGATGCAATATCATTTGGATGAATGGAATATTTACACTTTTTATGAGAATGAAAATATTTCAGCAGTTGTTTTTAATAGATCTAATTTCCGATTACATTATGACAAACACCTGCCCGTAGTTACTTACTTGAAATGAAAAAAGACAAGAAGAGCGAGACTTAGAGCCACCAACGAAATTCCGTACCCCACATAATAAATTGTGGCAGCTTCTTTCATGTCCCATAGAACCTGTAACATTAAGAACATGATTAATCCGCTATAGAACTCATTTAACTAATATAGGGTGTTCCTCTTTATACAATAATAAAAAAAGTATTTGTAACATTGAAACAAATTATTCGAATGACGAGAAATGCATGATGCGTAAGTTGAAGTATACAAGACTTGCGAAAGAAATTCCGAGTCTATGTATGTTCGTAAGAAATTTTGGAAATACTTCATAGTAATTTGAAAAAAAATAAAGTATACTTTCTTTTATAACAGCACTAAGAGGAACACCTTCCATCTAACGTAACTTATATTGGATTAGTATTTAGAAGTTTATGATAAATTACATACTCGAATAATTTATATTTCGTTTTATGCTGGATTGGTTGGAAGCTAAATTTACGCCACACTGTAACAGCACAGAGGCTCTTAGCGACGGTCCGTAGTCTATCCCAAAGGTTAAATGCTGGGAAAATGTTTTAAATACTTTTGCAGAAAGAGTAAAGACGCTTTTAAGAGTGAGTTGGGTATGAAATGACATTTTTGTAAATATTATTTCTTACATCAATAATCTTAAAAACACGCCGATCCAAATATAAATGAAAATTTGAACAATAAAGTTGACGAATTTGTGCATTAAATATGATTTAATACCTTATAAAGTGTTCATACATATTAAAATACACATATTAAATAAATATAAGAATATATATAAGTATATTAATATATCATGTGCCGCGGTAGCTCAGTCAGTAGAGCGTCGGGCTCGCATCAGAAGGGTTGTGGGTTCTGTCCTCAGCAGAGCCAGCAATTCTGGTGGTTGCGAGGTGGACGCTTGGACCTGACTAAAGACCGTCGTGTTCGCTAATGGTGGCTGGGGCACGTTAAATAGGTCGTGGTCACAAAGCCCCCATGTTCCCATACCAAATCAATACCTCTGGGGGTACCTGATCAGGGGGTTGTCGGCCTCTGATTGGGATCTAAATTACGATATGTGTGAGTGAATGGATGTGTGAAAGGGACCTTCCTGTAAAAACGGATATGTCATGCATAAAGAAGTCCAACCCTTCGGGGCAATGGCACCCCAATAGGGTCATATATGGCCCGCACGACAACAACAACAATATATCATGTAAAAATGGTAGTGTAGATAATATAAGAATATATATAATTATAGTAATATATCATGTAAAAATTATAGTGTAGATAACTTAAGAATATTTATAATTGTAGTATCATATCATGTAAAAATTGTAGTGTAGATAATGTAAGAATATTTATAATTGTGTAGTATCATATCAAGTAAAAATTGCAGTGTAGATTCGCAGAACTGCGTGCAGTTGTGACATAATATCTTTCTTACGCTGCCCCGTATGACAATAGTAACTAAACTATTCTTAACCACCGGGTCGCGCTTGCCAGGGCGTCTGACAGGAGCAATTCAAATGCTCTAACCCACTGGGTTGTGCGTGGCTCGAATTGTCGCCCCGTCTGACGCAGGAGAGAGACGGAAATAAGCAATACATTTCTATACATCGCACCCCGGCCAGAAAAGTGACCCAACTAAAAATTGCAAAATTTGAGAAAAACATCAACTTAAAGGATACTATAAAACTTATATTGAAATCGTATAAGCTTCTTTTAAGTTTTAGGTAAGTAATTATGGTGGTAACTTCTCTATTATATTCAATAGAATAGTAACATAACACGCTGGAGTACCTCATACATATTTTTCAATGACATAATTTAAAATTTTTATTTTTTTGAGTTGTGTCACTTTTCTTGTCGGGTATGTTTACCAAGAACTTTTGTAAAAAGAAAAACGTCACGATCAACCATTTACCACGCACTCATCTCTAGTGACACAACTTTTTCAACCACTGCAAGCACGCAACTTTAGTGATCTGTATTGGGAGTTACTGTTTCCACACGCGAGGAGGAACATCGGATTGGTGACCCCACATAAGAACATCCTTGCTAATACAAAGCCTATTCAACTCACCTGATAAAATTCCTCATCTTCATGAACGATGGGTTTGCATCCTCTGTAATTAGACCAAGGTGACCACGTACCGTTTTCTAAACACTGTCGGCTTGCGTTACCTGTTGAAAACACATGTATTTAGAAAGTGACTTGTAATTTAATACATAAATATACATAGCATAAAAGTCTGTTATACAAAGCTTAAATCTGTCTGAAGCAGCAAAAAATCTCGAACGCTGACATCAAACCTTTCACTGAAATAGACTGTGCTTTAAATATAGAAGGACTACCAACCGGTCTGGTGGTTAAGGTGTTAGCCTCTGGATCGGAAGGTTCCTGGTTCGAATCCGGGCATGAATGTTTGTAAGCGTATGGTGTACGCAATATCCAAAAGTTGCAAAGCCTCCAGCGACTTTTCACTGTCCGTATACTTAGAGCCTACCGTACCTCCCCAACAAATGCTTTACAAATACTTGCAGGAACCGAACCACTGCACCTAGTGGTACATAGAGAGGCATCGATTACAAAACTAATTAGACTCCAGCAAGACATACATTTCCTAGGAGTCCACTACCACACAAATGACTACGAACACGACGCGGACATCCTTAAAGAAGATACTTGGACAACTGACTTTGACACAGTAGGCACACAAGAACAAATAGAGACCGATTTAACAATTTACACAGATGGATCCAAGACGCCACACGGAGTGGGAGCGGCCTTTGTGGCATATAGGGAAGGAAGAGAAATATACACCAGGAAAATAGAGCTTGATAAAAATAATACAGTGCCGCAAGCGGAGAAACTTGCAATCCTTTTCGCTCTTGCTTGGGCACAGCACCAAGGCTACGATAAATGCAATATTCTCACAGACAGCCTCAGTCAAAACCCTACAACAATTTCAAACCAAAAATTCCATTGCTCAAAAAATAAGAGCACTACTACAGGATAATATCCACAACACGTTCATTAACGGGGTCAAAGCACATATTGGCATAATTGGAAATGAAAGGGCTGACCAGCTAGCCAAGGAAGCAGCAATGGGCGAAACGGATTTCAAGGTCTCCGCCAAACTACCAAAATGTCACGTGAAGAGCTCAATGAAAAAGGCAGCCATGCAAAGATGGCAGGAGGAATGGGAAACAGGAACAACAGGAAGGAGAACCTTCACTTTTTTCCCAAAAGTCAACCCCAGAAAAGAGCCGTATGGTCCCTACCTCACGTCATATTTCACAGGCCATGGACCCTTCCCCAGCTACTTGAGCCGATTCAATGTGGCAAATTCTAGCAACTGCACCTGCGGACAAACAGGAACGCCCAATCATTACATCTTCAAATGCCCTCTAACGTGTTCTCATCATCTCACGCAGCCATCAGATGTTAATTATGCGGCATGGGCAAAAAACACAGCCAGCAACGATCAAGCCCAGTCAAAGATAATATCTGTCATGAGTTTCCTTTCGGACAACATAGACTACCTCATCCAATAAACTGTTCAGGTGCCTCTACATATCCGGATCCAAGAGTATCTTGACCACGACTACAGACTAATTTGCCTTTTTTGTATGTAACTTTGTATTATTACAGTATACATAATGTAGTGCATAACGGGAAACCTCATTATGAGAAGTTCTGACCATGAAACCATAGAAAGAGTGCCTTCACGGTTTAAACCAAACCACTTTTCCGCAGCGTGTCCACAAAAAACCACTTTTACCTGTCCTATGGATGGGGGGTAAGGGGGACACCTGCGGTGTCCAATTCCAAGCGTATGGTGTAGAGGCGGCTGGTGCACGTTAAATCTGTGGAGGCCGAAAGTCTTCACGTTAGGTTGGTGTGGAAGTTTGTAGAGTGGAGTTCCAGATCAGGCGTTGCCTCATCATCTGACCATGGTTAAAAATTACGTGGTGTTGTCTTTGGATAGGTTTCCCTTAGGGAATTGAACCCGGACCGTCGTCAATAGCCTGTTGTGTTGCTCTAGTAAGACGTTGATTAAAAATTACCAAATTGAACATACAAATAGACAGAACTAATGGGAGGAGTGGCTGTAGTAAGATCTATGAAAGGTAAATCACGTGGAATTACAGATTTCAGCCGATTGGCTATCATAGCGTAGACTAGTGTTTCTGATCACGGTGGACAATGATTTTAATCACTCAGTAACTTTGAATTCATGCTTTTTTTCCTGCAACCAGCGACTGAAAGTAATAGCATGAATATACGTGAATGGACCGGGTGGCCTGGTCGGTAAAGCGTCGAGCTCATGATTGACTGATCATGAGTTCGAGCCCAGCCGACCGAAAACTCCCGCGTACACTAAAGGTGACTGGTGCACGAAAAATCTGTCGTGGTCACAAAGTCCTCCGAGTTCCCATAATAAATCAATATCTCTGGGGGTGCCGAATCAGGGATTAGTTGGTCTCTGGTTTGGATCAGAATTACAACCGTGTGCCTGAGGATGATTGAATGTCGTGAAAATGTGACCTCTCCGTAAAAATGAGAAGTGTCGATGTGCTGCCTGTTGGCTAAAAATTCGAGCCAAGTCGGACTTCTTCCCAATGGGGCTCACTTGCATCGAAGCCGCACCCTCCCCCCCACCCTCGCCTCTTGCCGTCTAAGACGGGCCCGGCACTTCTATGGTCTGCCAGTGTTGGCATAAGAAATAAACATATACGTGAATGCGCTCCATCTGCTTTATTAGATGGTCGCTGAACGCTGAGCTCATAAAACGGAAGAAGTAAAGTATAACTAGTAGATGCGCATAGAAAAATTTTAAATCAGAAAATCTCAATCTCTCTATATTAAAAAAAAGTTGCCGCCGCCGCCGCCGCCGAAGAATTGAAATTTTTGTTGTTTAGCTCCATTCTTAGACGGTTTCCCGAGAAAGTACTGATCGGAAAAATATGAAATTAACATGCTTTGTTCTTCATCGTATTCCCTGGATAATTATTAAGATTTTTTTCCGATGCGGCTATTAGTTTAGGTTTTATTAAGTGTTAAAGTTGAAGAAGTGAAATTTTTTCCGCGAGTGAGCAAAACACATTCAAAATTTCAGTCTTTAGTCGTGAGTTTTTTTTTAAGAGTACCTCTCAACGTAAATTTTTGCAGCTCGTCGAGTTTTTTTTGAAATTTAAATGTGGTTCTTGATAATATTTTTTTGAAATTCGGGAAAAATCGGGACATTTTTGTTACTTTTTTTTAAAACTGCCGTATCTATATCTAATTACTATTAGTTTTTAATTTTTAAAATATCGCAGTATACCTCAGAATATACTCTTTCTTACGGTACTATTATTTTTGAAATCGGTTAATAATTAAATTGGATGCCATCAAAAGTTCGTGATACAAAATTCGGAATCTTCGGATATTTTCGCTACGTTTTGTTAAAACCGTTATGTCTACGGCAAAAACCATTATTTTTTAAATTTGAGAACATCACTGAATACACTACATTACACTCTTTCTTATGGTACAATTATTTTTCAAATTGGTTAATAAACAAAATCGATACAATTAAAAGTAGGTCATACAATTTTCGGAACTTTCAGATCGTAACTTCCGATACAAAACTAAAATGGTCATATCTATATAGTATTACTGTTAGTTTTTAATTTTAAAAATATTGCAGTATACCTCACAATGTACTCTTTCTTACGGTACAATTATTTTTAAAATTGGTTCATAAATAAATTCGATGCAATCAAAAGTTGGTGACACAAATTTCGTATTTTTCAGTTCGCATAGCTGGTTCGGCAAACAGCAGTGGGTTGCATTTTCTACTATCGGGTTTGCCAGATATCAAATTTATCGTAGCAACAATTGCCATAAAAACGATTTCTTTTTATTTGGCGAGGAAAAAGGCTCGCTTTTTTCCATCTGTTCTCAAGACAGTTTACCGACAAAGTACAATGTATTGATATTAACACTGTTTACTTAAAATTGTACAGGGAACAAGATACAGAAGATTTTTTACTGATGCGGCTATTAGTTTAGGGTGCATTAAGTGTTAAAGCAAAAAAAAGTGAAATCAATTGCGAAAGAAGTATTGGTTTGAGAAAGCAAACCAAACGGGATTGCGTAGCAATCCCCGGGGTCGGCGAGCGTAAGCGAGCAGGGCGCGAAGCCCTCGCTGTGACGTCATGTACCGGAAAGTGAAATCAGCATAATACGAATTATTCAGATAGTTTCACTCTGTGAAAGGAATGTTGGTTTGCGAAGCAAACCAAATGACATCTGTGAAAGGAGTGTTGGTTTGCGAAGCAAACCAAATGGGATTGCGCAGCAATCCCCGGGGGTTGGCGAGCGTAAGCGAGCAGGGGGCGGAGCCCCCTAGTAAGAGAAAAAAAGCATGCTTTTGTTAGCAGATTTTATATTTAGACCAACTGCATGTTTTAAGTTCTACTTGTAACTCCGTTATAAGTGATCGGAATTGAAAAATTATTTTGCTATCTAAAGTTTGATATAAATAAATTCTTAACGCTGAAATTAAAGGTACAACTACAGTCTACGTTTATGAGCGGTGGCAACGGCATTGGCGATTCTTTTTGGCGCACTTGCAATGTCGCCAAGGAAAACATTCCTTCAAAAATATTTTTATTCCAAAAATATTTTTCTTTTTACAACGGAAAATGAAAGCTTGAAAACCCATTCGAGAACATTTTGAAAAGTATATTTTTTAACAATTTTTACACAAAGTAATACGCTTAAACACATTTCAAAACACAATTGTGAACCAGCAAGAAAACTAAACTGCATTTGTTGGGTAAGAAATCCATGAAACATCAATTACAATAGATACAGTGGGTATGTTTAAAAAGAAAAAGATTTTAAAAAGAAAAACAGCAAGAAATAATACAACCTGATAACGTCAGAACACTTGCGTGAAAAAATAAATAATGAAAACGAAAATGATAAAAAAACAAAACTCTTAAACCTTTCGTGAAAACTATCAGAATAAAATAAAAATTCCACAACTGTCGAAATACAAATAAATGGACCAATGGTATCACAGAAAACGATTTAAAGGACCAATCAAAGGATATTTTAAAAACAAAATAACAAATGCGAGGAAAAAAAAATTCAAATCAACCAATGAAATCAAACGACTTTAACGGATTTTGGAAGAACTTTCTAGAACATTCAAAATGAAAATTGAACGTTTCCGATTGCTGAGGTTGCCTCGAAAACCACAACAACCGTAACGACAGATGATTTGCCTTAATTTGTCGTTACTCGTTACTAGAAGTGCGCCAAAAAAAAAAATCGCCAAGCTGTTGCCACCACTCATAAACGTAGAGTGTACCTGTACCAAATTAAAAAACGATTTTCGATCGATTTTGGTGATTTAGAAAATTTGCTGTCCCTTTAATGACGTCTCCTAATCTCAGTATCTATTAATTTAAATTTACGAACTTACTTCGTTAAGGTGATTTAGTGAGCCGCGGTAGCTCAGTCAGTAGAGCGTCGGGCTCGCATCAGAAGGGTTGTGGGTTCTGTCCTCGGCGGAGCCTGCAATTCTGATGGTTGCGAGATCGGCGCTTGGACCTGGCTAAAGACCGAAATGTTCACTAATGGTGACTGGGGCACGTTAAATAGGTCGTGGTCACAAAGTCCCCCATGTTCCCATACCAAATCAATACCTCTGGGGGTACCTGATCAGGGGGTTATCGACCTCTGATTGGGATCTAAATTACGATATGTTTGAGTGAATGGATGTTTGAAAGGGACCTTCCTGTAAAACGGATGTGTCATGCATGAAGAAGTCCAACCCTCCGGGGCAATGGCACCCCCAATTGGTCCATATATGGCCCGCACGATAACAACAACAGGTGATTTAGTCATGACACTTATAATGCTATTTTTAACTAGTGATATCATGTACCACCTGCGTGTCAAAATAATGTATAATTATATCAAATGGCTGGTCTTGGGTTTTGTGGCTTAAGGACTATATTTGGACACGCTGCGTCAAGCACAAAACAACAACGATGGAAAAATAACAAAACGCAGAAGGGTAGGAGAGGGTAAAATAGAAAGAAAGACAACCAAGACCGTCATGCCCTTAAAGAAGTTGTGCCCTTTAGGGTTATATCAAAAGTAAATACCATAGTTGGACTGAATTGATTTCCGGCAAGACATGAACGTTGCTCTCCATATTTTTTCGAATGTTAAAACGACATTCATTCGTGTGTTGTTATTAGAAATTATGAAGATTATGCGCAATTTAAAGTGCAAAAGTCCCCTGAAGCAAATTTCATGCATATGGATGAGCACATCTTCCAAATGATAGATTTGGATGAGCTTCTTATGAACAAAACAAAATAAAGGTTGGTTCAACTTTTCCCGAAGCTGTGTAAGTGAATCAAAGAATAAAAAGGAAACTTTTATTTACCCAAGTTACATTATTAAGTACTTGGAATACAATTTTTTTATGAAGTGTTTCTTCTCTTCCAGAATTCAGAAGTGAGGAGGCCTGATAGACAAAAACAGAACTAGTTCTTGCGAAAAAGAGGAACAGATGCACAAACGCAGACACATGCAAAGAAAATAAAACACATATTCGTACACTCTGATACGCAGTCACCACAGAGATCCAGACACACAAAGAAAGACAAACACTTGACATAGAGAGAGGTAACGAGTTAGAGAAATAAAGAACAAACACAGGTTAGAACGAGAAAAACAACAGTACACATAGCCCATGCATGTACAACGTCAGTGCTCTTTTTTATTTTTGGAATGAAACTATTCGAAAGTAGAAATTTGCTTGGTTATTGGACATTAAAGGCACGCATTTCGATCAAATTCGTCAATGAAATTGTGTCGGGTGATGGATTTTTTTGCCCAATCACTGACCGTTTCGGCATTGCAAGATACGAACGGTTGTCTGTAACGAAAAATCCACTGGGCAGCCAATATGGCCAATCATCATAATCCATGTGCTTAATAACCGATATCTACTGGATGGCAGAGAAAAGCTATGACCAATGCACCAACTAAGCTGCTCTCAAGTGTTAAATATGAAACTGAAAAAAATTTTAAAATGCATAAAACTGATTCCCATGCTTTTTTGGCTCAACTTCAACTTTTCAAACATAACTTCTTGCCATGCTCCCCTATGATTCAACCTTTATCACTGATATTAATAGGACTACTAATGACTATTATAGGACTACTAATGGTTGTAAATGTAGCTCTGTGCCTATTATTTTTGAATTTCGCCAAAATATTTGTGGAGCTGTATGTCTAATCTTTGAATTTCAAGAAGCTATTTCGTAAACAGAACAACTTGGAATTAAAATTACAAGGTTATTTATAAAAATGAAATAACAGAAAATAAATTTCAATTAAATACATTAGTTTGCTTACTATTCTTAGTAATTAATATCGATAAAATTGGTAAAATTTAAAATATTCACAAATGAGAAGGATGAGCTTGCTGCTGGGCTAACGATTTGTCTACAGGAGGCTATGTTTTCGGTAGCAGCATCCTTAAATTTACACGGTCAACTATTTGCAGTCGGTTCCTTTTTAGACTTGTTTTACAGCTTTAAATACACATTCAATATAAGATGGCGGAAAGGCAATCAAATATTTGTCGGAGGAATGTGCTCGTATGCAAACATGCTAACATTTACTTTTGATCACTTGTCTTGTTTTTAGATCAATCGCTGTTAAATTGCTTATTACAAACTGTACTTCCTGCGACAACGTATCAATACAATGTGTCTATAGGGTCAAGAGGATATATGTTTGCTTAAAACATTCTTAGGCGACAAATAATTTTAGCAACTTATTACCCACTTTCTCCTCGGCACCTACCTTATTTTCTTGGGGGTAGAATTACTCTCCAAATTCCTTCAGAACCCACTTTGCGAAATATTTCTCCCAATCTACCTGTGTAAAGCTCATCCAAATAAAACCCCTTCTCCTGTGAATAGACTCGAAAACAATTTTCTGTCCACTCACAAGATTTAAACACCGATGTTGGTTGTTTTCCATTGTATTCAGATTATTGTGGTTTCATAGTATTTTAATTTGCCAATGATTCCATGCCCGAGTAGCTTGATTTTATTAGCAATTAGCCATTTGTCTTACTAATACTCATTCTTTGAAGTCTGCCCCAGAATGAATACAAAGACCATCAATTCATTATTGTTTATTTAACTCCTATGTATCTTTTGCTTAGTATCCTGTTAATGTCGTTAATCTTTTCTTTCGAACCATGCAAGGCCAGGGAGAAATACAAAAATACTTTACCATAAGGGTATCAAAACAATTATATTAATAACAAAAATTATTTCTTACGTGAACATATCCAAATATTTAGATGATGCAACCCGAGATGAAATCTCATACCAAGAACCTGTACCGCAGAACCTCAAATAACAAATTAATGTATCTCAAGCTATGTGGAAAAAATAAAACCCACCACATGCCTCGTGGAGCCACTGAAAACTAAAGAAATCAAGAGGTAGGCAGTTAATTAAAGGGACAAATGCAGTCCTATCTCCGTAATATTTTATTCAGGTTATGAACATACTTTTAAACACTTTAACACTGGGATTTTTAAAAAACTTAAAATTTGAGGCTTTGAGATTTTTTCCCTTTAGCTCCATTTTTTAAAAAATATGACCAATTTTCATCTTTTTCAACAATTAAAATGAATTTTTCTGAGCAGATAGAAAAAAATGTCCGTTTTAAAAATATGTTATAGGGTATGTTACACTTGTGAACCAATTCTTTTACCATTTTCTCGAATAGACTTTGAAAAAATGTTCCTTTTATGGAAAAAATACACATTTTGAGGTATTGAAAAAGAATACATTGACCTTACCTCAGGTATGTACAGGTAGTTTCCAAAAAATTATTTAAAATACTTCTACTCAACGTATCTCTATGAAATATAATACATCATTTTAAACAGAATTGTATAAACATTTATTTAAATTTATAAAAAAGTAACCGAAATGTTGAAAGATTTGTGTGCACTGGTCTCTTTAACGTCGCACTGAAGCAACACAACGGGATATTGGCGACTGTTCGGGATCAATTCCGAAGGGAAATTTCAAAGCACAACACCTCGTAATTTTGAACCACTGTCAGATGACGAGGTTCACACCTGAAAAGGCACCAAACATCAACACCAAGCCAACGTGTTGATATTGGAATCCACGATCTCTGATTGGATCTCTTATCCTAATGTAGACATCACAACGTGCAAGCATACTTTCCATAAAACTGTCCAAGCATGTTTGTGGCAAACATTCCTATTCACACACATAGTACCTCTCTACTCTTCTGCTATACTATATGTTTCGTGTAGGTTATAATGTGATGTTCGAGAATATCCCAAGCATGATCTATTGGATTAAGATCAGGTGAACTGATACGAATTCACAGAATAATCTTTAATGTAAAACTACATCTCAAACTCGAATCCTTCTAGGGTTTACTACCTGTAGCATCATTCATTTTGCTATGATTTTTTTCGTTACATCCAACCTTTTATAGAAGCATTTCTTTAATTTTCAATGTATTGAAATCACTCTGATTAGTTTTATTTTTGATGAAGATAGTAGGAACTGTGTAACACCATTCATTCATTAGTATCCCTTTAAAAAGGTATGTCGGAGTGGTTTTTATAGAAATATCATTACTACCTGTCCTTACTTAGTCCTTTGTAGAAAATCCAAAGAACCTTGGAAGGTGTTCGAGAATCTCACCGCAAGAACCAATAAACTAGACTTGACATATGGGAAGGGTGAATTTAATTATTTTGTGCGACTAATAGATAGAAGCCTATAAAATAGTTAAGCAGATCTGCTTTCTCGCTGTTCCGAAAAAAGGTGTCTCAGTTTTTTCGGTTTTACTCCTTGAGGCAATAAGTTGAGTAATTAGTTTTCTAATTGTGTAATTATTTTTTTTAGTCCTCTTATAATATAAAAAAAGATACCATAAAATTCATTGAGACAATGAATAAATTGTGTCTTCCATGCTTTAAATATAACACGCCAAGTATGCAATTTATAAGTTGCATGGATATATTTAAAAATAATTATTAAAATAATGGAGTCTTACCACACTCACTGAAAATATAATGTTGTAGGAATAATTATTTACTGTTAACGACTTTTAAAGGAATTATAAACAGTAATAATTTACCAAATATTAATTTCCGTTCGTTCTTTCAAGTACGAAGCGTTTCTGTAATTCAACTCTCTCTTTTAAAAAAATCCCTTCCTTTTCGCATATATTATATCGTTAATTCGTTAATGTATCAATATTTTCTCTTTTATATTAGTTTTACAGTCGGTGCTATTTTTTAAGTAATGGAACCAAGAAAAAGTTCATTAACCTTCCAAGTGGTTTCGACGAGATATCTCGTCTGTCAAGATCTAAAAATTTTTCTTATGACGAGATATATCGTCCTTCAAGATCTAGTTAGTTATGCTAATAACGAGATTCCTCGTCGAAACAACCACGAGGAAGATTAAAAGTGGTTTATTATGGATAAATGGCTGTTAGGAATATAAATTCTGGAAGGAACGTTCTAGCATTTAAAAAAAAGTAATATTCACATTTTAAATTTTACGTACAGAAAGTTGTTCTTAGCGTCATATACAAAATAGCTTTTTTTGTCGTAAAGAAACGGTGTATTTCAAATTTTGTTGACCTTTCTAACTTATACCTATCTTTCACATTCTTCCAAACTAAATTAACAGTTTACACCATAATTGGTATATTTTCTACATAATTGATACAAAATGATTAATTATTCATCCTGAGATTCGCTTTTTAATGTGCTCTGCATTTTAAAATCCTGTTTTCATTACATATTTAATAAAATATATTTTGTGCATTTTATTCTACCATCTTTGTTATAAAAATGGTTGAAAAAACATATTCTATGGGTTTATAACATTTTCCATAAATATTACAAATTTATAAATGGATATTTTCCAACATTTTATTATATCACAAAAACCTTCTTGCTACGCTATAACACAACATGTGAATGCACGGTTTATTGAATCACTCCAGGCAGGAATGATATTCTTTCATGTATGAATATTACATACTTTACCAAGGAAAGTTCAAGACTACATTGAATATTGAGTATTCCGTACTAGGTATTGTTAGTGTTAGTGAAGAAGCAACGGATGTGTGTGTGTGTGTGTGCGTGAATACGTTCGGATTAATGCTTTGCATTAACAAATTTAAGAGAATTATTGTCAATCGCTTTGAAGAGGCTAATCTCTGATCTTAGAAGACAACTTGCTATGCAAAACGTGCAATAGAAAAGAAGAAATTTTACTCATTTGTGAAAGAGAAACAATGAGTACTTGGGACACATATGTGTATCATACAGAGTTCATCATCTAAATAAATTGGTACTAGAGATAATCCTGGAACTTGGTACAGGGGCCTCATATAATTAGGAACTAAGTCATGCCATAAACAGAACTTAAGCCGATTTTGTAACTAGTAATTGAGGACTGTTCATGTTCTAAGCACTTCCCAGAACTTGATATGAGGACCCATCATATATCTTGGTACATAGGTGCGTCATATAGCTCAGAACTAGGTACTAAGAGCAGTAATATAAATTGGTACTAGAGATTATCCTGGAACTTGGTACAGGGGCCTCATATAATTAGGAACTAAGTCATGCCATTAACAGAACTTAAGCCGATTTTGTAACTAGTAATTGACGACTGTTCATGTTCTAGACTTCGTCCAATGACTACGTACATGGCCCATAGTACAATTTGCTACAGGGAGCCGTAATATAACTTGGTAATGGACCTTTGATCGCAAATGTCTTTCATATAGCTAGAAACTAGACCTTCCTCGACCTTGGTACTGGGACACGGAGTATTCATGCATGGAGACAGCAATAATATTACTGACCTTTGCTCGCAAATGTCTTTCATATAGCTAGAAACTAGACCTTCCTCGACCTTGATACTGGGACACGGAGTATTTATGAATGGGGACTGCAATAACATTAATAAAAAGTGAAAGGAAAAGGAAGCTTACTGTTTGTATCGTAACGCACGCCGTTGAATTCTTCGAAGCAAGGAACACTCGCCATGTTGCCAGCAGCTGTAGTAGGCCAGCACGACACACCATCCCATGTGGTATTACAGTAGATATCTGTTGGAGAAGAAACATACATGTAGTAGGCCATTAAAAGAAGAAGAGTAATCAATCACGATAAAAAAATTAAATGAATGATAATGTGTCGCATCTGGAAAGCTAGCATTTGGTTTAAGGGGTTTGACCGCGTCAATTTGTTAACCCTGTTGGTGGTTGTCTCACGAGGTATCTCGTCATTGTCATAACTGACCAGATCTTGATAGACGAGATACCTCGTTGTAAGAAAAAACTGGACTGATCGTGAACTCGTCACGATAAAAAGAAACTCGGCAATGTCTTTATGACAAAGTATCTCGTCACTAGAAAAATTGGTTGGATTTTGATGGACAAGACATCTTGTAGAACACTCGGAGTATTAAATTAGGTTAAACGTAAGCGACGCAATCCCACAGTTGGGAAGTAAATAATCACCCATAGCCATCGGCAGACATTTTTTTGGGTATGGAAGCTCTTGCTCAGGCAAGTTTACTACTTAAATAGAAAAGGACTTTCCCAAGGCCATCTGCTTTCTTATTAGAGCCGCGCTATTGCCATGAGACCCCAAAAATATCTAGAGCTGCATTAAGAACATCGAAGTACCATGCGGACCGAAAACGGTATGTATAACATACATAAATCTCATAGAAGTGATGTGGTTTAAATTTAAAAATCTATTTAAGATTAATTTCACTCAAAAGTGATGTGAAAAATGCGTCATGACCATCAAGATATGGTCAGTTTTGCTAATGATATATTTTGTCGATGCAACTACTTGGAATGTTAGTATAATTTATTTGTCAAATAATTCATAACTAAAATGTTGTGATAGGTGTTTACTCTTATTTTTTATGTCCACGTCGTTTTTTTTTGCTTCGTTCTGGAAACTGAGGTTCATTATAGCATTTAGGTATATATACATTCTCGTGTTTATTCAATGCTACCTCGTAGAAACTGTTTTATGCTAAACGTAAGTAATATTCACAGAATACTCGAAATATTTTCCGGACATATATTATTAATCAGAACTTCATCAAGACACTGCCACGCAAGGGAAGTTAGAACACTCACACGCGACAGGCGTGAAGATTATCATCTTGTAGGGTGGACATTAATCTGATTGAGGACATCTGGGGAGTTGGGGAAAGCGGAGCTTACACTAATGACAATCATTGTAGTAATGTTTTGGCCGACATCATTACTAATCAATGCGCTTGGGAAAATAATCTTTCAATTTTATGAGTATCATTATCGTTCTTTGTACCTTTCACGACTGGATGAATTAAAAAGTGAGAAACACAAATGCTATTTAAGGCCTTTTGAACAAAGGAATACAATTTAGAAAAGTGATTTTGTATACAGGTTAATTGTAGTTTACATCTAGTGTAGGAGGTGTACTCTTTCGGTTTTTTCAATGCCATATTCTATTTAGAGTGAGGTGGATAAAATGGTGTTGAGGGGTGAATGATATGAATATACTGAATATAAATTGCGTCGGTGATTAAAGTTAGGGCTGCTACGTTTTGGAAATACTTAAAGAAGTCCTGAAGATTAGTTTCATCGGTACGTAACGATTCGAATGTTCTTGCCTCACTCACAAACCAGACGTTTCAAACAATTTCACGTTGCAAACCAAAGAATCCATCGTGGAATTCACTTTGAGGAAATATAAAACTAGAGAGTGGGCAATGGTAATCTTTTTAACCAAACGTGGCGATAAGATGCCAAATCAGCCAACCAATTACATTTTTTGAAGAGGAATCACGTGACTACTAGTCGACATGTTGGTCGTCACACATTCTTAAACTCCTCTCATTATCAATGTTCGGGTTACTTACATATATTTCATGTCTATGGTATAATTCACACTTGCCACATAGTTTGGATCACACGCGACTCTATGAAATCACATTAGAAAGTATTTCTTAAAAGTACATGAATCATAATAGTCATGTTTCCATGACATTTGGAATATATTGCAGGGTAAGATGACGCACTGATGTTTGTTTCATTTTTCGCATAAAAATAAACTGTTTCTACTGTAATTCGATTGTTTGTATAGTTCTTTCGGCCCCATATTTTGTTGGACTTGTCTACACATATTTTGCACAATAAAAAATTCAATTCCCTACTAAGGGTTAAATCAATTTGATCTTGTCAACTGCTCATTCTCGGTAATATTCCGAGTTACTTAGAGCTACGGGGTCTGGGAAAGCGTTAACCTTTCTGGTATTTTTGAGCTCCAACAGATTCACTCAATGTTAAGAAAGTAAATTAGAGTTCTATAAAGAAGTAATTTTTGGAGTTATCAGTGATTTGTAAGCTGCTTGGACTTGGAAACATACTGTAAACATAAATGTTCTGGTAAAGGCAACCGCAAATGAACAATAAAAGACTGTAAACACGCGTTTTAGAGGGTTTCGATCTCTTTTTGTTAGTTGGCATTATCTCATCACCCGTTTCTTGGCTGCTGCGACAGTGTGATTTGATAGACGACATATCTCGTCCCTCAAGATCTAGCCAGTTTTGCTAATAACGAGATACCGTGACGTGACAAAACTTACCCTATTGCTCAGCACTCGCCTTAAATCGTCATTTTTATTAACTGAGTTGATCATGAAAATAACTTAACCCTTAACTACTGTGTCACAAACCGTCTCGTAACTATTATGGAAGGGTCTCCCAGACCTCGCTCACTAAAGTGCGTATAAAGTTGATTACTATAGTATATTAATGAAATATTCTTTAGATAATTATTACTTATACGTTGTAAATTTAGATAATTCAATTCTTAACATGAAATACATTTTATATTACTCTATTAGCTAAGTAGATTCCATGTCTCTTCAGGTTCAGCTTTCGGACCTAATTTTGCAGGACGTTTCAACCCTGGAAACTGTAAAACTATGTAGTGTTTTGGTGTTCTAACGGCACGACTAATTATCAACAATATCCTGAATTTCTTTTTTGTAAGATGCACAGCTCGTTTTTTGCAAAGTTTGCTGCCATTTTAGGCTCTATGCCGTTAATTCCTTACTCCAACTTCAACGATTTCATTCAACAAGCACGGTAATCCAAATGCTCTGAAGGGGTTTAAGAGACCAAGAGGGAAATTCAAATAGTGTAAAACACTATATAGTTGGGGCAGCCTAACCAGTTTTCGAATGTGGCTTCTGTTGGACGTAGTAGGAAGGTACTGAATAGGACAGAGACCAATATTCGCTTTAAGAGGTGGAAACCACCTGTCAAAAATGACTCGGGGTCTGTGAGACCCATGACAGCAGTTAAAAGTTAATAAAGGAAATTCAAAATCGTCCCTCAAAATCGTCATTTTGAAGCTTTGTCATAAACAAGGGTGCGATGTATATGAAATTTGTTACATGGATGGATATACATTAGGGATGCAACATCGATAACAAAAAATCGTTTTTTTGAAACATCGATGTTCAAAATTAAAACATCGATGTTGATAATACATAGCCCAAAAAACATCGATGTTTTTAAAAATCGATATTTTAAGCATCAATGTATTTAAACTTTTCTCTCTCTCTCTCCCCCCCCCCCCTCCAATTACTTAAAACTGGTTCAGTAACGTCAAACATTAATGTCCGCGGGAGGGATATCTAATTTATCATTTGCCGGGTTTATTAATTAATAACTAAGACTTTTTTTTAACTGCCAACACAAAGTATAACAAAATTAATAAGAATAATTTAACAAATCTTTTATTTCCAAATTGAATAATTTAAAAAAGAAAATAATAAATACAACAATTTGACATATGTACTACTAACTATAAGTATAATTACCTATGTACATAACAATAATTATTGTTAGTTATTATTAATTATCTATCAACTTATGATGGGGAAAAAACAAACTTATTTTTTATTTACTATAAATAAAAAATATTGGGGCCTATAATTAGTATATGCACCAATATTTATTATTTACAGTTTGTAAAAAAAAAAGTTTAACTTTCTCCCACCTTTAGCCCATTTCTTTTTTCACTAACTATACCACCAGTTAGGGGAAAAACTATTTCTGATGGGACAGGTGGCGCCATCACTGAGAAATATTTAGTGTAGCGGTTATTTTTCTTAATTTTTACTATGGTGCATTAAAAAATAAAATATAAACAGCATAAAAAATCGATATTGCTTAAACATCGATGCTAAACAAACATCAGCTCCAATAAATCGATAGCAAATACATCAATATTTTTTATAAAACATCGACATCGATTTCGCATCCCTACTTTTCAGACCCTTCACCTTTGGCCATTTTGGTCTATGTTCAATTTACTGTACAAAGTACTGAACTGTACTGAACTACAAAGTATGTTCAATTTACTGAATATAAAAATATTATGCTACTTGGTTACTTTTTAATTTTTTAATGGTACTTTGTTCATTTAAAAATAAAACATCGACAAGTATAAACATGGTTGTGAAAAAAACATCGCATCCAATACATCGATGTTTTTTTTATAAAACATCGCTATCGATATCGTATTCCTAATACTTAGTTGCACGGTAATTTTTAAAATTTTTACAATGGTACTTTTTTTATTCAATAATAAAACATCGACAACGTAAAAATTTCGACATTGTTAAAATATCGATGTTAAACAAACATCGGCTCTAATAAATCGATGGTAAATAAATCAATGTTTTAATAAAACATCCATGTTTTGAAAACATCGACTGCGTTGTCGCATCCCCACTTTTCAAACCCTTCACCCTTGGCCATTTTGGTCTAAAAGTATGTTCAATTTACTGATTATGAAAATATTATGCTACTTGGTTATTTTTATTGGTACTTTTTTTCATTTAAAAATAAAACATCGACAGGTAAAAGAATCGATATTAAAAAAACATCGGCTCCAATACATCGATGTCGCATATCTAATACGCATGCGTAATATCTGTGTCTAAAGTAAGTTGTAGAAATTATAAAGATATATATATATATATATATATGTTTTAAATTTTTTTTTCGTATACACTGAGATTGAAAAGTGCAACAAAAGCACAAAAGTATCTTACATAAGAATATAAACCCTAATGTTCTCTATAGAATGTTGTAAAACCGGTTTTTGGAAACAAATAAGCAAGATTAATGAACTTTGGGAAAACAAAACTTTTAAGAATATTAAAGGCGAGGCACAAATGATAAACGGTTTTTAATAAATGCCAACCAAAATATGTAGTGGGTATATATCTTGCTATAAGGAATAACAAAATGATGGTTATAGAGAAAAAAAGTTGATTTTGTAAATGTCTATGATAAAAAGTATAGAAAAATATGTAGAAAGAGCAAATTAAAAACTTTTTTCACTGTAGAAGAAAAATGAGCTGCTGATTTTTACAAAACGATGGGCATTTAATTAATTTTTATCGTGCCGATATCTTTCAAAACTAGTACGAAAAAAATGATAATTTTTTTTTTTTTAATTCTAATGTTTTTCATTTAGTCAACAAAAGTGAAGGAGGCACCGTTTAAAGCCTTACACTATTTTTGTACACATTTTTCTTAAGAAATAAGATAGGTATTAATTAACTCCGGCATTGATAAAATACTTTATAAACTAACGTATATATTTCATAAGTATTTTTAATGCAGATTAACTTTTTTTTTGTCAGTTTTTGAAAGAGTTTTAGAAATTCTGACGACTAAAATTATTCCCAATGGAGAAAACTATGATAGTAAGTATGTCAACAGATTGAACAGAACGGCGAACATATGTATAAACACGATTTATTCGTTGATAAACTTTTAATAAGCGTATATTAAAAGAAAAAAAACTATGTATGGGGAAGTATTTAGTTATTAAGAGGTTATCTTGAAAAAAAAAAGAGACTCGGAACTAGCAAAACTAGCCAGATATAAATGGATTAGATACCTTCTTTTTTAGAAAAGTACCTTCTTAACTCTCTGGTGGTTGTCTCGATGAGGTTTTTATCATTATAAAAATTGATTTACAAGATATCTCTACGATCAAAATCATGTATATATATATATATATAATATCTATATATATATTTCTCTTACGTTTCACGCAAAAAAGACGTTATTTGTTAAAGCGTGTTGGCAACACTGTACGATTGTTGTTTACCAATTATTACCACGAAGCCTCGCGCCTAAATTGAATTTATCGGATGAAATTTCATTGATAAAAATGAATATTAGTCGAAGTGTTACAGATTATAATAGAAATCAAAGAAAACGGACAAGACGAGCCAGTGAAAGCTTAATTGAAAGTGATGCAAGACGTAATGGCCGAACTGAAAGGAATCGTAGAAAACGTGCATGCTTGAATAGAGGTGCTCTCATTCCGTTTGAGGAATATGAAGATTGTAGAAATACTATAATTGATATTGAAGAACACGATATTGGTTCGATGACGGAAGTTTGTGACTTTTGCGGGGCGCACTTCTGGGACAGAGAAAAAAATACTTCCGGTAGATTTACAAAATGCTGTCATGATGGCAAAGTTCGATTGCCAAAATTTTCGAACATTCCAGATTTGCTGAAACGTTTATTGTGTGATGATTCTATTGAAGCAAAAAACTTTCGGCAGCATATCAGAGAATATAATGTCGCCTTGGCTTTTGCATCAATGGGTGCAGAAGTAAAACCACCTCCTGGCAATGGACCATATTGTTTTCGAATTCACGGCCAAATTTATCATTTAGTTTCCCCATTGTACGGAAATGACCAAGAGAAAGTTGGGTACGGTCAACTGTATATTTTTGATTCGAGTGAAGCAACTGACAAGCGAATGAACAATAATAGTGGTTGTTTGCGCAGTGTGATGGCAGAGCTAGATAACTTATTGCGAAACATAAATCCGTTTGCAAATTCATATCTACAAATGCATACTTTAATTCTTTCAAACCCTGCTACTGATGTAAAATTAATATTTATGGAAGATCCGAACACCGACTTAAGGAGGTATAGTGCTCCAACTTCGCGGACAGAAGTGGCTGCTATATTTGTGGGTGATAACGGAGAGCCACCATCAAATCGGGATGTATGCATTTATCCCATTGGTGATAGTTGTAAAAGAATTTCACCAATGAATCAATGTGCAGATCCCATGGTATATCCTCTTCTATTCCCTCGAGGAGAATGTGGTTGGTACGTTGGTATGGAGCATGAAGAAGAACGGCGTACTGCAAAACGATTTCGACTGACTCAATTGCAGTATTATGCATTCAGATTTGCAGTACGAGATGAGTTCAGTATTATACATAACAGCGGAAAACTATTTCAACAGTATATTGTTGATGCTTATGTGAAAACGGAAGGATCCCGCCTCAACTATTTGCGTCTCAATCAAAAAATTTAAGAATTGAATTATATCAAGGACTTTTAGATGGCATTACAAAGTGAAGCTCAAAGCAACAACCTTAGGATGGGAAAGTTAGTAATACTACCATCGACTTTTCAAGGTAGTCCCCGCTGCATGCAGCAAAATTACCAGGATGCGATGGCAATTGTTCGGAAATTCGGAAGACCAGATCTGTTTGTTACATTTACGTGTAACCCGGCATGGCCTGAAATTTTAAATGCTTTGCAAGGTTGCCAACGTCCAGAAAATCGACCCGATATTGTTGTCCGAGTCTTCAAAATGAAATTATGTGAACTCCTGGATGATATTTTGAAGAAAAATATATTTGGAATCGTGGTTGCATATATTTATGTGATTGAATTTCAGAAACGTGGATTGCCTCATGCGCACATGTTATGGACTTTGGATTCGACTTCCAAAATTCGAACCAAAGATGATATTGATAAATTTGTTTCTGCCGAATTGCCAGACCAAAACATCAATCCCAGACTGTTTGATATTGTTTCAAAATGTATGATACATGGTCCCTGTGGAACATTGAATCAAAACTCGCCTTGCATGAGGGTTCATGCAGCAAAAACTTTCCAAAGGAGCTCAGGGAGACAACACAGGAAAATGTTGATGGTTACCCTGTCTATAGAAGGCGATCAATTGAATCTGTGCAAATTGGTAGAAATACCATTGATAATCGTAAGGTTGTGCCTTACAACCCTTGGGTATTAAAAAAATTTAATGCTCATATCAATGTCGAAATATGTGCATCTGTAAAAAGTGTTAAGTACCTGTATAAATATGTGTATAAAGGCCATGATGCAGCTTCTATTAAGCTTCAGGTTGAGAATGGTGCTGTAGATCCTGATGAGATACTGACTTTCTTAGATGGTCGCTATGTCAGCGCTCCTGAAGCAATGTGGCGGTTGAACGATTTTCAGATGTCAGAGAAATCTCATTCAGTTTTGCGATTGGCTGTTCATTTGCCTAATCAGCAACAAATTGTTTATCACAGTGGCCAAGAAGCTGAAGCTGTTGCTCGAGCATCCCGACAGCACACCACTTTAACTGCATGGTTTGAACTCAACAAAACAGATGATGAAGCTCACGCTCACTATTATTCAGACATGCCCCAATGTTATGTTTATGACAAAAATGCTACAAAATGGAAAAGGCGGCAACGAGGAGGTCAACAAATAATAGGGCGTATGCCAATCGTTAATATACGAGACAGCGAAAGATATTACTTACGAATGTTACTTTTACGTAAATCAGGAGCTGTCAGTTTTGACGATTTAAAAACTGTCAATGGAATTGTTTGTAGCAGTTTTCAGCAAACATGCAGAGAGCTTGGTTTTCTGGAAGGAGACGATCACTGGCACCAGACTTTAACTGAAGCAGCACATACACATATGCCATATCGTTTGCGAATGCTTTTTGCTGTTATTTGTGGGTTTGGAGAAGTAGAAGACATTCCAGCATTTTGGACGCAGCATCGAGATGTTCTTTGTGAAGATTTTAAATTACAGTATTCGGAAGAAGCTGCAGTGCAGTATGCCCTTGCTGAAATTGGTGGATTGTTAAAAACTTACGGGTTAAGTTTAAGTAAAGTAAAACTTCCTGAAGTTAATTTGCCGGATGTTAGATTAGGTGTACCAGCATGGGATATTGTACAAGAGCAAATCAAAGGCAAACTCAACATTGAAAAGCTCAACACAGAGCAGCGAACTGTAGTGGATAAAATTTTAACTGCAATTTATGAAAACAAGACGCCAAAACTTTTCTTTTTGGATGGACCTGCAGGCACAGGTAAAACGTTTGTATACTCAACCTTATTGCACCTAATCCGGGCAAAAGGAGATCAAGCAACTCCTGTTGCCTCTACTGGAATCGCTGCTACACTTCTTAATGGAGGTAGGACTGCTCACTCTGTTTTCAAAATACCTCTGATGTTGAATGCTACCTCAACATGTAATTTGAAACCGTATTCACCTGAATCAAAATTGTTGATGAATACAAAATTAATTCTGTGGGATGAAGCACCGATGACTCACGTACATGCCTTTTTAACTGTAGATAGATTTTCGCAAGATTTAATGAGTTGCTCTGAGCCATTTGGTGGAAAGGTTGTGTTGTTAGGTGGAGATTTCCGTCAAGTTCTGCCAGTGATTCCTAGAGGTTCCCGTTCTTTGACGATCGCCAGCTGCCTGAAAAAACATCCTCTTTGGGCTAAATTTCAGATTTTGTACCTTTCGGAAAATATGCGTGCTCTAGCAACTGAAAGACAATTTGCTAAGTGGCTCTTAGACATAGGTGAATCTAAAGATGGTGAAATTGTAAAATTACCACCAATTTGTTATCCATCTCTGCAAGATCCAATTAAACAACTTTATGGCGACATTGATTTCACTACTGTAACATCTAACGAACTTAAAAGTAGGGCACTTCTTACTGTTACAAATGATTTGTCTATAGATCTTAATAATCAAGTGCTAAAATGTTTGCCAGGAAAGGAAGAAATTTATGAAAGTATTGACTCAATAGTAAGTGATGATCCTCATGATCAACTGGCTTATCCCGAAGAATTTTTAAATAGCATAACACCGACAGGCATGCCACCACACAAGCTGAGATTAAAGCTAGGTTCTATAATTATGTTGTTGAGGAACTTGCTACCATCAAAAGGTTTGTGCAATGGCACAAGATTAATTATAACCAAATTACAGCGTAATATTATTGAAGCTCAGTTAATCGATGCAAATAACACCGAAACATTTTTTATCCCTCGAATACCACTAATTCCATCAGACAACAATATGCCCTTTTCTTTTAAGAGAAAACAATTCCCAATTAGACTAGCTTTCGCCATGACAATCAATAAGTCACAAGGACAGACATTTGAAAAAATTTGTTTAGTTCTAACAAAACCAGTTTTTAGCCATGGACAGCTGTATGTGGGCCTTTCAAGAGTGAGATCTTTTGACAGTCTCACTGTTATAGCCAACAACCCAGAAATCTACAACTGTGTCTTCAAAGAAGTTTTAGATGTATAATATTGGTCACATTATTTTTACTATTCTATTTATATTTTTACTATTTTTTCATATGCATTTCTTTCAAAATGTCAAACACAAGGGTTCTTTTCATGGTCATTAAAAAAAAACGGCCCTTTTCATTGCCAACAATTATAGTTCATTGCACTACTTTCTTTCAGAATTTCAAAAAAAAAGGGCCCTTTTTAGGGTCAACAATTATAGTTCATTGCACTACTTTCTTTCAGAATGTCAAAAATAAGGATTCTTTTCAGGGCCATTTAAATTTTTAGGGTCAACAATTATAGTTCAGTAAGACGCTTGCACTACAGCTTTCGACAACAAATGCAATGAAAAAATGTATGATTGTCTCAAGTGCTGGGGAAATCTACACACAAACAACATGTTGCGTATTCGATTTCCAAAGCAGTCCTCTCATTTACAGTCGAACTTTTCCTTTAAATTCCAAATTGTTCGTGTTCCGATTCCAGAGGTACTGTATAACTTTTCTATACTACACCAAATTTATATTAAAATTTGTTTTTTGGATTATCATATTTTATAAACAATCCCTTCTGCTAGGACACATGTCTTCATTAATGCGAGCGAAGCGAGCAAGGTTCGCGCAGCGAACCAATGAGGATTGCATAGCAATCCTCGGGGGGTTGGCGAGCGTTAGCGAGCAGGGGGCGGGCCCCCTAGTATAATATATAATATATAATTATATATAAATATAATAATAAAAATATAAATATATATATTTATATATAAATATATATATATATATATATATATATATATATATATATATTTATATATTTATATATATATTTATATATATATATATATATATATTTTTAATGTATATTTATATATATATATATCATCGAACAATTAGAAACACCTGGATGACGAGGTACTTTGTTATCAGCAAAATTTGTCATTCGTCAGGCCTTGACGGACGAGTTATCTCGTCGATACCCCCTCGAGGGTTAACACTAGTGTATGTCCCACTAAAAGATGCTGCATAGAACTGAATAGAGTCCAATTGGGAAGATCCCCAGCCTAAACCTTTTTATGAAGTTGGACAATACTAAACTTGTAGCGAAAACCATAGAGCGAACCTTTCTCAAAATTATTTGGTTCCATATTAGAATTCTGCCCATTTATAATGTATTATAAGCATTGTATTATGTAATAATATTCACAAGAAATGTGTCGCCTGGTGTCTCTCCGATATTTAAGCATAATTTATAAAACGTAGAAAGTTAACGAACATAACAGCCGAAATTAGCATGTAGATTATATCTCTCTCACTCTTGAACTAATCTCCAAGCCAGTCAAATTCTATCACTCGGCGGTAAATGTTCCTCTTGGATATTGGAAACAAATGATTTGCCAACTGCAACGTAAGTCGGTCACTACAGATATAGAAAAGTTCCAGAAATAGACGTTTAAGAAAATATCAAAGTAAGATCCTAGTTTCATTTTCCATCATCATGGAAAATATAGTCTTCGTAAGAGTTTATTTATAGGAACGTCTGGCCCTTAGAGGAAATATAAAAGAAAAGTGAACAATTGTAACATTCTGTACGCCCACGATCATGCTCTCTACCAAAACTAATAGAAATATGAACCTTAGACTGTTTTCGCTTGCTGGTTGGAACCTAATATTCATCACCCGATAGGTCCATGGGACGAGCGAAGACACTCATCCATTGATTCAACATTTAATTGACCAAGCGCAGTTTGGCGACTTCCTCATTTTTGTTCTCCTTCTATGGAAATGCACTTTCACGTGTCTACCCTGTTATTCGATGTTACATTGCCAAAGGAGGCGATAAGATATCAAAACTAAACAAACAAGTCGATTTTCCCCAGAGCAGTAACTTGAGTATGAGTACGTTGGTATAGTAAACATATTGGTTACACTTTTTTAAGCTCCTCTCAATAGCAACGGTCAGTTTACTTATATTTCATTGCTATGGTCAGGCAAGTACCTTAAATGTTGGTGAGTCTTGAATCCACCCGAAACTGATAAAGTCGCCAAAACTGGGACTCAACGATGCAAACTTTATTTGCACGTTTTATTACCACTATTCTTTACTTTCTTTTAAGCCGTAGAAAGAACATACGCTCCCTGTATATACTCATAACTGTCATAATATGCAATAGGAATGCGACATCGACAGCAAAACATTGACGTTCAAAATTAAAACATCGATGTTGATAATAAATCCCTCCCCCCCCCCGAAACCATTGATGTTTTTAAAATTAAGTGTATTCAAACTTTTTCCTCCATTTCTTAAAATTGGTTTTTCTTCAATTGGTTTAGCAACTAGTGATGCGACATCGGCTCCTATACATCGATGTTTTTTAATATAACATCAATGTTTTGAAAACGTCGACATCGATGTCGCATCCCTACTTTTCAGACCCTTCACCCTTGGCCACTTTGGTCTAAAAGTATGTTCAATGTGCTGATTATTAAAATTATGCTACTAGGTTATTTTTAAAACTGTACTTTTTTAATTTAAAAATAAAACATCGACAGCGTAAAAACATCGATAAGTATAAACATCGATGTTACAAAACATCGACTCCAATACATCAATGTTAAATACATCGATGCTTTTTAAAAAACATCGATGTCGCTTCACTAATATGCAACATGGATTTTCTGCACATAAGTCATGCATATAGTAAAGTGTTATATCTCACCAACTTAATCCTATGTTCATGTAAGGCATCGTCATCAAATATCTTAAATACATAGTTGTGTGTATCTGTAGCTCCTCTATTATTTACCATTCTTCTATATAAATTGTTATGCTAGTTTACAGCAAAACAGATGAATAGCCATGCGCTTTACCATACTTAAACAAAACCTGGCTGTGCTAGAAAAGTTGAAATGCAAATTGAGCATTGTGATTAAAATTAGGATTCTTTTACCGGTACTGTTGGGGGAGGGGGGGGGGGGAATGACTGCAGTCACAACCCGTTGATATAGACCACACATTCATTCTAGATGGTTTAAAAGCCTTGCCTGAACTCCATATTCTATCCATGAACCTTTCGATCCAGAAGCCAGTGCCCTGATTACTTAACTAATCATTTGGTTGGAATCTGATATAAACTGGCTTTTCTAGTATAAAGTGCACAATTTCATGGACGGTCTGTGAGGTATTATACAGCATACTAATGAACCACAATGCTAACAAAGAACATTTTTTAAACTACCTATATTTTTCAAAGCAAGCACAATTTAATATTTTTTGAGCAAGCACGATATATTTTCCCATTGTGATTATCCTAATACAAGTTGGATACATACAGATATGAAGCGATTTTTCATCCAAATTTTAAACCTACCAATAATACAGTTTCAGAGTCCGCATTTTAATAACAGACATGCACCCCCATACACGCTAATAGAAGCACAAAATGACAGAAGAAAAATTATCAAACACCATAACAGGTACCATCACCATTCCTCCTACATCATTACAGAAATGTTTAATCCCTTTGCTTGTTAATTCTTCATATTTTTACGTCTTTTAACTTCCCATTACACTCTACGCTAACGAGACATCGTAAAGTTAAGGGATCACCGCCAAAAACGAAAATTTGGAGTCATTTCCTTCTAATAGAGGAAGGGAAGTCATTAGAAGATAAAAAAAATGCCACCTCTGCCTTTTTTTATTCCGTCCATCTACTTCTAAATTTCAATTTTTCAGCATTTTCTCTCTGCTATCAATAAAAAGGGTAAAAAAAAGCCTGAGCAATATTATTATGGGGTAATTTTGGTAACGTGTCCATCCTGCAGGCAGCGAAATGCAATTTTTAAGATTTTATGGGCAATGAAGTTTTAATATGAAATACTTCCTAATACTAGCGCTTATGCATTTATGAATGGAGGATAAATTAATTATAAAATGTATCTTAACTGACCGTAAAACATTTAAAGGCATGTCGTAGGTGTTGACAGTTACGTTCTTCTATTTACGAAACGATGTTATTAAGTTTACAGGAAATGAATGTAAACATTGCATTACAATTACTTTTATATTTCTCTTATGCTTCTAAACAAAGAAGTGCCACACAATGCTTCATATTTTTCGTTTTTTGACAACTGTATTAAAATATTGTGTTTTTAAATATTTATAACAAAATAATTTTTAAATTCTTACTATCTCTATGCCTTATAAAAACCTCCCTGTGGCTCAAAATTCTGAGGTGCTGTCCTCTGATCTTTTCTTACGGAATTGATTAAGGACCATCACCAATATATTGTTGTGTTGTTCCATTGCGAGGGTGGTTGATTAATTAACGTCGCACTAGAGAATAACTCAGTGAGCTATGGGGACGGTCTGGGATCAATCCTGAAGGGAAAGATCCGAGGACAGCACCTTGTAATTTTTAACCACGGTTAGATTACAAAGTCAACACTTGAGCTAGCACCCTATTCTTCAAAGTTGCACACCACGCAAACTTAAGGACATTTAAGGCCATCCCAGATCGAACGTGCACCTGCTCCCTACTAACACAACTATGTTTAGTTGGATCGAGTTTCGGGTTCGCAACTCTCTGGTTGCTAATTCGCTTCTCTACCAAACGGGATAATTTGACTCTCCAGTGCGACCACAATTCTACAATATATCTACCTAAATTCTTAGCAGAAATTATAATTTGAAATAATTTCTTATTATTTATAACTGCTAAACCGAAAAAAGCATCGTGCTTCATAGAAATACTAAAAAAGTCAAATTGTCACGTCATAAAAACTAAAAACTACCAATAAACATCAAATAAAATTGTATCAGTTAAGCATTAATTCAACTTTCATATGAATTACTAAGGTCCCCTTCGGGATTGATCCTGGTGCTACGAGACTCTATTTGAATCCAATTAATTCAATCGTTCGCTACAAAAATACACTTTACTTAATCTGACTCCATAAATGCTACATTGGAAAATTTACACTGCTGACTTATCAGACATTCTTTTTTGGAATGTACGCGGAGATCAGAAGCTGTGCGACCTCTTTTATACTTTTGCCATTTTTATCATACGAAATTATACGAAAATATAACAGTAGCAAGTGAGCAAACGATAATACGAAATTATAACAGTAACTAGTGTGAAAATGACATTACGGAAATATAACAGTAACTAGTGTGCAAACGATAGTACGCAAGTACAACAGTAACTAGTGTGCAAACGATAATTCGATCTACTTTTAACACCCGGACCATTGCCAATAACCCGTTATGTTGCACAAGTGCAACGTTAATTAAATACTTACCATTAAGGTCACAAAAAGAGAACTTTGAAAATATAGATATAATTAATTAACGTTGTTAGTTTCGTACAACAAAAAATTGAAAGTAAAACATTATTTTGCGATCAGATTGAAAATTGTAGTGATACTTAAATTCAACCCTCAGAGTGCATTAGATTTCATAGTATACTGCTGTTTTCCCCATAACACATATGATGACTAAATAACATGCATTGGATGAAAATATTCTAGGAAAGAGTCTATGGGTCACGAAGATAACTATCAGTTACGAAGGTAAAGACTGGTTAAAAGTCACGCAAGGAAGATTGCAGTTTGTAGAACGCAAATATTTGTGTGAACTCCTCAGTTAAATTAGTTATCAATTAATGGAATATTTCGTGCTTGCATACGACGCAAATTGTTTATGCTTGGGTTTTCAAAGAGCAACTTTTAGGACTACATGTGTGCCAATTTTCATGGTAGTAAGTGGTACAGATAGGTCTGATAACAGGAAAGTGTTTCTATATTTTCCGCAGTGTTCTAAAGTATAAGTGTACCAAATTTGGTGTGGATTGGTCAAACGGTGTAGATTTGTATAGAAAATATACACATACACACATCCTTCTAGATATAAATTGATATATATCAATAGTAAAACAATTCGTACGTCTGGAAATAGAACTCAGCCTTTCCATGACTGAAATGTCCTATTTTCAGCTGTCTCCACTTGGCAGCTGCTCTTTTAATATTAAGTTTATTTTGAGTGACATCGTTTTCGAAATCGTTGAACAGACGGAATAGCCTTGCGATCTCGGAAACTGAATATTTATACAAATATTTTGAAAGACGTTTATTCTACTACTTAGGTAAATATGTAATTTTTGATTAAAGTGGTGTTACGTTGCTGACAGTGACTACAGAGTGGAGAAACACTCATAATAGTTGATGATACCATCTTGCATAATATTTAGAGCCATTTGAGAGTTTGCTATGAGATTTTATGCACCAATAAAGGTACTCTCTCTGTAAAGCCAATGAATTATTAAAAACTGAATTATAAATCATATAATCATTAATTAACTTTAAATCTTAACCCACTTTAGAGAATAACTTTTAAACTATTCGAAATATTTGCTGAATTTTTCAGCTAAGTTTTATTCATAACTATGGTTAAACAAAAGGGTCTGTGATAACGATAAAAGATGCCTAATGATGTACTAGTTTTATGTTACCCTCATATTTATTCTGCATATTTAACTTGATTACCACACAGCTTAGAACCCAAAAGTCGTTCAACATCTTTTCGAGTAGAAAAAGGATTCCTCTACATACAGATGTAATAAATATTTGGAAATTTCCCTATATTTATAAGTTTCTGCCTTTAATAGATTAACTTCGATGATTTGTGATGACCAGGACCTGTAATTTTCTTAAAGATAAGTCATCTTTTTGTAAGCGATTTATGTACTATGCCTGTATAGAATGGAATTCTGCTTATAATCTAATTCTAGATATGTACAATTTTCAGGTCACGTTTTCTATTTTTAGGCCATTTTTATGATTTTTGGGATATTTTTTTAAAGCTTGTTGGAGCATTTTGCTTAGTTTTCTTTTTATGACGATACTTTGTCTATCAACATCTGACAGGTTTTGAGGTACCACCTCGAGACAACCACCAGGATAATAGGATAACCAGATAACCAAATGGTTATCATCACGGAAACAATACATCAAAATGTGCGTTCAATATGCATATTAATTACAGTGGCATTACACCAACTTATTTATATCCCATGAAAGATTTGTTGTACTATGCATAACATGTTTTATTTACAGACCATTTGTCTGCAATATAAATTATTTTGTTTGTTTGTTTTGCTAATTTTTTTTAACATTTTGACGTAACTTGATGGGTAGTTTATAAAGTTTTTAAGTCTACAGGGTGATTCAAAACTCAACGTACAGACTTTTAGGGGAGGTAGAAAACACCAAACTAAACAAAATCACGAGGGAATGTGTGACCAGAAACCCCAACCTGATCAGCTGGAGGATAAACGAAGATGCAGAAATGACAAGCCAATATTGGGTGGAAAAACTCTTCATTTTGCGATACTTTACACTAGGACAGTACGTGTTCACGTTAAGTTTCACAACAAGTGCTCAAAGTTCTTTCCATCCACAGTTATGTACGCTTGAGGGCGCTGTTATCCGCCTGAGGACGATGTTCGCCAGTGCTATAGTTGGAACGCAGCGCTAATTATTTAAAGTACCGAATGCGTACGTAAAGCATGCAACAACTTACGATCGCTGAAATGGCGGACATGCATCTTGTGTATGGTGTAGTGGACGGCTACGGAAGGGCTGCGATAATGGTTGTATGCCGAACGGTATCCAAACAGACGTGTACCGCACTTCATCGCCGACGAACAGCACCTTCAAGCGTGCATAACTGTGGATGGTAAGAACTTTAAGCACTTGTGAAACTTAGCGTGTACACGAACTGTCCTAGTTCAACGTATCTCTTAATTAAGAGTTGTACCACCCATTACTGGCTAGTCATTTCTGCATCTTCGTTTATCATCCAGGTTTTCCGGTCACACATTCTTGTGTGATTATGTTTTGTTTTTGTGGTTTTTATCTCCCCTAAAAGTTTGTACGTTGAGTTTTGAATCACCCTAGATCAGAGGTCGGCAACCTGCGGCTCTTTAGATGTAAAGTAGTGGCTCTCCAGTTCCATACTAAAAAATTAATAATTTATCATCAAAACATATTATATCAAAAAAGAAAAAATATTTTTAAGTACCTAATTTCTCAATAGCTTCTATTTTCATAATCGTTAATTACAAATCTCTACGCTTAACATGACCGTAATGAGATAAATTTGAACTATTGTTTTGTTCTTAGAGATGAGACTCTGTGACCATGTTTATCTTTCAGCCAATTGCATTCCATTTCCGTCTCACCCAAACAGCCACCGTCTAGAGTCTAGACAACATGTCTAGATGGTGAGTACGTCAAAGATTGTTTTATACGTGCATCTGAAGAACTGCTTCGTGATTTTAAAAACAACAAAAATCTTGACAAAAATCAAAGATTTGCTTTTATCTGCTAAAACAGTACACGATAGAACTGCTAAAATGTCTTCAAATGTAACACATATGCAAGTGGAAGACATTCAACTAGCTTCTACCTTATCACTTGCTATAGATGAGTCGATGAGAGATTCGAGCAATTCAAAACAAACAAAAGTACTCTCGCGTTCATAGTAAAACCTCTCAACACAAATACAAATGAGATCAACATTTAGCCATTTGGAATTGATGCTGGATCGCTTCAAATGCAATTGCTAGATTTGAAAACCAAAGACTTGTGGAGTGGCAAGTTCACAGAACTCAAGAGCAAGTTGGAAGAGTTGGAGGCCCAGAAATGCATGCACATCGCGCAGCACAAGTGGAGAGCTCTAAAAGAAATTACGCGAGTTGAGGCCTTCAAATTCGGCGCATGGAATAGTCCTCCAGAATACTACAGTGAGGTGAAGAAGTTGGCATATGGAGTGCTGACGATCTTCGGGTCGACTTATTCGTGCGAGCAAGCGTTCTCTTGCATGAATATAATAAAAAGTAAAGTTAGAAGTCAACTAACAAATAAAAATAAAAGTCGTGCTTGAAACTTAAAACAACAATTTATAAGCCAGATTTAATCAAACTTTCAAAAGAAGGCATGCAAAGTCAATGCTCCCATTGATGTAACTATCTATATTTGTGTTTTTAAATGAATAAATAGTATTCCGAATTTAAAGCCGTTTATTTTAAATCAAAATCCAATATATATATATATATATATATATATATATATATATATATATACCTCGGAGTTCTGACGCCCGTACACACTAAAGAAGATGTGCCCCTGATTGCCCGTTTTTATGAAATAGTGAAATTAAGGTGAGAAATAACAAAGAGAATAAACACTTACACTGTGTTATTATATTGCTAAACTTCAAACAAATTAGGGTAAGAAATAACAAAGATAATAAGCACTTACACTTATAAAACACATAGTGTTATTATGTTGCAAAACTTCCATTACCACTGCACTCAACAAGTGTTAAATTCACAAGAGTTTTTAATAGTATCGAATGCTTCAATTTCAAATCTGACCTAGTAGATTAGTAGACTACCTAGACTACTTTACCTAGTAAGCTAGACTACCTAATCATTGCTCCCAATCTTGAAGTTGACAATTTTTACATCTTTGATAGGTAAAAGCACTAAAATTAAGAGGCATAAACATTGAATACATTGAATAAGTTATTATAACTTGTTAAAATGGCTTAAAATTAGCTCTTAGGGCTAAATGAAACGCAAAGCCAATGCGTAACCCATTAACTCTTATAAATATCTGGAAAGATGCCGGACGTACAGTCAATTTATATTTTAAGATTTACGTATAGTCAATTTATATTTTACCTTTTTATAATACTACATCCACAACGAGTTTTATCTTTGATTTTTAAGCAGAATATAGAAGAATAATTAATTAAAATATTTTAAAGTATTTTTGTGCAGTTAAAATAAAAGAGAACACTAGAGATAGAATTACAATAAATATTTTTTTTCTGTATCTGGAACAGTATATTTGATAAAAAAAATCTAATTACTTTATTGTAAAGTCTAGATATATAGGTATTTTAATTAACGTCGCACTGAAGCAATTCACCGGGGTATTGGCGATGGTGCGGAATAAATCCCCGGGAGGAAGAAAATCCGAGGACACTACCTAATTTTGAACCTCGATTAGGTGACGAGCGAAAAGTCTAGGAAAAACGTTAAAATAAAATTAAAAACCTATCGGATTACAACACGGAAAAATTTCATTCGACGAAAATAGGTTTCTTTATTGTACCACTTGGAATGTTATCAAATACACAAACTGCTTATGGTTATTCCTTGTTTTTTTAATAATAAGTAGTTGTGAAATATGAAATCGTACAGCTTCATTAAAATTAAAAAATGTAAGTTATAGAATGCAATTTTAAATATAATGTCCCATTTTGAATTTACTCCAAAGCGGGAATAAACTAGATGAAACTACTCATTTGTACATCATGTGAAAAAAGCAATTTATTCGTGCGTCATTTGAAGCACTAACATTTCCTTAACATTTGAAGCAATAGCAATCGAAAATAAACATCGTCATCGTACCAGATGCTGTATGAGGATACTAGGGACAATGCAATATTGGAATTGATTTTCAGTAATGATGAGGATAGGGTGCAGGATTTGGTTATAGGTGAGCCACTGGGAGAAAGTGATCATAGAAGTATCAGATCAAGTATAAATTTTCAGTCAGCATACACAATCAATAGTAGGATAATTCCAAATTTCAGAAAGGTAAATGTTCATAAGATAAGGGAAGAGTTAAAGGAAACATTCAGAGGGGGATTATTAGCACCGCATCATTCTGAACAATGGGAGGAATTCAAGAATAAGTTAGACAAGGTGTTAAAAAAACACGTAACGTTCAGGAAAAAAGGAAAATCTAGAAAATTGCTCCCTATGTGGTTTTCAGGGGAAACACACAAAGTTTTAAAATTAAAACAAAGAACATACAGGGTATATAAAAGCACTGGTAACGACAGAGATAAGGAGGCATATCAGAAAGCCAGAAAGGAGTTTAAAAATATTAGTCGGAAGCAAAAGGTGTCCTTGGAGGAAAAATTATCAAGGGAAATAAATATAAACCCAAAAGAATTTTTTGCATATGCAAGTGGCAAAAATAAATTTAGTACTACACTGGGCCCGTTGGAGGGGAAGGGAGGTGACTTAATTCAAGACGAGGTGGGAATGGCAAACGTGTTAAATGACTTTTTTCTGGGGTTTTTCAATGGTAACTATAATTTAAAAAAGGATCCCAAGGATGGAGCCTTTGCAGGGGGTATAATTAAAGAATGCAAATTCACCAGGGAAGAAATAGTACATCAGTTGAAAAGAATTAAGCCATCTAAAGCACCAGGGCCAGACGATATTTATCCGAGAGTACTAGTGGAATGCGCGGAAGAACTGGGGGAAGTAATTCACACGATATTTAATTCAACATATAGCACAGGTTGGGTACCAATGGATTGGAAGTTGGCCAACATAACTCCAATTTTCAAAAAGGGAATACGAAGTGATCCGGGCAACTATAGACCAGTAAGTCTAACATCAGTAATTTGCAAAATATTTGAATCTCTGTTAAAAAAGCATATAATGTTATACTTGGAGGAGGGGGGACTGTTATCAGAGAATCAGTATGGGTTCAGGAATGGAAGATCCTGCTCTACAAACCTTTTGAAGTTCTACGAAAAAATTACTGAGGAGCTGTATAATAAGAGCAGTGTGGATATCATGTACATAGATTTTCAAAAGGCTTTTGATAAAGTACCTCATGAGGCATTACTGTTTAAATTGGAAAGGCTGGGGATTCAGGGAAAAACATTAATATGGATAAAGAATTGGTTATTAGGTAGAAAGCAGAGAGTGCAGGTAAAAGGAAATTATTCAGTGGACAGAAGTTATAAGTGGGGTGCCTCAGTGATCAGTTTTGGGACCAATTTTATTTATAATTTTCATAGATGATATAGGTCAGGGGTTCAAGAATAGAATCAGTATATTTGCAGATGACTTAAAAATATGGGGGACAGTGGATACCAAGTTACAGATAGAAAATTTACAAGGGGATTTTGATAAGATATCCGAATGGGCTGTAAAATGGGGTATGTCATTTAATGTAGGGAAATGTCAAGTTCTGCATATGGGTTACAGGAACAGTGGAGCCGAGTACAGGCTGCAGGGAGTAAAGGTAAAGGAGGGAGAAACAGTCAAGGATCTTGGGGTGATAATTCACATTGATTTTAAAATGGGTCATCAATGTTCAGCTGCGGGTAAAAAGGCTAATAGGTTACTGGGGTATATTAAAAAGACTGTAACTTCAAGGGATAAGAATATAATCTTGCCGTTATATAAGGGTTTAGTAAGACCACATCTAGAATACGCTGTACAATTCTGGGCTCCATATATGAGAAAGGACATAGAATCGAAAGGGTTCAGCACAGAGCTACAAAAATAATAAAGGGGCTAGCAAATTTCGACTATAATGAACGTTTAAGTAAGCTAAACATGTATACACTGGAAAGAAGAAGAAGGAGGGGGGATTTGATTCAGCTTTTCAAGTTTGTAAAACAAGGGGACACAGAGGGCTTAAATTTCAATAGGGATAACAGAACAAGGGGTCATGGGTATAAATTAAATAAGACACATTTTAATCGGGATTTAAGGAAAAACTACTACTTTAATAGGGTAATAGACAGTTGTAACGCCTTGCCAGAAAATATAGTTAATTCAAAGGGAGTGTACGAATTTAAGACACAATTGGATAGTCAGTGGGAATTGGAGAATTCATAAAAGAAGGACCAGCCTTGTTGGGCTTGAGCCTGTAGCTGGTCGTCAATATTTGTATTTGTATTTGTATTTATTTTACATAATTCTTTCACGAAAGATTATCTGCAGTAGAGTAACAAGGATCTCATTTAAGAGACGGAAAATTCGAAATATAATTTTTATGTCTACTTGTCGTACCTCATTTTGACAGATTTTGCTGAAAGTCTTTCAGATCTCATTATGTTGCTACTATCAAGGGCATAAATAATAAAGTTGTAAGCATAAGAAGAGTAATCTTGGTTGAGACTCGTGCATAAATAATTTTACAATGGTGTGTACCCACCATTGTGTTAATAACATAATAGCATTAAGGTGCACGTACATACTGAAAGTTTTTTTAAATTTTAACTTTAAAAATCCATTTTTTTTCACAGTAGGTTATTGGTTTAAGCTTAAAACTATTTCTGTGAGAAAAATCATATTAAACTAATCATTAATTAGCTAATTAATATAGAATGAGCTAATTAGCATGTTTTTTGAACAGTGATATCTCAAATTCTAATTTGTCTAGAAAGACAATTCTAGTTGGAAATTATTTCCGACTAGGGGGCCTGCCCCCTGCTGGCTAACGCTCGCCAACCCCCGGAGGAATGCTTCGTAATCCTCATTGGTTCGCTGCGCGAACCTATGCTCGCTTCGCTCGCCTCAATGAAGACATGTGTCCTAGCAGAAGGGATTGTTTACAAAATATGTTACCAAAAAAAATGTTTTTCAAATCTAAATTTGCTGTATTACAGAAAAATATATACAGTATCTCTAAAATCAGAATTCAAATGAAAACTTTGTGCAAATTTTGACTGGAAATGTGAGCGTTGCTTTGGAAATTGAATACCCAGCATGTTGTTTGTGTGTACATTTTCCCAGCACTCAAACGACACACACTTTCCATTGAGTTTGTTGCCGAAAGTTGTAGTGCAAGCGTCTTGTTGAACTATAATTGTTGGCCCTGAAAAGGACCGTTTTTTAAATGGCCCTGAAAAGATCCTCCGCTTTCTTTGATTTCTATTATAAACTAACTGCAACAGCTCATTAAAATTTCCTTTTTTTTTTGCATTAAAATTTCATCCGATAACGCTATAAATTCAATCGATGCGCGAGACTTCGCGATAAACAAACAATCGTACAGTGTTGCCAAAACGCGATTACAAATAACGTCTTTTTTGCGTGCCACGTAAGAGAATTATATATATAGATATTATGCTTTATGTTGCTAGATAGAACTCTGTTCCAACTTTTTTCGTCAAGGATGCATAAAAAAAATCAAGATTTTTTCTGGAAATTTAGAATTTAAAAAACCATTAAAAATTTCTTTCTTAACTAATAACTCTGAATGAGTCTCAAAAAATCCGCTACAAAAATAATTATAATAGACTAATTTACTGTTGAGTTATCACTGTTTGAACAAAGCATCATATTGCAAAAACATATTTCTTTAGAAATTGAGTTTAAAGTTTCGGAAAGATGTCTGTTTATGGGGAGAGTACCTAACGAAAACCCTTGTAACTTGAAAACTACAAAGGGTGTTCAAATGAAAAGGTACGAAACGTCATAACAACGTAACCGTTAACATATTTCCCTATGCCGCTATGGGAAAACGTAGTGAGACATCTAGGGATGCGATTGGAATCTTCGGCATGGATCGGAGCATGCGCAGATTAGAGCAGAGGCTCTTATAAAGAGCCCAGTTCAATTGACGCGGCAGTGCGTGTGAGAACAAGATGGCGTTCACATTGCAAAATTCGACGATTGAGGAGCAGCGAGGTGTTATCCGATTTCTGACAGCGGAAGGTGTTAAACCGGCCGTTATTCATCGCCGGATGGTGACCGTATACGGGGAAGACTGTGTCCGACAAGTCAGTGAGAAAATGGAGTGTCCGTTTTGGTGCAGACCGTGAGTTTGGTTGATGACCCGAGACCAGGCCAAGCAAACACAGGCATCACGGTCGATCTTATCGACAAGGTGGACGACCTAGTGATAAGTGATCGGCGTGTCACATTGCGAATGTTGGCGGTGAACATTACGTTGGAACAGTGTGAACAATTGTTCACGACAGGTTGCTTTATCGGAAGGTGTGCGCGCAGTTTGTTCCGAAGCAGATCACCGATCACCAAAAGGAACTGAGATGGGGCTAGCACTTCAACATCTGTTTCGGTATCATGAAGATCTCGCTTTTCTGGAGCGGATCGTCACAGGTGATGAGAGCTGGTGCCATCACTACGAGCCAGAGACAAAGCGGGACAGCATGCAGTGGAAGCTTGCGTCGTCACCTCCCCCTAAAAAGTTCAAAGCCGTGGTGTCAGCAGGGAAGGTGTTGATCACGGTCTTTTTCGACATCCAAGGTCCGCTACTTGTTGAATTCCTCGAGCACAGAAGAAGCATTACTCTTAGCGATTAGAGAAGCCCTCGACTTATACCTGAATGACTCTCAAGCTATAGATTCTACAGAAGGAATAACAATTTTTTCAGTTTCTAAATCAGCTTTAGAAGCTATCAAAAACGGAGACACCAGCATCACATCCGAAATTATAGTCCTTCTCCAAAGGTTCCACAGCAAGGGAAAATCCTGTGTCCTACAATGGATACCAGCACATGTCAATATTGAGGGAAATGAATGTGCGGATTCTTTGGCCAAAGAAGCTAGAGAACTTGATCAGAGATGCACCACCATCACACTTGCTGATGCTAACGCAGTGGCCAGATAGATAATAATGACTCACACATATAAGAAACCCCTTTTAACAGAATTCGACTGTCCCAGAAATATCACATCCACTATTACCAGGTTTAGAACTGAGCATTATAAGGGCATGAAGATCCATCCGGACAAAACAAGAACCTATGCCCATTGTAAAAACTGCCCCGAAGTCCAACTCTTGCCCAACCCATCTGGGAATGCCCAAGTGTTGCGGTGAATCTTTTGAAGATTGGAATGGTTCCACTCAGGGACCCATTACGGGACATCCTCTACAGCTGGGATGCACCAACATTGGCAGAGGCTGTGACCAATGCTTATTGCAACATACAATATTGCTTGTCCATGGACACGCGAACAACAACAACAGAAGAAGCATTAACTCTGATGTGTACTGTGATACACTCCGAAGCCTACGCAGGTCCATCAAGAACAAAAGACCGGGGCTGCTCACGGACGGTGTGGTTCTGCTCCATGATAACGCGCGTCCACACGTCTCCAGGGTCACACACGCGGAACTGGCCAAGTTCAAGTGGGAGCAGATTGACCATCCGCCCTACAACCAGGATATGTCTACCTGCGATTTCCATGTATTTGGTCTCCAGAAAAAAACATCTGAACGGGAAGCGCTTCAACTCGGAAGACGAACTCAATGACGCTGTAAAAGACTGGGTCTCTTCATAGCCACAGGAATTCTGGAAACAAGTAATCCTTCGGCTCGTTAATCAATGGGAACGTTGTGCTCAGGCCTATGGTGTATACTTTGAATAAAGTCTTCATTTATACCCACAGAGTCGTTTAGTACCTTTTCATTTGAACAACCCTTGGAATTGGAATATTTTCAAGATCTTGGCGTCGTTTGAAAGCTAAAGAATTGTAGAATATTTTGAAGCAATAAAAAAATTTAGACTATCTGTTCGATTTTTAGGATTTCTAGTGTGTACATACACCTCAAAACAAATATTCTAATATTATTTTGCGAAATTCGGGATTGCTCAGTTAGTGTAGCCGATTTGCAACCGGAGGGTTCTTAACTCGATCCAACAAAAAATCGTTGTGTATTTGAATGCTGCTACATGTTAAACTTACATGTTTGTCGTAGCTTCAAATGCTCTCATATTGGCTTGATGTGGAAGTTTATAGAATGAGATACCAGCTGAGGTGTTGACTTCGTCATCTGACCGTGTTTCAAAATGGCAAGGCGTTGTCCTGGGATCTTTCTATTCGAGAATGATCCCAATCCATCTCTAATAGTCCGTTGCTTGAGTGTGGCCTACACTCGACTACCTACCTTCTTGAAATTTGGAATTTTTAAATTTTTAAGCGTCAATGAAACACATAGATAATAGCCAGTGTATTAGACGATGACTATTTCAGTGAATAAAATCAGCTTCATGAACGTTCTTGTATACTTCATAGTGTATACATCATTTGATAACTTGTTAATTTATTTAGTATTTTCTTTTTTTAAGGAATATTATAAAAGAGTACTAATTTTATTTTAAAGAGATATTAATGTGTAGAAGTATTATAAAAGTCTAAGAAACAAAACGCTGGGGTAGGCTTGAGCCCTTGGATATCCCTGAATACGCCACTGAATATTACTGTACTTAACATTCCGCATTCGTTACAGGTCATGTAACAGTATGGATCGATGGGTTTTCCAGATAATAGGTTGGCATAAATGCGTGGCCCTGGATGCAGTATTTGAAAGGTATTAACAACATAATTAATAAAATCGGAATGAATATTCAACTGTGATCGCCGATTCGACCTTAAAATCTTTCATTAAATGTCTTCCTTATAAGCCAAAACTCAACTGCTATCAAAGGTGATATTTGAGTCAAGACAATTCGTTTATTCGTTAAACTATTAACATTTTGACTACGGCTATAGATATAACAAACGTGATTATTTCTTGGCGCGATTCTTATAGCTTTCAATGTGTATAACTGCTGTACTGGCCGTAGTCTAAATTCTTTCTTGGCCCGATTCTTATAATTTTCAAGGTACAAACTGATATAATGTGGCCGTTATCTAAATTCTCTCTTGGAGCGATCATGGTAAAACTGTTGTACAGGTCGTAGTCTAAAGGTTAATTTAATTGATCAGCAGAACATGTATGGGTAAAATAAAATTCAAATATCGTAAGAAATTGATAATGGAAGGTAAGGAAGGGGAAAAATTCGTGGGATAAATTTAAATTTATTTGGTTAGTTCGCACTGGGTGCAACACAACGGGCTGTTGGTGACGGTTCGGAATCAAACCCTAAGGGAATGACACGAGAACAGCTTGTCATTTTGAACCACGGTCAGACGAAGAGGTCACACCTGAGCGCTGATGCTGAATGATAATAGTTTCTGTCATGTTAGAAATAGGAGGTGGACGTGACTTTTCAGATGAACATGCTTTGTGGATTTTAAACGCTACATTACGGAATGTGATTAAAAGGATGGTTTTAGACTAGCCTTAATAGATTAATACATTTTGCAATGTAGTACTACGTAGGTACGATGATTAAATTTTAGTAACCAATAAACAAACAATATTGATTACGAACTAGAATGAAATGCAATATAAATTCTTAAGTGAAATAAATTTTATTACAATATTAGATTCAATGGTTAAATTGTAGGTATAAAGCAATTATTTGCATTGCTTGTTGAGGATTCGCAATCTCTGAGGACAGGCTGTATTCTGCATAAAACTCATTAATTTGAATACTAATGTCATGAGTATTGAAGGAATCTCAACGAGTGCAGTAGGCGACGGACTTTAAGTTACTTGTGTATGCAAAAGCCCATGAAATAGATTCTGTTTGAATTCGTTTCAAATTAGAATTATAATGAGAACTGCCTCATCTCATTTTATGGTTCCCTAAGTCCTTAAAGATTGATTGCAATTTCCGAATACACTAAATGCCAGAAATCACATCACATCCTATTCTGGGCAGAGATAGCTCAGTTGGAAGGGTTAAGGATTACCGATCGGAGGGTTGATAGTTTTAAACTCGTTCCAACTAAAGACCTCAGTCTTGCATATGGGGGCTGATGTAATGCTTTCCTGGTCTTGGGATTTCCGATTCCGTAGATCTTTTTCGAAGTTTTTATTCTCTCAGACTACTAATTAAGGGAATACCGCCGAATTTTCTAACGCGCGCACGCCAATATTACTCTCAGTTCCTGAGAAAACTTTAGATGAAGATTTTTACATCAAGCTTTTTATTGAAACGATAACTTTCGTTCAGTGCGTGATCACCCTTAATTAAGCTCCGCTTCAAGGAATGAAATTATTCTATAGAGTTTTGGATAACTACTGTATGGAAACAACTAGGGGAGCACAGTTCAGAAATACCGCTGTATTTATCTCAGCTAATTACACCGACCATAGGCAAACTGTACTTTATACGAAATTAGAACCATACCGTCTGACCAAGAGTAGAATTTTAAGAAATACATCCAGGGCCGATCCTAGGGTGTCGGCCGCCCGCGTGCAAAGACCTAATGTGCCGCCCCCCTAGATAATTTTTCATATTTTGACTAATACTTAACGTTGACGTTATAAATTCATCTACCTGTATAAGAGTAAAAAGTATAACATTAATATAAATGCAAATAAAATTTGAAATGCAAAACTTTATTTTTTGGCCAGCTAATATGTTATAATAGCGACAAAATACTTTAAAAAATAACAAACAAACAAAAATATTACCTTTGAAATAAAAATAGACATTTTATAATTAGAAATGCAAAACAACAGTATTTACTCAGAAAATACAATCTAATAACAAAAAAGTACTAAAGCATTAAAACTCGTGAGACGAAAAGTATATAAATCAGTCCTTCTACAAAGACTACCTAATAATTAACTATAAAATAACTTTTCTGGCTTTCTGAAAAGCAAATTTGTCCATAATTTCGGTGAAAATTTTTTTTCAGAGATTTCGGATTAAATAGAGATGATGGCCTAATCTGAAAGCCTTTCTTGTGTCATATTGTTTCTCAAGTAATTTTTAATAATTTTTAATTTACTGAAATTTCTTTCACCTGAAGCCACAGAAACAGGTAAGGTTAAAAAAATTCTTATTGCTAGAGCAAAATTTGGAAAACAGGGAATGAGATCATTTTTGACTATAATTTCTAATATCTCAATTGGCTGTTTTTTACCTGGAAAAATATCTTTGAATGAAATTATTCCATTAAAGAGTTATATACCGTCTATATCTTTCGCAATACTTCCTTCCTCATGTAACTTAATATCTAAGTCCATGCAGGCTTTCATGAGATCATCATTAGAAATGTTGTGAAACTCATACTGAAAGTAGAATATTGAATGGCACTCAGATAATAAGGTAAATCTTTCATTTACCGAAGAGATCGCGTGATCAAGAATTGCAAAATAGAAAGCAGTCTTGAATTGCTGGAAGAGATTTGAAACTGGTTCATCACTGCACTCGTAATCAAATAAACGGACCTTCTTCCTGAGCTTCGAGATAGGAAATTCGGGATCAATACCTAAATCTCTAGTAAGTGTTGTTGCTGAATTGACAAATATTTTAAAACTATCGTCAGATCTTTGGGAAACTAAATATTTTAAAAATTATTTAAGCCTTCGATGCATTCCGCGATGTTTAATTAGGATTTTTAAGCATTTTACTAAATACGTCAATTCTTGATAATAAATCATGACAAATTAAAATTTAACACAAAAATTTTAATGTTTCAAGACTTTTGATTATTCATTCAGCACCCATTTTTGTTTTCGTGTCTCTTGTGGTATCTTCAATTAAGGTATTTAATGCGGTAATAATGTTTTTTTAAGTCGTGTTTCAGAGGTCTAATAGCATTGATACAATTTTCCCACCTAGTTTCAACGGTTTTAAAGTTAGACTTTTCACGTGTTTTTTTAGTAAATCCCATCGATATGGGACGCAGAAAAGTAATTATATACCTCTTGTACCATATCAAAAACCAAGAAATTTCACCACTGGAGCTGGCAGCGTCATTAACGACGAGATTTAATGTATGAGCCGCACATGGCACGTATAATGCTCTAGGATTGATATTGTGAATCCGTTTCTGAAGCCCTATATTTTCCCCCTTCATGTTCGATCCATTGTTGTAACCCTTACCCCGTATATCTTTAACTTCGAGCTGCAGACTAAGTAATAGCTTCTCTAATAGAAAATTGTACAGACCTTTTTACAGTGTAATATTTGGCTTTTTTGACATTGCGTGTTGTCTCATTACGAATAGATTCGGTTAAAATATTAATTATTTCATTTTGAAAAGGTTGCCCTAAGTAGTGTGGAATACGTGTTTTGTTATCTTTGTATTGACTGACATTATTAAGTTGTTCTGAAATAACTGGATCAAATTTGACCAACATCTCCACTTCCTTTAAAAAATTACCATTATCTCTATGATACAACTTCATACCAGTTCCTCTGAATGCCAAACTTTGACTTGCTAAAAATTGTACTACAGCAATTATTCTTTCAATGATGGCACGCCATCGCTTTCTCTCTCGATTGTAAACATTTTGTTGTTCCGCGTCAATAGCAAAATTTTTTTTCCAGACTAGTCTTTATTTCGCACCACAAAAATATGCCCCTTGGTTATTTTTTTAGATAGAAATTTAAAATTTGATATTTTTTTCTATGCCGTATTGCCGACTCTGCCACGAATTTTGCTATCAAAGGAAAAATGTGTGTAAAGAGTAGACATTAATAGACAATGGACCAACACACTGTGCACTAACATTCTATTTTTCTTAAACTATGCTATGCTATCGGGAAATCGGGACTTATTTTGATTTTGCAATAACTATTTAAAATTCAGCATATTTATTCGACTTATTATAAGCTTTAAAAAATTTTGCTTGATTGATAGAACTATATGCGGCCTGCGGCCGCCCCTTGTTTTGGCCGCCCGCGTGCGGTGCACGCGCTGCACACCTGCTAGGATCGGCCCTGAATACATCAACCCAGGATCCGTCACGACTAACGATTCAGATTTGTCTACCTTAGCATTTAAATTTATCCTTCATAAACGTTACAGAAAAAAAAAATCTTTGTAAAGTTATGGTTTTCTTACACAAACCTCGTCATTTCATCGTGGTAGCCATTTGGTCGTCATTTATATCGTTGTTTTCGAGAGCATCGAATACTAGTCTGTTTCTGTAGAAAAACTTTAGATGAAGATTTACATAAAACTTTTTCTTGAAACGATAACTTTCTTTCAGTGCGTGATCATGCTCTTCCTAATTGAGTTCCGCTTCAAGGAATGAAGTTCTGCTGTATAGATTTGGATAACAACTGCATGGAAACAACTAGGGGAGCACAGTTCAGAAATACCGCTGTAGTTATCTCAGGTAATTACACCGACCATAGGCAAACTGTACTTTAATACGAAGTTAGAGCTATACCGTCTTACCAAGAGTAGAATATAAAAAAATACATCGACCTTGGATCCGTTTAGACTGACAGTTCTGATTTGTTTGCCTTAGCATTTAAATTTATCCTTCATAAACGTTACAGAAAAAATATCTTTGTAAGGTTATGGTTCTCCCACAAAAACTTCGACATTTGACCGTGGTAGCCAATGGGAAGAACAACGGATTTATCAACCATCTGGTTGGCACTTCGATTTCGATGCACGGGTTGGAGGTGAACATAAAATTTATCGTGTCTTCAAATATCGTCACATTTACGTGGCGTGGTAGTTTGGTGTGTGCCAGCTCAGGTGTTGTTCTCGTCATCTGACCGTAATTCAAAATTACTAGGATCCTTAGTTTCGGGATTGATCTCGGACTGTCGCCAATATTGTTACGAGACCTTCTTTAAATCGAATTATTCAATCATTCTCTACAAAATTACACTTTATTTAATCTCCATACATAGAAATATTTACACGGCTGCGTTATCAGACATTATTTTTTGGAAGGAACGCGGAGATCAGAAGTTGTACGATCTCTCTCATACTGTTGGCATTCTTATAAAACGATTATACGAAAATATAACAAAAACTAGTGTGCAAACGATAATGCGAAAATATAACAATAACTAGTGCACAGACGATAATTCACATTACTACACGAAAATATAACAGTAACTAGTGCACAAAGGATAATTCGTATTACTTTTAACAAATATACCGTTGTATTGTTCCAGTGCGACGTAATTAATCACCTATCTACGTACTTGACTGTAGTTTAATAGTATAGGTGTATTATGTTCTCTTTTGGTTATGACTATGGACCGTCGCCAATAACGCATTGTGATGCTCACCAGTGCGGCTCAAATTCAACTACCTACTTATATAGTTTGAAAAAATTGGCTAATTTTGAAATAAACGCAATTAACATTTGGAGTATAGAATGGAAAGCACAATTTAGATATTTTGTAATTCGATACAAGTAATTAAAAATCCATGACCAAAAATGCAGCTAAACATCAATCATATAGAGACAAACGTTAGAGTTCAATTTATAGTCACTAAGAAAATTAACCCCTGCTCGTCTAACTTCGAAGATTTACAAGGAATCTTTATCAATTTACTGTATGGATTTGAGAAATATATTTAAAAAGCGCAGAAAGAAACAAATACATTTAGGATTTAAAGATATTGATTCACATCCAGAAAAATGTTTGAATATTCAGTTATCTGCCGACCAACCGGTATAGTGGTTAAGGTGTTAGCCTCCGGTTCGAATCCGGTTTCGGGCATGGATGTTTGTAAGCGTATACCAGCTCAGGTGTTGCTTCGTCATCTGAACTTGGTTCAAAATTACGAAGTATAAATTGTTAGGGGCATTGATGGTCCTCCCACTGGGTGCTCCTTCACAAGTGGCCATCACTTCCGGCCTTGTAGTGGCCAATAACGTAGGTCAAATGTGCCCGCCATTAGAAAATAAAATATTCAGTTATCTCTCTCTTATCTTCAGCTTCAGATACCAATCACTACCAACGGTCATGCCATGGTAAAGACTGCTTAAATACCCAATCACCAAATATGAGTACTTTTGGGAATGATCAGTACTTGGAGTGGGTGAGTACTCTCGCTGGTGGGCACGGTCAGTACATTGAGAAGGTGAAAACCCCCTAGTGAGTAAGGTCAGTATTTAGAAAGGGTGATTACCATCTGGTAGGCATGGTCAGTATCCATCAGAGAGCACAATGTGCTATTGGCATCGTATATGCCACCACTGATCAGTTGTGTTGTTAAAGTACTAAGTAATTGTTAAGTTGTAAAGTGTGTTGTTAAAATACCAACCCACCACTGACTAAGCGGTTAAAAAAATATCACTTAAGAAATTGGTAAATTGAAGCGCTGGCATCTAGTACTTGTGGAGTTCGCATCCCGTATGTACCAAAATCTAGAAGACTGCTTGAAATTTCCTAGTCTCTTCAAAACAAAACGTAAATGCGGGACGGTTTTTTCCCAAATATTTTCTGATAGACATGCCCTCGCCCTTCCCTATCACGGAGGTTACCATGAGGTAGCACCTCCCATGGTGCCCGGGGTAACACGAATCGCGCCATACACTCGCCAATCAGTGTTTGAAGAGTCATGCGATCGATAAGCTGGTATTTAAAAAAAAAATCACCGGTAGTTAATTGAGAATTTAAAATTGCTGAGTCTAAGTTGGGAGTTCTTTTGCCATTGCAGAATTTTGGAATAAAATAATTCTAATATTGAAAATGTTGGAACCATGGAAAGTTACTGTAGATGAATTTAAGTTCGAATATTTTAAATTTGTACTACCCCTTTACGATTGATTAGCTATCCTTAGATAAATATTAAATCTTTTAATATGTTATACAAAATCGTTTTTGCATCCCATCATTACACAAAAAAGTTTTATTCACAAACGTATTCAAAGGAAATCAGTTTTATTCTCGGAGCTTCAAAAGCTTTTAAGCTCTATCAAGAACTCGAATGAGTATTTCACTTCTGTTTACACGCTGAGCTCAGTGATTTGTAAAGAAACGCATTCCATCAGAGATCATGATAGTAAAATGAAATAACCCTAAAATAACGGACTGGTAAAGTTTACTACGTCATGAACGACGCGTTTCATTGTAAAGCTGAAGAAGTATCATCGTAAAATTTGTTTTCGACGCTTATGTTTAACTTCCGGTGTGACGTTGTTGAGCAATAAAACTGAATTATTCGTTTTTGAATTAGGATAGCGGTAGATCGAAAATACCTAAAAAATGAGTTTGAATAAAGCACTGTTTACACGAGCTTAGTGCTAATCATTAGTACTTGAAAAACCGCACTAATATCGGGACATGTATACCCGAAGTATTAGTACCATGCGTTAGTAAAAAAGGGAATGAGAGTGAATAGAAGCGGATCCTATTTTAGTCCCCGTTCACATGAGGCGTTTCAACGCGCGTATGGCGAGGCTAGCAAGGTCCCGCCGTTAAATTATGTTTATTTATTCCTCTAATTCAAGTATCTATCTTTGCGACCTTTAAGAGCGGGACCCTGATAGCCTCGCCAACGCGCGTTTTACGCGACTCATGTGAACCCTGTTCACATGAGGCATTTTCCAGGTCAGCTTTACGTAAACATTAAATTATGTTATTTTTTCCTCTAATTCAAGTTCTATCTTTTAGATCGTTGAATATAGAGTAAAAATTTCTGGTTAGTTGTGCTAATGACGTGATACCTCGTCGAGACAGACACCGGGAGGGTTAATGAGCTTGCAGACACCCGTGCATAACACCTGCACTAAACCTTCTTAATAATTTTTGCAAAGTGTCGTTACTCACATTTCATACCTTATTTTAATCCTTTAATGAATATGCCATCCATATACACATAAAATAATTTCATACCTCTAAACAAAATAAAATTATCCTAAAATATATAACAACATTTCGTTAACTTTTACTGGTGTTAATTTTTATTTCCAATATAATGCATATAAAAAAAGCACACATCAGTTATATCAATTAGATTCTGAATATCTACTTCAATCCATTTCATCCACTCCCTATTTCAAAGGCGATTCGGAATTTTTTAAACCAAACTTTACGTTTATATTTTCTTTTCACCATTGATTTCTACCTTCTATATTTAGCATTGCTTTCTGTGACTAGTTTGAGAAATTTCATAAATGGCGAGATCAGGGTGTCAAGATGAAATCACTTGATTAAAATCATGATTTTAATCAAATGATTTATAAAAAAAAAATCACTGATTTAAATCACAACTAATCTTACATTTTTATAACTGAGTAAATACACCATAGAAAAATGACAGAAGTGGTCAAATGCTTTAATTTTTCTGCACTCATGGGGATTTCAGCACTAATGTTTACACCCAGCTCAGAGGAAACTGGGTTAATTACTGCATATGATAAAAGATTGCAACAGCCAGTTGTAAATTATTAGAATACTAGGGGGCTCGCCCCCTGCTCGCTAACGCTCGCCAACCCCCGGAGGATTGCTTCGCAATCCGTATTGGATCGCTGCGCGAACCTAAGCTCGCTTCGCTCGCATCAATGAAGACATGTGTCCTAGCAGAAGGAATTGTTTACAAAATATGATATTCCAAAAAAATATTTTTCAAATCTAAATTTTTTGCTGTTTTTCAGAAAAGGGTGGTGGGCGAGAAAAAAAAAATCTAAACCAATCAGAGCACGTTTAATTTCACTTTAAAACACGGTTTAATTCCAATCAGATAACGTCTTTCATCCTAATCTTCTTAATAGGGTTGCCATAAAAACAGCCATTGGAAAGGTTACCACTTTGGCGAGAAAAAAAGACTGTCCCGTTTGCTACCACTCTACCCAGAAAAGATATATACAGTACCTCTGAAATCAGAATTCAAATGAAAACTTTCAGCAAATTTTGACTCGAAATGTGAGCGCTGATTTGGAAATAGATTACCCCGCATGTTGTTTTTATGTACATTTAACCTGCACTTGAGCCAACCACGCTTTTTCATTGAGTTTGTAGTCGAAAGTTGTAGTGCAAGCGTCTTGTTGAACTATAATTGTTGACCCTGAAAAGGACCTTTTTTTAAATGTCCCTGAAAAGATCCTCCGCTTTATTTGATTTCTATTATTAACTGCACAGCTAGACTAAACTTCATCTTTTTTCAATAAAATTTCATCCGATAACGCTATAAATTCAATTGAAGCGCGAGGCTTCGTGAAAAGCAAACAATCGTACAATGTTGCCAAAACGCAATAACTAATAACGTCTTTTTTGCGTGCCACGTAAGAGAATTATATATATAGATACTATATACTGGAAACAGTAATGTAAACACACATGGCATAAATCTAAATGCCAGGAAGAGTAATGTATAAACATTTCTGATTAACAGCACTCATAATATAAACACATAAAGAAGTATACAACAGTTTGATTCAAAATTATAAACGAAAGAGGTGAATGATTTTATTAGCTAAAAAAAACACAAGTGGGAAGTAAAGTTTTTGAGGCATTTGTTAGTTAGCTCCCAAAGTGTGAGCGTAGAGAGATGAGAGGTGCTGCGAAGCGCCCGTAACCTCCAATCTAAGCTATTTCTAAGCAAAAGAAAAAAGGGTTAAGGTCACTTATCAAAAAACAGTTCACTCCCCCACCAAGAGCATGATGAAGGTAATTTTATTTGTTTTATTTATATTTTCACCGACCTATGTTTTCTTATTAAGTAAAATTAAAGTGTTTGTGTCAGAATTTTAAATACTAGTTATATTAATTGTTTATGTTCTTAATTCTCTAATTTCTTTTTCAAAGTACTACAAATATGAAATGTGTATATATATGTAATAATATACCACAGATAAATATTACATGATGACGAGGGGGGGTGCTGTGAGAAAATTATAATTCTCTTAAGGGTGCCACCACTTGGATAAGTTTGGGAACAGCTGTGTTTGCTTATTCTTGTAGTTAGCAATAGAGATTAAAAGAGGAGAAATATACATTTTCACACACACAGCCATTAAAATGTCAGCAAGAAAAAAGAAAGATCCAATATGAATTAAAACTAAGTGAAAATCCAATTATTATTGCTGCTCGGCAGTTTTTTTTAAATCAGAATTTGCTATAGTCTGATTATTTCTGAGTTCTATTCTACTTCTCAGACTATGCTTTAGGTCTGTCACTTACACTTGCTGATAAATTTGTTAACATGATGATGTAATTTTCTCAAGAAAAACTAAGTAGGATGTCAACTTGTGTTTTAAAGTTAAAAAAATGTTAAGAAAATATTGATTTACCATGTCACAAATTCTGACTGTTTACTTAAAATAAATATTGGTTTACATGTCATGTCACAAACTCAATTTTTTATTTAACAAATTTATATATATTTATTATATAATCAGTGTTTAGGGCCTGAAGAAATTTAAATAGAAAAATCTTATTTAAATCAAAATAATCCAATTTAAATCAAATAAATCCGATTAAATGATTTTTTTACACCCTGGGTGAGATTTTCTGTGTAGTTGTAGTCATACTATGCTTCTCTATAGCTCAAACCAAGCAGATTTAAAATTAGAGGCAATAGTTGAACTTTAATTAAATGTTAACGTTGTGTTATACTGGCATCACCCAACGAATAAACTTAAATAAGGTACTTAATTTAACTCGAAATAAAATTATAATTTTCATCTTCAAGCTATAGTCAGAAATACTTTATATTTGAACACATTTTTTAGGAAATAGTCAGATTCTATCGGTAGGGGACAACAATTTTTTTGTTTCTAAAGACAGTTTACACTTCTCGAAACTCCTTGGAACCCCTTTGCACAGAAAAATATGTCAGTGCAGAGTGGCAATCTTGTTAATTTGCCTCACTAGGCAGAAATTCTCTATGCATAAATAATTTCCCTTAAGAACTGTGCGTACTCGGTTTTTAACCAGCAAAATAAAATTTTCTTTCAACTACTGCTTTGTATTTTTCTTACAATGTATACCCCTTGTTACTTTATTATAACTTCTTCATATAACTTAACACACATTTTACCACGTGACGTTTATAAACCCTTTTAATAAAAGCAGCAATTTGGATCTTTTACTTCACACAATATGAACATAATCAGTCATATAATTTGGACCTTTATTACAAAAAAGAACTCCAAATCATTAGTTCTTTGTAAATCATAAAAAATATTAATCCATACCAATCAAAAGGAATTAAAGATTAATTAGTGATTTTGGTCATTATTATTTGTTACATGGGTTAATCTGATCAGGATTTGTGAGGACTTAAAGTGGATACCTAACAACTTGAAAATACATTCCATGAGCGGTATTTTAACTCCGACCCCATTGAATGAAGACACAGAAAGCTTACCAACCGGTTACGAGGTTAATTTTAGGAACATGTTAGTCAGAGACGCGATAGCTCAGTCAGTAGAGCGTCGGGCTCGCATCAGAAGGGTTGTGGGTTCTGTCCTCGGCGGAGCCTGGAATTCTGATGATTGCGAGATCGACGCTTCGACCTGGCTAAAGACCGTCGTGTTCACTAATGGTGACTGGGGCACGTTAAATAAGTCGTGGTCACAAAGTCCCTCATGTTCCCATACCAAATCAATACCTTATGGGGTACCTGATCAGGGGTTTATCGGCCTCTGATTGGGATCTAAATTACGATATGTGACAGTAAATGAATGTATGAAAGGGACCATCCTGTAAAACGGATGTGTCATGTATGTCGAGCAAAGACGGACTTCCTCCCAATGGGGTTCAATAACATGGAAGGCGCACCCCTCTTGCCGTCTTCGACGGGCCTGGCACTCCTCCGATCTGCCAGTGTAGGCATAAGAAACAACAACAACATGTTAGTCAAATATATTGTATGACAAATGAGGTAAGTGTGAAGTGACTTTCAAACCAATTAATACAAATTAATCCGCTCATATTATGTATTTCACAGTTGTAACCACACGAATAAAAAAGGGATATAAATGAGTTTATTAGAAAAATGTACCGACATTTCTGATATCTATCAAAGATTTGAGCATGTACCTTTCAGTCAGTCATATAATTTTCAATTACAAAATGGGATGGAAATGACGTTTGACAAAGGACCTAATAGTTGTTCGTTATAACTTTTATAAAAACGCATGTAGTTTTTTTCCTTTTCTACTACTTTTGCATTGCCTTTTTTTTAAATTACTTCCAAGCAACGGAATATTCTAGTGGTCATAACTTAGTTTCCACTCGATTGTAGCACTTTGTGAAATTAGAAGAGTCCAACTTAGACTAAGTGATCTAGCATTTCAAATGCGTAATGACTCATGACAGCAGTTACGTTCAAAAACTTTTTTGATAATTTCGATTGCCTTCTTTGGCTTCAGGCCAAGCGATTTTATTGGAAGCAAAATGCTCAGTCTTATTTCACGCTTCAGTTAAGATAGTGATACATTCTCTTAACACACACACTGTTGAGCAGAGCATGTAATATTTCATTGGCAATGTAGAACGTAATTGCTGAGCAGGGGAATGTAACATTTCATTAGTAATGTGGGACGTAATTGTACTTTCTTAAATCCAACCAGTGTTTCCAAATTTTGGTTATACATATTGGATATTTGATAATAAAATGAGTTATACAGAATGTATTTTGAATTTATGGCACATTATATGCTGAGATTTTTAAATTACAGAAACATAAATATTCAATTGGAACACTCATAAAAATTATCTGTAAAATCTCCATACATTTATAATTATTTACAAATACAAATACAAATACAAATATTGACGACCAGCTACAGGCTCAAGCCCAACAAGGCTGGTCCTTTGTTTATGAATTCTCCAATTCCCACTGACTATCCAATTGTGTCTTAAATTCGTACACTCCCTTTGAATTAACTATATTTTCTGGCAACGCGTTCCAACTGTCTATTACCCTATTAAAGTAGTAGTTTTTCCTTAAATCCCGATTAAAATGTGTCTTATTCAATTTATACCCATGGCCCCTTGTTCTGTTATCCCTATTGAAATTTAAGCCCTCTGTGTCCCCTTGTTTTACAAACTTGAAAAGCTGAATCAAATCCCCCCTCCTTCTTCTTCTTTCCAGTGTATACATGTTTAGCTTACTTAAACGTTCATAATAGTCGAAATTTGCTAGCCCCTTTATTATTTTTGTAGCTCTGTGCTGAACCCTTTCAATTGATTCTATGTCCTTTCTCATATATGGAGCCCAGAATTGTACAGCATATTCTAGATGTGGTCTTACTAAACCCTTATATAATGGCAAGATTATATTCTTATCCCTTGAAGTTACAGTCTTTTTAATATACCCCAATAACCTATTAGCCTTTTTACCCGCAGCTGAACATTGGTGACCCATTTTAAAATCCCTGTGAATTATCACCCCAAGATCCTTGACTGTTTCTCCCTCCTTTACCTTTACTCCCTGCAGACAGTACTCGGCTCCACCATTCCTGTAACCCATATGCAGAACTTGACATTTCCCTACATTAAATGACATACCCCATTTTACAGCCCATTCGGATATCTTATCAAAATCCCCTTGTAAATTTTCTATCTGTAACTTGGTATCCACTGTCCCCCATATTTTTAAGTCATCTGCAAATATACTGATTCTATTCTTGATCCCCTGACCTATATCATCTATGAAAATTATAAATAAAATTGGTCCCAAAACTGATCCCTGAGGCACCCCACTTATAACTTCTGTCCACCATAGTTCTGTTAAACATAGAATTGAGTCATTTTCTAGTTTGAAATGCATTTATTAACCTTTAACTGCTGCCATGAATCTCACAGACCCCGAGTCATTTTTGACAGGTCGTTTACACCCCTTAAAGTGAATATTGGTCCCTGTCCTATTCAGTACGTTCCTACTACGTCCAACAGAAGCCACATTCCAAGACTGGCTTGACTGCCCCAACTATTTCGTGTATACACTATTTGCACTTTCCGCGTGGTCACTTAGACCCCTTCACAACATTTGCGTTAAAGTTCTTGTTGAATGAAATCGTCTAAGCTTGAGTAGGAAATTTCGGCAGAGAGCCTAAAATGGCAACAAACTTTACTAAAACACGACCTGTGTATCTTACACAAAAAGAAATTCAGGATAGGGTTGATAATTGGTCGGAAATAGAGTACTGGGACAGTGAAATTTCGGATAATATTATTAAAAGCGTACACGAAACGGATTCGGAAATTTATGCAGATGAAAATGAAGACATTTCAAGTGAGTCTGCACAAGAAGAATATTTCTACGTAAAAAATAATTTCAAATGGGATGCCTAGGGGGAACCTACATAGTTTTACACAACAAAGTTTTACAGTTTCCAGGGTTGAAACGTCCTGCACAATTAGGTACGAAAGCTGAGCCTGAAGAGACATGGAATCTACTTAACTTATATAGTAATATAAAATGTATTTCATGCTACTAATTGAATTATCTAAATTTAAAATGCATAAATAATAATTATCTAAAAAAATCTTTCATTATTATATTATAGTAATCAACTTTATACGCACTTTAGTGAGCGAGGTCTGAGAGACCCCTCCAGACTAGCTACAAGACGGTTTGTGACACAGCAGTTAAGGGTTAAACGTATTTTGCCGTGAGTAAATATATTTTAAAACGTGTTATTTGAAGAAAAGAGTGGAATGTTTGCAATTTTAACACATTATGTACTATTAATAGATCCGTATATATTAACAATCGTGTGGAGAGTTAATCAGTTGATTCTGTATGCAAGGGATTTTCGCTAAAATTGAATATTCTTTGCACATTGTTCAAATTGGTAAATTCCGTGATGTATAATTAACCCCAGCGTATTTCTAGTTTTTGTATCATCAGTAAAGCTTTCATCGTGTGTCTAAGTCCATAACCTGACACTGACTTGTGTTTGGCGCAACTTAGCAGCTAAATTTGACGATTACGTCATAAAACCTAACCCAGTCTCCAGTATTCATAAAAGCAGTTCTCCTTTTATGACAGAGTTTGTTGGATTTGGGTTTTATGTTTTATTGGTTAGGGACAATACTTCGTCTAGCTGTACCAAACGCCAGGTAGACAACGTCAAATCATTGTAAAAAAGGAAAAGGGGAGGAGAAAGATTGTTTAACACTGACACACACACTATAAACTCTATGAGAAATAATAATTTATTAAGGTAGGTTCGTCCTTATATGAGAAGAATTTTCAGGTTAAACAAACCAGATGGTCTGCGAATATTTTATTTCTGCTGTTCAAACGCTCTCGCATGATAGATATCGAGGTTACTTTAAACTGAGCTAATTCCGGGTGAGATGCCCCACATGATGAATTTTGAAACTTTACGGTAAGTGGCTCTACTAGTCCCATGAATGTTTCAGTTAGATGTTGTCAGGTGTGCTGTGAAAGTTTTGTTACATCACCTTTTTTCTTCTGCTATCACAACAACATTTTAAGTAAATACCATGTTTTTTCTACTCCGTCATAAGATTGATGTTGTAGTGTAAGGCTGGCACTAGACAATTTGAATGGATTTTTTATGTAATCATAAAAATCTGCAGTTAAGAGTTGATCAGTGGACTTTAAGCAGTTTACCGCCATCTTTGCTGTCTTGTACTTTGGACAGTTGCCGAGGCATCTCTCCCGTAACAAAAGGATAGATGAACCACATATATTTGGGAGAGATGCCCCGCATACACTTTCCGGGAGAGATACTTCGCATTCCACGTAAATTGTTATGATTTAATGGACTTTGCTGACAAGAATCCGATTATAATTGTATGCCTGCCAAGCCATACAACACACACTCTTCGGCCTCTTGACAGGTATTTTTTAAGCCATTAAAACATTTCCTTTAAAGTTGTAGCAAGAAAATGGAAAATTCATCAACCAGGAAAAACAATTGGATAAATCTAAGCTTCAGAATTCATTGGTAGAGCGTGGAAAAGGGCAGCTTCTGTTGACATTGCTATCAATGGTTTTCGAGGGACGAGAATTTTAATTCTAAATCAAGTAGCTATTCCGAACCACTTTTTTGCAATCAATGAAGAAATGAACAAGACGGAAGAAAAATCCCTAAATTGCTCGCAATCATCATGTTTTTGTGCTCAACAGACAACAATCCCGACAAAATTATTGCATCAGATTTCGCCTGTACCCAGGCTGGAAGAAAGACCCAGAAAGAGAAAGAGAGTGGAATGTTAAGTATCTTATATACTAAGATACTTATATCTTATAAGTATCTTATATATAGTCTAAGATACTTACACCCCAAGGAAACATCCAAGAAAAATAGTTTAAATTCACCAACAAACGTAACAAGGTATCAGAAAAGCTGATGAATAACAAAAGTGATCCTATATGCAACTACCTCGAATGTGTTGAAATTTATTATTCGACAAAATGATTGGTAGATTGGATTAAATGTGTTAAGGTTACTAAGTGGTTACATGAATCATGTAGTGTACAGTGATCTGTGCAATACATGCAGGAAAGCAAAAATTAGGGGGGACAAAAAGAAAACTCTTAATTGAATATTTTCGACATATTTTGTAATACTTTAATAGTGTAGTAATCTTAATACTTTTTAAACTAAGAATTTTTTAACGTTCTAGCAAACTGATTATTTTAATATTTTTTTTTGTGGTTTACTGCATTTTGTTTGTTTTATTTTAAATATGTTTTATTAAAAACTTTTTTCATCTGGTCTATAGTCTTTAAATATTTCAATACTTTATAAATTAATGCTAATGGAGGATATTCTTAAAATCACTTACTTTTGATATGTTATATACATTTAAAAAATTTTATGTTTTAAAAATAACTGAATTTTACAGGTAGAATATCTCTCAGACATAAGTGTGGCATCTCACACGGAACTTGGGAGGGATGGCCAAATGTAGTGCTGTCGCAGTTTTATTTTCTTCTGTAGAAAATTTACAATAGTGTACAACACAACTGACAAGCAATAACTATTATGTTTTCATACAAATTTTTCCTTTTTATTGTTAATACCTAATTTATTTAAAACGTCATTTCCTTAAGTGGGGCATCTGTCCCGGAATTTCCTTATGCTTTATCGCTGTTTTAGAAACGTTTTTCATTTAATATAGTAGATGTCACCAATAAACTACCAAATATTAATTTGGAATGTCTTAATGGGGCCGTCGTGACTCAGTTGGTATACCCACTGAATCAGCAAGTTGGCGCATGTTTGATTCCGCCTAGGTGTATTTCTCTCTTCCGCGTTAGTAAAACTTTCCTTATGAATAAATATTACTAGACGTTATCTGTATTGCGTTTGGCAAAAAATGGCCAAATATGGCACTTGCGTCATCAATTCTCACCCCAACAACCATCGGAGAAGTACCGAAATCGTATTCGAAAAGCAAGTCAAGTGACTTCACGTTCAGACACGTATCGGGAGAAGAAGTACTACCCCGTGTGCTACTACATTTAGTCGTCAGTATCCCGTCGTTTATCTTGTACGACGTTGAAAAGATACCAAATACTTACTACATTTAACCTGACAGAAAATTCCTATCATAAACTGAAACGTTTGTGTTGAAAATAAAAATACTTTTTAAATATTTTTGAAAACGCAGCGTACATAACATCGATTTTTAAAAATAAAAAGCGTTCAGTAACAAAAAGCTATGACCGTAACTATCATGTTTGAGAACATCAACGTAAAGCTTTGTCCTATCTCGTTTTCAAAGCTTTACGTTTCGAAAAGCGCACCGATGCTATAAATACTTCTTAAACGAAATGCAAGAGATGACAGTAACAAGCTGCAAATACATAAAATGCGCTTCTGCATAAAGTTTTAAGAACATTCTACTTACAGCTTAAAATGCGTTTTACAAAAAGGACTCGAACTGCGGAGCATTTTTATCAAAATATGATACGCGGGGAAATAGTTTTGTGAAATTTTGATGAGCTGAAGGCAGTAAGTACTGCGTGTTTTCTTTTTTTCACCAAAGAAACCTTTCTCAAGAAAAAGCACTTGTCGTAACAGAGATTCATGGCTATTCGAAGAAGGATAGATTACTCAAAATAATGAAATGACTTTATTTTATTTAAAATTGTTCAGGTGAGCTTCGACTAGATTACACTAGCTTATCGACTAGATAATTTGGTACGTTAATTAGAGTTTTAAAAGAAAACAAACGCTTTTATACTCAATTACAAAATATACATGAATCAATAACTAAATGCAAGGTCCCACTGGAGATAAAACATGAGTTTGAAGAGAAAATACTTTTATAGAAAAAAAAGAGTTATTACGAGTAATCATTCAAAGCACTTGTGAAATTGGCAGGCACTTTAACCTCTTAATTACTGTATTAAAAGTTCTATATATAGTTTTATCATTGCGGCTCCTGTTTAAAGAATTTCTCCTTTCTTTTGAAGTATGGAGTAAAAGGCATTCACACACACACACACATCAAAGAGCGAGTTGAGGAGCATGTTTGGTAGCTGAAAAAATTCTGCCCACTTTGTTACTTAAAGCAAGATTGATTGGAAAGCGCACGGTAACTACGCATTTTAATCTCAGGAAACTGCATTTCAGTCAATTTCTGAGCTGCTTCAATCTCGTGACCTGAGAACATTTGACTAATACATATATTTTTGATGAAATAAAAAAATCGATTTAATTACAATGCTATGTGTTTTTAGTTAACAAGAAAATACATTTTGGTGAGTTAAAATAGTGAAATTAAATTTAATTTTTTCTTTGTCTAGTGCTTATTTTTCTATTTCTACAAAATGATATCTTCGCTGTGCTCTACCATGATATATACTCATGACACAAAGTTTGTCATTTCTTGTTGCCATAGAAACTGACCATTTTTATTAATTAAACGGGGATTGTGGTACCCGGTTCAAAGGAGAGAGATAGTTGACAACCGGAGAATTGCAGGTATTAAACTTGATCCAACCAAAGATCGTTGAACACGTGGGGGCAGGTGCACTTTAAATCTGCCGTGGCCTCAAATGTCCTTATGTTGGTGTGATGTGGAAGCTTGAAGAGTGGAATTCCAGGTCAGATGTTGATCTGTTCATCTGACGGTGTTTCGAAATGACGAGGTGTTGTCGTAGGGCGAATCTTTCCCTTCGGGATTGATCCTGGACTGTCGCCACCAGTCCCTTGCGTTGTAACGGTGCGACGTTTATACAACTACCTACCTTGTATTACTATATTCAGTTTTATCATTCTTTTCTAATGCCCAGCCAATTGAACGTTACTCACTTTGGACCTTCAAGGACAGATTTGAGAACCATTTAGCTTAATACTGGTGTACTAAGAGGGGCGAATTTACGTTACACCTCACCTACATACCACGCATTTTAGACTCAGCCCATTGATAGAGGCCATACATTCATTCCAGACGGATAAACATCCTTGCGTTATCCGGGATTCGAACCGGGAATCTTTAAATCAAGGCATCAGCGCACACTTGACGCTAGACCAATTGGTCAGCCATATCGGAAATATATATTTAGTATGTTTGTCTCCAAGAAGTTCTACGGAGGTAAATTAAATTTTTCCAGTCAAGAATCGTGGAAAACAAAGTAAAATTACACTCTGAGAGTCACCACTATTCAACATAAAGGGCCTTGTTTCCTTAGCAACCGCTACTACCCAGACTTTGTGTTTGCGGGAGTTTTCGCGGGTTGTTAAACAGACAAACAGAACATGGAAACTAGGATCTATATAGAATAAAGAAGTGGAGGAAGAGAGAGAGAGAGAGAGAGACCAGTCAGAAGAGCAACTGATTTGCAACAGGAGGATTACGTGTCCAGCCACGGATCGTCGTATACGAAGGGGCTGATGCACGTTAAATCTGTCTTTGCGTCAAATGTCCTCATGTTTGTGTGGTGTGGAAGTATGGAGAGTAGTGCGCTAACTCAGGTGTTTATCTCTTCATTTCACCGCGGTTTAAGAGAACCAGGCGTTGTTCTTGAATTATTCCCTTCGGGATTGATCCCAGATCTTGGTCAATAGTCCGTTGTGTTGCTCCAATGTGACGTTATTCACTACTTACCCAGATTAAAAAAAAAAGGAAAAATCACCAGGCAAGTGCACTCCTCAACTCAATCATGTGACCATAATTACCAATTCAATTATCACCCATATACTTGTTCATAGGCGATATTGAGTAAATTTTGAATTCTAAACCTACTTTCACGATCTCTTTGCCTTCCGTAACCAGACTGCTGAAGAATTTCACAGGTGTGCCGAGCACTTTCGTCTTGTTTAAGCAATATTTGAAACACATACAATTTCATCCCAATCTCTCGTTCAAAGGCGATTGGAACGTTAAAGTATATATAACTCTAGAATTTATTTCTATAACACCAATAACATTTCGAGATGGTGCTCCCCCCCCCCCTCCCACTTCCTCTCTGCTTACTTTTCTGACGTAAAATAGAGCATTGAAATTTTAGAGATCTAATTTGAAGCTTCAGATGATCGGGTATTAATGATAAATTGCATACTTTATTTGTGTTAATCTTAAGTTATGTATTGAGGTGTACTGTAAAAGTGGTAAAATGTTAGCGTCAAATCAAACAAATGAGGCTATGTAAACATAATCATTATTTATGCGTGTTTAATTGATGATTCTTGTTACGCGTCATTTAAGTATCAAATCAATTTTGTTTTTACTTTCCATTTCTTCATCACGTTGACGAGCAGCAAATTTTATTTACATTAAATAATGTAACAGTGGAAATGTAATTTTTTTTTTCAATTGGTTAAAATAAATGCATTTTAATAACAATAAATTTCAATACATATTTTTCTGAATGCTTTTAAGCAAATAAGATTAAGGCATTGTATTTACTTTTGGATTGTTAGTCAAGCATTTTTGTAGGTAAACATTATCGCTTACAAAAATGTTTATGCATTAAGGTTATGTTTGTCAAACTACTAATTATCGAATTTTAAAACTTTGATCGAGTGAGATTATAAGAGCTTGATTAAAGCGATTTTGTTGTTGTAGAGGAATCTTCAAGTGGAATGTATTTACAAACAGTACTTTTTTAGTGCGCGTGTTAGTTTTAGTGTTACCGACGTCTTATCAAACTAGAATATAGAAATATAGAAATCTTATCAAAATAGAAAGTCTTATCAAACTTTCAATATTCTGGACTGGTGCAGGAAACAAATGTAAGTGTGCCTCGTACTCCTTGAGAATTTATTAATATTTTATATACAGTTTAATCTGAACAGTATTTACTGTTTTAACATAAATATATCTTTAGTTTCCTGTTGCTGTGTCTTACCTGAAAAAATAACTGATTCTCACTTGCTATTTCAGAAAAAAGTTTCGAGAAAAGCGTAGCAAAAAGAAGGAAGCCAAGAAAGAGGCAAAGAAAGCAGAAGGAAAGCCATACGTCGAGCGCAACTAGCACGCAGAGTGAAATTCCGAACATCCTGAGGTATGGACTTGTGTCTGAGTAGCATCGAAGACGAAAGGATGGATCGGGCTCTACTCTTGGGGAGGAAAGAATTCCATTGACAAAACCAACAATTATCACTCATAAACTTACTCAGGAACGATATTGAGTATTTAAAAAAAATTCTAAACCCATTTTCAAGATCTGTCACATTTTATTTCCTATTCTGTTTTTAATCTTTTATAATTCTAGTTGCCATCCATAATCAGATTGCTAAAGAATGTCACAAGAGTGGTGAACTCTTGCGTCTTGTTTTAGAAATATTTGCAGTGAATTCAATTGCATTCCATCCCCTTATTCAAAGGCTATTTCAATCCAGGAAGTTTAAAAAAAGATACAAGCTTCTTGGTCAACAATTCAACATCACTTGAAATCCATTAAGAAGTTTCAGTCAATTCAAGGTCCTACGTATTCAAATTACTCATCATATAAAAAAAACGTTTTTAACCAATTGTAACGGTTGATTAGAAAAGGGCTTCTATATAACCCAGTGATGAAACACAATGGCTTTCCGATCGAGTACCACCGAGAAAAATTCCAAAGCGAAATGCCCATGGAAGCAAGATTCTCCTATGAGTTTGGTGTAACATTTATCATGTGACTCACTTGGAGCTGCTTTATTGCGACCCACTAGAACTATTGAAAGCAACCATTGCACAAAAACATCCTGTTTTGATCAACAGGTCACGAGACCACATGTTGCGAAAATGATTAAACAAAAAATAAGGAACTCGGGTGGAAAGTTCTCTTTATCCACCATACTCAACTGACCTTTCCCCAATCCAATAGTCATCCTTCTAGATCCTTAAAGCATTTGTAGTGAACAAAATTAATTCTTATGAAGATATTAAAAACGCATTGGCTGACCTTATGACCCCAAAACTCCGAAATATTTTAAAGCTGTTTAGAAAACAACTTGGTTACTAGATGGGGAAGATCATAGAAAACTATGATGAAAACAATGTTTATTGTTGTTGTCGTGCGGGCCATATATGGCCCAATTGGGGGTGCCATTGCCCCGGAGGGTTGGACTTCTTCATACATGACACATCCGTTTTACAGGAAGGTCCCTTTCACACATCCATTCACTCACACATATCGTAATTTAGATCCCAATCAGAGGCCGATAATCCCCTGATCAGGTACCCCCAGAGGTATTGATTTGGTATGGGAACATGGGGGACTTTGTGACCACGACCTATTTAACGTGCCCCAGCCACCATTAGCGAACACGACTGGTCTTTAGCCAGGTCCAAGCGCCGATCTCACAACCATCAGAATTGCAGGCTCCGCCGAGGACAGAACCCACACGAGGACGAGCCCGACGCTCTACTGACTGAGCTACAGCGGCTCTTTATTAAATCCCGTTTTTAAAACAATATCCTAAATTTACAACTTACTAAGAAAAACGACATTCCTTATATTGGTATCCCTAACATGTTTGTGTATCATAATATAAGCGGTACCTGCAGTCGTGATATGGGTGACGAGTGAGCGAAAGTCAAGCGTAGAATAAATCAATGGGGTTGGTTTCCACAAACGGAGAGGTAGAAAATTCCATAAAAATAGTATATTTAATGCTTCAATTGACAAGTGGTAGCATTATAAGGATTGGAGAGGTTTGGTGTTGAGTGCAGGACTTTTGGGACGGCTCTGAGTTATCCTTATTTTAAGGGACTCGAGTAAAAGGAGTATAAATGACTCACTAAGGAGATAGGGATTAAGAGAAAGGTTTGGGGACCAATCTATCAAAAACGCTCATTGACAGAAAGTCGGTGTCTACGTTGTAGCAAGTCTATTTTGCACCAGTGATCTGACAGGAAGCACTTCGAAAAAGCTCAAGGGTCAGTTTTAAGTGAAGGTTTGCGACGAGGCCGTAGTTCAAAGGTGAATGTGGGTGACCATATATATTGAACACATAGCTAGCGGTGAGACAGATAAAAGCGGGTAAAAAGAGAAAAAGGGAACGACTTATCTGTGATGCGAATTATATTTAGGGGGTTAATTTTAGGTATCGTTTCAAATGTTGTTGTTGTTGTTGTTGCACATCCCCCTGGTGTAGGAAAGCCTACACCAGGTCCAGAAGGCCCCGTCGTGCCAGATCCCCATATACTTGCAAAAAGTCCTGATCAACCAACAGCTGCTTATACGAAGCGCCAAGACAGAGAAGAAGGTGATCAGGACTGGCAGGTAGGGAACAGGAACAATGAGGGAAAATTCTCTCCACGTTCTGAAATTTGATACTTTTAAGATGGCCACTTCGAAATCTGGCCATGGCCGATTGAAAAGGCCGAGGGCCACAGCATGTGATGGATAGTCCAGGGTGATTGCCAGCATACCAATGGTGGGATGGCGTACGGCGCCACAAGGAAAGCAAACGCTGTTTTCCCAGGGAGTGGACTTCAGTGGGAGTGAGGCGATTCAAACAGTCCATAGGGAGATCACAGCCATTCTTGATACAACATGCAAATATGGTGATTAATGTCACCAAACAGAATCATCAACCACCATATTAACCTCAGAGGTGTGATAGGCTTGTGTTTATATACTCGGATAGTTATGTTCGTAAATAAACATGAGCAATGAAAAGCACGCTGCGCGGCATTACAACTTCATTTCGGGTGAATTATCCCGAAACATAGCGTTAAGTATAAATAGAGCTATCATTATAAGAAGCAATTGGAAAATAAGTAACTATAAATAATCGGAATATGTGGAACTGTAAGGTTTATTGATCCATACGTTGGTGTAGCAAAGTTTACACGACCGGAACTTGTGACGGTTTCTGCGGCAATAAATAATAAAAGCCGGCGACAGTAAAAAGCGAAGCATGTGGGATTACAGTGCTTCTAAAGTAAAAGTTGTCCTTAAATGTCACATCTCATGGCCGGATGTAGCGTTACTTTAATAACCCATAAAAAGCCAGAACGCCATACATGGGCAAAATATTTAGTTCAATAACTTATTTATGTGACATAAATAATAACGTTTACCCGTGGTTAAATAGACATGAAAATATGGCGAATTTATGCCGTAATTTTTATGGTATTTCGTCAATCTTATTTATAACATAATATTATTTCACAGCTAAGTCAAATAGCCTAAAGGGATGGAAGACTTTTCCATAAAAAAAAATGAAGCAACAGTAGAGAGGCAAGGTTGGATTTGTATAACCTGATCTATATAATCATACGCTTTAAAATTAATAAACAGTTCCATAGACCGAAAAATCGAGCTTATTGAATTTGAAAAACTTTAAGTTTAAAGTTTTTAATTTGTGTCGCGAACTCTTGTCTTGGAAACTAATTGATCAATTTTTATATCAAATGATTAAATATTTGCAAATATACGCTTCTGACTTTTCCTTCAACTACCGTGGTAGCCGAGTTGGAAGAGTAGCAGATGAGGTTTGCGAGTTTGAAACCAACCAAAGACAAAGGGGCTAGTGCATGTTAAATATATTGTGATCTCAAATTTCTTCACGTTAGCGTAGTGTGGAAGTTAGGAGAGCGGAGTTCCAGCTCAGGTGTTGCCTCGTCATCTCATTGTGGTTCAAACTTACACGGTGCTATCCTCGGATACTTTCCATTCCGCTTTGATCATTGACCGTCGCCAATAGCCCGTTATATTTCTCCAGTACGACATTAATTAACATACCTACCGCATTCATTACATTTTTTTCCCAATGGCAAGGTAATATAAAGAGGAAAATTACGCAACGTGTAAAAGTCCAACAAAATTAATCGAAGTCATTGCCTTTAGAGTTTTCTAGCTTGCCAGTATCTCGTCGTCTCAGGTTTGTCATGAAGTGAGGAGCAACGATGAAGGTGGGCTTTGTTCATTGCTTCTGCCATATTACAAAGAGGACAGTTTGGTTGATCAAAAGTCCCAATGCGATGGAAATGTTCACCCAGGCAGTGATGATTTGTTCAAAGTCAAGATGCATTCATTAAATAAAGTAAGATAAAAGCAACTTGGAAACCTTGTAGCTCTCGGGTAAGCATCAACGCATAATGAAAGAATGTTAATTTTAGCACCTTTTAAGAAAATTCCGAGGCACGCACGTTTTTGTTTATATTTTTATAATATAGAAAATGAAAAAATATGATGGAAACTATCTTTCTTTTTTACTTTTATAGCCCGAAAAGGTAAAATAAAAATATTTCAAGTTCGCACTATTTACTTCATTTCAAAAACACTAGTTTTCCTACGCCGCTTCTTGTAAAGTCACAGTGCCCTATGACGGTTTGTTTACTTTGTTAGCGACGTTAAAATAGCAAGTGGTATTTCTTTCTTAATGATCTAAAAAGGATTTGTATTAAATCGAATAAGATACAGAAATGTCTACGATTAAGGCAAGTTAAAATTAAGAGATTGTTAATATATAATTACTAGGGGGCCTGCCCACTGCTCGCTAACGCTCGACAACCCCCGGAGGATTGCTTCGCAATCCTCATTGGTTCGCTGCGCGAACCTATGCTCGCTTCGCTCGCCTCAATGAAGACATGTGTCCTAGCAGAAGGGATTGTTTACAAAATATGTTACCAAAAAAATATTTTTCAAATCTAAATTTGCTGTATTACAGAAAAAATATATACAGTATCTCTAAAATCAGAATTCAAATGAAAACTTTGTGCAAATTTTGACTCGAAATGTGAGCGTTGCTTTGGAAATTGAATACCCAGCATGTTGTTTGTGTGTACATTTTCCCAGCACTCAAACGACCCACACTTTTTCATTGAGTTTGTTGCCGAAAGTTGTAGTGCAAGCGTCTTGTTGAACTATAATTGTTGGCCCTGAAAAGGACCGTTTTTTAAATGTCCTGAAAAGATCCTGCGCTTTCTTTGATTTCTATTATAAACTAACTGCAACAGCTCATTAAAATGTCCTTTTTTTTTCCAATACTAGGGGGCTCCGCCCCCTGCTCGCTTACGCTCGCCAACCCCCGGGGATTGCTGCGCAATCCCATTTGGTTTGCTTCGCAAACCAACACTCCTTTCACAGATGTCATTTGGTTTGCTTCGCAAACCAACATTCCTTTCACAGAGTGAAACTATCTGAATAATTCGTATTATGCTGATTTCACTTTCCGGTACATGACGTCACAGCGAGGGCTTCGCGCCCTGCTCCCTTACGCTCGCCGACCCCGGGGATTGCTACGCAATCCCGTTTGGTTTGCTTTCTCAAACCAATACTTCTTTCGCAATTGATTTCACTTTTTTTTGCTTTAACACTTAATGCACCCTAAACTAATAGCCGCATCAGTAAAAAATCTTCTGTATCTTGTTCCCTGTACAATTTTAAGTAAACAGTGTTAATATCAATACATTGTACTTTGTCGGTAAACTGTCTTGAGAACAGAGGGAAAAAAGCGAGCCTTTTTCCTCGCCAAATAAAAAGAAATCGTTTTTATGGCAATTGTTGCTACGATAAATTTGATATCTGGCAAACCCGATAGTAGAAAATGCAACCCACTGCTGTTTGCCGAACCAGCTATGCGAACTGAAAAATACGAAATTTGTGTCACCAACTTTTGATTGCATCGAATTTATTTATGAACCAATTTTAAAAATAATTGTACCGTAAGAAAGAGTACATTGTGAGGTATACTGCAATATTTTTAAAATTAAAAACTAACAGTAATACTATATAGATATGACCATTTTAGTTTTGTATCGGAAGTTACGATCTGAAAGTTCCGAAAATTGTATGACCTACTTTTAATTGCATCGATTTTGTTTATTAACCAATTTGAAAAATAATTGTACCATAAGAAAGAGTGTAATGTAGTGTATTCAGTGATGTTCTCAAATTTAAAAAATAATGGTTTTTGCCGTAGACATAACGGTTTTAACAAAACGTAGCGAAAATATCCGAAGATTCCGAATTTTGTATCACGAACTTTTGATCGCATCCAATTTAATTATTAACCGATTTCAAAAATAATAGTACCGTAAGAAAGAGTATATTCTGAGGTATACTGCGATATTTTAAAAATTAAAAACTAATAGTAATTAGATATAGATACGGCAGTTTTAAAAAAAAGTAACAAAAATGTCCCGATTTTTCCCGAATTTCAAAAAAATATTATCAAGAACCACATTTAAATTTCAAAAAAAACTCGACGAGCTGCAAAAATTTACGTTGAGAGGTACTCTTAAAAAAAAACTCACGACTAAAGACTGAAATTTTGAATGTGTTTTGCTCACTCGCGGAAGAAATTTCACTTCTTCAACTTTAACACTTAATAAAACCTAAACTAATAGTCGCATCGGAAAAAAATCTTAATAATTATCCAGGGAATACGATGAAGAACAAAGCATGTTAATTTCATATTTTTCCGATCAGTACTTTCTTGGGAAACCGTCTAAGAATGGAGCTAAACAACAAAAATTTCAATTCTGCGGCGGCGGCGGCGGTAACTTTTTTTTAATATAGAGAGAAAATTTCATCCGATAACGCTATAAATTCAATCAATGCGCGAGACTTCGCGATAAACAAAGAATCGTACAGTGTTGCCAAAACGCGATTACAAATAACGTCTTTTTTGCGTGCCACGTAAGAGAATTATATATATAGATAAAATAAACGGAATAAACAACAAACACAAATAGCAATACAAAATAGCAAGACATTTTTTTTTAAATTGATTGTTTAAAAATTAAGCAAGAGAGCAAGCAATATGAAATTTCAACGCGCTCGACATACGTAAACATTATATCGTGGAGCACAATGACGTCAAACCAATCACGTAGCGTTTTGAGGTGTCATGCTTTTGCCGCACTTTTCGGTAATTTAAAACTTTCTTAAAATTTTAATTAAGTCCATTTTAAGGGTTTAATTATTGTTTTCGAACATTTTGACGATCAATCTATTAATAAAGCACAGACATGAGCATTTTCCTCACAGGTGCAAGTTCTTCATTGCCTACATCAACTCCCAGTAATTTAACAGTATTTGCGGAAAAACTGTTGTAGATAAAGTGAAAGTGGTATTTTCTATTAAACTATTTTAAATTATTCCTACCAACTCATAATATAATGCTCTTTGACCCATAAACAATTTACAAGTGTATGCGTTGAGCTGCACAGCTGTTAAAACAGCGTTCAACTCATTTCCAACCGAAAATGGATTTAACCCTTAACTGGTGTGTCACAAATCGTCTCGTAACTAGTGTGGAGGGGTCTCTCAGACCTCGCTCACTGAACTGAGTATAAAGTTGATTAATATAATATATTAATGAAAGGTTCTTTAGATAATTACTATTTATACATTTTAAATTTAGATAATTCAATTCTTAACACGAAATACATTTTATATTACTATATAAGTTAAGTAGATTCCATGTTTCTTCAGGCTCAGCTTTCGGACCTAATTTTGTAGGACGTTTCTACCCTGGAAACTGTAAAACTATGTTGTGTTTTGGTGTTCTAAAGGCACGATAAGATTCCCCCCCCCTGGCATCCCATTTGAAATGATTTTTTCCGTAGAAATATTCTTGTGAAGACGCACATGAAATGTCTTCATCTTCATCTGCATAAATTTCCGAATCCGTTTCGTGTACGCTTTTAATAATATTATCCGAAATTTCACTCTCCCAGTACTCTATTTCCGACCAATTATCAACAATATCCTGAATTTCTTTTTGTGTAAGATACACAGGTCGTTTTTTAGTAAAGTTTTTTGCCATTTTAGGCTCTCTGTTGGAATTCCCTACTCAAACAGACGATTTCACTCAACAAGAACGGTAACGCAAATGGCGTGAAAGGGTCTAAAAGATCACGCGGGAAATGCAAATACTGTAAAACACGAAATAGTTGGGTAGACAAACAAGTCTTGGAATGTGGCTTCTGTTGAACGTAGTATGAAGGTACTGAATACGACAGGGTCCAATATTCACTTTAACGGGTGGAAGCGGCCTGTCAAAAATGACTCTGGGTCTGTGAGACCCATGATGGCAGTAAAGGTTAAACCCTTTTGCCGTCTCGTCTGACACGTCTTACGTATCTGTGACTAGAATATAATCATTTAATAAAATATAAAAAACCTCATTCGGTAGTTGTTTTGACAAGGCATCTCGTCAGTAGAAGAAAACTGTCCGTATATTTATCTCATTATCTTAAAAAATCGCATTATCCTAAGAAGATATATCTAATCATTAGCAAAATTGGTAAGAAGGACAACATCCCGTCCAAACGATTGAGAGGTTAACTGTTAATTTTAAATTTACAAGAAATATAAAATACATTAAAAATGTGAAACTCGCAACAAATGCTGAAACTACATGAATAAAGGAAGATGACAAAACAGAAAATTTTTTTTAACTACAATTTTTCTTTGAAGCATGTGTTGCCACTCCCAAGAACATAAAATTTCCTCGGCCATAACAAAAAGCAATCCTTGCAAACATTTTAGTTCAGCGAAAACTTTAACCTTACAATAAATATGTATTTTGATTAAAACATCTCATCAGAATAATCGCAACCTTTTCTTGCGATTTCAAACTCATTGCGAACATCATATTCATTTTGGATGGTGGTATATTACAATTTTCTTGAGCACGAAAATTAATTCGCAAATCACAAAATTCTCCACAGAAGATCATTCCAACAAATGAAACATTCCAAACAATGACAAACAATTCTTTGTTCTCTTTGTTTCATCGCCCACGGTGTTTCTTTGTGATACAAACTCCTTGAAATATCTAATCAAAATTCAGTCATCCACGTATCAAGCACTACATGAATAAACTTGCAAAAGGCGTACCTTGTGGTTACAATAAACAATGCCATCTCAAGCTTTGAATGGGAGGAATTGAAAGCAATTTCAGTTGTTGAAAAAGATCACAGACGAAGTTTTTGTAGCAGCGTGATTACAAGGGAAAATATGAATGGGAATAAAGTGTACTTTCGGAGGAATCCTTATGAATAAATAAGTATTTAATTTGTAGAAGTGTATCCAGATGGCATTTCTGGAAGAGGAGAATTATTTATCAGCACACAACGAATTCATCTTTCGTAATCGTGTTTTCTTTTTAATCCTGATGTTGTTTGTAGGTAATACATGCAAAATGCCTGATCTTCATTTAGTCGTTTGTGCAAACTTTTTTCTGTGTTTAGATTTAAAAGTAGGATTTGATTGTGTAGATATTAATGTGTGGAATTAAATCAATGTTTTCAATATTGTAAATTGAGCTATACAAAGAACGGATGAACACATCCCAATTTTGATATGTGTTGTCAATACAATTCTTTTTTATTGGCGTTCAATTATTAAGGGGGTCCAAGACACAAAAACCGTCACATTTTCGAAATTTTTTTTATGATTTTAAGAAATTATCTATGTTTCTTTGCTTGAAATGACGTCTAAATCATGTTTCTATCTTAATTAGAACTAGAGATATAGTAATTTTTGTAGTGCGTTGTTTTGAAAATCTAACGCTCTTGACAGTTGTTGTCATGGCAACGACATCTATCTTTAAAACTTTAAATGCGTTTTTCTCCATAGTACTTTTTTCAAGATTTCCTGTATTCAAATTGCTATGAGTAGAAAACCAATAAAGTTTAAGGGTTGAAATTTGGAATATATATATTTCAAACATTATACTTTAATTTTTATTCAGCAAATTTGAAACAAATATTTGCTTTTAAAAATATGACTTTTTTTTTAAAAAAGTACCTTAAAATTTTCAAAAATTTTCATTTAAATATTTTTTATTTTTTATTAAATTAATATTTTTTAAATTGCTGAATCAAAATGAAAGTTTATAAATTTGTATATTTTATTGCAAGAATTTTGAAAATGGACCAAGAATATTTTGAGCCTTAGCAATTTAAAATGACCCCTCTTTTTTTCAAAAAATTTTAATTTAAAATTTTTAAAAAACTTTTGGAATTTTTTTGTGTTGTGATTTTGTTTATTAGTTAGATAGGTAATCAGTACAAAAAAATTCAAAATTCTAAATTAATTAATAAAAAAAATTTTATGATGTGTCCCGGACCCCCTTAAACCATTAAATTACAAATCTATGCATTCATTACAAAGTGAAAGCTATGGTTGTATTCAGTTAAGTTTGACTACATGGTGGACTGACTTCTTTTTATAGTTCTCGTAATCTGACCGTGATTCAAAATTACGTGTTGTTGTTCTCGGACACGTGATGTTACCGTTCGGGCTCGATCTCGGACCATTGCCAATTGCCCGTTGTGTTGCTCCAATGCGACATTAATCAACTAACCACCGCGACCCCTAACTACTGCAACCAAATATATGAATAAACGTTATCATCACATTTATATGGAAGCCCTGTTAAAAAATATTCAAAAAAATATCTCCTTTAACATTTGCGTTCTCTGATAATATCTGTAAAATTAACAAAAAATCATGTACCGGTATATACGAAATACGTTTTTGGGATTTTCATAACAACAATCAGAAAGGTTATTGATTATTTTGGCCTTTTGTGCAGCAAGGGCTATATATTGGTACAACTGAAGTCTACGTATATGGCGGTGACAACGGCAGTGGCATTTCTTTTGGCGTACTTCTAGTAGAGATTTAAAGTAGGCTAATTCAACCCATCTGGAGTTACGATTGTTGCGATTTTCATAGCAACCTTGGCAAATACGGATTGTTTAAATTTTCAATTTTGAAAATTCTAGAAAGTTCTTTCAAAATCTGTTAAAGTCGTTCGATTTCATTGCTTCGTTTGAAATTTTTTCTTTGATTCCATTGGTTATTTTAATTTTAAAATATCCTTCAATGGCATTGGTAATTAAAAATTGGTACTTTTTATTTCATTGATTCATTTCACGGTTTTATGCCAGTTGTGGAATTTTGCATTATTATAAATTTTTTCACGGTATCACGACGTATTATTTATTGCATTCCGTTAAAACTAATTATTTTCTTTTGTAAAAAAAAAAATTAGTTTTAGCTTATTATTTTTTGTGGACCTTTTTCAAAACGTTCACACGTGTGTTTAGGAGCTTTCATTTTCCGTTGTAAAAACAACTTTCTTTTGTAAAAAAAAATTCCAGTTTAAGCTTTTTGTTTTCTGTGAAAGTTTTGGAGAAAAAATTTTCGAAACGTTCTCAAATGTGTTTTGAAGATTTCATTTTCCGTTGTAAAAAGAAAAATATTTGCGAAAGAACATATTTTTGAAATAATTCTTTCCTTGGAGACTTTAAAAATGCGCCAAAAAATCGCCAAGGCCGTTGCCACCGCTATAAACGTATACTGCAGCTGCACCCATATTTGCTCAAGCTGCAACCAACGCAACATCAAGTAAAAATTGCGAAAGAAGAAAACAGGCATTTGGGGAACAAGAGTACTGGGATGAAATAAAAAGTGGTTGAGTATCCAGTAAGTGTGACACCCTGTGTTTACTAAAGACAGTATGCCCCACCGTGGATGAAAAGATCTCTGAAGTACCTTGGGTCCGTGAAGACCGTAGAAGGAGATAAACTTCTATGAGATATGGTGCCACTGAAAGGAGATATGCCCCTGAGGGCCATTTAGGATGACCTTCTGACATTTATCCATTCGTCTCACTTTGTTAGGATGTCGGGGGATGTCAGAGTCAATGTACTGGCCATAAGATGCTATTTACCAGGTGCTGCCGATACAAATACTCCATGATGATGAACGAAGACCACAACTTGTTAGAGTACGTCTACCTAATCACTTAAAAGTTCTAACACCGCATGAAATGATTCATCATACCTCTCCTCCAATCCCGAAAACTAACGTGGCCCGATCTACCCCACAAAAAACAAAACCATGTTCCCTCGATGAAACATTATTTCCTCCTGAAAGAAACACGACTCGAACCTCCTCGAAAGACAGCATTTTCGTAAGTGTTTGAGAAATGACTCATTAATTCATCAAGCGCATGATTAATCTGCTCGAGCTTTCTTGCAACGAAATCGGAAGCATGCGGTGCTTCATTAGTTTACTCTCTTGGGATCACTGGGGAGTTCCTGAGAGGAAAAATTATATTTGCTTCCTCCTAAATTAAATGTTTGCGGTTCTTAATATCCCATCCTGAAACTTGCGCATTAGCATCAAGCAATCTCTCCAAGGATGTGAAATTCGTGCGAGATTATATAATTAAGTACTTTTCTTTCGTCGATGTAAGTGCGTGAACCTTTTTTGTTGTAAAAAATGACATGTTCAATTAGCTTTTTAGAAATTACCTTACGGGAAATGTCTTCGATGGTATTTTCCTTATTCGAAATATATTGAGATATTTGCTTGTCAGTGTTTTGTGAATTCGCATAATTATAATCTGAAATTTATTACGAATGAAAAATTGGAATTCTTAGATGATTCTTTGCGTTTTTTGAGGTGTAATTTATAACTTTTGATTTAGGCAAGAGGCTTTATGTAGGAGCACTATTTTCTTTTGATGAGGATGATGTTGTGAAGCCATTCAAATTTCGTGAGAGAATTAAGTGAAGAGACCTATGAAGTTATCAAGGGTGGCTTTTACTTCTTTGTATGGTTGTATGTACCTTTTGATTCTTTCTGTTGTGAAATGTATATTTTCGTACAATAATCAAAAGGTTTTGCGTTCAATAATCAAAATGTTTAGCGTTCAATAATCAAAATGTTTTGCTTTCAATAGTCAAAATGTTTTACATACAATACATATAGGGAGTTATTTGGAGTCCAACTAAATACCGTAGTATATGTGGGGGCTGGAACACGTTAAGTCTGCCGTAGCCTCAAATGTCCTCACGTTGGCATGATATAGAAGTTTGGGAAGTGGTGTGTAAGTTCAGGTGTTGATCTCTACATCTGATCATTATTCAAAATTTTGAGGTGTTGTACTCGGTTCTTTTCCTTTGGAATTTATCCCGTAATGTCTCCAATAGACGGCTGCGTTGCTTGCTACTATTTTACGTCAATTCAACTTCCTACTGATTCATACTTTTGATTGAATTTGATGTGTATATCTCATGATAACTGTATTATTATAACTACAATATTTTACTAGACAAAGAAAACTCAAGGAACAAAGGAATCAATTAGTGAATTTTATACAAAGATTGCACAGATTTTATATTTGTTATGAACAGTATTTATACTTAGATAAAATAAGTTTGCAATTATTATTGAATTAATTGAAAACAGACTAAATATCTGTGTTCCGAATCTATTTTTGAGATTCTGAAAAGCTTACTCTGTAATAAATTTGTGCAAAAAGGAACTTCAAAACATCATATGCATTTCGGTATTAATGTAATGTATAAATTAGACATATGCTATTGTCATACTGATGAGTGTATAGATAAATTCGAAAGTGTTTTCCAACAAAATCAGACGCTTCCTTTTCACAGAGTGACTTAAACTGAGAATAGAATAGAACACGGAAAGAAATCGTCTGCATGGCATGAGAACCATGCGTAAAATCTAAAAGCATACATATTCCATCCGATTCAACAACAGATTATCTACAGTTTCAGAGAGCCAGGAATAAAAACATTTACTCTCGCTTTACCAAGCTCTCAAAAGGGTGAATAAATTCTGATATTGCTATTGGAAGTAAACAAAATATTTTTATGCTATTGAACCTCTTGAGTGTATTTTAAAATGTCATCGCATACAAGAAATAAATCTATGTTTACATTCAGGTTCTACGAAAAATTGAACGAAACTCTAGTTTTAAAAACGCAACGAAATTTTCGATAACAAAGTGTTGTGGAGATGACGGTAGGTAGTTCAATTAACGTCGAATAAAGCAAAATAACGGGCAATTGGATTGGTTAAATCTCGAATGGAAAGACTGAGGACAACACAAAGGCCGTGATAGCCTAGTTGGAAAAGTAGCGGCTTAGCAACCGGGCGGCTGAGAGTTAAACTTGATCCAACTAGATCATTGTGTACAAGCTGGTGCACGTTAATTCTGTTGTGGAATCCAATGTTTTCACCTTGGCTTGGTGTGGAAGTTTGAAAAGAGAGGTGCTAGCTCAAGTGTTGACCGTGTCATCGATCCTGGTTCAAAATGACGAGGTGTTTGCCTCGGATCTTTACCTTTATGATTGATACTGGACCGCGTCAATAGTTCGTTGTGTTGAACCAGAGCGTTGTTAATTAGCAACCTAACAACCGAGGACAACACCTCACAATTTCGAACTGCGCTCTGACGACGAAACATGATGAAATTACATTCGAATAAATATAAATGTTGCAAACATTGTGGGTATAATACAGCAAATGAATTTAAAATATTTATTCTATTAAATAGGTAGTGGTAAAAAATGTGAATTGAATATAATGTTCGTAAAATATTATATATCTATATCTTTACACCACTAACTCTTAGTTTTATATGTAATATGTTTTTGAAAGATTTACATGAACTGAAATTTTTTAACCTAATTCTTTGATACTTCAGTAATAAAAAGTTTAAACCGAAAATAAAATGTAAGACCGAAGTAACAATTTTAAGATAAATTTGTACTAATAATTATTTTAATATGAGTTATGCCATATTTTTCCGTAATAAAAGTACTGAAAGTGATGAAATATTAAAGAGGATTTGGAGTTTCAACACATTTCATTAATTGCGGTACAAATATTATCTTTAAATAAAACATTATATTGATTCATTTTTAAACTTTGGTATACACAATCTCATTAGGTAAACATATTCATTTTGGTTGCAAAAATGTTAAAATCCTAATAAATCCTGCAAAATGTTAAATCAAGTTAAACATTATTGAATACCATTTACTTCATCTGTGAATTCTTAAAGTGTAATTCCAATATATCAGTTGTTAATAACAAATTGAGACTTGGCTATTTTCAATGGAAAGTACTAACTGTGCTGTTATGTATTATATTAACTGTAAATGTTATCATCATGGGTTTGTAAACAACTTTCAAAATGGTTAAGAATTTGTAAAAATATTAAATTAAAAATATGTTGATAAAAATATGTTTAAAGTGCATTTTTTTTTACAAAATCCCATAATTACAACTAAATTTGTACTATTTTTACCAATTTTTCACAACTAAGAACAACCATTAAAATTATTTTCTGAGTATTATTTGCATAATTTTAATAGAAGCACAGTTAATAATAACTACTATTACAAATAAGTAAAAACCGTTAACACTGTTGTGAAATAAAAGCTTTGTCCGTGAATTACAACGTAGTAATACATGAACAGTTCGTGTCCTCTACACGATATCTTTCAGAAACCTAAATTTTTCTTCCTTATAAAGTAACAGGTGAGCAAACCGTAAAAGATGTTTCGTCCGGATATCTGATTGATTTGAAGTTAGATGACGTGAGAGTAAAGGAGATTAGACAATTTCTTAGTTCCAGATATGTCTTGCACGTGTGCACGAATACGTTTCGCTGTTAAGTTTCTGATATAGCTTTACTATCAATCTTGTTGCCATCTTTAGAGATGGAAAACTATCCATCTTAGAGATGGAAATAAAGATTGGGAAGAATGTACGGCATTGAGCTGTTTCGGTAGTGTGTAATAGAGGTTATTTCGCTCAAAAAGGATAAGTGTATAGAAAAATTGATAGGTTGAGTAGAGGTAATGGTAATGGTGATTTTAGTTATCGTCGTACTAGAGCAACACAACGGGCTATTGACAACGGTCCGGGATCAGTCCCTTAAGGGAAAGATCCGAGGACAACACCTCGTAATTTTGAACCACGGTCAGATGACGAAGCAGCACCTGAGCTGGCACCCCACTCTCCAAACTTGCACGCCAACCCAACGTGAGGACTTTCGGCCACGACAGATTTAAGGTGCACCAGCCACCTCTACACCATACGTTTACAAACATCCATGCCCGGACCCGGATTCGAACCAGGAACCTTCCGATCTAGAGGCTAACACCTTAACCACTATACCGGTTGGTCGGCGTTGAGTAGAGGACGTAAACCCTACTTTTGACAGAAATACTCGGACCTGATGTCATATTGTGGAATAAATGAAGCATACATTGGAAGCTTGTAGATTGTTGAACGATTGCTTAGTGTGTGAATATTAAACAATCAATTAACATTTCAACCACAAAAGTGCAATTTTGTAGTGCAATTTGATATCAATATTGGATAATTGTATTGATTGAAGGATTGTAGTGTAGTGAGGAAACTTTAGGTTGATACCACTTATGCAATCATCAGTCCACCGTAATCCAAAGTTACACTGGCCCACAGCTCGCCCAGCACCGTAAAATTCCGTAAAACATGTGGACCCCCCTCCACACGATCAGTGCGCCTGCTTACTCAGTCCTTAGGTCATCTTAAGTTCTGATATACTTTGTCTACACGACTCCGTTTATATTTGAGATGTTTTTCTATTTATGAAATCATGAAATTTAAAATTTATATTGATTTAAATTAAATTCAAGCCGACCAACCGGTCTGATGGTTAAGGTGTTAGCCTCTAGTTATGAAGGTTCCTGTTTCGAATCTGGGTCAGTGCATAGATGTTTGTAAGCGTATGGTATAGAGGCGGCTGGTGCAGTTTAAATCTGTCGTGGCCGAAAGTCCTCACGTTGGGATGGCGTGGAAGTTTGGAGAGAGGGGTGTTTTAGTACAGGTCCAGAATTAAAAACGACTGTGACGAGAAAGGCCTTTTCTATTATTTATTTAAAATTGACATCTAGCACACACAATAGTACAGACGAAGGACAAACAGACAAAAACACATAGTGCGTCTTACACCGATAAGGACAGCTAACGTAATGAGTGACGCAACAACCTTTTTCCCCGAGGGAAGAACATTTTCCTGTACAAAGAGGGATTAAATCCCTACAAGGGGTGTCAGCTCAGGTGTTGCCTCGTCATCTGACAGTGGTTCGAAATTATGTGGTGTTGTCCTCGAATCTTTCGCTTAGGGGAGTAATCCCGGATCGTCGTCAATAGCCCGTTGTGTTGCTTTAGTGCGACGTTAGTTAAAAATGACCTAAATTTAAGTCAATGATCACCAAGTTTTCCTCGTGTACTATTGTTGTTGCCCCATATTAATCCTAGCGAAGCTAAGGACGCATTCGTTCCAAAGGTCATGTCAGGACATCCCCTGTCTACTCGACGCTATATTTATGTTCTGGATAGTTCTTCTAGACAAAAAAGTTGTAACGTTTTTAACGCTCGTCTTTTCATGGATGCCCCCAGAGCTATTCTGATTTTAAAGACGTATTCAAGTCAAACACAGACTCAGTTGTGATTAGGCAGTCAGTTTTTAGATTAGTACTATGTCTTGAAAAACCAGAGTTGAGGTGAGCTAGTTTAGTACTGTTCCAAAACATTTATTTAACTTGTCATAGGGAGGACAAGACAAATTTGATTTCAGAAGTAGCTTTCCCAATTTCTTGAGAAAACATTTTTTAAGGGGACCAGTGATATCCCATCTCCGTAATGTTAAAATGGTCAAATTTTAAGAACATTTTCTCAGAATCTTTTATGTTTGTTGATTTGAATTTTGTAATACAGTTATGAAGACACTTTAATACACTTTAACACAAGGTATTTAAAAAAAAATTTAAAATTTGAAGTTTTGAGATTTTTTTTTCCCTTTAACGCATATTTTTTTTTTGAAAACTGACTAATGTTCATCCTTTTGAACAATCAAATGAACTTTTATGAACAGATTGAAAAAATGCCCGTGTTAAAATATGTATAGGGTATGTTACACTTGTAAACCATTTTTTTTTTATATTCACTGAAATAGACTTTGAAAAATAATCCATTTATGAAATAAATGGGAGGATTTTGAGGATTGGACACATTTTGAGGAATTGAAGTCTGAAGCATAAAATGGACCATCAGCTTACTTCAGATACGTACAGGTATTTTTCAAAAAATCATTTAAAATACTTCTACTCAACGTATCTGCATAAATAATATATCATTTTAAACATAGTTGTTTTTACATTTATTTAAATTTATAAATAAATAATCGAAATTGTGAAATATTTTTGTGCACTGGCCCGCTTAAATGTCCACTTAAAACCATTGCGAACCAAGATGTCGTCATTATTAAAACTGACGAGATCTTGATAAACGAGATACATCTCGTCGTTAGAGGAAAACGGACTAAATGTTGATACTGTCATTTTAAAAATATCGGCAATATCTCAACCCTTCTGGTGTTTTATCTGCACTTCGAAAAATACCTGGTAGTGGCCAATCTCTGTTGCAAAACCCTATTCTAAACTGTCACTAGTTTTGGGCAAGGGTCAATTTGTTATTCCTACTTAAAGTATTTGGGCAATTTGTTCTTCCTACTTCAAATATTTGGGCAATTTGTTCTTCCTACTTCAAGTATTTGGGCAATTTTGTCTCGACGAAATATCTCGTCATTGCCAAAACTTATCAGATCTTAACGGACGAGATAGATCGTCCAAAGCACACAGAAGGTTAATGACGAGGTAAATCGCCATTAGAAAAATTGGTCAGATCTAGGTAAAAGAAGTACTACTGTGATCAAAAAGTAACCGGATGCTGTCATCAAAAGGTATTAATTTATTGGTCGAAATTTACTACACCTCCTTCAAAGCAATCTCCTGCGACTTCAATGCACTTCTGCAAATGTTTATTCCAATCCTATAAACATGCCTTTAAGTCGTTTTTGTGAAACCCCTTCAGAGTTCGCATCGAATTTTCTTTTATTGCATCCATGGACTCAAAACGATGACCACGAAGAGGGAGTTTTACCCGTGGAAATAAGAAAAAGTAACGCTGTGCCATATCGGGTGAATACGGAGCTTGTGGAGCCGTATTTGTTGAATGCTTTGTCAAAATAAAAAAATCAGGAATAGTAGTGGCAATATAAGAAGGCGCGTTATCGTGATAGAAAACCCATGAGTTATCTCGCCACATATCAGGTCGTTTTCGGCTTGTAGTTTCGACGAATGCTATAAGAACTTGTTCAATAATGTCTCTTATTGTTAAAAGACGATCACTAAGCACCAATTCTCTGACCTGATTGACATGTTGATTATTAGTCGAAGTGTATAGTCTACAGTGCGCGACAGATCGCGAATCATCTACGACTGATTCTCTACCATCTTTAGTCTTTTTTATATCAATCAAATACTGTTGTTTTTGATAAACAGTCGGCTGTAAAATAATTTTGCAACATTTCAAATGTGTTTTGTAACAGAAATTCTATTGCGGGGACAAAATTGAATGTATGTTCTTTGCTCAATTACATTCGACATTTTGGAAAAACAACGAAGTGAAAATTCTTCTCTTATTAAAAACAAATTTATATTCAGACGATAAAAGTAAATAAATACCTGATTGTTGCCTCATGTTTATATAGGAAGTAAAATAAATTTGCAGACGATATCTACTAGATTTGTATTTTAAAGGCAGCATTCCGGTTGGTTTTTTATCATAATTAGTAGATCGTCGAAACCACTTGAGGGATAAGTTGAATAGACTTTGTCGAGAGCTTTAAAACAATACAATGCACGTAAATTGTACTCACGGTCGCCGAGATAGACGAGACAGGATACCAGAAATGTAGCATATTTTCCCCTGCCTACCAAGAGGGAGTGGAGAGCTGCGCGCATAATGTACTGTGCGTTTTTGAAGTGGATTCCAATCTGTTTACGAATATGCTAACAAGATTACAATTTCGTACTTATTATTAACGCTATAACAATTTCAATTGGTATCCAGTTTTGTCAAAATCGGTTGGCTATGAGTCGTCCTATGCTATATGGCCAAAAGACGGAAATGTTGAACAATTGTTGAGAGTGACAGTGATTGAAACCATCTTAAGAGCGAGCATATGAAAATAAAATAGAAGTCAAATTATTTAATTTTAGACTACTTTTGTGCGTAAAACAGTCAAAGATTTAAACTTCCAAAGTGATGTTTTATCCAGTTCATTTTCGGAAAGTAAAATGCGTCTCTGTAAACTGATCACATGCTTGAATTTCAAATTTTTTGAATTTTAGTTTTACCCGATAAGGTCTATGACTTTTATCACAAAAACTCCAGAAAAGTTTCTAGAAATTGTCCGAAAAATCTCGAAGACGTTAATAATTTGATACACTAAATATCCGAGCACCTTTAAGCGATTGTATGAGCTGAAGACCTTCTAAAAAAGTATCATACACATTAAAAAAAAAAAAAAAAAAAAGCAAACGAAGCTAGAAAGAAAAATCAACTATTGATTGTTCGTTTTGCTTCGATAAGACTTTTGAAAGAGCTGATTAAGAGGAATGCGACTAGTCTGAAAGCACATGTGAAGTGTTTTTACATAAACTGGATGAAGAGGAGTTATATAATGGTTGACGAAAAACACTCGTCGCTTAAAAACGTTTTCCCGGAAAGAAAATTTATCTGCATAAAATGAAGTATTAAATCTATTCATACATTTCTTAAGGAAAATACCTATGCGCTACGTTTGCACTTGGATTTTATTTTGAAGATGATGGTTTCCGTCATGAAACGATTAGTAAGCATCTTCCAGTGCAAGAAAATCAAATAAATAAGACATTAATTTTTTTATTACTTTGTATTTGCGAATTACGAATGATATATTTAAATATGTTTACATATATTATGCTCTTTAAAGACATAACTAAATTTAAAATGTATCCTTTTATTTTGTTAAAGAAGCTAGAAGTATTACCGGCGTTTGCCAGGTTAAATTAGCAAAACGTTGATTGAAAGTGATCAGAATAATCACTTTTTTTTCTCTACCATGAAAATGCATCACATTCAAGTGAGCGAAAATGATTTTTTAAGCTCCATCTTGACATTTTTATAGCTTCTAGCTTTCTAGTACGCTTGCTTTATCCATACATGTATTCCGATTCACATACATCGCACTATTATATAAGACAATACTACTAATGGTAGCTACTACAGAAATTCATTTTGAGTTTTGGAATAATTATGAATGCCTCTTAAGGCTCATTTACATTAAAAGTAATTTTAGCAAGCGCGAATGAACCAGCGTAACTTAGTGTCTACCAAAAAGTACTTCATGGTAGAGTTGGGTTACACTGGTATTTATACTACCCATTTGTAAGTTAAGTTGTGGAGTGGTAGCTAAGCTCGCTACAGTAATGAACATACATCGTAGTATAGTATTGCACTGTTTGCCCATCAATACGTTTTGACTTGTGTACTTTTGCACCAGGCTTACGATATTTTTTGCCGAATTTATTATCAATATTTTTTTTATGTAGCCCACTTGTAAAAGCAATGTGATGTACCCGAATTTTATAAATATAAAAAAATGGAAAACCCTGTTGATACGTGACACGTTAATACAACATCAATGATTAATTTCTTCTCCTGTAATTTGTTTGCTTGAAAACTCGGGTTCCGCGCGTAAAATTACAGTTTGTTGTAAAATTAAATGTCTTCAGTACAGACGAAACAAAGCTAAAAGATTATAATGTTTTACAAAACTGAAAATTAAGTTACAGCGCAGTATTTTTTAGAAAGAAAATGAATACTTCCAACGAAATGTAGCAAAGTTGTATGAAAATAGGTTCAAAATAGATAGAAACCTCAGCTCTGCTTCTCTACTATTATAAAATGAAGTGCTTGTGTGTGTGTGTGTGTGTGTGTGTGTGTGTGTGTGTGTGTGTGTGTGTGTGTGTGTGTGGACTGTCCAGACGAATCTATGGCACTTAGAGCAATGCGATTTGGAACACAAGTAGTCTGAAATGTTCGCAATTTTTGTGCGAAGCCCGAATTTTAAAATTTAATCTAGACCATTTTTAAATTAATTTAATGAGATATTTAATTATTATTGTTTTTCTAAGAAAGGCAACAGCATAAAGAGATGATATATTCTAAAATTATTTTTTCCGTTTCCGTTTGATTTTGTGGAGGGAGGAACGATTTCAACCGACAGAACAAAGAAATAAAGTTTTTAATTGGAGTAAAGAAGTTATTTTTTCTATCTCCCTAGATCGTTAAAGATAGAGTAAAAATTTCAACGGATTTGAAATCTGTGAAACATTTCACATTAAATCGGTACCTAAAAATATGATTTTCTTTAAATAAATCATTTTTAATTTGTAACTTTTATATTTTTCCTCATATGAATTTGACATTCACTGTCGAGAAATCATATATTTTATTTTCTGTGCTCAAACAATTCCAGCAAATTAAGCAAAACAAATAAAAAAATTTGACTGGTATCGTTTAGCTTTTTTTGTAAAATCGGGATCGGTAAAGATAGATTGAAAATTTCAACGGATTTGAAATCTGCGAAAAATTTTTCATCAGATAAATTACTTATACGTTTGATTTTCTTTTAATAAACAAATTTTCAATTAAATATTTATATTTTCACAAGAGATTGTGACGTCACACCGATTCGATCTCTTCTCAATCCCCTTATTGATACAAAAACCTGTTCCAAAGTGTCACAAGTTCTAGGCAAAACAAATTTATTTTTCCTACTTGGATCTTAATTTTCTTTTGTGTAGTAAGGCTGTTTTATTTCGTTGAGGTATTACATCATCGACATAATTGTTCAGTTCTTGGACGAGATATCTCATCGAAACCTCTTGGATGTTAATCAAAAAGGCAAATTCTGTTACAATAAGATGTAATCAATTTTATCCTTTCCTTGGTTCACGCGAAATCGCAGCAGCCTGGCAAAAACAAAAGCCTTCCAATTGGGAGGTCTTGTTCGACAGATTCAAATTTTCTGAGGGAAAATACCTTTAGCTGCGTTCTTGTCATGGTACAGAAAGGAAGTAGCGTGTACATATTTATGAATTAGAGTGCAAAAACAGTTATCTGGCAAAGATAAAAAAAATTTCCTGTTCCGATTCCGTTAACAAGGAGCACGACTGACACAAATAAAGTAATATGCATGTTCGATAGTGAAAGACTCTTCGGAGACTTTTCTCTAAAGAATGTCATAAAGAAACTTCAAAAGTCGCTGCCTAATGAGTCGCTGTACTTAAGGGGGTCCGGTTACTCCATAGGCACCCATGTTAAATTCACAAACTTTGGGAGCATCACATTTATTCATAAATTACTGTATTAATCTGAAATTTTTACAGCGTAATATTTGAATACTTTTAAAGACTTAAACCCAGGTTTTTAAATTTTTGTTTTTAAATTCACAAAAATATAATTTAAAAAAATGACAGTAAAAACTGATAAAATAATTTTAAAAAGGTTGAGATAAAATACACTCATTGCCATAAAAATTTGCGCACCAAGAAAAAGTCGTCAAAATGAAACGAAATTTTACACATGTAAATACTACTTTGATATAAGTAAGTTATTAGAAAATCAAAGAAAAGGGATAATTTATTGCAGACAAAAGTACAAATGAACGGAAATTTTAGTACTCTGTTGGACCCCCTCTAGCGCGAATGCACGATGCGATACGAGCAGGCATTGAGGCATACAAGTTCCGTATGTTGTCCTGAAACATCTCGTTCCACAGTTACTGTAAACGCGCCTCTAATTCGACCAAACTGTTAGGGTGTCCAACTTACCGTCCCAAATGATCCCAGATTTGCTCGATTGGTGACAAATCTGGTGATCGAGCAGGCCAGTGAAGGGTGTTAATGTGGCGGAGGTAGTCTTGTGACATCCTTGCTGTGTGTGGCCGAGCATTCTCTTGTTGAAAAATGGCTCCTGAGAACCCTGCCATGAGTGGCTTCACATGTGGCTGAAGGATGTCATGGACGTACCGTTGGGCTGTCATTGTGTCATGGATCAATATTTGGTTTGACCGTGTATCGTAAGAAATGCCACCCCATACCATCACACCAGCTGTGGGAGCGGTGTGTCGCTGTAAAGCGAAGGCAGGTCTGAGGCGTTCATCACGAGGCCTCCACACATGAACACGATTGTCATCACTGCTCAAATTGAATCTAGATTCGTCGCTGAAGACGACCTGGTTCCATTCCGTCGCAGTCCAATCCCGTCGTGCGCGACACCACTCCAAACGGAGGCGTCGGTGGGTGGGTGTCATTGGCAGCACATGTAATGGGCTCCGCGATACCAGATGTCCTTCAGCCAGGCGCCTTGCGATGGTTCGGGAAGACACAGGGGCCCGTAGTGAAGGTGCTGCCTGTGTCTGGATAGCGGTCAATGAGGTAGTTGGCTCTACGCTTGCGTTTCGTATGATGTGACGGTCTTCTCGATGACTGGTCTGTCGAGGGCGTCCTGAGCCTGATCGCCGTGCAAATGACGTCTCTTCTGTCCACTGGTCCCAACACATCCTCACATTAAAATCAGAACGGCCTACTTGACGAGCTACTCGCCGAGCTGACCACTCAGTTTCCATCATCCCGATGATTCTACCCCTATCGAAGTCTGACAGCTGTTCATATTGTCTTCGATGGTGGCGTAACGGCATGTCTACCTCAGCGTTTCCTTTGCAAAAGATTAAATACACTCAAACAAGCTCTGCTAACCTGTTTTATACTCCAAGGAGAACGAAGTTCAACGCACTCTAGTGGCATTACGCAATGCACAATCACGCTGCATTTCTAATCATTTGCAATATCTGGCCGACGTGTACTTTCATCCCAAGTTTCGTTACGATCCGACAATTATTTCTTGGTGCGCAAATTTTTATGGCAATGAGTGTAATTAGATGAAATATAAAAAAATATACGCAATATTATCTTATTCCTTGTGTTAAAGTGTCTAAAAGTGTTTCACACACATAAATACTCATAAAAAAAATTCAAGACTATATCTCAACTAGTTTTTGAGTAATGTGCCCCAAAACATGAAAAACATATGTTCTGAGAAATAAGGCTTTCATCTACTTAACGGCGTACGTCGTGGTAATTGAGCATTTGCTTTAAAAACTATTTCAAAATACTACCAATTAACGGATTTCTACAAATGAGGTATCGTTATAAAAAGGATAATTCAAGTTTTCATAAACAGTAAAAATCTCTAAAATGATTGTTTTCCAATTTTTAGGTGCCAGACCCCCTTGATCAAGATTGTGAGGTTCCTCTATTAAACTATGCGCCTTTTAATAACGAAGAGATTTTTTTTACTGAAAATTAGATTTCTACCAAAACCAGACTTAAAGGATTTCTCAATTAACTGATTCTTCTTCAAGGTGTGACAAATAATGTATTCTAACGTTTGACGATGTTAATCTTTCTTAGGATGTTTATAACTGATACATTATTATAAATTTACGGGGCCCGGTTGGAAGAAGATGATTAGCAAACGGAGGGTTACGAGTTCAAAACCCGATCCAACCTTCATGTAGGAGGCGCAGGTGCACGTTAAATGCTCGTGGCTTCAAATGTTCTCACGTTAGCATGATGTGGAAGTTTGGAAAAGTGGAGTGCCCGCTAAGGTGTGGACCTCGTCATCGGATCGTGTTACAAAACGACGTGGTGCTGTTCTCGGATTTTTCCCATGGGGATTGATCCTAGACTGTCACCAATAGTCCGTTATGTTAATCCAGTACGACACTAATTCAACTACCTATCTGTCATTATAAATTTGTAATTACTTTTATAAGAGAACCAGAACTCGAATATGAATTTTCTGAGTTATAATTCAGCACATTTTCATATTAAAGTGAAATTTTCATTAACTCTTTTAACACTCTTTTAACCACGAGTTTCTGATAACCATTAGTGCGTTATTTAGCGTTATTTGTAAGAACCCCAGATGCATAATTATGTTCAGTGTTTTGCAACACAACTCCAAGCAATTGCAATTGTTCTGCAGGCATTTTGTCCGAATTTTGACTGATGCAGTAAATCAAAAACACGTAAAACACAATTATCGACTAAATATGTATTACGCATATTTGTAATCATTTAAAACCAAGGCATACTTTCAGAATTTGCAATTCTGTCGATAGCTTAAATATTTAAATGTTATAAATCAGTTAAAGATTTTGTCATTGACATAGAAAATGTGTTATTTATAAAGTGTTTGTGGTAATTTTGGCTGTGTAGGGAGGTTTTTCCATAGCTAGAAAAGATAAAAAGTGTGGAAAGAGCGCGCTTTTCACTGTAGAACATCGTAACTTACTATTATTGAAAAAATCACAGAAAATTTTGAAAAGATTAAGTAAAAATTTTTCTGCGCGTACGTCGCAGTTTTAAGTATTTTCTGCTCCTGGGGTACGAACACACTTACACACATACTGCACTCTTTGTACAGTAACCATATTACCACAAAAAATTAAATTTTGTAGCGTATTTCCAGTTTGTAAACGTGCATTTCTTATCATTCGTTCATATGCAATGAATCGGGGTTGGTTGTTGTTTAAGATTTTTCTGTATCTGTCCATTCGTTTAATTATACCGGTCCCGACCCTTACGGTAAATCAAAGTTTCACTGTATTTAAATCTTTCTGTACTTTAATCTTTAAGTTTCTATCTTGCACAACCACAACACCAACCACTCGGAGCAGAAGCGAAAGACAGTATTGATCGAAAGAAAAGTTAGAATTGAAGTTAGAAAGTTTCTTCAAAACCATTCACATTTCACCTAAGGCTATAAACTCTAATGCTTTATTACAGCCGTAAAATAAATTTGAAATTTCTGAGAAACAGTGGCGCATGTTCTACAACACACTCCCTATCCCTTTTACAGATTTACAAAAAAAATGCCCTCCCCCCCCCCGCCCCGTTGAAACTAAAAGAACAGCCATAAAAACTATACGTCCAAGATTTTCTCTTTAGCGCTTCCAAATAAAACGAAACTGTAGTAACTTCAAGAATATCTCATGAAAGTAAAACACGGGGGGAATTTATAGCATTACTTAACATGAATGATGTAAAAGATGCCAGTTTTAACTTTACGCTTTGGTTTCTTTTACAATTCTATTTACATGTCCTCTTAAAAAATCTGATACACTGGGTCACAAAAGTGTTCGGCGACTTCCATTTTCTAACTACTTTCATATATTTTATATGAATGTTGAAAAATTACCATTAAACATTCCAAGTGGTTTCGAAGAAATATTTCCGACTCTTATGATGACGAGATCAAGATCTGGTCAGTTTTTTTGGAACGACAAGGTATCTCGTTCGTCAATTTATAGTCAGTTTTTTGGTTATGAAGAGGAATCTCGTCTACCAAGATCTGGTCAGTTTTGTTAATGACGAGATACCTCGCACGGGCATCCACAAGGAAGTTTGGTTTGTTTACAGCCCCGTCTATAGGCATACGGTTTATTTTGGGCTTGCATCAACTTCACTATCCTGTCTCTTCCATTTCTAGTAATCGATTGTCCAAAATTCCATTCATTATCTATTTTTTTCATCAGAAAATAATAGTTTTCTATCAGAATGTTTGTAATTCCCTGGAAATGTTTTTTCTCAAAAAGTGTCCCACTGTCTGCACCTGTAGATAATAGGATCCACTATCTCTTCTTCTTCTCCTCATTTACACATATTAGTCTTTGCAAAAAATATCTATGTTGGTATACCCCTAGGGCTCAATGCCCGTCATAAGTTGATTTATCTCGAATGTACCTTGGAGCCTCCTAGTTGAGACTTTGTTGTATAAGTTATGTACTGTTCTTCCCTTAGTGGAGTTATCACAACGTAACTGTCACTCTCTTAACTGCTACATCATGCTATTGCATCCACAAGGAAGGTTCACATTTGACCACACAACAGCTATATGATTATTTTGCATAAAAATAATCGAAGAGTTATTAAAAGTTTTGCTAAACGTATTTGTAATGCAACGCTACCCATCAAATCAGACAGAAATACGTTTATTACCACATTCCTGTAGTAAAAAAATGAAATGTTACACAAATTATCGTTTTTATATTTGTATTTTGTCTTGCACCCAAGATTCCTTCTAAAAGTCTATCATTTTTTGATCGTGTTGGAAAAATAAGTATTTAAATTGAAGTAACGATATTTAGATTTCAGCTCTAAAAGAATAACATTTTTAATCATAAAATAGCGAAATCCATTGAAATGCAGTCTTGAATCAGAATTTAATGAAATTGGCGTCCGTTTGAATAAGTACCTGCTGTAAATCCATAATTGAATATGGATTTCGAAGTTTTTGTTTAGTATTTGTTCTTTTTTACGAAAGATACCGAATGTTACATGTGCCTGATTTCATGGGGGGGGGGTTAAGTTACATTTTAAATATTTATAGAAAAACTTTATATTTATTAAATACTTTGTTGGAAGGATAAAGTAAAACGAAAGGGGTGTTTTTCTTTGGTAAAAGTTTTAATCTTAATTTTAGCTACACCCATACAAAAAACATGAAAATATGAAAACTTTTAGAAGCTTGGAATAATGAATACTTTTGTGATCCATCTTGTTTAAAGAAAATATTTACTTATAAAACACATCCTATATATACACTACACATAACTGAACTATAGCCAAACACACACACACACATTCCTTTCATTATAACATTCAATTTATTCCCTTAAAAGTTAGTTAAAAGCCGATTTTCCCTTTACCCAATGTAGTGCTTTTTTTTTAAGTAAGGAATACCAATATCATAAATCAATTGGAGTACGAGCAAATTACTACACTTAAAAAGAATAGAATTTTGTTGATACAAAAGATCCAAAAGCTTATTCAATAATATAATTTCACGAGTGAACTAATAGACTTCAAAAGGGAAAACTATACTTCTTGAAATCAATGTTTCATTCATGCTATTACAATATTTTGAAAAAAATGTGTGACCACTTTTACAGCCATCTATGTCTAGATAAAATTAAAGTTCTCAAAACGGGTTTAAATTATATATTCTTAAATATATATAATTGTTTACTGTCGTGCTACCCTTTCATTATGCTGACTAAAACGTTTGCCAAATAACCAAAACACTTTTCAGGTACGATAAAAAGGTTGTTTAAAAATAAAAGTATCGAAATAAATTTTCAATTAGTTACAAAATACTTAAATAAAATTTTTTTTTATCGTTCTGATTAAAATGTTTGTTTGAAACCCACATCACAGAAAACTGAATATTTTATAGCACATAAAAAGTCATTTACAAATTTGATGACCAAAAATAAGCTTCAACTATAAATAATTTGAATTAAAATTTTTAATCGTTACTTCTGAGTACAAAAAGGCTTGAAATTTATAAACTCGAAACTAATATTGAAAGATGAAAATAGTAGTTAATAAACAAGATTTAATCACACATTCTTTAAGATATAATTGTTCACTGCCATGCTACTCTCTCCTTATGCTGAGTAAAATATTTGCCATAAACCTACAACACTTTTCAGGTACGATAAAAAGGTTTGTTGAAAATAAAAGTATCAAAAAATTGTTTCAAATTACAAAATACTTAAATAAAAATTATTTTTTATCGTTCTGATTAAAATGTTTGTTTGAAACCCACATCATAGAAAATTGAATATATTATAGCACGTAAAAAAGTCATTTACAAATCTAATGATCAAAAATGAGCTTCAACTATAAATAAATTGAATTAAAATTTTTAATCTTTACTTCTGAGTACAAAAATAATTGAAATTTATGAACTCGAAAATAATACTGTAAAATGAAAATAATAGTTAAGAATAGTAAAGAAAAGCAAATGTTTAACAAGAATCAATCACGCATTCTTTAAATCAGTGATTGTTATTCATGCTGCTTTTTGAATCTGTCTATATTAAAAAAAAGTTACCGCCGCCACCGAAGGATTGAAAACTGTGCTGTTTAGCTCGATTCTTAGGCGGTTTCCGTAGAAAGTTCGGATCAGAAAAATATGAAATTAACATTGTTTGTTCTTCATCGTGTTCCCTGGAGAACTGTTAAGATTTTTTTCCGATGCGGTTATTAGTTTAGGGTTTATTAAGTATCAAAGTTTGTAAAGCGAAATTTCTTCCGCAAGTAAGCAAAATATATACAAATTTTCAGTCTTAAGCCGTGAGTTCTTTTAAAGAGTACATCTCAACGTAAATTTTTGCAGCTCGTCGAGTTTTTTTTTAGAAATTTCTATTTGGTTCTTGATAATATTTTTTTAAAATTCGGGAAAAATCGGGACCTTTTTTTTTTTTTTTTTTTTAAACTGTCATATCTTTATTTTATTACTATTAGTTTTTAATTTTAAAATGGGACTTGAAAACAGCGTAACTGGAGGAGAGGGACCGACTGTCACAGGGATTCATAAACTGTCCTTTTCAGTATGAATTCAAGCGTTGTAAGAGCTATATAACTATACGAGGGGACCATACCCCTATTAAATTTTTTTTCTGTCGATATTGTAACATATGTTTTAATGCGCTGATGAGTTTTACGCACGTTCATGCGTGTGTACCATAACTTTTGCATGTTTTTTTTGTATTATTTTAGTACAGATCTAATTTTCATAAAATATGTCCAGTAGTTGCCTAAGAGATAATTGCCTAAAAGTGAAAATTTTCTTAATTTTGTACATCAGTGTATTTTGACATATTTTTAATTTCTACAACCTACTGTGGACGGAAATCGTATTCTTAAAAATCCATTTGACTTACATCGCATTGCTCATGTAAAATAAAAATTACGAAACATGATTACGTTACTAAGGTGATTACTGAACATTTCAATTTTAGGTTTGGGGGACTATGAATGCCTCTTTTAAAGCTCGTTTCCTTTCAAAATGCCGTTACTCAATTCGTAAAACTAACGAATCTACGGCGAATTATCAAAACTTTTGATTTTCCTTTCAATAATTTGCGGCATTCTTGCACCAGGTATGTGACATTTTGGAATTTAAACATCTTTAAAGGGGGGATTTAAATCAATTTGAAAAGATATTCGGGACTTACTTTTTTTAAAAATGTGTGATAATTGCTCTTAGAAGAGCATGCAAAAAAAAAACTTGTTTTAAAATCGATTCTTTTAAGTACAGATACAGTAAAGAGGTAACCAGTTACCATTCAAAAAATGTTAATTCGACTTAACAGCGTTTATCTCATAAATCACTGGCAAAGTTCCGTTTAAAATTTTCTTTGCTCAAACTATAATTCAGTTTTAAATCGAGTTATTTGTGGGGTTGAGTGTGATGTATTGGAATACCTTTATCAAAAAATAAATATTTTTGAAATTTACAACCGCAGAAAACCAAGAGAAATAAAGCTTGTAGCATAAATGTATAGAAATGAACGTAAGTGAAATTACTAATTTCCACCAGATTCTAAAAATTAAATGCTTTGTTCTGTGTTTATGTAATTTCCCCCAAATATTCCTAAACGTTTTGTTTCGCCAAGAAAAAAATAACTTAAAATAAATAAATGATAGAAATTTAAATTATATAACAATATAAATTTTGGGGAAATAACTACTTTCGCATTCCCAGCTCTACTGGTAAAAGATAGGTATTTTAATAAACATCGCACTGGAGCAACACAACGGGCTATTGGTGATGGTTTAGTATCAAACCCGAAGGGAAAGATTTGAGGTTAATACCACGTATATTTGAATCACGGTCAGATGACGAAAAAGACTGTTAAAGAAATCTGAGTAAATCGCAATGCTCAATTTACATCACAGCTTCTCCAAGACTTCACCAAAATTAAGGTTGACTTCGTTAGGTAATTTATTTTGTTTTAGAGTGAAACATATTTTAAAATGTAGGTTATTGAATTTAAATAATGAACTTACTGATTTGAAATATGTGTTATAAAATGTTTCAAATTTCATAAATTTTTTTTTTAATTAATTTGGAGTGATACTTACACAAATATACAAACACAAATATATGCCCTAAAATGGGAAGTTAAGCAGATTGACATAGTGAAGTTAGTTCAGTTACTGAGTTATTGCAAGTACTCAAAGTATACAAACTTATATGAAAATATATCGAGACGTTCGGATATAGTGTGGGCTAAGAATATTATGATGAAAAATCAAAATATTCTGTGGATCAGAAATATTGTCATAAATGCTATTATTTTCAATTTCCCTCATAAGTCGTTTATTATAAACACATAACATGGCGTTTTTACGGGAATTTAAAAAAAAATCGACATAAAATTATCACACACAAATTTTCAGGTGTTGCCTCGTCATCTGAACGTGGTTCATAATTACTGGGTGTTGTCCTAAGATCTTTCCCTTTGGAATTGATCCCAGAACGTCGTCAATATCCTGTTGTGTTGCTCTAGTACGATGTTAATTAAAATATCTACACCTACCTACATATATACACAAGTTTCAATTATATGTTCCTTAAATCAAAATTATTATCATTCACGTTATGTTAGACTAAAATGTTTACTCAGAAGTCTTCAAAACACTGCTTTTATAGTAAAATAAAAATGAATGCGTGGCGTAGCATAGACCACTCATTCCATCAAAGTTTCCAATCAAGAAGTTGAACGATTCAGTGAAGCTAATGCCATTAAAGCAAAGAGAAGTGCGTGACATTAGAGCAAGAAGGAAAAGAGGAAAAGCAGATGAAAAAAAAAAACTCATTTTTTTTCTTAATGGCTCCGCGATCCCTGGAACATTAAGTTTAATGTTAAGTCTCCACCTATAAATAGATAACAGCGACGAGGATGGTGCTTTTTCCACCTTTTTCTTTATCTTTGGAAACAGTAAAGGTAAGAGTATGCTTTCACCTGTAGCTGAGAGTGAAGATATTTATATTGGATTATAGTATATGTCGGAGAGGACGAGACTTCATCGAAGTGCCTTCTTGGCTTTTTACTAGTTTGGAGGGTCTTTTCCCCCAGAATGTGCTTCAAAAGAAAGTATATCACGTTTCTTTTTTTTTTATACTTTCATTTACTTCATGAAATCAGAACTTTTTATTCGGTATCGACGCTATAGATAGGTATTTATGGATTCGTTCTGTTCTAGTAATATTACACACACTCGTAGATGCTCGGGTTGAATTACTTCAACGTAGGATTTAACACGTTCGCTGCCAAAGCTGATATGGTGCGTTGATAGTTAATGCACCGCCGTAGAAATGGGGTTTTCCCGGAAGCCAATACCAGAATAGATTGACGAAAGCTCAGTCAACAAATTTGCAGTTTCATCATCTGTTAGAGGCTTATTAGATTGTATTTTTCTTTTGGGGGAGATTGAAGGCCCTGCAGAACTATCGTCTCTACAACTCTTATTACAATATCCTTTTTAATAATTTATAAAGCTACATATTCGAAACCACATACCTTTACAACTAGCTACTAACCTATACTCCAAGCCAATCCCACTCCAACACCTAACATACAATGCCAATTGAAGCGGAGAATAAATGTTGAGGCGCAACGCGTCCCGCGCAAACGCGTGACTGGCCACCGAGACATCACTCCACACCACGCTCTGGCGCGTGATTGACTCTTGAGCGTTGACGACATATCACAAGCTGCCGTGAGATCGGTAGCGAAAGTGGGAAACTTTCTGGTGGTTGTTTCGATGAGGTATCTCATGAGCAAAAGTGACCAGAAATTTATTGACAAGATAGCTCGGATTTTCAGCAAAAAACCGATCAGATAGTAATTGCGTATTCATTAAAAAAAATCTACTTGTTTGCAAAAGTAAAAAAAAATTTGACTGACGATTCTCAAGTCAAAGCCACATGGAGAGCTAAAATTTGGAAATTAATTGCTGTTTTTTGAACCAGTCAGTTAATTAAATAATAATGAATGCAATCTAACTTCTTGTTACTTTTAAAAAGCAGTAATACAATAGCAAATTTTAATGTTTAAGAATCGACAAAATTTGCCATTCAGACTTCAAATGTATGACCAAATTGTTTTAAACATCTTGTAAACCTTTACGTTCAAATACCTACAAATTAAACACATCAGTTTTCAATCTACCTTAAATACTAGGATAAAGAAAATAAATACACTTACTTTGCCCGTTGTGAGGGTAAGGATTTGTTATGAACCCCAAGTAACAATCTGCTTCTTCTATCGAACCAATATCCTGGAATATATTCCTTTCCGTAGTAACGTTCGTCGTTGTTTTGATGGAAATTTCAGTTTCTTGCAACATCTTGACTCAGATAAAAGAATTTTTAGTTTCTAAATTACAGAAATCCTTTGAAGTGTATTCATCAAGTCAACAGATGCACAGAACGTTTCGTATTTACTCGCTTTTAGTTCACAGAAAAAGCTTCTTCTAATGACTTTGAAACGAATATCTTTTCACAAATTTAAGATCTTCTACTGATGTAAGATAATTCTCATTCACTTTCCTTCGCTATATTTAATAAAAATGCGATTGTTTAGAACAGAATACATTAAGTAGTATGACATCACTGGCCATTTGTAATATTGAAGTGGATAAAAGCACGCTGATTTTCATTTGAATAATATTTACCTTGACAAATGAGATATAAGAAGATAGTTATATTATGACTAAGGGAGTATCATGCATTCAAAATTAAAGACTGATGCTTTGATCTAAAAGTTCAATGGTAAAAATTCAAAAAAAATTACTTTCAAGTCATGATTTTCATTCAGAGTAGAGAAGTAAACGAATAAACGGTTCAGATATTTGGCTTGTTGATTGTAGAGGCATTTTGTACCTTATTCATTTAATTTATTTTCAGAAAAGATGCGTTTAGTATTTTTTTACATTTGTAACAATGTTTGGAGCAATTATTTCAAGTATACTCATTGATGCATTTCTGAAATGAAACGCAGGATTATCCTTTCTTTTTTTTCATCAGATCGTATTTTCGCTTTCTGTAATTGTTACGTTGGTCAATAATTTATTAGAATCTTAAAAAAAATTCAAACACGGATCACTATTATACAGTTCTTTTTCTCAGGTAAACTATTCGTTTTCGCAATTCACATCTAGCCGATCGAAATTCTTAAAGAGATATATTCTTCCAGGATCATTCTAAGTACACTGTTGATAGGTCAACTAATCTTCTTAAGTTTAAAACTTTTTTCTTTTTTTTTTTAGAATTTAATTAAAGTGTTGAATATTGACACTGGTTTCTACTTGAATCTTTGTTAAATAATTTTACATATAACTCCTAATTATATTAGCATAAGTACGAAGTGAATAGTATCGTTCATTTGATCTCATTTCAAGATAAACCATTCTCTCATGCAATTTTAATTGTAATTCCGAAATAAAACCTTAATTAAGAAGGAATATTATTAATTTCATATAACGATGATACATAAGCAGAAATACAACGGTCATTACTGCTATATCTCTTCAACATCTTAATAATTCTTCAAGTTTCCATATACTACCAAACATTTACTTCAGTAAGCCTACTTTGTTGGAGTTCGAATTGGATGTACGGCTGCTATTTTGCTCCTTTCAAATATGCCAACTATGCACAGATGCTTTCTTCCTTCTACCTCATTTGAATATTTCACATGTAGTTTTCAGAATTGCTTCCACTGCTTTTATTCAACTTTGGAATCTGAAAGATTTCGCTTGTCATGAGTCCAAGAAGTCCAAGATTGCTTGAAACATTTCAATTGTTTCTGAAAGGGAAACGAAAACAATTCAGTATTCAAATCCTTAAAAGACATATAGAAATGATTCGTAACAAATGTCAAGCATGCATGCAGTTGATAAAATGAAGTAATTAAAAGTTCAAATATGGGATAAATTGTGTGTGTATATTTTAATATTATCATCTTACAAGTGAAACACCAAGTCAAGGTTTTCAAGAGTGTTTAAGGTTTTCGTGATTAGAATGTGGTGATCTTCAGACTGGTGCAGACCTTTAGGTTATTTTTTCTTTACAAGGAGGTTAGATTTCTCCTTGAGAAACACGATGAATAAAGTTTAAGGAGTAGAATATTTCCCTCATCGTTTTTTTGCTCAGAACTATGTATTTGACTTAGTGTGTTTCACTAGTAAGGCGACGATATTTTGTCTTGATTTCTTTAACAAATGTGTTATAATTCAAACGTTTTACAATGTTGAAAAAGTCAGACGCTTAAGTTTTTGATGCAATGCCGCTTTTATTGAAATTTCAATAAGATGACGGCCCACTTTAGGACTCACACTCTCATCATTATGGAAATTAATATCATCATTATGGAAATTAATACCCTCATTATAAAAATTGATATCATCATTATAAAAATTAATAGTATCATTATGAAAACTAATATCATCATTATGAAAATTGATATCATCCTTATGAATTGATACAATGCCGCTTTTATTGAAATTTCAATAAGATGACGGCCCACTTTAGGAAGCACACTCTCATCATTATGGAAATTAATATCATCATTATGGAAATTAATATCATCATTATGGAAATTAATATCATCATTATGAAAATTAATAACATCTTTATGAAAATTAATAACATCTTTATGAAAATGAATATCAGCATTATGAAAATTAATATCATCATTATGAAAATTAATACCCTCATTATAAAAATTGATATCATCATTATAAAAATTAATATTATCATTATGAAAACTAATATCATCATTATGAAAATTAATATCATCAGTATGAAAATTACTATCATCAATATGAAAATTAATATCCTCATTGTGAAAACTGACCAGATATTGATGGGCGAGATATCTCTTCCAATTTATTTGGAGGATTAACATGGTACTTAGTTGACTGTTATGACGTTTCATTCAGCAATTACATCCTACAGGTTGACTGTAATGTTGTAATTTGACCTGAATCACACAGCTAAGTTACACAAATAGCATTCTATGATAATCCATTCCTCCGTTAAATTAGCACGTGCATCGATTTTTCAACTTCTCTGAGACCTGTTCTTCGTCATTTTGTTACATTCCTTTACATCTGGTCACATGAAGTGAACTTACGTTTTCCCTTTGCCAACCAAGTGTCTATTGACTTTTTTAAAAATTGTGTACATCACAAATATTAGGTGCCATAACATCACCCCATAAAAGAAAGTGAACAAAAATCTCTGTATTGACGAGTTATTTGAATCCCGAGGTTTTGAAATATAAAATTTCTTACGTTTTCGCGTGAAATTCGAGGTATACAATGTATTCTCGTGATTGACATCTGTAGCTCGGATTATGGCTTAAAAATTATTTGACAGTGCTAGAAGTGATTACGAGTTTACGAAGAGAATACTCACTAGAGGTGGTTGACATACATTATTAGTAGAAAATTTTTCACTTTCCTCTTAGGTCGTCTGGCTTCTCATCAGAGCCGAAATATAGTCTAGTTTATGTCCGAGATATTAAACGTATACAAGGAGAAACAGAAATGCATCGTCATCTTAGATCCACCTGTTCTTTTTCCAAAAAGTAAGTTTATCTTTTGTCCTTATAAATATACAGCTAAATATATATATTTTTTTGAAATATATATACATGAAAAAAATTTATATTATAAAACAAATCAGTTCTGTAATCATCGGAGAAAAATGTTGTTGTGGGATACAACAAAACTTTTTCTCTCTCGTCAGTCGCATGATAAAAGAATTTAATATAAAACTTCAAGGAAGCAGTATAAAAAACATTTAAGAACATTTTAAAACAAGTTTATAAACATGAGGGAAAAAATAGAAGAATTTGTTTTAAGATATTGGTATTCGCAAAAGTTTATGGAGAGGATTTAACATTTTTTTCTTCCCCTTTTCTATCCGCAGGACCATAGGAAAACACTTTTAGAAAGATAATTCAAGGTAAAGTTCTTCACAATGTCATAAATACTCCCAACGGTGTTTGGCGAGGAATTTACTAATTAAAAGGAAAGGTAGGAATTTATAATTAAACTCAATGGTAGGAATTTCTTTTGTGGTGATTTTGTTTTACGTGATTGTAGAATGGAGATGCATATATGCGTATTTATCAATAACAGGGAATAGTGTTTTATGGATTAATAAAGTAACACATTTTCATGAATGGGAGTTGCTAAAAAATAGATACAAAATAACAATTCATATGCTGCGACATATGCGTGTAACAGGTTAAAACAATATTATTACAAAACACCGATCCCTTTCGTGATAATAAATAAACAAACAGGTTCAGTGCAGCTAGTTGAATAAACATCTCACTAGAGCAACATGAGTGGCCATTGGCGACGGTTCTGGATCTATCCTGAACTGAAAGATTCGAGGACAACAGAGCGTTATTTTGAACCACGGTCATACGACGAGGTCAATACCTGAGCTAGCACTCCACTCTGCAATTTTCGTCACCATGCTAACGGAAGGACATTTGAGGTCACGACGGATTTAGTTTGAACCCGCCTCTTCTCATGTACACGATGGTCTTTGGTTTCTAATCTCCACCAGACCCCCCCCCCCGAGGTTCATAGTATACTTTTATCCGAATAATTTCAGATAGGGTGTGATGGTGCAACTACGCTCGTGGAGTAAGTGAGTTCACTCAATACGAAACGTGTCTGTGATTAACCCTACAATTGGTTCCGATTAGACAAATTGTCTATCACGGTTTGACAAAATTTGATAGAGAATACATCTCGTCACCAGGATAGTATCGATACTTCTATGATGACGAGATCACGATCTGGCGAGTATTCTATTAACGACGAGGTATCTTGTCTATCAAGATCTGGTCAGTTTTGCTAATGACGAGATACCTTGTCCAGACAAACACAAGAAGGGTTAACGTTAGGGCTGTCACCTGCTAAAAAGGGTGTAAGGAGTCTTATAGATTAATTGAATGGTAAGAGTTAAGGAAATTATGTTCGAGTGTTTGCAGTCCAAAGTAGGCGAAAATGAAATGATGTGCTCTTCCTTCCACCAATGCCACCATATTGAACCCAGGAAAACAATCCATTAACTTGACCATTCATGTGTCAAAAATGATATCCATGAAATTGCAGATAATTTCTTGAAATTGAATTAATGGTACGCTATTCAAATAAGAGTGTAAACACACGAGTGTGAGCGTGTATCAAATATATGAAAATAAAAAAAAAACATCATTTCCGCAACCGTATATTAAAGGTCGAATAAAAGATTTTAAGATTTGGTTTCGCTCTACATTTGGCCATGCATTTGGTTAGAAATAATTATTTGTAAGAATAAACTAAATACAGATAAAAGTTTGGAAAATTGTGTTTAATTTAGATACACGTGAAACCCATATTTATGTGAACATATCTATATGCTATATTCGTTATAAATGGCTGGTTATTTCGAGATTTTATGGCACAAAGCCATATTTGGCCGTACCGAGCCAAACCCAAGACAACCTACATGAAGTAATAGCAACACACAAGGAAAGTTGAAGGAAGAAATACACCCTAGGACAGGAACGGCGAACCTTTTTAGACGTGGTTCAAATTTTGTTCATTATTTTTTTAGTACTAGCTCGTGGGTCACTTGAAAAGGGTGTACCGTCATGTAAGAATTTGACGGACAGCTGGTTTAAAATTAAACTATTTATTTACATAAATTAAATATTTACAATAAAATTTAAAAAGATAATTAAGGGCACAGCCATCGACAACCGAAACCTGCCTGAAGCCAAAGTAAAGATCGCAAACAGAGACGTCTGTCTCTCGTCGATTCTCGAGTCCGAATTTTTCTAAAATCCACGTTCGCTTCGCTCCACAGAACCGCCGCTGACAACGAGAGGGGGGTGAATTCCGAGCCCTCTAGAGATGTTTATGTCCTCTCCAGAACAGAAACAACCCCACACAGATGCGAAAACCGTCTGTCATGCCGACTTGAGTCCCCCACAGCAAAACTTGATCCCAGACATGGGATTAGGGAACCGACGGAAACTCCAGCTGTGTATGGATCAAATGGAACGCCGGGCCGCCGATGAGCCGCACGTGCAAAGTCTGAAGTTGTTTTTGCATTTCGAAACATTCCAGCGTCCACGTGTTAGGGAAAAGGGTCGGCTAGTACCATATGGTACAACGGGGAAAGAGGGCATATTAAAAACTACTTTATTTGGTTCTCAATTTTTTAATCCTTTATTTAAAAAGTTAACGATTCCTTTTTGTTTTACAACTTCTACTTTTGCAAGTGAAGAGCGAAACATCGATATAAAGGGGACAAATCATGCCCAGCCTCCCTGCACTGAGTTTTCAATGAACAAGGAAAAGAAAACAACATATATCTATGAAATATTATATTTTAATAGATAGTATAGTTGCAGGTATGAGTATGCACATTAAAGTTAAAGTATATTTAATGAGAAAACTGTTGTTTTTAGTCAGATAATTTCTTAATATTCGGTTCATATTCAGTATTCATTAGTTTAACGCATTTTGCAGACAATTTATTTCTGAGTTTATTTCTATTGGTAAACTTTACAAAATTCACCGAAGAAAACAATTTTTCACATGAACATGTGGAACATCGTTAAAAGAGCATTAACAAGTTTCTACACTGATATAAAATTATTTGGTAAAAAATCCCGTACAGTTAAAATGACATTATCAATTTTTAGTGTGGGAACATTAGAATTTGCACTAATTTCAAACATTGTCCCTTATACTTCAGAAATAAAGTTTAAAAAATTTATTTTTCCAAACTAGGATGCTTTGAAATTCAAATAATTCCATTTCTAAATCACGGATATATAGCCACTTAAATTCGTTTAAGTCCATTGTTTCGAATTTCGTTTTGTATGGATATAAAATAAAGTGAATGTATTTTCCATAGTTTTAAATTGATTAAATCTCTCCTCAAAGGCTTGTTTATTTCGTGTATAATCATTACATTTTTGTATTGAATTTTCTTGAACTTCAAGCGTATTTTCCATTGTTATTGTGTTTTGAAAATGTTTTTGTAATTGAGGAAAATATTTGATGATTTCCATTTTCAAATTCCTAGTAAAGATGTCAAGTTTCGTCATAAATATCCTAATATTCTCATATAAATTCTCATATTGTATTTTCTTCATATTTTTTAAAAGAGGGGTTCGAAAAATAATTAAAACTCTTTATGTATATGATGAAATATGATAAGTTTGTAAAATTCAACGCGTGTGTCATTTAAAAAGCCTGAGTGGGTCAGTGTCTGATCCGCAGGTCATAAGTTCGCCATCCCTGCCCTAGGAGGAATAAAACCTGACAGGAATCGAAGCAGAGACGCCTTAAATCCCATTATAAACTGATTGAAATAAGATATGAAATACGAGTAACAATGACCACTCACCCATCTATAGATAAAATCAATAACGAAAGTTTAACGCAGGTACTTTAAGCCGCTCTGTTACTTGAAATCTGATCCATAACAATAAAGTGATCTGTTGCAATCTCATAAACATAAATACCTAGTGAACCTTTCAGGTTAAACAAGTCTTTTAATATTTAAAACAGGAGCTCCTATTGCATTGCTTCATATCAAAATCACATTTTCTTTTATACGAACACAACAAAACAAAAACAAACTCAAGAAGGTACATATTTCTACAGCCATGGCTTCATAATTCCTGTTTGTGAATTGTGCCCACTCGGTGCATGGATCTCTCATTCATCCAGCCTCAAAGGAAGTCTCATGGTTGCGGATGACAATATAAATGACTCAATTACGCCTCGTCTAAGAAGATAATGGGAAACCCAATACTTGTCGCAAACTTATGTCCTCCTCGGTATTACACATTCTATACACTCTTTCGAATATCATTGACGTTGTTCCTTCCTTGAGAGATTGGATTGGGGATAAACGGATAATTTTGTCCATCCGTTAGTCATTCAGATATTTCGATTTAACAATCACTGGTATTGAATAATTTAAATCTCTTGAATAACTTGTCTATCTCGATTTGCGTTTGTGTTTGATAGTTCATGAATGAGGAAATTGAGATGCCTTTCAACGCTTTTGACGTTAAGTTAATAACGAGTACTAGGTTTCGATTTGGACTTTTCATCATTGAGCTAGTAGGAAATGTAATAAATTCGTTCTTGTTTGGAAAATTCATTCTGTAGGTAGTGAACATTGCATGGGTACAAAACGGAATGGTATTATAAAGTACAGTGAAACTTCGATTAATCGATAGGGTCGGAACCTGGTCAGTTAATCGAATAGACGGATAAAAGAATAACTTTAAACAACCCTCACCCTTCCATTGTATATAAACAAATGATCAAAAATTCACGTTTACGAACTATAAAAACGCTGCACAAACATGTATTTTATGTTACGGAAACAAACAATACACAATTTACATCAAGTACAGTATAGTACATATTATTACATGAACTTACGCTCTCGACGCATACATGCATAATTAAGTTTTCAAATAGTCTGTCATTTTCTGTGTGTACAATGCTAATAACTTTTCATATTTAATTAATTAACTTTAATAACGGACTGACGATCGACAGAAACTGACGGTTAATCAAAGTGTCACTGTAATAAGTCCAAAATGAAAATTTTGAGGTTGTCATAGAAAAATATGTATGGAGGTGCTCCAGCGTGTTATATTACTATTCTGTAGAATATATTAGAATTTACCGTCATAAATACCTACCTGAAATTTAAAACAAGCTTATACTATTTCAATATAAACTTTATAGTATTCTGAAGGAGGATTTTTCTCAAATGCTTCAATTTTGAGTATGTCACTTTTCTTTCCGTGTATATTTCGGGGTTTTTGTAAGGTTGAAAGTACACTGTCCCTTAACCCTCCCAAAGGTTTCGATGATAACTCTCATTTATTAAGATCTGATGCGAGACCGTAAGGAAAAACCCAAAATTCTTATTATTCATTAAACATAACCTATTTTTTTGGTGATAACTAAGCGCGCGCAATTACTTTAAGACAATAATCAATAAAAAAAACTTAGTTTTTATTTGCAAAAAATTATCTTACGATTTTATTATGTTTTTAAAGCCGATGTACACACTTTTTTACAAACACTACTTCTCTGTCAATTTTCAATATTTTTGTATGGCATAAATTTCCACAATATTGTTATAGTATATACAAATGACCTCAGGAGAGATTTTCTTAAATGTATTTACGTGTTTTGTTAAAAAAAAATATTTTGCTCATGATACGTTAAATTTCCATAAAAATTTCCAATTTTTTAGCTTTATTAATTTTTATAAATTTTCTAACCAATTTAGACAAAAAAGCTCTTTTTGTGTCCGTTTAACATTTATTCAAAATTGCACAAATATAAGCTGTTTAATTATATGTGCATATAACAAAAAGCCTTAGTACTTTGAACTTTGGCGATATTGGGAAAACTTGATTTTGAGATATTTGTTTTTAAGTACAAAATACAATAGAGGTTAATGAAAACAACTTATTTTTTGCCAATACAATTTTTTTTAGTAATTTCTATTACATTAAGACTTAACAAAACAAGAGTTTTTACAGTAAACACGTATAGATTTTTTAAAGCCAGTTTTATCTCTGATGACAACTGAATGATTTGTGATAATTCACTGAAAAATCAAACATTTCTTGTTTAATAAACTGAAATAAAATATTTTATTGGATCAGTATTATTTTAAAATAAACCAGCACTGTATGTAATACATTCTTTTTTTCTACAGCTATATTTTTCGGTAAACGAGCCTTTTTTAATGTGATACGCATGCGACGAATTTTAGCGCTATTTTTTCAATGTGTTTCCTTTAATGGTGTCACCATGTTTTGCATGAGGACCTGGATTTTGTCATTTAGCTTTCTTAGATTGATAGAAAAACCAGGAGTCTACACTATAAGAGTATTTAGAATGTTTGGGATAATCATCGTTTGATACACTATGATATAATGTTGCATAAATGGAGGTTTTCATGGAAACCGAAACCAATGGTTGGCAGACGATTATGTAGTTGGAAGGTCAAATAAAAGTTAAAAAGCAGCTCCTACAAATTTCTTTCGACTCTGAAATTTCGTCCATGTGTACTTGAATATCTGATCCATCCTTTAATCCAATAAACCAAAAAACACTTTTTAAATTTTTGTTTCGAAATTTGAGGTTTGGGTTTCTTTTATCAATTTTGCTAATGACGAGGCACCTTATTGAGACAACCATCAGGAAGGTTAAGAACACGTCCTTGAAGTGAAATATCTGAACGCGGAGAGTATTATCCATGCATTATAAACACTGGTCTCGAATTCCTTAACCTTTAACTGCTGTCATGGGTCTCACAAACCCCGAGTCATTTTTGACAGGTCTTTTCCACCCCTTAAAGTGAATATTGGTCCCTGTCCTATTCAGTTCCTTCTTACTACGTCCAACAGAAGCCACATTCCAAGACTGGTTTGGCTGCCCCAACTATTTCGTGTTTTGCACTATTTGTATTTCACGCGTGGTCTCTTAGACCCCTTCACAGCATTTGTGTAACCGTTCTTGTTGAATGAAATCGTCTAAGCTTGAGAAGGGAATTTCGGCAGAGAGCCTAAAATGGCAACAAACTTAACTAAAAAACGTCCTGTGTATCTTACACAAGACGAAATATTGATGACAATTAGACAGGAGATGATTAGACGGAGGATTAGATGGAGACAGGTTGACAACTGGTCAGAAATAGACGGACTTGGACGGTGAAACTTCGGATTATATTATTGACAGCGAACTAGAAACGGATTCGGAAATTTAGGCAGATGAAGATGAAGACATGTTAAGTGCGTCTTCATAAGAATAATATTTATACGGAAAAAATAACTTCAAATGGGATGCCCGAGGGTGGGGGAGCCTAATCGTGCCGTTAGAACACCAAAACACAACATAGTTTTACAGTTTCCAGGGTTGAAACGTCCTGCAAAATTAGGTCCGAAAGATGAGCTTGAAGAGACATGGAATCTACTTAACTTATATAGTAATATAAAATGTATTTCATGTTAAGAATTGAATTATCTAAATTTAAAATGTATAAATAATAATTATCTAAAGAATCTTTCATTAATCCATTATATTAATCAATTTTATACGCACTTTAGTGAGCGAGGTCTTTAAGAACCCTTCCACACTAGTTATGACACGGTTTGTGACAAAGCAGTTAAGGGTTAACCCTTCAAGTGGTTTTGACGCGATACCTCATTCATCAAAATCTAACCAACTTTGCTAATGACGAGGAATTTCGTCCTGAAGATATTGCCAATTTTTCATAATAACTAAATCAAAATATAATAAGCTTTTCCGATTACAAGATATCTCGTGCATCAAGATCCGGCCAGTTTTGCTAATGGTGTGGCAACACGTCGAGACAACCACCAGTAGTGTTAATACATGTGATACACTTCCTGTTTATACGTTCAAAACCGTGATCTATACATATAAGCACTCTTACTTTTCTTTCATTTAGAATTTAGGTAAACTAGAATATAAGATTTGTATGGATATATTCAAATGAAAGCTCCACTCCATATAATCCTAAATTGCAGATTTTGTATCACTTTAGCAACTATTGGCAGCACTAAAAGCCAATAGTATGACACTTGTGAGAAGACAAATGACCCTACTATTTCTTCCATTGCCCATGATTGTAAATACACCAATAAATATTAAATTTCCACAAAATAAATGAAGTATTATTACTAAAATTCTAATTTTTAGTATGAAGGATATCGTTTGCTTTTTCTCGCTTTTACTGTTTGTGTAAACAATTTTGTTCTTCACTTCTCTTCAAAAATGTTCACAATATTTCCAAAAGAGAAATCATTTAGGCCCGGTGCACGCATCCGATTTTTCAACATGTGGAGCCGCTGCGGCACCGAAGCCCAACTATGCACGCATAACCGTGAAATGACGAAAGTACTCATTTTGCGCCATTTGCGATGGATATTCTATCGAAGAAAATGTGTGTATTTCGTTTACTTGCTGTACAAAAAAAAAATATTTTTTTGAAACAAAATAGACGTTTTACTGGATACAACAGTTTATTAATAGTTTTTTGTATTCCATTGATTTATGAAAACAAGGTTCTTCAGACCGGTGAAGCGTGTGCAGCGAGCTTCGGCGCCTTGGGAAACTGCGGTACATATTGCACGCAAGTTGGACGTACGTAGCCGCAGCGGCACCGGAGGCATGTGTGCACTACTCCATTGGATATAATGTATCTCAGACCGCACTTGTGTTACAGCAGCGGCACCGCACGTTGAAAAACCGGGTGTGTGCATCGGGCTTTGAACATTTGGCAAACCTTTCTAAAATTATATTCGCAAAAAAAGGATGTTTTAAATTTAAATTTGAAAGGATTTTGGGCCTTTTCACAGCCACTTCCCACGTTTTCCATGCCTACTTCCGGTTTTCCCTCCTTAATTAAAATCTTAATTACACTGCAACTAATTAGGCCAGAGAAAAAAAAATCTAATATACTTTGGAAAGTCAAATAAATGATCTATCATATGATATCAAAAAATTTATTTTTGGAATTGTTGGTCAAAAATGACATTTTTAACGGGTTCGGATACTTTAAAGTTCAACACGAGATAGCCGGTATTTAGTCTACTTGTATCAAATGGTTAATTAATAAGGGGAGATTTCTGTCACGCAAAAAAATCATGAATATCAACCACGTTATTTGAATTATTAATTAATATGCAGCTTGTAATCACTGTAATAGTTTTTACCAGGGAAGAAACTTGGGAGTCAGAAACTACATTAAAGATACTAATTATGGTAACGCATTATTTATGTAAATCTTGCACCTGATTAAAGAACAGGCAAGTCTAAAAATACGAGCCCCAAATGACAATTCGACAGAGAAAGAATAAATTCAATGCACTTCAAAAAAAATATTTTGAATCCTACTCCTGTATCCGGTATATTGGTCATTTGTCAATGAACATCCCAATAGAGGTGTGAAGTTATAAAATATATTTAGAAAACCTAACGAATTCTTGTCAAAACGTTATTTCAACCGTATTGTCAAGAATTTTAAGGCAAATTAAACGAGGTCTCCAAACATTTCGCCTAGTTCGCAAAGAGGACAAATAAATGATCTCGCATTACGATGAAAGCGTATATTTAAAGGTTTGTATTTCTGGTAAAAATTCAAATATAGTGATTTCAACCGCTCTGGGAAGGGAACCTGGGCTGTACTAAATTTATTTATCAATAAAATATTTCAGCTCTTTTATGCAGACACCTCTTACCAAAAATAGTTACATGATTTAGCATTTATCTTTATCTCTAGCATCTAACGTATCTTTAAAGGTTGTTATTTCTGGTAAAAATTCAAATATAGTGATTTCAACCGTTTTGGGAAGGAAACTTGGGCTATACTAGACTTATTTATCAATAAAATATTTCAGCTCTTTTTTGCAGATACCTCTTACCAAAAATCTTTATATTATTTAGCATTTATCAATAAAAATTTTAAGTTCTATTACTATGCAGATATCTCTTGCCAAAAATCTTTACATGATTTAGCATTTTATTTTTCTAAACTTATTTCACAATTCCAACAATTCTCAATGACGCGAAGTAACCAAACCACATCTTCCAAAAAATGTATATATTTCTTCAACTTTTAGATCAATTCTATTGGTGCTTTGCTAAGAAAACAACATTTCTTTTGAACGGTACTGTTGATCATTTCCATTGAATATAATCCTTTGAAACGAATCTAGCGGTCCATTCTATGGAAAAGAATTATCTGAAAATAATATTACTTCTCTGCTTGGAAAGATTCTCCTGTCAATTTCTTTATAATACAATTTTTTGTAAATATTATATAGGTCCTTACCTTAGAATAGAATCCTTTTGAAATATTCAATTGCTTCTGCCCTTACAACATGCAACTTGTCGATTGTATTGCAACTATCGCAACTACCACTACCCACCTCATTTTCTTAGAATGAAATGTTTTGGAATTATTCTACTGTCCCTTTTCTTGGAAGAGAGAGTGAGTCCTACAGAAAGATTCTATTGGTCAAGGTCAAAATTGGTTTGAAGTCATACAGGGAAGATTACAGAATGCAAGGGAAAATTATAAGTGTAAATCCCTCCGAGGACAAGTGAGGTTTCATCATTGCAAAAATGTAACTCAAATAATTTTTTAAGAAACAAAATATCTGGCTTCATTTTTTGTAATTTTTAAATTTCTATTGATGGATGTTCATGCTTGAATAAAAACACACCCTATCGCATAGACCAAAAGGTCCAGCAATTTCAAAATCCCCCGGAATTCATCAGCACCAAGAACGAAGCCACCTCACTGGATTTTAAGCCAATTATTAAAGTAAGCCGATCACGTCCTCTGGAAAGCAAATGTTAAAGTCAATTTACCTGGTAAGGAATCATTATGCTTCTCACGATGCCCGAATAAGTAGCTTTCAAAGGAGTTTCCCTTCAGAATATCCGTTTAAAATGCCCGAAATTGTTGTTTGGGAAATAAGTTTGGACATTTGATCAAAATTAGCGCACATAAAGGGATTGGATTCTGTCTCTGAATCACGTTCCGATAGTTAGAATAATAGTTTGTGGGTAATGGGAGATACTTCTCGGACACAAATGTGGTCCTTTTATTACATTATATATATTTTAAACATGTGAAAATGTTCATTTTTGGCTACTGATTTATTTCGGTTTGGATTTAGAATTTTGACCTAGACTCTGGATCCGGGACACATTGGGGGACTCTAAGGGGATCCGGGACACATTAAAATTTTTTTTTTATTAATTAATTTAGAATTTAGAATTTTTTTGTACTGGTTACCCATCTAACTAATAAACAAAATCACAACACAAAATTTTTCCAAAAGTTTAAAAAAAATTTTTAATTAAATTTTTTTGAAAAAAGAGGGGTCATTTAAAATTGCTAAACTTAAAATATTCTTGATCAATTTTCAAAATTCTTGCAGTAAATTATTCACAAATTTATATTCTTTAATTTTGATTCAACAATTTAAAAAATATTAATTTAATTAAAAAAAAAAAAATTTGAATGAAAAATTTTGAAAATTTTAAGTTACTTTTTTTTTTAAAGCCATTTTTTTAAAGTAAATATTTGTTTCAAATTTGCTGAATCAAAATTAAAGTATAATGTTTGAAAAAGATATATTCCAAATTTCAACACTTAAACTTTATCGGTTTTCGACTTATAACAATTTGAATACAGGAAATCTTGAAAAAATGTATAATGGAGAAAAACGCATTTAAAGTTTTAAAGACAGATGTTGTTGTCATGACAACAACTGTCAAGAGTGTTAGATTTTCTAAACAACGCACCACAAAAATTATTATATCTCTAGTTATAATTAAGATAGAAACATTATTTAGACGTCATTTTAAGCAGAAAAACACAGAGAATTTCTTAAAATAATAAAAAAAAATTTCGAAAATTTGATGATTTTTCTGTCTTGGACCCCCTTAATATTCGAAATTTGCTAGGATTGAATTCGTCTTGTAAAATAAAAGGTCATAAATATTCTTGCATTGAATTTCTAATGCTGAGATGTAGCTCTCCTGGTGGTTGTTTCGACGAAGCATTTCGTCATCAGCAAAACTGACCTATCTTTAAGGATGAGATGCCTCGTCCTTACGAGAAACTCACCGGATAGTGATCACATCATCATCAAGCAATTGGTAATACCATGATGACGAGATATTTTGCTGATCATATAAGGATTAATTATCTCGACGAATTTACTTGAAAATTTAAACTCGTAAATTAATTCAGATTCATTGTTTTTTATGGCACAAGAATCGATATGGCTCGACTACGGGTTTTAAATAATATCAAGATTTATATGTAAGTTTAAAACAAATTTACGCTGCCAAATAGGGAAATTGTGCTTGATTTTCCAATGTATCCACATATAGAAGAATACAGTATAAAAAAATATCAAATTTTGACAGTCAAAAAATGTAATTTAATTGAACTCGGCACCAATGACTGACTTTATCTAGAAAGTTCTTTGACAGAGTTCCGGTAACTGTGTTGAAAGAGCAACGGATTAAGCAACCAGAGGGTCGCGAGTTCGAATCCATCCAAAGACCGTCGTGTACAAAGAGGGCACGTAAAATATCATAGGTCCTTACGTTGATGTGGTGTTGAAGTTTAGAGAGTTTGGGCACAGGTGTTTCCTCGTAATCTGACCATGGTTCAAAATTACGTAGTGTTGTCCTCGGATCTTTCATTTTTGAATTGTCTCTCCTTTTGAATCATCTCCCCTTTTCCCTCCCCGGATCTTTTCCCGGAGGGTCACCAATAGCCTGTAGCTCCAGTTCGACCTTAATTAAAATACCTACCAACCTAACATTGACAAAACTTCTGGATTGTAAATGATTCAAACTTTTCCTTTGAATCAGCAGTTTTTTAAAACTCATGTAGGCAGCTTAGTTTCAGAGTTAAACTACTTATAGAATTTATGAAATTTCTCAGAAATAGTTGTGAATGCTTAAAAACTGTTACATGGGTAAAATAATAAGAATAACAGACTTAATAATAAAAATGCAGACTTCACCCTTGGTAGAATTACATGTGTGCACATTTAGGGTTTCCAGTAACTACAATTTAGAATCGAGAATAAGGTATCTGGTATGAAAGGCATTTTCTGTCAAATTGAATGCACTCGTAGTTGGCGATAGAGGTGGTAATCCACTGTTCTCATCCGTTCTTAAAACACCCCTGAACCAGTTCAGGTGGTTTTCCCGTCGCAAAATGGTAGAAACTGTCTCGTACATGTTGTGGTAACAGAAATATATTAATAATTATATATTCATCACATCTTTTATGCCAAATGCTGCAAACGTATCGTGTCGTTTCCAAGCAACACTTCTAAACACATCGCAGATGCATTGTTTATTTTTTAAGGCTATTTAAATAGCATCTTCACATTTCACTAATTGATCTCTTTGTCTCATTCGTGATGCAAACATTAAAAAAATATGAGAGGGAGAAAAATGTAGTATGCCATTGACCTTTGAGCGTATATATACTTCTGTGATACCTATCGAGTATAGTAAACGCATCTTAAATAAGTGACTGTTTATTCTCTCTTGGGCAATGAAACTATCTCAATCTCATTAGAATTACCTGTGTATGGCTCGGCGAAAGACTCCCTAGACTGATTGCCCCATTTATATTATATTTAAATTATGATGTTCTTGTCTTAGCACATTCAGTACGTTTCTATAACATCCGTATATAATCTCTAGATACAATGATAAGTGAACAACTCACCCTTAAGTCATCTTCCACTTCAAACAAACTTGCGTCGTACAAGATGAGAAAATTGTAGTCGACACGTGTACAATAAAGCACGGCGTAAACGTATAAGACATACTAGTCAGCATGACGTTTCACATACTGCAGGATGTGTTTCGAAATGCTAAATAAGCTGAGCAAATGTAGGAATAGATATATAGGGTGTCCCAAAACTTACGCAAGAAGTAATTTTGATAGAAAACACAGGTTTATAATTATAAATTGTAAATTTCTTATTGATTCATAAAGTATACAATATAGAGTTATGTATGAAACATCATATCGAGTAAATCGCCTCCAAGGATTTTGCTGGCACGTAAGTACTCTTTTGTTGAAATTTTCCATGACCGTTTTGCATAAATGTGACGGAATTTGATTGATACAGTGCTCAATTTCCTCCTTCAAGGCGTGGGTGATCGTGGGCTTGTTGGTATTTACCTTAGACTTCAAAAATCCTCAAAGAAAAGTGTCCAACGGCTTTAAATCAAATGATCTGAGCGGCCCATTCTGATCACCCAAACGGAAAATTACACGACCAGGAAATGATTTATACAGCAATTTAATTGTTTCTCGGGCTGTTTGACATGTGGCACTGTCTTGTTGAAACCACATGTCGTCCACATCCCTGTCTTGCAATTTAGGCACAAAAAATTGAACTATCGTGTCGCATATTTTGTGCGAAAATTGCGAACAGTAGCTGCCAAAGCCCTTTCATTATTTTTAAAATATTGCTTAACAATGAAAACGCGTTTTTCTTTCGTGCAGCGCTCCATTTTTAATAACCCCGAGCTATCAGCTGCCACACTGTCTTTTTTTTTTCGTTGGCTACACTTTACCGCACAAATGGTGCAAAATTCAAATCTTGCGTGAATATTGGGACACCTTATATAAGGTCGTTTGACAACACTTACTATTTAAATTCCCAGAAATCCAGGTGGAAAAAAATCCCAAATCTTTCTGACAGGCATAGGATGAAATCCGTAGCAGAATTCCGCCTCGCTATTGGCCACGACTGACTTGCAAGACATTTACATCGCACAGGCATCCTTGACGATCCAAGCTGCAAGCACTGCAATCTTCAGGAACTCATGGACTAAACACACCTGCGACACTGTCCTGCGCTCTCCGCTACAACTTCGTGGGAACGATACTGGGAAACGAAGGACCGAATGGGTCCATAGACTTTCTTCTGTTGCCTTTTTTTTCATTACTTTTGTTCTGTTTTTCGTCTTCAGTTTTGTCTTTTGTACTCGCCATTGGAAATAAAAAAAATGTTTTCATTCATAATTCATTTTTTGACTTGAATTTTTTGACATTTTTTGACTTGAACAAGACTATTTGAGGTTTTCTGTCTTCGCGTTCGTTAAAGATAGAGTAAGAATTTAAAATTTTACACCAGGTGGGACATTCTAAAAAATATTATTGTTTTCTCTTTTTAATGTCTTCAGTATCAGTACGTACACGAAAAGAACGGTCACGGGCAACGCCGTGCTGGCTTGTTAGTATAATATAATGCTCGACTTTACACGTGAAAACCGTAGATTCCTCGTAAATCGAGCCTCCTGGTGGTTGTCTTGTCTTGTCTTTGGCAAAACTAGCCAGATGTCATGGATGAGATATCCCGTCATTAAAAGAAAACTAACCAAATTTGGATATCTTCATCATCAAAAAAAATCGATGGCGAACTATCTCATTATTTGTAGAATTGGTCATCTTGAGGAATGAGACATCTCGTCGAAACCACTTGGGAGTTTAAAAATAACATAGAACAGCGAAAATATACATACGCCATTTAAATTGATAAAAAATATCTGTAATGTGGCAAAATTTAGAAAATATTTCGTAAAACGGATAATTTTTAACTTATTAAAACTCAGCGACGCAGAATTGCTTTTAGGAAGATACTTTTATGCATAATTTTGAAATTCGTAGTGTAGTAATTTAATTTCCTCGGCTTGTGATGTGAGATAAAAAAATTGGTACTGTTGAAAACAATGAAAAAAGATGAGGTGAACACCTGGCTAGAAACATTCTCTAATTAATCTCTCTATGATTTTGTGCCTCTTTTTGTATTGAACACAGTACAGTTCCTGGATTCAGAATTAATATGTGTACCGTAGAAAGTGCCAATGTTGAAGAACAAAAAGTATTTCTAATATGAGAAAAATTAGCATTCTGGCTTTCGCCATTTTCTTTACAAGTCTTCCTTTTACATTCTTTTTAAGGAAATATGAATATTCATGCAACACACAAAAAGTTCGGTTATGAAAAATGCATCTAAGTGGGAAATAAATGGACTTTTAAGGATACTAGAACATAAAAGGTAAATTTAAGCAAAAAAATATTAATTAATTCACTAACAAAAACTATTCTCTAGAGTGACAGACTGATATGTAAAAAATTAAATTGCAGAACATATACGTTATACACTTGCATAAATGAATGACTTTTCACATTGATTATACGTGAAGTTGAACTAAAATTAATTTAATTTTTATTTACATAAGCATTATACAAAGGGAGAATGAAAGCTTAAACTCATGGGTAATGAAGGAAAATTATGTCATCAAACTCTTAAACTAGGATTCAATTGAATTAATTTCTATATGTATTTGATGTAAAATCTGGTTTTTATTAATTCATCCTAGGAAACTAAAATAATAGAAATGATCCCTATCTATATTAAGCTGGAATGCAATGATTTAATATGTAAAAGCAACTCTCAGTGTGCAAATGTTTAGCATAATTAATATACTCGGGAATATTAGAGTGTCTGTCGAAATGGCATCAATCAAGTGTATATTACTCTATTAAAAGTATATGAATGCCAAGTACTAATAATATTCCATTTTTTATGATTATATAACTATAAAAACATGAGTTAAGATTTAATGTTAGTTTACAATAAGTTAACAAAGAAAAAGGATCCCATGTAGTCGTACATATATACAAATCCCACCTGAAGAAGAAAACATGTATAGGTATCAAATGCCTTTAAAAGAAATTGTGGGCACACAATTTCACGTTACGAATATATTTGCTTTGAAGAAAGCCTTATATGAACTAGGGCGAGTATTACAGGTCATGATTATATGGACACATGTAAAAAAAATTAAGTCCTATGCGATGCTGGATGAATAATGCGCTATTTACCGACATCGACTTACCTAAAATGACAAATAAATATTCCAAAAGCTATGAAAATTAAAATGAGAACACCCACACGTGTTCTGGTGCCACTAGAACTAAAGAAACGGTTCATTTGGGGTAGGTAGGTATTTATTTAACGTACACTGGAATACCGCAACGGGCTATTGGCGACTATCCTGGATCAAACCTGAAGGGCACCTATGACAACACCACATAATTTTGAACCATGGTCAGATGACGAGGTCACACCTGAACTAGCCCCCCATATCTCTTAACTTTCACACCACACCAACGGGAGGACACTTGAGGCCATGATAAATTGCAAGCGCACGACCCCCCCCCCTCCTGATTACATGGCCTTTGATTGGATTTGAATTCGAAACCCTCCGGTTGCAAATATGTTGCTTTTCCAACCGCGCTATATCTACCAGTGGCTGTAAACCCCATGAGAAGAGAAGAGATCACTAAGGTACAGTGGGATCGTGAATTCGGTACAGACCAAAATATGTACCAATGAAAGGAAGGGGAAAAATGCTTTGGTGATTAAATGCATGCTTTAGTTACTGTGAAAAATACGCTTTTCCCTGTGTGAAGCAATCTAATAGATTACCTTATGATGTGTGACTCACACAGGGCATGCCTCGCAACATGGGCGGATGTCTTCCACAAGGCTGTCTAAGGCCCGGTGCACACATCAGGTTTTTAAACGTGCGGCGCCGCTGTAGCAATGAAGCCCAACTATGCGCACATAACCGTGAAATGACGCAAGTACTCATTAGCGATAAATATTCTATCGAAAAAAACGTGTTTAATTCGCTTACTTGGTGTAAAAAAAGTATATTTCGAAACAAAATAGACGTTAATGGATACAAGCATTTATTAATTATTATTTAGATTCCATTTATTTATGAAAACAAGGTACTTCAGAACGGAAACGCGTGTGCGTCGAGCTGGAACTGCGGTGCCGTGGGGAACTGCGGTACAAATTGCACGCACGTTGGACGTGCGTGGCCGCAGCGGCACCGGAGGCATGTGTGCACTACTCCATTGGATCTAATGTATCTCAGACCGCACTTGCGTTGCCGCAGCGGCGCCGCACGTTGAAAACCGGATGTGTGCACTTGGCCTAAGAGTTTGTGTGCAAAGAAGTCGAATTCGCGCAGAGCATATCTTTTTTTCGTGTTCACGACTTGGTGTTGTTGCATAGGTCGCAATGTGAGATGTCATAGAGCATCTCAAGCATGCCCCTATTGGATTGGGATCAGATGACATGGCTTGATACCATTTGAGTATTATCCTTTATTGTCAAACATGAGGTCGTGTAGTTACTTTGATATCGTGAAATCTATACACATGTCAAAAAAATAGGATTACACCCATTTGGTATCAAATAATGTTTCCTGATCTAAATCCAATAGAGCAAACTTGATACGTTCATGGACGTGGTATTTCAGGCTACGCAACAACACCAGGATACAAGTACAAAGACGTGTTCTTACGCAAATGTTACTCTTTACCACAATAATTCTTGGACAGTCTCGTAGAAAACATGGCTGCACGTTATGAGACCTACATAGGTCTCACAACCTACAACCCAATTACCCATCAGATTGCTTTTAACAGAAAAAACTTTTATTCCTTCGAAATAACGAGAGAAAATAGTGTATGTTCAACTAATCCTTTTTTCATTTCTTTAGATTTTAGTAGAACTATGAGCCTTGTGGGTGTTAATATTTTATTCCATACAGCTAGTGGGATATTCATTTGTCATTTATTCAGATATTCAACACGGAATTCAATTCATCTCTGATCGTATCAACCTTAATTTTTAGGCATGTGTATATATTCCAAGCATTGTGGTCCGTCATAATATACTTAGAAAACCAAAATAATTGCGGTAGTTCGTTTTTTTTTTTTTTTTTTAATTTTAATAGATTTATTTCTAATTTAGTTGCACATATTTTTACACGGGGTGAAATTTGTATTCGACAACACGAAACACTGAAAGTTATTGAACTATAAAGAAGAATTTGGACGCGTTTAAAATTTAGTTTTTGTTATAAAATTTGCGTTGACGAGTGTCTTAAACTATACATGGCATATAGAATTTTAGTGTAGTAAATAAGTCTACGGTTTATGAAAGCACTTTTAAGAAGTAATGAAAGCATTTTCATAAGTTCCCTTTTATGGTGAAATATGTTAGTAGCAAACATACAATTACAGAATGCTGTCAATGCAGTAACTTATTCTTCAAGGCTCCGAAGGGGGTATATCTGTCTTCGATTAAGACTATATCACTGACTCAGAATAAGCCTTCCCAATTTTCAGTCTAATTTTGAATACATTTGCAGTTTCCAATATTTCTCTGTGTTCTTATCGATTTTTAAACTTCTAAAATTTGAAAAAGCTACCGAATTCGTTAAGCCTTTAAAAATTATATCCCCTCTTTCTTGCAAATCTGTACTTTTATCCATCAACGAGCAATTTTCTTTGTACGCTTAATGAACAATTTTTATTACATTTTTTTGTATGTTCTATGAAATTTCAAGGAAATAAAAATAGTAAAATACATAACATTAATCTAAACGAAATGAAACCGAATTCATCTCAGGGTGACTCAACAAATATTTAATGAAAATAACGCTGCAGAAATATTATTTTGGCTAGTACATAAACTTTTAATTAAACTCTAGTTAAGAGATGAAGTAATGTGTTTATAAAATGCACATAAAACACTTCTAAAATCGTTAATCATGCGCAACGCGAGAATATAAAATCAGTTAATAGCAATGGCTCCCGCTTGGGCGGGGATTGTGTGTATTAAGAGGAAAATAACTTTTCATACAGTAGCCCTAATACTGAATAAAAATACTAGTTTGCACTGTGGAATATTTGAATTATGGTCCCTCGTACTAATTAGAACACAGAGCTTGTATGAAATAAGGGTAATAAATATTCCTATTTCTTAAAGTATGTATTTCTAATAAATACAAAAATTAATTCTATGTTCAATTGGTCACATGCATGTTAAATTGGTCGTTGTCTCAAATGTCTTCACATTGGCGTGATACGAAAGTTAAGAAAAGTAGGGTGCGAGCTCAGGTGTGCCCTCTCATCTGACTTTGGTTCGAAATTAATAGGTGTTCTCGGATCTTTCCCGTCGGGATTGATGTCGGACCGTCACCTGTAGCCCATTGTGTTGCTCCAGTGAGATGTTAATTCAACCCACAGTCCACACAATTCAAAGTATGGGTTCCTGATTTTAGCCATTTCGTGCCCACTTTTGCACATGCATTTCCCAAGAAGTCACATTTACCCCAACATTCCTTCAGCGTCCACTAGGGAAAACGATTGGATTGAGATCAAGTGACCCTGAGGATTCGAACTGGACATTATCCTAAATTTCTTGACATATGTTTCGATGGAGGATACAAAATGTTTTAACTCTTACAAAGAGGATTCATGTAAAACGATTTATTGCTACGTGATTTCAGAAAGATTGGGCACTACAAGCATTGCGTTCAAGGTCGCGAATAATTCACCTCGTTCATCATAGCTACCGCAATAATACGAATCATCGATCCATTAACCTTTCTCGAACTGACCGCAATATTTTCCTTTGAACAATCATAGTTGGAGATACGAATCAGAAAATCACATGTTCCTTTGTGATACAATCGGTTTTACTGGCATGATACATTTGATGATATGTTCTCCGAATACTTTTATTTGAAGTGGTTTTGATGGATCAGTTGTTAGATAAAAGATGTGTCTGGTGATCCTCTTTGGGTTAATGTTATACTAAAGGGTTTGCAGAGATCGTATTTCTTTACCTTCATGTGCTGTCTTTATTTCGTTTCCTGCAATTCTCGTAAAATGTAATTTTCAGACAGAATGGCTCCAGATTCAGTCGAAAAATTATTATCATCCATTGGAAATTGTACCGTAATTTCTGTTATTACCTTCATGCTAAGGTTGCAATTGATTTTCGTGAACAGCTCTGGTGTTGGTCGTGACTAGCAATGCTTGCTGAACGGGATAAAGAGAGAAATCGAGGTAAATGTTTTCCTAATAAATTAAAAGTACCAAAAACATTGTTGACAAATTATTTTTTACAATTAAGGTCACACTAACCCAGTTAGAAGAGTAACGGATTAGCAACAGGAGGGTTGCGAATTCGAATCCAACCAAACTTCGTCGTATACATGGGTGACTAATGAACGTTAAATCGGTCGTGGCCCCAAATATCTCATGATGGCGTGGTGGGGAAGTTTGGAGAGTGAGGTGCAGCTCAGGCGTGACCTCGTCATCTGAATGTGGTTCAAAATTACATGGTATCGAACTCGGATTTTCCCATTTGGGTCTGATCCCGGAACGTCGCCATTAGCCTGGTGAGCTGCTTCAGTGCGATGGTAATGAGCGGCTTCAGTGCCATGGTAAGATGACGAGGTCAAAACCTGATGTGGAACCCCACTCTTCAAACTTACACGTCATGCCAAAGTAATCAGAAACTCGCATAATATGGACGTAGTAAAACAAAACAGACAGTAGGAAATATAGAAAAAACTTAATACATTACGTGATAGTACTACTGGAAGACTGATACAGCTAGGATCACAAGGTTTTCCTGTTGTGACAGGCGGCATTCTGCTCAGACCAATCAAGGGCAAAGTGCGCACATTCTTGCTCGAAGCTTTATTTCGTCGGTTTATAAGTTAAACACACTAAGTAAATATTTTCGAGATATGTTTCTGAGTTTTTCCGAGACCGGAATATGGTGACATGAAGTGTAGTAAATCATTTTTATTGGCAAGAATACTAGATTTCCTCTTGATAAACACACTTAGTGCGTTTAGTTGATTCCTCAAAACTATGTTTCTACCAGTTGATTTCACTTCTAAGGCGAAGATATGATTTTTTTAATACACTAGGGGGCTCCGCCCTCTGCTCGCTTACGCTCGCCAACCCCCTACAACCCGCTACAAAATCACTAGCTTCAACTTTTTTTCGAAAAGAAGAATGCTCAGGCCGACCCTTTCTCCGTCGAGATCAAAAGAGAAAACATCGAACACCCCAGCCGAGAGAGTGTTTTTATTACTACACTACTACGTGATTCCCGCTAACTGATAAACACCGTTTTTGTTAAATAAAACATCGCTAGGGCTACGGAGCCGTTCAATTAGGAAAGAACCATCTAAGCGGTTTCGCCTTTTCATGTGTAATTTGCACTAATAAAGACATTCACTGAAGAACACGAGGAATGCATTGAATAATATATGGAATGTTTTTATAGTGCAGGGAACTCGAGACACTCATCCGGTGGTTCCACATGCTGCATTTAAAAAAGGAAATTTTATTCCGGTAGAATTGAAATAACATTTCTAGAGAGGGGATGTGATTTTATTTAACTCCCAAAGTGGTTGTCTCCACGAGGTAACTCATCAGCAAAATTGTCCATGTCTTTGATGGACCGAGCAGGATGACATATCTTTGCAGAGCATATGAGGAGGACTTATCTTTGCATAGCATATGAGGACATATCTTTGCATAGCATATGAGGAGGACATATCTTTGCATAGCATATGAAGAGGACATATCTTTGCATAGCATATGAGGAGGACATATCTTTGCATAGCATATGAGGAGGACATATATTTCCATATCACATGAGGACGACATATCTTTGCATAGCACATGAGGACGACATATATTTGCATAGCATATGAGGAGGACATATCTTTGCATAGCACATGAGGAGGACATATATTTGCATAGCACATGAGGAGGACATATATTTGCATAGCATATGAGGAGGAAATATCTTTGCATAGCATATGAGGAGGACATATCTTTGCATAGCATATGAGGAGGACATATCTTTGCATAGCATATGAGGAGGACATATCTTTGCATATCATATGAGGAGGACATATCTTTGCATAGCATACAAGGACGACATATCTTTGCATAGCATATGAGGATGACATATCTTTGCAGCAGGATGACATATCGAGCAGGATGACATATCTTTGAAAGGATGAGCATATATTTGATGGACCGATGGGAAATAGAGATCTTGATCCATCATCATCGAAGAATAAAAAATACCCGTATGACGAGATAAGTATTGACAATTCTTCGATATTCGTCTTTAGCAAAATGGGTTCAACCTTGATGTACGAGATAGTTCATTATTAGAAGAAAATCGAGCAGAACTTGATCTCATCATCATCAAAGAATTGGCAATACATATATGATGACATAGGTCGTCATTAGCAAAATGGGTCCAATCTTGATGAACAAGGTATCTCGTTCAAACCACTTGGAGAGTGAATCTTAGTTTTACTCTCTTTCATGTTGGCAGAAATTGAAATCGGGTTTGCGCATTTGATATTGTTTGAGTTATTGAGCTGCTTAAAACGCTCATCTTTCGGACCTAATTTTGTAGGACGTTTCAACCCTGGAAACTGTAAAACTATGTTGTGTAAAACTATGTAGGTTCCCCCTTGGTATCCCATTTGAAGTTATTTTTTTACGTAGAAATATTCTTCTTGTGAAGACTCACTTGAAATGCCTTCATCTTCATCCGAAATTCCGTAAATTTCCGAATCCGTTTGTGTTCGCTTTCAATAATATTATCCGAAGTTTCACTGTCCCAGTACTCTATTTCCGACCAATTATCAACAATATCCTGAATTTCTTTTTGTGTAAGATACACAGGTCGTTTCTTAGTAAAATTTGTTGACAATTTAAGCTCTCTAACGAAATTCCCTACTCAAACTAAGACGATTTCATTCAACAAGAACGGTAACGCAAATGTTGTAAAGGGGTCTAAGAGACCACGCGGGAAATGCAAACAGTGTCAAATACGAAATAGTTGGGGTAGCCAAGGTTTCTGTTGGACTCAGTAGGAAGGTACTGAATAGAACAGGGACCAATATTTACTTTAAGGGGTGGAAACGATCTGTCAAAAATGACTCGGGGGTCTGTGAGACCCATGACAACAGTTAAAGGTTAAAACAGCACAGTCGTTTCTTTCACTGTTTGGTGGTATTGATTTAAAATGTACTTTGTTAGGCAACGCGCAAGAAATATGAGTTTTTATTTATGTATAGTTTTCTGAATTGTGAGTTCAGCTATATTTATATTTTATTCCTGTTTACTGTTACTGGAAATTTCCACCCACACTCCACCGAGTAAGCCTCCAAAAAATCATTAGCATTATTGCAGTTTCGCCATTAACAAATATAATGTTGTTAAATTAGAAATGATGAAACAAAGCTTTTAATATTAACAAGCAAATAGGTTTGTATCTCATTAAAACTAAACGGCTCTACCACTAAATTGAAATAATTTTAAGTGTTTCGTGGTACAGAGATTGCACAACTGAGAAACTGCAAAACTAAAAGTGCTCTTATACAAATGAAAACTTACGAATTTTACGTTTAATTTAAAAGTTAGTCTTATACAAAACAGTGTGTTAGGAACAAAATAATTTCAATTTTGTTCTCTTATGTAATTCATTCAAATTTTATTTCGAAGTAGGAGCTTTGGTATTTAAATTAAGTTATTATTTACAACTGATACTGACAAGAATGAAATATATATGATGTGAATTCATAGCAACTTCTTAAAAATTACTTTTAGCTGTATCATTTCTCACAATGATTTATTTATCTATCGAAATATAGGCAACGGTAGTATTTTCCAGTGGAACGTGTTTCCCAAACTTATTAAGTGTGTGACGTCAGTTGATTTGGTTTTCGAATACGATTCCAGCTCAAAGTGAGTAAAAATTCAAACAACGAACTCCGAACTGATTTTTGATTGTTCAACTCCATTTAGATGAAACCCAAAGTCGTCAAAATGGCGTCATTCGATAGCATTTGGGTAACAGAAAGTAAAATATCCATTTTTCGTTTGGTTGGTTCAAACTGATAACTCCTATCACCATAAGATAAAAATTTAATAGTTAAGTACAGGTATGCACAGAAAGCGGACCTCCTTTGAATTGCTCCCAGCCAGCCCAACATGTGTAACTACAAGAAAGTTAAAAAACAAAACAAGAAGGCTTCTAAAAGTGCAAAGTAAATTTCAAGACTGCTTATATTGAAACGATTGATAATTTGACAACAGGCAGTTTTAAGCATTTTTTGCACCCAGGATTGGTGGTAGAAATTAAAAATAGTACCGAAAAAGATTTCTTTTTTTTTGAGACGCTCAGAGATTTAAAGGGCCTATTGATTATCCAGTATTTAAATTTGCATTCAATTCTCCTGGTGGTTGCCTCATTGCAAGCATTAGCAAAACTGACCCGATATTATGGGCGAGATATCTCGTCATTGGAAGAAAACTAACTTGGACTTTCGTCATTATAAAAATATCTACATTACCTTGATACCGCGTAGTATCTCGTCATTAGAAATATTGGTCAAATCCTGACGGATGAAATAACTCGTTAAAACCACTTGGAAGGATAATAAGTCAGCTACACTCGTTGCACATAGATTTGTAGTGTGGCTTGGTTGGATTGGAATTTGGGGTACAAAGCGTACCACATTTGGCGATGTTGCGCCAGAGAGACACATGACAACTCTCTATATAACTCTCTTACATGGCACACAGAAAAGACGTTATTTGTTATTGCGTTATGGCAACTCTGTACGATTGTTTGTTTGCCACAAAGCCTCGCGCCTCAATTGAATTTATAGCCGTAACGGATGAAATTTTATTGAAAAAAAATGAATATGAGTCGAGCTGTTGCAGTGCACAAACAATATGCTGGGTATTCGATTTCCATAGCAGCGCTCACATTTCGAATCAAAATTTGCTCAAAGTTCTGGGTATTTTCATTTGAATTCCAAATTGTTAGAGTTCTAATTCTGGAGGTACTGCATAAAATTTCTGAAGTACAACACATTTAGACTTGAAAAATATATTTTTTGGACTATCATATTTTGTAAACAATATCTTCTGCTAGGACACATGTCTTCCTTCATGCGAGCGAAGCAAGCAAGGTTCCCGCAGAGAACCAATGAGGATTGCAAAGCAATCCTCCGGGGGTTGGCGAGTGTTAGCGAGCAGATGGCGGGTTCCCCTAACAGAATGTTAATTAGGGAATACACACATAATGAAAGTTTTACTGACAGAGAAAAGAAATGCACCCAGGGAGGAAAGCACCCTAAAGGAATCGAACCTGAGCTACTCTAAGTTTAATAGCGTTGTGGGCACACCTACTGAGCCACCTGCAATTCTTAGTTTAATAGCGTAGTAAGCATACCTAATGTGCCACAATGGCCCATTTGAAGTGTGGGTGCGAATTTTATCGGAACGGCATTTGCTGTGATTGCCATTGCATAAGCTAATCCCTGGAATTGTTAGGAATTTGATGGACTAAATCCGACCTAGATTTTAGTTCAATGCAATCATCCAAGAAGAGAACGTCCATTTCTTTTCTATGGGATTTTATCCACATTCTGCTTTCGATACATGAAAATATCCCAAATACATCTACATCGCGAGTACATTTAAGTAACTTTCTCTCATTTCTAAAGAAATTCCTTTAAGCTACAAACTAGTTCCCTAAAAAGCTTTCAGAACTGTCAACGTGCTTCATGAATTTCAATGTTTGTCATCAGGACCTAAGAGACTTCCAGTCAATGAGTCCGTGCCTACGGGGACGTCTCAGGCACTTGAGTCAATCCAACCTTGCAGAATCACGACTCTTACAAACCCTACGACTCGGGTCAATCGATAAACTACATAGCGAGCGATTATTTACTTTTCAAGCATCGATTCTACTTCGCGAGATGTTTTTTCAGTGCGAAAAGTTTTACTTCGTCACGAAATTGAAATTGAAAAAGGCGAAGCAGATTCTACATGAAACGGTTCTCGATGCGTCACATTGCATAGAAATAGTTTGGAGCAAAAAGGGGGAACATAGAAGTCATATATTCCAGCCTTATGCAAAATGGCTCTGAGTGGGAATTGAGGCTCGTCCTTTGTCTTAAAATAAGTTGGAATGGGTCGGATCAATTGAATTTGGGATAGAGCGGTAAATTGGACGTGGTTGCTTAATTTTCTTTGCTAGACGGGAATAAAGGAATGCAAAGTACGTAAATACAATCTGGTAGGTACGGTTAGAAATAAAATACTTTTATTTATAAAGGAACACAGCAGCTGGATAGTTCAAAGTTTGGTCCTTTTAAAGGAAAATTCACAACAAGAGCTAGTATAATTTTCTTTTTCTTAAATTCTTCTAATTTCAATTCTAGAAATGGACAAATCGAGTAGTGTAAGTTCAAAAGTTTACTTCATCGTTTTTATAATTTATTTTCAAAAGAGGAGATATTTGATTTAACGTGTCGCACTGGATCAACAGAACGGGTATTGGCCATGACCCGGGGTCAATCACGAAAGAAATGATCCGAAGACAACACCTCGTCATTTTGAACCACGGTCATATGACGAGGTTAACATCGGAGCTGGAACCCTACTCTCCTAACTTCTACACCACACCAATGTGAGGGCATTTGAGGCCATGAGAGATTTAGCATGCTCCTGCTTCCACGTACGCGACGATTTGGGTTTCTCTGTGTTTCTGTGAGGGAATTTCAATGTTAAATAGACAAACCATTCAAAAAACGAAGGCTTACCTTCCGTTATCCAAATGCTCATGCAAATACAAATCGTGATTACCATAAAATATAATGTATCTCTGTTTTAGCTTTGTTCTTCTATTAGCGGATACAGTTGTAATTTGCCAATTGTATTCATTCTTTGGAAATTATATTGGCTAGTGGTTGAAATCACATTAAATGACGTCACGACTTTTGTGTCAAGTGACGTCATTTTTGGGATACGTACAGGACACACATCCCACCGCAGAATACCTACCACCAACTACATTTACCTTGCATTCCAGGTAAAAACCTCTCATAAAAATTAGATTCATTGGAATGATAACTTCGAATTTTACAGAAACGTCTTTTCATATGTCAGTTCAATCAGTTTTTTATGGTTCTATTTGTACTTTGTGTTTCCGTTCTTACAATAAGCTTGTATTTTTTCGCACCGAATTTTGAATTATCTCTACGTTACCTGGTTTTAAATTTTATTTGGCTTTTGATCTGTTGTATTTTTTCTATGTGTTTTGAAAATCATACCTGTAACATTCTTTTCCACAAAAAATAATTATATTCCTGAACTTTTCTCGTCATCTGACCATGTTGCAAAATTGCGAGGTGTTGCCCTCGGATTTTTCCATTCCCACTCTCCTAACTTTTACACCACACCAATGTGAGGGTATTTGAGGACATGAGAGATTTAGTTCGTATTTTTGTCCCACCGAATTTTGAATTATCTCTACGTTACCTGGTTTTAAATTTTATTTGGCTTTTGATCTGTTATATTTTACTTATTTGTTTTGGAAATCATACCTGTTACATTCTTCTCCACAAAAGATAATTATATTCCTAAACTTTTCCCATCATCTGACCATGGTTCAAAATTGTGAAGTGTTGCCCTCGGATTTTTCCATTCGGGATTGATCCCAGACCGTTGCTAATAGCCCGTTGATTGCCTCACAGATATTAATTCATCAACTTACCTACCTCTAAATTTTTAACGAAACATTTGCACGAAATATATTGAGAAGGAAATACAGAGGGAACTAATGATAGTCTTATTCATAATGAAAAGGGAAATACAGTTAAAATCAATACCTATTTTCCTCATTGCTCAACCCCCCCCCCCCTCCCAATTTCATTCTGAATTAATATCATTATTATAAATTATTGGTAGAAGGAAACACGCCTGCTCCATTAAGCGCAAAGTTTTCCAATGACCTCTTAAAGTCTTGACGTTCAGCATGTAGCTTAATGCATTATAATATATGAACTTACTAATCACAGTAGCATTATAAAAGTGCTTAGTAAGGAAAAGGTGTATTTTCTTAAGAGCAATTTTTAAACGGAAAACCGTTATACATATTCATTTTCTTTAAAAGTGCTGTGTCAACAACATAGTAAAAAGGTGTTAAGTACGTTGAATTTTTCAAAAAGCCGTGGAGAGTTTAGATATTATTTTTCGGAACTTTTGCTGTCTTTTTATTTCTTGATAAGGATGTTTGCATATGCATTTAAAACCAGTATTCTGAAAATAAATTTATAAATTTCTAATAAGTCGCTGAAATGTTTTCATGATTACTGTTCATTTGCTAACTAGGAGAGTTTAATTACAAAAGCCTTTAAAGTACAAGAAGTGTAAGACATTCAAATAGAATTCCTTTCAAAGTATGAAAATATTAATACTCAATTTCTATATTATTTCCCCCTCAGCATATTCGTAAACTCTGTCAATTAATCTGTAAAAGACTACTCAGTTTCTGTATTGGTTTTAAAGGTAACATTTTATTAAAGACTGGATTTATTGTTTCATACAAACATTTTGGCATATCATATTTTTAATTACAGATTATGATATTAAATAACTTTTAGGACACTTAAGTTTTCAAAAACGTATTTTACTAGCCATTAAATTATTTTTACATTGCATATTGTTCAAAAAACACCATTTGGCCTTCTGTCTCTGGCTTTTGGAAATATCAACTCAAATAGAGTCTTGCAGTGCTCACCAATTACTTGTTTTTAGTTATACGTGGTCTTAGATGCAAAAAAAGCATCTCAGATTAAAAAGGAATATAATTCATACAAACATAGCAATCATCTAAGATTAATAGTAAAATGTTTTAATGTTATGGCATTTGTACTTTTAAGAAAAAATATCTTGAACTGCGAATTGAAATTTTGAGTAATAATAAAAAGTGCATCGCACATGTGACGTTATATAGTTTCATACAAAACTGACGGAAGACAGTAGCGTTCTTATGTGCTTCAATTTGCTCAAGGATAATGTCAAAACAGTTAATTTTCAAATTTGTATATTGAACCAAAGAGCCTTCAATAAAATCTTCCATCGCTGGTTTAGTACAATCTCAAGTGCATCAATAAAAAAGTAACATCATTTCGGTTAAACCAAGGAACGCGGCAACATCGCCAATTGGCTATAATTATGGAATATGGTATGTCGTAGCAAGATTGTCAAAATAGCCATTGTGCAAAGTAAATAATTGTCGCCAATTTGGGAAGGAAGCAAAAATAGTCATAAATCCATACATCATAAATTGTAAAGTAACTAAGCCTTTAAATTTATTCTAAGATGAAAAATATAACAGACTAATTTCTGTGAATTATATGATAATTATATGAAATTATTTATATTCTTATTGAATTCCTCTGAAATTAATTTCAATCTAGATATGGCATCTGATATTAAAAATTTCCTTTCCATGTAATGAATGCTTCTCCTATTTTAAATAACATTTAATCGTATTTTTATACCTATTCCCATTTAAATACAACTCAAAGGCATAAATTAATTACATATGCTACACAGAACAATTGCCTTCTCAGCATTCAGCTGAACAATCAAATGATGCCATTGTTAGGGCGATTAACTTCTGAGAAATCCATGATTTAATTGAATGGTGAGACTACATTTAGCTGGGAGGTAGCACACGATTTATTATGTCTAAATTCGTGAATAACAATGGAGATTGCTAAGCTAAGAATGAAAGATGCACGACTATTCTGAGGCATAGAATTGTCCGGAAGTGTAACAATGAAACCGAAATATATTTTAGCAAATCCTTGCAGTGTATCAATTATAATTCATCAACACAGCTGCATTTGTTGATTTGACCTCACTGATAAAAACGAATTTATATTAACATCTGAATATTAATGCAATATATACAGTTAACCAAATATATATTTATTCCACACGAAGTTGTTAGTGAGGAAGTGACGGAATCGTATTTGAAAAACAAGCAAAGTGACGTCACGTTCAAATTATTCAGTTCATTGGTGATTCACAGATAAATCTCAAAGGGAAAGAGTCGATGACAACACCTCGTTTTCAACCTTCCATTTCTTCAAACTTCCACACTATGCCAACGGGAGGAAATTTGAGACAATGGCAGATTTAACATTCACCATCCCACACGTACACGATGGTTTATCGGAAGATCAAGTTTCGAATTCGTCACCTTCAAAATACGTGCAGAGAACACTTTCCGGTACAGCTGCAGTTTACGTTTATAGCGGTGGCAACGGCCTTGGCACTTTTCTAAAATCGCCAAGGAAAGAGGTGTTTCAACAATCTTTTTCCTTTTAAACCGAAGAGTTATTTCGTTCAGAAACACATTTGTGAACGTCTTAAAAAATACGTTAATCGAACGACAATTTAAACTGATTTTGAAAGAATTTTCTAGCCAGCTCAAAATGAAAATTTAAACTTTCCGGTAAGCGGAGGTTTGCTTAAAAATCGCAATAACCATGACGGGGTGCCTTAAGCTGCCATAACTCGCTACTAAAAGTGCGCCAGAAAAGCGTCATTGTCGTTGCCACCACTATAAACATAGACTGCAACTGTACCCGCGTTCCACATTAGAAACACAACCATCATCCACATTTAGCTTGACCATAAAACCCCTTTCACAGGTGCAACCCTGATTTACATATTTACACTGCAATTTTCTAAGTAACAATATCACGCTGAGCAAGGAAGATGTCTTAAGAGAAGAGTTGCATCTCATTTACGATTTTTCATACACTCCTTTCAGACAATGGTAATGAACTCCTTCCTAACTTAAAATTATCGGTAGTTGGCCCTGAGGGTTTCCACATGTGGTAGAATCAATGGAAGATGATAAGCAGACCCATAGTAGAATCAATGGAAGATGTTAAGATAACCGCTTGAAGCAAGTGAGTGCCTGTTTCAAAGAAAGATAATTCAATCGAAGAAGTTTTAAAATTCCTGTATTTCTTCAAAGCATCCCATTCACAAGGAAACGAATGAACAACAGCGATAAATATGAACGATTTTGCATAATTTTCGTATTGCTGAAACATTATTCAAAGGCATGCAAAAGAGTTTCATCAGAAAGCTAATTTAAGAACCCCTTGCGTAGACACATATATTATTATTTTTATGAAATATGCATTCCTTCAGGATTCTCAGTTTTGTCAAAGGCAATTTTTTTTTGGGAGTCAGTTAATAACAGTAATAATGATAGGAATTTTTTTAAATTGCAATTTCATATTTTCTATATAGTGAGTATTATGAACAATAGTTAACAATTTAATTTTTTTTTGTTATTTTGATTTAAGTTAGTTATGATCTGATGTAAAAGCAGTGATTATATAAAAAATCAACTTCCAGTTTAAGTGATCTTGATAGTAATTCAAAATCAATCCATCCTTCTAGGTGATGAAGCTCAGGTGTTGTTTCGTCATCTGACCGTGGTTCAAAATTACGAGGTGTTGTCCTCGAATCTTTCCCTTAAGGGACTGATTCCGGACCGTCGTCAATAGCCCGTTGTGTTGCTCTAGTACGACGTTAACTAAAATTACCATTACCATTACCATCTAGGTGTTGAACTGAAGTAATAATTGAACTAGAACAGAAATTCTTCCAGGTTCAAAAATGGCATGAATATGAATGCATAAAATATTTTCTCCCAACTCTTATTTTACCATTAAAATACGTATTTAGGCTAACCATATCACATAACTTTCGAGAAGCAACAAGTAACGGGCCATAAAACATCATACGACGTTTACTACTTTATAAAAACTTAATTATTATGTATTTATAATTTTCGATTGCACGTATAATTTGTTATATGTTGTACCATACCATTTTATTTTCTCTCTCTCCAAATGAACCTTAAAATTTTTTGAATTTTTAATCTTGCCTAAGTGACAATATATAGAAAACAAACGCAAAACCATTCATTTTTAAACTTCCTAGAAAAGATTAAAGCTAAGTGTATTAAGTTCGCTGCTTATATTCTCTCATTTGACATTCTGATGTCTAGGAAGGTAGTGAACTAATGCCACACTGATGCAACACACTGTGCTATTGGCGACGATCCAGGATTAATCTTGAAGAGAAAGATTCGTGGATAACTCGTAATTTTGAACCATGGTCAGAAGATGAATGATGCCTAATAATTCTTTGAATGAGCGATCAGATATATGATCTACAACCCCTTAAAAACTAACAAAATACTACATTTTTGGCTTAGGCAAGTGGGTAGTTAACAAACGTCACCCTGGAGTAGTAGTACAACAGACTATTGGTGATCATCAGGGATCTATATATCAGGGAAATATCCGAGATCAACGCCTCGTATATTTGAAGGACGGCCAGAATACGAAAAAAACTGAGCTAGCACTCTCCAAACTTCCACACCATGCCGACGTGAGGATATTTGAGGCCAAGACAGATTGAACGTGTACCTGCCCTCGTTTACACAACGGTCTTAAGATAAACCTAGTTTCGAACCCGAAATCCTCCGGTTGCTAATTCGTTGCTCTTCTAACTGGGCTATCGCGGCCCTCTTTGATGCCTAGGAGCCCTAGATTTGTGGACAGACATAAATAAATATGATTCACATAACTCCTTACAAACTTAAAAATATTATGTTTGTTAGAGTATCCGAACACGGTAAAAATGTTTGTTTTTTTACCCAAAAATTCCAAAAAAGGTTTTTGATTTCATTTGATAGAGTATTTATTTGACTCTTTCCAAAGTTTATCTGACCTTTGGTATAAATAAATTAGTTGAAGAGATATTAAGATTTTAGTCAAAGCTGAAAACCTGAAGTACCGTAAGTGGCCATTAAAAGTCCAAAAACCTTCTAAAAGTACATTTAAAACTTATATTTTTTTGCAAATATAGTTTTAGAAAGGTTTCTAAAATGTTTACATGGTTTCTCTTTTGGAAATATTGTGAACATTCTTAAAGAGAGGCGAGGAACAAAATTGTTTACACAAACAGTAAAAGCAAGACAGAGCAAACGATACATTCCAAACTGCTTTTACTCTAAATTAATATTTTTCTCTATTTCCTCACTTCAAATGTTATAACACAAAAAGTTATTGATGGATTGTCGTAAAATTTTGAGAACTTCTTCTTTATATGTTGCCTAGAGAATAAACTAGAAAATAATTATGCTGAGTTGAAAAGTTTTCAAATTATGGATATTAAGTAAAGAAATAGGACTGTAAAATTATCAAAAATCTTATACACTCAAACCTGTTTTTGTGCGGTGGATAGGGACCGCATAAAATAAAACGCATAAAAAAATCTTCCAAAACTTCACGAGTAGCTATAAAAAATATTTTTCTCAACCCATTAAAAAAAGCATTTTTTTTATGCGATGTATAGGGACCGCATAAAAAAACACTCACGTATAAAATAACTCAAAACCTTACGAAATAACTAGAAATTGCTTTTTTAAACGAAATCAAGACACGAGGTTGTTCCATGCGATGTATGAGCAGCTACAAAAAAACAAAATAAAAGATGTCAGGAAAAAATTGTTCTAAAGGTATTAATTTGTGATTCCTTTTTTCACTCTTGATCTATCAGTGGCCACAAGTTATAACTAAAAAGTGCAAAAAATTTAGAAATGCGAAATTAATTCAGAGCGAAAGAAACACGAGTTTTCGTTTTATTCCTGTTCTTTCAAAAATATCGTCTGTCCCAAATATTCGGAAATCTTTTACATTGGAGAAAAAACAAAAATAAGACTCGAAATACAATTTTTTTTATTTAAGTATTTTTCTTGTAAACTTCGTCAATTATGTTTTAATTTGATTTAAATTTTAAAAGGACTTATAAGTGGATTGTTTTTAATAAATGTTTTTTCATATATCGCACAAAAAAAGATCGCACTAAAAAGATCGCACAAAAAAAGATCCCACGAAAACAGGTTTGGGTGTATTCATTTTTCAATCCTTTGTAAAAATTTTTTTTATATAAATATCCTTTTCATACTTGTTCATTCCTTAGAAAAAAGCATGTGGTTTATTTTGATTGCATCATTTTTCAAATTGCTTGAATAAATTTTTATGTATTTCATTTGAAGTTTTAAGCAAATGTTTTTAAAATTCCAGACATAATTTTCTATTTTACAAAATTATTAATATATATTGAAAATATTTATAGCCCAATGCTATTGTTTAATAACACTAAACATAAAAATATCATTAAAATGTTTCTATACCACATTTAAAAAAATGGGTCTCGAACGTGACCGGATACCTTAGAGCAAAATTCACCAAATAATATTGTTTTCCCCAAAAAAGTATTTTTCAAAAGCAATATTTGTCACCACTAATGCTTTTTAAATGGGTAAAAAACTTCATCACAGAACGAAAAATAATTACAAAAATTAATATGAACACTAAACGTTTACAGCAAAATTTCCGATACCAGTTTATATGAAATCTTAAAATATCGTCTATCACAATCCTATCGGAACAGAACTGTAACATGGATATCGAGCAAAGTGTCACGTGTTTATTCTTCTCTACCGATATTTCAATACATCTTGACTGTCTATGATCTCGAATTTTTCAGTTTCATTTATTGAGACTCAAATCAATAATTCTCAATGTTACAATGTTCTTTTTACGCGTAGGGTAGTGTGACATGCGGGGTACATTTCGCTTTCAAAACCCGCAATCGGAGAAGCAGAAGAGCATTTCCATACCCTAAAACCATTTATTGAAAATGCTGCTTGCACGAAACAAAAATGATTTTCGTTTTGGGAAAGATCGAGAAAAACCCACTTCTGAATCGATTTTGACAAGAAGAAAAACTACAAATCAATTATTCAATTTCGCAAGAACTCGATTTTTTGCTTCCTAACCCGTGAAACACTAGTGTTACTTTGGGTATTGTTAAATGGAATATTTCGATACTTGTTTTTGGGAAATAGAAAAAGGAATCACCCCTTCAGGCCATAATTTAATCCTAGAGTGTCTATGACATTAAACATCGATGCCGTAGTTCCAACATTCGATTCCGAGAAATATTTTCTTCTTCTGTCTAGCTTTTTCAACAAAACTTGTTTTGACTGAAAGATTCTTGAAACCTTTTCTCTTTCCTTTTTGTTACACTATCAATCGAATGAAATATGCGATATTACGAAAAATTAGAATACGATCGTATATCGTTAGCTTGGAGTAAAAACTCATTAACTGACACTTTTTGGAGACATTGAATGATTATTTTTATGGCGTCAAGAAAAATACAGCCATTTTGAAATTTATAAAATTATGGTCCAATCCATGGCTTATATCGTTGGCTTAGAGTAGAAACTCATTAACTGACTCTTTTTGGAGACATTAAATGATTATTTTTGTGATGACAAGAAAAACACAGCCATTTTGAAATCTGTTTATAAGATATCTGTCAGTTTAAATGCTAAGAATTTTTATAATTTGTTTTACTGTGTCAGTTATCCTTCCACGTCGTTTCGACTAGATATCTCTTCCATCGATGTTTCGGTTATGACGAGATATCTCGTCCTTAATGATTTGGCCAGTTTTGCTAATGACGAGATAGTCCGTACATTGAGGAAGAAGAGAGAGACCTGACCAATTTTGCTTTTGACAAAAAATCTCGCCCATGATGGCCAGACCAAATTTTCAAGATATGTCGTCTAGCAAGATCCAACAATTTCGCTACTGAGGAGATATGTCGTACATCATGACAGAGGTATATGATCAGTTTTGCTTTTGCTTTTGACGAGAAATATCACTCATCAAGATCTGAATAATCTTTCTAACAATGAGATACATGGTCCTTCAAGATATGACCAATTTTACTAATGACGAAATACGTCGTCCTTCAAGATCTGGACAATTTTGCTAATAACGACATACTATCTCGTTAACAAGATATTGCGTATTTTTAACGATGGCCCGATCAAGATCAGGAAAATTTTGCTAATGCGACATATTATCTAGTCAACAAGATATTGCGTATTTTTAACGATGGCCCGATCAAGATCTGGACAATTTTACTAATGACGACATATTATCTTGTCAACAAGATATTGCGTATTTTTAACGATGGCCCGATCACGATCTGGACAATTTTGCTAATGACGACATATTATCTTGTCAACAAGATATTGCGTATTTTTAAAGATGGCCCGATCAAGATCAGGAAAATTTTGCTAATGCGACATATTATCTAGTCAACAAGATATTGCGTATTTTTAACGATGGCCCGATCAAGATCTGGACAATTTTACTAATGACGACATATTATCTTGTCAACAAGATATTGCGTATTTTTAACGATGGCCCGATCACGATCTGGACAATTTTGCTAATGACGACATATTATCTCGTCAACAAGATATTGCGTATTTTTAACGATGGCCCGATCAAGATCTCGACAATTTTACTAATGACGACATATTATCTTGTCAACAAGATATTGCGTATTTTTAACGATGGCCCGATCACGATCTGGACAATTTTGCTAATGACGACATATTATCTTGTCAACAAGATATTGCTAATTTTAACGATGGCCCGATCAAGATCTGGACAATTTTGCTAATGACGACATATTATCTTGTCAACAAGATATTGCGTATTTTTAAAGATGGCCCGATCAAGATCTGGACAATTTTGCTAATGACGACATATTATCTTGTCAACAAGATATTGCGTATTTTTAACGATGGCCCGATCAAGATCAGGAAAATTTTGCTAATGACGACATATTATCTCGTCAACAAGATATTGCGTATTTTTAACGATGGCCCGATCAAGATCTCGACAATTTTGCTAATGACGACATAATATCTCGTCAACAAGATATTGCGTATTTTTAACGATGGCCTGATCAAGATCTGGTCAGTTTTTTCTAACAAGATGTATCGTTCATCCACATCTAGTCAGTTTTGCTAATGACGATATACCTCAACCAGACTATTACTAGGAGGGTTAACGAAAAAGTAGACTCATTCGTCTCCTTTTAGACCAACATGTGACAGAATACATTGAAGACATATGATATTCCTCCCGCACAGACGTTTCATTATACTGACGCTGTTTCTGCTGGTTAGATCACTACGTTTCCACTATTTGCGGAAGTAAATCAAGAATTAACAAAATTGCATTAACGTATTTCATTCATAACAGATAAAGGCCTAATTAATTAGAAATTGAATTGCAGGAACAAATAGTACCCAAAGTCCAGTTTCAAGAGTATCGAATTAGCAACCGGTAGATTACGTGTTCAAAACTCGGTCCAGCCAAAGATCGTCACGTACTCGGGGGTTAGGACATGTTAAATCCTTCGTGGCAGCAAAGGTCTCACATTGGAGTGGTGTGGGAATTTTGAGAGTGGGTTGCCAGATCAGTTGTTGCTCTCGTCATCTTGACTGTGGTTCAAAATTACGAGGCATTTGTCTTAGTTTTTTCAATTCGGTATTGATCCAAGACCATCGTCAATAGCCCGTTATGTTTTTGTTGTGCAACATTAATTAATTATCTACCTATCTGCTGGCAATACCACTACGTTTCCACTATTTTCGGATTTAAATCAAGAATAAAAAATCGTATTCACAAGTATTTCATTCATAAAAGGTATCATTTAGTATTTTATTAACGTCGTAATAGTGCACGGGCTATTGACGACGGTCTAGGATCAATTCCGAAGGAAAGATCCAAGGGCAATACCACGTAATTTTGAATCATGGTAAGATGACGAGGTCATACCTGAGCTGACTCCTCACTCTCTAAACTAAACCACGCCAACGTGAGGACATTTAAAGCCACGACAGATTTATCGTGCAGCAGCCCCCTTTGTAACTGACGGTTTTGGTGGGAATCGAACTCGCAATCTTCCGGTTACTAATCCGTTACCAACCGGACTCGTAACAAATTAAGGCATAATTAATTAACAAAAAAATTAAGAATAATAAATTATAACAAAGAATTAATAATAATGAATTATTACAAAGAAATCAGAATAATGAATTATAACAAAGAATTAAGAATAACGAATTATAACAAAGAATTAAGAATAATGAATTATAACAAAGAATTAAGAATAATGAATTATAATAAAGAATTAAGAATAACGAATTATAACAAAGAATTAAGAATAATGAATTATGACAAAGAATTATTAATAATGAATTATAACAAAGAATTAAGAATAATGAATTATAACAAAGAATTAAGAACAATGAATTGTAACAAAAATTAAGAATAATGAATAACAAAGAAGTAATGCTAATGAATTATAACAAAGAATTAATACTAATGAATTATAACAAAGAATTAATAATAATTAATTATAACAAATAATTAATAATAATGAATTATAACAAATAATTAATAATAATGAATTATAACAAATAATTCAGAATAATGAATTATAACAAATAATTAAAAATAATGAATTATAACAAAGAATTAAGAATAATGAATTATAACAAAGAATTAAGAACAATGAATTGTAACAAAAATTAAGAATAATGAATTATAACAAATAATTAATGCTAATGAATTATAACATAGAATTAATACTAATGAATTGTAACAAAGAATTAATAATAATGAATTATAAGAAATAATTAATAATAATGAATTATAACAAATAATTCAGAATAATGAATTATAACAAAGAATTAAGAATAATGAATTATTACAAAGAATTAAGAATAATGAATTATAACAAAGAATTAAGAATAATGAATTATAACAAAGAATTAAGAATTTTGAATTGACGAAGAATTCAGAATAATGAATTAACAAAGAAGAGGAATTAGTGAATGGGGAGGGGTTAAAGGAGAGAACAGAATGAAGAGCTAATTTAGGTGGCAAAATGTATGTTGTTTACAAAACAAAAAGTACTGGCCCCTTATTTTTAGTAATCTTTAAGAAATGTATTTCTTAAAACTAGACTCACAAGAAAAGATCGAACTAATCTGATTTTTGTTTCGAGAACAAGGTATTTAGAACATAGTAATTAAAACATATTTCCTTCGAATGAACGGCTATTTTAATTTGAATATTTAATAGACTTATGTTACAATCTCTTGTAATAAGGTTGTGCATATTCCTACTTCGCATGGAAATGTTATTAATGACATTACCTTAAGCTGAATATAGGTATATGCAGTTAAAAAAATGCATTTAAATATAGGTACGAGTTATTCGCGTTTTCAAAAAAGAGTAATTATTAATTTTGAGATCTGTATTTTTCTTAATTCTGGAAATAATTTCTAATCCTTCATTCAGATGTTCGTGTTGTTAATCACGTACGCGGTTTTAAGTGTATCAGATTTGCATCATTCTAATGTAAAAAATATGTACATCACGTTATTTGTTCACGACTATTATAAATTTTGATAGCAGGATGTGCCACTGAGTTAAGCCTTAATTATTCTAAAGAATTCTGAGCCCGAGAGAATTCTAGATTCTGCATCAAATGCATAATTTACCCGTGTATATAGAAGGCATTTTCTTTAAAGCTAAATATAAGTGGTGATAGCGCTTCTGCGGTCATACACGTTTCCTGTATGTATTGACGTGACGAGACTTGGTTTGTATTTCGAATACTATTTCAGCACATAGCCAATAAAAATTATATAGAAATATTTCAAAATTGATGTGGTAGTTGACTGGTGAACGCCATATAGATTACATATCAAACACAGATATAAAAGATAATTCTTAAGTCCAATATATATAATGCGAAATAATTTAAGTCGAAGTAAAATCTTCCCAATCTGTCTAGTATGCTTTACATTGAAAATACCGTGTATAAGCTGAACAGAGGATATCTTTTCTGCCAAGCTTGATGTAGGGGTGGTAGTGTTTCTATAACGATACGTGTTTCCTTTACATGTTCTGAACATGACTTAACTTGGTTATTGAATACAACTTAGTACATTGTAAATAAAATTCCAAATAAAAATTCCGAATTGATATATCACAGTTGATTTGACAACGCCAATAAGATTATATGCCTAACGTCGTCAAACCTATTGAAATTCAGACCGTTACTGTGAACTACAAGTATATAAAGTAACGAAGAAAAATTTACGTGTGCAAATAAAGATTACTTAGTGTACATACGCTTGCAAATAAGTGGCAAACATTAGCTTTAGAAATATCAGCTACTTTTGGTGTGATACGATTTTAAGTCTTCCGTAGCCATACTTTACGGAACTTTAAGAATGAAAATATTCATTTACATAACGCTGCAAACGTAGTAAATATACAGATTTTGGGTTAAGGTATGTGTTATTAATATAACGTTGACACACAAGTGAAACACCTCAAGCTAAAAACATAGTTCTGCGAAAATTCAGAAAGGAAAATTCTGCTTCCTCATTTTTAACTCACAAAGCGTGAAAACAAGAAGGAATCTAACTCATATAAAGAAAATAATAACTTCCTGTAATTCACAAGCCTGCAGAGACCTTCACATTCTGGTCTAGAAAACCTAAAAAGCTCGTATATTAAACATTTCTTCTTAGTGTGTTTCACCAGCAAGCCGTTTACACGTTTTTTACTTTAAAAAAGTCATAATACAGTTTTATTTTCTTTCGTTTGTTTTTCAATATAAAACAAACTATTTCGTCCATGAATATCTGTCGAGTTTTGTTGAGGACGAGATATCTCGTCGAGCAAGATAGGACTAATTTTGTTAATGACAAGATATCACTTCCATCAATATCTGGTTAATCTTGCTAATAACGCGATAGCTGCTCGTCATTTAGACATTGCCGATTTTTTTTGATGATGACGGGATCAAATTCTCGTCAATTTTCAAGATGCTTCGTCAAAACAACCGCCAGAAGGGTTAAATAGAAGTTTGCACAATTCTTACACGTGTTTTGAGTTAATAAATCCTTCCGTTTTGATATCCTAGCTTCAGTAAGCAATGTCCAACCTATATTTACTACTGATGTAACTTTTATTGTAATATCAAGAACTTACCAAGAACTCTGTTGGTATTATACATAATTAATGTATGAAATCAACGTGATATTCTACGGTAATAAACATGTAGCGTACTTAGTTAACTGATGTATGAATAAGAAAACATTTCACCTAACGTAGACAATCCAACGTCAAGCAACTGCAATGACATTTGTTTTAAGAACAAAGGTTGCTATGGAACATTCCACAGTTGCGACAAATAAAGATACTGCTATCCCAAGAATAAAAGCCTTAGACACGTGTGTATTTAATGTCTGTCTACCAGATTGCTTTCTTGTTCTTGATTGCTTAGAATCTCTCGGGACACGAGGAATAATTGGAAGTTCTCACTTCCGCATTCACCCAGATATGAAACATTGATTCTACTAAACGCCCACATGGATATATTGACTGCTTTCAGATATACAATTTGATCATTTCAATCCACAACTTAAAAATAGACGTTATTTCTCCACATGAAATTGAGCATTTCTCCATTTTTCAACCGCTTCATCATCGTGGTTCTGTTTTCTGTCCAGATGTAACGTGGTTTAATTAATGGAACAATTAACGACACAATCTTTTGTCTCATTAATCCCATTCGTGCCTTTTATCAATACCACGGGACAAATCTTCGAGCCAAGCGAACGGAATAAATAACATGTTGAGCCCACATATTCCGCCTCTTTTATAAGAAAGTCGATTCTTCTTCGTCCTTACCTAACAAATTCCTTAAATGCAGGAATAACACACTAAACACCATACATGTTCATGGGCTTCATTTGGCACCGTCTTAGAGTTTATAACCGGATGCGTCATCCCTCTCACACAAAAACATGCAAGATGAGAGTGGTGTTGAGTGAGGAAATTTTACCGTAGCTACAGGGAGCCAAAATCACATATTTACATCAGAAAGCTCTGCGGCTTCCCTGAAAGGAAATCTTCCCTCATCATATTCGATTGAATTCGCTGGCTTCTGTCATCTTGCAAAGAGCTGTTTAAACTCGATAGTCTAGACGTCTGCATACATCATGCAAAGTCGAAGGGATGACGGAAATCAGTTGTGGAAATGCACGTTTTGCTGTATCCGTGTTTGAACGCCTCGGCAAACAGAAGATCGCCATTAAAATAAGATTCGCTTGACTTTTAAGGTCATTGGATCAAAGTGCGGTGTGTTTCTATACACACCGTTCTGCGGCATCAGACTTGACGTTTCAAGCTACTAAGCCTTATATCTTATGCATTTGCTTGTTATGCGTCTAAAAATGTACTTGCTATTTTGCTTATAGCTCTGTTACTGAACATGTTGGTAGGTAGTTAAAGGAATGTCGCACTGCAGCAACACAACGGGTTTATTGGCTATGGTCCAGTATGAACCCCAAAAAGGAAAGATCGGAGGACAACACATCGGTCATTTTGAACCATGATCAGATGTTGTGTGTTGACTAGGTCAACAATCGAGCTGGTACAATACCTTTCCAAGCTTCCACACCATGCCAACGTGAGGACATCTTCACCACGATAGATTTAACGCACACCAGCCCCATGTATATGACGGTCTTCGATTGGATCGAGTTCCGAACTCCTGACTAAACCAACTAGGCTATCATGGCCCTTCTCAAAACCCTGGAATTTTAAGGATCATGTAATTCTAAAGGTTGAAAGTTTCCATTGGCCCATTGCTTGTAATAGAATCCTTTGAAAGGATTCCATTAGTTATTTCCTTAGATTATAATACTTTAGAAAGGTTGTATTGGTGGAAAAGGTCAAAATTCGTCAAAGTCAACATCTTGTTATTTTGAACCACGGACTGATGACGAGGTCAAAACCTGAGCTTTAAAGCAGAGGGATAAGATAGTGTGAGGGAAAAACGCGAGATCACGGACGTTGCTCATATTAAACTTCGGAAGGTTTAAAAATTTTAGACATGGCAATAATGTGGTTAATGCAAAACAGTCAAGAAATGTGATGCATTATGACTCTTATTATTGTCTTAAAAGGAAATAGTGTGTCATGTGCCTTTCCGGAAATTGCCTTTTACCCTAAATATCAGAATTTTCCCCCGAATCATTTCAAGTCACGCAAAGTTGCGTTTATTCATCAACGGAATAGTTGACCCTACATAGAAACGCAGATTAAAAATGCCTAGAGCCTTGATGAGAATATTGTGCAGCATTAAAACCTGTTATTATAGTATTTAAGTAATTATAAAATAGTTTATGAGGAATTTAAATTATTATAAAGTACGTTTTGTTTTAAAGTTATTGTTTTTATTTGAATCAAGTCTCTGAGTGTATTTTTCTTTTCTGCTTCACGGATGTTTCCTGTTCGTGTATGTCCATCTGTTTGGCGCATTATGACCAAATATGGTTCTTGCGCCACAGAACCCAAAACCAACTCAGATGCTATAGTAATATATTGTTTATCATTAAAAATAATAGATTCAACCTATTACAATTAGCGAAGCAAATAAGCAAATGTTAAATAAGCAAATAAGCAAATAATAAAATTAAAGTTATAACTTTCTAATGTATTTTCTGCACTCACAATTAGAATTTAAATTGAATTTATTTTCTTCTGAGAGCTTGGTCTTGAAAACCGTATTCGAAAATGATTTTTCGGCATTACAAACCATGGGAAAGGGGTTACCGCGTGCGCAATATTAGATAGCAGATGTACACGTAACTTTATAAGCACTGATAGTGAAACTATCAAACTAGTGGTAGCAACTTTGAGCACCTGTAGTAAAACTATCAAACTAGTGGTAGCAACTTTGAGCACCTGTAGTAAAACTATCAAACTAGTGGTAGCAACTTTGAGCACCTGTAGTAAAACTATCAAACTAGTGGTAGCAATTTTGAGCACCTGTAGTAAAACTGATGGCAGTATATGGAGGTCTAAGTCCACACGACAATCAGTTCTTATTCTCGTGTAGAAAAAACCGTATTCTCTCTCTCTCTCTCTCTCAACACACACAATCAACTTCGTTAAAAGTCCCATTTTGATCCTCCGATTTTAGCTAGGCAATCCACGGGTGAGTTAACTTTGTATTTGATAATAGTGGAGAAAAGAGAATGGCAAATCATCAAAAACCAAAATGAACTTCATAATTCAAATAACGAAATATTGTAAAGATGAATTAAACATTTTATATATATTGCCTGGTAAATTTCAAACTGATGATTTAGAAAGTAGATTTAGTTTATATAGGCAGCTCGCAGGTTCACAATATCATATTTCATTACAACAGTTATTGGAGTGTGAAAAAAATTGAGGATAAAGTCAGTATTGCAACTTAAAATTCCAACAAAAGCTTTTGGTGAAATAGTAATTAACGATTTTGAAGTTGGTGATTTTATAGATGATTATGATATTGAAGGCAAACATTTTCCTATTACTGTTGAATATTCAGATTTAGATGATGTGAATTCATATGTACCAGTATTTATTTATATAGCTGGATATTGTATACATAAAGTATTAAAAAAAGAATACTGTGAATCATGTGCAGAAACTCATTTGTGTAATAAAAAATTAAACTTAAATGTTAATTATGATTTTGTTAAAAACTTAGATAAAGGACAATTAAAGTTTTTTAAAGAACACATAGTAAATGCAGTGTTATATAATTATGTTGTCGTAAATAAGCTATGTACGAATTTTAAATCTGAATTTTTAAAGTTAAAAGATCAGCGTAAAATTGTTTTGTCAATTACTATGTCTATACTAGATGATAATGATATGTTGCTATCTGAAGAAACGTGTGAGAATTTTCATAACATAGGCACTATTCTTAAAAATGTTTTATGGGCATCTTCAAACATCCTTCTTAATAATTTTTGCAAGAAATGTAATGATGATGTAGTAGCATCTAATTATTTAAAAAAGAATAGCGATAAGAAAGGTAAGAAGAAAACTGAAGTTAATGAAGCAAATTGTTCCAACCAAAGAAAGTTGGTCAAATTTATATGATCTTTTATTTATTATTTTTTTTTTCATAAATTTAAATGTACCAAATATTTTAAAAATTCATTCTTTCCTGATGTTCATAAGTCTATTATTCTAAGTTTTAGCCATGTTGATGTTTCTTAGTTAAATGTATCAATATCTAATGCTGTGTTGATTTCATTTAAATTTTTAATAATTTGTGCTTAGTTTATAAATTTTAGTTGTACCGAAATATTGCTGTTTGGTTTGATAATAAAAATGTTTTTCTGATTTGGTTTTGTTCTTTTCTTGTACTTTATTTCATAAACAGTGTATTTGTGTAACTTTTTTACCTTAAATAAGTCCTTAAATTTTAAAAATTTACATTTTGTATCTCAATTAGGTATTTATGGTCATTATTTAAAACAAGATAAATGTATAGTGTAATTTAAACTATAGCAAGCCTAGAAGTTTTTAAAAGGTTAACTAAAGTAAGCAGTTAGATTTATTCGAACACAACCAAAGTAAAAATGAAGTTATTTTCCTTAGAAAGAAAATATCAGCAGGTACGCTAGTTTTAATAAAGTAGAAAAATAAAACGCATAAGCTCCGGCGAAACACAGCGCGGAAGGATACGACGGACTGGGATCTCAGTTGTATGACGTCAGAAACTAGTTGTGCGGCCATGATATCGATGGTTACGTATAAATTCAATTGAAGCGCGAGGCTTCGTGATAAACAAACAATTGTACAGTGTTGCCAAAAACGCGATAACAAATAACGTCTTTTTTGCGTGCCACGTAAGAGAATTATATATATAGATAGATATCGTATTTATACAACTTACCCACGTGATGAGTTTTACCGATGTTATTAATATTAGGAAACCTCTAATTGAATAGTTGATTGCCATATAACCATAAAGCTGCAAGTTCGTTCGTCGCGGAATCAAAATTATCGTAGTGTCTTTTTTATTTCCACATTCAACTTGATGAATGACTGAAATTAGGCTTTTACTTTGCTGTTATTCTCCAGTACCGATGTTTCTATGTGTAAATATTTGAAAACATATTCAAACGTCTTTAGAATTGTGAAAATTCTGAAACACAATGCATGATTCATTTATCGGTGCCATATTTTGGATTTTTTGACAAGGGGCTAACAGAGTAGTGAATTAGCAAACTGAAATGTTCAATTCGAAACCCGATCCAACAAAAAATCGTCGTGTAAATGGGGACTGGTGCATGATGCATCGTGGTCACAAATGCCCTCAAGTTGGCATGGAGTGGAAGTTTGGAGAGTGGAGTGCCAACTTAGGTGTGACCTTGTAAGTGCGAAGTTAATTCAACTATCCACCTACCTACCCGCTTACACCAACTTACAGATAAAGCTTTTTGGTATACATTATATTGCACTATAATACATTATCTATATATATATTTCTCTTACGTGGCACGCAAAAAAGACGTTATTTGTTACCGCGTTTTGGCAACATTGTGCGATTGTTTGTTTACTAGGAGCCTCGCGAGTCATTTGAATCTATAGCGTTATCGGATGAAATTTTATTGAAAAAAAAAATGAATTTTAGACGAGCTGTTGCGGTTTGTAATAGAAATCTAAGAAAGCGGAGGATCTTTTCAGGACTGTTTAAAAAACGGTCCTTTTCAAGGCTAACAATTATAGTACAACAAGACGCGTGCACTACAACTTTCGACAACAAACTGTCAAAAAGTGTATGGGTGGCTCGAGTACTGGGGAAATGTACACACAAACATGCTGGGTATTCAATTTCCAAAGCAGCGCTCACATTGCGAGTAAAAATTTGCTCAAAGTTTTCATTTAAATTCTGATTCCAGAGGTACTGTATATATCTTTTATGTAATACAACAAATTTAGATTTGAAAAATATTTTTTTGGAATATATTTTGGAATATATTCAATCCCTTCTGCTAGGACACGTGTCTTCATTGATGCGAGCGAAGCGAGCATATGTTCGAGCAGCGAACCAATGAGAATTGCGAAGCAATCCTCCGGGGGTTGGCGAGCGTCAGCGAGCAGGGGGCGGGCCCCCTAGTACTTATTAATATTCATATTATTGTGTACCCATTTTTTATTTTAATTAAAATCGTGAAATTCACAGTTTTGTTGAATGGAATCTTGACTGCTTGCAACTGCTACCTTTGTTTATTTATAATTTAAATACCTACAAAAAGGAAAAGCCCTAATTTTAGAGTAATCTTATACAGCCTAATAATGAAGTTACAAATTACTAATGAAAGGTTACAGTAAAAAATACAAGATACAAATTAAGATTAAAATGTCAGCAATACATTGTGTTTCGAAACAAAGAAACAGGAAAACGGAAATAAATAGGTATACTATAAGGCAAGTTCTACGAATTTGCGTTTGAATGGAATTTTACGTCATTCCTCTGAATAATTAATTGCAATCTAAAAGAAATCCGATAAATTATAACACAAAGGAAAAAGCATATTGAACAATTTTCTGGCAACATATAGATGGTAAATGCCAACTCTACACACTCCTTGAAAAAATTTCTATTACAAGATATTAAAAATTAAAACTGCTTATCAGTTTTATTTGAATTTTACATAAATATTCCTTTAAAAAGTATTATAATGTATTTAAATCATTAAATCAACACTATAAATGAATAGCACAGTGTGTAAAAAACCTTTCCATAAATTACAAAAATTAAATATGACATTTTATTCGTTTTCATCTTTATTAGAAACGTTATTGAAACGGAATCAAATTCCATGATGGTTGTTTAATTTAAATAACTTGCAAATGAAATTGGGGTGGGTTCACATTTAATCTAATTTCAGTTCCTTCAACCTTGGGGTTGGTTCAAAAACCTAAGAAATTAAACGTCAAGTAGGATTTTAATCTGTTAGAATCTAGGAAAGGTTAATTAATTTTTAAGATTTATGTATGCTTAATGTCTGCAAATTCCGACACGATCCTTTAGTTTAACATGAATTCAATATAATTAATTATTTTTAGGTTTTCCATTTACAATTGATATATGAAGTTCAGTGGGCGTTTGTCCCATTTGAATTCAAAAATGTATGAAGCCCTTTGTGTTATGGATTTAATTTATAATTTGTAACTGCATTACTATGAAATAATTCGCATTTAAAAAAATGTAGTTTGTTATTAAAGTAGTAGAAATAAAGAAAATTCGCTTTATTAAAACTATCAGTTATTTTCCTATTCTTAAACTATCCCACATTTAATGGTGAATGCATGCAGTGTTTTTGAAACTGAAAAAAATTTGAAAATAAAGTTCAAATTTAGAACAATTATTTTCTTAAATTCCAAAATATTTCTAATAACGTTAAACTATTCAATTATTCATATTTCTAAGAAGATGTGTCCTTAAGGGGGTCCGGGACACATTGAAATTTTTTTTTATTAATTAATTTAGAATTTTGAATTTTTTTGTACTGATTACCCATCTAACTAATAAGCAAAATCACAACACAAAAGTTTTCCAAAAGTTCTTTAAAAATTTTAAATTAAAATTTTTTGAAAAAAAGAGGGGTCATTTTAAAATGCTAAGGCTCAAAACATTCTTGATCAATTTTCAAAATTCTTGCATTAAATTATTCACAAATTTATTAACTTTAATTTTGATTCAGGAATTTAAAAAATATTAATTTAATAAAAAATGAAAAATATTTTAATAAAAATATTTGAAAATTTTAAGGTACTTTTTTTTAAAAAAAGTCATATTTTTAAAAGTAAATATTTGTTTTAAATTTGCTGAATCAGAATTAAAGTATAATGTTTGAAAAAGATATATTCCAAATTTTAACCCTTAAACTTTATCGGTTTTCGACTTATAGCAATTTGAATACAGGAAATCTTGAAAAAATGCATCATGGAGAAAAACGCATTTAAAGTTTTAAAGACAGATGTTGTTGCCATGACAACAACTATCAAGAGTGTTAGATTTTTAAAACAACGCACCACAAAAATTATTATATCTCTAGTTCTAATTAAGATAGAAACATGATTTAGACGCCATTTTAAGCAGAAAAACACAGAGAATTTCTTAAAGTAATAAAAAAAAATTCAAAAATTTGACGATTTTTGTGCCCCGGACCCCCTTAATCTTGAAAAGATTTCCTTATTGGAATGGAATTCTATACAAGAAACTAAGCAATCTCTCAGACAAAATATATATTTAATCCCAGTATGCCTATAACATAACAGTTTTTTGTCTGATGTAAATATGTAACTTTATTCTATTAACATTATGACATTTACAATCGCGAGAAATTATCTTGAGATTAGTGCACGCTCGCGCAATCGGTGTTTATCATACAAAGACAGTGACAATATTTTAATTTCGCATGTTTTAAATAAATAAACGGAGTTATAAGGTCTGTATTAAATTGATAGACATAATTTCTAACCATAAAGATTTTGAAAAAAATTATATATGATCATATATTCATATAGATAGAATTTTAGTTGACTACTGAAATTGTGAGAAGCGATTATGTAAATACACATAGAAATAATTTTAGCTATGGCTTTTGGCGATATACACGTATCGTATGCTAAGGCCAGGAACTCGTTAACTGGTATGTTTTAGGAGACATTAAATGCTTATTTCATAGCCGATAATAAATTATCGTATTGTATGTTTTTTTAATACGCGATATGATATATAACTATAAAAATACAATTTTATTTTTTGACTATAAACTGCACACTTAAGACTTTGGTTAGTCAAAGAGTTTTTGCTCTGCGCCGATAGTTCCTTATCACACTGATCGTAATATAAAACAACATATCGTAATATAAAGAAACATGTAAACAATTATTTTGTGCTGAATGTTAATTCTATAACCAGAATGCGAAAGTGAATATTTCTTAATATTTCGCCTACAGACCAAAATCAAAATACCGTTCGCTATTCTAGTCGTATCTATTATTTGAGTTAATGTAAACAATAGTGGGTTGCGAGTTCGAAACTCGATCCAAACAAAACCATCGTGTTCATGGAGGCTATTATCTCTATATTAAAAAAAAATTCAAAATTATATGGTATAAAAAATGGTTTAAAACTATGAAGTGTTGACCTTGACGAAAGCTTTCCAATGGATTCAAGTACCAGTGAAATCTTTCTAAGGGTTAAAATAATTCATATATCCTGTAAATACCACCGTACCCCAGTTGCTAGAGTCGGGGATTAACAATCGGAGGGGTGCTAGTTGGAAACTAACTTCCAACGAAAGACCGTCATATATAGGTCAGGGACGATGCACGCTAAATCTCTCGTGGCCTCAAATATCTTAAATTTTCGTGCTATAGAACTTTAGAAAGTTGAATGATAGCAAAGGTGTTGACCTCATCATCTGACCGTGTGTGAAAATTACCAGGGATTGCCCTCGGATCGTTTCTTTATCCCAGACCGACATAACCCGGTGTGTTGTGCTAGTGTGACGTCAATTTAACTACCTGCCACAGCCAAAAATCGTACCACCCTGATATATTTGACGATAACAATATTCAAAATCCTCTGTAACAGACAATCAGACCGTTAAAGTTAAGTGCCGATGAACGTCAAGGGCATTCTGTAGCACTTGAAGTGCGCTTCTTGATGATGTTTGAATAGTTGTCAGAGGTTCGCTGTGAATATTTTGGGGTTTTGTGTTCCCTTTGAAGTGCCATCAGTGGTGACTAAGAACGTTTGAACGACGTGCACGGACACCTTACACAGAAATGAACGACTTTGAAAAGTATCGCATGGTGCGACTACGGGAAGCAGGTTGGTCCTGTCGACAAGTAGCTCGTCATCTATGACTTGTGCCGTTCACCGTGACAATATGCTGGAAGTAATGGGTCTGTAAACCTACGTGCTGAAAGTTTAAAAAGGTTTGAGGACTTTAAATACTGTTGTCATTACCAGACGTCTGATGATGGCAAGACTTCAGGCTCGTCGGCCATTAAGATGTCTACCTTTGACTATAGAATATCGACAGTAGAATCGAGACGAATCTTATTTTTTCCTCGGGTACACGGTCACTGCATTCTCGTGATGATACCTTGTCAGCGCTAACATTATCAGTTTACTGTACTATCAATTGGTACACCACTGTATCGCCTAGTGTAGTAGTTTTGAGAGTAATCACTTACGATAGCATCTATATTGCTATCAGATAGTTTTGCAATACAGGCATACGTCCAACTCATCCTAGATTCTACTACGTGTTCTTTTCATAACTTATGCCCAAGGGGACCAGCACGATATTGCCATCCATAAATACGTAACTCTTCTCTCTGAGGAGTGTATCCGTGAAGTGATTTTGAAACCCTTTCTTAGCCAGAAAGATCCCCAGATATGTTTACCATTGAACATTTATGGGATATGCCAAGCCGTAAGTTGGAACCCAAGGAATAAAAGGCACCATGAGCAGCAGCTGCATAGTCAGCCACAGGTAGTTTTGTTTGACTCCATACCACATCATATGTATATCGGCATGTTTAATCACTAGAGGGGGTTCCCAATTCCAAATTCAGAACATTTCTGGTTTAGTTCTACAGCAAGATATAGTCCTAGATTTTCTCTCTTAATGAACATAACATCAAAGTAACCCTTTCAAGTGAAAAGGTTCCTCACAAAACCAAACTTTAAAAATTCATAAGAAAATTGTAGCTATAGCAATTTTTCGGGGTAACCACGAAACAGATTTTTTATAATTCAGCCATTTGTCGATAAATAGCTTTTTTTTTCAAATACATTCATTGGCTGATTGAACAGAAATTTTAGTTACTTCATGTAGTTTATTTAACAGAAGTTCTTGATATGAATAAGAAAGAATCCAAACAGAAAATTGTCAATGCATTTTTGTGGTGTGCAGTGTCATAGCCGGTTTTAATTTGCTTAACCTTCCAAGTGATTTCGACGGGATATTTCTTCCATCAAGATCCAACTAATTTTTCTAAGGACGAGATATCTCGGCATCAATATATTGCTGATTTTTATATAAAATGGAGATCAAGATACAACTAGTTTTCCCATAAACTCAAGGCATCTCGTTCATGAAGATGTGGTGAACTTTGCTGATGATGATATATCCTACCTCGACATCATCAAAACTGACCAGATCTTGATGGATTAGATATCTCGACAATTAAAATCTCATTGTCTCTTGTCATAGAAGAAAACTGCCCAGATCTTGATCTCATCATCATAAAAAATCGGCAATATCTTGACACGATACCTCGTCATTAGCAAAATTGGTCATATCTTGATAGACGAGATATCTTCGAAACCGCTTGGAGGGTTAAGAGTTTATTTTTATCAGAATTTTATAACTATTTATTTTAATATGCTATTCATTATTCCCATTCTTAGAGCATGACTTCAATATTCGAAAATCTGTTTATTGTATAAATCGAATGAAGCACACACACTTCCACAGAATTACCATCGTTTTTGCTTTCGTTGAAACATCAAATTACCCCTACTTCAACGCTATGTCAAGAACTACCCCAGAGTGACTAATAGTGACAGAACTCACTCTGCAGAAGATTGATCTCTATGTACGGAGTGTAAAAGCCAGTTATCTCTTCCTTTTTATCTGTAAAAGCGAGTTTCAGTAGCACCTTACTCGTCGCGTTATCTTCTTTCGCTTCTAGAAACTTCCCAGAAAAGGCTCACAGAGCCGAAGTTTCCTGGTAATATTAATTCGGCAGCAGGCAGTAATAACCTTCGGCAATCGTTTGGTGTCTGTCTCTCGTGGAATTCCATTAGTCAACGATTTGATTAATATAACTTGTTGGAAAAGTGCTCCTTTGCTTTGAAAGTGACTGAGAGAAGGCGATTTATCTATTCTGGTCAACGCTACCAAGAAACTGCCATTCTTCAGTAAACACTATTAAAGATGAAGGGATCAATGCCATTTAACGTCCCTCTTGTTGGAAATTCAACACCGGTGTGCATTTATTTTGAGGTAGTTGTTAGATATTATTAAACCTTCAAGTGGTTTCAACAGAACATCTCGTTCATCATGAACTGACTTTTTTCTAATGACGAAATATCTCGTCAATCAAGAACGCAGATTGAATTCCGTTTAAAGAAGACATTGCCTTTTCAAGATGATATTGAATTCCAGATTTAGTCTGTATTTCCAATGACTGTATTTTGTTCATCTATATCTGGTCAGTTTTTCCAATGACTGTATATCGTTCATCTATATCTGGTCAGTTTTTCCAATGACTGTATCTCGTTCATCTATATCTGGTCAGTTTTTCCAATGACTGTATCTCGTTCATCTATATCTGGTCAGTTTTTCTAATGACGGTATCACGTTCATATATATCTGATCAGTTTTCCTAATGACTGAATCTCGTTCGTATATATCTGGTCAGTTTTTAATGGTTGTATCTCGTTTATCTCACTGCTAAGTATTTCCAATGATTGTATCTCGTTCATCTATATCTGGCAAGATTTTCTAATGACTGTATGTTGTTCCTCTACATCTGATCAGTTTTTCTAATGACTGTACCTCGTTGATCTATACCTGGTCAGTTTTTCCAATAACTGTATCTCGTTCATCTATATCTGATCTGTTTTTCTAATGACGGTATCACGTTCATATATATCTGATCAGTTTTCCTAATGACTGAATCTCGTTCGTATATATCTGGTCAGTTTTTAATGGTTGTATCTCGTTTATCTCACTGCTAAGTATTTCCAATGATTGTATCTCGTTCATCTATATCTGGTAAGATTTTCTAATGACTGTATGTTGTTCATCTACATCTTATCAGTTTTTCTAATGACTGTACCTCGTTGATCTATACCTGGTCAGTTTTTCCAATAACTGTATCTCGTTCATCTATATCTGATCTGTTTTTCTAATGATTGTATCTCGTTCATCTATATCTGGTCGGTTTTTCTTATGATTGTATCGCGTTCATCTATATCTGGTAAGTATTTCCAAAGATTGTACCTCGTTCATCTATATCTGGTCAGTTTTGCTAATGATGAGATACCTCGTTGAGAAAAAAAACATCAATAGGGTTAACCAAACATGCGTATAATGGAACACTTCCGTTGTCCCCTTATGAGGTGTCATTGAATAATTTTAATTTTTAATTGATTCCAGATTGTTGCCAAAAGCCCGTGTGTTCTGTAGTGCTAACTGTGTTTCTGTAATGCGCTGGTAATGTATCTAGTTACCTACCATTCTTTGTCTACATTATAAAAGAGGAATAGAGATTAGAGAAAATATTATCAGAGAAGTTATAGATAATCCAGATAAAGGATAACAGTTTAATTTACTAATTGTTATAATAAGTTATACTGAATTAGCCTTCCAATGGTTTATCTTCAGGTCGAAAACCTGCCTTTTGTATCAGTGGCCAGCATTTGATACAATACCTATTCTTATTTAAATATTCATTCCTCTTGTATTAATAAGGTAGTTTTGTATCGATGACATATCTAGTCAATAACAAAACTGGCCATATCTTAATAGACGAGATATTTCGTCATTGAAAAACTTGACCAGATCTTGATGGACGAGGTATCTCGTCAAAACCGTTTGAAGGGTTATTATTGCTATATTTTTAAAAGCGAAACATATTACACACATCAATGTCATGATCACTATTCGAAACCAGAGCCTGTAGACCGAAGATTGATTTAGTGCCCCTTTTCATATATATACAAGTCGGGATAGACATGTGCTTGGTCTTAAGCATCCGCTTACAAATATTCATCAAGTAATGAACATTCACACAAGGAAAGGTTTTACTGGTACAGAAGACAGAAATACCCCCATGGTAATATGAAGGTAGGAAGCAACATTAATATCGTAGTGGAGATACACAATGGGCTATTGGCGACAGGTAAGTTGGAGGAATTTAACCTGTATTATCTACAGCTCGCAGTTTGTCAGCGTTTTGGACAAATATATTACCCTGTAAGAAGAAAATAATAGGCTAAATGCTTACTATTTTTTTCTTCTAAAGATATGACAGGAAGCAACCACGATAAGCAGTAGCATAAAACTGGTACGATTCATTGTAAAAATCGGTCATTGTAAAATAGACTTTCGAATAGTATGAAGTTCTATTCAACAAAGGAAGAACATCCTTTTTGTTCCCAATGTTCACTTACACTTTAACCTACTGAGAATTTCACACACATATATTCGTTCTGGAATCTGTAGACTTCCCTGCATGACGTCTAATTAGTTTTGACGAACAGAATCTTTCCTTTGATTCTGGAAACCAAACGATGTGGTTGAATAAACTATTACGTTCTGTTTTCAAATGTATCGTGATAATCGCTTCATACAAATCGATTTTGAATTAATGGGTACACGGTAGATGCAACCCTACCTCCAAATTTTAAAGCAAAAGGAGCTTGTACTTTACTATTTAATCAACCGTTATCTCTTTCTACATCAAGAAAAACGTAACAGAGCTAAATGTCAGTTGCAAGAATAAACAATCGTGTTGAAATTTGGAATTTACAGGAAGAGTGTTGTACCTTTTAGGGACAGTAAGATAAGATAAGCATGAGTAATTAGAGTTCGATGGAGCATTAGATAACTTTTTAAACCATGTGAGTTGAATATTAAATATATCAGTGAAAATTTTGGCTATGTTTGGAAACGCTATAGCATCTTAATGATTAAGTTTTGTTCCACAACAACTTTAATAAATTCTAAGGGTACTTTTTGTCACATATAACTGAAATCCGTACAGAAGAACCTTGATTGTCCGAGCTCTAATTAAACGTGTTATCCGAGCCGAATTTGAAGCATAGGAGTGTTTTTATATCGAAATAACGTTTCAGTACAAGCATGTGATCTTTGTCTAAAAAGGTGAAAAGATGCTGCAAATAAGACGACAGGTAAGTACATTTTCAAAGAATTTAGAATACAGGTGACTCTCACAACCAGTTTTATTACATAATAATCTCAATTAAATTAAAACTGAGAAGCAAATTTGAGAATAGATTGTTCTTATCCATGTTCTATGAATCCACCAGTAACAAGTGTAGTAACATGGAGTGTAATATATGTTTTCTGTACTCCGTTTGTAATTTTCGTAAATTGTTTCTGTTTTTCATTCGTTACTTCCTGAATTTGTCGTGTTTGTAAATTTTTTCTGTATTTCGGCTGTTTTGTGTTAATACGATCATATTTGGCAAATTTAGGTTTTGCAGTATATAACCTCGGTACACAATACCTCGGATAAACAAGGTTCTACATTCATATTTTAAAGTATAAATTTGTATTACTCACAAGAGATGAACGATGTTACGCACCATGAAGTAAGAAAAAGCCATGTTTTATGAATCCACCAGTAACAAGTGTAGTAACATGGAGTGTAATATTCGTAAATTGTTTCTGTTTTTCATTCGTTACTTCCTGAATTTGTCGTGTTTGTAAATTTTTTCTGTATTTCGGCTGTTTTGTGTTAATACGATCATATTTGGCAAATTTAGGTTTTGCAGTATATAACCTCGGTACACAATACCTCGGATAAACAAGGTTCTACATTCATATTTTAAAGTATAAATTTGTATTACTCACAAGAGATGAACGATGTTACGCACCATGAAGTAAGTAAAAGCCATGTTTTATGAATCCACCAGTAACAAGTGTAGTAACATGGAGTGTAATATTCGTAAATTGTTTCTGTTTTTCATTCGTTACTTCCTGAATTTGTCGTGTTTGTAAATTTTTTCTGTATTTCGGCTGTTTTGTGTTAATACGATCGTATTTGCCAAATTTTGGTTTTGCAGTATATAACCTAGGTACACAATACCTCGGATAAACAAGGTTCTACATTCATATTTTAAAGTATAAATTTGTATTACTCACAAGAGATGAACGATGTTACGCACCATGAAGTAAGAAAAAGCCATGTTTTATGAATCCACCAGTAACAAGTGTAGTAACATGGAGTGTAATATTCGTAAATTGTTTCTGTTTTTCATTCGTTACTTCCTGAATTTGTCGTGTTTGTAAATTTTTTCTGTATTTCGGCTGTTTTGTGTTAATACGATCGTATTTGCCAAATTTTGGTTTTGCAGTATATAACCTAGGTACACAATACCTCGGATAAACAAGGTTCTACATTCATATTTTAAAGTATAAATTTGTATTACTCACAAGAGATGAACGATGTTACGCACCATGAAGTAAGAAAAAGCCATGTTTTATGAATCCACCAGTAACAAGTGTAGTAACATGGAGTGTAATATTCGTAAATTGTTTCTGTTTTTCATTCGTTACTTCCTGAATTTGTCGTGTTTGTAAATTTTTTCTGTATTTCGGCTGTTTTGTGTTAATACGATCGTATTTGCCAAATTTTGGTTTTGCAGTATATAACCTAGGTACACAATACCTCGGATAAACAAGGTTCTACATTCATATTTTAAAGTATAAATTTGTATTACTCACAAGAGATGAACGATGTTACGCACCATGAAGTAAGAAAAAGCGAATATAAAAGAACCTGTAAATAATAAAGCAAAGTATGAGCATTTTAAAATGCGCCATCTACGTATAATAAATTTTAACATAATAATAAGTATAAGTGTAAGCATAATAATAACATAATAAGTGTTTAACATAAGTATAGAAAATACCAATAACGAATACGTTATACCAAAATAAAAAAATAAGCATTTCAAATAAAAAATGAAGCACTTCAGGAGATAATAAAGAAACGCCGGTTTAACAACACTTGAAATTTTGAAAACTAAGTTGACGCGGATAATTAACAAGTAATTTTCTACCTTAAAAATGTAAACATTGGGAAATAGATTTCAGACGCATTTTTAGACGATAATTCTGCCATTTTTGCAAAACTGTTAACCTATTTTCTCGTTAATAACTAATGTGTTCAAATTTTATTTTCGTGACTTTTGGGTTTTGAATTTAAAAAATAGAAAAACTAAGTGTGACTTGTTATTTAGTATAAATACCTAGCGAACCATATTTAACAATTCAAACATTAACCCTCTGAACGTCCAATATCCCAGTAGTTTAACGGATCCGCCTACCGTCGACAATTTTTATTTTAATTGTTTTAGCTTTTTGCTTTTTATGTTTTTATATAGTTAAAAAAAAAACAAATGTAAAACAAAGAAATGGTACCAAAAAAAAATTATTCTTTGTTGCCATTTGAAAAAATTGGTTATTCAAGGTAAATTTTAATAAAATTTTATGGAAACGGTTTTAGAGCTGTAGAAAAAAAAATAATATCTTAAAATCAATTTCCTTTGTTTACAATATAAATGTAACCACAATCTTCAAAATGGACTAAAATCTAAGAAATATTTTGTAAACATAAGAAGATATGCCATGTAACGCACATATTCATGAAAAATTTCAAAATTTGTAGCAGATTATTCACAAAAGCAGCTATAAATCAAAGAATATACTATATTACTTAAACATTTTAGTTGATATCATAGTTAATAGTATTTAAAATGCATGTACAAATTTTCTAGTAAACATATTAAAAATTGTGGAAGTTATTGAAAAAACAATGGTAACTATTTTGTAAAAGTATCATTTGCGGGAAAATGCATTTAAAGTTTTTGCTACAAAAGAAATTATATTTTTACAAAGTAATATACAGGGTAATTACATAGGTATCCTTATAAACGGTTAAAAGTAGCTCGGGTAATTTCTGCCATTGTGATATAATATCCCATTGTGATATATATTGTGATATAATACAGAAGAATGAAACTCGATTTTTCCTTTAACGTCCGGTTTCGAATTGACACTTCCGGTTTTATTCGACTGCTATCACTTTGCGTTTAAATAACGATATATTTGGTTCTAAATGTCGTAAAATTAAAAATGAAACAGTTTTGGAAACGTTAAAATGCAGGCAATAATAGTACGTAATAAAAAAATTTAGAATTTTCGTCGAAATTCGCTATTTTAAGGTAGGCGGACCCCTTAATACAGCTTTCATCCCACAACACACATAATGTCTAAATTACCAAATCGATTGGTTGATAGAATTCTATTGAAACGGTTCTATTGGTAAAGAAGGTCAAAACTGAACCGAAGTCAT